>OU343148.1:9154420-10469130 GCA_910594945.2 Amphipyra berbera | reverse complement strand
CCCTTTCGGCTTAGTACCCCCTTTCCGACTAACCTTGTATATTCACTTTGAAAATAAATAATTAAATAAAAATAAAACAAATATGTAAGGGGCCATCCATAAATTACGTCACACGAATTTCATGATTTTTGACCCCCCCCGTCCTTGTCACAGCTGGTCACATTTGTGAGACCCCTCCCTAGTGTGACGTCACATCTTTTACAATTTTACATCTAGAAATAATAATTGAATTAAAACAGCAGTTTCGAAACTGGTTTTATTTTAATTTAAATATTTTTGAGCTTTTCGTTAATAGTTCGAAGTTCGTGTTCTTAACACTTAGATTAAAATAGATTTTGAAATGTGACGTCACGAAATTTAGGACCCCTCCCACCCTCTTGTCACACAATGTCACACTTCGTCGACCCCCTCCCTCCCCCTTAACGTGTGACGTAATTTATGGATGGCCCCTAAGCGGGGCTCCCATACAACAAACGTGATTGTTTTTACCGTTTTTATAGATAATGGTACGGAACCCTTCGTGCGCGAGTCCGACTCGCACTTGACCACTATTTTTTATTTTTAGTAATGTTATTGCGGTATCTTTGTGCCACTTTCGGATCGAACAGATTCTTTTACGTATGGTATACACACTAACAACCTCGTTGGTCTAGTGGTGGCAAGCGCGACTGCTGATCGTGAGATCCTGGGTTCGATTCCCGGGTCGGGCAAAGTGTTATTGGATTTTTCCTGCGGAAATCCTCAGTAGCAGTCCGGATATTGGATTTGTGCCCGGTTGATGGCAATAGGTTCGCCCCCCTATTACATGGGACTTAAACATAACGGCGAAATTAGGGTGTTACTATGTATACACCTCTGCCCAGCCCTACGGGGAATACAGGCGTGATGTTATGTTTATGTATACACACAAACTTAATCAAGAAATAGATTAACAAGAATATCCTTCTGAGTAAGCTGTGTCTAGCCTATTCCCAACTATGTTGGGGTCAGCTTCCAGTCTAACCAGATGCGGCTGAATACCAGTATTTTACACGGAGCGTCTACCATCTGACCTTCGCGACCCAGTTACTAGACAACGCCGATATCTTAAGCTAAGACCGGTTGTCAGACTTTCGGGTTTCTGACTTCCCGTAACGACTGTCATAGGTATTGACACCCGGGACCGACTGTTTAACTTGCTCTCCGAGGTAAGGAGGAGTCTCGATGTGTAAAGAATGGTCATCCATCCACGGACGGCGGCAAGAGCTGCTTAACCTCGCTAGTTGACTATCGTCGCGGTTGTTATTTACCCAAGAAGTTCCTTTCCTTACTTGCAAGCGAGAAACTGATAAGAACTTAGGTACATAGTCCTAGTAAAGTGTGTAAGTACAATAATAGAGGCTAGGATAAGCCCATTCCAATCCCACTACTGGGCACGGGCCTCTTAGAATGAGAAGAGTTTAGGCCTTAGTCCACACGTTAGCCTGGTGCGGGTTGGCGGACTACACGCAAATTCTGATGCGCAAATGAATTTGAAAATTCAGAGGTGCGGGGTAACATCGAACTCTGACCCTCCTGCATGGAAGGCAAGCGTTCAACCGCTAGACTAGCACTGCTTGACTTTGTGGATAAGTGGTGATAGCCTAGTGGTGTGACCGTCGGACTGCCAAGTCATATCTCTCGAGTTCGAACCCAAGGCACGCACCTCTGACTTTTCGGATTCATGTGCGTGTTGTATAATTATCACTTGCTTGAAAACGGTGAAGGAAAACATCGTGACGAAACCGGCATGCCTGAGAGATATTTCTCGACGGCATGTGAAGCCAAGTCCGAGGGCCATGGGCGCCATAAACTGTAACCCCAGGTTAGTCACTAACCACACGAAAAGAAGAAGAGATCGTGGATTTATTAATCGCAGTAAAACTTATTTCAGGAAATATCTCCGCTGATCATGCATTGCTGATCAATTATTATTTAATCGCTAATCAGTTAAAAGGTACCCATATTCAAATCACTCCCAATATTTCTTGTAAGCGGGATCGCCTATCATTCATAAGATCTTAATCAGACCACCTGTATCAACTGAGTCAAAATAATGTCAATTTTTTTTACACACATCTCAATACAACTGCCTCGTTGGTCCAGTGGTGGCTAGCGCGACTGCTGATCATGAGGTCCTGGGTTCGATCCCCAGGTCGGACAAAGTGTTATTGGGTTTTACCGTGTGGAATTCCTTAATAGCAGCCTGGAGTTTGGAGTTGTGCCCGGTTGATGGCAACAGGCTCGCCTCGTATTAAACATAACGGCGAAATGAGGGTGTTACTATACACCTCTACCCAACCCTTCGGGGAATACAGGCGTGATGTTTGTTACATCTCAAAGAAATATCTTAAGAAGTCGATTAAGAAAATATCATCTTGTGCGGTCTGACAGCAGCTGGTATTCTGTTTTTCTTCCTCTCTGAGATTATGCACTCGTGGATTAAATCACATGCACAGGTGTTGGTATTAGAGATGGGTTTAGGATTGTCTTCCAGTGTGAGCGAAGTGATGATGATAGGTAAGCTTGCATTAATTGTTCTGCCTAGCCTTTACCCAACTATGTTGGGACCAGCTTCCAGTCTAACCAGATGTGACTGAATACCAGTATTTTACCCGGAGCGACTGCCATCAGACTGCCACAACGCAGTTACTAGGCAATGTCGAAATCTTAAAGTTAAACCAGATATCAGACTTTCAGGTTTATGAGTTCCCGTAACGACTGCCACAGGTATTCGTATGACACCCGAGACCGACTATTTAACGGGCTCTCCAAGCCACGGAGGGGTCTCGATGTGTATCACTGCTATTCTACTCATGGTGCGATCTTTTTGTGAGCATACAATTTAACTGGCACGCGAGCATCTAATTTCACACCGATAATTCAGCTCTCATCAAGCTGTCTCCCTTCCAGTCCTCCCATCAGCAACGCCCTAAGCCGAGGTCCGAGTCCTATTAGGGGTTGCCCTTAGTGCTGTTGTTGCTAGTAGTCATGATGTTAGTAGTAGTAGTTAGCTTAGGTTAAGTATTTTACTCTCGTCCCCATTGGTTGGAGACCCTTCAGGTCTCGCCAATAACTGACCGGTTACGTAGAAACGGTCCGCAATACCATGTACATGCACAAAAAAAGCATCTCATTTCTTCTTCTTCTCCCTGCCCTTATCCCACACTAGGTGTGGTCGGCACAACATGTATTTCATAAATCCATGTTCTAAAGGTTTTGGCTTATTGTTTTATGACCGGCCGCCTGCCTGACATCAACCCTCCTTGGGAATACTCGTTGCGCCGTCGCGCGGGTGACCCAATGTGCTTGCTGATATTATGCACTGAGTACCAAAATTATATGCTTGTCAGTCTTATTGCCGACAACTAAGCAGACTAAAAAAGCACCTAATTAATCGCTTACTATATTTATAGCATATCTTTCTCTGTGTGTCGGCGCTCATGTCGCAATCCCCTGTAGGCGTCTAGCGGTCATCTCATCCTCTATATATAAGGCCGCACGTTGCATAACTCGCATACTTCCGCAATCACACCGCCGGATCATACACGTATGTACTACTCTTTTTTTTTATTTGGCCGCACGGTAGTGTTAAGCCAAGTTTTTTTTATTTTTATTTTTTTATCGATAACTACGATTTAATTGTTTTATTATTAAAAGATAAGGCGAATAAGTATTTGAGATATTTCTTGAAGTTAAAAATAAATTGAGTTTTTTTTTTACTTTAGGTAGGTATCAATAATTATTAAAAAAAATGTAAAGAAATTATTATTTCAAACATATTTATTTATTTCTTTAATAATCATGATATACATTTAAACTTAAAAAAGGGAATTAAACCTTGAACTAAGTTTGTATCGGAATTAAGGAATTCTGTTATTACTTATTACATAGGTAGGTACATGCAAAAAAAACAACTTATTAATTTATTTTTTAAAAAAATATACTTAATAGTGAAAATAAAATAAAATATTACATTAAGTTAGATCTGCCATCCGTCCGGGTTTGGGACAACCGGGCGTCCGGCGGAGGATCTCAAAAAGTGTCCGGGTGAAATCCGGACGCCCGTCGCGTCGGCAGTTTCGTTCGTTTTATATTCCAACAAATAGTTCTAGCATACACACACTTATATGATTGATACGAAAATTAATATTTTGACTATTTCAATACATAAAAAATATTTTTTAAATATTTTCTAATTCGTCTGGGGAATTTCCCGATTTTGACCAAATGTCCGGGGTTTTTTATATCGTTGTCCGGTGACAGCTGATGACAGCCCTACATTAAGAGCCTGTTTAATAGTCGTCGTTAAACTAAATAAACATGGCCGTTTGACAGTTTGTTCAAAGAAAATAATAATTATTATGTCAATCTGCCATATTTAATTCCCGGATTGCGAGACAAAATACAGCCTATGGGCTCCTCGCATCGTAGAAATATACGAGCTCGCACGACGCATCGCAAGAACTTACGAATTGATTCGCGTAATTGATTTTTCCTGTATCTTCTTATCAGTAACAGCAGTGCGCAAATCTTTTTACGAAAATTTATTCTACCTATTATAAAATACGTCGGAATTCGCATCGCGCCGATTCGCAGTTTTGTGTACAAGCTTTAAGTACCTACATGATTTAAATAAACATGGCGGAACAAAGAACTAACATGAAATAGATTTGACAGGTTTTTTACATCTTCTTTACACGCAGTGCCACCATTAGCTGAGATCCATATTGGACTGCAGTAAATCTTTTGTAAATGATCAATCAGTTCACGGCTGAACAGATAAAATTATTGTTAATTGTTCAACGTAATTAACGAAACAGAACTGGTCAACTCAAGTCTGCTATGGCACTTTCCTCAAAAGACCATACCAGACGTTGTCCTACATTGTTACACTCGCATAGTTCTTATACCACAATGTCTGGACTTTAAAAGAGACCTTGATCTCTGAGTTTGTTCGGCTTTTCTTCTCAGAGATAGTCAGATAGGAAATGCCGGCGCCACCCAGTCTTAAAAAAACATTACATTGACATGTAAAAGTGTCTGTAACAGATTTATTTACAGAAATAAAAATAATTTATCATTTGAATCTGCATAATTATCAAGTGTCGCTAATAAAATAAATAGTAAAGTCAAATATTTATTCTCATTCACTATGCCCACTGTTGGGCATGGGCCTCTTCTGAGAATGAGAAGGGTTTAGGCCTTAGTCCACCACGCTGGCCTGGCGCAGGTTGGCGGACTACACACACCATCGAGAACTTTATGGAGCCCTCTCAGGTGTGCAGTTCCTCTATCTAGGGCCTTGACCCTGTTCCCAATGCCATGCAGGGGGGCACATTTAAAAAAAATGAATTTTTAAGGTTTTTTTGTATGTTTAATATGGAAATGTTTAAAAATATAACTGACTAGCTATGTCCTCACGGCTCTGCCCGTAGCCTATGTTACTCAGTGATAATGTAGCTTTCTAACGGCAAAAGAATTTTTGAAATCGGTCCAGTAGTTTTTAAGTTTATTCGTTACATACAAACATACAAATCTTTCCTCTTTATAATATTAGTATAGATTTATACCTATATAATAAAAAGACGAGATAATAATAACATGAACTAAACATCTCTTCACCATATAAATATCTTTTTAGAACCGTCACGACAGTATTCCCCGAAAGGTTAGGCAGAGGTAAAGGTATAGTAAACAACCTCGTTTCGCCGTTATATTTAAAGTCTTAATACGTAATAGGGGGCGAGCTTATTGCCATCAACCGGGCACAAATCCAAACTCCGGGCTGCTACTGAGGAATTCCACACGGAAAAATCCAATAAGACTTTTCATTTTTTTAGGTGCAGCTAAATTCTTGAACATTAATAAATGTATGTTTTACTAGCTATTACCCGCGGTTTCACCCGCGTCCTAGAGAAACTACTTGGTGTACCCGGATAAAAAGTATCCTATGTGTTAATCCAGGGCGTAGTCTATCTGTGTGCCAAATCTCATCCAAATCCCTTCAGCCGTTTTTGCGTGATAGAGTAACAAACATCCACCCATACAAACTTTCACATTTACTATATTATAGTAAGGAAGTATGGATAACTATTTGAAATACACTTTGAACGTTGGTAGAAATAGGTTAGACCCTCTGAGAGTCCTCTCACGCACCAAGCCAGTTTGGTGGACTTAGCTTTCAACCCTTCTCATTCTGAGAAGAGGCCCGTGCCCAGCAGTGGGACAGTAATGTGCTTGTTATGCTATGAAATTACGGTTTCATTCGTGCTTACTTAATTCGAAATATTTTCTGGTAGATTGCAGGTAAGCCACCATATTATTACTAGGGTATCTAACAGTCCGTCAAGTCTACAGTTAGGACGTCATTTCTAGACAATAGAGCATAGAATTCAGTGATCAATAACGTTTTATATCTTCCAACTAAAGTCTAGCGGTACATACCGAAGACGACAGTTTAGAGGTTAAGTGTAAACATTGGTGAACGCGCACGAGACGCGCAAATCGGCAACTGTTTAAGAGGAAACGCGGGCTGCAAAATATTAATAATTTGAATAGGTAACATGGGTATGTTACTATGCGAGTGTGACAATGTAGGGCAACGTCTGGAATGGTCTTTTTAGGAAAGTGCCATAGCAGGTTTGAGTAACAACTCACCTCTCTGCCGACCCTACAAGAATATTACGTAAGAAGTTAAGAACTGTGTTGATGTTATTTATAACCGTTAGTTTAAACCGGTGGAATATTATAGTTAATAACATGTCCATTAACTTGATAAAAAAATGTTTTAGAATCGTGAACTCGGCGCTTTTATAGATTTATCGTTCACGTTCAAAGTCAATTATTAATTGAAAATATTCGTAATGCAACTTAGGTTATGTTATTATAAGGAACGTACCCATACTACGTGACCCGTTCAGGGGGGGAGGGGGGTCTTCAAAATACCACGCTTGGCCACAAGGGCGGGGGCAGGGCATAGATTTTCGTCACGTAGTCAATATCCTCTAGTCAAATCTCGCGCTTTTTCGAGCTATATTCAAACATGGCGCGCAGCGTTTAGCACTTTTAAACTCACAGGTAACAACGCTGACGCACATAATGAGCCATTTTTTTTTTTAATGTTTCGGTTTGCAAATAATGATTTAAGACCATATTTATGAATTACTACGTGAAAACTAGAGGGGGAGGGCGGGTGTATAGGCATATATAAACTACGGTTGGTCACCGAGGGGGGGAGGGGGGTAAAAACTTGTAAAAAATGTGTCACATAGTATGGGTACGTTCCCAAAGGTTTTTAAGCGATCTATTTCCGTCCCAACCCTCCCGCAAACCTTCCCAATTGAACGCGAAAGAGACAACTACAACTCAGACTGATTTTTCCTGTGCACTAATAGCGAAATCGTACTTTCCTATTTCCCTGTTTCCTCCTTCAAATCTGGACCGATTATAATATTTTTTTCTGTAACAATTTAAGAAAGACTTTGGTTATGTCTGTATTTTTTTATATTCGTCAAATTTGTTTGCCAGATGTTTGAAAACGGTGGTAAAATCGGTCGATTTTTTTAAAATTCAAACGTTTCTAGTTATTTTAATAATTCATTTATTGACAACAACAAAACATAGGGACATAGTGGTGGTAGATTATACAAGGTTAGTCGGAAAGGGGGTACTAAGCCGCGGGCCACATAAAGTATTACTGATGACTATTTTAAAGCAAGTGTTAAAATTTCAAAATTCGATAATTTTTATTAGCACGCAAAAATATATTTTTTTTAGTTTTTTCGAAAAATAATCGTACCTGCTTTAGTTATGAATTAAGAAAATTAAGTTTCTAATTTGTGATCCCAAATATGACCTAAATATTAAACAGCTGATCATAGCTATGGACAGATAGATTTTAGCATATTTTTTACGAAATCTTTGAAAAGCTATTTCGCTTAAACTATCGAGTTATGGGGAAAGTTGTACAACAAAAGTTATCCCTTATTATAGGTACTGTAGCACCCTTTCGGCTTAGTACCCCCTTTTCGACTAACCTTGTATATTTGTTCAAAAAAAGGTGGCAACCCTACGTGACAGTGGCAACACGAGACTTAACGGCAACCTAAAAATAAAGTAGCAGTTGAGTATTTCGTCATAACAGATTTATTAAACTGTGTATTGACATTTTAAATCCTGTTATTTTGACACAGATACTAAGTTATTTTTATTCGATAAGTACCTATTAATAACCTAATTAGTGTTTTTATTAATATTTAAATGACTGTCTGATGTTTCTATTTTTAATTTAAAACTGGTTAGATTTTATAGGAGATTCCCAAATAATTTTATAAAATGACTAATATTATGAAGATTTATTTAAACTTGGCAGTTTTTGTGTTCTGCGTAGCTTCCTATGTTGAGGTCAGCTTCCAGTCTAACCAGATGCGGCTGAATACCAGTATTTTACACGGAGCGACTGCCATCAGACCTCCGCAACCCAGTTACAGGGCAATGCTGATATCCTAAGGTTAGGCCGGTTGTCAGACTTTCAGGCTACTGACTACCCGTAACGACTGTCATAGGTATTAGTTTGACACCCGGGACCGACTGTTTAACGTGCTCTCCAAGACACGGAGGGGTCTTACGTGTAACGAACGGTCACCCATCCACGGACGTGCAGCTTTACCCACGCAAATCGTATGATCTGCGTGGTTGGTAATTAGCCACGTGCCCTTTAGGTGTTGTGTTATATAAATCTTTACATAGTATAAAACAAAGTCGCTACCGCTGTCTGTACGCTTAGATCTTTTAAACTACGCAACGGATTTTAATGCAGTTTTCAGCAATAGATAGAGTGATTCGAGAAGAAGGTTTATATGCCCCACATTAGTATGTACATTGCGCCCGTGCGAAGCCGGGGCGGGTCGCTAGTAATATATTAATCAATTCTTTACTGTCCCACTTCTGGGTAGATTCTTCTCAGAATGATAAGAGTTTAGGCCTTAGCCCACAACGCTGGCCTGGGGGCCTTCTCTGAAAGTCGAACTACGAAATTTCCTAGCACAATAGTGTTTCGGATTAGACAATCGATTCGATTTTCGCAATTTGACATTTTGTCTGTCGTTCACTCTACTCCCAAATATTTATTTACATCTAGTAGTTCATTGTTTGACAATACTTTGATCTTCTTCTTTTCGTGTGGTTAGTGACTAACCTGGTGTCACAGTTTATGCCGCCCATGGGCCTCTGACTTGGCTTTATATGCCGTCGAGAAATATCTCTCAGGCATCCGGATTCCTCACGATGTTTTCCTTCACCGTTTTTAAGCAAGTGATAATTATACAATACGCACATGAATCTGAAAAGTCAGAGGTGCGTGCCTTGGGTTCGCATGTCGATGCAACGACCTTTCTTCCAAATATTTTCCTCAATACTTCCACGGTTCAAATAACACTCAGTTTAGAACATAAATAATAACCATTAATCTTTAACATAACGGTTGACCGTTTAACATTGCGTCAGAATTAACAGTATTTGATTATAGGCTGTTATGGCGTTTACTATGCTTACAACTTTACCGTTCCGAGAACCTGTTTCGTTTAGAACGCATTATAAACATTGGTGAGGAAGTAAAAAAGATATAACTGGGCGTCGATTAGATTAAACGTCAATACAGATTAACTAATGCTCGGTTCTAATAACTTAGGCAACGTATACTACGTGACCCGTTCAGAAGGGGGCAGAGGGGGGAGGGGGGTCTTCAAAATACCGCGCTTGGTCATAGAGGCGGGGGGGGGGGGGCGGGCTTAGGTTTTCGTCACGTGGTCTATATCCTCTAGGGAAATCTCGCGCTTTTTCGAGCTATATTCAAATATGGCGCGCAGCGTTTAGCGCTTTTTAAACTCACAGGTGGCATGATTGATACTACGGGTGGTCACCGAGGGGGGGAGGGGGGTTAAAAAGTTGTAAAAAATGGGACACGTAGTATGGGTACCTACGTTCCCTTACTGACGGTTATTGGTTGAAATAAATGCGAACAGACGCGTGTTGTAAGATTCAACAAAACCCAGCACGCTTGGTGTTAGGATCTACAAGGTTAGTCGGAAAGGGGGTACTAAGCCGCGGGCCACTTAATGTATCACTGATGATTGTTCTAAAGAAAGTGTTAAAATTTCAAAATTCGATTAAAAAATAAACAATGCAAAATATATTTAATTTAGTTTTTTCAAAAATTCTTCATCCCTATTTTAGTTGCGAATTCAGAAAATGGAGCTTCTAATCCGTGACCCCCAAACATGACGTAAAATATAAACACAGCTGATCATAGCTGAGGATAGATAGAATTTGATAGAGTGACATTGATAGAGTGGTGAAATGGAGCCATGACAATAAGCTGTATTTCAATGTGTCCAAATGCTCGGTAATGTCCTTTGGTCGTGCGCGCACCCCTCTCCGCTATGAGTACAAAGCTGAGGCGATACTCATGCAGCGAGTAACGCAAGTGCGGGATCTGGGGGTATATCTCACTCCAGATCTTACGTTTCGCGAGCATATCATTAAGATATGTAAGAGAGCGTACAGAAACCTCGGCTTTGTACTTAGGCAGTCACAGGGGTTCACTAATATTACGACCATACGGGTATTATACGACGCTCTAGTCAGGAGTCACTTGGAGTATGGTGCTGTCATATGGGCTCCACATGAAGCCAAGTACTCTGTCATGCTGGAGCGCGTACAGAATAAGTTCACGCGTCACTTGTACTTCAGACTGTACGGGGTTTATCCATTGTACCCGCTGATGTACCCCACCCTGTTTGTACTGGGCATGGTCGGGTACAATGAGTTAAGGGTGCGACGACAGTTTACTCTTGTTGTCTATTTAATTAAATTAATCCGGGGTAAGGAGCACAATCCGGGAGTGCTTCAGTGCTTGCGGTTCTCTGTACCAGACCGCTACGTGTGGAGGCGGCGGCGCCCGCCACTGCTGGCTGTGCCAACTGCCAGAACCAACCTGCTGGCCAAAGCACCTCTCACGCGAGCAATTCGTACTGTTAACGAAATTCAGAATAGGTTGGACATTTTTTCGTGTTACTTTAGTGAACTTGCAAGAGTAAGTTTATACATAATATGTTACGAAAGCAACAATTAGTGTAATGTTATGTTTATTGTTTTTTATTGTTATGTTTGTGTAAAACATATGTATGTTAATTTTCTTTGAAGATTGTATTGTTATAATTGTATTGTTTTAGTTATAAGTAATTTTGTGTTAATGTATTGTGTAGTTATTTGTAATTGTTAGTAATAGTGTTATTTAAAATGGTTAATATTATAAGTAGGCTTAGCTATCGCATTAGGTTTCTAAACCTGTAATGATAGTTTAAGAGTTTTAAATAAATAAATAAATAAATAAATAAATTTAGCGTATTTTTGATCAAATCTTTGAACAGCTATTTCTCTTAAACTAATGACTTTTGGGGAAAGTTGTAGAACAAAAGTTATCCATTATTATGGGTACTTTAACACCCTTTCGGCTTAGTACCCCCTTTCCGACTAACATTGTTTAGCAGTGGTCCCCAAACTTTTTTGTCTTGAAGACCACTTACCATGTTTTTCGGTTTTGGGTAGACCCCCTACTTACCTAATACAGCATTTTTGCAAATTTATGGACTTCAAATGCGTTTTTGACTGATTTCTAACTGTAGTGAGGTGTAGAGCGAAAAAGCAATAAAAAAACACAGGTTAATTTTCATACATTTATTAATCAAATTCAAATTTAATTAACCATAATAATATTTAGTACTAGCGACCCGCCCCGGCTTCGCACGGGTGCAATGTAGATACTAATGTGGGGCATATAAACCTTCCTCTTGAATCACTCTATTGCTGAAAAGTGCATTAAAATCGTAGTTTTAAAGATCTAAGCGTACCTACATAGGGACAGACAGACAGCGGGAGCGACAGCGGGAGCGACTTTGTTTTATACTATGTATTTAGTATGTACCTATTGAGTAGTGATAGCCTAACGGTTGAACCTTTGTCTTCCATGCAGGAGGGTCTGAGTTCGATCCCGGCCCGTACCTCAGAATTTGATTATAACTTGCGTTAACCATGAAGGAAAACATCGTGAGGAAACCTGCACACCTGAGAGGGCTCCATAAAGTTATCGATGGTGTGTGTAGTCTGTCAACCCGCACCAGGCCAGCGTGGTGGACTAAGGCCTAAACCCTTCTCATTTTGAGAAGAGGCCCGTGCCCAGCAGTGGGACAGTATTGGGCTAATTATGTTTATGTTTCATGTACCTATTACATGTAGGTAAAAACTATGCAACTAATCTGTAAAGTCAAAATTAAAGTCACGACCTGTTTAAATGAGATCCACTATCGTAGACCCCCGTTTACATCTCACGGACCCCCTATTTTCATTCGTATTGACCCCTTATAGGTCATCATATAGGGGTCGATATAGAAAACTTTGGGATCACTGATCTATACGGGTCTGGCTAGCTACCACCCTCACATTAAAGTCGCCAAGTAGTTTACTGCGTTCTGTCGTGTGTATGTAAGAGCCAGAGGGGTTTAAGGGAGTACCTCTATATCTCTGTTACTTGTATTTGCGTGCTCCATCTTACACCCATATTCTAAGACGTTATTCCAAAACTTACTCGACTCGACTCCACCTCAACTCAGTCTTTCTCACTACCATCGGTAGCTATAGTTGACATAAACGTCCTCGACTTGAGATTTTTCCTCAGTCGCAGTAAGGAATCATCTGTCAAACTCAAGATACCTCGGAACCTACCTTATGGAAAGAAGTGTCAAAGTTCTTATGTAACAAAAATGAATTTTGAAGACTTTATCGAATATGCTTACGATAATCCTTACAACTATTTACCGCGGCGTTATTTGCGCGATGCAGATAATTCTAATTATGAAGTAATGACTCCGTGGAGGAACCTCAAAGCTCAGTCGAAATTGCGACTAAGAATACAATTTTGAAGGTGTTTTCGAGGCCGTTTTGAGTCGAGTAAGTTTTGGAGGAACGTCTTAGAATATGGGTGTTAGACCCTGTCTGCGCTTACCGTCAGGTGCAAAGGCCGAGTGTCATCAATAAAAAGCCGTGAAAATTGCTAACTAATAGACACGTTGGACATTTACAGTAAATATAATATAGTTATTTACATATTGAAGACTACTATTACTCTTGACACTAAACTTGGTGAGAATTATTACTAGTTGAACCAAACCGGTTGCTCGGGTCGATGAACTAACATTAGATTGTTCAATAACTGTTATCATAATAAATTATTGGTTTTGAAGCCCTTCTGCAGTCGTGTGTGGTTCATTTAAATGAGGCAAGTGTGTGTTGTAATTAGAATGTAGTTCCGTATAAAAGATTAGTCGGAAAGGGGGTACTAAGCCGCGTGCCACTTAATGTATCACTGATGATTGTTTTAAAGAAAGTGTTAAAATTTCAAAATTCGATGAAAAAATGAACTTTTTTTTTTGATGAAGATTTTTTCAATTCCAACCTGGTAACCTGGTTCCTGAGATTAGCGCGTTCAAACAAACAAACAAACTCTTCAGCTTTTTTAATATTAGTAGGTATAGATTTGATCTGCCTCGTCGGTCTAGTGGTAGCAAGCGCGACTACTGTTCGTGAGGTCCTGGGTTCAATCTCTGGGTAAAGTGTTATTGGGTTTTTCCGAGGGAATTCCTCAGTAGCAGCCCGGAGGAATTTGCGCCCGTTTGATGGCAATAGGCTCGCCCCCTATTACATGAGACTCAAACATAACGGCGAAATGAGGGTGTTACTATACACTTCTGCCCAACCCTTCGGGGAATACAGACGTGATGTTATGTTACTTAGTTTGTTTTGTGTGTACATTACGTTAACCTCATGTAATTTATATTAATTAGCTTAATTTATTTATTAAGTTGTTTTCCGTCAATGGCCGACGGCCGTTGGAGACTTGAGTGGATACCGCGACTTAGCAAACGCAGTGTAGTACGCTCCCTAGCCAGATGGACTGTCGATCTGAAGAAGGTAGCTGGTGGATTAGATGCGGAAGGCGAGGGCCGACTGTTGGGCCGCAATTTGGGACAGGCGTATGTCCAGCAGTGGACTGTATGCGATATGCTGAGTTATTTTGCATCAACGGTGTAGCCGATGCGTTTTGAAGACATGAGATGTTTAAGTTCGACATCTTATCAAATCAATTTTAATGTTTTATAACACACTAGCGACCCGCCCCGGCTTCGCATGGGTACAATGTAGATACTAATGTGGACATATAAACCTTCCTCTTGAATCACTCTATCTATTGTTGAAAACTGCATTAAAATCCGTTGCGTAGTTTAAAAGATCTAAGCGTACAGACAGCGGGAGCGACTTTGTTTTATACTATGTAAAGATATTTCTTTCTTAAACCAAACGGCATTGCCAATGTATATTAAAAAGCAGATTTCATTACAGAACCCAAATACAAATCCAGATTTTTATTAAGGTTATAATTACAACATTTTATTGATTCGGGTTAAATCGTAATCGTAAAGAATGTTCTGAATTGAATATAATTACGGTTATTTTGTAAGTAATAGGTATTTCTTAAAGATCTTGTTTTTGAATGCAGTTAATTAAACTTGTACAGTTAAAATTTAAATCAGGTTTAAAGTTACGTTATTTCGTTGAAAGAATTTACTAAGTACCTACAGTTATTTTAGGATTGTTATTGAAGAATTTCATTTACTACGCCAATTATACGATTTGCGAGGTTAAGCTGCGCTTGCCGCGGTCAGTCCATGGATGAGTGACCGTTCGTTACACATTAAGACCCCTCCGTGCCTCAGAGAGCACGTTAAATAGTCGGTCCCGGGTGTCAGATGCCCGAAAGTTTGACAACCGGTCTAACCTTAGGATATCGGCATTGCCCAGTAAATGGGTTGCGGTGGTCTGATGGCAGTCGGTCCGTGTAATAGATATTCAGCCGCATCTGGTTAGACTGGAAGCTGACCCCAATATAGTTGGGAAAAGGCTAGGCAGAACATTTATTGGTATACTAGCTGCCCGGACAGATTTCGTTTTGTCAAAAGTTATTGGCCTGTAGTGGGAAAAGAAAAGTGTTGTTTTTACTATTTACCACGCAATTTTTATGTTTTTTCTCTCCATTAGAACCTTCCTTGTGCCTTAAGAAATATATATTAAAAAAGATAGCCGAATTGGTCGAGCCGTTCTCAAGTTTTGCGCTTAGCAACACATTTGTCGATTCGTTTTTATTTATATAGATATAGATTAGAGTAGGTTCTGGGTTTGATTCGTTGGTAAAGTCTCTCTCTCTCTCTCTCTCAGTCTCTGTTTATTACGTCTTAACTACTAAACTACTTAACCAATTTTGATAAACCTTCGCACAGATATAGCGTGAAACATGTAGAAGGATGTAGTATACTTTTTATCAACATACCATTTGAATGTTAGCTAATTTAACTTATTTTAATCTTCTTCTTTTCGTGTGGTTAGTGACTAACCTGGTCTCAGAGTTTATGCCGCCCATGGCCCTCTGACTTGGCTTCACATGCCGTCAAGAAATATCTCTCAGGCATGCCGGTTTCCTCACGATGTTTTCCTTCACCGTTTTTAAGCAAGTGATAATTATACAATACGCACATGAATCTGAAAAGTCAGAAGTGCGTGCCTTGGGTTCGGACTATGACTTGGTAGTCCGACGGTCACATATTTTTATTATAAAATATTTTTATTTGTTTCAGTAGACACAAGATGGCGCTGCAAAGATTTCTTCGACTGATGTTATTATGCGTTGCTGTGAACTACAGCAGTGCTGCAGTGGCTTCAGAGAATTTTAGAAGTAAGTAATCAGATAATCATGCTGGACCGTTAACGTCCAGTACTAAATATGAACCTTTTAAAGTTTATCTTCATTAGTCCGTTAACGTCCACTGCTAAAATTGAACCACTTAAAATTTTTCTTCATTAGTCCGTTTACATCCATTGTTGAATATGGGCCTTTTAAAATTTATCTTCATTAGTCCGTAAACGTCCACTGCATAATATGGGCCTTTTGAAGTTTATCTTTATTAGTCCGTTTACGTCCACTGTTGAATATGGGCCTTTTAAAGTTTATCTTCATTAGTCCGTTAACGTCCACTGCAATTAAAGGCAATTGCATGCAGCTGAGATGAGAATGCTAAGAGGGATGTGTGGTGTTACGTGAATGGATAGAATTAGGAATATGTATGTAAGAGGAAGCCTGAAAGTGGCGCCGGTGACTGAGAAGTTGTGTGGAAACCGGTTGTCATGGTATGGGCATGTGATGCAGAGGAACGAGGAACATGTCGCGAGTAAAGTAAGAATGTGGATGGTTATAAGAGTAGAAGAAGACCAAAGAAACGATGGATGGATAGTGTGAAAGATGATATGACTAGAAAGGGGGTGATTACTGAGATGACGGCTAATAGAGATGTATGGAAGAAGAAGACATACTGCGCCGACCACAAATAAGCTGGGATAAGGTCAGGAGGATGCTGACTCAGCCTCTCCTGCAAGGAAGGCAAGAGTTCAACCGCTTAGCTATCTATCTATATCATTTTGTATTCCCCACAGCCGGCCGTCAGAATCCAGCAAGCATCTTCACTGTGGGCAACGGGGAGCAGTGCTTGGGCAGCGATCGGGCAACCGGCGGTGTTTGCCTGTCCAGAAACCAGTGCAACACCCAGGGCGGCAAGGCTATTGGTTTCTGTGGGGTGTTCGCTACTTGTTGTTCTTGTAAGTATAATAATATTAGCGGCCCGTCCCGGCTTCGCACGGGTGGACATTTTTCCCGTTATTGCAACATTTTTCATTTATGCTCCGCTCCTATTGATCGTAGCGTGATGTTATATAGCCTATAAGGAAATTCATGCGGTACTTGGATTTTAAGACGAAACAATCTTCAACTGATTACGATCACCGTTGTAAGCGATACCATTTCTTGCCATTGGAAACAAGGCGCAATATCAGAGATATTTGTTTTCTAGCGAATATTGCAAATGGCTCAATCGACTGTCCTGATTTACTTAGCAAAATACTTATTCGAACTAATCAAAATAACCTAAGAAAACGACCACTACTACACGCACCAACCACATCTACAAACTACAGGAGCAACGCCTTCTGTATACGTAGTGTAAAAGCGTTTAATAATTTACCATCACACTTGGAAATTGATGTATTTAACACTAGCGCACGTAAAATTAGAGACATCCTAAATAGGGAATATTTTGGTGATGATGGGAAGTATCGCACGGCTTGACACAATTTCATCATTTCGTTTGTATTGTTCTTTTATACTTCAAAGTTGTGTAATTCTGTGAATTGTGTGTTCATCATTTGCTAATTGCTAATATATATATGTGGAAGCTTGTAATTAGCAATTGTCCACAAGCATATTATAAATTATTTAAAATTGTCATTAGTCTGTAAGCTTTCTGTAAAATAAAGTAAATAAATAAATAAATATAACCTTCCTCGATAAATGGACTATCCAACAAAAAATATTTTTTCAATTCCAACCAGTAGTTCCTGAGATTAGCGCGTTCAAACAAACAAACAAACAAACAGACTCTTCAGCTTTTGTAATATTATTATAGATATAACCATCCGTCTTTTTTCTTTTAATTAGCTTCACTTCGTATACTTGTTTGATTCAAATCTTGCAACAGATTTTTCAACTACCTACTTCTACTTAACCGATTCTCCTGAAACTTCGCACACATATTCAATTCCCATGACAATACAACATTATAATAATTTCAAGTTTCAATTCTCAAATTCTGATGCTGCAGGGATACTGCAAGATAAACTCGTTTAACTTAATTTTTTTTAAAGATTACTTGACCTCCTTTCAGAGTATGTAGTCCCCAAGATAATGTATACAAGGTTAGTCAGAAAAGGGGTACTAAGCTAAAAGGATGTTAAAGTACCCATAATAATGGATAACTTTTGTTCTAGAACTTTCCCCAAAAGTCATTAGTTTAAGAGAAATAGCTGTTCAAAGATTAAAAAAAAAATACGCTAAATTCTATCTATCCTCAGCTATGATCAGCTGTGTTTACATTTTAGGTCATATTTGGGATCACGGATCAGAAGCTTCATTTTCAGAATTCGTCACTAAAGAAGAGATGAAATTTTTTTGAAAAATAAAATATAAATCATTGTATAGCATGTTTTTTATAGAATTTAGAAATTTTAACCATTTCTTTCAAATAATAATCAGTGATACATTAAGTTAGTGGCTCGCAGCTTAGTACCCTCTTTCCGACAAAATTTTTATACTCCTAAAAAAAGTTGTTAGCTAGTTTCTGATTTAAGGTATCTACATAGGTATTAAAAGCCTCCACAAAAACCTCAATTTCTACATTCTCTTGATTTACTTTGCTTTCTGTTTCTCATTCTTCATCTTCTAAATTCTCCTTCTCCTTTGCAGTAAACGCATGTGACGTAAGAACGAACACCAAGGTAGCAGTCTTCATCAACCCTCCTCTGAACAGGGAGTCTTCCGGGCTGGAGTGCTCCTACAATGTGGAGATCAACAACAATAACGTCTGCCAGATGAGGATTGACTTTGAGACCTTCAATCTTGCTCCCCCTACCACTGTGAGTTCACATAACATCATTTAAAATTCTTTACTGCTTCGTTGGTCGTTGGCAAATGCGACTGCTGATCGTGAGGAGTCGATACCCAGGTCGGGCAGTGTTATTGGGATTTTCTGTGTGGAATTCCTTTGGACTTTGGATTTGTGCGCGGTTGAGTCTGAACGGTCGACACGCAACCGTCGCCGGTCGAGCTGTTTTCTGGTCCTTAGTCAAAGGCTTTAAAACCCTCTTTGACGCCATCTTTTACATGACTTCTTGTCTCCATTAATTGGTTGATCTACCTTGTATGATGTGTAAACTATAAACCACTTCTGTTTCTAGGTTGAACCAGTAGACAACGTGACACAACGTCCAGGCTACACCTGCAGGAACGACATCTTCCAGGTCACCAATCTGCAAGCTAATTCCGACTTCATGCCAGCTCTGTGCGGTGATAACAATGGACAGCATTGTAAGTAATCCATACTTAAGTAATAAATCTCACTATCAATATGAAAGCCCAAGGATGTCACGCAACGGCTGAAGGGACTTGGATGAAGTTTGGCACACAGACCATCGTTCTGCCTAGCCTTTTGCCAATTATATTAGGGTCAGCTTCCAGTCTAACCAGATGCGGCTGAATACCAGTATTTTATACGGAGCGACTGCCATCAGATCTCCGCAACCCAGTTACAGGGCAATGCTGATATTCTAAGGTTAGACCGGTTGTCAGACTTTCGGGCTTCTGACTTCCCGTAACGACTATCATAGGTATTCGTATGACACCCGGGACCGACTGTTTAACGTGCTCTCCGAGGCAAGGAGGGGTCTCGATGTGTAACGAACTGGACTTTAATTACTACATTTTTGTTTATAATGCCTTCTTGGTCTAGTGCGACTGCTGAGCATGGGGTCCTGGGTTCGATCCCCAGGTCGGGCAAAGTGTTATTGGGTTTGTTCATTAAGAATTTCTTAGTAGCAGCGCGGAGTCTGGATTTATGCTCGGATAATGACAAACAGTTCCATCAGACCTCCGCAACACAGTTACTGGCAATAGGCTCGTCTTGACATGGGACTTAAACATAACTGGCGAAACGAGGGTGTACTAAAACACCTCTGCCGAACCCTTCGGTGAATATAAGGCGTGATGTAGGTTATGTTATTTATATAAATAGCATCAACATGCAGTTTATATCAGCAGCAGTGATAGCCTAGTGGTGTGACCGTCGGACTGTCAAATCATAGGTCTCGAGTGCGCACCCAAGTCACGCACCTCTGACTGTCCAAACTCATGTGCGTATTCTATAATTATCACTTGCTTAAAAACGGTGAAGGAAAACATCGTGAGGAAACCGGCATGCCTGAGAGATATTTCTCGACGGCATGTGAAGCCAAGTCAGAGGCCCATGGGTGACATAAACTGTGATACCAGGTTAACACTAACAATTTTCTTTGCAGTATATGTCAGAGTCAACGCTTCAACAAATAGCCGCGCCATTCGCATCAACTTCAAGATTGCTGATCGTAGCTCGCAGCCGAACCTGCCCCAAGCTACTTGGAAGATCAAGGTCACACAGCTGGAGTGCTTCAATACTCTTGGGTAAGTTATAATAGAACAGCTCCTGCTTCTGCAATCTGAGCCCACCGCATCCGTATAAAAGACATACAACAGAATCTTGTAGGGGTAAATCTACCATTACAGTTATAGCTAATATCGGTATGTCAGGATTGGGAGCATGGTAAATAAAGTAAATTAAACCAACATAGACTCCACCACTGAGAGTAGTTTTAATAAGGTTAGTGATTAGTTACAGAAGCTAGTTCACAATATATCACAATATTAACACAAAATCAGAAAATGAGGACAAGCAAACCAGATATACAAGGTTAGTCGGAAAGGGGGTACTAAGCCGAAAGGGTGTTAAAGTACCCATAATAAGGGATAACTTTTGTTCTACAACTTTCCCCAAAACTCGATAGTTTTAGAGAAATAGGTGTTCAAAGATTTCATAAAAAATACGCTAAATTCTATCTATCCTCAGCTATGATCAGCTGTGTTTACATTTTAGGTCATATTTGGGGTCACGGGTTAGAAACCCCATTTTCTGAATTCATAACTAAAGCAGGGATGAAGAATTTTCGAAAAAACTAAAATTATAATTATTTTTGATGGAAAAAAATATAATCGAATTTTGAAATTTTAACACTTGCTTTAAAATAGTCATCAGTGATACCTACTTTAAGTGACCCGCGGCTTAGTACCCCCTTTCCGACTAGCCTTGTATAAGGTCAGACTTCTTCAGCTGTTCGACATGGAATCCTCTGCTTCGTCGAATGACCACTGTTTTAATAACTTCGGGTACGTGGATTAATCTTGACGGTTACCCTCCTATGTCAACATTGTCCAGTGTTACCAGTTACCGATGACATCCGTTCTTCTAATGTCACCTGCAAATAACAAAGTGAACCTTATAGTCTTAGCAGTAGAGCTCCTTGCTAAACAGTTCGTCCGTGGAAGTACACCACCATACATATTTCTGCCGCTAAGCATTGCTGTGTTCCAGTTTGGAGGGTATGGGTGCTGGTGACATTACAGGCACATGACACTTTACAACTTTGTCTCTAGAGATGACATTACATTGATTTGTAAAAGTGTCTGTAACAGATTTATTTACAAAAAAAAAATATAGACTACCTTGTTGGTCAAGTGGTCCAAAGGTGTAAATGTGTTTAATCCCCAGGTCGAGCTAAGTGTTATTGTGATTTTCCAATAGGATTTTTTCAGTAACAGCCCGGAGTCTGGATTTGTGCACGATTAATGACAATAGGCTCGCCCCCTATTACATGGGACTTAAACATAACTGGCGAAACGAGGTTATACTACACACCTCTGCCGAACCCTTCGGGGAACACAACGCGTGATGTTATCTTATCTTTACATAGTATACAACAAAGTCGCCCACGCTGTCGGTACGCTTAGATTTTTTAACGGATTTTAATGCATTTTTCAACAACAGATAGAGTGATTCAAGAGGAAGGTTTATATGCCCCACATGAGTATCTACATTGCATCCGTGCGAAGCCGGGGCGCGTCGCTAGTGTTAAATAAAAATCATTTATTATGTAGTGATCTGTGCGTTAGCCATACTGCTCCCGATCCACTCACACCAGCATCAGATATCTTCTGGGTTCTATTTTTCTAACGTGTTCTCTTCTGTCTCAGTAAATACCGTGATGGCATCCTGGAGGCCATCACCTCGTCCCTGCCATCATCCCCCTTCACTTCTTCAGCTGACAGAGACGAGTACTTTATCGGTAAGCTATCCACCTATCCATGGAATTATCCTATTCTTATGAGATCGTCTGGGACCCAAGGGGGCAAGCGCGACTGCTGATCGTGAGGTCCTGGGTTCGATGCCCAGGTCGGACAGTGTTGATGGGTTTTTCCGTTTGGAACTCCTCAGTAGCAGCTCGGAGTTTGGATTTGTGCCCGGTTGATGGCAATAGGTTCGCCTCCTATTACATGGGACTTAAACATAACGGCGAAATGAGTGTGTTACTATACACCTCTGCCCAGCACTTCGGGGAATACAGGCGTGATGTTGTGTTATGTAAAAATGACCCTGCAATAACATCTCTGTACAATACAAAATGTACATACAATAGCACATTGGGTCACCCGCGCGATGGCGCATCGAGTATTCCCAAGGAGGGTTGATGTCAGGCAGGCGGCCGGTCATAAAACAATAAGCCAAAACCTCTAACAAAATGGATTTATGAAATACATGTTGTGCCAACACCACCTAGTGTGGGATAAGGGCAGGAAGAAGACGAAGAATAACATCTCTAGTTTTGCATTATGGGTACAATAATCTGATTTCTTCCAGCACCGCCCGGCTGTCTACAGTACTACCCAGACCGTTCTGGAGCCTTCGAGTCGTTCAACTACAACAGAGGAGCTGGGCCGTACATAGCGAATATGATGTACGCGACTTGCTTCAAGAGGACATCCGATGTCTGTGGCGTAAAGTGAGTATTCCTCTTAACCTTTTTCCAACTATGTTGTGATCAGCTTCCAGTCTAACCAGATGCGGCTGAATACCAGTATTTTACACGGAGCGACTGCCATTAGACCTCCGCAACCCAGTTACTGGGCAATGCTGATATCCTACGGTTAGATCGGTTGTCAAACTTTCAACCCTCCTTGGGAATACTCGTTGCGCCGTCGCGCGGGTGATCCAATGTGCTTGCTGATATTATGCACTGGGTCCCAAAATCTTACTGCCGACAAACTATGTTCTTCTTCGTGGAGTATACTTAAAGTTCCTTGACCCACTGATTCAGTTTTGCTAGGGACTTTAGTTCTGACACATCGTAAACTAATATAGCACCGTGACCGTCTCTGTAAAAACTTGATATCAATGTTCTGTATCTATACTAATATTATAAAGCTGAAGAGTTTGTTTGAACGCGCTAATATCAGAAACTACTAGTTGGAATTGAAAAAATATGTTTGTGTTGGATAGTCTATTTATCGAGAAAGGTTATAGGCTATATAACATCACGCTACGACCAATAGGAGCGGAGCATAAATGAAAAATGTTGCAAAAACGGGAAAAATGTCCACCCGTGCGAAGCCGGGACGGGCCGCTAGTCCAACAATAGATATAACTTAAAAATTGTTTATCATTTCCTCAGGTTAACATCAGCAAGCTTCGATCTAGCCTACCGGACTGAAGAAAATCTGTACTTGGACACTGACTGCCAAGTCAACCCAGTTACTCATGGAGCATATCAGTCTGAAGACTATCTGTTCATCCCCGAAGCTTTGACTGCTGACGGCTTGAGAGGATCCAAGTTCTGTGGAACCAGTGCTACCAACCAAATTATTGCTTGTAAGTATATACATACATACATAAACTCAAGCCTTTTTCCTAGGTAGGCAGAAACTACAGAACGCCACATGCTACGATCCTTACATACTTCTTTCTCTTCGTCCACGTTCATAGATCTTGTCATACACGCACGCCAATTGAGAGTACTACGCACCTGTCCTTTGTGAGGAACATCACCAATAACATCGATGTACCTTCTAGGGCGTCTCCTACCGTTTCCACTAACATCCGCCTTATAAATTCCTTTTTTTAATCGCCGTTCACTCATTTTCTCAACATGACCAAACCACCTAAGCATACTCCATTAAATTTTTGTCACTACATCATTTTTTAAACCGCAACTTTGTCTAATCTCATCATTCCTCAACCTATCATTCAAAGTTACACCGCACACACTTCGCAAGGAACGCAGTCCCACGGCATTTATTCTGCTGGTATAATATGTTCTGTCCAACTTTTCCCCAACTATGTTGGGGTCAGCTTCCAGTCTAACCAGATGCGGCTGAATACCAATATTTTACACGGAACGACTGCCATCAGACCTCCGCAACTCAGTTACTGGGCTATGCCGCTATTCTAAGGTTAGACCGGTAGTCAGACTTTCGGGCTTCTGACTTTCCGTAATGACTGTCATTGGTATTGGTATGACACCCGGGACCGACTTTTTAACGTGCTCTCCGAGGTACAGAGGTGGCTGGATGTAATGTAATATTTTCTTTTTTGTTCCAGCAACCCCCCCTGGCCCTCTGTATGTCTCATTCAAAAGTGACAACTTGGTGACTGATGATATTCCGGAGTCAGGATACAGATTTAACTACAACGTATTAAATAATTGTTTCAGTAGGAAATAAGTTTTTAAAAGACCATAAAATAAATTTAAAAAATAATCGGATAGAATTATTTATCTGTGGAATTAAGATTGCCAGTAAAAATAAAAGTTTTTTTAAGTAGGTTGTATTAAATAAAAGTATTTATTTTTAATTCACCTTGTAAACGACAAAAAGGATTGTTTTTTCATATATATTTTTTTTTATTTATCCTTAAAGGTGTTTAAAGAAAATACTGAAGGGTCTGACTTAAATAATCTGTTATAAGGTAACCAATAATATTTTTATACATCTCCTAGTTGTTATATCAACTTGAGAGATATTTTTTTAACACATTTATTGCTGAATTTAAGATTATCTCAAACTTAGTTTCGAAATTCTCCGGCAGAGGCGCTGGTGTAATAAATATATTTCTCAGTTTCTCAGCAATGAATGTGTTGAATTTTTTATTTTTGGATTAATAAGATGTGGTGTTTTTTACTATTATAATTATCTATTATATGCGAAGAAATGCATTAACTTATTAAATTATTGAACGAGGGCATTTAAATTGCATTTATATTAGATTTAATAAATTTTGATATAAAATTGTAGCAGTTTTTTCTTTTATTTCTCTCAAATATGTTAATAAATTTCCACTTTTATTCAGCAGCATTAGATTGTAGGTACTGGAAGCCTAATACAAGTAGTACCTGTACCTACTTGGGATAATACAAAGGAGATGTTTCATTTTTGTATGGGACTCCGGCCATAACGTGTACCTTTTAGAAAAGCTGGGAAACTAAACCCTGAATTGCTTACAGTAACATTTTTTTTCATAATATCAAATGTTTTATATGCACAAAATAAAAGTTAAAAATGTTTGACGTTTGTCGTGAGAGTTATGACAGCCGTGAGAGGTTGTAAAGATGACGTTTACCTAACCTAGAAATTGATATTTGTTAATTACTGACTGACTGTGACCTGACATTTTGAATTTTTCGTTCAGAAGTACACGTCAAAAAAGAAGAATAAATATATTTCTAACGATGAAATCGTCACACTAGCTTAGAATTAGTCGAAAAAGATGGCTAAGATAATAATAATTATTATTAATTGTACAAGAACACATACCTTTCATATTTAACGTCTACGTGAATTATGTTTTGATTTGACATGATTTCAGAACGAAAGCAGGCTATGCAAACTATAGGACGCCATGTTGAATAGAATATGGCAATAATTGAAAACTTATTATATTTTGTGCACATCAAATCAGGTTTAAATTCACGAAAGAATATTTTTCCTCAATTCTTGGACTTTTTTCCCCTTTTTCGATAAATGTACATCTTATGACCGAAAATGAAACATCTCCTTTATCCACATTGTTTACATTGCAAAAAAATTCTCAGTTAACGCCATCTATGAGGCAATAGTAAAACTACTAACGTGCGTTGCTTATTCAGAGTTAACTCCCTCATATTAGTAAACTGCATGGTACGCTTAAGAAGAAGTTCAACAAAATAACAACAGATGGCGCTGTTATAAAGTTTAGCATCATTACGTTTCTTCGTTACGACGTAAGCAGAGATAGGCCTTGTGTTGTCCCGATCGGTTGCTCTGCGCCTCCCTTTCAATGTTCCTCTCACTTGCAAGTGGGCATGAGCCCTGTCCAGCAGTGGACAGCTACTATGAAAGGTCGTTAATATTTCCGTAATCGCAACGCTTTTGAAAAACAGTGTTTTGTACATAACAGGACGCTTTTATTATGTGATCGGTTGGCAAATAAGCTGACAGCCCATCTGATGGACCTACAACACTAAGAGGATTGCTGATGCATTGACAACCTGAGAGACAAAGATGGAAAATCTCGGTTGCCTATTATTTCACCGGCAACGCGATGGTGAGGCTTAGACCATTGAACCAAAGCGATTATTTCGTACCTACTCATTTACTGAATCGATAACGTTCTCGATTCTTGTTTACGATAATACCTAACTTGTAATGGTTTTAATAGAAATAAGGTACTTAAGTATTAATTATATCAAAAACATTTACCTATAAAATGTAACTCCATCTTTTTGTAAATTAAGACAATATTTATTTATTTTATTCTTTATGCACAGAATTAGTACAGAGGCGGACTTAATGCCTTTAGGCATTTTCTACCAGTCGACCTTAGGGTGATGCAGAGACAAAACATAATATTGCGGTTTAAAAGATGATATTGTAGTGATAAAAATTTAAAGGAGTATGCTTAGGTGGTTTGGTCGTGTTGAGAGAACGAGTGAACGGCGATTAACAAAAGGAATTTAGAAAGCGAATGTCAGTGGAAAGTGTAGAGGACGCCCTAGAAGGACATACATCTATATTATTGGTGATGTTCTTGACAAAGGACAGGTGCGTAGTAGGTACTACTCTCAAGCGGCGTGCGTGTGTGACAAGATGTATGAATGTGGGTGAAGCGAAAGGAGTATGTAAGGATCGTAGCATGTGGCGTTCTATAGTTTCTGCCTACCCCCATGGGAAAAAGGCGTGAGTTTATACATGTATGTAAAAATCATTTATCTTTGACCACTGGCGAAGGGATCGGTGATCAATGCATCTTAAAATCTAATTCTCTTATAATTTACCTAAGTATGATCTCTGCTGACCCCAAAAAGCGTGAAGGAACACAGCTAATACTAATACATGTCTGGGGCCACTCTTAAGCACTAGATTGAAAAGAAGTATCATATCTAGAAATGCATATTTTAATCCCAAATTATTACTGCTTGGGATATCTCTAGAGGTGTGAATTCGATTTAATTTTCAAGTCTAACTTTTCGTTCTAGCAAATTAAGCGAAACGAACGAGCTACAAGACTGCCAACCGATCTAACCTCAGGATTGTATTAAGCACTAGCGACCCGTCCCGGCTTCGCACGGGTGCAATGTAGATACTAATGTGGTGCATATAAACCTTTGTCTTGAATCACTCTATCTATTGCTGAAAACTGCATTAAAATTCGTTGCGTAGTTTAAAAGATCTAAGCGTACAGACAGCGGGAGCAACTTTGTTTTATACTATGTAAAGATTAAATGATAAATTATTTTTTTAAGACTGGTTAGCGCCGGCATTTCCTACCTGACTAGCTCTGAGAAGAAAAGCCGAAACAAACTCAGAGATCAAGTTCTCTTTTAAAGTCCAGACATTGTGGTATAAAAACTATGCGAGTGTAACAATGTAGGGCAACGTCTGGAATGGCCGTTTGAGGAAAGTGCCATAGCAGGTTTGAGTTGACCTGTCCTAACTGACGGCACGCATGCATCAGCCATCGTGTAGCTCAAACTTTATCAGACCTAACAGTCTTGGATTCACTAAGGGATAAATGGAACAACATGCCCCGGGACTTGACGCGGGATATTTACGCGAATGTTCCGGGGACAATGTTGTGGAACAATTCGCTCGCACACACCAGCACCCGCTCTCGAAACGTCGGCTTGCAATATGTCCCGCGTCACTAGAAATACCGCACAATGTTGCGGGACAGTGTGCAATGTTGCTCGTCATAATTGCTAATTTTTATCCCATAGTGAATCCAATGGTTTAGTGTCACACAGCTGGGCACGGGCATCTTCTCAGAATGAGAAGGGTTAAGGTCTTATTCCACCACGCTGGCCTGGTGCGGGTTAGCAGACTACACACACCATCGAGAATTATTTTGAGCCCTCTCAGGTGTGCAGGTTTGCTCACGTTGATTTTTCTTCACCGTTAACGCAAGAGATAATTTAACTCTGATCCGTACAAGGATTACTTGTAGTCAGAGATGCGGGCAGGGATTTAACTAAGATCCTCCTGCATGGAAGGCAAGCGTTCAACCGCTAGGCTCTGTAGCGTACTACCGGAGTCGGTAGGTAAATAGTGATACAATTGTAAGTATGTACAAAAATAAAAACATAACAGCAGGCCTGTATTCTCCGTAAAGCTGGACAGAGGTGTATAGTAACACCCTCATTTCGCCGTTATGTTTAAGTTCCGTAATAGGGGGCGAGCCTATTGCCATCAACCAGGCACAAATCCAAACTCAAGGCTGCTACTGACAAATTCCACACGGAAAAATCCAATAACACTAATAAATAAATAACACAAAAGTAAATTAAAGTTATTTTTATTAAATTATATTTAAATATAGATCTGTCACCGATAGGTACCCAGCTAGTGTAGTTTCTACAGTTAATTTGTATAGTAACCCTATATTGCGGTCTATTTCCATCCTAATCAACCTACTAAAATAAGGTTTGAGCTACACGACGGCTGATGCATGCGTGCCGTCAGTTAGGACAGGTCAACTCAAACCTGCTATGGCACTTTCCTCAAAACGCCATTCCAGACGTTGCCCTACATTGTTACACTCACATAGTTTTTATACCACAATGTCTGGACTTTATATGAGACCTTGATCTCTGAGTTTGTTTCGGCTTTTTCTCAGAGCTAATCAGATAAGAAATGCCGGCGCCATCTAGTCTTAAAAATACATTACATTGACTTGTAAAAGTGTCTGTAACAGATTTATTTACAGAAATAGAAATCATTGATTACACAGCTCCACAAAAAAAATTGTTCAGAGGACTAGACCATGTCTATATTATGTTTTTGGGGTCGCTGAGTCCGAATCTGTGGTCCGTTTGACCTTACTACGTCAGGGTTTTTGTATAACCTTCGTTTCTTTCAAGTAACTGGGCTTTTAAACCTATTTCTCCACTTTTAGACCACTCCCCCTCTTCCAGTGGGTGCTACATATTGCAACGTGTAAACATATTGTTGTGGCGTTGCAAGACACGAATCGACGATGCAACTTATTTTTACGTGACTCACTGTTGTGGCTGAATATGAATTTTTTTCTGGAGCGGTATTATCATCTCTGCTAAATCCCGCGAAGCTACTCAGTGATACCGCTACTTACCACTCAGTGCGCAATAACACTGGATTTGTATGTACCTGTTGTAGGCAAACATGAGAAGTCGGGAGGAGTCGTAAATGTCTGGGATTAGAAAATTGTTTTTAAGACTAAATAATGCAGTTTACGGGCAAGCTGCGATTAATTAAGTTGGTGACGACGTTAAGAAAATCGAGGAACTAAATCCAACGATTAAATAAAACTTGGAAAGTGCGAATTAAAAAAAATGTCTCTTGACGGTAAGCGTAGACAGGGTCTAAGATGGAGCACACGAATACAAGTAACAGATATATAGAGGGACTCCCCTATACCCCTCTGGCTCTCACATACACATGACGGAACGCAGTAAACTACTTGGCTTTAATGTTCAGGTGGTAGCTAGCCAGGTGGACCGTATAGCTCCTACCACGTCGCGTGCTGTGTTTTGTATAATCTTACAACACGCGTCTATTCCCAGCGTGCGGTGAGGAAGTTTTAATTATATTATAGCCCGTCCCCAAACGGATGGAAACTTAAATGAAATGGTGTAAATTTGTCTATGGAGAATACTTTCTTAATATGCCATAAAAGTATAGAACATCATCATGTCAGTTAAGTTCTAACACCGCGTAACTCAAAATAGTTAACTTTTCAGGAGAGCAAAAAAATGTTTTTTTTACTTATCTAATAATCGTTTTTAATATACAATATTCTATTTTATTTTAGTTTTTTCGACGGAGCACTTTCGCGACACGATCCAGTATGGAACTCACCTGACTTACACGCTGTTTTAGCTGTTTACATAGCTTGCTGGAAAAAATATTACATACGCGGTGGATTTTGTTTTTGAAATAACGCGTTGCTATTGGATCTAACCATTGATTTTGATTGGTCAAACGATGCGTTTTTCGATTCCCTATATATTTTTCGAGTTACGCGGTGTTAGAATTTAAGCGATGATATCTATACAGGGTGTTAAGGTAAACGACGTTATCCTTGAAACCAGTGGTTTGATTTCATTTATAGAACGTAAAATCAATAAAAAATAGCAACCTTATTTTTTTTTAAGAATGTCCCAACTTCAACACTAAAGCATTTCACCCTATGCGCAAGGGCAACAAACCCGCATCTGACCACGGGAGAGGGGCGCGGGGGTGGCGCCACGCCGCCGGCGCACGCGCCCGCGCGGCAGCAGTCAGTCATCCGCTGTTACGCTAATGATCGCACGTCACGTCGTTGCGTATGTACTTGTGTCGTGTTAGTGGAGCGCCGATAATTTTACACGCGTAAATTGTATAACTTACTCAGTGCTATGTCGTTGTGCTACCCATGGTTTGAGTGATAACGGTGTTTATCCTTACATCCTGTAGAACGTTAACCAATGAAAAATAACATGCTTTCTCGAGTGCGAAACAACCTACGGAAACGTGCGGAAGCATGCGTGGCCGTAAATGGATCCCATTTTGAATATTTGTTAAGATTAATTTAGGTAAGTGCTAGTTATTTAATCATTGTAAAAACCGATAATTTTTAATCAATCTGTACGTAAAATTGTGATTAACGTTTTAAATACGCCTAAAATACCTACTCAATGGTTTGGTTTCTTTTTCATTTTCTTTATTGTCAAAAGACTCGTCACGCAACACCTAAGGTAGGTATTTTTGCCTGTCCTAAGTTAGGAAAAGTATGAAGGGAAAGTTGCATCACAGTTTATGTGTACCTATTGTGTAGGTAAACGTACGCGGGCGGGTGAACCGAGCGGGAAGACGGTCGTTGCAGTGATCACCTGACTCGGGCGCGTATTATCCATGAATTGGCGTACGGTGTCGGACGAAAACATTTCAAAATCTTTTAAAAAAAAACTACGTACTTTTCTTTAAACTTTTCTTTTTGTCATGTATTTTTATTTTTAAGTTAGGTACCTACCCATGGTTTGAGTGATAACGGTGTTTACCCTTACATATATCCATAGGTAAGGATATAAAAATCAATAGCCGGGATTTGGTCTCGTAAAAACTGGAACTGGAACTGGTGGTGGTGGAAAAACTGGTCGCTTTCGTTCTGGGGTAGTTTAGGTAAAAAAAAGTAACTAGGAAACGTTTTTTTTTTAATATTCCTAGTTTCTCCGGGCATCTAGTCCACTAATAAATATGGTCTTAACTATTACGTCTACAAAGAATATCTATTTACCACAAAAAAAAAACAAAATCCAGAAATTTTCAACAACTCCAAAATTCACACTTGCCCCGCCACATATCCAGTATTACATCTCATGATCCGGGCATTATTGAGAATGCACGAACGTCGGCGTACAATTTGATAGCTTGCTCTTTCATTCAATGCACAATGCTCCGATATGAATGAACGAAAGAATGAATGTAAACGAAACGCATCCGTTAACATGAGTATTTACATTGGAATTGAAAAGATGGAACTTAGAACCCGAATTTTGAAACTGTTTAGCGGTTTTGAGTATTTTTTGTGACCTACGCAAATGTCCGGCTGATTGGTAGCGACGTGCGTCGGGTTGTTGTGCTCCCTAAAATAAGGTTTAAGCTACACGATGGCTGATGCATGCGTGCCGTCAGTTGGGACAGGTCAACTCAAACCCGCTATGGCACTTTCCTCAAAACGCCATTCCAGACGTTGCCCTACATTGTTACACTCGCATAGTTTTTATACCACAATGTCTGGATTTTAAAAGATACCTTGATCTCTGAGTTTGTTTCTGCTTTTCTTCTCACAGCTAGTCAGATAGGAAATGCCGGCGCCATCTAGTCTTAAAAGTGTTTGTAACAGATTTATTTACAGAAATAAAATCATACGATTTGTGAGTTTAAGCTGCGCTTGGCGCAGTCACTCTGTGGATGGGTGACCGTTCGTTACACATCGAGACCCCTCCTTGCCTCGGAGAGCACGTTAAACAGTCGGTCCCGGGTGTCATACGAATACCTATGACAGTCGTTATGGCTAGTCAGAAGCCCGAAAGTTTGACAACCGGTCTAACTTTAGGATATCGGCATTGCCCAGTAACAGGGTTGCGGAGGTCTGATGGCAGTCGCTCCGTGTAAAATACTGGTATTCAGCCGCATCTGGTTAGACTGGAAGCTGACCCCAACATAGTTGGGAAAAGGGTAGGCAGCGGTGTTTTAAACGGTTTTATTAGTTTCACTTCGTATATTTGTTTGTTTGATTCAAATCTCGCGACAGATTTTTCAACTACTTCTGCTTAACCGATTCTCCTGAAACTTCGCACACAAATTCAATTCCCATGACGATACAACATTATAATAATTTCAACCTTCAATCTTCAGATCCTGATGCTGCAGGGGTACTGCAAGATAAAACCGTTTAACTTAAAAGTTTTTAAAAGAACTCGTTGTCTAGTGAAGGCAAGCGCGACTGCGAATCGTGAGGTCCTGTATTCGATCCCCAGGTCCAGCAAAGTGTTATTGCGTTTTTCCGTGTCAAATCCCTGTTTTTTTTTTTAAGAAAACTTTGCGCCGCTCTAGGATTTCTCCTGTATCGTAGGTGCGTTTACAGACACAAATCTTCACATGCACAAACATCCAGACTCGGAACAACTATCTGTAGGCCATACAAATATTTGTTCCGTGCGGGAATCGAACCCACGATCCGTAACACAGAAGCCGATCGCTCAGCCACTGCACCAAACGTGTCGTCAAAGTACCAGCCCGGAGTCTGGATTTGTGTCCAGTTGATAGCAATAGGCTCGCCCCCTAGTACATGGGACATAAACATAACTGCGAAATGAGGGTGTTACTATACACCTCTGCCCAACCCTTTGGGAAATACAGGCGTGATGTTATGTAATGTTAGAACAAAAATCCTCTTTTTCTTAAACCAATATCCAAATTGTGTAGTAATTCTATTTAAAAAAACTAAACTCTTTAAATCGCAACATTAATCGGGAATCAAACCCGCTCATACCACTAACGTGACACCCGAAGAGCGTGGCACCGCATACAAACGTGCCAAATTAGGCGATACACACACAGGTATAACAAAAAAGACTTTCGACTTTTAGCTTGTGTAGACTACGCTTTAAAATAGTTATTAGATTTTGAAAGACGTGTGTTTTGGCTTAATATCAGAATTAAGAATCAATTGCGTCGTGCAGACTTTTGACGTGCAGAATTTGATCTTATTTTCGTGTGGCTAGTGACTAACCTGGTGTCACAGTTTATGCCGCCCATGGGCCTCTGACTTGGCTTCACATGCCGTCGAGAAATATCTCTCAGGCATGCCGGTTTCCTAACGATGTTTTCCTTCACCGTTTTTAAGCAAGTGGTAATTATACAATACGCACATGAATCTGAAAAGTCAGAGGTGCGTGCTTTGGGTTCGAACTCGAGACATATGTCTTGGTAGTCTGACGCACACACCACTAGGCTATCACTGCATAAATTGAAATATCTATACTAATATTATAAAGAGGAAAGATTTGTATTTATGTATTTTTGTATGTAACGAATTTAATAAACTTAAAAACTACTGACCCGATTTCAAAAACTATTTTGCCGTTAGAAAGCTAGGTACATTATCATTGAGTAACATAGGCCATATTTATTACTGGAATAAAACTTCTTACGCGGGTGGAGCCGTGAGGACACAGCTAGTCTATAATATATCAATTTGATTATCACTTGCGTTAACGGTGAAGGAAAACATCGTGAGGAAACCTGCACACCTGAGAGGGCTCCATAAAGTTCTCGATGGTGTGTGTAGTCTGCCAACCCGCACCAGGCCAGCGTGGTGGACTAAGGCTTAAATCCTTCTTATTCTGAGAAGAGGCCCGTGCCCAGCAGTGGGACAGTAATGGGCTAATAATGCTGTGTCGCTACCAATTCTCTACATAACACCGTTCCCTTTATATTTAATTAATGATCTAAATAAATATATCAACAAAAACTTGGCTAAAGTTTTTCCATCTTAGTCGCGTAGCGTCATTTCAGAGGGTTGATTACACAATATTTTGCGTGACAATAGTTTAATCAGAGGTTTTTTTTTTTTTTTTTTTTAAATGAGTTTATTCACCGCAGACATTTCGTCCGCGCTCTTTTTTGCTGTTATTTAATTGTTTACTTTTTATTTTATTTTACTTATTTGATACTCCTGTATCGGAAATACAACATGTATTATTTATATTACTATAAATATTACTTATTCTACTTAAGCTATGCGAGTCCATCACATTATATATATGTTTACTTATTTAATATTATTATTATTGTTTTTTTTTTTTCTTATAATATACACATTTACATTATTTCGTTGTTACTGTGTACATGCATTGACTCAATAAAGTCGATGCATGTACCGGCAGGCATCATTTTGACATGCAGGTATAACTTAGCTATGCGCTGATGCATGCGCCGACTCAATAGAGTCGATGCCTGCATCAGCACACACCCTTAAGACTATATTACTACTATAAATATTATTTAATGATTTTAAATCAGAGGTTTAAAAAAAAAAGTTAGTTTGAAAAAATATTGTTAAGCAAAGTGGGTTTAACTAAGGTATTTTCAAAACAAAATTAGTAGATTTACAACACAACATAACATCACGCCTGTATTCCCCTAAGGGTTGGGCAGAGGTGTATAGTAACACCCTCATTTCGCCGTTATGTTTAAGTTCCATGTAGAGGCGAGCCTATTGCCATTAACCGGGCACAAATCCGAACTCCGGGCTGCTACTGAGAAATTCCTAATGGAAAAACCCAATAATACTGCCCGACCTGGGAATCGAACCCAGGACCTCACAATCAGCGGTCGCGCTTGCCACCACTAGACTAAAGAGGCAGTAAGTTAGTAGATTTTTAGGTTACCTAATTTTTTGTATAATATCTCTTTGTTTGAATGATAATTGAGAAATGATGAGATTAGACAAAGTTGCGGTTTAAAAGATGATGTAGTGACAAAAATTGAAAGGAGTATGCTTAGGTGGTTTGGTCATGTTGAGAGAATGAGTGAACGGCGATTAACAAAAGGAATTTATAAGGTGGATGTCAGTGGAAATGGTAGCGGACGTCCTAGAAGGACATACATCGATGTTCTTGGTATTCTTCACAAAGGTCAGGTGCGTAGTACTCTCAACCGGCGTGCGTGTATGACAAGAAGTATGAATGTAGATGAAGCGAAAGGGGTATGTAAGGGTGCATGTAGCGTTCTATAGTTTCTACCTACCTCCATGGGAAAAAGGTGTGAGTTTATGTATGTAATATCTGTTATCAGCTAATGTTCTTCTCGTGACCGACCAGCTTTACGAGAATAGCTTATGCTGTTGTGAAAAGATTCAGCCAGTCAGCAAGGTTGGTAGCGGGGCTGACTCTGTTGTGTACAAACTAAAGTCAATTTAGGCTATTGCCATCTTATTCACTACTGACTTACTAGATGCGCAGTTTAGAAGAGCTACATGGTATCTACGAGTTGTGGTTCCGGCACCACAGTGCCATAGAACTTCACAGCTGTCTAGCGGTAGTTTGGACTAGTTAGTTAGTTTGAACCTTAGGCCCCTCGCCCACGGCGACTTTTTGTAGCGATAATGTCGCGCGTTCGCATCGATACAGTCGCAATGCGGTCGCTAGCTGTTTGCCCTCGCCCATACCACGATTCTCAGTCGCGATGCAAACGCGATACTGTCGCGCTTCTGTCGCGATGCAAACGCGATTCAGTAACAGCACAAAAATGCCACAGTTGCAAGATGAGTGTGAGTCCGGTGAGGCAACATTAGTCACGTTGTCTTTGGTTCTGTAGCGCATTACTAGCGCGTTGGCATCGCTTCTGTAGCGCGTTGCAAATGCGACTAACGCGCGTTAGTAGCGATGCTGTCGCGCGGTTACGAAACGTGCGACACATTGCTACAAAAAGTCGCCGTGGGCGAGGGACCTTATTGCGTCAATGTATTTGGGACATGTTACCTATACGAGAAAGGGTCTATATTTAAACGTCTTTGTTTATATCAAATCTATCATAACCAAACACAAAAATCTCACCTACTTAACTTATTGCGTCAATGTATTTGGGACATGTTACCTATACGAGAAAGGGTCTATATTTAAACGTCTTTGTTTATATCAAATCTATCATAACCAAACACAAAAATCTCACCTACTTAACTTATTGCGTCAATGTATTTGGGACATGTTACCTATACGAGAAAGAGTCTATATTTAAACGACTTTGTTTATATCAAATCTATCATAACCAAACACAAAAATCTCACCTACTTAGCTTCAGTTAACCAAACAGCTGCACTTAACCACCGCTCTATTTACTGTAGCAATTAACGCGTCGTTTACTAACTGCAGTTAACGCTGTGTCACCCACCCGGCTCAGGTGTTTCGTAATACTGTTTGAGTGACTCGTCCTTTCTGTACTAAACGTCGCTGTTACGCCATTTTATACATTATTATACACTTTTGTTATAATAATGCGATGTTACGATAATAGGGAAATGAAATCTTCTTCTTTTCGTGTGGTTAGTGACTAACCTGGTGTCACAGTTTATGCCGCCCATGGGCCTCTGACTTGGCTTCACATGCCGTCGAGAAATATCTCTCAGGCATGCCGGTTTCCTCACGATGTTTTCAAACAAAATAATAGCAGTGATAGCCTAGCGGTGTGCCAAGTCATAGGTCTCGAGTCCGAACCCAAGGCACGCATCTCTGACTTTTCAGATTCATGTGCGTATTGTATAATTATCACTTGCTTAAAAACGGTGAAGGAAAATTAACACATCGAGACCCCTCCGTGTCTCGGAGAGCACGTTAAACAGTCGGTCCCGAGTTTCATAAGAATACCTATGACAGTCGTTACGGGAAGTCAGAAGCCTGAAAGTTTGACTACCGGTCTAATCTTAGGATATCGGTATTGCCCAGTAACTGGGTTGCGGAGGTCTGATGGCAGTCACTCCGTGTAACATACTGGTATTCAGCCGTATCTGGTTAGACTGGAAGCTGACCACAACATACGTTGGGAAAAAGGCTAGGAGGTAGATTCAATTACAAATGAATTTTGCAAGTTATACAGGGTGTAAACAAAATCATGTAATTCCTTCAAACCTCGTGATGTACTGCTGACATAGATTAACACTGCACGGGCTACTTTTGGATTCAATAAAAAAATAATTACAAGTATTAAACATGTGTTCTTAACGTGAGGTATTTTAGCGCCCCGAGTTAGGGTCTGTACACAAAACTGCGATGCAACGTCGCATCGTAGAAATATACGGGCTCGCACGACGCATCGCAAGAACTTACGAATTGATTCGCGTAATTGATTTTTCCTATATCTTCTTATCAGTAAAAGCAGTGCGTAAATTTTTTTACGCAAATTTGTTCTACCTATTATAAAAAACGTTCAATACGGTTCACGATCGTCGAGGGATTTGTCACCCGTACCTTGGAAGGAAGACGCCTTGCCGCACGAAATCGCATCGGAGGAGTTTGCGTCGCAGTTTTCCGCGTTGCGAATTCGCATCGCGTCGATTCGCAGTTTTGTGTACAAGCCCATAAATGGCCGCGCGGTGACCGATAGTCGCGCAATTCACTCGGGGCACTAAAATGCCTCACGTTAAGAACACATGTTTACTTCTTGTAATTAATTTTTTATTGAATCCAATAGTATCCCGTGCAGGGTTAATCTATGTCAGCAGTACATCACGAGGTTTGAAGGAATTACATAGTTTTGTTTACACCCTGTATAAAAACTCGTAACTTTTGACATAAATAGTTACCCTGCTCACATCACGAATCAAAGGAATGATTTTCAGAGTATGAACTAAAATATATGAAGTATTTTATGTAAAGACACTTCGGCGCTTTGATAAAAAATATATTTTTACTTTTAATTTTGAACGAACAAGTGTTTGTAGACAGGCAAGTGTAAAAATATGAAAAAAATATTACTTTTTTATTTTTGAAATAGTGAATGAAAATATTTTGCGAACGCGCCCCGTAGTTGAGAGGCCGAGAACTAGTGGTGGGACATGATGTCGATATTAATATTATTTTATATTATACTAGCGACCTGCACCGGCTTCGCACGGATGCAATGTAGATACTAATGTAGGACAAATAAACCTTCCTCTTGAATCACTCTATCTATTACTGAAAACTGCATTAAAATCCGTTGCGTAGTTTAAAAGATTTAAGCGTACCGACAGCGGGAGCGACTTTGTTTTATACTATGTAAAGAAGACACCGTACCCAATACCTATTTTTGTAACAAAATAAATTGGTTTTTTCACCAGAGAGTCAACTCATATTGTTTTTAAACATAGGGAGGTACTGGCTGTCAAAACTGGGTTTATCGATATTAAATTCTCGATTTGAAATAAATATATATATAAAGTAACGAATAGATTTAACGTTCGTTTATTACATCGCTGGGCAACGAATATTTATTTGGCCTGCATGCATTTCTTCAGGCATTTATTATTAAAGTAATGTACTTGTACGCCATACTGATAGATCAACGGTCAATGTATTTATTGGACAAGACCAGTTCTTTGATATGTTTATATGATATTTTATTTTTTTGCGGACAAAACTGGAAATCCTTGAACAAAAGGAAAAGAAGGAAAAAATATGTGGAATACAGTAAATATAGTCGCTTTCGGTAATTGACGAATTTAACGATTTGATAATCCAAGTCATCTTTTTATAAAAAGGCGAACTTCAGTCCCATGTTAGTCGGCGTGATTAACAAAACTATTCGGTTTATCGATATTTTTATAATTTATATTTATCGACACAATCCCACCACTACCCTCTAATATGGAGTGAATGCCGAAAGTTTGCATATTTGTATATTTTCAGGCAGAAAACCTTTTATACTATTACTTTTAACAGGGAAATACTTCATCTTCATAGTTACTATATCACCACGCTATTTGAAATAGTAGGGTAAGCAGTACTTCAGGTTTTATTTTATATTTGGTGCAGTAAGTCAGTATGTAGATCGAAATTATTGAAAATAAGTGTTACTTATAACTCGTGGCTAATTAACAACCGCGAGGTTAAGCTGCGCTTGCCGCGGTCAGTCAGTGGATGGGTGGCACGGTAAACTCTCGGTACCTGGTGTCATACGAATACCTATGACAGTCGTTACGGGTAGTCAGAACCATATCATAGATTCCGCTCTCGGACGCCGGCCAGAGCACACGTGCTCTCGACTCCACGCCCGATCGCTGCGCGCCCCACCGCGCACCTCTGACGTCACTGCGCGCCCCGCCACGCAGCTGCGCACACTCCGCTTCCGGTCGACGCGGCTCAGTACACTCGTAACGCTGTTACGAGTTGTGCTAGCCACACGACCGCTCGATTCAAAGCTCGTCTTTTTCAAGACAAGTGGCGAACATCACTGTCTCCTCCGAGAGTAAACCGTCAAAACGAAGTAGTCCCCCTTCAGGGAAAACCACTCTTATATAGTGGTCCTCGGTGGAAACCAAACGGTGCCAACGAAACCGAGGTGGTGGGGACCCGGCACACCATTCTTAAGCCGGTAGGGGTTTGGGGTTCACCGGCCTTGGGGGATCTCCTAGTCGGACCCAACTCATAACCCGTTCTCTTCCCAGCATTCCCGAGGTAATTAATTTTACTAAGGGACTTAGGAACCCAATTGCACAATAAGATCGGCGATCGGGATTTCAAGCTTAGGGAACACCGCAGGTACACAACCTCCCTGTCTACACCCGACAGGGAGGGTTACTCATCTCCGGGTAATCCCACCCGGAGAGCTAGGTTCTTAGGCCCTTCAGGCGATATCGAACAACACAGAGTGTAGCTACCGAGTTTGTTTATGGTTTTCTTCTCGGTAGTATAACACTAGGAAAACCTTACGGGTGGGCTTTTTCGTGGGAGTTGTTCGCCCGGGGCGACACGTACGTGTCTCCTCGGGACTGGATAGGAGTTAGGTCTCCCCCCCATTAAACTGCCCCCTACTCCATCATGACGGACGCTAGTATACTAGCGGCCGTCAAGGAGCTTCTTCATCAAGATAAGGCGTTCGCAGCGGCGTACAGCCTGAAAATCTTCGGGGTTCCCTTCAGGAACTCCGCGGACTGCCCTCAGTCACCTGAGCTTAGGCGCGATGCTCAATATTCGAGCATACGTATCGATGACGGAGTTAACTCCGTATCATCAAACTCGTCCGGCAAACCGCCCTCAGCGGTAGTTGCCCCGGCCCCGTCCGTTCGACCGCCCTCTGCGGTAGTTGTCCCTGCCCCGTCAGTGCAACCGCCTTCCGCGGTAGAAGCCCCGTCCGTCATGGACGTTTGCGGCCCCTCTTCTGAGTCCGACTCCGAGTCGAACTCAAATAATGACTCGTCATCCTCCTCTGAAGGCTACACGCTAGTAGCCGGCAAGGGGAAGAAGCGCGCGCGTAAGACGCAGTCTGCCCCGACCGATCTCCCCGCTAAGGCCCTTAAAACGGTCACAGCGTCCCCCGCGACCCCCGCGACCCCCGCGACCCCCGCGACCCCCGCGACCCCCGCGATCCCCGCGATCCCCGCGACTCCCGCGACCTCCGCGAACCCCGCGAAACCCACTAAACCCTCAGTTCCGAGGAAAGAGCCCGCTCCACCGCCTGTGTTCATTCAGGACAAGGCTAAGTGGATGGACGTGGGTCGTCTGTGCACAGCACAGAAGATCCACTTCCTGAGCGCGCGCTCTACCCCTCAAGGCATCAAAGTCATGGTGCAAAATTCTACAGACTTTCGCAATATGACGCGATTGCTCAAAGATATGAAGGTGTCCTTCCACACCTACGCCCTCCCCGACGAGCGTCTCCTAAGGGTAGTCATTCGTGGCATCCCCCTGGGAGTTACCCCCCAAGATGTTCTTGAGGACCTTCAGTCCCAGAACGTTCCCGTTCTAGAAGTCCACCGCATGCACCGCGGCAGAGGTGGCGCCCCCTATGAGATGGTCCTCGCCGTCTGCGAACCATTGGCCGAATCAAAGGCCATTTTCAACATCCGAACCCTCTGCTACGCTACCGGTATCGTAGTAGAGCGCCCCAACAAAGGCGGCCCTCCAGGGCAATGCCATCGTTGCCAATTATATGGCCATTCGCAGCGTAACTGCTACGCGACGCCCAGGTGCGTTAAGTGCCTGGGCGCTCACGGCACGAGCGACTGCAGCAGGCCAAAGGACAGGGCTCTGTGTACAGAGCCCCCAAGCTGCGTACTGTGCGGCGTGGAGGGTCACCCAGCGAATTATCGCGGATGCCCCAAAGCGCCAAAACAGCGCAGCCCTAAGCTGGCTCAGCGCTCGGCCGTTCGCCAACAGAGGGAGAGCTACTCCATAGCCCCCCTCTTGTCCTCCCATATCCCCGACCGCCTCAGTCCACAGAGGCCTTCCCCCTGGAACATGCTGCAACACCAGCAGTCGTTCCCAGCTCTACAGCAAAGGCGCCCACCACCACCTCCGAACGCGGTTCCCACCGCCCCGCCGGTGGTGGCGGCAGCTATTCCCCCGCAACAACCTATTGTCGCCCCAACCACAATGCCGGCTGCCTCACAGCGACAGGCACAAATCGCACCACCGGTCCACCATGCACCGGCCCCCGTAACACCACCCAGGCCCTCAGCACCCGCGGCCCCCATCCCCTCACTCATGGCCACGAAAGTGTTCTTCCAAGACACTCTTCCCAGCCTGCTCAAATCTTTGTCCTCCTGCAATATGGATTGGGCACAAAATATGATTTCCGCTTGGAACGCCACTCAAGGCAATCCAATCGCGCGTATCAATGTCCTCCGCGATTTTGAGGACATTCTTAACCAACTTATCTCGCTACCCTCTAATGGATACTGAGACCAACACTAGAATCAAACCGCGATCCCTTAGGTTAGGTTTCTTCAACGCGAATAGCGTAGCCGGTCAACGAGATGAGATCGCAATCTTTCTGCGTGATCATCAAATTGACATATTTCTAGTACAGGAAACGTTTCTGAAGCCCCACAATAGGAATCCTGGAATTGCCAACTACAAGTTAGTTCGCAACGACAGGACCCGTTGTGGCGGCGGTGGTACCCTCATATACTACAAACGTTCCCTGTACTGCACCCCGTTAGACCCCCCTCCCGATCTCCAGTATCTGGAAACCTCTATCTGTCGGTTAGGCATGACAGGACATCAGCCGATCACTATCGTGTCGGTCTACAACCCCCCGTCTAGTCTGAGACTTCCTCTCGAGAGCGACCTTAGAGCTCTATTCGATCTCGGCGGAGGCTCCGTTATCATAGCGGGCGACCTCAACGCCAAACACATCACTTGGAGCTGTCACTCCAATAACCCGGCCGGCCGGACACTCGAAGCACTGAGCCCTCTGCTCGACTTCGATGTGATAGCCCCCATGTCCCCCACTCACTATCCCGCCAACGTTGATGACAGACCCGACATACTCGACATTGCGCTCCTAAAGAACGTAGGCCTCGCCATACGCTCGATAGAAACGCATGAAGAGTTAGACTCTGACCACCGACCCGTTGTCCTAGACCTGGGTCCCCGGGGCGGTCCCCCGGATCCCGGTCTACCCGCGCCTACTAAAACTATCACGGACTGGCGGAAGCTAGAGGAGCGTCTCAAGTCTCCGTCGTCCGCACATTTAGATTCAATCCCCGACAACATAGTGACAATCGCCGACACGTTGGGCGCTATCGACTCCCTCACGGGTCACGTACAGTCCGCGGTGAACGAGTGTTCACGACAGATTCCAGCGGTGGAAGATCACCGCTGGAAACTGCCTGACGATGTGCGTGAACTGTTGACGGAGAAGAATGCGTCCGTACGCGCGTATGACACTTTTCCCTGCGAAGGCAACCGCCTCCATATGCGTTCTATGCAGCGTGCTGTAAAGAAACGCATACAGGAGGTTAGGGAGTCCCGCTGGGACAAGATGTTAGGCGAATTAGAGCCATCCCATCTCGTTTTCTGGCGTTTGCAACGCGCCCTCAAAAATGAATGTGTAGCCTCTACTCCCCCTCTCAATCGTCCGAATCAAAGGCCGGCCTTTGAAGACGACGAAAAGTCCGAATGCCTAGCCGACAGTCTAGAAGCCCAGTGTACGCCCAGCGCATTACCAGTAGACCCGGTCCATCTGTCCCAGGTGGATACCGAAGTCGAACGTAAAGCCGCTCTCCCCCCCGTAGAAGATCCTGATGATCCCCTGCCCCCTGTCACCGCGGATGAGGTGCAGGCGATAATCAAGAATCTTAAGCCCAGGAAAGCCCCCGGTCTCGATGGCATCACGAACAAGGTGATTAAACTCTTTTCCGCCCAGCTCATAGTGCTAATGACCGCCATCTTCAATGGCGCTCTTAGCAATAACCTCTTTCCGCAAGCTTGGAAACAAGCCACAGTTATAGGCATCCCCAAACCCGGCAAACCCAAGTGTGAGCCGTCCAGTTATCGCCCCATAAGCCTTCTCAATTCGTTTGGGAAGATTTATGAGCGTATCATTTATTCGCGTTTAAAGGGATTCGCATATTCCCATAACCTCATTCCCGACCAGCAGTTTGGTTTTCGTCCCACCCACTGCTGCACTAGGCAACTTCACCGTATTGTCGAACACATAAGCTCCGGCTTCATGTTTTCATACAAGACAGGCATGCTGTTCTTCGACGTAGCGAAAGCCTTCGACAAGGTCTGGCACAACGGTTTATTATATAAACTGTACCAATTCAACGTGCCAGACCGTCTCGTGCTCATCATTCGAGACTTTCTGTCGGATCGCACCTTTCGCTACCGAATAGACGGCACGCTTTCGTCTCCACATCCGATCCGAGCCGGAGTCCCTCAGGGCTCCGTGCTAGCCCCCCTCCTGTTCACGCTGTACACCAGCGACATTCCCACTCAAGGCAAGGCCCAGTTGGCACTTTTCGCCGACGACACGGCTATTTACTACACGGGTAGTGACTTAAAATCGATCTCTCGCATCTTACAGACCGCAGCCAACCGCCTCGGCGCTTGGTTTCGGAAGTGGCGTATCGAGGTGAATCCCGAAAAGAGCGCAGCAGTTCTTTTCGAGAGGCACGGCGATAACCACTCGCGTTGTCCCCCAGTAGTCATGTTTGGAAAAGAGATCCCTTGGGAACTGAGCGTCAAGTACCTGGGGGTTATCCTAGACCACCACCTCTCGTTCCGGCAACACATCAAAAAGGTGCACGCTCGCGCCTCTTTTGTTGTGGGCCGGTTACACCCCATGATTAGGGCGCGCAGTAAGCTCTCGCTTAGAAATAAGCTGAGACTTTACCTGACGTGCATTCGCCCCATATTAACCTACGCCAGCGTCGTGTTCGCACACGTTAGGCCATGTCGCTTTAAAGCATTCCAGATCTTGCAAAACCGCGTATTGCGCAGAGCCACGGGCGCTCCGTGGTATATGCGCAACGTTCAGCTTCATTTAGATTTAAAAATGCCAACGGTAAGGCAATATCTCAAACGCACGTCTAAGCGTTACTTCGACCATGCCCCGAGGCATCGGAACCCCCTCGTGACCGCCGCGTCCGATTATAAACCCTCCCAGATTAGCATAGTCCGCCGTCCCCGGCATGCGCTACTAGAGCCCGATGATGAGATCACCCTCCTCCAGGAGGCGAATAAATCGACTAGCACAATACACATACACCGCCGCCGCCGACCGGCGTATCGCCCTCGCCGACGAGGCCCCTCGCGACGTCCCACCGCCGCCGCCCCCGATCCACCGTGCTCACCCGCCGCAGCCGCGGAGCCGGTCGTCCCTTCTGACTCCGCGCAGTCACCATGACGCGAGAATACAGCCCTCATCAAGCTGTCGTATCCCTCCCAGTCCTCTTGCATTCGACACCCTAAGAGTCCGAGTCCCCCCTTGGGGACGCTCTCAGAGGTGTCGCTGCTATAGTCATAGCCATGATGTTACTGTAGTTAGCTTTGCGTAGTTAGCTAGGTAGTTAGATTAGTAGGTATTGGTTCGGAGACCCTTCTGGTCTCGCCAATAATAGCCAGGTTACGTAGAAAAGGTCCGCAAGACCATCTACAATAGTCGATTAGGAAAAAAAAAAAAAAAAAGGGTAGTCAGAAGCCCGAAAGTCTAACAACTGGTCTAACCTTAGGATATCGGCATTGCCCTGTAACTGGGTTGCGGAGGCTTGGTGGCACTCGCTCCGTGTAAAATACTGGTATTCAGCCGCATCTGGTTAGACTGGAAGCTGACCTCAACATAGTTGGGAAACGATTAAGAGGAAGAAGAATTACCTGGCAAAGAATATTACGATTTTCTCCGATATACCATAATCAGCCCATTACTGTCCCACTGCTGGGCATGTGCCCCTCCTCAGAATGAGAAGGGTTTAGGCCTTAGTCCACTACACTGGCCTGGCGCGGGTTGGCGGACTACACACACCAACGAGAACTTTATGGAGCCCTCTCAGGTGTGCAGGTTTCCTCACGATGTTTTCTTTCACTGTTAACGCAAGTGATAATCAAATTCTGATCCGCACATGAATTCGAAAAGTCAGAGGTACGGGCCGGGATCGAACTCAGACCCTCCTGCATGGAAGGCAAGCCGTTCAACCGCTAGGCTATCACTACTTTACTCAAAATACTTACCTATATATTTTAACATATATATATTAATAGTGATGTCTCACTATACAATAATGTCGTCGCTAGGGTTGCCTCACCCGCGTCCTCTTGCTTGTCAACAATAGCCCCGTTTTAAACGGATGCCTCTAATTGGTACAGCCCTAGGCTGTTCCAAGTCGACGGATGTAGATTTTTCTGGATAACGAATACATTGAGATGTTACCAACTTATAATGATTTTAGTTTTGTTAACATTTCGCTGCGAAGAAGATTTTTATGAAGAAAATATTTTGTGGAATAAAAAATTTTTTCTTGAATTTTTATTAAGTACCTACCGTAAAAAGTACATTGATCAATTTCAAAATTTAAATGTATTTTTCTTTTGAAATATGAGAGCAAAAAAAATTAAATAAAAATACAAATATCGATTTTGTTTATGATAACTAGGTATTTCTTGAATAAAATTATAATTTTTCTTATTACTTTTTGAGAAAAAAATAAATGTTGGTAATACATGTTAAACTACGCGCTAATCTCAGGAACTACTAGTTGGAATTGAAAAAATATTTTTGTGTTGGATAGTCCATTTATCGAGGAAGGTTATAGGCTATATAACATCACGCTACGACCAATAGGAGCGGAGCATAAATTAAAAATGTTGCAAAAACGGGAAAAATGTTCATCCGTGCGAAGCCGGGACGGGCCGCTAGTCTATACTAATAATACTAATATACTAGTAATATTATAAAGATGAAAGTTTTGTATTTTTGTATGTAACGAATAAACTTAAAAACTACTGGACCGATTTCAAAAATTCTTTTGCCGTTAGAAAGCTACATTATCATAAATGATAAATGATTTTTATTTCTGTAAATAAATCTGTTACAGACACTTTTACAAGTCAATGTAATGTTTTTTTTTAAGACTAGATGGCGCCGGCATTTCCTATCTGACTAGCTCTGAGAAGAAAAGCCGAAACAAAATCAGAGGTCAAAGTCTCTTTTAAAGTCCAGACATTGTAGTATACAAACTATGCGAGTGAAACGATGTAGGGCAACGTCTGGAATGGTCTTTTGAGGAAAGTGCCATAGCAGGTTCGAGTTGACCGGTCCTAACTGACGGCACATCTGCATCAGTCATCGCGGAGCTCAAACCTTATTTTAGGGAGCTCAACAACCCGACCGCTGCACGACGCTATCATTCAGCTGGACATTTGTGTGGGTCACAAAAAAAAACTCAAGAACCGCCAAACGTTTACAAAATTCGTGTATAAAGCTACCCTACATGGTACTCACATTCACAATTTATTAAAACTTTCTTACTAACTAACTAACTTAACGTTATCACTGAGTAACATAGGCTACGGGCGGAGCCGTGAGGACGCAGCTAGTTTTTAATATTTTTTATCAACCGGCAAGGATCCACCCACTGCGACTAATCACACGCTAACAGTGACGTTCAATGCTGCCAGCCGTAAAAAAAATAATAGAAAGAATACGTTCAGAATTCGTAAAATTTGAGTTTTATTACGAAACGATTTTTTTTATCAAAGTTACCCCAGGGTTCAAAGTAACCCTGGTTTACCGGTATTATAAAAGCGAGCTGGCTGTATAAAATTGATCATAGACTAGAAACAATATTTTTGTGTTGGATAGTCCATTTATCAAGGAAGGTTATAGGCTATATACCATCACGCTACGACCAATAGGAGCGGAGCATAAATGAATAATGTTGCAAAAACGGGAATAATGTACACCCGTCCGAAGCCGGGACGGGCCGCTAGTATTAAATATAACTATGCAGTGTTTTTTATTTTGTTACTTTTAAAATGCTTTTAGACGGATGAAAGAAGATTACACGTAGCGGAGATGAGAATGTTGAGATGGATGTGTGGAGTGACGCGAAAGGATAAAGTAAGAAATAAGTATATTAGAGGAAGTTTGAAAGTGGCACCAGTGACAGAAAAGTTGAAAGGAAAGCGTTTGTCTTGGTATGGGCATGTGTTGAGGAGGGATGAAACACATGTGACTAAGAGAGTGATGAATATGAATGTTGATGGATGGAGGGGGAGAGGGAGACCTAAGAAAAGATGGATGGATTGTGTGAGGGAGGATATGAAAGATAAGGGAGTAAATGATAATGAGACGGCTGACAGGGAAGAGTGGAAGAGAAAAACATATAGCGCCGACCCCAAGTAACTTGGGACCAGGGCAGAAAGATGATGACTTTTAAAATGCTTCACCCGTGTGGGGACGGGTTAGAATATAAAACCTCCTCACCACATGCTGGGAATAGACGCGTGTTGCAACAAAACCCAGCACGCTTGGTGGTAAGATCTATACGATCCGCCTGGCTAGCTACCACCTGAACATTAAAGTCTCGACCAAGCAGTTTACCGTGTACCGTCGTGTGTATGTGAGAGCCAGAGGGGTATAGGGGAGTCCCTCTATTTCTCTGTTCCTTGTCTTCGTGTGCTCCATCTTAGACTCTGTCTGCGCTTACCATCAGGTGAGACTAAGGCGACAAAGTCAAGACTTCTTCTTCTTCCTACCCTTATCCCATACTAGGTGGGGTCGGCACAACATGTATTTCATAAATCCATGTTGTTAGAGGCTTTGGCTTATTGCTTTATGACCGGCCGCCTGCCTGACGTCAACTCTCCTTGGGAATACTCGTTGCGCCGTCGCGCGGGTGACCCAATTTGCTTGCTGATATTATGCACTGGGTCAGTTCCACGACCCACTCATTCAGTTTTGCTAGGGACTTTGGTTTACCGTTCACGTCCATGACTTTACATTTGTAGTCAACTCCGATTGTAGCTGAGAATGATGGATTGTAGTCTCCTGTTGTGAACGTTAGGATTTACCCACACCACACTCACCGATAAAATAATTCACAAATTATATCAATGTAAAAAAAGCGAAAAATAAATTTTATAAAATGTCATAATGACAAAATCAAGAATAAAAATAAAAATAAAGCTATTCCACGCCATTTTCTATTCTGTCAAAGTACTATTCGTATGTTTTACTTTCTCAAAATATATTTTGTATATACTTATGTACCTATAACTTATACTTAGATAAAAAATATACACAGGAAACATCGCGTGTTTTGTTTGTATAAGTATTTAGACTACCTCGTTGGTTTAATGGTGGCAAGCGCGACTCCTGATCGTGAGGTCTGTAAAAGACATACAACAGAATCTAAGGCTGAGCATCTACCGGAGCTGTGCTAAGTTGCGTAGCGAGGAATGTGTTTTGTAAGCACCAATAGAATCACTTCATTTACCTAGCTTCGCTCTACGCAGCTGTGAAATGTGTTGCGAGGAATGTGTTGCGAGGAATGTGTTGCTATGAATGTGTTGCGCGGAATGTGTTGCGAGGAATGTGGTACGATGAATGTGTACCGCTCCCGCTACGGCTCATTTGTACACATTAACACATTACGCATTACACATTACGCATTACACATTACGCATTACGCATTCCTCACACATCTCTGGTGGATGTCCAGCCTTACAGGGGTGAATCTATCATTACAGTTATAGCTAATATCGGTATGTCAGGATTGGGAGCATGGTAAATAAAGTAAGCTAAACCAACATAGACTCTCCACCACTGAGATAACTTTTAATTAGGTTAGTGATTAGTTACAGAAGCTAGTTCACAATATAATAATTAACACAAGATCAGAAAATGAGGACAAGCAAATCAGATATAAAAGGTCAGACTTCTTCGGCTGTTCGACATGGAATCCTCTGCTCCGTCGAATGACCACTGTTTTTATAACTTCGGGTACGTTGATTCAACTTGACGGTTACCCTACTATGTCAACATTGTCCGGTGTAACCAGCTACCGATAACAGGTCCTGGGTTCGATCCCCAGGTCGGGCAGTGTTATTGGATTTATCCGTGTGGAATTCCTCAGTAGCCCGGAGGTTGGATTCGTACTCGGTTAGTGGCAATAGGCTCGCCCCTATTACATGGGAGCTAAACATAACGGTGAAATGAGGGTGTTACTATACACCTCTGCCCAACTCTTTGGGGAATACAGGCGTGATGTTATGTTATATGTTATGTTAAGTGTCTTCAAAGCCTTTGTCTTAAGTCGTCTGCAGCGACCATATTTTTGTTACAAATCTTCTTTTTCGTGTGGTTAGTAACTAACCTGGTGTCAGAGTTTATGCCGCCCATGGGCTCTGACTTGGCTTCACATGCCGTCGAGAAATATCTCTCAGGCATGCCGGTTTCCTCACGATGTTTTCCTTCACTGTTTTTAAGCAAGTGATGATTATACAATACGCACATGAATCCGAAATGTCAGAGGTGCGTGCCTTGGGTTCTAACTCGAGACCTATGACTTGGCAGTCCGACGGTCACACCACTAGGCTATCACTGCTGTTTTTAGATCCAATTGGAAATCGAACACGGAACATGTAATTACGCCAATGAGATATTCCTGTTTAACGAAACATATGTTTGATCAAAAACATGAATGCGTTGTCCCCTCCAGCTCAAACCCATTAAATTGCATTTCAATTAAAGTGTGAATCGTTGTAATAGAATGTAATTGCATTTAATTGATAATATCATTGGTTAGCCCTGAGGGTTTCTACGTAATGGGCGCTGTCTATACTAATATTATAAAGAGGATAGATTTGTATTTTTGTATGTAACGAATAAACTTAAAAACGACTGGACCGATTTCAAAAATGATTTTGCCATTAGAAAGCTACATTATCACTGAGTAACATAGGCTATATTTATTACTGGAATAAAACTTCTTACGCGGGCGGAGCCGTGAGGACACAGCTAGTCTGTATCTATACTAATATTATAAAGAGGAAAGATTTGTATTTTTGTATGTAACTAATAAACTTAAAAACTACTGGACCGATTTCAAAAATTCTTTTGCGGTTATAAAGTATATATTATCACTGAGTAACATAGGCTACGGGCGGAGCCGTGAGGACACAGCTAGTGTTAAATATTTTTTAATTAATGACTAAGGATGAAGAACTGACGCCTATTTTAATTCAGAAACATTTGACAACTTGTGACCAACGGATACCCCTCAAGCTGAAAGGTAAAATCTACAAATCCATTATAAGACCTGTCGTTCTGTACTGAATAGTGTTGGGCCGTGAAGAAGGCGGATGGAAGAAGATTACACGTAGCGGAGATGAGAATGTTGAGATGGATGTGTGGAGTGACGCGAATGGATAAAGTAAGAAATAAGTATATTAGAGGGAGTTTGAAAGTCGCACCAGTGACAGACAAGTTGAAAGGAAAGCGTTTGTCTTGGTATGGGCATGTGCTGAGGAGGGATGAAACACATGTGACTAAGAGAGTGATGAATATGAATGTTGATGGATGGAGGGGGAGAGGGAGACCTAAGAAAAGATGGATGGATTGTGTGAGGGAGGATATAAAAGATAAGGGAGTAAATGATAATGAGACGGCTGACAGGGAAGAATGGAAGACAAAAACACATTGCGCCGACCACATCTGACTTGGGACCAGGGCAGGAACATGACGATGATTTAAAAGCATTTTAAAATAAATTAAAATAGCCTCGTTGGTCTAGTGGTGGCAAGCGCGACTGCCGATCGTGAGGTCCTGGGTTCGATTCACAGGTCGGACAAAGTGTTATTGGGTTTTTCCGTGTGGAATTCCTCAGTAGCAGCCTGGAGTATGTATTTGTGCGGTCGATGGCAATAGGCTCGTCTCCTTTTACATGAGACTTAAACATAACGGCGAAGTGAGGGGAATACAAGCGTGATGTTATGTTTGAAATTAAAGAAGATAACAATAAAAAATGTTTAAGACAAAAATAATGATTTCCACAACAAAATAATAGTTGCACTTTCATTTTAATACTTACTTCTAACTGACGACACGTTTGGTGCAGTGGCTGAGCGATTAGCTTCTGCGCTACGGGTCGTGTGTTCGATTCCCGCACGGAACAAATATTTGTATGGCCTACAGATAGTTGTTCCGGGTCTGGGCGTTTGTGCATGTGAGATGTGTGTTTGTACCTAATCGCACCCACGATACAGGAGAAATCCTAGTGTAGGGCAAAGTTTAAAAAATATATATACAAAAGTCGGAAAGGGGGTAGCCGCAGACCACCTAAAGTATCACTGATGACTATTTTAAAGAAAGTGTTAAAATTTCAAAATTCGTTAATTTTTATTGGAATGAAATTGAATGACCACCAAAAAAACAATCGTTACCCTAAACAGCCTCATCCAAAAAAAATCATAATATGTACAAATAAATGAAACCTGTACCAAAATCTTTTGGGCTATTTAAGTCATGCCTGCACTACAAAAACTTTTCATAACCCAAAAAGGCCACGCGTGCACCTAATTTTAACTAGCAAAGTTTTGTGTCATTACTACCCAAATATATCACTACTGCGAGAAACTGGATGTAATCTGGATTTTAGGGCACCCCGACTCGGACAGGTTAGGTTAGAAGGGGATGGCGGGGTCGTGTGAGCGAGCGAAGCGAGCGAAGAGACTCCGCCATCTCCTTCGTGGTTATTGTTTATAAACCATCCAGAAGTAGGAGCCCCGCAAAGCGGGGCTCCGTCGACCAAGCCCACCCTGGACCATGCATAGATTCATTCATTTATATTTTTTGGGTAAACAATGATTTTTGTATATTAGTTTACTTTATTAGGATAAAATTGTGTAACATATTTGGATGAAATTTTTAAATAAAATGCGAGTATATATTTGGTGCGTGCGTGGCCTTTTTGGGTAGCTCAGCGATTATTCTGAAGAAACTTGCCTTTTTTAGGTTAGCAGACTTTACGTTTATTGGTGATAATTTCATATTAAAATGGGGATTAAATTCTGGTAAGTACTTACTATTTTTTGGGCGTTATATTTCATTATATCTGGTGATTGCTTAAACCTAAGCCATTTTTATTTGCATACAAAAAGATATTATTATTTTAGATTTTTCAAAAAAATATCATTATCTGCTTTAGTTATGAATTCAGAATATTAAGTTTCTAATCCATGACCCCAAATATGACCTAAATTGCAAATACAGCTGATTATAGCTATGGACAGGACAGATAGATTTTAGCATATCTTTTACGAAATCTTTGAAAAGCTATTTCTCTTAAACTATCGTTTTGGGGAAAGTTGTAGAACAAAAGTTATTCATTATTATAGGTACTTTAACACCCTTTCGACTTAGTACCCGCTTTCCGACTAACCTTGTATAATAGAAATAACAACATAAAATGTTCAAACCACACATCAAAAAGAATGCTTTCCACAACATAATACCTAATAGTTGCACTTTATAAATAATGATTCGCACTATAATCATTAAAAAACTACTTGTTTCTGAATGCACCCATTAAAGGAATGGTGGAAAGTGACCGGCAAATTGTTCATTTTTGATCGTTAAGTGACCACGGTTCTAACATAACCTAACCTACCTTTCAGCTATCTGTTTGTCATTTTCTTTCTTACTAGCGACCCGCCCCAGCTTCGCACGGGTGCAATGTAGATACTAATGTGGGGCATGTAAACCTTCATCTTGAATCACTCTATCTATTGCTGAAAACTGCATTAAAATCCGTTGCGTAGTTTAATAGATCTAAGCGTACAGACAGCGGGAACGACTTTGTTTTATACTATGTAACTAGCGACCCGCCCCGGCTTCGCACGGGTGCAATGTAGATACTAATGTGGGGCATATAAACATTCCTCTTGAATCACTCTATCTATTGCTGAAAACTGCATTAAAATCCGTTGCGTAGTTTAAAAGATCTAAACGTACAGACAGCGGGGGCGACTTTGTTTTATACTATGTAACTAGCGACCCGCCCCGGCTTCGCACGGGTGCAATGTAGATACTAATGTGGGGCATATAAACCTTCCTCTTGAATCACTCTATCTACTGCTGAAAACTGCATTAAAATCCGTTGCGTAGTTTAAAAGATCTAAACGTACAGACAGCGGGGGCGACTTTGTTTTATACTATGTAACTAGCGACCCGCCCCGGCTTCGCACGGGTGCAATGTAGATACTAATGTGGGGCATATAAACCTTCCTCTTGAATCACTCTATCTACTGCTGAAAACTGCATTAAAATCCGTTGCGTAGTTTAAAAGATCTAAACGTACAGACAGCGGGAGCGACTTTGTTTTATACTATGTGGTTTGGCCTAAAATTATATTTAAATAGTGGCAACACTAGCCACTCTGCATAAAACATAATAGAAGGTGTTTTGACTTGTTAGTACTCCGCTTCCCTTTTTCCTATTCGTCCTATCACATGCCTTTTTCCACATTACCGCTCAATTTCTCAAAGCTCATTGGACGCGATCACTCGCCCAGCCCATGGCTGCCAACATGCGCCCGCGAAACCTACGCTTGCGGGCGCGCAAGCCGCCATTTTCTTGCTCACTTCTTCGTCGTCCGCCCTAGTGACCGGTTGGTATAAGACACACGTCGTGAGTTGAAGCCGCCGCGCCGCCGTGAAAGGAGACTCTTACCGCATGTATTACTGACCCGCAACTTATTAACCCGCAACCATTACTAACCGCATAAACTCTATACTAACTTTCCCGAGTGCTGAACATTCTTTCTGGCTGTGTTTGTGTGTACTTCCTACAGCAAGAAGGAACTGCGTGCTTAGTCTACCCAAGCAAGGGATGGTAACGCAGGCTCGCTAATAGCTGGACGTAGTTAAGCAGAAAGGACTCAACCCACACAGAGTCACTTTTGAGTTATTGACGTTTTAAGTTCAGAGTGGTTTTCTACAGTGATGCTGTATTCAGATTTTGTTACGTAATTACACATCCTTGGTAAAATCGGTGGTTGATGGTTATATTGTGTATTACTGGACTTATTTAGGAAAATATAGGTTTGGATGATTTAAGCAGGTTGGGTCTTTATAGGTAATAAAAAGAAAACACCTGCCTAATATATGGTTTGGTTCCCTGTCACAAAAAACGTATTTCCTTTGTTTGGTTCTTGGATCTTTTTTGCTGAATGAAAGGCCCTACCTTAGAGATCATTTTGGTATCAATAAGTCATTTTTGTGGATTGAGTCCTTTCTGCTAAACTACATCCAGCTGTGGTGTTAGGGGCTTTTATATCGAGACCGGTGGCCCGGTCCTACGCTTTGGGTAAGTCCTTTATCCTCACTCTTCCAACTCCACTCCACCAACAAGTCAAACCACGCTTATATCTACAAACCAGCGTCAAGTTATACAGTCCACTCTTCTTCTTATTCTTACTGACCACGCGAGTCAGTAACGCCATCTCACTCCGGTACCGCGGTCCGGAGCCGCAGCAACCGGTCTAACCATAGGATATCGGCATTGCCCAGTAACTGGGTTGCGGAGGTCTGATGGCAGTCGCTCCGTGTTAAATACTGGTATTCAGCCGCATCTGGTTAGACTGGAAGCTGACCCCAACATACTTGGAAAAAGGCTAGGTAGAACATTTGGTTTATTCATTTTTTATTTGTGTGTTTTTTTACTATCTGTGAGAGCCTCTTTCCCTCTTTTTCTTTATTTCTATACATTTTTTATTTGACTAGGTAAGTGTGTGATGTTATGGCCCAACTTGGGATCCTATATCCAGCAATACTGTTCGACCAACTCTTCTGTGAAATGGCAAATTGACGAAATTTGTGACATTGACAGTTTATCAGTTGCCAGGATGACAAATATCTTTTCCATGCATTTATTAAATACTAGCGGCCCGTCCCGGATTCGCACGGGTGGACATTTTCCCCGTTTTTGCAACATTATTCATTTATCCTCCGCTCCTATTGGTCGTAGCGTGATGTCATATAGCTTATAACCTTCCTCGATAAATAGACTATCCAACACAAAAATAACTTTTCAATTCCAACCAATAGTTCCTGAGATTAGCGCGTTCAAACAAACAAACTCTTCAGCTTTATAATATTAGTATAGGTATAGATTTAATAGGGAATTTGTGCCTTTACAATATCATCATCATCATCTCCCTGCCCTTATCCCACACTAGGTGGGGTCGGCACAACATGCATTTCATAAATCCATGTTGTTAGAGGTTTTGCCTTATTGTTTTCTGACCGGCCGCCTGCCTGACATCAACCCTCCTTGGGAATACTCGTTGCGCCGTCGCGTGGTGACCCAATGTGCTTGCTGATATGCACTGGGTCCCAAAATGATATGCTTGTCAATCTTATTGCCGACAACCAAGCTGAATATGTTCTTCTTGGTGGAGTATACTTGAAGCCTTTACAATAATGGTCGGAAATTATATTATTTCAATAATCGGGAATATATTTGACTCCAATGTGTATAGTCGGCCTTATCAATGACTTTCTTGTCAAACGTATCTAGCAACAAACGATGATTTTGTTACGACTTGCGAGTGCAGTGTATGGAAAGAGCTATCAGAGCTACTGTGGCGGCATCTATCACGCCATAATATGCATATTATGCAAACTACGCAGCACGACGAATGTCTAGCAGACTATAGCGACAACAATGACAGCTGTCAAATGAAGCGTCACAAATCCCGCATCGCGGTATCAAGATATGACACGGAGTTAGTATACAAGGTTAGTCGGAAAGGGGGTACTAAGCCGAAAGGGTGTTAAAGTACCTATTATAAGGGATAACTTTTGTTCTACAACTTTCCCCAAAACTCGACAGTTTAAGAGAAATAGCTTTTCAAAGATTTCGTAAAAAAATATGCTAAAATCTATCTGTCCATAGCTATGATCAGCTGTGTTTACTATTTAGGTCATATTTGGAGTCACGGATTAGAAACGTAATTTTCTGAATTCATAACTAAAGCAGGTGTGTTATTTTCTTGAAAAAACTAAAATAATATTTTTTTTTGCATGCAAATAAAAATTATCGAATTTTGAAATTTTAACACTTGCTTTAAAATAGTCATCAGTGATACTTTAAGTGGCCCGCGGCTTAGTACCCCCTTTCCGACTATCCTTGTATATACAACATCCCAACATCAACCGTTGGGCAGTAGCTCGCCAGGCACAAGAGGTAGCCCGCCTGGTAGGAGGATCCTCCCTTTTCGTAGGAGGAACACCATTTCTCGTTCCCCAAGTCATCTGTAAAGTGGCAGAAAATGGGACATAATATAAAATATCTATAACTGTCTCATTGCTTTAGTGGTGGTAAGCGCGACTGCTGATCGTGAGGTCCTAGTTTGGATCCCTATTATTATTATTCAGCCATGATCATCCCATTGTAGGGCAAAGGCCTCCCTACCCTCCTTCCACTCCTCTCGGTTTAAGATTTTCTGCGGCCAATCCTTCCAATAAGTGTCTAGCTCGTCCCGCCATCTCCTCTGCCTGCCGCGACGCTGTCTGAACGTTGTGTGGGCTCCACTCAGTGATGAGTTTTGCCCACAGCTCGTCCGACATGCGGCAGACGTGACCAGCCCAGTTCCAGTTTAAGCTTGCGGCTTAAAATGGAACGGAATGGCTTCTGCCCAACGTCGGCGATCTGAGTTTTGGAGCGCAGTACATTATTCCTTATACGGTCTTATAACCGGAATCCTAAGATACTGCGCCCCATGGCTCACTGGCAAACCCCAAGTGCGGACTTCTGATGTTTTGTCAAAGACCAAGTCTGAGCACTGCAGGGGAGGATAGGCAGTATACTTGCGATCCCTAAGTCGGGCAAAATGTTATTGGATTTGTGCCCAGTTGATGGCAATAGGCTCGCCCCCTATTACATGGGACTTAAACATAACGGCGAAATTAGGGTTTCACTATGCACCTCTGCCCAACCCTTCGGGGAATACAGGCGTGATGTTATGTTATGATTGATAACTCTTAACCAATCCCCATAGTCTTGAATCATTTTTATTAATAACTACGCCCACTTAACCATAATTGGATAAAAATCAAGTCTCAAGGGTGTTGTTTTATGGTTGCTATGGTAACGAAACCCATAACAGAGTTTGGCTTGGCATACATACCAATTCTCAAGCTTACCTCTTGTCCTAGGTGATCGACAATCACGCGATGCGATGCGACACAACGCGATGACGTACGACGTAATTGTCAAAGCTGAAAAACCGGTCGAGGGTTCCGTACGGTTTAAGAAAATACTTTGTTCCATTTTCAAAACAAAATTTTAATTTTTTGGAACGTCACAGCTAAGTTTGTTTGTAATGTTACTCAAAAATGCTTGTAATGTGGTCATTATTTTGACAACCTTCTTTGAGCAAAGTCGACCTTTCCGCGCTACTTGAATAGGCGCCAGCAAAGTTGTATGGAATTTCATTGCTGGTGAGTTTTAGCCACCAGCAATTTCCTTTGAAAATCCATTATTGTCGAGTTTTGTTTCAGAAATAGTCTGGTGCAAAAAGTTTTTATACAGAATTTGGCTGTATAGGTACAGGCAGCACAATCAATAAAGTCTAATTTAAAAAAAAAACTAAGACCCGGGGAAGGAACAAATCGTTATTTTAAATAAATTCTTACTATACTATGTAATCTGGTTTTATTTAAATTAATCGCATTGTTTGAGTAAAGCACTATACAAGCCTTGGTCCGCAATGACTGCGCTGCTGTCCACGCTATGATGGCCTCGAGCTTAGGTTAGCTACGCTCTCGGCCTTCAAGTTTGGTCATCATTGCAACCCTTGCTGTCCGCGCTATAAAGGCCTCGACCTTCGGTCTCGGCCTTTATTCCAGCTTGTCCATCAAGAGTAGCAATGCTGACCGCGCTGTGATGGCCTGGAGCTGCGCTACACTGCGCTCTCGGCCATCATCAGTGCTGCCAGCAACGCACTCATTACAGACCGCAGCAGTAATGTACTATTTGTTGATTTCTAAAAAAACTGTACTAGTTATAGATATCGTTTAAATTCAGTTTAAAATTTCAACCCCCGACTTCGGCCGCTGTTGCAATGAAAATAAAAATATTTTTCCAATTCTTTCATTTGCAATATACAACGTATTACAAAAATACCCCTAAAGCCGAAAGGGGTTAAAAGGTCTATTGGCAATATATGAAAACCGTAGAAAAATATGGATATAAAACATAAAATAATCATCATTGAAACGCAATCCTGAAAACATAAAACTAAAGAGTGGACTACCCAGAAAGTTATTTACATTCTTACCTAATTTCCTCTGAGAGGTAAATGACAACAACCATAAAAGACTATTTGATTATTTACATTTTTCATGGGGAATTATGTAACACGTTATAGATAGGTAAGCATTACTTCAAACTATTCCAAATTTCAAGTCGGTAGTATTAGTAGTTTCTGAAAAAGACAGACGAAGTCCCTTTTTTTTCGTACTCGACTGCTTGTAGATGGTCTTGCGGACCGTTTCTACGTAACCGGGCAGTTATTGGCGAGACCTAAGATTCTCCAACTAATGGGGACGAGAGTAAAATACTTCATCATCATCATCATCAGCCTGAAGACGTCCACTGCTGAACGAAGGCCTCCCCATTAGACCCTTAGTAAAATACTTAACCTAAGCTAACTACTTCTACTAACATCATGACTAGCTAGCAACAACAGCATTATGGGCGACCCCTAATGGGACTCGGACCTCGGCTTAGGGCGTTACTTGCAAGAGGACTGGGAGGGAGTCAGCTTGAAGAGGGTTGAATTAACGGTGTGACTGCGGAGTCAGAAAAGACGACCGGCTCCGTGGCTACGGCGGGTGAGCGCGGTGGATCAGGGACTAGACGAAGTCGTACCATAAGGGTTCCTTTTTTGCCATTTTGATACGGAACCCAAAAAGGCGTAATCTACAAAAAGAAGCCAATTCGACCTTTCACATCGCATCAAATATTGGATTCTGTGTGGGGACGGGGTAGGATATAAAACTTCCTCGCCGCACGCTGGGAATAGACGCGTGTTGCAACAAAACCCAGCACGCTTAGTGGTAGGATCTATACTGTAGACTGTAGAGGACAACCAGTCAAACACACAATTTGTTGAAAGGCACTTGCCGTATTTAGTCACTTCAAAATATAAACGGTGTAAAAAGACCCTTAACGAAGCCGAAAGGCACTTATTCTCCACGTCATTGCGAACATTTTTTTGTTCTGGACTATGCCTGGGAAACTTCTAGTAATGGAGATATGGGAGGTCAAAGTTCCAACTTTTTCACAACATTTTTTTAAATACTAGTTTTGAAGGTTGTAAATGTACTTGAAATACCTCCAATACCCGTTTACTACTCATTGCATCTATCAGCACAGTGTTTTGAGTGCATTACAATTAGCTTTACAGTAAAACGAAATTTTTCACCCAAAAAAAAAGTCGTTTCCCAGCGACAATTTTTGCGTAGGGTTACTTAGTTTGATGTACTGAATGCATGGTTGGCGGCTTCGTGAAGGGTCTTTTTACACCTTGTATTTATTTACATTAATTGCAACTTTTAGCACTCATTCGGTAGAAACCTAAGCGACTATACGTTCTTCATTTTTCAGCTTCAGGCTTCAGGGTTCAGTTCTTCATGTTCGATGAATGAGTGCCGGTGACTGCCACTGCCAGAACAGTTCGTGTTCAGCGTCTGTAGATCGTACAGATGGTGCCAGCCGACTGCCACTGCTAGAACGGTTCGGTTTTCAGATTCTGTAGTTCGTACAGAACAGTGCCAGCCGACTGTGGTCAGTGGATCAGTAAAAATGCAGATAATGCACCTCATTAACTACCGTTCAGGGGGGCACGAGTCGCGTATGGTGTGTCCCACGATACTTTCGATCTTCCAACATATTTTCTAATGTTATTTATCTATAGCTAACTATATACCTCTGCTCAACCCTTCGTGCTATATTAGTTTACGATGTGTCAGAACCAAAGTCCCTAGCAAAACTGAATGAGTCGGTCGAGGAACTTCAAGTATACTCCACCAAGAAGTACATAGTCTGTTTATTTGTCGGCAATAAAATTGACAAGCATATATATCATTTTAGGACCCAGTGCATAACATCAGCACAATATAGGCACATTGGGTCACCCGCTCGACGGCGCAACGAGTATTCCCAAGGAGGGTTGACGTCAGGCAGGCGGCCGGTCATAAAACAATAAGCCAAAACCTCTAACAACATGGATTTATACAATACATGTTGTGCCGACCTCACCTAGTGTGGGATAAGGGGAGGAAGAAGAAGATTTATCTATAGCTAGTGGTCATGTTGTGCTATATACTATGATGTATTTTATGACCTTGTTTACATCTTTAAAACATCACGCCTGTATTCCCCGAAGGGTTAGGCAGAGGTGTATAGTAACACCCACATAGCTATTTTAGGCTTGACGTCCGCAACATATGCGGTCCGCCTAGCTAGCTACCACCTGAACATTAAAGTCTCGACCAAGCAGTTTACTGTGTTCCGTAGTGTGTATGTGAGAGCCAGAGTGGTATAGGGGAGTCCCTCTATATCTCTGTTCCTTGTATTCGTGTGCTCCATCTTAGACCCTGTCTGCGCTTACCATCAGGTGAGACTAGTTGAACTTGTGATTAAGTCGCAAATAAATCATTTGTTTCTATTCCTATGTTGTTGGTGACTGCGTCGTCGGTCTAGTGGTGGTAAGCGCAACTGCTGATCGTGAGGTCCTGGGTTCGATCCCCAGGTCGGGCAAAGTGTTATTGGTTTTTCTCAGTAGCAGTCTGGAGTTTGGTTTTCTACCCGGTTGATGGCAATAGGCTCGCCCCCTATTACATGGGACTTAAAATATAACGGCGAAATGAGGGTTACTATACACCTCTGCCGAACCCTTCGGGGAATACAGACGTGATGTTATATGACATTAAAAAAGTCACATTGGTACGTGTCTGGGTTCGAACCTGCAACCCGGTGCTTAACAAGGAGTGTCTGCAACTTCAGGGCCACCACGACCATTTAGGATTTTATTTAGGTACATAATATAGAGGTTAGTGAGTGACGAAATGAGGGTATTACTATACACCTCTGTCCAACCCTTCGGGGAATACAGGCGTGATGTTATGTTATGTAGGTAGCTAGTAACGGTTGCGGTGCATGCTTTTGCGAATCCCGCGCCCCCGGCCGAACGGTCAGGAGGAGGAACACCGTTAGTTTTTAGCCAGTAAGAGTCCGGCAGACCCCCTCGCCTTCCCCGGGCGAGGGACATACATGAGGATATTCTAGCGATAAAAAAAATGTATCTGGCAACACCGGTCATCGTCGTCATCATAGATCAATGCATTTGATGTTATAAAAGTAGTTGTCATTCGATGGCTGATGCATGCGTGCCGTCAGTTAGGACAGGTCAACTCAAACCCGCTATGGCACTTTCCTCAAAAGGCGATTCCAGACGTTGCCCTACATTGTTACACTCGCATAGTTTATATACCACAATGTCTGGACTTTGGAAGAGACCTTGATCTACAACATAACATCACGCCTGTATTCTCCGAAGGGTAGGGCAGAGGTGTATAGTAAACACACTCACTTCGCTGTTATGTTTAAGTCCCATGTAACAGGGAGTTAGCCTATTGCCATCAACCGGGCATCAACTCAAAGTCCGGGCTGCTACTGAGGAAATCTTAACGGAAAAACCCAATAACATACATACAATAACCTGGGGATCGAACCCAGGACCTCATGATCAGCAGTCGCGCCTGCCACCACTAGACCAACGAGGTAGACCTTGATATCTGAGTTTGTTTCGTCTTTTCTTCTCAGAGCTAGTCAGATAGGAAATGCCTGCGCCATCTAGTCTTAAAAAAAACATTATATTGACTTGTAAAAGTGTCTGTAACAGATTTATTTACAGAAATAGAAATCAATTATCATTTACTAGCGACCCGTCCCGGCTTCGCACGGGTGCAATGTAGATACTAATGTGGGGCATATAAACCTTCCTCTTGAATCACTCTATCTATTGCTGAAAACTGCATTAAAATCCGTTGCGTAGTTTAAAAGATCTAAGCGTACCGACAGCGGGAGCGACTTTGTTTTATACTATGTAAAGAAGAAGCTCGCTTCTTCTTTGATCAGCCGAAGAAGTCTGACCTTTATTATCTGACTAGCTTGTCCTTATATCTTTTTGTAAATAAGAAACAGTGAGAGCCTAGCGGTTGAACGCTTGCAATGCAGGAGGATCTGAGTTCAACCCTGGCCCATACCTCTGACTTTTCGAATCCATATGCGGATCAGAATTTGATTATCACTTGCGTTAACGGTGAAGGAAAAATATCGTGAGAAAACCTGCAGACCTGAGAGGGCTCCATAAAGTTCTTGATGGTGTGTGTAGTCTGACAAGCATGGTGGACTAAGGCCTTAACCGTTCTCATTCTGAGAAGAGGCCCGTGCCCAGCAGTGGGACAGTATTGGGTTAATTATGTTATGTAATAAAATAATATTATTGGGAATTAGCTCATGTTACTAACCAAACTAGATCACGTTGCAAAAAATAAACTACAACTAATACACATGTTTTCTTAACGCGAGGCATTTTAGCGCCCCAAGTGAATTACGCGGTATTGCTCACCGCGCGGTCGCTTAACTCAGGGAACTAAAATGCCTCTCGTTAAAAACACATGTTTACTTCTTGTAATTTTTTTATTGTTTCCAAATGAATCTCGTTCAGGGTTAGTCTATTTGTTTACACCCTGTATAAGTACTCTCAGTGGTAGAGAGTCTATGTTGGTTGTATTTACACTCCATAGGTTTAGGTAGTTAAAAAAGGGGAAACAAAAAAAGCTGCGTGACTCATAGATGCAAAACCTTTTATTTCAAATGTTAAAATCATATTATTTATACATATTAACAGGCTCTATTCTGAATCAGAATTTGATGAACTGTCACATTAATAATAAAGCGTTCAGTGGTATCATCTATTATTTTGTCTAATTTAAACATTTTCTGTTCTTCTTTTATTACATGACCCTCGCAATTTTTCCAATTCTCTGCCGTTACATTAACTAAAGCCTCTGGCAAAAGAATTTTTAGGACAGCCATTTTAAAAGTTTTATTTTTCTCGGCTACAAACCACCTTAACTTGCGCCCATATTAACTCAATTGGATTGAGCTCACAGTGATATGGCGGCAGGCGCAATACTGTAACATCATTTTCCTTGGCTAATTCATCCACAACATAGGATTGGTATTTGTGTTTTTCATATTTAACTTTTATTAATAGTTGTGCTTTTCAACAAAATCGATCCGAAACACGCATATAATCGCAAATGTCGAGAGCACTGTCAACAAAGGCGTCTGGTTAACCGACTAAACGTAATACCTGCCACTTCAGTTGGCAGACTACGTCATAGTTGTACTCTTCAATTTAGCAACGTTATCTAATTCGTTGTATTTTGTAAAAGGTTTGGAAAACCTGTCTTTTTGGGCTCTTTACAATAGACAGATTACAAAATATTATATTATTATTACAAATCTAACTAAATAATGGTGCTCAAGCAGTTATATCTACGAAGAGTACTTTAAGAATAAATGATAAAGTTGAACATACTATAATAAAAGAGGAAACTATCGTGTGATCGAAAATAAATTTAATATTGTTAGAACGTATTTTTAAACAAGAAAGTGTCAACTATAAAAAAACCCTTTTTACGATTTGTTTACCCTTTTTTAACTACCTAAACCTTTAGAGTATAGGTACTTTATCGTGCTTGCAATGTCACTGACACACAGATATTAGCTATAACTGTAATGATAGACTCACCCCTACATTTTGTAAGCTCTCTGAGACACCTTATGCAAGGAAATGTATTTGTTCGTGGTGTATTCGGAAATAAAAACAAATTATTCTGATAGTAACGATTTTATTTTCATTAAAACACAGGATCATATTTTGGAATAGTAAAATCATAATTTTGTATATCACGTGTAAAAACACCCTTAACGAAGCCGAGAGCCACGTATTTTTCCTATCATTACGATGGATTTTTGGTATTGGGCCATACCTGGGAACCGACTGATTATGGAGATATTGAAGGTCAAAGTCACCATATTTTTGTACGTTTTTCATGAAAACTAAGTTTAAATGTTTTTACTAAACATTCTTCTATACAAACATTGTCAACATTTTGTAAACGTAGTCACAGACCGCAGCGCGCGCGCCTCCATTGCGCGCTACAATTTAAAACTGTTTTTATTACCAAAAAATAAAAGTCGTTTCCCAGCAATTATTTTTGCTGTATGTTACTTAGTTTTATGTACAGTATGCGTAGACTTTGGCTTCGTTAAGGCTATTTTTACACCCTATATAATACATACATTTATCAAGAAATTAAACTAACACAGTAGGAACATAATATCATGAAATCTTACAAAAAGTATAGTTATTTCACTTAAGTATAAAATCCGTCATATAGCCTTTTCCCAACTATGTTGTGGTCAGCTTCCAGTCTAACCAGATGCGGCTGAAAACCAGTATTTTACACGGAGCCACTGCCATCAGACCTCCGTCACCCAGTAGCAGGGCAATGCCGATATCCTAAGGTTAGACCGGTTGTCAGGTTTTCGGGTTTCTGACTACCCGTAACGACTGTCATAGGTATTCGTATGACACCCGGGACCGACTGTTTAACGTGCTCTCCGAGGCACGGAGAGGTCTCGATGTGTTACGAACCGTCACCCATTAACAGACTGACCGTGGCAAGCGTGAAAGTCTGAGAGCCAGTTTAACCTTAAGATATCGGCATTGCCAAGTAACTGGCGAGCGAGTTTTTTAGTTCTACCCAAGACAAGAACGAAGCTCGGCAAATCAATGTTTACATATGCGGGCGCAGATATTTATAACAAACTACCGTCGACCATTAAAAATGTAAGCTCCTATAATGTATTCAAAGTACAACTTGCTCGACATGTAGTCGAAAAATATAGTTAATTTCCAATAGCAGCCAACTATAACTACTGAATACATTATAGAAATACCTACTTACATAAATAAAAACAAACGACGAATAATCCTAGTAATAAGCACTATTGTAATTGTATTTCTCATGTAAGTGACTGTAGTCTTTTATGAGAATAAAAATTTCTTTAAACCTAACTGGATTTTGGAGGACTGATGGCAGTCGCTCCGTGTAAAATACTGGTATTCAGCCGCATCTGTTTAGACTGGAAGCTGAACCCAACATAAGAAAGGCGAGGCAGAACATACGTAAGCACGTAAGTGGACAACGAGTGAACTGTTTGCTAAGCAAGAAGCAGTTAATCCAGTATTTACCTACACACAAAATATATATATAACAACTACAATTATTGTCTCTGCGATGAACTCCTTCTTAAAGAAACCCAAATTTGTGATCTGGGTGTACTTTTGGATTGCAAACTTCATCTTAATTTACACATTGAAAAGATAATAGCCAAAGCTTTCCAAATGTACAATCTTGTTATGAGATCCTCATCCGATTTCAAACGCCCAGGCACATATCTATATCTTTTCAATTCTTTAGTACGATCACAAGTTGAGTACGCGTGTATGATATGGGACCCTTACTATGCAAGATATGAGCAAGCATTAGAGAGAATTCAGCGCAAGTTTTTGAAAACATTGCAGTTTAAATGTCACTTGGAGCGCCTGCCATATGAGGAGTCGTTGCAGAAATTTAAATTACTAACACTACATTCAAGGCGTCTGTTACTCCAAGCCATGATGCTCCATGGACTGATACACAACAAGTTTGATTGCCCTGAACTTGTGAACAATATATTCTATATAGTGCCCAGAACTGTTATAAGACGAGAGGTGCGCGCTTGCCCGCTCTTCGCTACAACCACTAGTCGTACGAATGCGGGTGAGCGGGCGCCTCTCCACAGATTAGTCAAAATATATAACCTACATTTTGTTAAGATAGACATATTTGCGTTACCTCATAACGTATTTAGAAATGAATTAGTTAATATACTTAAAGCCTAACAATTTAGTATACCTACTGTTAAAATTAGCCCTTTCTTTCATCCATACTGTATGTAAGTAAATAATACTAATAGTGATATGTGGAAACGTTGTTGATTGTACGTTGATCTACTTTATTGTATACCTAGATGCAAGACAAAATGTACAATTGTTTGTTTTCCCTAATAAAATAAATAAAATAAAATATAAAAAAAAAACCATCACGCCTTGTGTTTCCTGAAGCGTTCAGCAGAGGTGCTTTAGTAACACCCTCGTTTCGCCAGTTATGTTTAAGTCTCATGTAATAAGGGGCGAGCTTATTCCAATTAACCGGGCTCAAATCCAGACTCCAGGCTGCTACTGAGAAATTCCTAATGGAAAAACCCAATATTACTTTGCACGAGCTGGGGATCGAACCCAGGATCCCATGCTCAGCAGTCACGCTTGCGACCTCTAGACCAGCGCAAAACTTGGGAACGGCTCGACCAATTCGGCTAATTTTTTTTATATATATTCCTTAAGGCACAAGGAAGGTTCTTAAGGTGAGAAAAAACATAAAAAAATGCGTGGAAAATAGTAATAAGGCGCTATTATTGCGCCCAAGTTAATTATCAATAAAAGTCAGGGGATCGAAGTATTCTGTATTAGGTACGTCATAGGTTACAGCACAATATATAAATTAAACATAAAAGGCGAACCGATACCGAGGTAAATAAATCTCTTAAGAATCTATAATTCCAACTAGACAGCTGTCATTACTGAAAAACTAAAAACTAAAGGCGACCACAAATAAAACATGTAAGGAGGTTCGCCACAGTAAAAACAATACTTTTCTTTTCCCACTACAGGCCAATAACTTTTGACAGAACGAAGTCTGTCCGGGCAGCTAGTAAAAAAAAATAGTTTAAAAAATCTTGTCTTGTCTTCAAAATCTCCTCATGATGAATTTGTAATGGGCATGCCCTTATCAGTTCTCCGTCCAGTAGTCTTAAGCACACAGGCAAGAAGAATGACAAGGGCACGACACAATACATTCTATTCTCTTCTAGAATCTTCATTCTTCAATATAAGTAGTTTCCTAACAATACAAAAAGGTACAAGTAACGCCATCTCTTGATGAGTAGCAAGCGACTTTTAGTTTCATAGTAGAACGTAAGATGGCGTGCTTTTCAATCCCTGCATCCTAAGTGTGAACAAATTGGGACTTTGACACAGAGTAAAATGCAGAAATTGTGTTTTCTTTTTTGGAAGTTCTTGATTCTTCTTGTGTAGGGCTGGAAAACATTTTAAATGATGTGTAGAAATGTAAATAATTAAAATTAGTGTAGGTTTAGTTTTGTCATATAAAAACATTTTTTACAATATTGTCGACACATTTTTACACAGTATAAAAGATACAATTTTAAGTTAATATTGCTAGGTAAAACTAACTTACAAAATAAAGGTTAGTTACTAATATTATTACAACAAAACAATACTAGTTGAACAAAAAGATGATTCCATACAATTCTCAAAATTCACTCCCAACTAAACAATCTAAATATTTATTAATAAACAGCCAAGTACCTGTAACAAAAGAACAGACTATTAATTATGATAAAAACAAAATGGCCGCTAACTAAACAGCGCCAAAACGTGGAGCCTATTGTACTAAGAAACCATCTTTTAATTAAATTTGTCAAAAAAAGCTGTTTTTTTCTCTCAGTCTCTTTGGTATTTTAATATGCGTTATTATAGAGGCTATTATGAGGGCATTGTGTGTTGTTCTTTAAGGAATCTTGCTGGGTCAATTATTGTAGGTTGACAGGGCAGTAAGCGGTGCTAATATTGTTTTATACCTCGTGTTCCAATTTTTTTTGTGTTTTTGAAATGTTATTTGAGAATAGAAGTGATTCAGGCAATTCTTGAACGCTTGCCTTTCACGCTGGAGGGTCTAAGTTTGTACCCGGCTCGTTATCGATGAAGGAAAATATAGTGAGGAAACCTGTACACCTGAGAGGGCTGTATACAGTTTTGGATGTTGTGTGTAGTCCGTCAACCTGCATCAGGTCAGTGTGGTAGACTAAGGTCTAAACTCTCTTCATTCTAAGAAGAGGCCTGTGCCCAGTAGTGAGATAGTAATGGGCTGATATGTTATGTAGATATCAGTGATTATTCAAATTTTGGCGTCCTTATATTAAAAGCATGTATTCCTTAAAACTCAAATCAGTACTCAAACACTATTTGAAACCAACAACAGAAGGAGATAAAAGCAATTTAATTAAATATCGCTTATTAGGATAGCTAACTCTTCCTTGCAGTTAATTTTAAAGTAATAGGCAGGTAGTACACACGCTAACACACACTATTTAGTTGTAATTAGAATTCTCGAATAGAGATGGGAAATACTCGGAAAAATACTTAAGGTTGAGTAAATACTCATAAACATAATTGAGTAAAAGTGTATTTACAATTGTTTTATTGTCTATCGAGTATTTTCTATATGAGTTTTATTCATCGTTATTCTCAAATGTTTTTTATAACCTCAAATTTACAAAACCAACCAAACTATACTTTACTACCTCAGATCAGGTCGTAAACAGTACAAAACTCAACTTTGAACGCACAAATAACAGTTTTATTACATTCCAATCCCGCTGAACAGAATCGTTTAGACATAATGTCGGGGACACAGACGGGCTACAATTTATAAAAATAAAATCACTCGACTATGTTGGGGGTGGGATTTTTCATGTTCCGTGTCACTGGAGACCCCGAGGTCTGTGGGTGGCATGTGCCAGGAATCAGTTGGATCTTTAGATGGGAATTAAGATCGAGATGTCAATCTATCTAACCTCATTGATAAGAAACTAACAGTTTAGTAAAAATTCAAGCTTGTGATTGACAGAATAATCAGAATTTCAATATTTGAAGACACTATGATGGCATTACTTAAAAAAAAAACTATAATGGCCGATTCCTATAATTTACGCAGCGTTATTGGTTAAAATTGAAGACATCATAGCTTTGCATAGTACTCTTCCATATGGAAGTAACTATCACAGGTAAATTTAGCTTACGAGTCTATTTATATGCCCAGTTTGACAATAAAAAATTCTACTATTGGTAACCAAAAGGATTCGTTTTTGTTTATAGGAAGCAGACATTAGACAATGATCCTGAGTTTGTTTCGACGTTTCCTTTCAAGCAGTCAGTTAGCTAAGTAATGCCCCAGCCAACTAGCATTATGACTAAACTTGTATGAGTGTAGTGAGTTTTGAACAACCTAAGAATAAATATTTGAACTTTGATTGGTTTATTGTAATTGCTAAAATTGCAATAGGTAGTATTTCTCACGAGGAGTTAGCAGTATCATCAGCAGCCTTGTCTTGTCTCAATTATTTTGTAATCCACTTCCAGTGGACCACATTTAGCTGTAATTAGATAGATTATTAACTAACTACAGCTAAATACAATGTTATTGATGATGTTCTTCACAAAGGACAGGTGCGTAGTACTCTCAACCGGCGTGCGTGTAAGACAAGATGTTTAAATGTGGATGAAGCGAAAGGAGTATGTAAGGATCGTAGTATGTGGCGTTCTATAGTTTCTGCCTACCCACATGGGTAAAAGGCGGGAGTTGTATGTATAGCTAAATATCAATATTGGTGAGTAACTGTTACATTCCATGTATATTTTTCATTTGAATCACATGAAAAAAACAACTAGATTCATTTTAATTATATTAGCTGTTCTAATATTTGCCACCGCCGTTGTTGATCTATCCAAATCAAACACGTTTCAATGAAAAACAACAACTTTTTCCACCGTTTGCTATAAAAAATCATATCGAACCCTCGCCAAACCTAAAAAATCAATTGGTACATTCGCGGAACACGCCGCAGCCGGTCGATTAGACCCCAGATTAACGCTCGACTGGAGTGGTCGCCGGCAACCGCTCGTAAATCTAAACGTGGTCCATTTGGCTAGCCGTCGGGGCCTCACGCCAATTTTAACTTAGTTTTTGAGGGTTATAGAATAGCGTGCAGCTTGTGTTGTAAACTTATTACATGTAATTTAATATGATTTGTAAAAAAAGTTGAAGTTGTTACTCAATTTAAAATGAGACTGCACACTGCCTCGTTGGTCTAGTGGTGGCTAGTTCGACTGCTGATCGTGAGGTCCTGGATTCGATCCCCAGGTCGGGCAAAGTGTTATTGGGTTTTTCCGTGTGGAATTCCTTAGTTGCAGCCCGGAGTGTGGTTGTGTGCCTGGTTGGTGGCAATAGGCTCGCCCCCAATTACATGGGACTTAAACAACGGCGAAATGAGGGTGTTACTATACACCTCTACCCAACCCTTCGGGGAATACAGGCGTGATGTTATGTTATGTAATTAAAAATCAGCTTTCTTTTTGGATAATTTATAGTTTGTAGATTCTTTTAACGTGGAGCTCACATGCTTAGAAACGGCACAAAATAGAGAGGTTTGGAAGGCAAAAGGGGAGGCGTTTGCTCAGCAATGGGACATTCCATAAGCTAATAAAAATAAATAAAAAAAGATTCTTATAGGAAAGGTCTTATCCAGAGAAATCGTGCTAGTCACCAGTAATCTTTAAACTGAGGTCATCCAAAAAAACGTTGCCCCACATTAAGATTTCTCCTGTATCGTGGACTCGTTGCTGCGTTTACAGACACAAATCTTCACATGTACAAACGCCCAGACCCGGAACAACTAATTGTAGGCCATACAAATATTAGCGCAGAAGCTTATCTCTCAGTCATTGCACCAAACATGTCGTCAAACGTGTTTTGATTGAAGACAAGCTTTCAACCGTAGCAAAAATATTCAAGGAGAAAGCTACCCAAATTATTGCTACCTAATATGTCCACTTAATTACAACTATCCATCTTAAAAGTATTTCAAATAAATACAAAACAACAAAAGACACTTTCCTTATTTCGAAATATTTAACGGTCCCAGTTGTGCGCCATTAGCCGAAGTTGATAGATAACAGTACCCTTGTCAGTGACTCGTTGGGAATTGAATTCTGAACCTCTCGCGCCCCTTCCCATCACTCACGGTGCCGTTAAAATTACTATAGTTCGGTTATGAACGTTCACGACGATTAATGAATTTAGACTAGCTCTACAAGCCTCATGTAGCTAAATTGAAAGGCGGGAATCAGTGGTTGACCGCGGCTGTCTAACTATGATTCAGGCAACCGTGTGGTTTTGGAAGGTGAAGGATGTAAGTCTTGGATTACCGCTAAGAAAATACCTTGATTTCACAGAAAACAGTTGTTGTTTTACAAAAAGCGATGAAAGGATGTTTGAGCGTGCACTTTGAGGGTAGTTAAATTATTGTGTGTAGTGGTAAAAAAAATTAAGTCTTGGTGGACAAATCGAACTTTACATAATCGACAAAGCATCTTGTTCGCGAGGCAGACCGGAAGCAAGTGCTTTTATAATACTAGGGCAATGTTGCCATACATTAATTTAAATTATAGAAATCGGTGTTGTCAATGAACAATTAATGTTGGGTTGCCAACAAAGGATTATATTTTTTTTAAATATAATCGTGATAAACTTAGTAACCTTGAAAATTTGTAAAAACTTCTATGGTTTTTATAGCGTATTGGTGAAATACTTATTTCTGTTGGTATAACTTTATGTTATCCTTAAACAATAAATAAATAAAACAAATCTTCTTTTCGTGTGGTCAGTGATTAATCTGGTGTCAGAGTTTATGCCGCCCATGGGCCTCTGACTTGAGTATCTCTCAGCCATGCCGTTTCCTCACGATGTTTTCCTTCACCGTTTTTAAGCAAGTGATAATTATACAATACGCATAGGAATCCGAAAACTCAGAGGTGCGTGCCTTGGGTTCGAACTTTGCAGTCCAACGGTCACACCACTAGGCTATCACTGATGCAAATAATAAACAAACAATATACCTACACGAATTTAAGAAATAAACTTGATTCTGATAAATATCATGCTGTTATCCAATTAAAATATTATTTTATTTTGTCATGAGCGTATTGGGTCTACCAATCTGAGTGGTGATTACGCGATAATGCCTTCAGAGTCCCATGGTTGTAAGTATTTAAATTCTATCGGTGTAGAACACAAGTCAAATGATACAAGCCCAGCATTGAAACGACAGTGCAATCTCCCATCAATACTGCAAACATTTTCCAAAATACCTCTTAAAAATAATTTCCTCGTACCGTACATTTTCCCAAAAAAATATATTATTATCACGACAATTAATAACATAAGGTAGTTAGCAGTGACAGAAAACTCATAAGAGGTCGTTATTTAGCCCCAAATGACCCAAATGGGGGACGTTATTGGGGAGATACAGTACTAAATCAATTTTTAATTCGACCCCCACTTCGTACACTTATAATTAATTTAGTAACTCTTTAAAACTAAATGAGGCACTCTAAAAATTTATGAGTATAAATTGTTGTATCGATTTTGTGGAAGAAAATTTTGGGGCTTAAATTTTGTCGTGTACACTTTACAAATATGGTAAGAATGAGATACCTACAACTAGTGACGGGTTCTTACTCGGACAAATACTTGAGTTTCAGTAAATACTCATAAACAGTAGAGTAAAATCGAGTATTTTCTAACTTTTGGTGTTTATGTATTTATGTATTTAATTCTTCAATGCACAATGGTGGTACATAAGGCGGACTTAATGCCACAAGGCATTCTCTACCAGTCAACCTCAACCTGGTGTTCTGTTTTGTGTTTGATTGGATTTAATTTCATTTAATACAATTTTATTTTATTTTTATTTACACATACGTTTACCCTCATAGTGCATTTTTTTATTTTTCTACGGATATTAATTATTGTATAGGTCATATTTGCCGCAGAACCGATAACCGTTGGGGTAGACGAGTTCTAGAGTGGAGACCGCGAATCGGCAAACGTAGTGTAGGACGTCCTGCGACTAGGTGGAGCGACGATATACGTAGGGTAGCTGGCAGCGACTGGAGAAGGAGAGCCGAAGATAGGACTCAATGGCGTGCTTTGGGAGAGGCCTATGTCCAGCAGTGGACTGATGTAGGTTGATGATGACGATGATTAATTATTGTACGTTTTTTTAATAATTTGTGTACCGTCAAAATATATAACCTTCTTTCTTAAAATTGTATTGTTTATTTATCGATTAGTTACTATTTGAGTATTTTGTCCCATTGCCTCTCTCTACAATATAACCTACATTGATTACGGTTCTACACGATTTTCTAAATTCCTAATTAGGTATGCGTAGTATGGTGTACCTATATATTTTCATGGAAACAGCTGCACGTTATGGTAGGCCGTCCAAGATTAAATTGAGCAAACCATTCCTTTATTTGTTTTACTTGAGTTTTGTTCTACCTAGCCTTTTCCCCAACTATGTTGAGGTCAGCTTCCAGTCTAACCAGATGCGGCTGAATACCAGTATTTTACAAGAAGCGACTGCCATCGCCTCCACAACCAAGTTACTGGGCAACGGTTTTGACTTCTTGACTTTCAGGCTTCTGACTAACTGTAACGATTGTCAAAGGTATCGTATGACACCCGGGACCGACTGTTTAACGTGCTCTTTGAGGCACGTAGGGGTCTCGATGTGTAACGAACGGTCAACCCACGGATTGATCGCGGCAACCTCAGCTTAACCTCGCATATCGTATATCCGCGCGGTTGTTAATTAGCTAAGAGTCTATTGAATGAGAGGAGTAAAAGTAGCCTATTCGTAGCGGAGATAATACGGTAAATCTGAATTCAGCAAAAAAACATAACATCACCTTATAATCCCCGAAAGTTTCTGCAGAGGCGTTTTAGTACACCCTCATTTCGCCAGTTATATTGATAATAATTAATCTGCGCGGTCCAGAAATGGAGCCACATGCCGTGCAATCATGTATATTAAGAACGGGTACAGGTAATCACTATATCTATCACTTTGGTTGGCAGACCACCATAAGATGTGACGTAGCAAGACGTTTAGACATGGTGGAACGATATCACGACAATAATGTTGCCATCAACTCTTATTTTCTATCGAGTACTTACTATTTTGTAGTTTTTTGTGTTTTTGTTTTGAGTGTTTTTTTAAACTGCTTTGTTGCTCTAGTGGTAGCGCGACTGCTGATCGTGAGGTCCTGGGTACGAGCCCCAGGTCGGGCAAGTGTTATTGGGGTTTTCCGTGTGGAATTCCTCAGTAGCAGCAATAGGCTTGCCCCCTATTACATGGGACTTAAACATAACGGCGAAATGAAGGTTACTATACACCTCTGCACAACCCTTCGGGAAATACAGGGGTGATGTTATGTTATGTTACTTACTTATTATGTTTTTAAGCTTCGTATTTTTTTCAAAACTTGCAATTTAATTTTAAGCCAGGTAATTGTTATATAATAGGGGGCGAGCCCATTGTCATTAACGAGGCATAAATCCAGACTCCGGGCTGCTTCTCAGAAATTCCTAATGGAAAAACGCATCAAAATTTTGCCCAACCTGGGAATCTAACCCAGAACCAGCTCAGCAGTCGCACTTGCGACCAAGAGACCAACAAGACAGTCAGCAAAAAATTGTGGTTAAAAGTTACCAACGTACATATTTAAGCTGGATACCGCTTGAATTTTAGCTTCCTTAAGTGGTAAGGAAGAAAGTGAATATAAATATAGCTAAGTAACGTTCTTATATTCACATAACACCATAAATATAACCTTGCTTAATTATCTAACCCACTTAGCTTAGCACCGAAGTCACGCCATAATCGTATAAAATATTTAATTGTATACACACTAGTGCCATCTATTGTCGGATAGCACACAACATTAGCTTGTCCACTCACCGACAGATGGTGCTGCACTCAATAAACACCCATTACGCACTGTCCAGTGTTAGGTACGGACAACAGAATAATTGTTATTGTTAATAATAAAATCATGATTTTGATATCGTTATATGCAGAATTAGATATTTTGTGTAGTGATAAATAAAGGACCTACTTCTTTATTGAATTTTTACGTAACATTTTTATTTATTACTAAGCTTTAAGCTAAATAATACTTTATTATCGATTATCTTTCGCGTTAACGGTGAAGGAAAACATCGTGAAGAAAGCTGCACACCTGAGAAGGCTCCAAAAAGTTCTCAATGGTGTGTGTAGTCGGCAAACTCACACCAGGTCAGAGTGGTAGACTAAGGTTTGAACTCTTCTCATTCCGAGAAGATGCCCATGCCCAGCAGTGGGGTAGTAATGGGCTGAATGTGCTACACAAAGCCTAAGCCTTATCTTTTGAACTAATAATTTTCTGTCTATTGCCAGCGTCCGTAAGGTAGATATTCTCACAAGAATTTAGGTTATGTAACTAGTCCAACTTCCCTTGAGCGAACCACAATATTAATTTATAATCAACTCTTGTTAAACAACTTGCTATCTTCAAATCCTAATGTACAATTTAAACAAAGCGTGCATACTACTAGACCTTACTACTGTTCCCACCCCACCAGTCCAGTCAAACGACCAGCTTGTTCTGCTGACCGTACACGGCAATAAACAAACATGTCTGGACCACTCCGTATTGCAGAAGGCGGACACCAATTGATGTGGCAGCACCCTTTTGTGAGAATTTGCTACACTATTTTCTACCGTATTGGCACGCGATAAGGTATATTATTGTTTGTTTTGGTGTACAATATGCGAGCTTACATCTCCAGAATTGCTGGCACAATTGTTATGGGGTTTTCGGTATTGTGTAGATAGATATGATGCGGTTGTAATTTTGAAGGCGTTGGCAAGCTGGCATTGGATGGCATTGGTTACGGGGTAACGACTATTGCTGTTAGGTACTGAATTATTAAACAAATGGTCATGCAGCTCCTAGTGGTGTGACCGTCGGACTGCCAAGTCATAGGTCTCGAGTTCGACCCAAGGCACGCACCTCTGACTTTTCGGATTCATGTGCGTATTGTATAATTATCACTTGCTTAAAAACGGTGAAGGAAAACATCGTGAGGAAACCGGCATGCCTGAGAGATATTCCTCGACGGCATGTGAAGCCAAGTCAGAGGCCCACGGGCGGCTCTAAACTATGACACTAGGTTAGTCATTAACCTCACGAAAAGAAGAAGAAGACAGCTGTCGAACTTGAGGACTTGAGCAGTCTTATTGTTTATGAATGTATACGGTTCTACAGCCTCGTTGGTCTAGTGGTGGCAAGCGCGACTGCTGATCGTGAGGTCCTGGTCGGGCAAAGGGATATTGGGTTTGCCGTGTGCAATTCCTCAATGGCAGCCCGGAGTTTGGATTTGTACCCAGTTGATGGCAATATGCTCGCCCCCTATTATATGGGACTTAAACGTAACGGTGAAATGAGGGTGTTACTATACACTCGTGCCTAACACTTCGGGGAATACAGGCGTGATGGTATGTTATGGAAATCGGGTGTATGCCTGACTAGCTTCGGACTCAACAGGAACCCTCAATCATGAGCTCTTCCGGAATTACACATGTGAGGAAAACCATCAAACACCAATTCATCAAACATGAATGTCTTTCACGAAAATTATTAATAATGTTTTATTGGGACTTCCTGTTAGAAAACTCTGTCTCACTCCTACGTGGGTTTGGAATGGTAACGGAAAAAACACAGCTATAGGGTCATACCTTGTACTGCCTAGCTTTTTCTCAACTATGTTGGAGTCAGCTTCCAGTCTAACCAGATGCGACTGAATACCAGTATTTTACACGGGGCGACTGCCATCAGACCTTCGCAACCCAGTTACTGGGTAATGCCGATACCAGCTGTCAGACTTTCGGGCTTCTGACTTCCCATAACGACTGTCGTACGTAATCGTATGACACCCAGGATCGACTGTTTTAAAGTGTCCTCCGAAGCACGGAGGGGTCTCTGATGTGTGACGAAACGGTCACCCATCCACAGACTGACCGCGGCAAGCGTAGCTTAACCTTGAAAATCTTATGATCTGCGCAGTTGGTAATTACCCACGAGCCCCAATGGTGAACATTATCGATTTAAATTATATCAATCGTTATTTTAAAAGTTAAGATCTATTTAATATCAGCATAATGACTGTTGATTCCTCCCATTAATGATGTCATAAAATCGCTAAATGATTACAGAAAAAGTAATAAAATTTACTTTTAAGTGTCATAAACATTTCCTAATGATGTATCATTTTGGATACGAGATATAATAAATATTATTTACGATATAAAAATTGATTTATGTAGGTACAATAATAGGTACATTAGGTTTATAGAATTTTCTTTACGACGAAGTGTTTAAGAAATATATTTTACTAATGATTTTAACAAATATTATGTTAAAAAAATTTAAATTTAATTATGATCGTAGCAAAATTTTAAGGTATTTCAAATATATAAGTACTTGGTGGATAGTAGGATATGTGGTGCTGTTCCATAAACGATGGGACACCTGACATCATTCCCTGCGTGCCCTGATACCTGCACGTTACAGGAACAGGACGATGATAACGCTAAACTTGTAGCTAAGTTCTGGGCCGACGCAATTTAGATTGCCATCGACACGCTAAGAAGAAGAAGAATATCTAAGTAACATTAAAATAGGTAAATTTGTATTTTTCTTATAAATTTCAACAAAATTAAACAAAATTTTAGCAGGACTACACTATTATGGGATTAAAAGTAGTAAATTATTAAATCCTATTAAATAATAAACCAAAATAAAGTATTAGGTCCCCACCTATGAAATCAGCGTTTTGTATGGAGAATTTTAAAGAAGTTGCATTTTTCATACTAACATTTTCTTAATTTATTTAACAACTATGAACACTAATGTTTTAAAATTTTAGGCACTAATGTTTAAAAACTAAGATAACATATGCCATTTATATTATGCGACAAAAATAAGTTTTGGCTAAGTTAAAACAAAAATAGTGGTCATTTCAGCTAACAAAAGGAGGGGTCATTTTTAAGGTATTTTTTATGTTTAGAAAACTATAAGTAATAAGGTTTTTTTACTATTGGTAGTTATCTATGATGGTCATTATTCGATATAATATCAAGCAATTGATGAATATTGTAAATCATAGAAGTGACGAGGTTCTCTATATGTGAGAAAAAACGCCAATTTAATAGGTGGGGACCTAATATATTATCAGTGAAAATAGACCAACATCACAAATTTATTCCTTACACAACCATTTCCACTATCCTCCACTAAAAGATTCACACACACTCAATTCTAAAACAAAAATAATATTCCCGCCAAACTACCAACCTAACAATAATAGCACAGATAAAATAAATAAAAGCCCGCGAGAAAAAGTTAACCTAACTCCGGCTATACTTCATTAAGGCGGGCACAAAAGCAGTTACCCAGTTACTGAATATTTTACTAGTCATTCCGGGCGAATTTGATGATATATCCCGCTGAGGGAGTATGATATGATGCGTTCTACACACTAAAATATGCATGGGACCAGTATTGACGTCTTGTCGATTGTGTACAGCGGCATCTGTTGGGTAGTAAGAGAAGCTGTTGTTTTACTACTCGACGCTAGATGGTGTTAGTTGGCTTGTTAATATTTTGGTGGGTCGAGGTTGCGAATTGAGGTTTAGATTTTAATGTTGTTGATGAATTGTTTTGGAAGATTATTACAAAGTGTAGTAATTCATCTTAGAAGTGTGGATAGGGGGCGAAATATTGTACAAGAATAACAACGTCTTACTTATAAGAATATTAGATGTTATACGGAAAAATATTATTAACTATTTATCATTGTATTTAGTATAGATAATATCAATATTAATAAAATTAAAATGCGCTCACACGTACTATCAATCATGTCCCCATTGTATAATATTGCGCTACGCCGAACTCATTAACGCTTAAACACACAATTCCGTCCAATTACATCATCGCGTCATCAATAATAAAATTTTAGTTCCGCTACCCGCCGCTGCGCGCGCCACGTAATCTCATTACGGACGAAACAGATATTATACAGACGACGCAGACGAATGAAAGAACTAAAACGGATGGAGGGTCGCTGAAAAAGCGTTTTCATTCGCTAAAAATCAGTGCCGTGATAAAAAAAAACTCCGATACTGAAACATGAAAGGCATTTCTTGCTTCCATTGCCGATTGTGATGCAAAGAAAAAATATTACGAATTTTTTTAAACGTCGGGATGGTTTTTGAAACAAAAGATCCCCTGTTATCTGTTTTTCATTGTTTTTTTTTGAGTTCACTCGCTCGCTGATGTTCGAAAGCGTGTTTCACGTGGATTTTTAGATTATAGTGAACAAATTTTATTGCGTTTTAGGTAGAAATTTTCCGTTATTTGCGTTATTTGTGATCTTCTTCTTCTTCTTGTCGTGTGGTTAGTGACTAACCTGGTGTCACAGTTTATGCCGCCCATGGGCCTCTGACTTGACTTCACATGCCGTCGAGAAATATCTCTCAGGCATGCCGGTTTCCTCACGATGTTTTCCTTCACCGTTTTTAAGCAAGTGATAATTATAAAATACGCACATGAATCCGAAAAGTCAGAGGTGCGTGCCTTGGGTTCCAACTCGAGACCTATGATTTGGCAGTCCGACGGTCACACCACTAGGCTATCACTGTTATGTAATGCAATTTATGCTATTTAATTTATGCTATTTGTGATATCTGAAGGCAATAGAGGTACACAACACTCTTATACAGCTACAGTTTCTAAAACATATTTATTTACCGCTTAAGAGAGATTTGAGGTAAAATGAAACTGGAACTAGAACTGCCTCGTTGGTCTAGCGGTGGCAGGCGCGACTGCTAATCGTGAGGTCCTGAATTCGATCCTCAGGTCAGGCAAAGTGTTATTGGCTTTTTCCGTGTGGAATTCCTCAGTAGCAGCCCGGCGTTTGGATTTGTACCCGGTTGATGGCAATACGGTCGCCCCCTATTACATGGGACTTAAACATAACGGCGAAATGAGGGTGTTACTATACACCTCTGCCTAACCCTTTGGGGAATACAGGCGTGATGTTATGTTATCCGACTCTAACATTATTCTTCAAATACCTACAGCTACCAAACGGGTCTATTGATAACCTAGACGAAACAGAATCGGAACTCTAATGTAATTGATGTATAAATGGTAGAGACCTCCTTGGCAAAATGGGGGTATTACTAATACACCTCTGCCCAGCCATTCGGGGACATACAGGGGTGATGTTATGTTTATGAAACTGGCATCGAAGAGAGTTGGACTCAATTCTCTCACACAACCACATGTGACACCCAGACACCGCAAGTGGGTTCCTAACCTCAAACAAATGCACATTGCAAATTGAAAACGTTCAACTCACAGAAAAATCTCAACACAAATAACCACACAGAACCTGGGTCTTGTGTACTGTGTTTCTCGTAATTAGCAAGGGCGCATCGTTACCGCAATAATGTGTTCGCACCTGAGCCGTACTGATTAAGCCGACCACGGGAATTACGATGGGATAACACGGCTATGTGTTTAAAAGCTTACGGTGTTTAGAATGTGATTTAAATAGATTCTGGACTTTGTTGGGTTATGTGAGATGTATGGGATTTTTTTTATGTGAATCTTTGGTTTAGTCTAACTGTAATTATGGTCTTCTTCTTTATTTTCGTGTGGTGATTGACTAACCTGGTGTCAGAGTTTATGCCGCCCATGGTCCTCCGACTTGGTTTCACATGCCGTCGAGAAATATCTCTCAGGCAGGTTTCCTCACGATGTTTTCCTTCACCGTTTTTAAGTAAGTGATAATTATACAATACGCACATGAATCCGAAAAGTCAGAGGTGCGTGTCTTGGGTTCTAACTCAAGACCTATGATCTGGCAGTTCGACGGTCACACTACAAGGTTATCACTGCTATTAGGTACTTAATTATATCATTGGTAGTTTGTTTTACCCATCAAAGATTCCAAGCGCGATTTTATTATGACACAATTCGTGCTTTCTTCAATTTGGAGAGTGAATGCAGGCATTTTTGGAAGCTGACTTTACTGTTCAATATTCAGAAACTGCTAATTCGGTTAAACCTATTTTGAATAAAGGCTATTCAGATTTAGATTTATTTTTATTTGAAACTGAATGTAAACGCCACTAACCTACTTCCTACCCACCTGGTTACGGGATAACGATAACCAGCGGAGTCAACAGCAGAAGTGTATTAAATTTTATGTTATTTGCGTAGGACGACGTGATTACGGGCGAGGGCGTGGACAAACAAAACTTGGGGATAGCGGGGAGGACGGGGGACACCAGGGGGATAGGTAACCGTTTCGTTTACAATGTTGGCTTGAAGCTCTGGTTACAGTAAGGACAATGCTTGAAGATAAATAACAGCTGAAATTTGGTTCAAGCAAGATAGAGCGACGAGGAAGGCAGAGGTAGACTGGATCTGAAGGATCAAGTGTTGTGACATAACTGAAGAGACGCTGACCCTAACCTTTTCTTTGACTGCTATTTTTAAAGGTACTTTATTGTCGTCTGCTTATTAGCATAAAAAGGGGAATACCCACAGTCTATTGTATGTCAGGCCCAGCAATGGACTGTTAAAATTGGTATAATAGTTCAGTGCTTCTGTTTGAAGTATATCACAGGACAAGCTGTTATATAGCCAAATCTTTTCACCGTTTTAATAAACAATAGCCTTTGGCTGGCCAAATTTGATCTACCAGGGCTTTTGAACACGCTTCGTGGAGTTATTGAAAGGGATTATAAAAAGTTATGTAAAATAGTTACTTCTTCTTTTCGTGTGGTTAGTGACTAACCTGATGTGCGAGTTTATGCCGCCCATGGGCCTCCGACTTGGTTTCACATGCCGTCGAGAAATATCTCTCAGGCAGGTTTCCTCACGATGTTTTCCTTCACCGTTTTTAAGCAAGTGATAATTATACAATACACACATGAATCCGAAAAGTCAGAGGTGCATGCCTTGGGTTCGGACTCGAGACCTGTGACTTGGCAGTCCGAAGGTCACACCACTAGATTATTACTGCTAATAGTTACTGGTATTTTTTGTTTCTGTAACAGCCTGGTCAAGTACATTTCTTCTGACCCAACACCTTTGTATATCTACTTCACAAAATCTCCAAAACCCACATCAAACGCAAAATCCTTCAAAAAAATTTACAACGAATCCTGAAACCGAACTTGTTCGAGGTCCGCAAAAAAAATACTGAATTCAAATGTTTTCCAACTTTGCAATTTTATTGTCCTGCCTCCCATTAGGGTCTGCCCTCATTCCGTGTTGATTTCAAAATGCCCCAGGCTGGCGTTTAGGGGTGATGCCGTTATAATTGAGTGCGTACATTCACGCCTACGGTTGGAGGGGTAAGCAGTCAGTAATTGATTGTTATCTCAGTTTAAAACTTGATATGGCTCGTTCTACCTAGCCTTTTCGCAACTATGTTGGGGTCAGGTTCCAGTCTCACCAGATGCGACTGAATACCAGTATTTTACACGGAGCGACTGCCATCAGACACCCACAACCCAGTTATTGTGCATATCTTAAGTTTAGACCGGTTGTCAGACTTTCGGTCTTCTCGACGACGACTGTCATAGGTATTCGTATGACACCCGGGATCGATGGTGTAACGTGCTCCCCGAGGCACGGAGCGGTCTCGTATAGTTACCCATCCACGGACTGACCGCGCAGTCTGGGGATTAAACCCAGGACTTTGCGATCAGCAGTCGCGCTTGCCACCACTAGACCAACGAGGTAGAAAAAAAAATCTATAAACGGAATAAATTTTTAATCTGTGTCAGTGCTGCGTCTGTCTGTTATACTAAGCTATAAAAGAGTATTAAGACGCTAGATAAAAGATCTCAAAGATGGCTCTGCGTGTTCAAACTATGTCTCTCGTAAGCCTTCCAAAAGACCGGTCATCTTCCGCACGGAATATGGACCGTAAGATACAAGAGAAACTACTAACGCCATCTATTGTCACGAATTTAAAACTTAACATTGGACACGATACACATCAAAAACCACCAATGGCGATCGGTGATTAATAAAATCACCGTTCAAATGCCAATAAAACTCAGTGATTAACCACACCGAGCTGACCCTGATCTCTAGCAATTGTGACCCTCTAATTTTAATTACTTGAATACAAGCGTAGGGGTTGAAAAATTAAGTAATCGTTTCAATAGGGTCTGCCCGCATTTTAAGAGCTTAAGGGTGGGTTTGATCGCGTTAGTGGCGTTAAGCTCATGATGAGTCATAGGGGTAGTTTTGATTAGTAAACTACAAAATTGTTTTCAATTAGGGTGAGTGGTGTTGCTACTCGACGGTAGATGGCGGTAGTAAACGTGATGTGAAAAATTCTTACAAATTACTATTTCATTTTGTTTTCAAGTATGATTTACTTTAATCTTATATGTAATACAACGTATTTTGGCAACCGTATAATTAGTAAAATAGATTGCATTATTGCTGATTTATCAAATAAAAATATCTAAAACTGGGTGAACTTATTCAGAACGAGAATAATAGAAAACCGATAATATAATTACTACAACTTCATATAATCAGCAAAATCGACAACGTTAGCTAGTTAAATCATAAAATTCGCGACACTATAAACAAAAAGTTTCGCTACTGCCTACTAGATGGCGTTAGCGCCGCACTAATTTCCCATCAGACTTCTCATCGGAGTGGAAGTCTTTAATTAATTCATTACGCCTCGTCTCGGCTCGAGGGGGGTGGGCACGGCTCGTAGTGTTTATGTGAATAATGTATAGAGATGTTTTTGATAGGCAGACACGGTTGTTACGCTATTGGTATGTTGTATCAAAAAGTGTGATTATTTATTATTTTGAATCGCGTTTTCAATGTTGAAGAAGAGTAAACATAGTTTTTTTATTAACTAGGTACCTACATTCTAATAATATATTCTGCCTAGCCTTCTCCCAAGTATATTGCGGTCAGCTTCCAGTCTAACCAGATGCGGCTGAATACCAGTATTATACACGGAGCGACTGCCATCAGACCTCCGCAACCCAGATACTGCGACTGTATGTGCAGTCTACCTGCAGCTATGATTACGTATATGGTTCAGCAAATGGTGATGTTAGTAGCCTTCTTGGACAATAAAGAAATATTTATTGTTACAACACTTCCTTTCTTTTTGTGATTAGTGACTGGCCTGGTGTCAGAGTTTCTGCCGCCCATGGGCCTCTGACTTGGCTTCACATGCCATCGAGAAATATCTCTCAGGCATGCCGGTTTCCTCACGATATTTTCCTTCACCGTTTTTAAACAAGTGATTATACAATACGCACATGAATTCGAAAAGTCAGAGGTGCGTGCCTTGTGTTCGAACTGGAGACCTATGACTTGGCAGTCCGACGGTCACACCACTAGGCTATCACTGCTTTTATTGTTTCAATAATACGTAGTCCAAATTGTAAACACAATTACTGCAGTATTTACTCGAGAACAATATTATATTTGTAACAACAAACCAAATACCAAGGGAATATCGAGTTATATTCAGTTCTGTACAATTCAGAGGTGTGTTGACGGTCTAATAGTTGAAAAACTGGATTGTGAGGTCTTCTACAATATTCTAAGACGTTCCTCCAAAACTTACTCGACTCAGGACGGCCTCGAAAACACCTTCAAAATTGTATTCTTAGTCGCAATTTCGAGTAAACTTCGAGGTTCTTCGAGAAGTTATTACGTCATATATTGAATTATCTGCATCGCGCAAATAACGCCGCGATAAACAATTGTAAGGATTATCGTAAGCATATTCGATAAAGTCTTCAAAATTCATTTTTGTTACATACGAACTTTGACACTTCCTTCCTTAAGGTAGGTTCCGAGGTACCTTGAGTTTGACAGATAATTCCTTACCTCGACTGAGGAAAAATCTCGAGTCGAGGACGTTTATGAAAACTATATCCGAAAAGTCAGAGGTGCGTGCCTTGGGATCGAACTCGAGACCTATGACTTGGCAGTCCGACGGTCACACCACTAGGCTATCACTGCTATTGCGAGCTAATTTCCATCAACCATCAACATTGCTACTGAGGAATTCCACTTTGCCTGACCTGGGGATCGAACCCAGGACCTCACGATCAGCAGTCGCTCGCCATCACTAGACTAACGAGGCAGTTTTCTCCTATGAAATATACAACTTTCTTCATCGAATTATGTCTGAACCAACACCTCTGCTTACCCCCTCGGGGACAGTCGTCATATTTACGTTATTGTACAATTATGACAGTGTATCCTTGCCTTAAATTGACACTAGCCGTAAAGGCCGACTCTCCCCTCGCAGGCGTGGCGGTCACAGATGTAGAGCGAATGGAAGATACAAAACATATTTTTATCTGACTTACAAAAAAGGAGGTTCTGTGTTTTCGCCCGTATGTATGTATGTGTGCGGTCACGATTTTCACAAAAATGACATATCATACATAACATCACGCCTTGTATTCCTGGAAGGGTTGGGCAGAGATGCATAGTGCCCTCATTTCGCTGTTATGTTTAAGTCCCATGTAATAGGGGGCGAGCCTATTGCTATCAATCGGGCACGAATCCAAACTCCGAGCAGCTACTCAGGAATTCCACACGGAAAAACCCTATAACACTTTGCCCGACCTGGAGATGGAACCTAGGACCTCACAATAAGCAGTCGCGCTTGCCACCACTAGAGCAACGAGGGAAATCGATACTACTATTCCAAATTTTCACCGGAAAGCCAATACTACCTACTTGAGCGCCATTTTGGCTAAAATGAGTTATATATAATATAGTTGGATTGGATTTTTTTCTGCGTCGATTCATTAGGATTTCGTCATACAAGGTTAGTCGGAAAGGGGGTACAAGTCGAAAGGGTGTTAAAGTACCTATAATAATCGATAACTTTTGTTCTACAACTTTCCCCAAAAGTCAATAGTTCAAGAGAAATAGCTGTTCAAAGATTTCATAAAAAATACGCTATATTCTATCTATCCTCAGCTATGATCAGACGTGTTTACATTTTACGTCATATTTGGGGTCACGGATTAGAAACTCCATTTTCTGAATTCATAACTAAATCAGTCGTGAAGAATTTTTGAAAAATCTAAAATAAAAATAATTTTTCATATATTCTTTTTTATCGATTTTTAAAATTTTAACACTTTCTTTAAAACAATAATCAGTGATACACAAAGTGGCTCGCGGCTTAGTACCCCCTTTCCGACTAACCTTGTATAACTCATTTTTGCCAAAATGGCGCTTAAGTAGGCTTTCCGGTGACGAAATATTGTGCCTTTTCCAGTATTTGTATATCTTTTACGAAAGGGAGAGACATTAGTAAAAGGTAGGAGACAGGAAATATAAATTTTGTTGGCTGATAACACTAGTACATTGGTGTTCGGACACCGCCTTGTGTTTTTGTCGTGATAACTTTTATTGTATAGACGACTGCGTTGTAATTTATACAATACTAGCGACCCGACCCGGCATCGCGCCGGTGCAATGTAGATACTAATGTGGGGCATATAAACCTTCCTCTTGAATCACTCTATCTATTGCTGAAAACTGCATTAAAATCCGTTGCGTAGTTTAAAAGATCTAAGCGTACAGACAGCGGGAGCGACTTTGTTTTATACTATGTAAAGAAAAAGAAATGTGCTGACTGACTGACAGATTCATCATCGCAGAGCCTAAACCACTGAAGCTGGGAACATGAAATTTTGACAGTAGGTTCCTTTTGTGACGTAGGCATCCACTACGAAAGGATTTTTGGATATTCTTCCCTTAGATGGGTAAAATAAGGGATGGAAGTTTGTATGAAAATTCACTCATTCATTTGTCTTTGCGCTTTTTCGAGCTATATTCAAATATGGCGCGCAGCGTTTAGCGCTTTTTAAACTCACAGGTGGCAATGACGCACATTGAGCCAAATATTTCTTTTTAACTTTCTGTTTGCAAAAATGATTTAAAACCATATTTATGAATTACTACGTGACAACTAGAGGGGGAGGGGGGGTATTGGTATATGCTACGGGTGGTCACCGAGGGGGGGAGGGAAGTAAAAAATGGGTCACGTAGTATGCGTACGTTCCCTACCTTAAAAGTTTTTTTTATCATTATTGTACTGTGATATTATAAGTAAAATATAAATAACGATGTACTTACAAAGTCTCCATTTGCAACTCGATATCGCCACAATGTTCGCTTGCTCGCATCTGTAAGTAAGGAAAAGATATTCTTTATAAACAATATTCTATTTTTAGAAGTGCTCTATGGACAAACGTTTGGGCATAGATTAATGATTGGACTCCGCTCAACGTACTCGAGTCAATCTCATTGGCAGTAACAGCAGTGATAGCCTAGTGGTGTGATTGTCGAACTGTCAAGTCATAGGTCTCGAGTTCAAACCGAAGACACGCCCCGGCTCCGCACGGGTGCAATGTAGATATTAATGTGGGGCACATAAACCTTCCTCTTGAATCACTCTATCTATTGCTGAAAACTGCATTAAAATCCTTTGCGTAGTTTAAAAGATCTAAGCGTACAGGCAGTGGAAGCGACTTTGTTTTATACTATGTAAAGAAGAAGATATAAATACCTATCGGATTTTTATGAACTCTATGATGGAGAAGCTTGAGCAAGCAACGTCGCGAGCAATCGCTAGTACGATATGAAAATATGCAGTTGTTGAGAACAACTCTTAACAATTGTGTGCCACAGAGTTGTTGAACAAACTTTTGTCAAAATTCAAATACTTTGGCAAATTGTATGTTTTATTTATTTCTTCCTCCCACCATTTTCCAAACTATGTTGGGGTCAGCTTCCAGTCTAACCAGATGCGGCTGAATACCAGTATTTGGAGCTACAGTTACTGGGCAATACCGATATGACCTTCGGATAGCCAAGTTATAAGTAGGTCTCGAGTTCGAACCCAAGACACTCACCTCTGACTTTTCGGATTCATGTGCGTATTGTATAATTATCACTTGCTTAAAAACGGTGAAGGAAAACATCGTAAGAAAACCGGCCTGTCTGCCTGAGAGATATTTCTCGACGGCATGTGAAGCCAAGTCAGAGGCCCATAGGCGGCATAAACTATGACACCAGGTTAGTCACTAACCACACAAAAAAAAGAAGAAGCCGATATCCTAAGGTTAGACCGGTTTGTCAGACTTTCGGGCTTCTGACTACCCGTAACGACTGTCACAGGTATTCGTATGGCACCCAGGACCGACTGTTTAACGTGCTCTCAGAAACACGGAGGGGTCTCGATGTGTAACGAACGATCACCCAGCCACGGACTGATCGCGGCAAGCGCAGCTTAACCTCGCATATCGTTTGATCGCGGTTGTTTATTAAACCCCTATTACATGGGATTTAAACATAACGGCGAAATGAGGGTGTTACAATACACCTCTGCCCAGCCCTTCGGGGAATACAGGCGTGATGTTATGTCTATGTCAAATCACCAAACATTATCACCTAAGTTCGCTAAATATACTCACATCGGAGTAAAATACATTCTTTTGAATATTTGTACAGTCGCGGGATGAAAATATTATACACCTTAAGCTCTATTTTTGCTTCCACAGTGCAAGAAATGAACTATTTTACCGACTACGTATTGCCAACATTATAGAAAAGAAAATACTAGTATTTTTTGACAAGATATTATGGTGACATGGTGACAGACACAAGTAATGACAATTTATTATTTAATCATCGATTTGATTGATGTCATCGTTTTTACAACAAAACTCTTTAATCATGAGCTGATCACGCGGCGAGGTCGCGAGTCGAACTGTTCGAAGTGTTCGAACAGTTCGACTCGCGACCTCGCCGCGTGATCAGCTCATGATTAAGGGCTCCGTTTGGGTCCGAAACTAGTCGAGCAATCCTGGAAAATGCACGTGAGTAAACCCTAACCTATCATAAATATGAATGTGTCTCACAAAAGTTATAATACAAAAAAGTCTTTAAATCAAATCAAAGACATTAATGGTATTACTACGTCATAATTATGGAGTCAAAAGACAATTTTGACCTTTGCTACCAAATAATTAAACATAATTTTCCATGCATTGGTCTGTTCCGTTCAACAGTTTGAAAAAGTAACATGTGCGCGCGATGTGGGAGAGGAATGAATTTGAAAACTGACGAACAATTTCATTCCCTTTTTTTTTTTTAGAAGGGACCACTCCCAGCCAAAGCTCTTTAGCTTTTTTACTGCTCAACCGGACTTTTCCTGGGGTGGCTAAAAATTACTTTAAGGCCCCCAGCCAGGGAATTTCATTCCCTTACTGTACAAGGAATATTTATATGAGCGATGACGTACGACGTATTTGACATTTGACATGGAATGAATTAAAATTTAAATACACGGGTACAAGTGAGCAATATTACTGAATGTGTTTCATCATATCTACCTGTGATACAATGCTGTTTTTTATAACTAAAAACATTTCGTCTGTCCCTATTAACAAGGTCGGATATGCAATTTTCTTGATTTTGGTTTTATTGACCTAAAAAAAGCATAGTCTTTTAGTAGCTTTAACAAAAGTTAATTTTTTTTCATAGTTTTTGAAATAGCCACGTTAACAAAGTCTTATATATAATTTGTATATTAAAAAAAAAAAGAATTTAAACTTTGACGCGCTCTCCTGTAAAATTACTGTTTTGAAGATCCTACATTGTTAATAGGGACAGGCGATTTATTTGGTGGTAAGATCTATACTTGAGATGCACAGATTGAGCCTTGTAGGCCGCATGCGGCCTTTTGTCAATATAGGGCGAATATTCGAAAAATATTAACAAAAATTGAGAACGTCATTAGCATCATCCCAAAGTTAAGAATGCAGATGTTTAATACTATAATTATGATAATGAAAACTCTAACTATACCGCTGCCGTCAAGCAATAAGACAAGAATAAAAAGAATCTGACAATACTATAACGGTAACAACCCGGAAGAAGAATGATTTGTTAAAATAATGTTTAAAAAATTCGAATATTCACTACATGCGGCCTGCCAGCGAATTACAACACATAATGTTGACTTCTTGTAATTTTGTTTTTATTTAATCCTAAGGTATCCATTGCAGGGCTAATCTATGTCAGTAGTACATCACGAGGTTTGAAAGAATTACATGATTTCGTTTAAATCCTGTGTAGGGCATAATTATTATTAGGGCGACCATAATAATATGAGGCTGAAAACACACAATCAGCCTATTACTGTCCCACGGCTCGCCATGGGCCTCTTCTCAGAATGAGAAAGGTTTAGGCCTTAGTCCACCACGCTAGCTTGGTTAGCAGACTACACACACCATCGAGAACTTTTTCGACCTCTCTCAGGTGTGCAGGTTTCCTCACGATATTTTTCCTTCGCCGTTAACGCAAGTGATAATCAAATTCTGATCCGCACATGAATTCGAAAAGTCAGAGGTACCGGTCGGGGTTGAACTTAGACCCTTCTGCATGGAAGGCACGCGTTTAACCGCTAGGCTTTTGGAGGTGGTTGATTGGGAGTGTCGCTGATTCCTCTGTTGTGGGAGTCCGTGTCGGTGAAATTGTGTTCCCTGATGTCGATATTATATATTTTGTTGTTTTTTTTATGTATGTGATTTTTTATATTTAATGTTTTTCTTTAGTATCTAATAATATAAGATGTACACAATGAGGCTTGCATAGTCGCTGAAGGGCGAACTAATGCCTCGGAAAAATATTTGAAATAAAAAAAAAAAACCGCTAGGCTATCCTGACAGTTCCTAGTAGACTTGTCACTATCACAGCTCATGCGTACGAATTGATGATAGCAGTATATACTATAGAGATGATAAACCCCGCGATATTAATGTTTTTATTACGATAAAATGTACGCAGAGTAAAAACAATGGGAGCATTGACATCAAAATTCAATTTTGATACTATTATCGTTCATAGTAGGTTAAATAACAGTTTTTAATTACTATTGAAATAATATAGGTATGAAAAGAAAAAAAAACTGATCGAGAATGTCCTCTTTAAAATTTAATTCATAGACAACTACTAGAACTGGGGGTAGGGTTCCCAACTATACTATTATAATAATAATATTATAATAATAATATCCATATTTATTTATTTTTTTGTGCCTATCTTTTCAATGCTTTTCTCTTTGACCCAAAGGTTGACTGGTAGAGAATGCCTTGTGGCATTAAGTCCGCCTTACGTACCACCATTGTGCATTGAAGTATTAAATAAATAAATAAATAATTATAAACATAAAGTAAACAAAATACTGTAAAGTATATATAAAACAAAATAAAGTATACAAAATACTGTTTTCAGCATCATAACGCCTAAAACAAAATGACTTATTAAAAAAATTACACTTAATTAATAAGTTGTGCGAGAAGCACTAAAAAATATTTCTTTAAAACATTAAAAAAATACAATTAATTTTTCTAAAGTACTGTTTATTTTCCTTCTCAGACCTAAATATACTTTACTAGCGGCCCGTCCCGGCTTCGCACGGGTGGACGTTTTTCCCGTTTTGCAACATTTTTCATTCATGCTCCACTCCTATTGGTCGTAGCGTGATGTTATATAGCCTATAACCTTCCTTGATAAATGGACTATCCAACACAAAAATAATTTTTCAATTCCAATCAGTAGTTCCTGAGATTAGCGCGTTCAAAGAAACAAACTCTTCAGCTTTATAATATTAGTATAGATTTCTTGTAAAAAAAGTTGGCAACCCTATCTGGGGGTCAATTCTGCTAACATAAATGCTGTTCAATCGCAACCTTATCGATTCTGAACCAAACATTTCGACAGTTTCATCAACCGATGGCAAAAGGATCGCCCCCTATACATGTGACTTAAACATAACGGCGAAATGAGGGTGTTACTATACACTTCTGCCCAACCCTTCGGGGAATACAGGCGTGATGTTATGTTATGTTATACTGAAAAAATCATAGTAAGGCATTGTGATTTCACCGCTCCCGAAAAGCAAACAAACTTCTGACATAAATATGGTAACACCACTTATTAAGAAATCGGGGCAACACAATGCTGGCATTGAAGCAACTGACAACCGAGCCTTTATCAATCGTTCCATATTCGAATTTAAATTTCAAATCTCGAACACGACCGTTACGATTTCGATCTTATATTTCCAAAAGTAAGGTTCGATTTTTTAGTGTGCTCTTCGATTTTTGAATTTGAAATTTCGAACAGTGTTTGTGTTCCAGTTTTTATTGAATTTTAACAGTTTTTTTTTCTGTTGTTTGTATTTTTCTTCGAGATTTGAATATGTGTGGATGTCATTCATCCATTCATGTATTCACGGTTTTGGAAGCACAGATGTAGAGATTATACGTTGTGTAACATTTCATTGATCATTTTGTAATGTATTCTGGAACTAGGTTTATTATTGTGGATGAAAGAGGATGTTGAATATTTTCTTTGTGATCGAGGTTATGAAGGATGTAAGGAAATTGACAGCTGTGGCTGTGTTGATTGTTTCCTTTGCATACCTATATTTTCTTTCCGTTATGTTCCTTCAGTGTTTTTAATAACAATATTGTTGGGTTTTTGAAATTATGATAGCGTGTTACTCGTTTGAGAACTTCGCGGCAAAGACTGCTAATTAATATTGCACAAGAATTAAATTAAATTTCATAATATTTGTGAAGATTTCAATGATTTTATTGATGATCTTTTTCATTTGAATAATATAATAATTAGCATGAGGTGTATTAAAGATAGCTATTACACAATTTTCCTTAAAAATTTTAACGGTAAAGATCCAAATTCTATTTAATAAAGTCATTTTTAAGATTACCTTACCCAGAATATTTAAAACACACAAAAACAAAGTCACTTGACACAACCACTTATAACACTACATTAATATTATAATAGGTACATTTTTATCACACCTAATGTCAGCCCCGGGGCAACGTGCGTCACAGCGCGGGAACAAGCCCGATTGGCTCCATCCGCCGACAAATTGAAGTCTACGGATGTCCGCCATTGCGTTCTGTATTTAAAACATTACAATTCGATGTCTATGGCTCTTAAACGGTCGTGTTTCAGCCTGCAAACGGAGATTGGCTTTCAATGGTTTGAATTTTGAATGGCGTTCGATTTCGGTGTCGTTCGATTTTTGAGGTTGATATTTGAATGCGGTGTTCGAAACTTAAAATGTTAAGTATGCTTTTTAAATTTAACGTTTTATTTGTCAAAGTATTTCCATTTATAAACGTGTCAAAGGAACATTGTATTTTATGCAGATAAAGTATTGAAATCTGACAATTATAATACCATAAATATTAAATTATCATATTGACGTACATACCTAAAAATAAACCTTGGGGGACACCGTAAAAATCAGTGCTAAGGAATTTAACTAATGAACAAAGAAATGTTAAAATCAAGAAAGTTACTAATAGCCATTATTAGTCACTGACGAGAAGCCATCTGTCAGTTGGCTTTCAAAATAAACGGAACGGGATGAATGACTTTACTTATTAGTCTAAATTGGAAAGGAATGATTTCTGACAGATTTTGGGAAGATTTGAGAAACAGATGGTTTGGAAAAGTATATACTGTTAACTGTCAGTTGCAGCGTCGGTGTCATAAATATCTATGACTGTCACGGGCAGTCAAAAGCTTGATAGAAGTCAACTCCAACAAAAAAAAGTTTGATATAGCATAGTAATAGGCTGATATTTATAAACTTCAAGATGTTTAATGGTAATTTAGTGCTTTTATTCTCACCATCAGCTGAGATTCAGCAAATGTATGAAAAAAAACCGCACTGGAGATCAATTCTACTAAAAGAACTATGAAATATTAAGAATAGCTACAGATTTTAAAGATATTGGAGGTTGTAATAGTATTTTATCATACCCCCTGTTTGAAACAGCTAAATTAGTGTATAAAATAATTGAAATTGTCATGCGACGACGTTCACAGTGATATTTAATGTTTTTTTTGGGTGTGTTGTATCGTAAGATAAGTTCCAATGGAGTGACATAGTAGTGTTTGACGAGACTTCTAAAAAAAGAAATAAAAAGAAATGAGTTGTTGAAAATCGCATTCAAACCGCAGCTCAAACATGGCTGTTTGACTTCTTTCTTATAGAGAGTCGAACGGCCGTGGTTGAGCTGCGATTGGATTGCGATTTTAATCAATTCTTTTAGTAGAATTGACTTCCCGCACTGATGCTGTACGATAGCCGCACCACAGCTGTACGTCTGCAGTTCAACAGCAACCATCTAATTTGAAAGCTTAACCCTTCAAAGATCTTTATAGGCACTATTTATTATTGTTCCTACTCCGCAATTCAAAAAACGAATCTAACCAAAGCAATTACTTACCCGTAAACCGTTAACAATGGCTTCTTAAAAAAAAAGAACACATTCAAATTTGAATCTCGAATGCGGCCTCCATTTTGGAAATTAGAGTTTTTTTTTTAATTAAAAAGGTCGTTCTGCGATATGATCGCGCTTTGTCATCTGTTTTTATTTACTCTTTTTTCGTTTTTTTTCTGTGCAAAGAACCGGTAATTATAAGAATTTTGGAGCAATGTTTGAAGAGGTCTACGCTTTTTACAATGGTCGGGTTAGGTCAAGTGGCTGGTGAAAATACACACTTTTGTAGATTCTATATAATTTAAAATTGTGGGCCCATTTTATATTGTAACTAGGACTCTTGTCAGGACTGTTTTTTATACTTGAATTGTTACTATATTCCATTTATAAAACAATAGCTGTGTCCTCACGGCTTCGCCCGTAGTCTATGTTGCTCAGTGATAATGTAGCTTTCTAACGGCAAAAGATTTTTTGAAATCGGTCCAGTACTTTTTAAGTTTATTCGTTACATACAAAAATCCAAAAATACAAATCTTTCCTCTTTATAATATTAGTGTAGATAACCTAAAAGGTCTGGAAAAGTGTAAATAGTAACTACATTACTGCTTCTAGCTGGAGTTTGAGACGGTTTAAAATGTCTATTAATCTGGTAAGACAATCTTAATAAGCTGAAACTCTGCATAGAGAATTGGATCAAAATTATCCATGCCCTTATTAGCCATATTTGTCTTATGCTAGAAGTATAGGTAGGCATCTAAAAGTGGTTATTTCATACATACATACATAAACTCACGCCTTTTTCCCATGGGGGTAGGCAGAAACTATAGAACGCCACATGCTACGACTCTTACATACCCCTTTCGCTTCATCCACATTCATACATCTTGTCATACACGCACGCCGGTTGAGAGTACTACGCACCTGACCTTTGTGAAGAACATCACCAATAACATCGATGTATGTCCTTCTAGGACGTCCTCTACCGGCGTTCCCATTAACATCCGCCTTATAAATTTCTTTTGTTAATCGCCGTTCACTCATTCTCTCAACATGGCCAAACCACCTAAGCATACTCCTTTCAATTTTTGTCACTACATCATCTTTTAAACCGCAACTTTGTCTAATCTCTTCATTTCTCAATCTATCATTCAAAGTTACACCGCACATACTTCGCAAGGAACGCATTTCCACGGCATTTATTCTATTGTGGTTATTTCATTGGGTAATATTCAATTAATAAATTGCACAAGTGGCCTAGCACAAATGCTGTCGAGTTAACGTAAACGTAATGTTACTGTAAGTGAATTTTGAATCAGAAATACTTATTTCACACATACTATTTAATTAAATTGAAAGCTTTATTCATATCTATGTACGATACAAATTGTGCATGTCGCAAAAATAAACGAAAATGTTATAGGACAGTTGTATTTTCGATTCAAAATCCGGTCACATTAGCTATATGTTTAAGATACTATACGTGTCAACTAGGGCTACTGATTCAAAACTTCCCGATAATAGCCGATTCCCAAGATTTACCGAGCGTTATTGGTTAAAAATCAAGTCTCTTGTATCTTTACCAATAACGAAACAGACTTCATAGCTTTGCATAGTAGACCCTCTCATATGGAAGTAGCTATCACATGTAAAATTAGCTTACGAGTCTATTTATATGCCCAGTTTGTCAATAAAAAACGCTACCATTGGTAAGCAAAACGATCCGTTTTTGCCTATAGGAACCGGGCATTAGTCAGCTGTTGACGAACCATTCAGTTTCTTATCACGTTACGAAGATCTTACTCAAAACGAGCGTGAACCAAATCGGTCGGCAACTGACTTCTTCTTCCTCCTAGCCTTTTCTCAATTACGTTGGGGTCAGCATCCAGTCTAACCAGATGCGGCTGAACACCAGTATTTTACACGGAGCGACTGCCATCAGACCTCCGCAACCCAGTTACTGAGCAATGCCGATATCCTAAGGTTAGACCGGTTATTGGACTTTCGGGCTGCAGACTACCTATAACAACTGTCATAGGTATTCTTATGATGACTGGTACCGACGCGGCGACGGTTTAACGGCCGACGATACTGACTTATCGAAACGATCTGAATCAGGAGACTGTTTGCCAAGCGTGTTGATTGTAGCGATATTCTCTAGTGGCCGTTTACAAGCTAATACAATGATCATGATGGCTCTGGTTGAGAGGTTGCCAAGTTGCCTTAACTGTATGGAGGTATTTCACAATTTTAAGTGATGACAAGAAGCTAGCCACATACATATATACATAAACTCACGCCTTTTTCCCATGGGTGTAGGCAGAAACTATAGAACGCCATATGCTACGATCCTTACATACTTTCACTTCATCCACATTCATACATCTTGTCATACACGCACGCCGCTTGAGAGTACTACGCGCCTATCCTTTGTGAAGAACATCACCAATAACAACGATGTATGTTCATCTAGGGCGTCCTCTACCGGGCGTTTCCACTGATATCTCTGCTGTTCACTCAGAAGCTAGCCACACTATGCCGAAATTACGCCTCCATATCGGCAAGACGCGACATAATTCCAGCAAAGTTTGTTGCAGGTAATTTAAAAAGCATTGCAAGCGTAATTACGCCGCACTCGGTCGCGTAATTTTGACATTGAGTGTCACCAGTGGCGTGCATTGCATATAGGCAAATAAGCAATGCCTACCTCATAAGATTTAATTGACTATTCCATCTTTAACTATTACTATAAATAAAATAAGTGTATGGCTATGATTTTTTTTGGTTAGAGTCGTATTCAAATGGGGTTAAGCGTATAATAGAAAGACGACATCGCTAGTGCCTGCCTACCTAGTCCGAAAACCAATGCACGTCACTGAGTGTCACACACAGTATTCTAATTCCTAAAGCCTAATTCTACAAATAAAATGGTTGCTTAGCTAAACCACAAACGAACAGCAAACGTCAGTAAGTTTTAAAAAAAACTTGTGAAATGTTTCATTTTTGTTGTCAAACTATTTGACAGTTTTTATAAATGAAAATTGTCGAATGAACGGTAACGATCGATCTACGTTTCAGTTACCAGAATTGGCCCCCTGAGGTCTTCTATATTTAAATTTGAATTTTGAAGTTCAAGTATCCATTGCCTGCCACGTGCATTTATTAAGCTTTTAAATTATTTCAAAGCCGCCATTTTATTAGTATGGGTCGAAATCGAATCGCCGCTTATCACCGCGAGGTCAGACCTTCCCATCTTTTATCGACTTCCGTTAAACATGTTGGTATTTGTAATATTGTAACTTTTTTTGTTGCCGCCACCGGACGAGCGTTTTTTTTGCGTTTACATACCTAATTCGTGGAATTTTTTGAAGTGTATTCGATTTATGGTCGAAAGTGAATGTGGTTGTATTTTTACTTTGTCGTAAAATTCATTATCGTTTGGAATTGAAGATATTTTTTTTATGTTAGTAAAGTTTTCTCTTTGTTGTATAATTGTAGTTAATACCACACAGCCAATTATAAGTTTGCTAGTTTATTAACTCAGATGCAGATTACAAAATCATGTTTTGTAGAGCAGTTAACTTTACCCTGCCCTTATTGTCCCACTGCTGGGCGCGGGCCTATTCTCAGAAAGAGAAGAGATTTAGGCTTTAGTCCATCACGCTGGCCTGGTGCAGGTTGGCGGACTACACACGCCAACGAGATTTTGATGGAGCTTTCAGGTGTGCAGGTTTCCTCACGATGTTTCCCTTCACCGTTAACGCAAGTGATAATCTAATCCTTTTGTTATAAAAGCTACAATAGATTCCTTCTAAGTATGTTCATCAAATCATGCCTTCATCGTCGTATATTTGAATCATCACATATTCCAGAAACAAAACACACACATACCTACTTTAAAAAAATCAATTGTAATTGTCAAATAACCATTGAGTAGAAATCCGTAATACAAACACATTGAAAAAAAAAGTAATAAACCAAAATGGCGGAACCGTCTCGTCTGGCAAGATTAGAAGCGATATTTGTCCGTATGTCGGCAACAGAATCAAGATTCGAAATTCGAATCAATGGCGGGCTAGATAAATCGTACGGGAATGCTGTTGGCAGTTCAGATTGATATTACGTTTTTACTTAGTTACTTTATTATAAGATTAAACTTGATATTGTTAAGTTTGATGGTAAGCTATTGAATTAGAAGATGGAGTATGCTTGCATAGAATTTTTAATAGAAGATTTATAAGATTCTGTAAAATTACTGGAATATATTTAACTTTATGTTTTTCCATAGAGATTAAAGAGTCAAACATGACAGATAGATTTAAAAAAAACTTAATTTAGTTAATCTGTGCACACTACAAACAGTATTTATATTAACAAAAGTATTCAAAATTAATTTAATAATAATTACAATATTCCTAAATTAAAATAACATTGTAGTGTCAACTTCACTAAAAACAAAAGGAACCCAATTTGATGATGAACTCTCTTTACAATTGGCACACTGACACTCCATTCCCAGTCCACTTAAAAAAAAACACACAAAGCCCCAAACAGCCAATAGCGGACGTTCCCGCCGAAACGCGTTCCATTTCCAAATTATTTCAAACATGGCCGCCGTAACGAGGCGAATGGGCAAACAACAATTGACCTCAATTTTCTGTCTAATGGCGCTCCTAGCGTTGGGACGACGTCGTATGACATTGATATTTAGCTACAGTTTTCTGGATACAGAAAGGTTTTAGTTTCGGTTATTATATTAATACTTTTATGGATATTCTTGTGAAAGAAAGATAGATTTATTTTGGACAGAAATTGACAATCTTTATATACCTAGTATAAAACAAGTCGCTCCCGCTGTCTGTACGCTTAGATATTTTAAAGTACGCAACGGATTTTAATGCAGTTTTCAGCAATAGATAGAGCGATTCAAGAGGAAGGTTTATATGCCCCACATTAGTATCTACATTGCACCCGTACGAAGCCGTGGAGGGTCGCTATACAAAATAAAAGACAACTAAAATTAAAACCATAAAGGCCGTAATTCAGTAGGTGTTATTATGCTGGCAGACATGGCAATCAAATATCTTTTAAATTACGAATCAGACTTGCAACTCTAAAGCCGGGTCTCCTGCGAGAAAAATCTAACAAAACATGTTTACCTAGTGAACACTCGGACCAATCACAACACAGAAACAGTTGGGCCACACCCCAATTTTGTTAGAAAAACATGTTACTATTTCTTACAAAAATGTGGTCGCAGGAGACCTGGATTAAGAAAAAATTGTGTTGCAATGGGGTAGGCAACTGTGGAACTAATGGCGCCACTTTCGATTGTTCCTATGCCATCTATTGGTTGCAATATGTTTGACATTATTGCTAATATGAATATGATGGTTCTGATTGGTTCAAATAACTAAGTACGGAGGTGCTGCCATCTGCTTTCGTTTTGCGTTGCCTTCCCCATTACCGTTCTAAAAAAAACATGAAAAATTAAGACAACAATTCAGAAGCCCGCGAAGGAAATATCCTATTCCACGGCTGGTCAAAAAAAACTTTATTTTCTAAAACCGTCTGTTCACGGAACCATTTTAACTAATTCTGTACTAATTTTCAATCAAAACCGCCTAAAACTGCACTAAAATGAAGTCATAAATTACCAAAAAAACGGTACAATTTGTAAGTCATTCAGTCTTTTGCTAATTTTGTGTAATTAGACAGTTAGAGCCAAGCCACATCTGACAGAAGATACGTCGTCGATCTTCCGCCGGTACACATAATACCACTTAAACATCTCACACCGTACACATTTGACCGAAGATGCGTTACTAAAATTCCTTGAGTAAATTACGCGATGGAAGATTTGCGACGTATCTTCCGTCAGATGTGGCTTGGCTCTTAGATTTGCTGAGGCATCAATTTTAAATTTTAGCATGAATTTTAATAATAATAGCACAAAACAGATAGGTACAGAAGTCAATCTACATACAAGTGCGCTCGAGCAACGCACACATAGACACTGCACACGGACACGATATCTCGGACTGTTTGGGACCAGAGTGCGAGTGAGTGCGAGCGCGAGTGCTATGCGCTTGAGAGAGATAGATATATAGATAGAGCGACCGCCGAGCGTAGGTATGAAAAGTGAAGTACATACATGTGATTGACTTCTGTACCTATCTGTTCTGTGATAATAGTTGCAAAAATACGTAGGTACCTAAATGTTCTGCACAGCTATTCCCAACTATGTTGGGGTTAGCTTCCAATCTAACCAGATGCGGCTGAATACCAGTATTTTACGCAAAGCGACTGCTATCAGACCTCCGCAACCCAGTTACTGGGCAATGCTGATATCCTAAGGTGAGACCAGTTGTCAGACTTTCGGACTTCTGACTTCCCGTAACGACTGTCATAGGAAATCGTATGACAGGCCGACTGTTTAACGTGCTCTCCGAGGTATAGAGTGGTCTCGTTGTGTAACGAACGGTCACCCATCCACGGATTGACCGCTGCAAGCGCAGCTTAACCTCGCAAATCGTATGACCCGCACGGTTGGTAAATATTTTACATAATTGTAAGCGTACCTATAACTATATAATAATAATTCATACCTATATTTTTTCTATTTTCCTTATAATATTCCTAATTAACAATGTACAGGATAAAACTAATTATAACACACAATTAAAATAAATAATAATCTTAAACAAAAATGTAACTAAACTTAATAAAGTGGTTAAATCCATTTTTCTGCTTATCGTAAAGTGAATAATTTAAAAATTTGAAGAAAAATATTATGAGAAAATAACATTACATAACATCACATAACACTGTATAGTAACATTACATAACACTGTATAGTAACACCCTCATTTCGCTATGTTTGAGTCCCATGTAATAGGGGATGAGCCTATTAAGCTCCGAGCTGCTACTAAGAAAATCCACACAGAAAAACCCAATAACACTTTGCCCGACCTGGAGATTGAACTCAGGACCTCACGATCAGCAGTCGCGCTTGCCACCACTAGACCAAAGAGGCATTTAGAAAAGAATATGGCAGTAGATATTTTGGTAATGCCAAATTAATCCAACAACATCGAACATTGTACGACGGCTGTAGTAGGTACGCCATAATATAGACTACGTTTTACTACTGGTTAAAATTACCACCAATACCGATTAGTAAGATATAGGAACCGGAAATAAGTTAAAAGGTGTTTAGTGGATAGATAGATTGGTAAGTTATTTAAGTTCTACAAAATTACCACCAATACCGATTAGTAAGATATAGGAACCGGAAATAAGTTAAAAGGTGTTTAGTGGATAGATAGATTGGTAAGTTATTTAAGTTCTACAAAAAACCGGCCAAGTGCGAGTAGGACTCGCGCACGAAGAGTTCCGCACCATTATCTATAAAAACGGCAAAAAAAATCACGTTTGTTGTATGGGAGCCCCCTTAAATATTTGTTTTATTCTGTTTTTTAGTATTTTTTGTTACAGCAGTAACAGAAATACATCATCTGTGAAAATTTCAACTTTCTAACTATCACGGTTCATGAGATACAGCCTGGTGACAGACGGACGGACAGCGGAGTCTTAGTAATAGGGTCCCGTTTTACCCTTTGGTTACGGAACTCTAAAAACCACCAAAAGACGAGATCTTTATCGAGCAGTGGGTGTACCAACTTAAGTAAAGGTGTAAACTACTTATAAAAAGATAATGATAAGAGATTCTCACATCTTACGTCAAGCAGCTGAAAGAGTTTTTTAATCTTAGAATAAAGAAAAGACAATACAAACTCGATTCTAAATAAACCAGATCCTACGCAACTTAATTATTGCAAGACAAAAAAAATACTAAGTAATAATAATTTTTGCACATAGCAACCCTCAAAATGCCGTTACCATAGAGTTCAGACTATTGTTTATTTAACAATAAAATCCTTACTATTGTACGAACTGCAGCTGTACTCTTATTGTATGTTATAAAAATCGTTCTTTTATTGAATTGACAATCAAGTCCTCAAAACGGGGGCTGAGTGCAATCTTTTAAAAATCGATTTTTTGAATTCGAATATTCGAATTATTTTTAAATTATAAATTATAGTAGCCACTCTTATTGTTGTTAAAAGAATAGGATATGAAATTGTATTTTAGTATAATATTTTAAGTTTTATTCAACTTTTATACCGTGTGCGGACGAGAAGGAATATAAGGGAGTAAAAATAGCCTTAACGAAGCCGAAGTCTACGCATACTGTACATAAAACTAAGTAACATACAGCAAAAATAATTGCTGGGACACGACTTTTATTTTTTGGTATTAAAAAACTGCTTTTAATTGTAGCGCGCAATGGAAACGCGCGCACAGCAGACTGTGTCTACATTTCCAAAATGTTGATAATGTTTGTATAGAAGAATTTTTAGTAATAACATTTAAACTTAGTTAATGTGAAAAAGGTACAAAACTATGGTGACTTTGACCTTCAATATCTCCATAACCAGTCGGTTCCCAGGTATGGCCCAATACCAAATAATCTTCGTAATGATGGGAAGCATACGTGGCTCTCTGCTTCTACACCCGATATAATACTTCCTGAGAATAGCACGCTGGGAATAGACGCGTGTTGCGATACAACAAAACCCAGCACGCTTGGTGGTAGGATCTATACAATCCACTGGCTAGCTACCAACCTCACATTAAAGTCTGGCGTCAAACAGTTTACTGTGTTCCGTCGTGTGTATGTGAGAGCCAGAGTGGTATAGGCGAGTCCCTCTATATCTCTGTTCCTTGTATTCGTGTGTTCCATCTTAGACCCTGTCTGCGCTTACCATCAGGTGAGACTAGGAACAAACGTTTAGTATCGTATTACGCCAAAAATAATTTAAAATAACCATTTGGTAGACATAGTAACTTTTTTTTTTAACTTTGCTCCACACTATTATTTCTCCTGTGTCGTAGGTGCGTTTACAGACACAAATCTTCACATGCACAAACACCCAGACCCGGAACAAACTATCTGTAGGCCATACAAATATTTATTCCGTGCGGGAATCGAACCCATACCCCGCAGCGCAGAAGCCAATCGCTCAGCCACTGCACCAAACGTGTCGTCAAACTGCTAAAAATACATGCATACATACGTAAACTCACGCCTTTTTCCCATGGGGGTAGGCAGAAACTATAGAACGCCACATGCTACAACCCTTACATACTCCTTTCGCTTCATCCACATTCATACATCTTGTCATACACGCACGCCGGTTGAGAGTACTACGCACCTGACCTTTGTGAGGAATATCACCAATAACATCGACGTATGTCCTTCTAGGACGTCCTCTACCGTTTCCACTGACATCCGCCTTATAAATTCTTTTTGTTAATCGCCGTTCACTCATTCTCTCAACATGACCAAACCACCGAAGCTGCTAAAAATAGGTTTCCTAATAGCCCGCTATAATTATGAGTAATAAGAATATCATCATAATCACCAATCACCATCCCTGGCTAACGCAGTATTGACATACGCTACATTAGCAAAATCAAAGTCAGCAAATTCTGTACTCATAACTGTCCGATAAGAAATGTTTAATATTGTATCAAATCTCAATCAGTCAGCTTATATTAATTTATTGTTTATTCTTTGTATAACGTTCTGCCTAGCCTTTCCCCAACTATGTTGTCAGCTTCCTGTCTAACTAGAAGCGGTTGAATACCAGTATTTTACACGGAGCCACTGCCATCAGAACTCCGCAACCCAGTTACAGGGCAGTGCCTATATCCTAAAGTTACACCAGTTGTCAGTTTCGGGCTTCTGACTTCCCGACTGTCATAGGTAGTCGTATGACACCCGGCACCGACTGTTTAACGTGCTCTCCGAGGCACGGAGGGGTATCGATGTGTAACGAATGGTCACTCATCCACAGACTGATTGCGGAAAGCGTAGCTTAACCTCGTTGGTAATTAAATACGAGCCCCTTTATCCCTCTATGTTCCGTGCGTGATTTTTTATATAATAACCGGTAAATATTTAAAGTTACCGCTGAATTCCCATGTCAGATTTGTAGACGAAAAAAAAATATGGTCACAGACGCGCGCGTCATAGAAGCAGATATGTCATTGACGCGCCAAAAGTAACGATTCACAAAACAAACTTGCAGATAGCTATCTCTTTCACTCTCATACTTATTCTATATCTTCATCTTACTCATTAGATGTACTATTGACAATAATGCAGGATCAAATTTTAAACGCCCTGTTCTAGCTACGTTACATACCTATAGTATACTAGCTATTGCCCGTGGTTTTACTCGCATCCTAGGATAAATACTTCATGTACTTAGATAAAAAGTATTCTATGTGTAATCCAGGATATGGTTTTTCTTTATGTAAAATTTCATCGAAATCCGATTAGCCGTTTTTGCGTGAATGAGTAACAAACACCTTTACAAACTTTCACGTTTATAATATTAGTGGCATTTCAAATTCCTTCAAGAGTATCAAATTTTCTAACTTTGTATCGAATAAGTCTAAAGTTGTCCAAAGGAAAGCCACAAAGAGCAGATTCCCACTTGCAACCCTCAAAATACCTTCAATAGCCTCTTATTTCGGCTTAGCCTACAAAAAACGGCTATCGAGTCTACAAAAGGACTTCCAAGTAGGAAGTTTAACTGGATCTGAATAGCATCGACCCAATTTTCGTGTTTACTGCTTTATACCTTTGTGGTGTAGCGTTAAGATATATAGAATTTAAGCTATAGGAAATAAGCTTTCGAATGGTGGAAGTTTTGTTGAAATTGGTTAAGTATTTTTTGAGATATTACCGAAAATGATATTTAAAAACAATCGCTTCTTCAAAAGGATATAAAAACCATTTTCTAAAAAAGTAACATCTATTAAAATTAATATTAGGTCTTAAAAAATACTTCTTTAATTTTGAATATAAAATCATTTGCCTCTAGTTAAAAATATAACAACTAATCATTACGGACTTCGGTCTTTGATAATACCCATTTTGATGCGTAGTTTATTACGTAAATCGAACAAAAATACTACTTTTAAATAGTTAAAGATACGTCAGAATATTATTTCTTTATCTTTTTCGGTTTATCATTGAATAAGGTTTTTTTTAATTCATTCATTTATTTTAGAAGAATATCACTTATTATTCATTTCATAGATGAGTCAGCGAAATTATTATTCTACGTTCAAACTTTGACAGTCCGTTGACACAAGCTGTCATTTAGTATACAAAATTTTCTTTAAATATTGTACAGGCAAAGGTCTTCGAACCATACAGCCTCTTTATTTGTGTATCGGTCTTTTAGCTGAATTGTACTGTCCATGGTTTGGGTCGATCCCACATTGGCCAATACCCAGTATCAGACAGCTATCGTTGTGTTATCACTGGGCGAAGGCCACCGCTTATCTGTCAAACGTAGCATTGTATAATGTTATCTTGTATTTGATATTATATTACTTATATTCAATTTTTAGGCCAGAATTTTTGTAATATTTGTGAGTATTCGTGTTCTAAATTTTAAATACTTCAATTGTGTTTTATTATATACTAGCGACCCGCCACGGCTTCGCACGGGTGCAATGTAGATACTAATGTGGGGCATATAAACCTTCCTCTTGAATCACTCTATGTATTGCTAAAAACTGCATTAAAATCCGTTGCGTAGTTTAAAAGATCTAAGCGTACAGACAGCGGGAGCGACTTTGTTTTATACTATGTAAAGGTTTTAGTAAATAATTTTCAAATGGTTAAGTAAAAAAAAAAGAATCTAACTTGAATGTACATACCTAAATATGTATTTAAAAAATGATTTTCACTTGCGTTAACGGTGAAGGAAAACATCGTAAGGAAACCTGCAAACCTGAGAGGGCTCCATAAAGTTCTCGATGGTGTGTGTAGTCTGCCAACCGGCACCAAGCCAGCGTGGTGGACTAAGGCCTAAACCCTTCTCATTGTTTGAAGAAAGCCAAGCCCAGCACTGGGATAATCATGGCTTGATTATGCACCCTAACAGCAAATAACTAGATATTCTTAATAAAACAAACCATTTTCCTTAAAGAAAACTTCAACAGGCAAAACCCAATAAAAATGTGTTCAGCAGTTTTTGAGGTTACCACTCACAAACAAACACATGGCACATGACGTCATTGTTTTACAAAGCTTACTAAACTATTAGGAATGTAGTCTTGAGTACTATAGCTATAAAAACTTATTAATTGTAACACCAGCTGCATATGACGTCATTGTCCGCCATATTGGACTAGTAACGAACATATGTCATGATTCTAGTATTTTTCAAGTATGGGACTTCCAGTATAACCAGATGCGGCTGGATACCTACCAGTATTTTACACGTACGACTGACAGTCTTCCGTAACTTCTCTTCTTCTTTTCGTGTGGTTAGTGACTAACCTGGTGTCAGAGTTTATGTCGCCCATGGGCCTCTGACTTGGCTTCACATGCCGTCGAGAAATATCTCTCAGGCATGCTGGTTTCCTTAAGATGTTTTCCTTCACCGTTTTTAAGCAACTGATAATTATACAATACGCACATGAATCCGAAAAGTCAGAGGTGCGTGCCTTGGGTTCGAACTCAAGACCTATGACTTGGCAGTCCGACGGTCACACCACTAGGCTATCACTGCTGTCCTAAGCTATCCGTAACTAAAATAGTAGATTTTGAAGTTAGACTAGTGTTGTTAGACTTTTAGCCTTAGCTTACTACAGGGTTAGTCGTTATTGGTCGCGATTCTGTGGTAGGATTGTAGGACACCCAATAATGCTTCATGCAAAAGTGAATCATTCTCGAGATATTATTTTGGAGTTGATAACATTTCCTTTTAAAAATAATAATAACATATATCACACCTTGTGTTCCCCGACGGGTTCAGCAGAGGTGTTTTAGTACACCCTCGTTTCGCCAGTTATGTTTAAGTCCCTTGTCATAGGGGGCGCGCCTATTGCCATTAACCGGGCAATAATCCGGGCTGCTACTGAGACATTCTAATTCAAAAATTGAGTAATAAAAAAAAAACTCGAATGTAGTTCAATTTTGTCACGGTTCCTATGTTTAAAACGTATTATTGCCAAAATGGGTAAGTAAAATGATTGGTAAACTATTTTAACCTGCGATAGCTACTAACGTATGGGATAGTCTACTATCCAAAACTTTTTAACAAAAATTAAACCGACTTCAAATTGTCTATCTCCGAAGTTCTTCATCAGATCTTCACCAAATTTAAATGGGACCACTTCGAAAGAATACTCTTTGAAACAAAAAAATAATCATTAAAATCGGTTCACAATTAGCAAACATATCGCGGAACAAACATACAAAAAAAGAACAGTCGAATTGAGGACCTCCTCCTTATTTTGGAAGTCGGTTAAAAACTATGAGGTCTTTACTTCATTATTTCTAAAGATGCAAGAGTCGTAATTTTAACCAATAATGCTTGGTAAATTATAGGAATAGACCATAAGTAGTAGTAGGCTATCTGGTCTGTATTCTACGCTTCGTAGCGTGATGTTCTGTCGATCAGTATTTCTTCCCCCAGTACGCAGTTATTGATCCTAGCATACATACAGTGGCGTAATTCATAAGAGGTAGCGATTTCAGGCGTCGCTCGTCGCAGGGAAAATACTCATTAGGACTGGCATAACACTATCAGGTGAATGAACAGCATTTATATAAAGTTTAGTATATAGGCAACAGTAGATTATAATCTTATATTTTATTTATTTAAAAAAATCTAATATGGTTGGAGTTTTTTTGTTAGAATGAGTAACTGACCATATTTCAGACCCTGTCTATGCATTGATTATTTTTTGTACAGAAAATCACGAATAGGACTTGTTTTATAATATTTAAAAAGAAAGAAAAAAGAAAAGAAAATAAAAATTTGACTCGCACAGGCAGTTACAGTCAAAGTATAAAAAAGTCAACAAAAATTAAAATTGTAAATTTATTAATTTGGTGGGATTTTCACCTTTTCAAGATTAATTTCTAATAGCTGAGTTTTTAAATCCACTGCGTACTTATTACAGTTTAGGATCCAATGTTATAAGTTGAAAGTTCTAATATTTATTCTGTAAATAACGGGTATTTACAACATTTAAAAGTTACTAGTTACCGCGCTAGCTTGGTGTGGTATTTCCTACCTAACTGACCATCTGAGAAAAAACTCCGAAACAAACCAAGACACAAGTGTATTGGTAAATTATATTTTTACTTTAAATATAAAATTCTTATCACTTGCACCACCCCAGGGTGTGGTCATTCAAAATTCTATTGACCGCACCACTTACGATAGATTGAACTTATATTAATTCATTTAGACAATGATTTTGCAAAAATACGTAGCCACTCAAAATATTAGATATAATACACCGGTATTGTTAAGTTCCGGAGGTCAGAGGATAAGCAATCCGAGTAAAATACTGGTATTCAGCCGCATCTGGTTAGACTGGAAAGTCTGGATAATAATTGATGTTTGACAAGGTTTTTAAGAAAGGTACCTACTTTTAAATAAAATAGACAATACAAGCGCCTTTACGACGAATGAAATAATCTAACTGACAAAGAGTATACTCTATTTAATTTATACTAATATTATAAAGTTGAAGAGTTTGTTTGTTCGAACGCGCTAATCTCAGGAACCACTGGTTGGAATTGAAAAAATATTTTTGTGTTGGATAGTCCATTTAACGAGGAAGGTTATGGGCTATATAACATCACGCTACGACCAATAGGAGCGCAACATACATGAATAATGTTGCAAAAACGGGGAAAATAACCACCCGTGCGAAGCCGGGAGGGGCCGCTAGTATAACATAAGGCAAATAACACCCATTTTAACAAGGTAATATATAATTATAAATAAGCAACATGTTTGCTTCCAGCAGATTCAACACAGTATTATGCTTCTATGAATCTTAACGGTCAATCAAGATGAGCTGAAACTGTACTTGAAGAAATGGTTCAAAAGATATTCATGGCATACCATAACACCTGTATTCCCCGAAGGGTTGGGCAGAGGTGTATAGTAACACTCTCATTTCGTCGTTACGTTTAAGTCCCATGTAATACGCCCTATTGCCATCAACCGGGCACAAATCCGAACTCCGGGCTCCTACTGAGGAATTCCATACAGAAAAACTCAATAACACTTTGCGAGCCCAGGACCTCACTATATCAACGAGGCAGTCGTCAAATGATATCCGTGCCTTGTAATGTTAGAGATTTTGAAACTTAAATATGAATAACATTATAACGACGCTCGGCAGTGAAAACCTCGTAAATCCAATTCTCTTCAAAAGCGTTTTATTTGTTCTTTAGATTGATAAACTCATCATACACGTACTAGTTCAACAAACTTTCAATTCAAATACTTCTAAGGTATCTATGACGTACGATGACAAACTTGATCGGCCATTTTTTTTTCAGGAGACAGTTTTTTCTATCTCTTGTAATAAAATGTATTTTACACATACGTGGTTTTCAGTGCCGACCGTCGATATACATATTTATTCCACAGATTATACTATAAAAAATATTTACTAAAGTTTGCTAACAGGAATATTAGCAATAACACAAACATTGCTAGTAATCATAACATTGACGACACGTTTGGTGCAGTGGCTAAGCGATTGGCTTCTGCGCTGCGGGTCGTGGGTTCGATTCCCGCACGGAACAAATATTTGTATGGCCTACAGATAGTTGTTCCGGGTCTGGGTGTTTGTGCATGTGAAGATTTGTGTCTGTAAACGCACCCACGATACAGGAGAAATCCTAGTGTGGGGCAACGTTTTTTTTTTTTTAAAAAACAAAAACAAAAAACAAACAATCTTTAATAAAAAAAATATTCACAAAATTGAATAGGTGCGCATGATTTTGAATAAGAGTAGGATATAGTCCTTTTGTGGGACTCACAATAGACCCGGATGTTATACGGTACAGCTGCTGGTTAGATGGTGACAAGATGTGCGGTGACCACGCTTTGTAGGGTGTGCGGGACAGACATCTTTTTTTTAAGATTTTTTTTGATGATGTTGGTAGTATGATTGTTGTTTTCTGTGGTATATCTGTGCTTTCACGCCATTTCTTTTTGATTTGGTCGTGAATTTGTTGCAAATTAATATTGGCATGTAATGTTATGTCATTGTGAGTTGTTTATTACTCGTTAATTGGAATAAATTCATAAGTGGATGATTCGAATTGTTAATAAAAAAAACATAGAAATTTGTGGCGAATTAGATGACATTTACTTACACAAAAATGACATGCGTTTTTTTTAAATTTATTGTAATCTTTTTTTTATCTAAATACTAATTTTTTAGTTTTAAATTAATGTAAATGATCACTCAATTAAAAATGTACTATGAATTATGAACATATTTAAACATAGATATGGACTTAGCAATCGACTTGCATTCATTATTATTCCTCTACAGACACATACCAAAGCTAGACATGAAAAATGGCCACGTTGATTCACACATTGATTCAGTCACAGCTGGCTCTTATCTCGAAGCAATACTGCGAATCAACTATCTAATACATAGCGAGCAATTTGTACAGATAAAGTATCAAGAGTTATGTAATAAAGTAGATTATATAATTTACATGTTGATAATAAATATAAGAAATAATAATATCAGTTAATATGAGGCAACTGGGGGATGTTAGTTTTAATTACTTGAAGGCTTTTTGTTTTAATTGTGTACAAACAGAAGAAATTGTATATTTTTGTAAACCATTTGCTGAACTAAAGTGGTCTCACCTCAGAATATCGGCATGATCTAACCTTAGGATATCGCCATTGCCCAGTAACTGGGTTGCAAAGGTAGTCGCGCCGTGTAAAATACTGGTATTCAGCCGCATCTGACTGGAAGCTGACCTCAACATAGTTGGTAAAAGGCTAGGTAGAACATTTGCTGAACTAAAGAACTATAGTGATGTTAAATTTAATTCAGGAAGCGATGATTTAATTGACGTCTAAATTAAAATTCGAAAAAACTACAATAATATTACTATTAATTTAACGTTCTTCTTTTTACCAAACTTATTATTAGTTTAACGTGTAATATGTTACAAATATTATGTTAAAATATGTATCTGGCAACAAATAATAAAAAAAAAATAACCGACATTTTTTTCCGAACTCAAATGACCGTTCCACAAAAAAAAAAACATGTCCGCCAAATTCAAATCTCATGGCCGCCGTAACTAACTAAAATAAACTCAAACGCACAACATCTGCCGTGCACGTGGTTCCATACAAAAGCATGGGGGCCATGGAACCATGGGAAAGAAGCTTAATTGGCTGTGTGCAGATTCCATGGGGTTGGTGGACGCACTAACAAATTGTTTTTCATTGATCAGTTCATGGGGTTTGTCGTAGATTGATAGTAATGTCATGTTATATTGACCAGTGATTATTATTATTGTATGGATGTATATGAATCTGTATTTAAATCATTGTAAATGACAATTTATTAACTGGTTTGTTAATATTCAATTGTTAAGTTAATGTTCATGAATACTTACGATGTTTTTTTTATTTGAGATGTCGCCATATTTTCAGTTTTGAAGTGCGTATTATAATTATGAATAGAGTTGGTTTAAATTGGTACAACTTCACAGGGTTAGTAGGTATCGTTAAATAGAACATGTTCTGCCTAGCTTTTTCCTAACTGTATTGGGGTCAGCTTCCAGTCTAACCAGATGCGGCTGAATATCAGTATTATACACGGAGCGACTGCCATTAGATCTCCGCAACCCATTTACTGGGCAATGCCGATATCCTAAGGTTAGATCTTTTGGCAGACTTTCGGGCTTCTGACTTCCCGTAACGACTGTCATAGGTATTCGTATGGCACCCTGGACCGAATGTTTAACGTGCTCTCAGAGGCACAGAGGGGCCTCGATGTGTAACAAACGGTCACCCATCTACAGACTGACCGCGGCAAGCGCAACTTACCCTCGCAAATAGTAAGATACGCAAATATGCCAACTGTTAAAATAAATAAAATATACCAAAATATGCCAAAACTAGTTCTACATAAGGCAAAAGTGTTATTAGATTTTCCGTTTGGAATTCCTCAGTAGCAGCCCGGAGTTTGGATTTATGCCCGGTTGATGGCAATAGGCTCGTCCCCTATTACATGGGACTTAAACATAACGGCGAAATGAGGGTGTTAATATATAGGTATAGGTACATCTCTGCCCAACCCCTCGTGGAATGCGTGATCCTAAACTCTGATTTTTGCCACGTGGCCGACGAAATCGTAGAAAAAATCTAGTGGTAACAACTGAATATCATTCAATACTTGTAATTAAAATAAATTTTCAGTTCATTGAAACTTGAACGATAAAAATACGTGCATACGTATTCTGTTATCAGTCGTGTCAAAGGTTATAGAATAAATAATAAGACTTGTAGTACTATTGGGTACAAACTCTACGCTTGACTAATTATGTTGTTAATTATTAACATCCAACTCTTTCGTGTAAGTACAATATAGTATACTCTATCCTCTTCTGTCTGTATATCGGGTGTAAAAATACCCTTAATGAAGCCGAGAGCTAAGTATTCTCCCCATTATTAAGTAACTAGTAAAGAACTAAGTATGTAATCGCAATCGCGACTGCTGAGCATGGGGTCCTGGGTGCGATCCTCAGGTCGGGAAAAGTGTATTTGGGTTTTTCCATTAGGAATTTCTTCGTCCCAGCCTGAAGTTTGGAATTGTGCATGGCAATGGCAATGAGCTCGCCACCTATTACATGGGACTTAAACATAACTGGCAAAACGAAGGGTGTACTAAAAAAAACACCTCTGCCGCACCCTTCTGGGAATATATTATGTGTAGTATAGTTATGTGAACGTCATCTTAACTTATAGATTAATTAACTAAAATTACCTACGTGTGTTAATTAAATTAACATTTCGAGATTAATTGAATAGGAGTTATTAATGAGTAAGCAGGCCTAAGAAACGGAATAAATTTGGAAAAGTCTCACGATTTTTACTGGGTATTAAATTTTTTACTATGACATGCGACGTAGAAAAATCATTAAAAAATATTTTTTGTTATCTATACTAATATTATAAGCTGAAGAGTTTGTTTGTTTGAACGCGCTAATCTCAGGAAGTACTGGTTGGAATTGAAAAAATCTTTTTATGTTGGATAGTCCATTTATCGAGAAAGGTTATAGGCTATATAACATCACGCTACGACCAATAGGAGCTGAGCATAAATCAAAAATGTTGCAAAAACGGGGAAAATGTCCACCCGTGCGAAGCCGGGACGGGCCGCTAGTCAAAAATAAAACATAATTCCACTCAAATTCCCAAAAAACCCTCAACACAACATTTGCAGCTCATATCGAAAAACATTATAGATAACAATCATTACTATCTCGCTCACTCACTACAGCAACGTCTCCCTTCACCCACAATTTTAACCCGCATCCCTAAAATTGACAGCGCACACGCTACCGTCACGTCCCCGCATCGTCCCCGCGTCGTCCTCGTCCCGTCAGCATACTCCGCGTGCCGGCTTTGAAATTACACATTCAACTATTCGTTATAACTAAGGGTAAAAGGTTTAAATTAAAAAAGTACACAGTGGGGGCACCACCTCTCATAATTTTGGGTGGATATTCTCAAAAATTTGGATTTAGTAAATGTATGTATATTTTTTTTGTATGAGGCTTGTATGATTGACGAGTGAAAACTAGCAAAACTTAATGAGTGGGTCGAGGAACTTCAAGTATACTCTACCAAGAAGAACATGGTCTGCTTAGTTGTCGGCAATAAGATTCACAAGCATATCATTTTGGGACCCAGTGCATAATATCAGCAAGCACATTGGGTCACCCGCGCGACGGCGCAACGAGTATTTCCAAGGAGGGTTGATGTCAGGCAGGCGGCCGGTCATAAATTAATAAGCCAAAACCTCTAACAACATGGATTTATGAAATACATGTTGTGCCGACCCCACCTAGTGTGGGATAAGGGCAGGGAGAAGAAGAAGGTAGTATGATAGATAAATGTGGGCTTCACATGTGTTCTTTTAATAATCTGATGTACACGTTCGTTGGTCTTGTGGTGGCAAGCGACTGTTGATCGTGAAGTCCTGGTTTCAATTCCCAGGTCGGGCCGTGTTTTTGGGTTTTTCCGCGTGGAATTCCTCAGTAGCAGCCCGGAGTTTGGATTTGTGCCTATTTGATGGCAATGGGTTCGCCCCCTATTACATGGGACTTTAACTTAACTGCGAAATGAGGGTGTTACTGTACACTTCTGCCGTACACTTCGGGGAATATAGGCGTGATTTTATGTTATTCGTTCCAATTGTTGTTAGGTACGACCTTTTGGAACTGTCTTCCGCGGTAGTGATTACGTGTAGTGTTAGAAAAACAATCGGGTGAATTTAACGTTACCTATGTTTTTATTTTTTTATTCTTGTCTTGGTCGCGTTTGGCCCTAGTCTCACCTGATGGTAAGCGCAGACAGGATCTAAGATAGAGCACACGAATCCAAGGAACAAAGATATAGAGGAATTCCCCTATACTCCTCTGGCTCTCACATACACACAAAGGAACACAGTAAACTGCTTGACGCCGGACTTTAATGTTCAGGTGGTAGCTAGCCAGGCGGACCGTATAGATCCTACCAGCAAGCGCGCTGAGTTTTGTTGAATCAACACACGTCTATTCCCAACGTGCGGTGAGGAAGTTTTATATTCTAACCCGCCCCCACATGGGGCATTAGATAGACATTCTTGTAGTCCAATCAATGCAATACTTGAATCTCGTCACCACTAGAAGTTTTCTTATCTAAAGACCCGCAAACTTCTAAGCACACATTTCTATTTTCATACCTTCTAAGTTTCTAAGCAGTCCTTCAAGCATACAATAAATATATAGCTATGGACTTAATACTGCTGATTTGTCGTCTAATTTCTAAGAACGGCGCCTTCTTGTCGCCTCATGCCGTTCCGTCATACGATATTGTACTCTATGTGATATATGATATCGTTACTATAGTAATGCAATCTCTATTAACTGTTTAAGGTCCACATTCCTTTGAATTGAGAGTCGGTTGTGTTAATTTGTTTTGCTTGTCTGGAATGTCTGGTTGAGTTGGATAGTGTTTGAATGTGAATAAAATTAATGTCTACATTGTAATCATCATTTAATGACCAGATCCTACAATTTACGGAGGGCATTTGGTTAAAATTTAGGCTCTTGTATCTTTACCAATAAGCAAAGACCTTATGAGTTTGCGTAGTAGAGCATTATGAGTAGAGTAGTTTATGAGCTACCAAAGATAAAATTAGCTTACGAGTCTATTTATATGCCCAGTTTGGTAATAAAAAATGCTACTATTGGTAAGCAAAACGATTCGTTTTTGTTTATGGGAATCTGGCATAAGACTTTCAATCTCTCATCTCTCCAAATTAATGTTCGATATGAATTAAGCGCTTACATACATAAACTTGCGGTTTAAAAGATGATGTAGTGACAAAAATTGAAAGGAGTATGCTTAGGTGGTTTGGCCATGTTGAGAGAATGAGTGAACGGCGATTAACAAAAGAAATTTATAAGGCGGATGTTAATGGGAACGCCGGTAGTGGACGTCCTAGAAGGACATACATCGATGTTATTGGTGATGTTCTTCACAAAGGTCAGGTGCGTAGTACTCTCAACCGGCGTGCGTGTATGACAAGATGTATGAATGTGGATGAAGCGAAAGGGGTATGTAAGAGTCGTAGCATGTGGCGTTCTATAGTTTCTGCCTACCCCCATGGGAAAAAGGCGTGAGTTTATGTATGTATGTATACATAAACTCACGCCTTTTTCTTCCCATGGGAGTAGTCTGAAACTATAGAACGCCACATGCTACGATCCTTACATACTCCTTTTGTTTCATCCACATTCATACATCTTGTCATACACGCACGCCGGTTGAGAGTACTACACACCTGACCTTTGTGAAGAACGTCATCAATAACATTGATGTATGTCCATCCAGGGCGTCCTCTACTGGCGTTTCCACTGACATCCGCATTATAAATTTCTTATGAATTTAGTCTCGATCAACGATACGTTTCTTGTTTCACATGGCAGCAGAGTTATCGCCTATTTCTCCAAATACAATGGGGTTAGCTTCCAATCGTCTCAAAGGTGATCGCTTATCAATATCTTACATGGAATGACTGCCTTCTTCTGCTATTATAATAATCTATTGACCAATTTCAACTCTAACATTATACAGGTTATCAAATATGTAGTTGAAAAACTACTATTCCAGAATTGAGGGTCTTTAGATGAGAGGACTTCTAGTAGTGACGAAAGAGATTTAAGTATTGTATTGATTGGACTACAAGAATGTCCATCTAATGTCCCATGAATAGACGCATGTTGTAAGATTCAAAAATGTTCAGCACGCATGGTGGTAGGTTCAATACGGTCCACCTGGCACAATATGCCAGAATGAGAAGGGTTTTAGGTCTCAGTCCAGCACGCTGGCCTGGTGCTGGTTGGCGAACTACACACACCATAGAGATTTTTTTTGGGGGGCTCTCCTGTTTGCAGGCTTCACCGTTAACGCAAGTAATAGTCAAATTCTGGCGCACACATGAGTGAGACAGCTAAAATTATGGTAGCAGAAACTGTAACAATGACCGTTCTCTCTCCACATGTGACCTAAGATCAAAACATTAATAATAAAAGTATGGCAATCTATTGGCTGTTCCCTCCAGGGAAATAAAACAACAGAGGCACTTGATTAAATCCAATACACGTGACTACACTAAAAATGGACTGAAAATACCGATAAGTATAGCATTTGATATAAATTCTCGTGATGTGGGCAAGGATGTAGTAAGGAATGATCTGGACGTGATAGTTGCTCTTGTATTTGTAGGTGGAGATGAAATAAGAGATAATAATGCAACTATAGCAACAACTGTTGTATTTAATGTTGGTGCTGATCCTGGTGTGCATAAACTAAATTTAATTTAGGCTATTGCCATCCTTTTCACTCTAATAAAATAAGAAAGAGATGGATGCAAATAAGAGCTGTCAAATTTAGTTGAAGTAACCAGACAAAGGACAATGCCAAAAATTCTATAGAGCTTTGCCCCACCCAGTAAAAGTCGGTTTACAAGCATGTCAAATGTAGCATTTTATATGTTATTTATTACTGATAACTAAAAATATGACTAAATGCCTTTAGGACTTGCGGTTTCAGTTTAAATCAAAGGAAACTTATTATTAGGTTACTTTAGGTTTTTAGGACGACACAGCAGAACGTGTCGACTAAAAACACGGTGAAGTTCAAAGCGTAAACTAGTTCGACATCTCTAACTTAGTTCTTATCTATCGCCGTCCTTTTCTCACGCTGTCTGTTAGTAAAAGATAGTAATTCTCTAATTTTAGTTTAGATGGTGAATAAGAGCATCGGCGCCATTGGCTGGTGATTGATAGGTTATGAATTTTAATCGTTAATTTGAAGAATTGTGACAAATCCATATCTATCTATGCATTTTAGTGTACTGGAAAGTATTGTTCTGCCTAGCCTTTTTCCCAACTGCGACTGAACACCAGTATTTTACACAACCCAGTTACAGACAATGCCGATATCCTAATGTTAGACCGGTTGTCTGACTTTCGGACTTCTGACTACCCGTAACGACTGTCATAGGTATTCGTATAACACTCGGGCCCGACTGTTTAATGTGCTCTCCGAGGCACGGAGGGGTCTTGATGTGTAACGAACGGTCGCCCATCCGCAGATCTGTGCGGTTGGTCATCATTAGCCACGATCCTCTTTTAGAGTACTTGAAAGTGATCTTTAAATTTTTTTGTAGTGTGCTTCATTTGTATCAATAGTTTCCAAATGGACCTTGGCAATATCTATACTAATATTATAAAGCTGAAGAGTTTGTTTGTTAGTTTGAACGCGCTAATCTCAGGAACTACTGATTGGAATCGAACAAATATTTTTGTGTTGGATAGTCCATTTATCGAGGAAGGTTATAGGCTATATAACATCACGCTATGATCAATAGGAGCGGAGCATAAATGAAAAATGTTGCAACAACGGGAAAAATGTCCACTCGTGCGAAGCCGAGACGGGCCGCTGGTACTTTGATAAAGATTAATAGTTTTTCTATCTCTCTCTCGGTTCGTCAGTCGGTTCAAATCCCCATAGGTTCCAAAGTTTCATTGAAATACTTGGTATTCCATCAATGACTTCAGAGAGGTTGCTACATTAGACCACATGTGGCAATCTCTCATGATTTCAGATTTTGAAGATTCAAGATTTAATCTTATACCAGTTAATGGAGTAAACTCATATTAAATAGTAGAATTCTTTGCTGGTTATGTTTTTAACCTATCTATATCTATACTAATATTATTAAGAGGAAAGATTTGTATTTTTGTATGTAACGAACAAACTTAAAAACTACTGGACCGGTTTCAAAAATTCTTTTGCCGTTAGAAAGCTACATTATCACTGAGTAATATAGGCTACGGGCGGAGCCATGAGGACACAGCTAGTCACTTATAAAGAGAAATGTCCTGACTGACAGACTGATTCGACAACGCAGAGCCTAAACCACTGAAGCTGGAAACATGACAGTAGGTTCATTTTGCGACGTAGGAAGAAAGGATTTTTGAAAATTCTATCCTTAAGGGGGTAAAATAGGGGATGGAAGTTTCTATGAAAATTCACGCCGACTATGTTGCAGGCAAGGTGTATTTCACGTTAGTACTTTTAACCTTTTCAATAATGCTTGTATAAAAAAAAACAATATTACAACGAGCGAAGTCCATACTCACAATTATTCGTCGCAAAACCGTTGAACTCGTGTTACTTTGACTGTAGGGAGTTCTACCAACATCCTTAAAGAGAACAAGCGTGAACATGATAGAAATTGTATCATACTATATTGAGTACTTCATGCCCCAATTTATAGCTATGGATCACGCATTGTGAGGCGTGGATGCTAAATTACTATAGTTATATACTGTTCTTGACATGCGTTCTGCCTAGCCTATTCCTAACTATGTTGGGGTCAGTTTCCAGTCTAACCAAATGCGGCTGAATACCAGTATTTTACACGGAGCGACTGCCATCAGACCTCCGTAACCCAGATACTGGACAATACCGATATCCTAAGGTTGGACTGGTCGTCAGACTTTCGGGCTTCTGACTGCCTGTAACGACTGTTATAGGTATTCGTATGATACCCGGGACCGACGGTTTAACGTGCTCTTAGAGGCACGGAGGGGTCTCGCTGTGTATCGAATGGTCATATCCATATACTGATCGCGGCAAGCGCAGCATTAAAAATGTTCTTGACATTGATAGTATGTTCCAGCTAATATATCTACGAAATTACTAGAACGATAGCAGTAGGGTTTTTAGCCCTACTTAGAACGTTTTTCGACGAAAATTTTAGTGTATTTAGCACTGTTAAATCATTAGAAATGACTGAGTAAAAGCTATTTTTCTGAAACACAAAACTCATCAACGTGCATTTAACAGAATCTATCGGTTTTTAGGTCAACGGCTATTTTAATAGAAAATTGTTTTTTGTCATCACTTAGAGCGTTTTTAGGTGATAATTATAGTGTATGTAATGTGTAACATTGTTAGATCATACAAAAATGACTAAGGAAAAACTAGATTTTTGAGACACAAAAATGTTCAACGCGTAAGGTCACCGGGCATTTTATTATATTCAGAGAAATAATTAGCAATATTTTTCGACAAATAATGCTAAAAGAAAGAAACAGGAAAGCTGTTTAAAATTAATCTTTACATTACCGTCATTTTGAAAAGTCAATTGCAATACATTGAAAATATCCTAAAAACACCTAACGCATAGTCATCCTACACAAAAATCTTAAACAACCGCCCGGCAACGAAACGTAAACGATCTAAAAAAATTACAAACAAAATAAAAACTATTTTAGAAACATTACTCACCGTTTTCCTACTATTATTACAGGCACAAACGATAAACACTTGCGTCTGAAAAGTAAAAAAAAAAACACTAAAATACGCCCGCCATTTTGAGAGAAATACGTCAAAAACTGACACACGCGCGCGAAATGGGCTCTAACGTTATAAATTTGAAAAAATGTATGTCATTTTTATTGAAATGTTTTAAAGGAACGCACGTCCACTGCGCGTGGAGAGCAAAATCGCACTGAAATGTAATTTGAATGGAGCACTGAATGACTATCAGAAATAGTCGAAGGGGCGAATTGGGTGACATGTGCTGGCAGCGCTTTCAGCGCTTCTGACAGCAGCATATTTCATTTTAAATTCGGAATGTTGACGGCAAAATTCAAACTTTTGCTTTTAAAAATAGATTTATTTATAGAATTCGCGATTTTGTTGCTTTCCGATGAAAATACTATTTTAAATGTGATTGAATTTGAATCTACATTTTAGTTTTTAGAACTATTCAATTATATTTAAAGTTCTGTTATTTATATATTCAACTCACATCCATCTACTAACTATAGATCTCTATTCCTAAATTCGTGACGCGTACATAGTTCCCTACGGACCTAATACCAGTTTGACGACCGTAAAAGGCACGCCATAGATCAAAATCTATAGCGGTTTATACCCAATTTTAATCTTACTATACCTAATCGATATTTTTCTAAATCTATGTCTACTTAAAATTAGATTCAGAAACATGGGACATCACTAATGATAGTAGAAAAAAATATTATTTTGTATAAAGCGCTTTTCACAATAAAGCGATGCATGTATAAATGTGTCGTCGCTACGACCAACCAATCACGACGCGTCGTGCAAATTACAGCGATTCTTAAAGTTTTGAGTCGCAATATATTTTGTACAACAATGTGTATAAAATATTATTGGTTGGAGGCCCTTCAGGTCTCGCCAATAACTGCCCGGTTACGTATAAACGGTCCGCAAGACCATCTACAAGCAGTCGAATAAGAAAAAAAAATGTATAAAATATTGATATTCAGACGCATCTGGTTAGACTGGAAACTGAGTATTTTACTTGGAAAAGATGCAGACGTCAATAATATTTAAAAAAAATGCCTTTTTTTTACTTATTTTTTTAATATTTTTTTGTGTGGATGTCATATGGTTTGGTAAAGGGATTCGATCAGCTATACGGCCAGCGGTATTAACTTAGTAGGTACCACAACTAGATGACGTCATACAAAGACCTCAAAATTTCCGCTCACAGCGTGGGGATTATTGCATCATCCCTCTGTACGGGAGAGCCACTATTTTACGGTTGTATACTTTTCTTTTATAGTGGACATTTTCAAGCTCTAATATTTTTTTTTATGATTGGATGAGTAATTATTGCATCCTTTTTTCAACCGCATACTCAACCCATACTTATACTCAAACAGCCAATAATTGTCCCATTGCTGAGCAATGGTCTCTTCTCATACTGAGAAGAAATAGGCATTGACCACCTCGCTTGTTCATTGAGTGTTGACGATTTCAGATCATTTCCTCACGATGTTTTCCTTCATTGTATGTCATTGTCCTAGATTAACTTTGAAGGTACAATAGGCGAATGAAAAGGTCTATTTTTGCTCTCACAGTGCAAGAAACGAACTATTTTACTGACGACCGTATTGCTAACAGTGTAGAAATAAAAATACAAGTATTTTTTGACAGTATATTCAATGGTGAAATGGTGACAGATAATACTAGTTGAATATGTTTTTAATCATCGATTTGATTGAAGTCATTGTTTTTACAACAAAATTCCTTAAATCAAATCAAAGACTTATTATATTAAAAGGAAATTTTGATCTTTACAACCAAATAATTAAACATAATTTTCCATACATTAGTCTGTTTCGTTCAATAGTTTGAAAAAGTACCTAACACGTGCCCGCCATGTAGGAAAGCAATGAATTTGAAAACTAACGACCCTTTTCATTCCCCTACTGTACATATGAAAAACTCACATTGCATACTCGTGCTCTTTAAAAATATTATTATTATTTAACTAAAATAAACAAAAACCTTCAAAATTCTTAAGCTAAAAACATCTTTTACGACAAAATATGTTTACGAGAGCAGCCAAATTTTTTGACATAACCAGAAATATTTGAAGTTCAACATCAAAGTGAGTATTTTAATAAAAATTAACATCCCAATGCGTAAAGAGAACAATTTTAACGTTGTCGAGGTATTTGTCATACAATTTTGTACAAATTCTACCTTTTGTTGTGTATTTGGGTTGAGTTTAGGGAATTAAAGGACTGGGGGTTGAGTTGAGTTTTGCAGCTGCTCCGCGTAAATCCAGACGCTATTATTTTTCCAGACTGTATTATTATTATATTGAAGGGATTGGTTTGTGAGTCTGTAACTATGTATAGGAAGTTTTTTTAAATGACAATATTATTTACTCACCCCCTGCTTAATGGGACTTAATACCTGTTATCGACACAATATGGTTGCACAAACAGTTTTTTGACCACCCGATAAAGGAATATAGGCGTTATGATTATGAAGAAGACGACTCGTCTCCGGTTTTTTGCAAATGGATTGTATTTTTAACCGACTTCCAAAAAAAGGAGGAGGTTCTCAATTCGACTGTTTTTTTTAATGTTTGTTCCGCGATATCTTTGCTAATTGGGAACCGATTTTAATGATTCCTTTTTTATTTGAAAGTTTTCTTTCGAAATGGCCCCATTTAAATTTGGTGAAGATCTGATGAAGAACTTCGGAGCTAGACAATTTGAAGTCGGTTTTATTTTTGTTAAAAAGTTTTTAACACTAATTATTTAATTTATTTTTTTAATAACTGACATATTTCAAATAGAAAACCACAGAGAAGATGCGCTCTAAAAATGTTATGTGCGGTATTTTTTTTAAAGGGATTTAAAGTTGTACGTTGTATGACTGCTGATCGTGAAGTCCTGGGTTAGATCCCCAGGTCAGGCAGTGTTATTGGAGTATTTCCGTGTGGAATTCCTCAGTAGCAGCCCGGAGTTTGGATTTGTGCCCGGTTGATGGCAATAGGCTCGCACCCTATCACATGAGACTTAAACATAACGGCAAAATGAGGGTGTTACTATACACCTCTGCCCAATCCTTCCGGAAAGACAGGCGTGATGCTATATTATATTTTAAAGTTAATTTATATCCAGAATATAAGCTAGTGGAATGCTAGATACCAAAGTGTGGAATACATAGACTATTTAACAAGTTGTTTTATTAGCAAAAAAAAAAGATTGACCCATCTCAAGCTGGACACTAAAGTGAAGGAACAAATCTTCTAAGAAAAAAAACACAAAAAAACTTTGAACGAAAAAATCTCGCAATAGCCAATAGGCGGCCGCGAAAAAAGTCCTTTTTCATGTTCTTGAAACAGCTGAGTGTCTTCCTATGTTACCAAGTTTTAGAACTGTTAGGTTGTACGTACTTTTTTGCGGGTTGAAAGCGATGCTCTAATAATGGGTTGAGCCAATCGGGGGGTGAAAAGTTTTATAAGAATGGGTTGAAATTTTAAACATAAAAAAAATATTTTTTTTAAAAGATTTTGTTCGTTCTTTACAGTTTTAATTAAGAGTTTTTTTTTGTGTTTTATGTGTATAATATACAAAAAAACACGCTTTTTTATTAATAATTAAGATTAGATGTTTTTATAGAATATGTTGTACAATTAAATGTATTTGTCCAGAACATGACGCGTTTAGCTAACTTATTGTTCAAAACCTACAAAAAAATTGGTTTTAACCTTTTGGACGCGTACCCCCCACGCCAAGGTAACTGTAATTCCATCGTTTTTGTCACATATTTGTGACGCTGGCGTACAGGGTAAACTTTCGTTTGTCAGGTATATGTGACAATGGTGTCCAAAAGGTTAAGGTATCGTCTTATTGTACCACATTTATTAGGTCTCATGTTCGAACAAAAGGCACGCACCTCTGACATTTCGGATTCATGTGCGTATTGTATAACACTTGCTTAAAAACGGTGAAGGAAAACATCGTGAGGAAACCGGCATGCCTGAGAGATCGACGGCATGCGAAGCCAAACACGAACCATAGGAGGCATAAACTCTGACACCAGGTCAGTCACTAACCACACGAAAAGAAGAAGTACTACAACATATTTTATCGTTTCTAAACCATTAAATTACATTAAAAAAGCAATATTGCCGTCCAGAAACACGTAGGAGCAACGTAAAGCAAATACAATGTTGGGTGGAAAGCTGCCTCGTAATTATACTCTTGGGCTATGAAGAGAGGTGTGGACACAGTGATAGAAGAAGCGATAGCGGGGAAGTAGTAATTTTTTGAAAAATATGACATGTGCCTTGTTTCTCTATGACGTTTAAAAAAAACGCGACCGCGTTACAATTATATTTTGACAGTTATGGCTGCGCTACTTGAAAAGGTGTAAAACTTTTTAACAAAAATAAAACCGACTTCAAATTGTCTATCTGCGAAGTTCTTCATCAGATCTTCACCAAATTTAAATGGGACCACTTGGAAAGAATAAAATCGGTTCACAATTAGCAAAGATATCGCGTCACAAACATACAAAAAAAACAGTCGAATTGAGAACCTCCTCCTTTTTTTGGAAGTCGGTTAAAAAGTCAAATAATAACATCACGTCTGTATTCCCCAAAGGGTTGGGCAGAGGTGTATAGTAACACCCTTATTTCGTTCCCATGTTTAAGTTCTATGTAATAGGGGGCGAGCCTATTGCTAACCGGGTACAAATACATCGTCCGGGCTGCCACTGAGGAATTCCACACGGAAAAAGCAATAACACTTTGCCCGAACCCAGGACCTCACGATCAGCAGTCACGTTTGCCACCACTAGACCAACAAGACAGTTGTAAGTTAAAGACAGTATTTTCAAAATCCCATTTTTTAGTTTGCATATATTATTGATTTGTTACGTTTTCATGTGTCAATAATAAAATAACCTAGATCAATAATTAATTTTACTGCTTAAACAGAAATATAGTTTTGGCGTCCCCTCTGTGCCTCAGAGAGCATGTTAAACAGTCGGTCCCGAGTTTCATAAGAATACCTATGACAGACGTTACGGGAAGTCAGTAGCCTGAAAGTCTGACAAGCGGTCTAACAATAGGTTTTTTTTATTTGAAATGGGTTTGCTCTTGACTCATCTAGGTCAGAGGAGACAGAGACAAAGTCTACGATGAAGTGAGCTTACCCAGAAGAAGCCTGTTAACTCTAACTTTGAAGAGATTCAGGTTGAATGCGTTCGGGAACACAGACGCAGGTAGTGAGTTCCACTCTTTTGCAGTGCGCATTATGAAGGATGTTTGGAAGCGCTTAGTGCGAATTGGTGGAATGGCAACTAAGTATGGATGGTAACTTGCAGTGCGTCTAGATGTCCGATGGTAGAAAAGGGCTGGTGGGATGAGATTGTGGAGTTCTTGATATCGGATATCGGCATTGCCCAGTAACAGTAGCTCCGTGTAAAATACTAGTATTCAGTCGCATCTGGTTAGACTGGAAGCTGTCCTCAAGATAATACGGAAAAGGTTAGGAGGTAGAGAGAAAAAGAAAGTATATCATTTTTGTTCCCCGCTGCCCGCTCCGCTTGTCAATATACACGCACCCCACGACCTACATACCATAGGTATGATCTTTTAACGCCGCGCTTTGTCTTTCTGCAAATGTGTTCAGCTCTAATAAGGCTTAATGTATGCCTTGTGACGTAATAACGGTGACGTCATGAAACGAGGTGAGCAGGGGTTGTGGTCTAAAATTATGAAAATATTTTTATATTTTAACATAAAAATCTAATAACACTTTGTACGATCTGGGAATCTAATCTAGCACTTTCCGTTTAGCAGGCTGCACTTGCAACCACTATACCCTGGTATAGTGGTTGCAAGTTCACCAATTAGTTTCGCTCGGGGTCCGTTTTAAGAAATGAAATGACCATCGCGGTCTGCAAAACATTTTAAAGTTTTTTTTTATCGAATTGACTTCAGCAAAGATAATGCGGGGGATATGTTTTTATTAAATTACGTACTCTGTAGTGCAAGCTGCTGTGTTCTCGCGGTCCGCACAAAATGGGTCGGCGCGCGGCGGTCCGGATGCGGACCGCGGTCCTCCATTTGGCGGCCCCTGCAGTATACCAATAGGGTAGGTGACAATATTTTTTTTACGTTTTATTTAGTAGGGGTGTGCAGTCGTTCCGTCAAAAATATTGGTATTCAGCCGCATCTGGTTAGACTGGAAGCTGACAATGGTAGCGTAGTGGTGTGACCGTTGAACTGCCAAGTCATAGTTCTCGAGTTCGAACTCAAGGCACGCACCTCTGACTTTCCGGATGCATGTGCGTATTGTATAATTATCACTTGCTTAAAAACTGTGAAGGAAAATATCGTGAGGAAACCGGCATGCCTGAGAGATATTTCTCGACGGTATGTGAAGCCAAGTTGCCCATGGACGGCATAAACTTTGACACTAGGTTAGTCACACGAAAAGAAGAAGAAGGAAGTCGACTTCAACATAGTTGGTAATATTCTTCCAGAGAAATGAAGTTTGACATCAAGTTTTTACAGAGAAGCTCACGGTGCTATATTAGTTTACGATGTGTCAGAACTAAAGTCCCTAGGAAAACTGAATGAGTGGGTTGATGAACTTCAAGTATACTCCACCAAGAAGAACATTGTCGGCAATAAGATTGACAAGCATATCATTTTGGGACCCAGTGCATAATATCAGCAAGCACATTGGGTCACCCGCGCGATGGCGCAACGAGTATTCCCAAGGAGGGTTGATGTCAGGCAGGCGGCCGGTCATAAAACAATAAGCCAAAACCTCTAACAACATGGATTTATGACATACATGTTGTGCCGACCCCACCTAGTATGAGATAAGGGCAGGAAGAAGAAGATTTTTCCAGAGAATCCAGGGTAAGTAACTAGACTTATTACCAACAGCACAGTAGGTGTTATTTTCATTAAACTTCAGGTACAACAAAATGTTTTCAGAGAGTAATAACTACAGAATATTGAAGTTATAAAAGGGAATATATTAAAGAAAAAATATCGTGAATTTTCTTCCTTATTTTTAATAATATTTAAGTAAAGACGAGCAGTGCCTCGTTCGTCTAGTGGTGGCAAGCGCGACTACTAATCGTGAGGTCCTAGGTTCGATCCCCAGGTCGGGCAGTGTTATTGAGTTTTTCCGTGTGGAATTCCTCAGTAGCAGCCTCAGTAGTAGTTCCTCAGACAGACGTGGCGGGTGACTTTGTTTAATTATATATAATGTAGAGGTTATCAGAATCAGCCATTACAGCCACGGGTCTCTTCTCAGGATGAGAAATGTTTAGGCCTTAGTCCATCACGCTGGCCTGATGCGGGTTGGCAGACTACACACACCATCGAGAACTTTATGGAGCCCTCTCAGGGGTGCAGGGTGCAACTCCTAGTTTGGATTTGTGCCCGGTTGATGGCAATAGGCTCGCCCCGTATTACTTGGGACTTAATTATAACGGTGAAATGAGGGTGTTACTATACACCTCTGCCCTACCCTTCGGGGATTACAGGCGTGATGTTATGTTATGTTATGAGCAGTGATAACCCAGCGGTCAAACGCTTGCCTTCCATGCAGGAAGAACAGAGTTTAAAACCAGTCCGTACCGCATCTTCGAACTCATGTGCGGATCAGAATTTGATTATCACTTGCGTTAACGGTGAAGGAAAACATCGTGAGGAAACCTGCACACCTGAGAGGGCTCCATAAAGTTCTCGATGGTGTGTGTATTCCGCCAACCCGCACCAGGCCAGTGTGGTGGACTAAGGCCTAAACATTTTTTATTCTGAGATAAGGCCTGTGGCCGTAATGGGCTGATTATGATAACCTCTACATTATGTATAATTAAACAAAGTCACCCGCCACGTTTGTCTGTTTGTGCGCGATTTTCTACCTAAATATTGAACGGATTTTATTCCAGTTTTTACGATTAGATAGATTGGTTGTTGGGAAATGTTTATAAGTATAATTTATATATGTGTTATGTATATTAGCTGAGCCATCTCATTTTTTGTCAAAAAAGTCGAAAGAAATCAAATATTTGATCTCTTCTTCTTTTCGTGTGGTTAGGGACTAACATAGTATCAGAGTTTATGCCGCCCATGGGCCTCTGACTTGGCTTCACATGCCATCGAGAAATATCTCTCAAGCATTTTCCTCACAATGTTTTCCTTCACCGTTTTTAAGCAAGTGATAATTATACAATACGCACATGAATCCGAAAAGTCAGAGGTGCGTGCCGTGGGTTCGAACTCGAGATCTATGACTTGGCAGTCCGACGGTCACACCACTAGGCTATCACTGCTAATGAAAATATTTGATGAACATTGATGAAAAAAACATCAATCAATAATGGTATCAGTACGAATTCGAGGTGGGTAGCTAGTGCTAGGTACATATTAGACGGTTGCGGTGCATGCTTTTGCGAATCCCGCGACCCCGGCCGTACGGTCAGGAGAAGGAACACCGTTGGTTTTTAGCCGGTAAGAGTCCGGCAGACCCCCTCGCCTCCTCGGGCGAGGGACAACCATGAGGATTTTCCAACGAGATAAAAAACCAAAAAAAAAGCTACTTATTAGACAGGGCAAACTGTGCCTTCCCCAACACCTCTTCTTCTCCCTGCCCTTATCCCACACTAGGTGTGGTCGGCACAACATGTAATTCGTAAATCCATGTTGTTAGAGGTTTTGGCTTATTGTTTTATGACCGGCCGCCTGCCTGACATCAACCCTCATTGGGAATACTCGTTGCGCCGTCGCGCGGGTGACCCAATGTGCTTGCTGATATTATGCACTGGGTCCCAAAAAGATATGCTTGTCAATCTAAGCAGACTGTTCTTTTTGGTGGAGTATACTTGAAGTTCCTCGACTCACTCATTCAGTTTTGCTGGGGACTTTGGTTCTGACACATCGTAAACTAATATAGCACCGTGAGCGTCTCTGTAATCCTTGCCCAACACTTATGGATACCTATTCCAATCATTATGGATAACAATATCTATAAAAACAGAATGTAATTGGAAACCCTTTAATGATAATTAACTATAAAGGCAATGTGTGCCCACAAAATTTTATGGGAAGCACTCGAGTATTGAGTAAGTAGAAAGGGCCATTTTTTGGTATACCTACTGAGACTTGTAAGTACTATGCGTGCCAAATAAGAATAGGATCGCGCTTGCTACAACTTCACACGATAGCTGTCAAATTGGTACTGCCAGCAAAAAAATACTATGAAAAAAAATGTTATATTTTTTTATTCATAGGTTCCATTATTATTTACATTAATTTTTATAAAATGTTATTTCTTGAATTCCATAAATAGATAATTTTGGATAATTTAATAATATTTGAAAACAGTATTCATTAAAGAAATGAACCAATATATATAGTTAACTTCACGAAATGCTACTGGTCACCCTAATATGTCGCCATAATAATAATATAATTACTGTGTAATTAATTTGGCGTAAAATTGATAAGAAATACCAAAAAAGTGAACAAAAATAATTAAACTGAATATAATTTCTTTATTTACTTTTTTGCACACCTAACACTTTGGTAATGAAGTTCACGAGTATTGCGGAACAAAATGGCGTCTTGACAGTGCTATTCTTATTTGGCACGCATAGTATTGCTGGTTCGTTCTGCCGAGCCTTTCCCCAACTATGTTGGGGTCAGCTTCCAGTCTAGCCAGATGCGGCTGAATACCAGTATTTTACACGGGGCGACTGCCATCAGACCTCCGCAACCCAGTTACAGGGCAATGCCGATATCCTAAGGTTAGAACGTAAGAAATCAATATGCAATCTAAAAAACGGGGTTTTGAAATTACCTACTGTATTTGACTTACAGCAGCCTTGTTGGTATAGTGATGGCAAGTGCGACTGCTGATCGAAAGGTCCTAGGTTCAATCCCCAGGTCGGACAAAGTGTTACTAGGTTTTCTCCGTGTGGAATATCTCAATAGCAGCCCGAAGTGTTTGTGTCCGGTTGATGGCAATAGGCTCGCTCCCTATAACAGGGACGGCGAAATGAGGGTGTTACTACACTCCTCTGCCCATCCCTTCGGGGAATACAGGCGTGATATTATAATTTGTGATAGTAATTTATTTTATGTAAGTTAAAAATGTTAAAAGTTTGAGAATCATTATCAAATCATACTACAATATCTCTATTATCACACATAGACACATTATGACGAAATAAAATACACACACGATTGCGTTTGTGTGTGTGCTTGATACTACGACCAGTAATGATAAGTCCCAATAATAATTAATAGTACTAACATTTTATCGTTTTCTATACATATCTATTTTCATTTATTCCCCGAAAGGTTGGGCAGAGGTGTATAGTAACACCCTCATTTCGCTGTTATGTTTAAGTCCTATGTAATAGGGGGCGAGCCTATTGCCATCAACCGGGCACGAATACTTCGGACTGCTACTGAGAAATTCCTAATGGAAAAACCCAATATCACTTTGCCCGACCTGGGGATCGAACCCAGGACCTCACGATCAGCGGTCGCGGTCAACCGTAGACTAACGAAGCAGTTCCAAATTTAAATTTAAATACACCAGTATAAGAGAACATTCTACCCTCACATTTCAGTTGTTACATATTTAATATTATCTGTGAACATTTTATAATCTGGCAACATTCACTTGGTTATTACGTCACATCCTGTCCGCACCGGACTCTTGTAGTAGTCGTACCGTTATCGCGTCGCTTCCGTACCCTTTAAACAAGGGATTGGGATATATTACTGTAGGACGCCATCTTTAATTTTGATAAAGAATATTATATTAGCCAATGATAGTCTAGCGGTTGGTTTAATTTACTTTACTCAGAAATTCTTGTAATGTGGTCATTATTTTAACAACCTTCTTTGAGCAAAGTCGACATTACCGCGCTACTTGAATAGGCGCCAGCAAAGTTGTATGGAATTTCATTGCTGGTGAGTTTTACCCACCAGCAATTTCCTTTGAAAATGCATTATTGTCGAATTTTGTTTCAAAAATAGTCTGGTGCAAAAAGGTTTTAGTCATAATTTGGCTGTATAGGTATAGGCAGCACAATCATTAAAGACTCATTAAAAAAAGCTAAAACCCGGGGAAGAAAAAAATCGTTACTTTAAATAAATTCTTACTATACTAAGCTGGTTTTATTCAAATTACTCGCATTTTTTGAGTAAAGCACTATACAAGCCTTGGTCCGCCATGACTGCGCTGCTGGCCACGCTATGATGGCCTCGAGCTTAGGTTAGCTACGCTCTCGGCCTTCAAGCTTAGTCATGCTGTCCGCGCTGTGATAGCCTGGAGCTGCGCTACATTGCGCTTTCGGCCATCATCAGTGCTGCCAGCAACGCAGTCATTAGGTACAGACCGCGGCAGTAATGTACTATTATTTACCATGCTCCCAACCCTGACATACCGATTTTATAACTGTAATGATAGATTCACCCCTACACGTTTCTGTCGCATGTATTTTATAGAAATCAATTTAATTCTAGCCGTTTTTCAGTAGCTTGAACACCTGTAAAAAGACCCTTCACGAAGCCGTCAACCATACATTCAGTACATCAAACTAAGTAACCCTACGCAAAAATTGTCGCTGGGAAACGACATTTTTTTTTGGGTTAAATATTTCGTTTTACTGTAAAGCTCAATGTAGCGCACTCAAAACACTGTGCTGATAGATGCAATGAGTAGTAAACGGGTAATGGAGGTATTTCAAGTTCATTTGCAACCTTCAAAACTAGTATTTAAAAAAAAAGTTGTGAAAAAGTTGGAACTTTGACCTTCAATATCTCCGTAACTAGAAGGTTCCCAGGTATAGTCCAGAACAAGAAAATTATCGCAATGACGTGGAGAATAAGTGCCTTTCGGCTTCGTTAAGGGTTTATTTACACCTTGTATACAACGTCACATTGATAAAAAATAATTACAAAACCATAAACAATTCTTCCGCACATAAGTAGCAAAAAAAACTCTGTGCATAAATTAAAAATTGGACTCACCTAGCCGCATGATCTCGTGTGGGCAGCCTCTGTAAACAGAAAGGGGTGTGTGAGCGACCCTTATGAGTAGGGGGGATATGCCGAGGGCGGGATATTTCCTGACTGAGATAAAATTGTCGGGTAACATTTCCTGATTTTAAATATTGATGGTAACGGTCTGTGTATGAGTTTACAGATTATGAAATTGTATGAAAGAGATTTAATTTTAATATACAGGGTTACTGGTAACTCGACGTATTCCTTGCAGGACATTATAGTAGGGTTGAAATGCAACAAATTAAGCCACCAAATGCTCTACCGAAATTCGGTAGTTTTAAAGATATTTTTTTTTTTAGATTTTTGTTGAAGAATCCCAGATTCAAACATATTTGCAAAATTGTTGGATATTTTTGAACTTTTAATTATTCACAGAGATCTGCTATGGCATCAGGTATGATGAAAACTTAATTTTCAATACATTCGCGCCTTAGATTATTTTAAAATAGGTTTTAAATGGTTGAATCTGGGATTTATCAACAATAATAAAAAATGATTAATCTCAGAAACTACTGAATTTCGGTAGAACATATGGTGACTTAATTCGTTGCATTTCACCCCTTCTATAATGTCCTGCAAGGAATACGTCGAGTTACCAGTAACCCTGTATATTTTCATTCGCCGGCGGTTGAACGCTTGCCTTCCATACAGAAAGGTCCAAGTTCTATCACAGCCCGGACCTCTGACTTTTCGAATTCATGTGCGGATCATAATTTGATCATCACTGGCGTTAACGGTGAAGGAAAATATCGAAAACCTGCACAACTGAGTGGACTTAAAAAATCTCGATGGTGTGTGTCGTCCGCCAACCCGCATCAGGCCAGAGTGGTGGACTAAGGCCTAAACCCTTCTCATTCTGAGAAAAGGCCCGTGGCCTGCAGTAGGTCAGTGATGGGGTGATTATGTACGTATGTTACGCTGTTACAATAAAAAAAAATATGTATCGGCTTCTTATAATAGGTATAGTAAATTCGACCGAGTGTAGGTTAACGTGTCTCTACATAAAGACATTTGACATCGTGCAATGATTATCTAAAATATTTAGTTGAAAAAATGAAGACGTCGCTGAACGCGCGACAGTTGTGATAAGTAAACTCATTTTGTAAATTAAATTAAAAATTTAAATAACCCCGGATACAAAAAATACTTCTAAAAAGTAAAAAATAAAATGCGTTTGTTGGCCCTTTAACTTTATTATAAGTACCTAGTAATATTTTGATTCAAGCGAGAACGCGTCGGGGGACCTATTTTGGTAGCTACGATGCCACAGACAGACACAGATACACGCGTTGTACTTATAACACCACTCTTTTTAGTCGGGGTTAAAAACAAAAACTGGTCGAACTAAACCGAAAAGAGCCGACGATTTACGAAGGTCTGCCGTCGTGTGTCTGCCATCGCGAGCGTCGCCACGCAACAGCCGCTCTCACAGCCGTACCTACCGCCGCATTAGATATCTAAATCTTCCTCTTAGCCTTTTCTCAATTATCTTGGGGTCACCTTCCAGTCTAACCAGATGCGGCTGAATACCAGTATTTTACACGGAGCGACTGCCATCAGACCTCCGCAACCCAGTAACTGGGCAATGCCGATATCCCAAGGTTAAACCGTTTGTCAGACTTTCGGGCTTCTGACTACCCGTAACGACTGTCATAGGTATGACACCCGGGACCGACAGCTTAACATGCTCTCCGAGGCACGGAGGGGTCTCGATGTGTAACAAATGGTCACCCATCCACGGACTGACCGCGGCAAGCGCAGCTTAACCTCGCAAATCGTACGATCGGCGCGGTTATTATTTAGCCACGAGCCCCTCCATTAGATATCTAAATCTAAACTAATATTATAAAGAGGAAAGATTTGATTTTTTGCATTGAATAGGCTCTGAAACTACTGGACCGATTTGAATAACTCTTTCACCATTAGAATCCTACATTATCCCTGATGAACATAGGCGATAGAATATTTTCAAAAAAGTTAGCGATCCGTGAGTAAAGCCGCGAGCGTCTGCTATTTCATAAGAAAAAGTAACAACCTTTGGTAATGAATTCAATAATAACACCGCTAGTGTACTTCGATCCGTTTCCGAGAAAATACTATCCGGATCAGCTGTAGTACTTGTATGAATGGTTGTGAAATACAATCGATCCGAATTTCATAGATTTGTAGCCGAGTTTCCCCGGATCGTATTTTCTTGGAATTGGATTGGTCGTAGTGCACAACCGCTGTAACTGTGATAGCCTAGTGGTGTGGCCGTCGGACTGCCAAGTCATAGGTCTCGAGTCTGAACCCAAGGTACTCACCTCTGACTTTTCAGATTCATGCGCGTATTGTATAATCATCACTTGTTTAAAAACGGGGAAGGAAAACATCGTGAGGTAACCGGCATGCCTGAGAGATATTTCCCGACGGCATGTGAAGCCAAGTCAGAGGCCCATGGGCGGCATAAACTGTGACACCAGATTAGTCACTAACCACACGAAAAGAAGAAGACCGCTCTATCTAAAATCGCTTCCATTATGAATGAAGTATAATACTTGTAATTTGTACAAAAAATCTTTAAAACCTACTTCTCTATACTCTTACGTCTTGATATAACCCCCATTTTCTGTTTATTAATTTTTCAAAATCCATACTTTTTATTGCTATCCAACCTACATAGAAACAATCATGTAAAAAAGCCTTTACACCGCTGTCCAATAAAATCAACTCACCTACACCTACATCCCTAAAAATCCACACATCACCCCCCTTTATTTACCCAATTTCATCCCCTTTCACCCCTAACCTCATTATCTTTATACCTCAAACATTTAGAATGGCGACATTAAACGTCCCGTACTCATAAAAACGTATGGTCACCCTACAACCGGTTGTGGTCAGTTGAAACCGGTAATAACCGCTTCAGTCTGGTTAGAACCGGGTCTCAATGGCACTTTGATGTTGGTAGCCCTGTTAATTTCAATTTTGCAACTTTAAGTATGAAAACAGTGAAGATTATGTCTGTGGTTTGGCGTTTTTTTAGATATTAGTGCTACGTATTTTGTGTTAAAAGTAGGTATTGTAAAATAACTGTTGTTCTCTGAGTGAATTCATAACAACGGCATAATTTGTAATAAAAAAAAAAGAAAGGAGTATGCTTAGGTGGTTTGGTCATGTTGAGAGAACGAGTGAACGGCGTTTAACAAAAGGAATTTATAAGGCGGATGTCAATGGAAACGCCGGTAGAGGTCGTCCTAGAAGGACATACATCGATGTTATTGGTGATGTTCTTCACAAAGGACAGGTGCGTAGTACTCTCAACCAGCGTGCGTGTATGACAAGATGTATGAATGTGGATGAAACGAAAGGAGTATGTAAGGGTCGCAGCATGTGGCGTTCTGTAGTTTCTGCCTACCCCATGTGAATAAGGCGTGAGTTTATATATGTACGTATGTATGTACTAACCTGTTTTTACATATTATGAATGTACACTAATGTATGTACCTAACAAAAATCAAGTTCTCTGGATAATTAGACCGTTTATCATCATCGTATGTCAGTGTTGATAGCTGAAGATTGTTTTAAATTGCCGCTGTTTCTCGTGGACAGCTTTCGTTGTCCAGACTCTAGGCTCGCCATCTTTATTACATGGGACTTAATACATCAGGCAAAACGCGGGTGTACAGACTACAGAACACCTCTGCATACCCCTTCGGAGATTTCAGGCGTGAGTATACAAGGCTAGTCGGAAAGGGGGTACTAAGCCGAAAGGGTGTTAAAGTACCCATAATAATGGATAACGTTTGTTCTACAACTTTCTCCAAAAGTCGTTAGTTTAAGAGAAATAGCTGTTCAAATATTTCATAAAAAATACGCTAAATTCTATCTATCCTCAGCTATGATCAGCTGTTTACATTTTACGTCATATTTGGGGTCACGGATTAGAATCTCCATTTTCTGAATTCATAACTAAAGCAGGGATGAAGAATTTTTGATAAAACTAAAATAAAAATAATTTTTCATTAATTTCTTTTTATCGAATTTTTAAATTTTAACACTTTCTTTGAATCAATCATCAGTGATACATTAAGTGGCCCGCGGCTTAGTACCACCTTTCCTACTAATCTTGTATACTTAATATAAACATGAATCCCGTTCTCACAAAGTTAAAAAAGCAAATAAATAAACGCGACAGCCCTAAAAACTTCAGGTGGCAACAAAAGCCTTAATCAACTGAATTCAAACTCAAACTCGACAACCCTAAACCGGTTGAAACCGCTTTCGACCGCTTAACGAACCACCAACAAGTACTGGACAATTTTTTTTTCCATTCGACCCCCCTTTTTGAGAAATTCTGTCGCCAATTACGATGTTTCTCAAACTTTAATTAATAACTGCGAATTCTCAAGGAGTTTCGAATTCACCCTGGATAAAATACAGGGTACCTGTAATTGGTAGTTTTGTGTTACTTTAGAAAATACTGTCGATTGAAATTTTAGTAGGTATTGTGTTTGTCGAACTTTTTAGGGGCGTGCAACGAAAGTTTGAGATTGATTGGACTTTTAAACGGGGAGTTTTGTATTTTGCTTTTTTTTTTGCAGAGATTTGTAATGTCTAGTTAGGATTTAATTGAGTGCTGTGATAGATTGGAACTTGCAAAAAAAGTTTTTTTAAATATTGTACTTACATACATTTAATTAATTTGATAGAAACATATTTTACTAACGGCCTAGTAAGCTAAGCAATGGAATGTATTTTATGTTTTATTATCCGTAACGAGTCGTATCTTAAACTAATAACGGTTAGTAAGATAATATAGGAATTCATTACCTAGTTAATTATGTGTTTCGTGTTAATAAATTCATATGGTTATGGTAGTAAAAAAATCGCTGTACCAATAGTTACGTAATTAATTTCTATAATTAAAATGAACGATTGTATGTAACTACTAGCGGCCCGTCCCGGCTCCGCACGGGTGAACATTTATCCCGTTTTTGCAACATTTTTCATTTATGCTCCGCTCCTATTGGTCATAGCGTGATGTTATGTACCCTATAACCTTCCTCGATAAATGGACTTTCCAAGACAAAAATATTTTTTCAATTCCAATCAGTAGTTCCTGAGATTAGCGCGTTCAAACAAACAAACTCTTCAGCTTTATAATATTAGTATAGATTTTACAATAGATTGTTTGACCAATTTATAGCAATCGAATACATAAAAATAGTAATAGTACGATAGTGATCAACTATTTCAACTAACTTCTCAACAGGGGGCGTAGCTCAGATGGTAGAGCGCTCGCTTAGCATGCGAGAGGTACCGGGATCGATACCCGGCGCCTCCAAGTTTCTCTTTTTGTATTTATTTTTATATTTGTTTGCGAGAAAAGTTTTCATTTTGTAGATTTTAAAATAGGCAAGCGTGTTTACTGAAATGTAAATAATATCTAAGCGCGTATTCTTGTAATCTTTTGAGGTATGCATTTGCAAGCGGAGTTATTCGTGTGGAACCCGATAATGTATTCTGAGAATGTATGTAGAGTTTTCGCTATTCGATAATAGATGGCGGTGTATTAAATTTTAGATTGTAAATATTTGATGTTGCATTATCATGATGATGTTTTATTCATAAAATGGAAATATCTGAGTTTTATTTTCAGACATTGTTATATTTATTGCGAGTTATACAATAGTAGATACTTTTAGTAATAGTTTTATATCGTTTGGCCGTTGGACTAAGAATATAATGTCCAAATAAAAGCCCATAGCGTAGATTATTATTGTATAATAGTTTTTTATTATTAAGACTATATGAATTCGCAAAATTTATACATGAAAATAATGGACTTTTTATTTAATTAAAGTTAATTTAACGTTGCTTTTTCGTAAGAATAAAATCAACCCATTTTATTTTCCAGTTTCGATGACAAATGATTTAAATAAATCAATTTTCTTGTACCGTTGGTCCCGGGTGTCATAAAAATACCTATGACAGGCGTTACGGGTAGTCAAAAGCCCGAAAGTCTGACAGCCGGTCTAACCTTAGGATATCGGCATTGCCCAGTAACTGGGTTGCGGAGGTCTGATGGCAGTCGCTCCGTGTAAAATACTGGTATTCTGTCGCATCTGGTTAGACTGGAAACTGACACCAAAATAATTGGGAAAGGACTAGGAGGAAGAATCAATTTTCTCGTAAATCAGTGAGAATTACACTAACTGAATTCTGTATACAGTATTCCATGTACTTATGAAGAATTTTATGGGTTTTAATTCTCTAAACATTGTAATATATTGCAAAAATGTTAACTTGGCTGTATACCGTACACCTTTGCCTACCCGTTTAGAAAATACAGGAGTGACGTGTAATTGCATACATAAACTCCCGCCTTTTTCCCATGGGGGTAGGCAGAAGCCATAGAATGCCACATGCTACGATCCTTACATACCCAGGCGCGTAGCTACTGCCGTATCAATTATGCGGCCCCCGGGCCAGGGGGGCCCCCAACGTGCGTAAGCAAAAATTAAGACCTGTCACTATTGTCCATAGAGGCAGAAACTTTAGAAAAACTAAAGTCATCATCAGCTATAAATGATTTAACAAATCAGTTTGCCGAAAAAAGGCAAGGAGAGTGTATATTTAATTTGAATTGTTTGTAAAAATTTTGGATAAAGTGACAGATAGATAATTATGATGAATAAATATGTATTTGTTATAATTTTATGCAAACTTTTTTTTTTCTCATGTGAGAAATCTTCACCCTTCCTAAGGGCCCCCAAATACATTTTTATACGGGGCCCCGCCAAGGCACGCTACGCCACTGCGCATACCCTTTTCGCTTCATCCACATTCATACATCTTGTACAATTACACGCGTGTAATTATTTCGCGAATGAACAGAATAAACCAATAACCGTCATATAACAGTATCATTTTAAAAAAATCAACCACAGAATCTTTATTCCCTATCAGAACATACAAAAGGATCGCTTTTTAAACGAATTATCCACAAAAAGGCGCCATTTCAAAATGGCTACGCTAGATTACCCTCCATAACCGATTGACAGTTCATATCGCTTTTGGCGGGAAATCTGACATTTGATGCGCAAATGTCATTAGTGAATGTAGGCATTCTCTATGGATGGTTTGAGGTGTTTTTTAAAACAAATCGAAACGAAATATATTTTTTATAGGCAATTTTATATGAACTGTTAAGATGCAGTCTATACACTCTTAACCCATTAAATATATTTAAAAAAAACCAGCCAGTAGCTGTCCTACTCTAGGACAAAGGTCTCTTCTCACACAGAGAAGGAATGAGCATTGATCACCATGCTTGCTCACTGTGCTGGCGATATCAGACCATGAAGTCCAGGTTTCCTCACGATGTTTTCCTTCACCGCATGTCAGTAAGGTATGTGCTACGCAATGACTGATACATGCGTGCCGTCAGTTAGGACAGGTCAACTCAAACCTGCTATGGCACTTTCCTCAAAACGCCATTCCAGACGTTGCCTTAGATTGTTACACTCACATAGTTTTTATACTACAATGTCTGGACTTTAAAAGACACCTTGATCTATGAGTTTGTTTCGGTTTCTTCTCAGAGCTAGTCGGATAGGAAATGCTAGCGCCATCTAGTCTTAAAATTATTTGACTTGTAAAAGTGTCTGTAACAGATTTATTTACAGAATTAAAAAAATATCGTTAACTAAAAAAGTATATAATGACATTGAAAACGTCACATCAGACACCGCAAACCGGTGCTTAACGAGCGGGTCCATAACCTCTGTGCCACCACATTTTAAAGATCAAAAACATGAAACTGTTATCTCTAGTTTTAATAAGCCCACGAAAACATTTAAGTTCCACGTCTAAATGTGAACTAACAAAATAATCCTGACCACACACATTGCAACTACAACCGTCTCAGCAAAAACCGCTCCCAAAACAGACCACAAATCCGATTTTTGCTATCTTATCCTTACCACAATATTCCAACCAATGCTACGAACACAATACCGTAAGTATTAAAGGAAAACTTTAATCAACTGTTGCCAAACTTCAAACTTAGACGTCTAAAGCATCCATAGACATTATTATACCATAATTTCAAAGTTTTAGTCTAAACGGGAACGCGAGCTATGCCATTGAGAATAGTTGGCAGCAGAATTTGTGTACAGCGCCATCTAGCGGCGGATAGCGCGAATAGCTTTGTTCGAAGAATGTTGTGTTGATTTATTGTAGGTAAAAATGTTTGGAGGGCAATTTGGCGAATAATTTTGGCGGTGGAATGGTGGCATTGATTGTTTGGGCTATGTAGTTGATATTTCAATTATCTAGGAGCTGGAAAATGCCGTCGACTTCACAATAAATGCTTCAAATACTTTTAGTAACAACCTACAATAGTTAAGTGTTTTGTAGAGGTTTTTAATATACTTACCTACAATTTGTTCCAAATCGATTTGAAATAAATACAAACAATATTTTTAAGTCTTTTTATCTGAAAATGTGAATTGAAAAAATGAGAAATCATGAGATTAGACAAAGTTGCGGTTTAAAAGATGATGTAGTAACAAAAATTGAAAGGAGTATGCTTAGGTGGTTGGTCATGTTGAGAGAATGAGTGAACGGCGATTAACAATAGGAATTTATAAGGCGGATGTCAATGGAAACGCCGGTAGAGGACGTCCTAGAAGGACATACATCGATGTTATTGGTGATGTTCTTCACAAAGGTCAGGTGCGTAGTATTCTCAACCGGCGTGTGGATGAAGCGAAAGGGGTATGTAAGGGTCATAGCATATGGCGTTCTATTGTTTCTGCCTACCCCCATGGGAAAAAGGCGTGAGTTTATGTATGTATGTATGCTATTATAAATGTAGATATTCTTTAAATCAAATCAAATTTATTTCCAATTTGAATCCTACGTTTGTATGTACCTAATTTTTTTATTAAAACACGTTGAGTATTTTAAAATACTTATTTTTTTCAAATAAATCACTAAAAGACTGTTTAGGTACCATTTTTTTCAAATTGTATTGAGTTGGACCTTATTAGATAACTAAATTATGATAATAACCAATCGTAGAGCACGTTCGTTCATTTGTTACACATCGAGACCCCTCCATGCCTCGGAGAGCACGTTACACAGTCGGTCCCGGGTTTCATACGAATACCTACGACAATCGTTATGGGAAGTCAGAAGCCCGAAAGTTTGACAACCAGTCTAACCTTAAAATATCGGCATTGCCCAGTAACTGGGTTGCGGAGGTCTGATGGCAGTCGTTCCGTGTAAAATACTGGTATCTGCATCTGGTTAGACTGGAAGCTGACCTCAACATAGTTGGGAAAAGGTTAGGCAGAATAACCAATCTTATGGAACATTAGTTCAAACCGTCTGTTATAAAATTTAACTCGGTTAAATCTTTGAACATTCGGACGCCAGTTAGTTCAGTTATTTTACTTATAGTCTAAGTTCCCAGTATAGAACGACCTTCACCGAGCTGGTTAATGGATGAAAAGTATTTTATATCAAATTAAATATGTCAATAAATATATTGCAAATGGGTTGACTAAAAAATGTCATTCCAGAATATGATTAGTAAAAAAAAAATATTTACACATTTCACTGGTTTGGTTAATAGACAAATTCCATACCAATCTAAAGTATGCAGCCTATAGAATATGCAAACGTTAGGTTGACTATTTTTTTCCCGTCACAACTCTTGGGTAGGCAGGTATAAACACAGCATTTATTGACATATTTAATTTGATATAAAATACTTTTCATCCATTAACCAGCTCGGTGAAGGTCGTTCTATACTGGGATCCTATACTATTATAAGTAGGTACCTAAGTACTTATCTGTAAGATGACGTAACTCACCCTAAATTCATAAAGGAGACAGTCTGTTCAAAATTTAATATTTATTGCTCTATGAGCATTTGGACTACTTACATAAACACTTCATTACTGTCCCACTGCTGGGCACGGGCCACGTCCCACTTTTAAAAAAAAATTAAAAACATTTCCCCACACTACGATATCTTCAGTATCGTAGGTGCATTTACAGACACAAATCTTCACATGCACAAACACCCAGATAACAACTATCTGTAGGCTATACAAATATTTGATCCGTGTGGGAATCGAACCCACGACTCGTAGCACAGAAGCCAATCGCTCAGCCACTGCACCAAATGTTTGTCGACCTTAGTCCACCACGCTGGCCTAGTGCGGGTTAGCGGACTATACACACCATCGTGAAAACTTTCTATAAAGGTATTGAGTCGGGAATAACTTTAGGTAATTTACGTTAAGATATGGCGCTTGAATCACCTTCTTATTACAGTTTTGGTAATTATAAACTAACATATTATGAAACTTTCGTAACAAGCAAAACAATCTTTCAAAATGTCTAGTTTTTAGCGGGCTTGACCACAGATAATATATTCGTAAAAATGTTTCGTTCAGCAATTATTATCAATACAAAGTATCATTAAAGAAACTATTTTATAACGATAGGTCAACCAGAATCTCATGGCATTAAAAATTAATAACAAATATTGATTTTCATATGGCAATGTCAACATGTCACTTGTCAAAACGAGTATGACTGTAGTTGATACATTTTCCAGTTCTGATTAATGTTTTCTTGTTCAAACATTTTTAATAAACATAGTTATTTTAAGAAGGTTTCCTTTTCCATTACAATAAAATTGCATAAAATCATATAACAGCATATCATTTTGGGACCCAGTGCATAATATCAGCAAGCACATTGGGTCACATAAAACAATAAGCCAAAACCTCTAACAACATGGATTTATGAAATACATGTTGTGCCGACCCCATCTAGTGTGGGATAAGGCCAGGAAGAAGATGAAGACGAAATTAAATAATAAAACTACAAGTATCAAGACTTTTTATTCAAATTACCCTTGTGTTACCCACAAAAAAAAATCCCTATTTGCCATCAGATTCTGGTAGACCCATACCATTGTTAAATTGTCATTTGCTTACAATCGAGAACTATTAAATTGACTGAATTGGACTTATGTTGGTTATAATATTATTGACTCATAATGCCATCTAAAAGGCGTGGTTAAAATCTTTCGAGTAATTCGGACCCACGGTGTATAATACGCCCTATTTATCCTTTCATAACACCGAATGAAGGTCACCATGGCATTTGGCAAAATGGCGTCAACCCCATAACTGATTCGCCATTGTAAAAACTATGACATTTAAATGTCATATAATGTCGTCTATTCCCATAAGAATTATAATCAGTTTAGACATTTTCTAATGACATCTATACTAATCTATACTAATCTTATAAAGAGGAAAGATTTGTATTTTTGTATGTAACGAATAAACTTAAAAACTACTGGATCGATTTCAAAAAATCTTTTGCCGTTAGAAAGGTACATTATCACTGAGTAACATAGGCTACGGGCGGAGCCGTGAGGACACAGCTAGTTATTTATAATTTGATTATCACTTGCATTAACGGTGAAGGAAAACATCGTGAGGAAACCTGCACACCTGAGAGGGCTCCGTAAAGTTCTCGATGGTGTGTGTAGCCTGCCAACCCGCACCAGGCCAGCGTGGTAGTCTAAGGCCTAAACCCTTCTCATTCTGAGAAGAGGCCCGTGCCCAGCAGTGGGACAGTAATGGGCTGATTATGTTATCTATATCTATACTTTTAGACTAATATTATAAAGAGGAAAGATTTGTATTTTTGTATGTAACGAATAAACTTAAAAACTAATGGACCGATTTCAAAAAATCTTTTACCGTTAGAAAGCTACATTATCACTGAGTAACATAGGCTACGGGCGGAGCCGTGAGGACACAGCTAGTGTTATGTAAAGTTATCATTTAACATTATTATCATGTTTTTACGACGACACAGATGCTTGTAAGATATTTGATTACGACGAAATAAATAACAGAATACTGACCTAATATTGTGGTGGATACATACTATTATGTTGTGTCGGATTTTGTTTACATCTTTACATAGTATAAAACAAAGTCGCTCCCGCTGTCTGTACGCTTAGATCTTTTAAACTACGCAACGGATTTATATGCAGTTTTCAGCAATAGATAGAGTGATTCAAGAGGAAGGTTTATATGCCCCACATTAGTATCTACATTGCACCCGTGCGAAGCCGGGGCGGGTCGCTAATGGGAAAATAAAAGTAAGTAGACTGTCTCGTTGGTCTAGCGGTGGCAAGAGCTACTGCTGATCGTGAGGTCCTGGGTGCGATCCCCAGGTCGGGCAGTGTTATTGGGGTTTTCCGTGTGGAATTCCTCAGTAGCAGGCTGGAGTTTGGATTTGTGCCCGGTTGATGGCAATAGCTCGCCTCCTATTACATGGGACTTAACTATAATGGCGAAGTGATAGTGTGTTATTAAACACCTCTGCTTAACCCTTCGTGGAATACAGGCGTTATGTGAAGTGTACTGGTCAGCTTCCATTCTAACCAGATGCGGCTGCATACTAGTATTTTACACGGAGCGACTGACATCAGACCTCCGCAACCCAGTTACTGGGCAATGCCGATATCCTAAGGTTAGATCGATTGACAAACTTTCGGGCTTCTGACTACCCGTAACGACTTTCATAGGTATTCGTATGACACCCGGGACCGAATGTTTAACGTGCTCAATTTTCAATAACCCAATATCTATACTAATATTATAAAGAGGAAAGATTTGTATTTTTGGATTTTTGTATGTAACGAATAAACTTAAAAACTACTGGACCGATTTCAAAAAATATTTTGATATTAGAAAGCTACATTATCACTGAGTAATATAGGCTACGGGCGGAGTCGTGCGGACACAGCTAGTATTTTATATTTTTCTAATAACTTTTGATAACCAACAAAATATTTAAATCCGAGATCCAAAAACATCATTAAATTCACATCAGTTGATATATCAATCATCCACAGATTAAAAAATACCAACAGACAGCAACAATCATAAAAAAAATCTTTTCTTAAAACCGACAAAGACATTTTCTTTATTTTTTTTTATACTTTTTATACGTTTTTTTTATGACAATACGTTTATCTTTTAATCGGTTGTACTTTTTCATTTACCTGGCTACAGAGGGATGAAAAGGGGCCATCCCTTTTGTGAAGAGCTGTAATTTGCAAGGCTCCCCGCCTTTTATTATTCGCAAGAATCCTTGCAAGAACTCTGTGCTTAGTAAAATTGTATTTTTAAGTTCTTTTAAGCACTTTTTCGTTAATGGTTTGTGCTTAGCTGTTATTGCAATTATAGTTATTATTCTATGATTATGTTTTGCTATGATATGTCTGGTTTTATTTTGAACTAGCGGCCCGTCCCGGCTTCTCACGGGTGGACATTTTTCCCGTTTTTGCAACATTTTTCATTTATGCTCCGCTCCTATTAGTCGTAGCGTGATGTTATATAGCCTATAACCTTCCTCGATAAATGGAATATCCAACACAAAAATATTTTTTCAATTCCAACCAGTAGTTCCTGAGATTAGCGCGTTCAAACAAACAAACAAACAAACTCTTCAGCTTTTTAATATTATATAGTATAGATATTGATGACTCGAGGCTTAATACCCACCACACGGATCATATGATTTGCAAGGTTAAGCTGCTCTTGCCGCGGTCACTCTGTGGATGGGTGACCGTTCGTTACAAATTAAGAGTCCTTCGTGCCTCGGAGACCACGTTAAACAATCGATCTCGTGAGTCGTTACGAATGCTTATGACAGTAGTTACGGGAAGTCAGAAGCCCGAAAGTATGACCACTGGGTTAACCTTAGGATATCGGCATTGCCCTGTAACTGGGTTGCAGAGGTCTGTTGGCAGTCGCTCCGTGTAAAATACTGGTATTCAGCCGCATCTGGTTAGACTGGAAGTTGGAATAGGAATTGAATTTTTCGGGTAAGTATGACGCAAGCAATTACCTGAATCTAGACCGATTATATTCTCATTTATTTACCCCTGTGAATCTTTCATAAACACTATAATAGATACTCTAATGTTCCGTATTCTGCACTAATTCTCCGGATCAGGATAGGACGGTAACATAAATAATATGTTAACGGTCCCCTCTCTAAAGTGACGCACACAAGCGCACTTGTCTGCGTGTGTGCGTAGAGGAATGTGCATAACGTATGAAGGGGGGCTCTGGAGTAGTGATGGGGTAATATTATCGATATTTTTGTTTGTGTATTGTATGAAGATTTATTTTGAAGTAATATTTAGTTCTATAAGTGCAAAACGGTTTTGGACTAAACTATAAACTCGACATCATTAAAAAATCTTATGACAAGATACGGTTAAGCATTTATAGTTTAAAAAACTGTTCGTAGTATAGACTGTTGAATTATTATTAGATCAAAAATGCGACCTTGTTATTGCAAATTATTATGCAAAAATATTTTTGTTAATAATAATGCAAACATCGGCTGCTATATTATCGAGTAGTAGATACATTTGGAGATTCATATTCAGCAGTTGCGATGTTATAAATAAAATAATAATACCAGTCGTAATTATCCCACTGCAGGGCAAAAGTCTATCCTCACGAGTCGCCTATTTCAGACAATTTACAAATCCAGGTTTCCTCACAATTTTTTCCTTCACCGTACTTGTATCATTGATGGCAAAGATTAATTTAGAAAATAACATTAGGTACATGATTTTGCAAAAGTCGCATTAGTACATTTCACCACCTGGTGCTCAGGCAGGTTCACAACCTCCATGCCACCACGAAGTCATAATTACATAAATTCATCAAAATACGTTAGGTACATTAAAAGCTGGTAAAACCCCGCACAACGCTCCAGCTAGGCGCCAAAAATTAATTGTCACAACGTTAATTGAGAACGAAGAGCTGGTGGGTCTATAAAATGAACAAATTGAATTAACAGCACCCTTTTCAGCAGTCCGTTATTATTTATTGCTATTATATCAGTATTGAGTTTTATTAAATGTGAAATCTAGATTTGACTGTGAAAGGTCTCATCTTGATTCTACAGAAGTGTTCCTACCTTTGCTTTGTCCTGTTTCAGGTCTACTTTTAGATTTGTTATGTATTTTCTTGTTTACGTCATTGTTTTCTAGTTCACGATCATTTTGTTTTGGAAGAGAATCTAATTCTAAATATAAGCATACATTATTGCATAGATTTTATTGTTTTTTTTTATTGTTACTTTATATACTGTAATTGCGTTTTCAAATAGATACAGATTCATTTCATCTGTTGACCATGGGGTTCTGGGTTCGATTTCGAGGTCAGGCAAAGTGGTATTGGGTTTTTTCATTCTCAGTAGCAGCCCGGAGTCTGGATTTCTGCCCGGTTAATGGTAATAGGCTCGCCTTCTATTACTCGAGACTTTAACATAACTGGCGAAACGAGAATGTACTAAAAAAATCACCTCTACCGAATCCTTTGGGGAATATAAGGCGTGATGTTATGTTGGTAAATGTCTTCTTCCATACTATTACATACACTCCCGGAATGAATTATAACTATAACTAGCGGACCAGGCAGACATCGTCCTGCACGGAAAAGCAGCGCCATATGATTTGTTCAGCAAATCAAATGTGATGACATACCGATAGCAGCGCCACCTACCGGGTTCAATTGTATTTTAAAACCACCCGGAAACCCATTGAAATATACACATAAAAGTTCATCCAAATCGGTCCAGCCGTTTAGGAGGAGTTTGGTGACAAACACACGTACAGAAGAATTATATATATTAAGATGTTCACAATAGATGCCTGCTTACCTTTCTGGTAAAATCTAACATTTCTGGATCAGTTGCTGCTATCACTTTTAAACGCATCACCAAATAATATTGAATCACTTACAACACCTAAGATGATAGAGTGGTTTTCTAACTTCATCACCCTTAAGAAAATTAAATTAAATTTCGCTTGCCCGAATCTGTCCGCCATACTTTCTAATTATATCACGTCTACCGTTACGGTAAGTCCATCAACTAAGGTAATAACTTGAAAATTACTAATAGGTACGTGATAATTTATGGCGTTGGAGGTACCTGATGTATTAGGAAGGTGGACAAGAGCATCCATCTGTGAAAGTACTAATAAAGGTACCAAATCTAGCGTGTTAATTTTGGCAATCTTTGAGACGTCTGATGGACTGTCTTTGGGAGGTGTATGTTTAATAAGATACATATTTTGTTACAGACTAATTAGAGGGGCTCATGGCTAATTACCAATCACGTAGAGCATACGATTTGTGAGGTTAAGCTGCGTTTTCCGCGGTCAGTCCTGGGACCGTACGTTACACATCAAGACCCCTCCGTGCCTCGGAGAGCATGTTAAACAGTCGGTCCCGGGTGTCATACGAATACCTATGACAGTCGTTACGGGAAGTCAGACGTCCGAAACTCTGACAGTTGGTCTAACCTTAGGGTATTGGCATTGCCCAGTAACTGGATTGCGGAGGTCTGATAGCAGTCGCTCCGTGTTAAATACTGATATTCAGCCGCGTCTGGTTAGACTGCAAGCTGACCCCAACATAGTTGGGAAAAAGCTAGAGGGAACGATTTTGTTAGAGATTAATATCGTGATTAGCCATCGTCACGTCTTATTTGGGATAGAAGTAAGTCCAGAAGTAGATAACGATAGGTTTCCGTTAATGTCCAAGAGTAAACAGTGGTAGGCAGTCTCGATTGATTTAAATGGTAAAGTAGAACGTTCCACCTTTTGTAGCTAAGTTTCCTGCTGTTATTTCAACATCTGGACAAATATTTGTAGGTCCGAGATATTTGATTCGAATCCAAATTTTCTTACTGGATTCGTGCCAGTGTTTTAGTAAATATAATGGTAGGTACCCATAGGATGGATTGTGTGAAGGATGATATGAGTAAGAAAGGAGTGAGTACTGAGATGACGACTGATAGACGAGAATGGAAGAGAAATACATGTTGTGTCTACCTCACCTAGTGTAAGATAAGGGCAGGGAGATGATGAATGGTAGGTACCCAAGATATAGCAAATCGGCCTGCTTGCTGAACATGTAACTCGAGATAAAAATCCCAGAAGTCTTTGTCAAAGTATGGTCAAAGAACAGAAGATTACCCAAGAGGAATCTATATCGGTCTCAAAAATGAGAACAAACGAGGCTTAGATGATAGATTAGCTGCGTGTGAATCATTTGAAACTTCTTAGAACTTTGTAAGACAACTCAAGGATAAATAAAACGTAAGTGATACTAAAAGAAATGCCGTGAAAGCAGCGCGAACAAATCCTGATTCCAACTAGAAATTAGATTACTATTTTCTTTAGAAATAGAAAAGTACAGGTAATGTTTCTTAATGCAATGTGCATTTGGATCTAGGACAAGTTGGGTTTCTTTGTTTCTAGCTTGGATAGTTTCTCCATTATCTGTTTAGTGCGTTTGTTTGAACAACATGACTGGTTTTGATGGAAATTATTACTACACGGAGTGGGTTTTGGATATTTTTCAAACTTCTTGTGTTCTTTCGTCTTGAGCAATTAATGTACTATCTCGTTCATGGTTTTGACTTTTTTGTATCAATAACTACTAATATTTTCTTTATTTTAAGCTTTGTCATCATTCATAATGATTTTCATGGTTACAACAGTCATTTACCAGATAGTAGTGATAGCCTAGTGGTATGACCGTCGGATTGCCAAGTCATAGGTCTCGAGTCCGAACCCAAGGCACGCACCTCTGACTTTTCAGATTCATGTGCGTTCTATAATTATCACTTGTTTAAGAACGGTGAAGGAAAACATTGTGAGGAAAGCATGCCTGAGAGATATTTCTCGACGGCATGTGAAGCCAAGTCAGAGGCCCACGGGCGGCATAAACTCTGACACCAGCTTAGTCACTAACCACACGAAAAGAAGAGGATCTACCAGATAAAATCTCAAGTTTCCTTTTATGACACCAGATTGGCCAACTTGTGTCCGAGAACTGCTCTACCATAGAGAGTATCTCTCCGTCACCAATTTCCAGTAACAATTTACTATGAAAGTGCTAACTGCATAAATCATAGAGTCTTTAACTATAAATCTTGCCTAACTATGAAATTAATTATCCTAATAATTGTTCGAAGGAGGTCTCTACCACTTAGGCCCGTCTATTTCAATGATTTATACATCAATTACGTAGGAGTTCCGATTCTGTTTCGTCTAGGTTATCAAATAGACCCGTTTGGTAGCTGTAGGTTTTTGAAGAATTATGTAAGAGTGGGATAATATAACATCACGCCTGTATTCCCCGAAGAGTTGGGCAGAGGTATATAGCAACACCCTCATTTCGCCGTTATAAGTCCCATGTAATAGAGCGCGAGCCTATTGCCACCAACCGGGCACAAATCCAAACGCCGGGCTGCTACTGAGGAATTCCACACGGAAAAACCCAGTAACACTTTGCTCGACCTGGGGATAGAATCCAGGATCTCACGATCAGCAGTCGCGCTTGCCACCACTAGATCAACGAGATAGTCACGTCAGCTGCATGCATAACGATTGCTGGACAAGTCTCCACACAATGCGTGCCTGAAGATGGACGGTGACCGACAGAGGTGGCGAGATGACTTGGACGCGTATCGCGTGGTTTGAGGTGTCACAGGGAATTTATACATGGAAGAATTTGGGGGAGGGCTTTGCCCAACAGTGGGACAGTATAGGCTGACATAAAAAAATAATGTTTTTCTTTTTTTTGAGACTTTAGTTCGCTCTTCAGCGACTATCAAGCCTGATTATGTACGTATTATATTATTAGATACTAAAGAATAAAATTAAATATAAAAAATCACATACACCAGGAACACAATTTCACCGACACGGACTCCCACAACAGAGGAAAATAAAAAATGTTGGATAGATAATTTAGTAGTAGTAACATTCACTTTATTTTGTGTGTTGTCTAATTAGTTTTTTACTCAACCAGAAGCCTTAATTAAAAGACAAAATTTGTTGGTTTAAAAGTCGATAAAATTATATTAAGAAGTGATATTTTTTCAGCTATGAGCACTAAAGTCTGACAACCAGTGTAACCTTAGGATATCGGCATTACCCTGTAACTGGGTTGAGGAGGTCTGATGGCAGTCGCTCCGTGTAAAATACTGGTATTCAACCGCATCTGATTAGACTGGAAGCTGACCTCAACATAGTTGAGAAAAAGCTTGGTAAAACATTTTGTAAGACGTATCCATACTAAAACACAACCCTTATCCTTTTTCAAACATAAATAACAAGTGAAACTACTTACAATTTACATAATATTTATATTCCTCCCAACATGAACGTAAATTGAAATATTATAATAAATATTAAATTCATCGACACCGTCCGTGTCCCCTCACTAGCCGGGCACAGACGTCCCTATCGATCCAGCATCCGCGAGGCACCTCCACACTATCGGCCGATGACCCCGTGACCCATTGTGAGTATTATTACGCTTTTTTTTAATAAAGAATATAAGCTGAATAACAGGATGTTAATAAGAGAAATAAAAAATGGTTTTAAAAAAATATAACATAACATAACGTCACACCTTGCATTCCTTGAAGGGTTCGGCAGAGGTGTTTTAGTACACCCTCGTTTCGCCAGTTATGTTTAAGTCCCATATAAAGTCCACTGAAAACTTTTCAGTGTGCCGTACGAAAATAGGAAAAACGACAATTTTATTAATTACCTAACTGTTTTAAGCATCAATTGCACCAACTATGGCCATTCCAGACGTTGTCCTACATTGTTACACTCATATAGTTTTTATACCACAATGTCTGGACTTTAAAAGAGACCTTGATCTCTGAGTTTGTTTCGGCTTCTCAGTGCTAGTCAGATAGGAAATGCCGGCGCCATCTAGTCTTAAAAAAAACATTACATTGACTTGTTAAAGTGTCTGTAACAGATTTATTTACTATAGCTCCGCCCGCGTAAGAAGTTTTATTCCAGTAATAAATATAGCCTATGTTACTCAGTGATAATATAGCTTTCTAACGGCAAAATATTTTTTAAAATCCGTCCAGTAGTTTTTAAGTTTATTCGTTACATACAAAAATACAAATCTTTCCTCTTTATAATATTAGTATAGAAGTATAGACTAGCGACCCGCCCCGGCTTCGCACGGGTGCAATGTAGATACGAATGTGGGGCATATAAACCTTCCTCTTGAATCACTCTATCTATTGCTGAAAACTGCATTAAAATCCGTTGCGTAGTTTAAAAGATCTAAGCGTACAGACAGCGGGAGCGACTTTGTTTTATATTATGTAAAGATTAAAAATTATTATCCACTATTTATTGTTTAGATAAGTTTTAATAAGAATATTTTATTTTTATAGCAGTGATAGCCTAGTGGTGTGACCGTCGGACTGCCAAGTCATAGATTTCTAGTTCGAACCCAAGGCACGCACCTCTGACTTTTCGGATTCATGTGCGTATTGTATAATTATCACTTGCTTAAAAACGGTGAAGGAAAAAAATCGTGAGGAAACCGGCATGCCTGAGAGATATTTCTCGACGGCATGTGAAGCCAAGTCATGGGCGGCATAAACTCTGACACCAGGTTAGTCACTCACCACACGAAAAGAAAGAAGAATATTAACTCACATTAGTATAATATTCCTTTTGATACCTCCTCCTAGTTAAACTATATGCTGGTATTACGAGTACCAGAATGTTCAACCAATGGTCATCTGATCAGAGAACAATTGGTCTATTTTAGGAACATCTGCCGCCTGACCTCTGTGACCCCTAGCCAAACAATATAAATTCATAGTGTTATAATATAACCCGTCCGTTTCGAGTGTGCCGTTACCTCCGCCCGCGCTCCCATACCGCGCCTCCAGCGATACCCGCTCAGTAGCGCTAGCTTCACTTCCATTGGTCAGAGATACTGACGTCATAACGGTCGAAAAATTTGAAAAAAGCGGGTATATGCATATACAAGGTGTAAAGAGACCCTTCACGAAGCCGTCAACCATGCATTCAGTACATCAAACTAAGTAACCCTACGCAAAAATTGTCGCTGGGAAACGACTTTTTTTTTGGGTGAAAAATATCGTTTTACGGTAAAGCTCAATGAAACGCACACAAAACATTGTGCTGATAGATGCAATGAATAGTAAACGGGTAATGAAGGTATTTCAAGTACATTTGTAACCTTCAAAATTAGTAGGTATTTTAAAAAAAGTTGTGAAAATGATCGAACTTAGACGTCCAATATCTCCGTAACTAGAAGGTTCCCAGGAATAGTCCAGAACAAAAAAAATATCGCAATGACGTGGAGAATAAGTGCCTTTCGGCCTCGTTAAGGGTCTACCTATATTTACACCGTTTATAAACTCACTCCTTTTTCGCATGGGGGTAGGTAGAAACTATAGAATGCCACATGCAACGATCCTTACATACTCCTTTCGCTTCATACATCTTGTCATATACGCACGCCGGTTGAGAGTACTACGCACCAGTCCTTTTTGAAGATCATCACCAATAACATCGATGTATGTCCTTCTAGAGCGTCCTCTACTGTTTCCACTGACACCCGCCTTATAAATTTCTTTTGTTAATCGCCGTTCACTCATTCTCTCAACATGACCAAACCACTTAAGCATACTCCTTTAAATTTTTCTCACTATCATCATTCTTCTGCCTTTATCCCAACTTATTTGTGGTCGGCGCAGTATGTCTTCTTCTTCCACACATCTCTATTAGCCTCCATTTCAGTAGTCACCCCCTCTCTATCCATATCATCTTTCACACCATCCATCCATCGTTTCTTCTACTCTTATAACCATCCACATTCGTACTCAATACTTTCCTCACGACATGTTCCTCGTTCCTCCGCATCACATGCCCATACTATGACAACCGGTTTCCACACAACTTCTCAGTCACCGACGCCACTTTCAGGCTTCCTCTTACATACTCATTTCTAATTCTATCCATTCGCGTAATACCACACATCCATCTTAGCATTCTCATCTCAGCTGCATGCAATTTTTGTCACTACATCATCTTTTAAACCGCAACTTTGTCTAACCACATCAGTTTCATCACGGTTAACCCTTAACTGGGTGTCACACAGATGCATGTTTAGTTTTAAACTGTATGTTAATTCTGTAGTTAAAAAAAACATGAACCCGAAGCTTAAAAGAGGAAATTGAAAATGCGGGTACCGGTAGGGAATTCTGATTACAGAAACGTTCAACAATTTTTACTGAACCGTTAATTCAAATTGTTTGACAATAAAAAACGTTTTGAGCTGCCTCGTTGGTGTAGTGGTGGCAAGCGCGACTGCTGATCGTGAGGTCCTGGGTTCGATCCTCAGGTCGAGCCAATTTGGAAAACAAGAATTATTTCGTGATGAAACTGATGTGGTTTGAACAAAGTAAATAAGCAATAAAGAATTGAGTATTGAAAGTTGCGGTTTAAAAGATGATGTAATATCACGCCTGTATTCCCCTAAGGGTTGGGCAGAGGTGTATAGTAACACCCTCATTTCACCGTTATGTTTAAGTCCCATGTAATAGGGGGCGAGCTTACCAACAACCGGGCACAAATCCAAACTCCAGGCTGCTACTGAGGAGATCCACACTGAAAAACCTAATAACACTGTCCGACCGGTGGATCGAACCCGTTACCTCACGATCAGCAGTCGCGCTTGCCGCCACTAGACAAAACGATGTAGTTTTAATTGCTAAGTACAGCTCAACATAGCCTAGCAAGTAATAAATGAATCATAACTGCTTACCTTATTGAGAATGGGGTAATACCCATCAACAAACACTTTTACCCCGTAAAATAAACAAAAGGAAAAAATGAGATTATTTTATATGGAAATAGCGAATAAAATCTCATGGAATATTTTATGGTAATTTTTCCATAGATTGATGGTTATTGAATAACTATAGGTATCTCGTCTTTCTTTATGTAACGATTGGTTCTGAAAGGGGGTAAGTAGAGGTGTAAGGAGGTCCACACTATGTTCAGCAGTGGACTTCTTCTTTTCGTGTGGTTAGTAACTAACCTGGTGTCAGAGTTTATGCCGCCCATGGGCCTCTGACTTGGCTTCACCTGCCGTCGAGAAATATCTCTCAGGCATGCCGGTTTCCTCACGATGTTTTCCTTCACCGTTTTTAAGCAAGTGATAATTATACAATACGCACATGAATCCGAAAAGTCAGAGGTGCGTGCCTTGGGTTCGAACTCGAGACCTATGACTTGGCAGTCTGACGGTCACACCACTAGGCTATCACTGCTGTTGATTGATAGACGAGTAAGATTTATATAGGTATTGGGATACCAATTCAGGATGTGAGGAACAGAACTCAATATTTCTGGGAAATTATATGTACTTGTGGGAATTGAACTTGCGACCCGTTGAGTAGCAGCAAAGTACTAAGCCAGTGGACCAATTGCGATTTCGTAATATTTTCTATGATTAGAAACTTTTATGATGAGTTCTTAGGACCAATTTAATTTATTTTGGTTGTATGTATAATTATATCTATAGGTACTAATATTATAAAGCTGAAGAGTTTGTTTGTTTGAACGCGCTAATCTCAGGAACTACTGGTTAGAATTGAAAAAATATTATTGTGTTGGATAGTCCAATTATAGAGGAAGGTTATAGGCTATATAAAATCACGCTACGACCAATAGGAGCGGAGCATAAATGAAAAATGTTGCAAAAACGGGAAAAAAGTCAACCCGTGCGAAGCTGGGACGGGCTGTTAGTTCATTATATTCATAAGTGCCTGGTTGGTCTAGCGGTAGCAAGCGCGACTGCTGATCGTGAGGTCATGGGTTCGGTCTCCAGCTCGGCCAAAGTTTTATTGGGTTTTTCCGTGTGTAATTCTTCAGTTTGGATAATGTGCCCGGTTGATAGCAATAGGCTCGTCCCCTATTACATGGGACTTAAACATAACGGCGAAATGAGGGTGTTACTATACACCTCTGCCCAACCGTTCGGGGAATACAGGCGTGATGTTATGTATGTATGTAACTTTTCCATACTATTCAAATATAATTATTTCTTTAATTGTAAGTATGGAAAGTGGTATTAAATATACTCGTATTTCGAAAACTTGTTCTACGAAAATTGTTCAGTTTCCAATACCGAGTAACTGTACAAAATTCTTTGAGTTAATTTTTTAATCTATACTAATATTATAATCTATAGGTACTAAAATTATAAAGCTGAAGAGTTTGTTTGTTTGAACACGCTAATCTCAAGAACTACTGGTTGGAATTGAAAAATTGCTTTTGTGTTGGATAGTCCATTTATCGAGAAAGGTTATAGGCTATATAACATCACGCTACGACCAATAGGAGCGGAGCATAAATGAAAAATGTTGCAAAAACGGGAAAAATGTCCACCCGTGCGAAGCCGGGACGGGCCGCTAGTACCTTATACAGGGTGTAAACAAAATCATGTAATTCCTTCAAACCTCGTGATGTACTGCTGACATAGATTAACACTGAACGGGTTACTTTTGGAATCAATAAAAAAAATTACAAAATGTAAACATGTGTTCTTAACGTGAGGCATTTTAGCGCCCCGAATTAAATGACCGCGCTGCGAGCGATAGCCGCTCTATTCGCGCTAAAATGCCTCACGTTAAGAACACACGTTTACTTCCTGTATTTTTTTTTATTGAATCCATAGTTATCCCGTTCAGTGTTAATCTATGTCAGCAGTACATCACGAGGTTTGAAGGAATTACATGATTTCGTTTACATTTACATTTTTAGCTAAGTTTTGATGACATTTAATTATGTAAATTGTTTTATATAGTTTAGCTTCCTTGTCACTTTTGTAAATGTGAGAACTTTGTGGACCTGCATCTATAACTTTGTAAATTACTATTATTAATATTTTATACTCAAGTCTTTTAGTACTACATTACTCATTGGTCTGTGGTCAGGACTTCATTGTTCTCTCACTATCCTAAATTATTGTACTATATCCACTGAAAATGTTAAAGATATTATTTTGAAAAGAGTAACCATGGAGTTTCTTGCCGGCTCTTCTCCATAGGAAACGACTAATTGGAACCGTGCACCTAAATTCGGCTTTTCATAAGCACCTGTATTGGTTTATGTGAAATATTTTTTTGATTTGATTTGACACCATGTATAGAGAAACTGTCAAACCGCCATATTTAACTCTCAGTTAAGAGTTAACCGACAATTGTGAAACAAGTCCTGTAGTACTGGATTACTACTGAAGTTGTCTTCACAAATGCCATAATCTTAATACTACTATACCAACTTACCTAAGCAAGTTTAATATACCCGTTTAACCAAAATTGTACCTAAGTTGCCCGTCCTGGTACCTACAAAGGCGCTATTCATAGCCCAGAAGTCGACAGAATGTAGCACAAATTTGTAACTACCTATTATAATATATAGCGTTTGCCCGCGACTCCGTCTGCGTGGTTTTTGGATATAAACTTTGGTTGACTTTAAACTAACCGTTATTTGAGGGTAGTTTGGAAAAAATCTTTAATCGAGTAGTTAATCGTTTGGTTTGAAGTGTCTATACTAAGTTTTAAGTCCATAAGCAAAAATAATCTGATTTTCCTGTTCAAAATTGAATACCCGTTTCACCCGTTATTAGGGATTTTATTATTTTTGTTAAGAATTTGTTAAGAATATTTATACCTTTCAAGGTGATCGCGGTGAATAGGATTTTCCATACAAACGATTACACCTCGTTTGACACCCTTAGGGAAAGATTCTCGGAACAAATCTCGTTTCTTAGTATCACCTCCACACCCTCTAAGAAAATAAATAATCTTATTTTTCTATCTTCAGCGGTTTCGGCTGTACGTTCGCTGTCAGTCAATCAGTCAGTCCCGGAACAATTTTATATAATAGATTTTATATTGGGATTGCAGTATGATATTATAAGCATGGTGGTCGATGTTGCTGCTCCATTTTCTTACAAACATAACCTAACCAGCTTTTTATGTCATCTTCTTGAAATAGTAGACTACCTAAGTTACTTCCGAGGACACTACAGAAATTGCTGTTTTATTTATAGCCCAGAACTCGACAGAATTACTTGGGATAAAATTATATTCAATACTATGATAAATAATAATAATACTCAAAAGAGATGCATTAGGTCCATGTTCAAACTTGAAACTACACAGAGTTGCAAACCATATTTTCAAAAATATAAAATATTGACATTACCATCCCTTTACATCTTGGAAAATGCAATGTTCTTACGGTACAACCCTCACCTTTATACTCGCATGGCAGATCTATTTCCACGTAATAGGCGCGACAATACTATGATTTGCTTACATCAATATAGGACTGCACTTATGCGGAAAAGTGTCTTTTGCATGACTCCAAAAATTTATAATAAACTGCCAAAAAGTTGGAAGCATTTAAGTGATGTAGCGTTCAAAAATAAAGTAAAGAATTTTCTAGCAGATAAAGCCTATTATAATATTAATGAGTTTTTGGCGGAAGGTTTTCAACATTCTACATAATTTAATGTAATTATATAATAAATATTTGTATGCCATTGATCATGGCAAACATGATGATCTCTATTGTTACTTTAACATCTTGCATATATGCTGACAATTGTTTTTGTATGTATGTACACTCATGTTTGAGCAAATTAAAATTATCTTATCTTATCTATGATTGCCAATATTTTTATCATAGACCTGGATGCTAGATCTTTTCTTATAAAATTACTTAAGTTGCTTTTAACGGCACCTCTCTACAAACTCGTATCGAAGTGCTGTATTCATAGTGCAGAACTCGACAGAATGAAGCACGAATATGTATATTACCATTTAACATGAGGAGCACAGTTTGATGTTATTAGCATCAAGTTGCTGTTCCTATGGCCAAAAACGAATCGTTATGTTCAGCACTGGTAATTTTTTTATTGCCGAACTGGGTATATATACTCGTAAGAAAATTTTATCTATAATAACTACTAATATATGGAAGTGTCTACTTTGCAAAACTATGGGGTCTTTGCTCCATTAATTTTAATTTAAAGATACAAGAGTCTAATTTTAACCGATAACGCTCGGTAAATTATAGGAATCGACCATAAGGCGCCCGATGAGACAGTTACTTTTTCTAGTGATAGATTCAGGGGCTTCAGTTACAATACTGAAGATACAAATTAAGTAAAATACTTCTAACACAACCAATATTGCTTTTCTGTACAAAGTTATATTTCTAAACCTATCTAACACAGTAATGATGGGAGTATAATTTTAGTAGAACATTCTAAAAAGCAAGTTATTATCATTCAAGAATTTCTCAGATGCGTCGAAATGTCACCATTTTCATATCTAGCATAAATCTTAACAGCTATATTTAAGTCGTTGTAAGTATTAAATCAAGCTTGTACATAATTTCCTGTCATCTAAAATGTTAATAGACTGACAGTTAGCGTATAATGGCTGCCACTTTAGCGCGAGAAAATCTACCAACTTAACATTGGCGCGAGAATGCAGACTCCATTGTATCCACCATCTTCTAAAATATGGACGCCGTCAGTATTGCCTCAGCCCATAATAATAGTTGCCAGCCTAAAGCTACCAAGATACCTTTTGCCTATTCTTAACGCGGCAAGATAGGCGGCCTATATCCAATCCGGATCAGCACGAAAATCGTAGCAAGATTTTATATTAATTCTCGTACCCACAAGTGCCATAAAAGCAGTAAGTAACAGAGCCTTTCAAAGAATAATAAACCTTAAAATCTTCAGAATAAAGCCGGCTTTTGTATGGTTTGTCTGAGAGTTGTAGATGCTATTTTTACTCCCCTTCGCATCTGCACCGAAATCGATAGTCATTGCACGTGTTTAAAAATAATGTAGCCTCTACCCTCAGTCTCGCTATTCTATGATAAACACCGAAAATCTCTGAAACAAACATTTGGATTAGAGCACTTACCTTGGAAGCACCGCTTCGCACCGACCACATGAAAGAACAGAAATAAAAAATAAAACAAAACAAAATAGCAAAGAAAAAACAGAATTTAATGTTCTAAAATGTGCCAAACAAAACATAAGTGTAGGAAGTCGGAAGAAAATAATACAGGAAATTAAATTTTTCGAAATATTCGAGAAATTCAAAGAAAAACGCGACACATGCGCCTCTGGCAAAGGTAGTGGCGCTCTGGTCCAAAGCCTTCGGGGGCGCGTTTATATACCCGCACGCGGGTAGAAGAGGTAACGGGGCGGCGGCCATCTTTGCCGTCGCTATAGCAACGAGGAGATGGCCTATTACGGGAGGGTGGCGCAGATTAGGTGTACGATCAGCAGCCAAAGCTTATGAGATGATATTAAAAAAATAATTTAATTCCTGTTTGACAATAAATTAATTTGTGTTAATCCTTCTGATTTAATTAGTGAGAATTTGGGTATTTTTACATATTTTCTCCTTTTTTTGTTAATTCATGTCCTGATTGCGTTAATAAATATTCTTATTTGGGTGAAAGTTTCATTAAATTAGGTTAAGCGGTTACTGAGATTAGACTTAAAAAACGGGGTAATCAGGTAAAAATGAAGAAATTCTGTAATTATTTTTAATATACGTTATTTATGATGCGGTTTCCTTTAAATTTAGCAAAAATAATCCAAATTTGAAAAATTTCACAGGTCCCTCGGTGGGTGCCAAGAAATAATCTGGCGCCCAACGTGGGCTTTATAATTTCTTCTAACATTTCATTAATGTTTTCACCCATATTGATGCAATCATTTACAAAACTGGAATAAGAATTGAAAATATCGTTACTTCTCTTTGAAATTTAACCTAACATGATCACTGTCATACAGATGAGTTTTAGATATCCACAATAGTGTGCCGTGTAGATTACATCAAGAAACGATATGAGAGTTATGATTAGGGTAATGTTACTTTCCCAAAGACCGTGGAACTACCAAGAGATGCAATAATACTGGCAGCTAGATCTCTCCTACAGATGCCATTCTTTCTTCCAGCGCGTTAGGTTAGATATAGAAGGTCTAAATACTTAAGCATGTCATATTATTAGTTCAAGATAGTTTGGCGATGACGTGATCTTCACATTACAATTCGTTTCGTGTTGGAGTCTAGGCATAGCCAATATGTAAGAAATAGGTACCACGGTCTCGGTAAGTAGCAGTGATAGCCTAGCGGTTGAACGCTTGCCTTCCATGCAGGAAGGTCTGAGATAGATTCCGGCTCGCACTTCTGTCTTTTAAAATCGTGTGCGGATCAGAATTTTATTATGACTTGCATTAATCTCTTGACAAGCCTCCAAATAAGTTTTTAATGTTGTGTGTAGTACGCTATCTCGCACCAAGCCAGCGTGGTTGAATGAGGCCTAATAACTCAGAAGGGTTCTTGGCCATTACTCCACTGTTAAGCATGGGCCTCTGGGACAGTAACGCGGAAGGCCCCATTTTTCCACGCGTCTAATTTGTAGCTGTATGTATGACAGTACAGTGTGTGGCAGTTCTACGTCTCAATAAAAGAGCACTTATGCTGACCTACTAAGTAAGACCAACAGCGGCGTCGCCGGTATAAGAAATTAGTTCTGAGATCTTGTTCCCGCCTTCCCAGCTCGGTGACTACAGCTAATCCCTCTTTACAAGACAAACCTATCCAGTAGTGAGCTTTGAACTACTGTTGATAATGCTGTTGATTGTTGAAGCATTTCTAGGGATCAAGAAAGTGATTTATCCAAAATATTAGCAAAATCACCAAATACGCTCGACACAAAATTAATTAAACAAGAAAATAAGCTTTTTCTTCTATCACTACCCCTCGCTGCGTCCGTTTCAACCCTCCATTTACGCACACACACTCAAAACTGCACACAACCCCAAACACTGGTCTATGAATACGGCACACTGCCACAGAAATTGTAGCTTTCCAACTAGAAACACAGATGGCGTTGTCCTCAAAAATGCCGAAGGTACGCCCGACACTGTGTATCTCCGTGTTTCAGTCGAGATATTCTATTGTTTCACACACAGGATGCCATATCGACGAATATTGCCGTCTCTTTCACACACTATAGACTTACATGCGCTGTCTTGCTCGCTTGCACAGCGGTTGACAGATGTAAATTCGCAGGAAAAAAATTGATTTTCATCCCGTCATTGCAATTTTATTTTTGCAAAAAATAATTTGATGATTTTGAGAGTTATTTGTTATTTTTGTTTGGCTTTTTAGGTTTTAGAAACAGAAATTGTTTTGTTTTTAGACATTTCTTAAGCAAGTGTATGAAATAACGAACCGTTCTATGTATTTCTTTTCCAATAGCGAAGTGAAACGATATACCTATCTCAGTTGGCTACATCCTTTAATATTTTAGCAATGTTATTCCTTGAAGTATTTGTCAAATTAATATTAAACTTTAACTTTCACAAAATAAAGTCCAATTTCAGTTGTACGCACCAATTTTTGTAACATAGTAACTTTCTGCCCGCGCTGAATATTTTATTACGATTGTTTTGTACTACTCGATCAGAGATGGCGGTAGTGAGACGCTAAATTATTTTATTGTTATTTTATATGTATACAATTGTGTTGTACAAATAAATATAGGAAATTAACAATAAACTCAGTTTCTATGCCATATAAGTAATAGTACAGACGTCATGAATATTAGTGGTTTAGCTACTCGATACCAGATGTCGCTACTTACGTTTTCATTTTGTCTTTGAATTTATTTTATAAAATGATGAGTGCATTATCACATGAATGATTGTTTTATCCATTATAATATTTAATGTAATTCCGGTGATATACGGAATGCTTGCCTTTACCAGATTTTCTCAATCAGAAATTATCAATTTTCCAGCGAGTTAAAATGTCGGAGTGTTTCATTTATTAGTCCCCCGTTCAGCGGTGGACGTTTACAGTTTGATATATTAATAGTAGGTAGTTAATTAAGACATAATTAACTATAGGATATCGGCATTGCCCTGTAACTGGGTTGCGGAAGTCTGATGACAGTCGCTCCGTGTAAAATACTGGTATTCAGCCGCATCTGGTTAGACTGGAAGCTGAGCTCAACGTAGTTGGGAAAAGGCTAGGCAACGAACATAAACTACTTACTTTTTCCCGTAGGGGTAAGCAGAAACTATAGAACGCCACATGCTACGACCCTTACATACTCCTTTCGCTTCATCCACATTCACACATCTTGCCATACACGCACGCCGGTTGAGAGTACTACGCACCTGTCCTTTGTGAAGAGCATCACCAATAACATCGATGTATGTCCTTCTAGAGCGTCCTCTACCGTTTCCACTGACATCCACCTTATAAATTCTTTTTGTTAATATCCGTTCACTCAATCATATTTAATATTATTATCTCAAAATGACCTTTATTTTAAACACCGTCTACACACAATATTTTAACCCTAAAGAGGTGACCTAAAATTGTGCTACGATTTCTTTTTACTTTGAATCAGATCAGTAGGTATCTAGATTTTAGGAATTTCATCATTAAAAACAAGATCGCGTTAATATCGTTCTGCCTAGCCCTTCCCAACTATGTTGTGGTCAGCTTCCAGTCTAACGAGATGCGGCTGGATACCAGTATTTTACACGGAGCTACTGCCATCAGACCTCCGCAACCCAGTTACAGGGCAATGCCGATATCTTTAGTTTAGACCGGTTGTCAGACTTTCGAGCTTCTGACTTCCCGTAACGACTGTCATTTGGTATTCGTATGACACCTGGGATCGACTGTGAGACACGGAGGGGTCTCGATGTGTAATGAACGGTCACCCATCCACTTACTGACCGCGGCAAGTGCAGCTTAACCTCCGCGCGGTTGGTAATTAGTCATTAGCATTAATATCGGTTCAAAATAACAACACATAACTGCAACTACATATACATACATAACATAACATAAATAGCCCGTTACTGTCCTACTGCTGGGCACGGGCCTCTTCTCAGAATAAGAAGAGTTTAGCCCTTAGTCCACCACGCTGGCCTGGTGCGGGTTAGCGGACTACACACACCATCGAGAACTTTATGGAGCCCTCTCAGGTGTGCAGGTTTCCTCACGATGTTTTCCTTCACCGTTAACGCAAGTGATCTGATCCGCATATGAATTCGAAAAATCAGAGGTAAGTAATCGAACTCATATAGGTACTCCACACACTCCATTCCAAACAATTCGAACTATGAATACATAAAAAAAAATTAATGTTTTGAAAACAACACGGTTCTCATTGAAAACTGTTCTTCAACTATGTTTTCATTATTACATTGTACCCGTTCATATTCAAACACATAAACACTTCATGAACATACTTTCGGGGCAGGCGGCCATTTTGTTTTTTTTCCAACATTCCCGCCATACAGGTGGATATTAAAAAACTTAATCGTGTGTTGTTTTAATCGGGGGTCCGTGGTGGATTGGGTTTTTTAATGGGTTCTCTGGTTTGCCTGTCGTAGTCCATAGCTCGACGTAAGATTCTTCAAAATAGCCTCTTGAATTGAAGGTGCGTAGTACTTGCCAGCAGTGATAGCCTAGTGGTGTGACTGTCGGACTGCCAAGTCATAGGTCTCGAGTTCGAACCTAGGCACGCACCTCTGAATTTGCGGATTCATGTGCGTATTGTATAATTATCACTTGCTTAAGAACGGTGAAGGAAAACATCGTGAGGTAACCGGCATGCCTGAGAGATATTTCTAGACGGCATGTGAAGCCAAATCAGAGGCCCATGGGCGGCATAAACTGTGATACCAGATTGACATACTAACCAAACGAAAGAAGAAGAAGACTTGCCAGCAGCATGCATTTTTGTAAGACTGTATGAATGGGAAAAGTCGAATTAAAGAGTATAATTATGTAAAGATCGTAGGAAAATTACCAACCGCATGGTCAGTCCTCAGATAGGTGACCGTTCGTTACACATCGAGACCCCTCCATGCCTCAGAGAGCACGTTAAACAGTCCGTCCCGGGTGTCATACGAATATCTATGACAGTTGTTACGAGACTTCAGAAACCCGAAAGTCTGACAACTGGTCTAACCTTAGGATATCGGCATTGCCCAGTAACTGGGTTGCGGAGGTTTGATGGCAGTCGCTCCATGTAAAATACTGATATTCAGCCGCATCTGGTCAGACTGGAAGCTGATCAAACATATGGGGAAAGGCGACGCAGTTTACAGACACAAACTTCATATGTATAAACGCTCAAAACAATGTAAGGTCATACAAATATTACCTCCGTGCGAGAATAAAACCCACGACCCGCAACGCAGCAGCCAATCGCTCCGCCGCTACACCAAACGTATCATCAAAGTCATTTAGTCAGAACTAGTATTGGCAAATATAACCATTAACCAATTTTATCGATAAAAATAATTAACACTTTTATTCGATAAATAAAATTACCCTTATCAAATAAAAATATCATTTAACAATTCTCGGTTGGTAGTGTTGGTACCTACTACCACAAAATAGATAGGTGCAGAAGTCAATCTACATATAAGTGCGCTCGATCAACGCACACATAGACACTGCTCACGGACACGATATCTCGGACTGTTTGGGGCTAGAGTGCGAGCGCGAGTGCCATGCGCTTAAGAGAGATAGATATATAGATAGAGCGACCGCCGAGCGTAGGTATGAAAAGTGAAGTACATACATGTGATTGACTTCTGGACCTATCTGTTTTGTGATACTAGGTACTGCTGGTAGTTCATTGAAATTTATTTTCAACCAATAAAATTATCGATAAACCTGCTCAGGTGGAGATTCATAGACGATTCCAGCTTGGAGTGTAAATATGGTGCTGTTCCACAAACGATGGGACACCTGACATCATTCCCTGCGTGCCCTGATACCTGAACGTTACAGGAACTTGACGCTACTGATAACGCTAAACTCGTAGCTAAGTTCTAGACTCAATTTAGATTGCCATCGACACCCTAAGAAGATCGATAAAAATATACTGGCCTGCAAAAATAAGTATCACACTTTTAAAATTGCAATAACTTTTTAAGTACACAAGATATATTTTCGAAACAAAAAGGACTCAAAAAAGAGTTTAACTTTGTTACTATAGTTTCAAAGAAAGCTGATAAAAATTGCTATAAAACGTTTTTTTATTTTAAATCTCTAACTTCTATAGTTTAGAAAAAATTGAAATTTTAAAAGTGTGATACTTATTTTTGCAGGCCAGTGTATTTATCAATTACCAGTTAGCAGTTATATAAATGTATCCAATAACTCCATCTCTAGTTAGAACCATTGTGATGGAAGTCCGAATCACGCTTGACCACACGTGGTATGAAGTCTAGAACTCATAACTGAGATTACTAAAAGCACTGACGAAATAAAAATCTGGATAGGATTAATTTATCCTTGTGAAAAAAACCATCATAAAAAGTTTAAGTTAAATAGTACTAGCAGTCATGATAGCCTAGTGGTGTGAACGTCGGACTGCCAAGTCAAGGTCTCAAGTTCGAACCCAAGGCACGCACCTCTGACTTTTCGGATTCATGTGCGTATTGTATAATTATCACTTGCTTAAAAACGGTGAAGGAAAATATCGTGAGGAAACCGGCATGCCTGAGAGATATTTGTCGACGGCATGTGAAGCTAAATCAGAGGCCCATGGGCGGCATAAACTGTGACACCAGGTTAATCACTAACCACACGAATAAAAGAAGAAGTTAAACAGTTTTATCTTGCAATACCCCTGCATCATCGGGACTTGAGGAGTGAAGGTTGAAATTATTATAATGTTGTATTGTAATGGGAATTGAATTTGTGTGCAATTTCTTCTTTTCGTGAGGTGTGACTAACCTGGTGTCAGAGTTTATGCCGCCCATGAGCCTCTGACTTGGCTTCACATGCCGTCGAGAAATATCTCTCAGGCAGTTTCCTCACGATATTTTCCTTCACCGTTTTTAAGCAAGTGATAATTATACAATACGCACATGAATCTCAAAAGTCAGAAGTGCGTGCCTTGGGTTGAATTCGAGACCTATGACTTGGCAGTCCGACGGTCACACCAGTAGGCTATCACTGCTGTTAAAGTGGGAAGTTTCAGGAGAATCGGTTAAGCAGAAGTAGTTGAAAAATCTGTCGCAAGATTTTAATCAAACAAACAAATATACGAAGTGAAGATAATTACATAACATCACGCTTTGTATTCCCCAAAGGGTTAGGCAGAGGTGTTTGTAGTAACACCCTCGTTTCGCCATTTATGTTTACGTCCCATGTGATAGGGGGCGAGCTTATTACCATTAACCGGGCACAAATCCAGACTCCGGGCTGCTACTAAGAAATTCCTATTGGAACCCAATATCACTTTGCTCGACCTGGGGATCGAACCCAGGACATTATGCTCAGGAGTCACGCTTGCTACCACTAGACCAACGAGGCAGGTAAAGTTGCTGAATTTAATTAAAAATCGATTAAAAATAAGCTTTCTGGTCGAAGCATAACTTCTATCGCGGGTACAGTAGGGGAATAAAAATATTATACACCTTAAGATCTATTGTTGCTTGCACAATGCAAGAAACGAACTATTTTACCGACTACGTATTGCCAACATTATAGAAATGAAAATACAGTATTTATGACAGGATATTATGGTGACATGGTGACAGACACAAGTAATGACAATTTATTTAATCATCGATTTCATTGATGTCATGGTTTTTACAACAAAACTCAATCAAATCAAAGACATTATATGACATTACTACGTCATATGGAGGCAAAAGGCAATTTTGATCTTTGCTACCAAATAATTAAACATAATTTTCCATGCATTGGTCTGTTCCGTTCAACAGTTTGAAAAAGTAACATGTGCCCGCGATGTGGGAAAGGAATGAATTTGAAAACTGACGAACGTTATCATTCCCCGACAGTACATGCACCATTTTTTTACCGTTATTCCCAGACAAACACATCGCGAATCGTTTAACAGATATTTTTACTTCCCATAATAAACATACCTTTCAGTTATTTTCAATTTTCTAAGTTAAAAGTAACAATGTACTAACTGCTGCTGACCGTACCGGCCGTGCATTACAGTTATCGTTTTGTGTCTAACCGTACCTCCGACTGTTAATGAACATTTTTGTGCATACTTTTCTGTACAGCTGAAGGCGGAAGTGGATCGAGATGAAATAAAAAAAAAATCTTTTTCCCAACAATATGACAGATCTATTAGGTACTTAAATTTTGTGGGGAAGGAATAGTGTTAGTGATGGTGGACCATCATCAACTTGGTTAATGATAACTGTTAAGCCAGGACAGCTGAGAACATTAATTAAAATAGCCCTTCACATGTTATTCTAAAAAAATTGGAGCGTTACTATTATTGATCCGAGTGTTCGAACTTGTTTTGTTAGATTTTGTTGCAGCAGACCTGGTTTTATTATATTACTGTAAGCGAGGGTTAAGGAAGACAGCAGGATGCGATGGGTGGCAGAAAATGGGTGAGCGAAAGAAAAATGTGCGTGCAAAAAATGAATGGCAGGACCGTCGCTCTAAGCAACTTGCCTGGTCGCCCATCGTCACACATTAAACAATATAATTTGATGCATCACCAACAGTTATGTGAAGCTTATCTCAAACGAAAGAAACTTGGAGTTATCCCAGGCTTTTTTTGTTTAATTTCTTTGATAACCTTGCAGAAAAAAGTAATCTATACTAATATTATAAAGAGGAAAGATTTGTATTTTTGTATATAACGAATAAACTTAAAAACTACTGGACCGATTTCAAAAATTCTTTTGCCGTTAGAAAGTAACATTATCACTGAGTAACATAGGCTATATTTATTACTGGAATAAAACTTCTTACGTGGGCGGAGCCGCGAGGACACAGCTAGTATTACATAAAAATAATGTTGATTACAGTTCAAGTTTTTAATTTAATAAACCAGCTTTTGCTGGATCTATACATGACCCAAAATATCTTATAGCCAGTTCTTCTTGTCTTCTGACGGCATGACGGTATACGACAGCCTATGTCGTATATGATGGAATCAGGCGTTACTTTGCGGAAATCCATGATCTATAAATATACAATAAATTATTTAGTGTTAATTCCGCGAAAAAATGCAAATGTTTAATGAATGAATGAATGTTTTTTCGCGGAATTAACACTAAATATTTTATTGTATATTTATAGCCTATGTCGTGGTTAAGAGATTAGTCAGACGGCAAGGTTGGTAGCGAGGCTGATTACCCAGAGTTTGCGGGAGTATCGTCACCCGTGGAGGCTATATTAACGCACCCCCAGAATTACAATCATCTTTTTCTTTTCGTGTGGTTATGGTTAGTGACTAACCTGGTGTCACAGTTTATGCCGCCCATGGGCCTCTGACTTGGCTTCACATGCCGCCGAAGCATTTCAGGCATGCCGGTTTCCTAAAGAGGTTTTCCTTCACCGTTTTCAAGCAAGTGATAATTATACAATACGTACATGAATCCGAAAAAACAGAGGTACGTGCCTTGGGTTCGAACTCGAGACCTATGACTTAGTAGTCCGACGGTCACACCACTAGGCTATCACTGCTGCACTAGGCTATTACAGTCATGTAAAAGTGCAAAAAATATTGTAAGTAGAAGTACTTGTACAGCGAGCTCCACTTTCCCCTTCACCTGTACCTCATAATGAAGAGCTCAACTCATTTGTCTGTTCGTCTGTTTGCTGTAAAATCAGTTGTAGAACGCATTTAACTAAATGACTTGGAAATATTTTCATTATGTCTGTCTAACGTTACCTTGCAGCAACCAGGTTGGACGGGCGCATTACTCATGTGTTTTTTTGTGTTTTTGTTAGTCTGTCTGGGAGTTTGTGGCTCGTAGCTTCACTAGGAATCATACACCCATATTCTAAGATGTTCCTCCAAAACTTACTCGACCCGAACTCGACTCAGGACTGCCTCGAAAACACCTTCAAAATTGTATTCTTAGTCGCAATTTCGAGTGAACTTTGAGGTTCCTCGACGGAGTCATTACGTCATAATTTGAATTATCTGCATCGCGCAAATAACGCCGAGATAAATAGTTGTAAAGATTATCGTAAGCATATTCAATAAAGTCTTCAAAATTCATTTTTGTTACATAATATGAACTTTGACACTTCCTTCCTTAAGGTAGGTTCCGAGGTACTTTGAGTTTGACAGATGATTCCTTACCTCGACTGTGGAAAAATTTCGAGTCGAGGACGTTTATGTCAACTAAAGGCTGTCGAGGTGGAGTCGAGTTGAGTAAGTTTTGGAGGAACATCTTAGAATATGGGTGTAGGACTCTTAGGCATATTCAGGATAGGGCTGATGGGGCGCTTGACCCCGCCCTGGCACAGGAAAGAATAGGTAAATGGTCTAGATTCAGTGAACTTGCCACCTTTGGCGGCATCTATCACGCCACATGTGAACTACGCCCTACGAAGATTGTCTAGCAGACTACAGCGACAACAATGACAGCTGTCAGATGAAGCGTCACAAATCCTGCATCGCGATATCAAGTTAGTACATACAGGGTGTAAAAATAGCCTTAACGAAGCCGAAGTTTACGCATACTGTACATAAAACTAAGTAACATACAGCAAAAATAATTGCTGGGAAACGACTTTTATTTTTTGGAATTAATAAACAGCTTTTAAGTGTAGCGTGCAATGGAAGCGCTCGCGCAGCAGACTGTGCTTACATTTCAAAAATGTTGATAATGTTTGTGTAGAAGAATGTTTAGTAATAACATTTAAACTTAGTTTTCGTGAAAAACGTACAAAAATATGGTGACTTTGACCTTCAATATCTCCATAACCATTCGGTTTCCAAATATGGCCCAATAGAAAAAAAATCGTAATGATGGGAAGAATACGTGGCTCTCGGCTTCGTTAAGGATATTTTTACACCCGATATACAACTTCCCAACATCAACCGTTGGGTAGTGGCCCGCCTGGCATAAGATCCGCCTGGTAGGAGGATCCTCCCTTTTCGTAGGAGGAACACCGTACCTCGTTCCCCTACACACCCATGTCCACGGAAGAATTACCCAAAATAGGCAGACCAATACCCGATTCCGTCTATACTTATTTGGACCTCTAAAATAAGGTTATGGAGCAACATTGCCCCATAATCCCATTCTGCACTTCCACTTCCAGATTTATTGAAAAGACAAATATTAACTGTCTGACTGAGGGCGCGTTCCCACTATGTCGTGATGATTAATGTATCGTCGGACGACTGTCGTCTCTAGCTGTTCCCATTATAACGACTGTTTGTCGTCAATTTTTTCATCGACTAGCGGCTATCCTATCTAGCTGTTCCCATTGGATCGCGACGACATTTTATCGTTTCACGGCAGTCGTTTTGTCGTTTGCACTTCAGTAGCAAGCTACAAGACGAGACGATATTTTTATCGTGGCCAAGACAGATAGTCGTAACAACGACACATGATTTGCCGTCACGATGTCGTGACGTTTTCTAATCGTTTTACGACTGTCGTGCCAGCTGTTCCCATTGACTTGACAATCTGTCGTCACTGCATAAACAAGTCGTGAACTTACAGTTAATCGTGTTGTCTTATATGTGAACATCTCCATTTAAATATATAGGCCACGACACTTAAAACTACACGATTATCTGTCGTCACGACAAACTGGGAACGTGGCCTGAGTTTGCCCCACCCTGGACAAAACCCTCGCTACGCCCAGACCGAGTTATGTGTGAACTGAAGAGAGTCACTCTGTCCGCTCCTGTGTTGCCATTCTATGAATAATGATCCATTATGAGGTATATCTAATCTGACATGACACACAAATTTTATATACAAGGTGTAAAAAGACCCTTCACTAAGCCGTCAACCATGCATTCTCATCAAACTAAATAACCCTAAGCAAAAATTGTCGCTGGGAAACGACATTTTTATTTTGAGTGAAAAATTTCATTTTACTGTAAAGCTCAATGTAACGCACTCATAACACTGTGCTGATAGATGCAATGAGTAGTAAACGGGTAATGGAGGTATTTCAAGTACATTTGCAACCTTCAAAACTAGTATTTTTATAAAAAGTAGTGAAAAAGTTGGAAATTTGACCTCCAATATCTCCGTAACCAGAAGGTTCCCAGGCATAGTCCAGAATAAAATATAATCGCAATGACGTGGAGAAGAAGTGCCTTTCGGCTCAGTTAAGGGTCTTTTTACACCGTTTAGAATTTCGCCCGCGACTGCGTCCGCGTGAATATCGTAACAAACTTCAACCGCCTATTTACCCCCATAGGAATAGAATTTCCAAAAAAAAAAATTCTTAGTGGATGCCTACGTCATAAAAGGAACCTACTGTCCAAATTTCATATTTCTAGTTTCAGTGGTTTAGGCTCTACATTGAGGATCGGTATATAGCATTTCTTTTCCATTTTTCCAATAAATGTTTGATGTGATTTTTTAAATTGACATAACTTTCTTATTTATAAACCGATAGAAATAAAACAAACACTAAATACAACAAGCTTATAATACAATACGATAGTGAAAACTGCACCTAAATTGGCTAAGCCGTTTCTGAGATTAGCGCGCACAAACGCACAGACAAACAGACAAAAGTTCCAAAAAACATTGTTTTGGGTTATATTGCGTTAATAAAGACCCCCAATAATAGATTTTCTCAAATATTTTCCATGTACAGACTGCGATCAGTTACACTTTTATTATAAACTAGCGACCCGCCCCGGCTTCGCACGGGTGCAATGTAGATACTAATGTGGGGCATATAAACCTTCCTCTTGAATCACTCTATCTATTGCTGAAAACTGCATAAAAATCCGTTGCGTAGTTTAAAAGATCTAAGCGTACAGACAGCGGGAGCAACTTTGTTTTATACTATGTAAAGAAGATTAGATTATGTCCCATTTTCCACCACATTACAGGTGACTTGGTAGTTCTCATAGCTCTTTCCGTACACTGCACTCGCAATCGTAACAAAATCGTTTGTTGCTAGATACAAGTCGTTTTGACAAGACAAGCATTGATAAGACGTACTACACACATCGGAGTCAATTTCTTTCCCGATTTTTGAGATAATATTCATTTTCGAGCATTATTGCAAAGGCACAAATTCCTTATGAAATCTTTACATAGTATAAAACAAAGTCGCTCCCGCTGTCTGTACGCTTAGATCTTTTAAACTACGCAACGGATTTTAATGCAGTTTTCAGCAATAGATAGAGTGATTCAAGAGGAAGGTTTATATGCCCCCCACATTAGTATCTACATTGCATTCGTGCGAAGCCGGGGCGGGTCGCTAGTATTTAATTAATGCATGGAAAATATATTTGTCATTCTGGCAACAGAATTAAACTGTCAATGTCACAAGGTTCGTCACTTTGCAATTTCACAGAAGAGTTGGTTGAACAGCATGGCTACACGTATCGACTGGTTTACTTAAAAAGCAATGTTGCAGTTTCTTAGGTTGGTGTATAACATAACATCACGCCTGTATTCCCCGAAGGGTTGGGCAGAGGTGTATAGTAACACCCATATTCTAAGACGTTCCTCCAAAACTTACTCGACTCGACTCCACCTCGACTCAGCCTTTAGTTGACATAATCGTCCTCGACTCGAGATTTTTCCTCAGTCGAGGTAAGGAATCATCTGTCAAACTCAAGGTACCTCGGAACCTACCATAAGGAAGGAAGTGTCAAAGTTCGTATGTAACAAAAATGAATTTTGGAGACTTTATCGAATATGCTTACGATAATCCTTACAAGTATTTATCGCGGCATTATTTTCGCGATGCAGATTATTCAAATTATGACGTAATGACTCCGTCGAGGAACCTCAATGTTCACTCGAAATTGCGACTAAGAATACAATTTTGAAGGTGTTTTCGAGGTCGTCCTGATTCGAGTATGAGTCGAGTAAGTTTTGGAGGAACATCTTAGAATATGGGTGTAACACCCTCGTTTCGCCGTTATGTCTCATGTAATAGGGGGCGATCCTGTGGTTACAGGAATTTGGATTTGTTGGTTGATGGTTATCAACCAACAAATCCAAATTCCGGACTATTACTGAGGAATTCTACACGGAAAAACCCACTGACACTTTGCCCGTAACATTAAATTTCTGTCTTGTGTGTTCTGGCTAACCTTTTCCCAACTATGTTGGGGTCAGCTTCTTTTTTTTTTTTTTTTTTTTTATCGTGTGGAAATCCTCATGGACTATCCCCCGTCTGGGGAAGACGGGGGGGTGTGCCGGACTCTTACCGGCTAAAACCACCACGGTGACCCTCCTTCGGACCTAAGGCCGGGGTCGCGGGATTCGCTATTGCATGCACCGCAACCCCGACAGGTCTTGGTCCACCAATTACTGGTGGACCTCTCCACTGTAGGGCCCCACACCACGACCTCCTGAGAGGCGCAGGGGGCACCCCACATCACCGGCGCACCAGAACACATGGTACGCCGTGACCACCCCGGGGACCAAACAAGTACATGGGCGCCAGACTACCCCGTGTCTGGGCACCCCTGGTCCCCCTGCGACGGGTCAGGTTAGTGGCCCCGTCGCCTACCACTTTTCGGCCGCAGAGGATAGGGAGAGCGGCCAACTAAACACCGACACTCCTCTCCCCCTGCGGCCCCACCGCGTCCGCCATCTGACGGTGGCGGCCCCGTCAGGCCGCGGAAGGTAGGGAGAACGGCGCACCGTAATACCGGCACTCCTCTCCCGCCGCGGCCTCCACCCTTCAGCCGCAATGCCTCCCATAAGACATCGCGGCCCTCCTCAGTTGCGATGTTGCCCAGGCGACACCGCAACCTACTTGGCCGCTACGTCGAGGGCTTCCAGGCCCAAGCCCCGACGAGCAGCCCCTCCTCGGGTTCCTCTTCGCTTCACCGTGGGGCTCGAAGCCACGGCTACTAAGCCCCCCCGCAACGACAATGCGGGAACCCACCGGGGGGGGGTCAGCTTCTAATCTAACCTCCGCAACCCAGTTACTGGGTAATGCCCACATCCTAAGCTTAGACCGGTTGTCAAACTTTCGGGCTTCTGACTTCCCGTAACGACTGTCATAGGTATTCGTATGACACCCGGGACCGACTGTTTAACGTGCTCTCCGAGGTATGGAGGGGGTCTCGATGTGTAACGAACGTTCATCCACAGAATGACCGCGGCAAGCGCAGCTTAACCTCGCAAATCGTAATTAGCCACGACCGCCTCTTATAATTATTTTATGTCTTGTGTGTTCCTACATAATCCATCTTGAATTCTAAAAAGAAGATTTCATTAGGCTGAATGTTCAAAGATCTTTACATGAAACTTGAAGGACAAAAAAAAACATTACCTGTCAAATATTGTGTCAAAACTTTCTGTTGACTTGCAACGAAATTCATAGTAATAGAAAAATAGATTTTTTTATAATGAAAAGTAAATAATATATTAAAAAAATGTGTAAACGTTTAGAATTTGAAACTTGGCGGTTTTTTACATTGGGCATATGTGTTGTAATCTTAGTTATATCTTTCGTTTTGGGACCTTTCAATACTTTGATGGTCATCTTAGGATATGGAGGTAAATATCTGTGAAGTCAGCATGCCGTGCTCAGGCCTTACGGCCAACACACATCACAGTCTTCTTCTTTTCGTGTGGTTAGTGACTAACCTGGTGTCAGAGTTTATGCCGCCCGTGTACCTCTAACTTGGCTTCACATGCCGTCGAGAAATATCTCTAAGGCATGCCGGTTTTTCTCCACCGTTTTTAAGAAAGTGATAATTATACAATACGTACGTGAATCCGAAAAGTCAGAGGTTCGTGCCTTGGGTTCGAACTCGATACCTATGACTTGGCAGTTCGACGGTCACACCATTAGGATATCAGTGCTATATACATCACAGTAATGCGATATCACAACGCATAATTCTTAAACCATTTAAGATCCAAAGTAATACTTCATTCAATCGTGTGTCGCTGATTCTTGCGTTGAGACGTCGCATCGCTTTGATCGCGTCGCGTTCGCCACCCTAAACGCGAAGCGTGAGCGGTGCGGAGCGTGAGTACGGCGGGAGACGGTACAGCAGCGTCGCGGCACTCGCGCTCCGCTATTGGTGTCTCTTTCTTCTAGCCTTTTCCTAACTACGTTGGGGACAGCTTCCAGTCTAACCAGTTGCGGCTGAATACCAAAATTTTACACGGAGCGACTGCCATCTGACCTCCGCAACCCAGTTACTGGGCAATGCTGATATCCTAGGCTAGAACGATTGTCAGACTTGAAGGCTTCTGACTACCCGTAACAACTGTCATAGGTATTCGGATCTGTTATTGGTGTGGCATGTAAATATGGCGGCCGTAGTGTTACAACAGCTAGGACCCGAGCACGCCTGGTTAGTAAGGCGGGATGTGAGCGAATCGACAGCGAACACGCGCTCGCATTTGGTGTGTTAACTTCCTAGTAAACCCTGTAAATCCTGCCAGCAATGATAGTATAGTGTTATGACCGGCGGACTGCCAAGTCATAGGTCTCGAGTTAGAACACAAGGCACGCACCACTGACTTTTCGGATTCATGTGCGTATTGTTATCACTTGCTTAAAAACGGTGAAGGAAAACATCGTGAGAAAACCGGCATACCTGAAAGATATTTCTCGACGGCATGTGAAGCCAAGTCAGAGGCCCATGGGCGGTATAAACTCTTGCATACTACTCACGCGGGCTTGCCGACGACACGCACTGCTAACGCCTCGCGTTTCGTGTGGCGAACGGTTCAAATACCGATTTTGTACCCGGTTTCTATAAACAAGAACAAATCATTTTCCTTACCAATGGTAGCATTTTTTATTGCATAACTAAGCATATAAATAGACTTGTAAGCTGATTTTACCTGTGATAGCTACTTCCATATAGGAGGGTCTACTATGCAAAGCATTGAGGTCTTTGCTTCATTATTGGTAAAGGTATAAGAGTTTCAATTTTAACCGATAACGCTTCGTAAATTATAGGAATCGGCCATAAAAGTGAATTTGAATCTAAAATACTCGTTTTGCACACACTATTTAATTAAATTGAAATCTATTCATATCTATGTATGATACAAATTGTGCATGTCGCCAAAAAATAAACCAAAATGTTATAGGACAGTTGTATTTTCAATTCAAAATTGGTTTACATTAAGCGATACGTTTACGATACTACAAGGTTAGTCTGAAAGGGGGTACTAAGCCGCGGGCCACTTAATGTATCAGTGATGATTGTTTTAAAGATAGTGCTAAAATTTCAAAATTCGATTCGATTAAATGATTTTAATTTTAGTTTTTTCAAAGATTCTTCATCCCTGCTTTAGTTACGAATTCAGAAAATGAAACTATTAATCCGTGACCCCAAATATGACCTAAAATGTGAACACAGCTGATCATAGCTGAGGATAGATAGAATTTAGCGTATTTTTTATTAAATCTTTGAACAGCTATTTCTCTTAAACTATTGACATTTGGGGAAAGTTGTAGAACAAAAGTTATCCATTATTATGGGTACTTTAACACCCTTTCGGCTTAGTACCCCCTTTCCGATTAACCTTGTATACGTTAAACGTTCGCGCTAGGCCTCTGATCATTTTTTTTTGTCCACAGGTGAAAAAATCAACATAATAATGATATTAAGACTTGAGCCACATTACGGGTACCTTCTCGTCATCTTGACAGGATTACTGTGGCTTATTTTCATAGCAAATCTTATTCTAATAAATGCGGTGTGGTCAAAAACGAGTTCATGTCTAAACTGCGTCATTGGGCTTACAGTGGTTAATATGATAATAGCTATGATGGCGGGAGTGTGGTTTTTACTTTTCTGTACAGCATTTGATGATAAATGTTTTGATCATTCGCCCGGTAGAAAAGATAATGACGTGTCCTCTGCGTTCGGGTTGATGGGTGTTACTCTTATATATATAATTATTTCATCTCTTTATATATTTATTGTATGTAATTATGGATTACTGCAGAAATATTTGGTTGTAAAAGACAGCCCTTAGTTTGCGCAATAATGCGTCACAAGCCGACGATGTAAATTAAATAAATAAATTAGTAATAATTAATGGGAGCAGATGTCGCTAGATGGGACTGAGGTAAACTTATTTATCACACACTACATTATTACCATAGAATTTATATCCTTGTCATCTTATATTAGATGAAATACCTCTAGATGTAGCTATGATTACGGTAGGAAATGTGGAAGTGACGAGCTACAAGGTTAGTCGGAAAGGGGGTGCTAAGCCGAAATGGTGTTAAAGTGCCCATAATAATGGATATTTTTTGTTCTATAACTTTCCTCAAAAGACATTAGTTTAAGAGATATAGCTGTTCAAAGATTTCACAAAAATACGCTTAATTCTATCTATCCTCAGCTATGATCAGCTGTGTTTACATTTTAGGTCATATTTGGGGTCACGGATTAGAAGCACCATTTTCTGAACTCGTAACTAAAGCAGGGATGAAGAATTTTTGAAAAAACTAAAATAGAAATCATTTTGCATGAAAAAAATAATTATAGTTTTTTTAACACTTTCTTTAAAACAGTCATCAGTGATACTTTAAGTGGCTCGCGGCTTAGCCCCTTTCCGACTAACCTTGTATATGATTAAAAATAATGCTTAATATCAGACAATTACTATTTTGTTCACACTATTATAATCTACCTTTAAAAAATACCGACATCTGCACCTCAGCCGAAAGTGGCGCCGCCCTGGTGGCAGGAAAAAGCCTAGATGTCCCCATTGGTTTTAAGACACAATTGGGCAGTGGGCACTTGGCTGCTAGTCTTGCGCATAGTAGTTCGCGACGGAGATCGCTCAATTTCGTTCGCCGCTCCCAAACGAACTAGTTGGCTCTTCTAGTTCGTCAGCTCCCAGCTCGAATCAGAGGAAGGCAGATCGTTCGCTCGTTTTGATACTACTCCTGCACGGGCACGTGACAAGATTATGGATTGCTGTACTTTTACCTACAATTTTTACACTATAAACAGCAAAAGCCTCTGAATGAATATTCTTAAAAAGTATATCATTATTGTAAATAATACCTAGGCTTATAAATAAATAAATACACTCTTTAGTTTAATTAGTGAATAAAAGGTACCGTTTTTTTTAAAGATTTTTATTAAGTTTTGAAAATAATCAACAATTACATAAATATATTATTCAGTTCCTTGACAGATTAACACATTACAAAAGCAAAACAAGTTATAATCAACTTTTAATAATCAAAAAATTTATATCGGTCACGAACTAACGAACTATGGAGCGAGGAATGACGGAGCTAGTTCGCGCAGTTCATCTGTGGGAGCGATCTTACGAACTAGTTCGTTCGCGAACTACACAAGACTATTGGCTGCTGCTCAACGAGGCGCGGCTTCGACTCCCGCACGCAACAAATATGGTCGACAGATAGTTGTTCCGTGTGGAGGCGTTTGTGCATGTGAAGATTTGTGTATGTTAACGCACACACTATACAGAAGTATTCCTAGTGTGGGGCAACGTGATATTTTTTTGTTATTTTAAATTGTTTTTTTATTTTGTTGAATATTTTATAATTTCAATTTGTTATTGTTAGTTTTGGCGTCAACAGTAGTGACGTCACTAGAAGTTTGATTAACATGGGGTTGGAGAACTAATTAATTGATCAGCGGAGCCAATGTATGGTCAGCAACAAATATCAGAAGTCGTCTTGGTTAGGTTAGGTTAGAAGTGCAATTTTTTTTAATTTACGTAAGTAATTGGCTCTTGGACTGGTGTTTTTACACAATTGATGAATTTTTAGATCATAAAACATAATAATACCTTCATGAAGTTGTGTCTAAACAAAATTTTTAAAAAACTGTGATTTAATTAATTCATAGTAAATGTAAGGCTTCCTAGTCTATATCGTCACCGGAAAGCCAATACTACTTAAGCGCCATTTTTGGCCAAAATAAGTTATATATATCGTTAGATTGGGTTTAAACAATCCAATCCAACGATATACAAGGTTAGTCGGAAAGGGGGTACTAAGCCGCGGGCCACTTAAAGTATCACTGATGACTATTTTAAAGCAAGTGTTAAAATTTCAAAATTCGATTAATTTTTTTTCCATCAAAAATAATTTTTATTTTAGTTTTTTCGAAAATTCTCCATCCCTGCTTTAGTTATGAATTCAGAAAATGGGGTTTCTAATCCGTGACCCCAAATATGACCTAAAATGTAAACAGCTGATCATAGCTGAAGATAGATAAAACTTTGCGTATTTTTTTTTAAATCTTTGAACAGGTATTTCTCTTAAACTATCGAGTTTTGGGGAAAGTTGTAGAACAAAAGTTATCCCTTATTATGGGTAGTTTAACACCCTTTCGGCTTAGTACCCCCTTTCCGACTAACCTTGTATATAACTCATTTTTGCCAAAAATGGCGCTTAAGTAGTATTGGCTTTCCGGTGACGATATTATAAAGGTAGTTATTAAAATTTGCATGCCGCTGTGCCGGCGAAACATTATTCTGTATCTGCATTATTTTAAGACCTGTGTACTTATCGTGCTTCCAGAAAATAAATCTCTATTTCTATTAAATAGTTATTGTCGAAAATCTCTTCACTGATCATGCATCGCTGATCAATAAGGTTTATTCGCTGATCAATTATTATTTATTCGTTGATCAGTTAAATGGTTCCCTGACTTTCATAGTAAATCATAATTTATAATAATTTAAGTGATTCATTACAAGTATAATCGAAATATTTAATGTTTTTACAAATAGTTTAATTGTTTATAGTACTTTTATAAAATAATTATCCTGGAAATATCTTAAAATGTACCTACGTAAACTGTTTTCTTATTAAAATTGTTAATAACTTTTGAACCGTATAAAAGGTTTACAAAATGATTATATTTTGTTTTATTTTAAAAAACACATAACATAACATCACGCCCGAATTCCCTGAAGGGTTCGGCAGAGGTGTATAGTAACACCCTCATTTCGCCGTTATGTTTAAGTCCCATGTTATAGGGGGCGAGCCTATTGCCATCAACCGGGCCCGAAACCAAACTCGAACTCAAACTCAAAATATTTATTTGCACACTAAGGTAAATAATACAGATCTTATTAGGTATACAAGGTTAGTCGGAAAGGGGGTACTAAGCCGAAAGGGTGTTAAACTACCCATAATAAGGGATAACTTTTGTTCTACAACTTTCCCTAAAACTCGATAGTTTGAGAGAAATAGCTTTTCAAAGATTTCGTAAAAAATATGCTAAAATCTATCTGTCCATAACTATGATCAGCTGTTTTTACAATTTAGGTCATATTTGGGGTCACGGATTAGAAACTCCATTTTCTGAATTCATAACTAAAGCAGGGATGAAGAATTTTTGAAAAAACTAAAACAAATATAATTTTTGATGGAAAAAAAAATCATCGAATTTTTAAATTTTAACACTTTCTTTAGAACAATCATCAGTGATATATTAAGTGGTCTGCGGCTTAGTACCCCCTTTCCGACTAACCTTGTATAGAGTAGGTACAGCTCAGCAACCTTTTCCAGATGTTGCAATATTTGAGGGCTCTAATTAGATAAAAGTATATTTATAAATTTACTTATGTGTCTACTTGGTACATAGTGCCTAATTATTGATTATTGTTATTCTTAATACACAATATTTTTAATTAAGGATTTTAGAACCAAAACAACATAGTATATCGAGTAATATGTTATCGAGTAAATAGGTATTGGTATAGGTGTATTATAAATTGTATTTTTTATTTATTTAGGTTTTTTTATATTATTTATGTTTATTATTTAGGTTTCTGTTATTTTTGCTTATTGGTTTGGTGTTATTAACTTGTTTATTTTCAAAATATTCGTTGATTGAGTAGAAGCATTTTTCTATTAAATATATTTTTAATTTTCTATTAAATACTATTTCTTTTGTTTCGTTCTGAAGATCATTTGGTAATTTATTAAATATTTAAATTGCCATGAAGTAGGGACTTTGGTTGAGCATTTTAATCCTAGATGGTGGTAAATATAGCCTATTTTTAACCGACTTCCAAGAAGGAGGAGGTTACTATGTTCGTCTGTATGTATTTTTTTTTGTGTATGTTCATCGATATTTTCGCCAATTGTGAACCGATTTTGATGATTCTTTTTTTAATGGATAGGGTATACTTCGGAGTTGGTCCCATTTACATTTGGTGAAGATCTGATGAAGAACTTCGGAGATAGACAATGGAACTCCTCAATGACGAACAGTACGCATATTGTGATGATGTAATTATGTTACGAGTAGCGCCTTTAGTAGGTCCAACTAAGTTTTAATTAAGGCCACTAAAATGAAAAAAATAAAAACATTTTTTACAAAAAAATTAAACCGACTTAAAAAAAAAGAATAAAATAATTACCATATATAATTAACAGTTTCAGAAGTCGGTGCCTTCAATTTGGTTCAGCGTGGATCAGCACCGACTTCTGAAACTGTTAATTATATATGGTAATTATTTTATTCTTTTTTTTTAAGTCGGTTTAATTTTTTTGTAAAAAATGTTTTTATGCCCTGCGTTTATATTGTGGGTATCTTTAACTTTCGTAAAATAGTTAATATTTTTAAAAATGAATATGCTTATGTCATAAATGTAAATAGATGGGAGTGTAAGAAGCTTATATTGAATAAATAAGGGTCTGCAGCTACTTTGATTATCTATTTGGGCTATGATTAGTATACATTTTTTTTTGTAAAATAAATAGGTTATGAATGTTTACGCTATCTCCCCATAACATGATGCCGTGTCTAAAACTCAAACTCCGGACTGCTACTGAATTCCACACGGAAAACCCCAATAACACTTTGTCCGACCTAGCAGCCGCGGAGCCGGTCGTCCCTTCTGACTCCGCGCAGTCACACCGTTGTTAATGCAGCCCTCATCAAGCTGTCGTATCCCTCCCAGTCCTCTCGCATTCAACACCCTAAGAGGTTCGAGTCCCCCCTTGGGGACACCCTTAGATGTGTTGCTGCTATAATAGTCATGATGTTACAGTAGTTAGCGTAGTTAGCTAGGTAGTTAGTTTAGATATTGGTTCGGAGACCCTTCTGGTCTCGCCAATAATAGCCCGGTTACGTAGAAAAGGTCCACAAGACCATCTACAAGCGTCGATTAGGAAAATAAATAAATAAAAATAAACGAGTGATATTTTTAAGGACATGATAAAGTCAGTGAACATTCGTTACTCATCGAGACCCCTCCGTGGCTCGAAGAGCACGTAACTTTCAGCTCCGGGTATTATGACACCCGGGGCCAGGGGCGTAGCTACCGCCGTATGTGCCGTATCAATTATACGGGGCCCCCAACATACGTAAGCAAAAATTAATAAAAACTGTCAGACCTGTCACTATTGTCCATAGAGGCAGAAACTTTAGAAAAACTAAAGTCATCATCAGCTATAAATGATTTAATAAATCAGTTTGCCGAAAAAAAGGCAAGGAGAGTGTATATTTAATTTGAATAAATTGTTTGTAAAATTTTTGGAAAAAGTAACAGTTAGATAATTGTGATGAATAAATATTTCTTTTAATTTTATGCAAATATTTTATTTTCTTTTGTGAGAAATCTTTACCCTTCCTAAGGGCCCCCAAACAATTTTTATACGGGGCCCCGCCAAGGCACGCTATGCCACTGCCCGGGGCTAAACGTTACCTATGACAGCCTAATTGTTCCGGGTAGTCAAAAGCCCGAAAGTCTGACAACCGGTCTAACCTTAAGACATCGTCAATGCACAGTAACTGTGTTGCGGACGTCTGATAGCAGTCGCTCCGTGTAAAATACTGGTATTCAGCCGCATCTGGTTAGACTGGGAGCTGACCCCAACATAGTTGGGAAAAGGCTAGGTAAAACAACAGGTGTAGCTAATATACTTAAGAGGAAATGCGGTCGGCATTAAGTTCATAGAAACGTATTCCTCAGTTTCCTCCTTGGATAATGTCACTAGAGCAAAATATATCTAAACTCATATATCTACCACCACTATGTCCCTATGTTTTGTTTTTGTCAGTAAATTAATTATTAAAAGAACTAGAAACGTTTAAACTTTACAAAAATCGACCGGTTTTACCACCGTTTTCAAACATCTGGCAAACAAATTTGACGAAGATAAAAAAAAACATACAGATATAACCAAAGTCTTTCTTAAAATATTACAATTTTTTTTATTAAAAACGGTCCAGATTTGAAAAAGGAAACATGGAAATACGAAAGTACGATTTCGCTAATATTGCACAGGAGAAATCAGTCCGAGATGCAGTTGTCTCTTTCGCGCTCAATTGGGAAGGTTTGCGGGAGGGGTGGGACGGAAATAGATCGCAAAAACATATTCAAATGATTAATATTTTGTAGCCCGCGTTTCCTCTTAAGTATCGTCACTCATGAAGGCTCTTTTGCACCTCAATAAACCTTAGTCTGAAATATAATAAATAATTAAAAAGTCAACCTGTCAAAATGACATTACTATCAATATTACAATAGTGTTTTATGTCTAAATCTTTTGTACCACCAAGTGTACTTTCGCAACCACAATTAATGTAAAATTATCCTACGCCGTTTCATGTGGGATTCAATACCACTTCTGGTTACCCTTTAGGAGAAATCTTTGTTCAACACTTAGCAATCATGTGTAAACTATCATTCAAAGGAGTCTCGAGGACATATGCAATCATTTTGGCTGTATGCCTAATAATGATCTCGCTTATTTTAGGGCCGATTGCGAAATTTGTGTTCGCTATTGCAGGTATGATTCTAGATACATACATACATACGCTCACGCCTTAGACTATTACCCATATTCTAAGCCTTTGGCCAGACTGCAAACGCGGGAGCGGGGCGGGCGCGGTGAGGCGAGTTCAAACAGAAGAACTTCATTTGAGTGTCCATAGTGGGCACGCGGGCGCGGGAAGCGGCGCGGGCTACTTGGCGCGGGGAGCGCGCGGGTAGCTCACGCCATAGGTCGTTCATACAAGTGGCCGCAGTGAGAGCGCGGGCGGCAAGCGACAACCCGCGCGGGAGCGGGGGATCTCAAACTAGTTCGAGCTGACCACGGGCGCTGTTGTGATGGCGTCTTCAAAATTAAATGTTGAAGAATTAATAAGTGCTATTGAAGCACGATCTGCACTGTGGATGTCGAAACATCGTTTTTTAGTAAGAATTTTCCAGTAAAAATAAATCTTCTTCATCCATATGATATTTTGACAAACACTGGACACGACAACGCTCAGAACGAAGCCACGCTCCATTGCGGACAGGTAAATCGCGCGCGTTCCCGCACCCGCGCCGCTCCCCGCACCGCGCTGCCAGTCTGGCCAAACACTTAGACGTTCCTCCAAAACTTACTCGACTCAGAATGCCCTGAGAACGGCCTCGAAAACAATTTCAAAATTGTATTCTTGTCGTAATTTCAAGTGAACTTTGAGGTTCCTCGACCGAGGGATCCTCAGATGAGTCGAGGTAGAGTGGAGTCATTTAGTTATAATTTCGAACATTTTTGTTTACCTGCATCGCGCAAATAACGCCGCTAGTTGTAAAGGATTACCGTAACCATATTCGATAGTCTTCAAAATTCATTTTTGTTACATATGACCTTTGACACTTCCTTCCTTAAGGATGCCGTAAGGTAGGTTCCGAGGTACCTCGAGTTTGACAGATGATTCCTTACCTCGACTGAGGAAAAATCTCGAGACGAGGACGCTTATTCCAACTATAACTACCGATGGTAGTGAGAAAAGCTGAGTCGAGGTGGAGTCGAGTCGAGTAAGTTTTGGGAGGAACGTCTTAGAATAAGGGTGTACAGAACGTCACATGCTACGACCCTTACATACTCCTTTCGCTTCATCCTCATTCATACATCTTGTGGTACACGCACGCCGGTTGAGAGTAATAAACACCTATCCTTTGTGAAGAATATCACCAATAACATCGATGTGTGTCCTTCTAGGACGTCCTCTACCGTTTCCATTGACATTCGCCTTATCAATTCCTTTTGTTAATCGCCGTTCATTCATTCTCTCAACATGACCAAACCATCTAAGCATACTCCTTTAAATTTTTGTCACTACATCATCTTTTAAATCGCAACTTTGTCGAATCTCATCATTCAAAGTATGACTTTACTCTAATACAATTTCTTTAAGACCAGCGCAGACGAGGGTGTACCTTTTTGTCAGTGAAAAAGTTGAAAATTAAACACTTCTTCTTTTCGTATGGTTAGTGACTAACCTGGTGTCAGAATTTATGTCGCTCATGAGCCTCTGACTTGGCTTCACATGCCGTCGAGAAATATCTCTCAGGCATGCCGGTTTTCTCACGATGTTTTCCTTCACCGTTTCTAAGCAAGTGATCTTATACGCACATGAATCCGAAAAATCAGAAGTGCGTGCCTTGGGTTCGAGCTTGAGACCTGTGACTTGGCAGTCCGACGATCACACCACTATGCTAAAAGATGATTTTCACCAAACAGCTCGCATCACATCGGATCGGACCGGATTTTACAATCTTTAAACGATATTAAATCATGTACACAGTATTTAAAGTCTATATTACTAAGCCGCGCATAACAGCTTGACCGCGGGTGTCTTCCGCGATACGCGATCGTAGCCGAAAGTATGCTGCGTCGCGCGTACGGCTCCGTTCGCCTGTCGTCGTATCCGATCGGATCCTTTCGGCTGTCAATACGGTAGGAATGAAACTATTTAACTAGGCGCAGAAACGGATACGTTCACAAGCAACGGTACGGAGCCGATCGTATGCGTCGACATCCTGACGGACTCTTTCGGCTGTCGCCGCATCCTTTCGTATCCTTTCCGATCCGATGCGATGCGAGCCGTTTGGTGGAAATTATCCTTAACACTGCTAACTTCAATCATATCCTCTCTTTCCAGGTTCTCAAAGTGAGCTCGCAAAGCTTTGCCACAACGAGGGAGAATACTGCACCCTCTTGAGCTACCTGAACTATCTGATGTGGCTGCTACTCCTCGCCAGCATCCTCTTACTCATAGGCTGTGTTATGGACAGCCTGTGCCTCATCCACTGCTCCATCGGCCTGATAATCTTCAATATGCTGTTGTCTATCCTCATTTTTAGCAGATATGTCTACCACTGCACGTTGTACGACAGATTCTGTTTGGACCATACTAAGAATCGTCACAGTGATGACGTTCTTGATGTTATTAATCTGTTTTTCATCAACTTGTTATATGTTGCGTTTCTGTCTATGTGTTTGTTTATTGTCGCTCAATATAGAAAGCTGTTGGAATATGTTTTTTTTAACTTTTGATCGAAGTTTTGATGTGAAACATCTGATGCGGCGGTAAGGGTGTGAGAGCGGCTGCTGCATGGCGACGTTCGTGATGGTAGACCTTGTAAGTATAGTATCGTTAATGTAAGCGAATTTTGAATGAAAAATACAACTGTCCTATAACATTTTGGTTTATTTTTTGCGACATGCACAATTTGTATCGTACATAGATATGAATAAAGTTTTCAATTAAATTAAATAGTATGTGCGAAACGAGTATTTCCGAGCCAAAATTCACTTACATTAATTTTACGTTTACGTTACGGTTACGTCACGTTTACGTTACGTTTACGTCACGTTTACTTCACGTTTACGTCACGTTTACGTTACGTTACGTTTACTATACGTAAAGTTTACGTTAAGTTTACGTTACGTATACGTTACGTTTGCTTTACGTTTACGTCACGTTTACGTTACGTTTACGTTACTATAGTCGCAATATTCGTGCTAGGTCTACGTATTTTTAACCAACTTCCAAAAAAAGGAGGAGTTTCTCAATTCGTCTGTGTTTCTTTTTTTTTTTAATGTTTGTTACCGCAGTACACCCTCATTTATGAACCGATTTGAAAAATTCTTCTTTTGTTTGAAAGAGTATTCTTTCGAAATGGTCCCATTTAAATTTGGTGAAGATCTGATAAAGAACTTCGGAGATAAACAATGGAACTCCTCAATGACGCACGTACGTGACGGTACGCATAATGTGATGATGTGATTATGTGTACGAGCAGCGTCTTTAGCAGGTCCAACCATGTTTTAGTTAAGGCCACTAAAATGAATGAAATAAAAAACATTTTAACAAAAATAAAACCGACTTCAACAAAACGAAAACGAAAAAGTAATAAAATAATTACCATATTATAAAAGTAACAGATTCAGAAGTCGGTGCCTTTAATTTGGTTCAGCGTGGATTAGCGCCGGCTTCTGAATCTGTTACTTTTATAATATGGTAATTATTTTATTACTTTTTCGTTTTTGTTTTGTTGAAGTCGGTTTTATTCTGATACAATCTTTAATACCCTTACACCTCTTATTAAGGATAAGTTTAAGAAATCCTAAAATACGTGTCTATTTGTGTGGAAGAGTATCTTTTTTTATCAGCAGACCGCCAACCTGATGGAAAGTGGTTACCAACATAATTAAGAAGTTTGCTGATGCGTTGACAACCTTAGAGACAAAGTTGTAAAGTCTCATGTGCCTGTAATGTCACCGGCACACATACCCTTCAAACTGGAACAGAGCTATGCTGCTGGGCGGCAGAAATAGGACGAAGTCCTTCACAAAACTCAAGTCTGTTCTAAGTTTTTAGTACACGCAGAGAAAACCGAGTCTCCGAGCCTCGGAGAGTACGTTAAATCGTCGGTCCCGGATATCATAAGAATACCTATGACAGTCGTTACCCAGTCACAAGCCCGAAAGTCTGACAACCGGTCGAACCTTAGGATATCGGCATTACCCAGTAACTGGGTTGCGGACCGTGTAAAATACTGGTATTCAGCCGCATATGGTTAGACTGGAAGCTGACCACAACATAATTAGGAAAAAGCTAGGAAGCAGACAAAACGTTGATATTTCATTTCGTACAGTCGAGTTCATTAATATATTGGCCCTTCCAGGCTTCAAAAATATATGAACGTTAAAAAAGTTCATAATATTGTGACAACTCTAAGCATTATTAAATTGTGGTCAAGATTTAGATTCATTAATATGTGACTGCTTTTTCTCAGTAATATGTACACAGCCAAAGGCACATTATTATACAGGATGTAAACGAAATCATGTAATTCCTTCAAACCTCGTGATGTACTGCTGACACAGATTAACCCTGCACGGGATACTTTTGAATTCAATAAAAAAAATTTACAAGAAATAACATGTGTTCTTAACGTGAGGCATTTTAGCGCTCCGAGCGAATTACGCGGCTATCGCTCATCGCGTGGTCGTTTAACTAGGGGCGCTAGAATGCCTCACGTTAAGAGCACATGTTTACTTCTTGTAATAATTTTTTTATTGAATTCAAAAGTATCCCGTGCAGGGTTAATCTATGTCAACAGTACATCACGAGGTTTGAAGGGATTACATGATTTCGTTTACATCCTGTATAATAACGTGCCTTTGACTGTGTACATGTTACTGAGAAAAAGCAGTTACATATTAATTAATCACAATCTTGACCACAATTTAATGATGCTTAGAGTTGTCACAATATGAAGTTTTTTACCGTTCATATATCGCACCTTTAGAATTATAGAGACCTATTTCAAAATTATAGGATTTTAGGGTATAATCATAAAATGACCATGGATGACCATCTTCAAAGTCAAAGTCAAGTCAAAGTTTTTTATTTCAAATAGACCAGATTTCAGGCACTTTTAAAACGTCACGACTAGGTGCACGGTTCCAAAAGGTAGGTTCTATGGAGAAGAGCCGGCAAGAAACTCCATGAATACTCTTTTTAAAATAGTAGTTCATTACAATTCCATTACAGTAGTGTGAGAAATAGAATGAGAATAATGCAGGTTAATGTAACAAATAAACTCACATAAGAGTAACAAATAGAAAAATATGCCTTCTAGGATTGCCATAGCAGTTAAGTTACTTCATCGACTCTTATTAAAATAGAGGCCCGTTGAGGTACCCCACAACAGGTCTCTCTTTTAATAAGAGAAAGTTTCTCTCTTTTCTACAAAATTCATAAAAATACGAACCTTTATTCGACGTTGTCCAAAAACTATATTTTTTTAGATAGGTCGCTATAATTTTAAAGGTGCGATATTTTTGAAGCCTCGAAGGGCCAATATATTAATGAACTCGACTGTACATACATACAATCACGCCTATTTCCTATTGGGGTATGCAAAGATTATAGATTTCCACCTGCTACGATCCTGACACACCCTTTTCGCTTCATCTACATTCATTAACCTTCTCATGCATGCTCGTTGGTTTAGGGTGCTACCAACCTGGCCTTTTTTGAGAACTCCAAAACAACCGCATTTCGTTGCGTGCTGTACAGTAGGGGAATGAAAAATGTATGTACCTTGAGGTAAATTGAGACCTATAAAATCAAAGGCAGCTAAACGCCTAATCGTAACATTAGTTAATTATGGCGCCATCTAGTTTAGTTAGTTGGACAGGCATTGGTGTATTCATTTTACCAACAAATGCAGCTAAGTCCCTTAGAAATTCAGTCCAAAAACCGATATTGGCATTCGCTACCTTGACAAAAATATCAGTTTTTGTAGCTTCCTGAATATTTGACAGACTTGGATTTAGCTGCCTTTAATTTTATAGGCCTCAATTTTTGCTTGCACAGTGCAAGAAGGAATCTATTTTACCGACTACGTATTGCCAACATTATAGAAATGAAAATACAAGTGTTTTTTGACAGGATAACGGTGACAATATGGTGATAGACACTAGTAATGTCAATTTATTTAATCATCGATTTGCATGATGTCCTGGTTTTTACAAAAAAACTTCTTAAATGAAATCAAAGACACTACTACGTCATATGGTGCAAAAGGCAATTTTGATCTTTGCTACCAAAAATTAAACACAATTTTCCATGCATTGGTCTATTCCGTTCAACAGTTTGAAATGGTAACCCGCTTTGTGGGAAAGGAATGAATTTGACAACTGACGAACCTTTTCATTGCGCCACTGTACCAGGGCTCCGTATCAATATATTGGAATGTAGCCAAATAACATCTCTTGCTGTGAAAGACATTCAATTTTCTGCCATATCTTTAAAAATTACGTTTAGATGGATATCATTTAGATATCGCGATTTTGTTGTGACAGAAGGGAATAAAGGATGTCCCATTGGGAATGTATGATATAATTTTCTATCATAACATCACGCCTGTATTCCCCGAAGGGTTGGGCAGAGGTGTATAGTTACACCCTCATTTCGCCATATTTCCCATGTTATAGGGGACGACCCTATTGTCATCAAACGGGCACAAATTCAAACTCCGAGTTGCTACTGAGGAATTCCACACGGTAAAACCCAATAGCACTTTGCCCTACCTGGAGATCGAATCCACTACCTCACGATCAGCAGTCGCGCTTACCACCACTAGGCCAACGAGGCAGTTAAGTAAACGTAGTATTTATATTTCAAAACAAATTATACATGCGATTACTTTTTAAATAAAATGCCTAAATGACCTCTAAATGTCCTCCACGACTGTCTCTGCGCACTTCTGTACTTTGACAAAGTGTTGAAAGACAGTTTCACGGAGATCCGATATCACCGATAATTCGTTCTTCTTCTTCTTCTTTTCGTGTGGTTAGTGACTAACCTGGTGTCAGAGTTTATGCCGCCCATGGGCCTCTGACTTGGCTTCACATGCCGTCGAGAAATATCTCTCGGGCATGCTGGTTTCCTCACGATGTTTTCTCTCACAGTTTTTAAGCAAGTGATAATTATACAATACGCACATGAATCCGCAAAGTCAGAGGTGCGTGCCTTGGGTTCGCACTCGAGACCAATGACTTGGCAGTCCGACGGTCACACCACTAAGGTATCACTGCTCATGTACCTGGATAAAGAGTATCTTATATGTTAATCTAGGACAGTCTATCTGTGTGTCAAATTTCATCCAAATCCTAATAAGTTTGGATGTTTTTAAATAGTTTCAATTACCTTCACAGTCGCGCTTGCGACTAGACCAACGAGGCAGTCTAAAAAAAAAGTTTTTTAAGGGATTATTTTATCTAAATTTGAATCTAAGTTCGCTAGCAATTCTATATACAGTGTGGTCAGACCCCCCTCAGTCCTAAACACACTGGTGGGGTCACAATAAACCTTTTTATTAGTTTGTCGGTGCTGTTTGTAGCGACGCTGTTTGTGGCACACGTGATGCATCACCTGAGCGGATACGAGAATTGAATGCCGTTATTACTTTGAAGTTAGCTGTATATCTGTGTGTCTGAGCATTCGAGTTAGAACCTCAGGCACGCACCTCTGACTTTTCGGATTCATGTGCGTATTGTATAATTATCACTTGCTTAAAAACGGTGAAGGAAAATATCGTGAGGAAACCGGCTTGCCTGAGAGGTGTTTCTCGACGGCATGTGAAGCCAAGTCAGTGGCGCATGGGCGGCATAAACTGTGACACCAGATTAGTCACTAACCACATGAAAAGAAGAAGCTGTATAGAAAAGGCATAATGTGATGATATGATTATGTTATGAGCAGCGTCTTTAGTAGGTCCAACCATATTTTAATTAAGGCCACTAGAACGAAAAAAGAACATTTTAACAAAAATAAAACCGGCTTCAAAAAAACGACGAAAAGAATAAAATGATTACCATATTATAAAATCAACAGTTTCAGAAGTAGGTGCTTTCAATTTGGTTCAGCGTGGATTAGCACCGACTTCTGAAACTGTTAATTTTATAATTGGTAATTATTTTATTCATTTCATCATTTTTTGAAGTCGGTTTTATTTTTGTTATTTAGTTAACAGTTGTGTAACAAACTATTATACCTTGCAATACAAGAGAATTATAAACAAAACAATGGCGTCGCCTTCACAATAGACAGGTGGAAATTGAATCCACAATGTTTTACTTCATGTTGTGAGTTAGTAAGCTGGGGACTTGAGACAATGGCGCAGTGGGCATCTATCGCGCCACATGCGAACTATCCTGCATCGTGGTATCAAAGTTTGACACGCAGATAGTATATACAAGGTTAGTCGGAAAGGGAGTACTAAGCCGGGGGCCACTTTATGTATCACTGATGATTGTTTTAAAGAAAGTGTTAAAAGGACATGGACTAAAAAGTGCATTCTATATACTTAGACATAGTAAATAATATTGTAAAATAGAAATAGAAAAATGAATTAATACGTAGTTTTTAGCCTCTCTGAACTTGTCAGTTTTTATTACAAAATAATAAGTAATGCAAGATGAATTCAAAGTTCCGTTTGTCAACGTCCGCCATAATGGATCATAGATCAAGATTAAAAATAATAATGGACGTTCCAAACCACGCTTACTACTTGTAAACATGTGTGATATGGATGACAAATGCTCTTATTAGGAACATTTTACTCATACGAAACTATCTTCATTGGTAATTGTTGCATTTAATAAAATTATCTTATCATAATTTATGTTGATGCGTAAGATAGTTTCTTTTTAATATTTCAGACAAAAAAAAACTTAAAACGGAACGCGTTTACTTGTTTGACAGTGTGTTTTTGTCTATGTCAAATGTCAATGTAATATCATAATTATGTCATTTCATTGCGGATTCTTCATTGCGTTACTGTTTGAATTTTTGCTATTATTTTCTCTATTTGACCCCCGCTTATCTACTGACCGATACCTTCTACCACTCAATTACCTTGCTATTAACACTGGACTCTGATTTGCATAGCGTTTCGGATTTGTTTTGTGAATCATTATGAAATGCATGCATCAACTGCGGAATAGCCATACAAAGGTTGCAGAGGCATCGCATATCCTCGCTTTCTGCACACCATCAAACAACATTTTCGCGTTGGATAACCAATGCTCAACCCCAGGTATGAAGTTGGAATAGAAAAAAACTGAATCTGATTTATGATGAGCCTAATCGTCTTGGACAGTTTATCAATGATTATAATTGAACAGAAGACTAACTCTGCATCGCTGTAATGTATATTGAGTTATCTAGGTAATTAAAAGCTAACAAAATATTTTTATTTGTTTTCTCTAATAAATAAATAATTATTTATACCTACTCTGTATTTTATTTTGTGTCTTCCTTGTTAATTGGTAATTAAACTATAAAAATATAGATAAGGATAACCTGTAAAAATGTATCACATGTTACATTATAATTCTATACACTTATTGCCAGCGATCTGATTAAAGGTTTAGTGAAACTATTTACGTCTAGTCTGTAGTAATGACAAGTTCTATGAGTTTTTTATTTATAGCAATTTAATGTGCCAATATTCACGAATATAAAACACAAAAAATCATTGGTGTACAATAAATTCGATAAATATGCCGACGCCCATACAGAAATTGGCCATGTCCTTTAAAAATTCGATTAATTATTTTTCCATGAAAAAATATTTTTAATTGAGTTATTTCAAAAATTCTTCATCCCTGCTTTAGTTACGAATTCAGATAATGGAGCTTCTAATCCGTGACCCCAAATATGATCTAAAATGTAAACACGTCTGATCATAGCTGAGGATAGATAGAATTTAGCGTATTTTTTATGAAATCTTTGAACAGCTATTTCTCTTGAACTATTGACTTTTGGGCAAAGGTGTAGAACAAAAGTTATCCATTATTATGGGTACCTTAACACCCCTTCGGCTTAGTACCCCCTTTCCGACTAACCTTGTATACAAGTTCCCAACATCAACCATTGGGCAGTGGCCCGCCAGGCACAAGACCCACCTGGTAGGAGGATCCTCCCTTTTCGTTGGAGGAACACGATACCTCGTCTCTCCACAGCGCCGATTCTCTTATTCACCAACTAAATTAAAATTAGAGAATTGCTATCCTTTACTAACAGACGGCGCCAGAAAAGGACGGTGATAGATAAGAACTAAGTTAGAGATGTCAAACTAGTTTACGCCTTGAATGTCATCGTATTTTTAATCGACACGTTCTGACGTGTCATCCAAATTATATACAGGGTGTAAACGAAATCATGTAATTCCTTCAAACCTCGTGATGTACTGCTGTCATGTTATGTTGTTTTTAGCCTAACTCCATTCTTTAAGCAGTCGCCCTACGTCGCGCTAACTTTAAAACAATAAGTTAAAATAACTGATAAACTTGACGGCACTAGCATTGTCAACTATTAACTGACTGTATTATCGCGCTATTGTTAAAAGGAGCTTCGTAGAATTGAATTTGTTTGAGTATTGCATGTGGTTTTGGAGTTAAGTTTTACTTATGAAGCCATTCCCGTTTCACAGCCGAATCGCTCTAACTTTAAGCGATATATTAGGTGATATTGAAAAATGTAATCTATAGAAGTTCAGTGTATCCACCTTCTGAGTGTTATCACAAATATTTAGACTATAGTTTTATTTCCATACATCTTCTTTACATAGTATAAAACATGTTTTATCTTTACATAGTATAAAACAAAGTCGCTCCCGCTGTCTGTACGCTTAGATCTTTTAAACTACGCAACGGATTTTAATGCAGTATTCAGCAATAGATAGAGTGATTCAAGAGGAAGGTTTATATGCCCGACATTAGTATCTACATTGCACCCGTGCGAAAGCGGGGCAGGTCGCTAGTGATTTATATAGAGAAAACAAAAGACTATCTTTCTCCTCCTCTTTCTAGGCAACGAATCAAGACGAAGTTTTCCTTCACCGTTAACGCTAGTGATAATCAAATTCTGATCTGCATATGAATATGAAAAGTTTGAGGTACGGGTCGGGATCGAAGTCAAACCTTCCTGCATGGAAGGTAAACGTTCAGCCGCTAGGCTATCACTGCTATTAAATGTAATTTTCTGCCAAACACCTACTTAAAAAAAACAATGTCAACTGGAGGTAGGGTTAAGTTCACCATTCCAAAATGGAGGAATACCTGTCTAGAGTGCCTTAAATCCCTTAGATCTCTCTCTCATGTCGGCAAGAGAATAGCTCATGCCGTGTCGTGAAGAGATTAGGCAGTTAGCAAGGTTGGTAGCGGGGCTGACTACACAGTGTGCTCCGTACGTACCTACTTAAGTATCGTCACTCATAGAGGCTTTTTGAATGCACCCTTATGCCTGTCTCAGAGTAATGCCGGCCGCACGCCTGTCTAACACCCATATACAAAGACGTACCTCCAAAACTTACTTGATTCATACTCTACTCAGGACGACATCGAAAACACCTTCAAAATTGTATTCTTAGTGGCAATTTCGAGTGAACTTTGAGGTTCCTCGACTGATGGGTCCTCAAATGAGTCGAGGTAGAGTGGAGTCATTACGTCATAATTAGAATTATCTGGCAAATAACTCCGCGATAAATAGTTGTAAGGATTATCGTAAGCATATTCGATAAAGTCTTCAAAATTCATTTTTGTTACATACGAACTTCGACACTTCCTTCCTTAAGGTAGGTTCCAAGGTACCTTGAGTTTGACAGAAGATGATTCCTTACCTCGACTGAGGAAAAATCTCGAGTCAAGGACGTATATTTCAACTATAACTAGCGATGCTAGTGAGGAAGATTGAGTCGAGGTCGAGTCGAGTCGAGTAAGTTTTGAAGGAATGTCGTAGAATTGTTAGAATATGGGTGTAAACCTTAAAATGCCTGTCAAATGCGGCAAATGCATGTCATGTGGTAACCATATTCAGAGGTCTGTCGTTTCTGCTTACCCCAAAAACGACACGTTCATATGACCTACTTACCTACCCTAACCTTAATTTAAAACTGTTATCTAAACATGTAGTAACATGACGTAGTATTGGTACAACAATACAAGTTGACACTTCCGGCGTGTGGTGGTACCGTTCTGTTTTGAAAGGCGCTACTATTGTCACTTTTGTCACTTTCGTCACTTTCGAGTTTGTAGGTGAAAAAATCTCCCGCGTGAGTATGGGCTGGTATATAAAACTTTCTGATCACACGCTGAGAATAGATAGCCTAGTGGTGTGACCGTCGGACCACCAAGTTATAGGTCTCGAGTCCGAACCCAAGGCACGCATCTCTGACTTTTCAGATTCATGTGCGTATTGTATAATTATTACTTGCTTAAAAACGGTGAAGGAAAACTGCATGCCTGAGAGATTTTTTTGACGGCATGCGAAGCCAAGTCAGACGCCCATGGGCGGCATAAACTATGACACTAGTTTAGTCACTAAACACACGAAAAGAAGAGCACAACAAAACTCAGCACGCTCGCTTCGCTTGGCTAGCTACCACCTGAACATTAAAGTCCAGTCAAGCAGTTTACTGTGTTCCGTCGTGTGTATGTGAGAGCCAGAGGGGTATAGGGGAGTCCCTCTATATCTTTGCTACTTGTATTTGTGTGCTCCATCTTAGACCCTGTCTGCGCTTACCATCAGAAGTGCGACTAGCGTCACTGAAGGCGACAAAAATAAAGATTAAAAAAAAATATGTTCAGGTGGTAGCTAGCCAGGCGGACCGTGTAGATCCTACCACGTCGCGTGCTGTGTTTTGTTCAATCTTACAACACGCGTCTATTCCCAGCGTGCGGTGAGGAAATTGTATATTCTAGCCCGTCTCTACACTGGATTTTCTTAACATAACATAACATCACGCCTGTATTCCCCAAAGGGTTGGGCAGAGGTGTATAGTATCACCATAATTTCACCGTTATGTTTAAGTCCCATATAAAATGGGGCGAGTCTATTGCGAAACTCCAGGCTGCTACTAAGGAATTCCACACGAAAAAACCCAACAACACTTTGCCTGACCTAAGGATCGAATCAAGGACCTCACGATCAGCAGTCGCGCTTGCCACCACTAGACCAACTAAGCAGCTATCTTATTTTCGCGAAAAAAATAGCTGATTGTCCCTAAAACTCGACTGAATAAAGTGAGAAAAACTGTCAATACAAAACTAAATTTGAGTTCCACTGGTATCAGTCCGTGTCGGTACGTACGACGATATCACCACGCTTCCTGCCTACCCGGTTTTGTTTCATCCCTGTTCCACCCCTCACATGTTTGAATATGGCCAAGTATTGTTCAACTCACCCCTTATTTAAGATGGGTCCGGATATAAAGATGGCATACAGTGACGTTTGTTAAAATGATTACAAATTAATTTTACGAATTTTCAAAATTGTTAAATTAAATCGGAGAGTACGTTAAAAGAAAGAAAGGAGGAGCAAGAAGCGGAAAGGGTAGGAGCAAGAAAGAAGGTTGCAGTGCATGCTTTTGCGAATCCCGCAACCCCGGCCGAACGGTCGGGAGGAGGAACACCGTTGATTTTTAGCCGATAAGAACCCGGCAGACCCGCTCCCCTTCCCCGGGCGAGGGACATCCATGAGGATTTGCCAAAGATAAAAAAAGGAGGAAGGAAAAAGCATGTCACGTCTTTTCAAAACTGTTTGTGAATATAGTTGTTATTGGAGACCCAATCTAACACATAACATAAAAACATAATCAGCACATTACTGTCCCACTGCTAGGGACGGGCCTCTTCTCAGAAAGAGAAGGGTTTAGGCCTTAGTCCACCACGGTGGCCTGGTGCGGGTTGGCGGACTACACACACCATCGAGAACTTTATAGAGCCCTCTCAGGTGTGCAGGTTTCCTCACGATGTTTTTCCTTCACCGTTCTAACTTACTACGTTCGACTAACACATAATCGCATTCGGACCGGAGAAAAGCTTAACCATAGTTGTTTGACTTTTATTAAAAAAAAAAAAATGTCAAATTGTTACGCAAGTCGCAAACTCTTGTCTTTGGCTAGGGGCGCGTCGAAATGTTGCCACTTAATTTAATTAATTAATTATTATAACTGTATTTTTTGCCGAACAGCGTCCTTTTGTGTCCACAGCGACCGCAGAACAGTGCTACTGTCTGTGCCTCGGAACTTTATGTGATATTTTTTACTTAGTAGTTCCGAGGCAGCGACACGCCCCGGCTTACGCTGAAAACCAGCGCCGTGGTTCCGTGCCTTCGTGCACGGGCCACGGCATTATGCTGAGCGTCGGCCGTTTCGCGCGGTAGTGGCGCATAATATATTTCTGTGCCAGTTATTTTATTTTTATATACTTTTCTGTATTTGATTACTTGGGCTAATGTAAAAAAAAAACAAAAAAGCTATGTTATGTGCGTCACTCTCACGTGAATAAACGGTTTTTCTTTCTTTCTTCTTTCTTTCATTTATAGATAAATGTCGAACGGCTGTGATAGAAACGCGGTTAGGTAAAAAGCAATTTAAAAAAAAGAGTAACTTAATAATATTGTTCGTAAAATTGGCCTTTAGATACACGCACGAAACAGGTATGTAAGTGTGGTGTATGTCGACCAATCACATTCTTTGACATGAAATCTGACAGCAAATTAAATTAATCACCCTTTCAGAACCTTTTACCCCATGTGTGGACAGGATAGAATATAAGACTTCCTCAACGCACGCTGCGAATAGACGCGTATTGTAAGATTATACAAAATCCAGCACGCTTGGTGGTAGGGTCTATATGGTCCGCATGGCGAACTACCACCTGAACATTAAAGTCCGGCGCGAAGAAGTTTACTGTGTTCCGTCGTGTGTATGTGAGAGCCATCATCAGCTGTATTCCTTGGATTCGTGTGTTCGATCTTAGAGCCTGTCTGCGCTTACCACCAGGTGATACTAGGGCCAAATGCGACAAAGTCAAGAATAGAAAAATAAAAAAGTAGCCGGTAGTAGAATTAATTTATCAGCTCCCTCATAAATCGCCGTACTACAAATTATCCAACAGAAAATACTTTCCTGTTGAAATATCCACATTTCCAATATCCAAAGGTTATTTCAAACAAAAACACGTGATAATTTCCGCAGCTCCCGCGGCCGGCGACATGGCCGCTCTCAACAAAAGTCTGCAGCGGAATGCCGCTATCAGTTCGAAATTCAAATTTAACGGTTGACCGGAAATGCGGTGTCGGACGCATCCGGCGGCTGCGCTCCGTTGTTGAGTTTAGATTTCGAATTTGTAGTGCGATGTGATGGTTAGTTACTGTTGTTTAGATATAGAATGAAAGTGTTTACGTAGATTTCATTGAATAATAAGTGGTACTTACGTGGTTTTGTGGCTGAGGAGTTCATGGTTAATTACCAACTGCACCGATCATACGATTTATAGAGTTTTTTGCCTTTTCCCGACTATGTTGGGGTCAACTTCCACACTAACCAGATGTGGCTGAATACCAGTATTTCTCACGGAGCGACTATCATCAGTCTTCCGCAACCCAGTTACAGGGCATTGCCGATATCCAAGGTTAAACTGGTTATCAGACTTTCAGGCTTCTGACTTCTCGTAACGACTGTCATAGGTATTCGTATCAAACCAAAATCAAAAATCAAAAATGTTTTATTGCGTTATTACACGTTGTACATTATACAGTTGGTGGCGTCTCCTTTTAAGCATATAGATGCCTGTGCCAGGAGGCGCCGCTCTTTTATATCTTAAAATTAGTGTAACATGCTTCCAAACAAAAGTTTATGAATTTTAATTTATTACCATTAGCCTGTTGATGTATGTGTATTAGCGTGTGTGTGTATGTGTATGTGTATGTGTGTGTGTATGTGTGTGTGTATGTTTGAGTGTGTGTGTGTTTGTGTGTGTGTGTAAATGTGTGTGGTTGTTTTATACGGAAACGGTTTTACCTTATATTTAATAGAAGATTCTCTACTTCATCGTAACGTAACTTGTTTATCCACTTAATCAGCAACGATTTGTATTCGTATGACACCCGGGACCGACTCTTTAACATGCTCTCCGAAGCTCGGAGGAGTCTCGATGTGTAAACGACAATAATGATTACCAATAAAATTTAATTTATTTAACATTATGGCCTCCTTGCAACAGTCTATGATAGGGTTATGCGTTCCCGCCAAATCGAACTGTCACTTTTGACAGATGACAGCCGTTTGCGCGCCAAACGGTGTTGGAAGATGGCGGTTGCGTGCCTTATCGCGGATTCGGAACTTGTTTCCACTGTAACTTGAGATTTTTATTTTAAAATAACTAAAATTCATTTTTTGTCTTTATTTATTATTAGGGACTTTTATAAATAATAGTATATGCCAGTCCCATCGTATCTTATAACAACTTATAAATTAACTAAAACGTAATGTTGCAAACTTCAATACATTATAAGCAGCTTCAGAATTAAAAATTAATTAATTAAAATGTTTATTGTGTCTCAAAGATATGGTTACTTACAAAAATTGAGGCAGCCCCAGTAAGTTAAAGGATACTTGTGTTGGGGTTGCTTCGCAACTTCCCTTAGTCACTAGTTACTAACAATAAAACAAAAAGAAAATATTAAATTGTTGGTATAAAGAACACAAGGTAAGCGGTAATGTTTTATTTTTAAGTACGTTGACGTGTGTGTGTGCGTGCATGTGTGTGTGTGAGGGTGTTTGTGAAGAATTAGGTGTCGACAATATAATTATAATGAAACATACCCACGTCATGCATGTTTATGTGTAACTCCTTTAATAAATACTCTCTGGCATACCGAAAGCTAGCAAAATAAACTTTTTTTTTATTATTTTCTTAACGTGAATATATTAAACACTTTATAACAAAAATAAAACCGACTTCAAATTGTCTATCTCCGAAGTTCTTCATCAGATCTTCACCAAATTTAAATGGGACCACTTCGAAAGAATACTCTTTCAAACAAAAAAAGAATCATTAAAATCGGTTCACAATTAGCAAAAAAGATATCGCGGAACGTCCACCTTTTTGGAAGAAGTTAAAAATTAAAAAAATTGTTAAAGAATTTTAATTTAGTGGTTAATCAGAATAATTCAAGATATCTGGGCATATACAAGGTTAGTCGGAAAGGGGGTACTAAGCCGAAAGGGTGTTAAAGTACCCATAATAAGGGATAACTTTTGTTCTATAACTTTCCCAAAAACTCGATAGTTTAAGAGACTTGTGAAATCTTTTCAAAGATTTCGTAAAAAATATGCTAAAATCTATCCGTCCATAGCTATGATCAGCTGTTTTTACAATTTGCTTCATATTTGGGGTCACGGGTTAGAAAATTAATTTTCTGAATTCATAAGTAAAGCAGGGTTTTTTTGAAAAAACCAAAATAGAAATCTTTTTACATGCAAATAAAAATTATCGAATTTTGAAATTTTAACACTTGCTTTAAAATAGTCATCAGTGATACTTTAGGTGGACCGCGGCTTAGTACCCCCCTTTTCGACTAATCTTGTAGAAGCAAACTTAGTAGTCACTATTTCATGCAGCATTTATTGATGAAGTATTTTATAGAATTACATCAGCATTCTATGAGAATTTACGGATTTATTTATAAGTCGCACAAAATATTAAAAAAAAAATACCGACCAAATCGTTGATGCAATGGAAACGCTCCCAATGATCCAGACACAAAACGTTAAGATTAATTCAATTTTAAAATATAAAAGAAAATTGCTTTTTCTACTAGTCTGTCGTCCTAATAGCTGATGATGTGTTGGGCTAGACGTTCCCCATCTTGCGATATCGTTAACGATACAAAATCTATCAGACTTGGTTTTAAACATGAATTTTATTATTTATCTTATTGTATCAATTAACAATACCGCACCGATCATACGATTTGCGAGGTTAAGCTGCGCATGCCGCGGTCAGTTCGTGGATGGGTGACCGTTCGTTACAAATCAAGACCCCTCCGTGCCTCGGAGAGCACGTAAAACCGTCGGTCCCGGTCGTCACAACAGTCTTTACGGGAAGTCAGAAGCCCGAAAATCTAACAACTGGTCTAACCTTAGGATATCGGCAATGCTCAGTAATTTGGTTACGAAGGTCTGATGGTAGTCGCTCCGTGTAAAATACTGGTATTCAGCCGCATCTGGTTAGACTGGAAGCTGACCACAACATAGTTGGGAAAAGGCTACGCAGAACACACAATCACACTAAACCATAAAATCTATGAAAAATGTTCCCAAAGAAAAAGTAACAAAAATAAAATTCAACAACAACAATAAAAGAAAAAAGTACAATTAAAAAACAAAAACACATCGCACGCAAAACGAATCAGTAACAAAACAGAAGCAGTGTATAATATAAAAATTAATAAAAGTACATGCAAAATAAGAGAGTTATTTAATATTCCGGTAGCGACAAATAATTGGTATTTTATACAGATCTCCGGCGCACGCCGGGTGCAAGGACTAGAGCAGATTAACGTGGATACGACGAAGGAAATATATTTTGGGCTTTTTTTCCGCTTATTGTTGTAGCAGTGATAGCGAGACCGTCGGACTGCCAAGTCATAGGTGTCGAGTTTTAACCCAAGGCACGCACCTCTGACTTTTCGGATTCAAGTGCGTATTGTACTATCACTTGCTTAAAAACGGTGACAGAAAATATTATGAGGAAACCGGCATGCCTGAGAGATATTTCTCGATAGTATGTGAAGCCAAGTCAGAGGCTCATGTCCGGCATAAACTCTGACACCAGGTTAGGCACTAACCTCACGAAAATAAGAAGATTGTAAGCCACCTCATTCAATGCGACTTTAAGTTAGATAAATTATCTATATCTGCCTAGCCTTTTCCCAACTAAGTTGGGATCAGCTTCCAGTCTAATCGGATGCGGTTGAATACCAGTTTTTTACACGAAGCGACTGCCATCAGACTTCCGCAACCTAGTAACTGGGTAATAACGATGCTATCGAACCCAGGACCTCACGATCAGCAGTCGCGCTTGCCACACCAACGACGCAGCTAAGTCTAAGGATAATATTTCTTCTTTTTAGTGAGTATATCCACCCTAACTCCAACGTGCTCATATTTTTAACCCCCGCTTACTCAAGCTTGGCTTACGGGCGACGGTGACAAACAGACATACAAATATAAGTCTTTCTTATTAGTTTTACGTTACTTGTTGCTTTTCTTGTTTTTGTTGCTGATGCAATCGGTTTGTCTGTGTGTAGTACCATTTTTAGAAGGATATTTTGGAAGTACCATCGTGGTGAAAGGATTGGTCAGCTAGACTCTGCGTTACCGAGTGCTAGCTGTCCAGCGTGGGCCGGACATTTTAGAATCGCAGTACGACTTAGATTAACGCCGCTCGGGGAGACTCCTTTCATGCACCCCATGGTGAAGTGGGTGATCAATCCACCACCCACTGCGAGTGCGATGCTCCTGTCCAGACTATCACCCATATTCTAAGACGTTCCTCCAAAACTTACTCGACTCAGAACGGCCTCTAAAACACCTTCAAAATTGTATTCTTAGTCGCAATTTCGAGTGAACTTTGTGGTTCTTCGACGGAGTCATTACGTCATAATTTGAATTATCTGCATCGCTCAAATAATGTCGCGATAAAAAATTGTAAGGATTATCGTAAGCATATTCGACAGTCTTCAAAATTATTTTTTATTACATACGAACTTTGACACTTCCTTCCTAAAGGTAGTTTCCGAGGTACCTTGAGTTTGACAGATGATTCCTTACCTCGACTGAGGAAAAATCTCGAGTCGAGCACGTTTATCGTAGTCGAGGTTGAGTCGAGTCGAGTAAGTTTTGGAGGAACGTCTTAGAATACGGGTGTATGTCCCACTTGCTGGAGTGTCCCAAATGTCCGTCCACCTGCAGCTTTGATGATCTGAAGAGCGCCACCGAAGCTGCAATTAATGTGGCCACCTACTGGGCGCAAGCATTATAATTCATACATGCTGAAGTACCGTCGATACGAAAAGAAGAAGAAGGATAGTGTTGGCTTTCTATCTATGTCGTTTATTTAAAAGTTGTGTGTTGTAATTTTAGTGGCTCATGACTACATAAAAGGCACACGGATCAATTTGTGAAGTGAAAACATTCTGAGGAAACGCCTGAGAGATATTTCTCGACGGCATATGAAGCCAACTCAGAAGCCCATGGGCGGCATAAACTTTAACACCAGGTTAGTCACTAACCACATGAAAAGAAGAAGAGTTTGTGGAGCTTGCTGCGCTCAGTCGTGGATGGGTGACCATTCGTTACACGTTAGTCTTCCGTGCTTCAGAGAGTACGTTAAAGCGTCGATCCCGGGTGTCATACGAATACCTATGATAGTCGTTACGGGTGGTCAGAAGCTCGAAATCTAACAACCAGTCTAACCTTAACGGTGTTGCCCAGTAACTGGGTTGCGGAGCTCAGATGGCAGTCGCTCCGTGTAAAATTCTGGTATTCAGTCGTATTTGGTTAGTTTGGAAGCTGACCCCAACATAGTTGGGAAAAGGCTATGAGGTGAGGAATTCCACACGGGAAACCCCAGTACCACTTTGCCCGAGCTGGGGATAGAACCCAGGACCTCACGATCAGCAATCGCACTTACCACCACTAGACTGATTGAAAATCACAGACAGAACCATAGAACAAACTTAGTCTAAATCTTTAACTATTTCATATTGAACGTTAAAAAATGTAATAACTATGATCTTAACTGTAATGTCTTGAGAAGCAGTTAGCATACTAATTGTATTAAGAACTTTTATTCGCAGTTATATAATTTGAAATTTAAATAATTTTCTCAAATAGTCTCCCATTAAGTTTTTGTTAGTTCACTGTGAATATTAAGGGGAAGTAGTGTGTTTGTTGAGTTTAAAGTGAATACGATCTGTGGACCCGCGACATTAGAATAGAATATAATATACTTTATTGTACACCAAAATTGTAACACAGCTCTTATACAATAACAAACATTAAAGGGTACAATGGCGGTCTTATCGCTGATAGCGATATCTACCAGACAACCTTTGGATGAACAGGAAGTCAATGAATAAGATAGAGGGGGTAGTCCATGGTGTACTGCTGCAAAATATATACTACACACCATACATAGACATAATACTTACATTTAGGTATATATATGTATATACATTTATAAATATTGTAACAACAAACATAAACTCACGCCTTTTTCCCATGGGGGTAGGCAGAAACTATAGAACGCCACATGCTACGACTCGTACATACCCCTTTCGCTTCATCCACATTCATACATCTTGTCATACACGCACGCCGGTTGAGAGTACTACGCACCTGACCTTTGTGAAGAACAGGTATAAATATTGTAATAGGTATATATATATGATATTATACATATAATTATGTGATAGGGAAAACAAGGTAGATTGATGATGAGGTACTAATTCGACATTCAACTTTTTTAGTTTTTTTTTTAATATTTTGCGGAGTTAAGCTGCGCTTGCCGCGGTCAGTCTGTAGATGGGTGACCGTTCGTTACATATCGAGACCTCCGTGCCTTGGAGAGTACTTTAAACAGTCGGTCCCGGTTGTCATACGTATACCTATAACAGTCGCTACGGGAAGTCAGAAGCCCGAAACTCTGACAAACGATCTAATCTTAGGATATCGGCATTGCCCTGTAAGTGGATTGCGGAGGTCTGATGGCAGTCGCTCCGTGTAATATACTGGTATTCACCCGCATCTAGGTAGACTGGAAGCTGACTCCAACTTAGTTGGGAAAAGGTTAGGCAGAACATTATTAGTAGTTTGGAAATTTATCATCTATACAAGGTTAGTCAGAAAGGGGTACCTACTTAACCGAAAGGGTGTTAAAGTACCCATAATAATGGATAACTTTTGTTCTACTACTATCCCCAAAAGTCATTAGTTTAAGAGAAATAACTGTTCAAACATTTCATAAAAAATACGGTAAGTTCTATGTATCCTCAGCTGTGTTTACATTTTAGATCATATTTGAGATCACGGATTAGAAGTTACATTTTCTGAATACGCATCTAAAGCAGGGACGAAGAATTTACGAAAAAACTGTAATAATTTTCACTCCTTTTCCCATTCCTTCACTGTTCAGGCCATACGCTTGTGGAATGCACTACCTGTACCTGTAAGGCGTGCTCAGTCGTTGGTTTCTTTCAAAAGAATGGTTAAAGAACATTATCTTGCTCTATAGTGGTTTATATAAGTAAATTATCTGTATATATAATTAATTATGTATGTATCCTATTTGAGTGTGTGTATATATATACCTATATATATATTTAAAATATATATTGTGATTATACCTATTATTTAGTTGATTCCCGGTTTTTAGTAGGTTGCATATGTGTACGCTGCAAACTGCCCTTTATATTTTTTCTTAACTATTCTTTCCATCCAATGGTTGTCTGGAAGAAATTGCTTTAAGCGATAAGACCGCCATTTGTACTGTTAATTATGTGTATTCCTTGTTTTATTTCTTTTAGTGTGCAATAAAGTATATCTATCTATCTATATATTTTTTTTTAATATTTAAACTTTATTTAAAACTATCACTATACATTAACTGGCCTGCGGCTTAGTACCCCATTTCCGACTAACTTTGTATAGAAGACGTTCTAGTTGTAGTAGTAATCCACGAATCTTTAAACTATTGTTATTGTAAATTACAGTTGCTAAAACATAATTACTTAAATCGGTTCAAAAATCTCGGAGAAATCGGTGTATGTACATACTGATAACCACCTCTTTTTCGAAGTCGGTTAATGAATATTTCTCGATCAAAGGTTTCTTTACTTTTTATACACCACTGGCACTTAGCCCGAGATTTCGTCCGCGTGAATTATCATACAAACTTCCACCCCCTATTTCACCTCTTTAGGCGTAAAAAGTCCAAAAAATTATTTCTTATTGGATGCCTACGTCACAAAAGGAACCTACTGTCCAAATTTCATGTTTCCAGCTTCAGTGGTTTAGGCTCTGCGTTGATGAATCAGTCAGGATAAGTATTTATAATTATGTACAGTAGAGGAATGAACATGTAATAGGATCTATTTTTGCTTATACAGTGCATGAAACAAACGAAATGAAAATACAAGTATTTTTTGACAGGATATTAAAAATTATAATGGTGACATGACGATAGACACTACTTGACACTAGTAATGTCAATTTATTTAATCATGGAATTTATTGATGTCATGGTTTTTAAAACAAAACTCATTAAATGAAATCAAAGATGGCACTACTACGTCATATGGAGGCAAAAGGTAATTATGATCTTTGCTAACAAATAATTAAACATAATTTTCCATGCAATGGTCTGTTCCATTCAACAATTTGAAAAGGTAACATGCGCCCGCGATGCGAGAAAGGAATGAATTTGAAAACTGACGAACCCTTTCATTTCTCTACTGTACCTACAATATATAGATAGATTTGAATGGTTGAACTATAATACCTACTTGATTTATAGTAATTCATCGTAGGTCTGAAACACAGACTTCACGGTCTGAAATGTCCCCTCATTGGTAAGTTTTACGACATTTTATGCATTTTATTGCAGCAAGGTTCTAGCCGTAATACAAATTGACTACAATGCCTCCACCCAGACAAGTAAACACAGCAGTACACACAGTATCAGCAGTGATAGACAAGTTATGTGACCGTCGGACTGTCAAGTCATAGGTCTCGAGATCGAACCCAGGTACGCATCTCTGATGATCCCATTTATAAATTTGGTGAAGATTTGATGCTGAACTTCGGAGATAGACAATGGAACTCCTCAATGACGAACAGTATACATAATGTGATTAGGTTACGAGCAGCATCTTTAGTAGGTCCAATCATGTTTTAATGAAGGCCACTAAAAAGAAAAAAAGAAAAAAACATTTTAACAAAAATAAAACCGACTTCAAAAAAACGATAAAAGAATAAAATTATTACCATATTATAAAATTAACAGTTTCAGAAGTCAGTGCCTTAAATTTGGTTCAGCGTGAATTAGCACCGATTTCTGAAACTGTTAATTTTATAAATGGCAATTATTTTGTTCTTTTTCGTTTTTTTTGAAGTCGATTTTATTTTTATTATGAAAAAACACATCAACCATACCCAGTTTCGATTTTGCAATATTCTCTTAAACCCTCACCGTACCAATCCACTCGGTACGTTAGAAGGTATTCCAGAAAAAATATGACATCCTCACCTACCTACCCCTAGAGGCAAAGTCGTAATGATAAATCCTAGCCTCCGTGCAATAAAATGTACTTCTTGGTAGGATCAAACATTCATGGCTGTTCCTGAACAGAATATTGATTTTTCGTTACAGAATAGCAACCAATGGCGTTTACGGAGTACGCCTACTGGAGTTGGATGGGAGCTACGAAGATAGTGAGCAGAGATGAGATTGTGTCAGAAAGGACATGTTATGAAATGGGCTTAAAATAATTTTATTTTTGAACCGCTTACATGTGCGGTTTTTCTGATAGGGAAAACTGTCTAGGACGTGCTTACAAAAACATATTATTTTTAAAAAGCACCATTATTTAATTATAAAACATTTAAAATCCTGATATTTTTTTTGTTATAAAACTAATAAACTGATAAAAAACTTAGAAATAAAAATGATATCTATCATTTTTGAAAGCATAATATTTATCATAATATTAAAATAATATTAAACGGCTTAAATTAAAATAAAATTAATGAATTAACTTAATGGTTTGGATGTATGGCATTGATTCCCTTGTCTCAATAGAATAAAATAAAATATTTACTGTATGTCAGCAAGGTTGTCACTTGTCATTGTCAGTAATGTCATCAATGTCTAATCATGTCAAAGTTGTCACACAAAATCGCTATCTATTGTTGTTAAAAGCCAGGTCAAATAAAAAAAAGCTCAAAACAATGGTACATAGTCAAAAACACAGGAACCACAGTCACAATAACAGACAACAGTTGAATAAGTTGAATTGAATTTGACTTTTTGACAATGACTGACGTTGACAATGACAATAAATGTCATCCAATAGAGGTGTTGCCAGAATTAATAATTATGGGTTAACAACTGTGGGTTGCAACTTTATTTTTAATTCTAATTATTTAAATAAAAAAAAACAATAGAAGGGTGCTTTTAAAAAAAAATATATACCTACGAAAGCTCCATATTTTATGTACTTTCATAAAAAAAATATCTCTTCTCTGTTCACAGCCAAAGCCCAGCTTCCATACAAAAATATAACATGTCCTTTGCTGTCAAATAAAATAAATAATAAAGGTAAATATTAAGAAATTCGACCGCCATGTTGGTCTACACCCATATTCTAAGACGTTCCTCCAATACATACTCGACTCGACTCCACCTCGACTCAGCCTTTCGGTAGTTATAGTTGACATAAACGTCCTCGACTCGAGATTTTTTCTCAGTCGAAGTAAGGAATCATCTGTCAAACTCAAGGTACCTCAGAACCTACCGAAAGGAAGGAAGTGTCAAAGTTCGTATGTAACAAAAAATAATTTTGAAGACTTTATCGAATATGCTTACGATAATCCTTAATTTTTTTTATCGCGACGTTATTTGCGCGATGCAGATAATTCAAATTATGACGTAATGACTCCGTCGAGGAACCTCAAAGATCACTCGAAATTGCGATTAAGAATACAATTTTGAAGGTGTTTTCGAGGCCGTTCTGAGTCGAGTAAGTTTTGGAGGAACATCTTAGAATATGGGTATTAGTGGTTGCAAGCGCGACTGCAGAGCATAGAGTCCCGGGTTCGATCCCCAGGTCGTGCAAAGTGTTATTGGGTTTTTCCATTAGGAATTTCTCAGTAGCAGCCTGGAGTCTGGATTAGTGCCCGGTTACCATTAACCGGGCACTAATCCAGACTCCAGGCTGCGATAGGGGTGCTATAGGGGGCGAGCCTATAGCCATCTATAGGCTCGCCCCCTATAACATGGGCCTTCAAATTATCAGGCGAAACGTGGGTGTACTAAAAACACCTCTGCCAATCCCTTCCGGGTATATAAGGCGTGGTGTTATGATGTTTAAAGATAAAGATAACTTTTCAGTTAAACGGTTCTATTTGCTCCTAGCTGTACCCCTGCAGTATCAGAATTCAAGCATTGAAGTTTGAAATTATAATAATGTTATATTGTCAAGGGAATTGAATTTATGTATGGAAGTGAATGTTGGTCGCGGCAGAAGAGGCATGAAAGTAGAATAAATGCCGTGGAAATGCGTTCTTTGCGAAGTATGTGCGGTGTAACTTTGAATGATAGATTGGGAAATGAAGAGATTAGACAAACTTGCGGTTTAAAAGATGATGTAGTGACAAAAATTGAAAGGAGTATTGTACGGTATTGTACCGCACAGCTTTTACTGATAAGCTGATAAGATATTAAATGATACGAGTCCTTTAAAGTCCAACAGTTTATTGCACTAAGTTAACACCAAAGTTCAGACAGAAATAGTTCTTAAGAATAAATGATATTGGTAAGTGCGAGAACACTCGGTGCATTCGATGACCGGTAATGAACTGAATTGTAACTAAATGCTAATAAATTATGAAAGGTGGTGGATATGCTGACGCGGTAAATGCAATTATTTCGCAATGTACGGTTGCACTGTACAAGTATGCTTAGGTCGTTTGGCCATGTTGAGAGAATGAGTGAACGGCGATTAACAAAAAGAATTTATAAGGCGGATGTCAATAGGAACGTAGAGGACGTCCTAGAAGGACATACATCGATGTTATTGGTGATGATATTCACAAAGGTCAGGTGCGTAGTACTCTCAACCGGCGTGCGTGTATGACAAGATGTATGAATGTGGATGAAGCGAAAGGGGTATGTAAGGGTCATAGCATGTGGCGTTCTATAGTTTCTGCTTACCCCCATGGGAAAAAGGCGTGAGTTTATGTATGTATGTATGTATGAATTGAATTTGTGTGCGATGTTTCAGGAGAATCGGTTAAGCAGAAGTAGTTGAACAATCTCTCGCAAGATTTGTAACAAACAAATACATGAAATGAAGCTAATTAAAAACCAGTTAAAAGGAAGAAACGCCAATACAAAATTAAAGGTGGCGACTGACCTGTCCGATCGTAAGTTACATTCGGAGCGCGCTTGTTATGTTACGGCGCCTACTGAAGTCCGTGTAACATACTCGTTCCGAATCTGTGTTCAGCTGGGCTCTACTTTCTAGACGATGGTCTGTGGATGGATTGGTCTGTGGTCAGGACTTCATTGTTCTCTCACTATCCTAAATCTAATACCTACTGTATCCACTGAAATTGTTAAAGATATTATTTTTAAAAGAGTAACCATGGAGTTTCTTGCCGGCTCTTCTCCATAGGAAACGACTAATTGGAACCGTGCATCTAAATTCGACTTTTCATAAGCACCTGTATTGGTTTATGTGTTTTTTTTTATTTTGATGACGTAAGTATGAAGCGCATTCGTTCGTGAGTTCGCGACGACCCGTCGACATGTTCTGACCTGTAACGTTACACTCAAAGAGATTCTTCAAAAAACTGACAACTAGGTGGAGCGCAAGGTGAGAGCGACGAGCGGCGCGGCTCATTGTACTGAATGTCGTAATGCTCGCTATGTTATAGTACAACACAAGTAACGAGGTGCCCTGCGTAAGCGACGAACGCGACAAACGCGATCAAGACAACGGCATTCCCTACTAGCGGCCTATATAGCGAGACGCGACGTAACGCGTATTTGTTCCACGTCGTGACGCGTCGCGTAGCACCGCGTCGCGTTTGTCGCTTACGCAGGACACCCCGTAAGAAATCGCATCGCCACACTTCGTAAAACCGATCACTTCCGAACTGAGTGCGACTGCAAGACTACGAATGTTTATTAGTACTGCAGTGAAAACTGATCTTTACGCTGACGCAATAAGAGTGAGTGGTGCGAACATGAGCAACTGCCATTGGTTGTTCGATCAAGTTTACCGATACGACTTCTCGTACTGTACATGTTACATCTATAATTTATAAGGAGAAGCTGACTGACTGACTGACTGATCTATCAACGCAAAGCCTAAACGGCTGGGGTTAGAAACTTGAAATTTTGACAGTAGGTTCATTTTGTGACGTAAACATCCACTAAGAAGGGATTTCTCGAAATTCAACCCCTAAGGGGGTGAAATAGGGTTTTTAAGTTTGTATGTAAGTCCGTCACTTTTGAAGTAAGAAGCTTGAAATTAAATATTAAGGTTTTTGGTTAGAAATAAACGTACACTTGTTTGAGCATTTTTGGAAATTGAACCCTTAAAGGGGTGAAATAAGTATTGAAAGTTTGTATGAGAAATCTGGTATTTTTGAAGTGAGAAACATGGAATTAAATATTTAGGCTTTTGGTAAGAAATAAACGTATAAGTGTTTGAAGGTTTTTGGAGATTCCACCCCTAAGAGGGTGAAATGGGGGCTTGAAGTTTGTATGTAAGTCCGTCGTTTTTGAAGAAAGAAAGATGAAATTAAATATTAAGGTTTCTGGTTAGGAATAAATGTACACATATTTGGAAATTCAACCTCTAATAAGTGTTGAAAGTTTGTATGAGAAATCTGGTACTTTTGAAGTAAGAAGCATGGGGAGAAACTGCCGACTGGCTGACTAATCTAGCAACAAACAGCCTAAACCGCTGGGGGTGATAAAAGACGGACGTTTTGGATTTTAAAATGTCACTTTTTCAAACTTCACGCAAGAGAAGCTGCGGGCAAAAGCTAGTTACAATATAATGCAACATGTAACGTTGCGAGCATTACGACAGTCAGTAAAACGAGCAAATCATGCAGGACAGTCGCCAGCTTAAGGTGAGTACACATTAGAGCAGTAGCTTCTAATATGACGAAACGTTTGGTGCAGTGGCTGAGCGATCGGCTTCTGCGCTACGGGTCATGGGTTCGATTCCCGCACAGAACAAATATTTGTATGGCCTACAGATAGTTGTTCCGGGTCTAGGCGTTTGTGTGTGTGAAGATTTTGTCTGTAAACGCACCCACGATACAGGAGAAATCCTAGTGTGAGGTAAAGTTTTAAAAAAAAACAAAATAAAGTTACGTTCTTGTGAATGGTAGGTACAATAAAATCAATGGCTCAATTCAAAAAAGCATTTTCATGTAATAAAACACTCCTGGGAATGATCGACGGAAAGCTTATGGCGCGTGACCATTTACTGACAGTTATATTTCGTTTGCAGTTTGGCTGATGATTCATCTAATTGTGATATTATTGGCCGCACAGTTGAGCCCATTTCACGGTAGTTAGATTTAACCACAGCTTGTGAAGACTCTCGCATTTGGTGTACGTAGTATGTTTTTAACCGACTTCCAAAAAGGAGGAGGTTACTATGTTCGTCTGTATGTATATATATATTTTTTTGTGTATGTTCATCGATATTTTCGCCAATTGTGAACTGATTTTGATGATTATTTTTTTAATGGATAGAGTATACTTCGAAATTGGTTCCATTTAAATTTGGTGAAGATCTGATGAAGAACTTCGGAGATAGACAATGGAACTCCTCAATGACGAACAGTACGCATATTGTGATGATGTGATTATGTTACGAGCAGCGTCTTTAGTAGGTCAACCAAGTTTTAATTAAGGCCACTAAAATGAAAAAAATAAAAACATTTTTTACAAAAAATTTAAACCGACTTCAAAAAAGAATAAAATAATTACCATATAAAATTAACAGTTCCAGAAGTCGGTGCCTTCAGTTTGGTTCAGCGTGGATCAGCACCGACATCTGAAACTGTTAATTTTATATGGTAACTATTTTATTCTTTTTTGAAGTCGGTTTAAATTTTTTGTAAAAAATGTTTTTATTCTATAGTCTTTTAACTTGAAATTTCGAAAATTCGCCCCAGATCTGCTTTTTTTTTGTTTTTTTTTCGAAGTGATGATAAATGATGTATTGAAAGAAAGAAAGAAAAGTTATTTATTCGCGCCAACATGACGCACAAAATAAAATAAAAGTAACAAAACTGAATACAAGCTTGGGGAAAAATATGCGTCACATCCGCGCAAAACGGCCATCGCTCAGCATAATGCTGTGTCTCACGAGCGAGACAGAGCCACAGCGCTGGTTTTCAGCGACAGCCGGCGTTGACAGAAGACTATTGCGAAGATAAGCTGAATCCAAATGCGTCAATCTTTTTTTTGGGACGATCCCTCTACACTTTCCCAACCACTACGTCTTCTGTAAGCTAGGATCTACAATGGCGACCAACCAGGAAGATGCCGTAACAATGTAGGTCGGCACGTCCCGGAGAAATGATTGAACTGTCTTGAAATCTGCAACGAGGTTAAATCGAAAAGACAAAAGGAGGAGTAGGTATATTTAGCTTCGTATATTTGTTTGTTTGATTCAAATAAATCTTGCGACAGATTTTTCAACTACTTTTGCTTAACCGATTCTCCTGAAACTTCGCACACAAATTCAATTCCCATGACAATATAACGTTATAATTTCAACCTTCAATCCTCAAATCCTGATGCTGCAGGGGTACTGTAAGATAAAACCGTTATCTAATATTATTTTCTGTAATTTTAACAACACACTACAATAACGTAGTTTGATTATCACTTTCGTTAACGGTGAAGAAAAAATATCGTAAGGAAACCTGCACACCTGAGAGGGCTCCATAAAGTTTTCGATGGTGTGTGTAGTCCGTCAACCCGCACCAGGCCAGCTAGGTGGACTAAGGATTAAACCCTTCTCATTCTGAGAAGAGGCCCGTGCCCAGCAGTGGGACAGTAATGGGCTAATTATTTTATGTATGTTATCTACTCCAAAAACATACCACATCCACCTTTCCCCTGATCGTTGAATTATACACCACGCCCACAGCCGCCCCGCCTACATTGGGCGTGTTCTAACTGACAGCACAGATAAAGTATACATAGCAAAAGTACATAGGCTGTCAGGGTAGCTTCCTTTGTCTATAAAATAGTCAGTTTTTAAAAGTTTTGCAAGCCGCCATTTTAGTTTGCGCTAAAGTTGAAACTATTCTTATTATTGATTTTTTTTCAAAGGTATGCGGCATATTAGTTTACGATGTGTCAGAACCAAAGACTAGGGTCTTTGGCAAAACTGAATGAGTGGCTCGAGGAACTTCAAGTATACTCCACCAAGAAGAACATAGTCTGCTTAGCTGTCGGTAATAAGATTGACAAACATATCATTTTGGGACCCAGCGCATATCAGCGAGCGCATTGGGTCACCCGTGCGACGGCGCAACGAGTATTCCCAAGACGGGTTGATGTCAGGCAGGTGGCCGGTCATAAAACAATAAGCCAAAACCTCTAACCACATGGATTTATGAAATACATGTTGTGCCGACCTCGCCTAGTGTGGGATAAGGGCAGGAAGAAGAAGAAGAAGGTATAGGGCATATAATATCCACGTCTCTCTTAATATTTATGCCGTAATAACAAAAGCATCAAAACAATGGTCATTATAATAACACTAGCTGTGTCTCACGGCTCCGCCCATAGCCTATGTTACTCAGGGATAATGAAGCTTTCAAACGGCAAAAGAATTTTTGAAATCGGTCCAGTAGGTTTTAAGTTTATTCGTTACATACAAAAATACAACAATCCAAAAATACAAATCTTTAATCTTTATAATATTAGTATAGATTAACATTTTCTGAAGTTGGTGCTAAACTGACAAAGAATTAATAACACCGACTTCAAAAAAAGAAATTTTATTACTTCGACATTATTTTGATGCTCGTGGGAGGGACTTATGATTAATAAACAACCGCGCGGACCATAATTATTATTTGCAAGGTTAAGTTGCGCTTGCCGGGGTCAGTTCATGGATGGGTGACCATTCGTTCCACATTGAGACACCTTCATGCCTCGGAAAGCACGTTAAACAGTCGGTCCCGGGTGTCATACGAATACCTATGACAGTTGTAATGGGTTGTCAGAAGCCCGAAAGTTTGATAACTGGTTTAATCTTAGAATATCGTTACTGCCCTGTAACTGGGTTGCGGAGGTCTGATAGCAGTCGCTCCTTGTAAAATACTGGTATTCAGTCGCATCTGGTTAGACTGGAAGCTGACCACAACATATACTGGCCTGCAAAAATAAGTATCACACTTTTAAAATTGCAATAACTTTTTAGGTACACATGATATATTTTCGAAACAAAAAGGACTCAAAAAAGAGTTTAACTTTGTTACTATAGTTTCAAAGAAAGCTGATAAAAATTGCTATAAAAGGTTTTTTTATTTTAAATCTCTAACTTCTATAGTTTAGAAAAAAATTAAATTTTAAAAGTGTGATACTTATTTTTGCAGGCCAGTGTAGTTGGGAAAAGGCTACGCAGATGATGATTTTGTTGGTTTTCTGTTTTTTGAAGTATGCATTTTTAAACTTTTGTAAACCTCGCTATAGGTTTCTGAACAGACTGAACATATCCCTCCACATTACGTTACAAATTCATCATACTTTTTTTGAGGGCTATTGACGTTGTTCGCGGCCCGAGTACATTATCATTTGACGTTTATAGCCGCCAACTAAATGGGTTCGCCGGACACAGTGTCTAGCGTGACGTCAGCCTACATCATTATCATCACGCCTATATTCCCCGAAGGGTTGGGCAGAGGTGTATAACACCTTCATTTCGCCGTTATGTTTAAGTCCCATGTTATAGGGGGCGAGCCTATTGCCAGCAGCCGGACACAAATCCAAACTGCGGGCTGCTACTGAGGAATTCCATATGGAAAACCCAATAACACTTTGCCCGAACTGGGAGTCGAACCCAGGACTTCACGATCTACAGTCGCGCTTGCTACCACTAGACGTACGAAATCTTTTGAACGAAGCGTTCAAAAGATTTAATTTTATTTAAATTTTTCCATTTTTAGTAGACTTATCAATTACACAGTTATCTATACCTAGGTACTCAAAATGTTTTGATTTTCAATTCTAATACAAATTACATACGGTAAAATGGGCCTATTTGAGATTCATAGGTTTAATTGGAACGACCAAGGTACAGGAGATTTTTAGATGACAACTAACTATGAATAATTAAAATTTTATTATTTATTTTTAAAATAATAAATGTACAATTTCATTTAAATCGTAAATACGTATAAGAAGTACGTTCCATAACTAAATTCCAACTTTTTTTTAAGACTAGATGGCGCCGGCATTTCGTATCTGACTAGCTCTGAGAAGATAAAAAACATTTTAACAAACATAAAACCGACTTCACAAAAACGATGTAAAGAATAAAATAATTAGCATATTATAAAATTAACAGTTTCAGAAGTCGGTGCCTTAAATTTGGTTCAGTGTGGATTAGCACCGACTTCTGAAACTGTTAATTATAGGTATATAATATGGTAATTATTTTATTCTTTACATCATTTTTTTGAAGTTGGTTTTATTTTTGTTAAAGTGTTTTTTTCTTTTTTTTCATTTTAGTGACCTATTTAAAACAAGATTGGTCCTACTAAAGACGCTGCTCGTAACATAATCACATCATCACATTATGCGTACTGTTCGCCATTGAGGAGTACCATTGTCTATCTCCGAAGTTCTTCGTCAGATCTTCATCAAATTTAAATGGAACCAATCTGGAAGTATATCCTTTCAAATAATAAAAAACGAATCGGTTTATAAATGACGGAGTTATGAGGTAACAAACATAAAAAAAAGAAAAAAAACCGAATTGAGAACCTCCTGCTTTTTTGGAAGTCGGTTAAAAAAGCCGAAACAAACTCAGAGATCTACATCTATTTTAGGCCGGTATTCTAAAACAATGCTTAGTTATGAATTTCGATTTGATTAGAGGTTTCTATAGAAAGCAGTATTTAATTTTCCAACTTTCACCTCTAAGTTTGGCAACGCATCAGTAATCCTCTTACTGTCGTGGGTGTAAATCGACGCTCGGCAGTGAAAACCTCGTAAATAAAATTTTCTTCAAAAGCGTTTTATTTGTTCTTTAGATTATTAATAAACTCGTCATACACGTACTAGTTCAACAAACTTTCAATTCAAAAACTTCTAAGCTATCTATGACGTACGATGACAAACTTGTATTAACATTTGATCGGCCATTTTTTTTTGCAGGAGGCAGTTATTTCTATCTCGTTTAAAAATTTGTATTATTCACATACGTGGTTTTCACTGCCGACCGACGATGTAGGCTATACTTTTACCTCTTACTTTCCATCAGGTGGGGCGTCGGATTGTAAGCCAACCTATTAAATAAAAAATAAAACTTGAATTCATTTAGATGTCATTTACCTCTGAAAAACATCCTACTCGCGTCCCCCTCATCCGTCTGTACAGCAATAACTCGGGAACTAGCCGGCACATTACTGTACTATGTTTACGACTGGCTCAAGGGGGGTGGGCAGTCAATGTTAATATTTTATTTGTCTGCGAACGACTTTTATAGACTTGGACTTGAGGTGAGACAATTGGTGCTGCCACCCTTGTCTGGTTTTGGCAGGACCGTTATTGGTGTTTTTACCGTTTTTTTTTCGATACCGTATTGGTACTTTTGGGTAATTAGATATTTGATGAACATAAAGTATCAAACACCGTTTTTGGGTGCTTAAAATTAAAAAAAACATCCTTTATATTTTTTTTCCATATAATAAAAAAAAGTAATACTATTGTATTGAACTAGCTTTTGCCCACAGTTTCGTTTGCATATTTTTTTTCACCCACTTAGGGCAGGAATTTTGAAAAATCCTTCCATAGTGGATGCCTGCGTTATAAAACATTTTAACAAAAATAAAACCCACATCAAAAAACGAAAAAAAGGAATAAAATAATTACCATTATAAAATTAACAGTTTCAGAAGTCGTTGTTAATCCACGCTAAACCAAATTGAAAGCACCGACTTCTGAAACTGTTAATTTTATAATATGGTAATTTATTTATTTTATTCCTTTTTTCGTTTTTTGATGTCGGTTTTATTTTTTGTTAAAATGTATTTTTATTTTTTATTTTAGTGGTCTTAATTAAAACATGGTTGGACCTACTAAAGACGCTGCTCGTAACGCAATCACATCATCACATTATGCGTACTGTTCGTCATTGAGGAGTTCCATTGTCTATCTCCGAAGTTCTTCATCAAATCTTCACCAAATTTAAATGGCCGAATTGATAACCTCCTACTTTTTTTGGAAGTCGGTTAAAATGGTACCTACTGTCAAAATTTCAAGTTTTCAACCCCAACGGTTTAGGTTTTGCGTTGATAGATCAGTCAGTCAGTTTCTCCTTTTATACCTATATATACAGATTATAAGACCACTTCCTCATAATTTCCCTTTTTTAAACTCTCTACGGAACACTAAAAATACGAAAAAAGCAGAGGATTACAGCGTTCCTTTCAATTGTTTTTTTACAGTATAAGTTTCAGGCCCCATGTGTTTTCAGAATTCAGTTATGAAAACTGTGTACAAGTTGAACAAACTTTTGTATTGGACAGAATAAAAAGATTACTCGTAATGATAAGGGTTCTGTTGCAGTTTAGCTTTTTATTTGTGTAATAGGAAGTTGTTTAATAAGTATTATTTGTGCAGTAGGCTGTATTAAGAGAAAACGCGGGCTGCAAAATATTAATAATTTGAATAGGTTTTTAAGCGATCTATTTCCGTCCCACCCCTAAGCAAACCTTCCCAATTGAGGGCGAAAGAGACACCTGCATCTCGGACTGATTTCTCCTGTGCAATATTAGCGAAATCGTACTTTCGTATTTCCCTGTTTCCTTCTTCAAATCTGGACCGATTATATATTTTTTTATGTAATAATTTAAGAAAGACTTTGGTTATGTCTGTATGTTTTTCTTTTATTTTTTTTGTATTCGTCAAGTTTGTTTGCCAGATGTTTGAAAACGGTGGTAAAACCGGTCGATTTTTGTAAAATTTAAACGTTTCTAGTTCTTTTAATAATTAATTTACTGACAAAAACAAAACATAAGGACATAGTAGTAGTAGATATATCATATGGAAAAAAATATTTGCTCTAGTGACATTATCCAAGGCGGAAACTGAGGAATACGTTTGTATGGACTAAATGCCGACCGCATTTCCTCTTAATGATAAATGATTTTTAGCCGAAAGGGTGTTAAGGTACCCATAATAATGGATAACTTTTGTTCACCAACTTTCCTCAAAAGTAATTAGTATATGAGAAATAGCTGTTCAAAGATTTCATAAAAATACGATAAATTCTATCTATCCTCAACTATGATCAGCTGTGTTTACATTTTAGGTCATATTTGAGGTCACAGATTAGAAGTTCCGTTTTCCGAATTCGTAACTAAAGCAGGGATGAAGAATTTTTGAAAAAACTTAAAAATAATTTTGCATGGAAATATTTTTTATCGAGTATTGAAATTTTAACACTTTCTTTATAACAATCATCAGTGATACATTACATGGCCCGCGGCTTAGTACCTCCTTTCCGACTAACGTTGTATTACAGCAGTGATAGCCTAGTGGTTGACCGTCAGACTGCCAAGTCATAGGTCTCGAATTCGAACCCAAGGCGCGCACCTCTGACTTTTCGGAATCACGTGCGTATTGTATAATTATCACTTGCTTAAAAACGGTAAAGGAATATATCGTGTGGAAACCGGTATACCTGAGAGATATTTCTCGACAGCATGTAAAGCCAAGTCAGAGGCCCATGGGCGGCATAAACTCTGATACCAGGTTAGTCACTAACCACACGAAAAGAAGAAGAGGAGTAGGTATTGCTTCAAGTCGTAATACTCTCCAATATAAATAATAAAAATAAATAAAATCTATTTCCTCTCAGAGTGACGGATTGGATTCAGATCTGTATAAAAAACGATTCAATTTAATGCTGGTTTACATACATGACGTGATTTCACAGAAGTTATAACATATTTACATCTTAGGGGCCATTCAAGTATTACATAAGCACGGAAGGGGGGGTGAGGGGGTCTTTGCTTAGCTTATTTTTGATGACATGGGGGACGGGGGTGTCTAGATGATGATTACGTCACCAATTTTTATTTATTTATTTATTTTTCTAGACTTAAAAACTGCTGCTCATGAATACCAATAAAGAAACCTGATCAGTTTAAACAAAAGAATATACCAATGTTTACGTAAGCATAGTATGTAAGCATAGGGGGGTAAAAGCTTTGCTTACTTTTGCTGACAAGGGGGTGGGGTGGGTCAAAAATTACTAAAATTCTGTCTACGTAATACTTGAATGGTCGCTTACGGATGGTGCTTCGTTGAAACAAACGGACCCGGGTGTCATACACATACCTATGATAGTTGTTACGCGTAGTCAGAAGCCTGAAAGTCCGATATCCTGATATCGGCATTGCCCAGTAACTGTAGTGGGCAATGCTGATATCCTAAGGTCGGGCAAAGTTTTATTGGGTTTTTCCGTGTGGAATTCTTCAGTAGGAGCCCGGAGTTTGGTTTTCTGCGCGGTTGATGGCAATAGGTTCGCCCCCTATTACATGGGACTTAAACATGACGGCGAAATGAGGGTGTTAATATACACCTCTGCGCTACCCTTTCGGGGAATACAGGCGTGATGCTGCAAACTCAAAATTGATTTCACGTGAGCAAACCCGCGGCTTTTGCTAAATCTATAGGTATACTAATATTATATACTGAAGAATATGTTTGTTTGAACGCACTAATGACAGGAACTAAAGGTTGGAATTGAAAAAATATTTTTTTTTTAAATAGTCCATTTATCGATAAAGGTTATAGGCTATATAACATCACGCTACGACCAATAGGAGCGGAGCATAAATAAAAAAATGTTGCATAAACGGGAAAAATTATTCCTTTTTGAGAGCTTCCGTTGCGTGCGCTGCGTAAACGGTTTAAGTTACGCAAATATCTAAAAAAAAACTTCTTACGCGGGCGGAGCCGCGAGAATACAGCTAGTAATCAATAAAAAATCATCTCAGAAACTCATGTAAGCTGAATCTAAGGCTGCCTTCGATTCTAGTCACGTACCTCCACCATTTCCTAGCAGACATACAGGTGTTTCATACATACATACATTCCATACATACACACTTAGCAACGCCGCCGACTGTACGGATCGCATCAAATTTAAATATACATACTGTACGTGAGCCGTCATTATTGATCTACAGGTTGTTGTAAAAATATTTTTTTCTTTTTACGTAAATGATAAATGATTTTTCAGGAGACGCTCATGGTGCTATATTAGTGTACGATGTGTCAGAACCAAAGTCCCTAGCAAAACTGAATGAGTGGGTCGAGGAACTTCAAGTATACTCCACCAAGAAGAACATAGTCTGCTTAGTTGTCGGCAATAAGATTGGCAATTCAATCATTTTGGGACCCAGTGCATATTATCAGCAAACACATTGGGTCACCCGCGCGACAGCGTAACGAGTATTCCCAAGGAGGGTTGACGTCAGGCAGGCGGCCGGTCATAAAACAATAAGCCAAAACTTCTAACAACATGGATTTATGAAATACATGTTGTGCCGACCCCACCTTGTGTAGGATAAGGGCAGGAAGAAGAAGATAAATGATTTTTATTTCTGTAAATAAATCTGTTACAGACACTTTTAGAAGTCAATGTAATGTTTTTTTTTAAGACAAGATGGCGCCGGCATTTTCTTTTTGACTAGCTCTGAGAAAAAGCCGAAACAAACTAAGAGGTCAAGGTCTCTTTTAAAGTCCAGACATTGTGGTATAAAAACTATGCGAGTGTAACAATGTAGGGCAACGTCTGGAATGGTCTTTTAGGGAAAGTGCCATAGCAGGTTTGGGTTGACCTGTCCTAACTGACGGCACGAATGCATCAGCCATCTAGTAGCTCGGCCTTAGTTTAGTAGGTTTGTACATTAGTTTTTCATTCACAATGAATTCGATAGATGTGTAAGTATGTTGTGTTAGACGTTAGACACATAATTTAAGAAAAACTATTTCTTTTTGCAATGTTTTCCTGTTGCATCTTGTACTGAGATGAAGTCTATGTTTGGTTTAGTCTTTTAAGAATATTTTGTGCTTTGTGGAATCAGGTTAATTAATTTATTTTATGTTATTTTTAGGGTTCCGTACCCAAAGGGTAAAACGTCCGTTTGTCCGTATGTCATCAGGCTGTATCTCATGAACCGTGATAGTTAGACAGTTGAAATTTTCACAGATGATATATTTCTATTGCCGCTATAATAAAAAAAAACCAAAAAATAGAATAAAATAAATATTTAAGGGGGCTCCCATACAACAAACGTGATTTTTTTGGCCGTTTTTGCTCGATATTGATAACGGCGACAGGTAGACGCTTGAAATAGTCACAGAATATTTAGTTATATATTCACTTTAAAGCTAAATAATTAAATTAAAATAAAACAAATATTTAAGGGGGACTCCCATACAAAAAGTGTTTTTTTTTGCCGTTTTTATAGATAATGGTATGGAACCCTTCGTGCGCGAGTCCGACTCGCACTTGGCTGGTTTTTATAGTTAATTATATCACTCATCAGAATCCAACCCAGAATCTAACCATGTTGGCTGTAATTAGAACAAAACAGTAAATTCAAATTACTTAGAATGATGTTTCTGTCCATGCAGTAAGATAAACTAACGGTTTACAAAACTCTTTATAGTGAAAATATAAAACTCAAAATATTGTTTGCACTGTTGCAAATGAGCTTACGATCAATTCCACTAATGAAGAAAAGTTTCCATCTAAATTTTCTTTCTCGTTAATACATTTTAACTTACAATATTTTCGGCCAAAAATTGCCATTTTGCAATAATAAAAAGACAACAACCTGTAACTTGTAGGGTTGTGAGCTTGTATCGAAAGTAACCAACGCGGTAAGTGCTGTATTTTGTACGAAAATTATAGCATTGGATCTGAGTAGTGACGGGAAAAGTCGATGTTATCGATATCGATATTTTTTATTATTGTTTTTCTGAATTGCGATCAGCTGAGACTTCCCTAAACAAATATTCATTTAAAAAGATTCTTCTTGGTTTTGAATAATCCAAGGATAGCGATGCATTTTTCCGTGTTTGTGTCCTGTTTTTTATATTTATTGTAATAATTCATTTCCAATTTTATTATTAAGTATTTCGAAATTGACAGAATCCTTTATTTTGATAAAATAATATTATTAATTCGTAACAGGTAATTACATTATCTTTTCAGTTTGAATTTTGGTAAATACTTAGCTTGTTCGGAAAAAAATTGAGAATACATGCATGCATGACGTTAAACTGTGATTAATACTTGCATACGTAATCCATTAAAAATGCAAGGCAGTTACTTACATAATATACAAGAATATCGATTAAAATGATCGATAAAAACACACAAACTCATTCACATCACTAGCCTAATAGTCGCACGAAAGTGCAGTCTCGACGTCATAATGTCGATAATGTACAGCACTAATTATCGTATACAAGTCGTCGCATATCGATAATGTATTTAAGTTACATCACTATTTAGTCTGGCTACCTTAAGTTGCATTTTGTCGCCGATGCATAAATACTTGCTATGCTTCAATATATTTCTTATTCAGCATCTGGTTAGACTGGAAGCCGATTCCAATATATTTGGGTAGCCTAGGATCTAGGATGGCGATGATCTTTACATAGTATAAAACAAAGTAGCTCCCGCCGTTTGTACGCTTAGATTTTTAAACTACGCAACGGATTTTAATGCAGTTTTCAGCAATAGATAGAGTGATTCAAGAGAAAGGTTTATATGTCCCACATTAGTATCTTCATTGCACCCGTGCGAAGCCGGGGTGGGTCGCTAGTAATATTATATTATCTTGATCATTATTCATAATTATTTCTATTTTATTTTACCCCGTGTGGGGACGGGTTAGAATATGAAACTTCCTCACCGCACGCTGGGAATAGACGCGTGTTGTAAGATTATACAAAACCCAGCACGCGACATGGTAGGATCTACATGGTCCGCCTGGCTAGCTACCACCTGAACATTAAAGTCCGGCGTCAAGCAGTTTACTGTGTTCCGTCGTGTTATGTGAGAACCAGAGGGGTATAAGAGTCTTGCGCGCGCACCGCTCTGTGACGGTTGCGTATTTATCGACAGCGCTGAGTTTACGTGTAATAGTGAAAATGACGAACATTCTAAAGTGTGATAGATGTAACATTGTTATTGATGAAATGTTAGCTTACATTCAAAACAAAGTGTCAGTTATCGATGAGGAAACGCTGGTTCGGATTTGCGTTTCGTCTTTTGCCAGTGATGAAATCAAAAGCTCAAAGTCCCTACTTTTCGAGTCCATTCCATCGAACTTGCGCAAGATCATACGAAAAAACAAAGGCAAAGAACAAAGAGATCTAGCAGATATCATAAACCTGTTTAAATCAGCTGATCCAGATGATATACCAGTGTTTGTGGCTCGGCAACTAGAAAAATTGCCACCCATTACATTTGACCATTTAGACTGCACAAAACTGTTGAAAGATCTTGTTCGGATGCAAGCGAGCATTGACGAGGTGAAGACTACATATGCTACTATGAGTGATTTGAAGGAAATAAGAAAGGAATTATTGCAAATCAAAAATGATTCGTTACCACCAGCGTCTACGTTCAAAGTAAATGCGAAACGCGGTGCATGGTTACTGGACAGTGGCCCTATGGGGCTTTCACATCTGCATAATTCATCTCTGAACGAGTTATGCAACAATAACGAAACTAGCAGTGATTTAAATAAGTTATCGCCACAATACAGAGAAATTATGCGGGTGGAAGATAAACAAAGTACTTGTGAGTCATGTACGCAGCAACGGTTATTGACGGACTGTTCGAGCGCCGCGGTGACTCACGCGCAGGTGGCGGGTGCGTGTTCAACAGGTGATGTTGTTGCGAGTGAGGTCGTGACAGCGTCGGAGCCGACGACTGCGAGCTCGAGACAAACTGTGCATGGAGCGCGTCAGCTGATTGTGCCTACAGCTGACTTGGGCACTGCCGTCGGGAGCGATGTCAGTGTGAGTCAGCCCGATGCGACATGCCTTGTAAACAATAATAGTAATGCATGGCAAAAAGTATCGTACAAGAAGAAGCCGTCTAAGTACCGTTATGTGGGCAAGAAAGGCATAGCGAGAGATGACGAGTGCCAATTTAGAGCAGCCGATCGGAAAGTTCCCATGTTCATCACTAATATTCACAGTGAAACCCCCGAAAACGAGATAGTAAATTATATCCGCTTAAAGACACAGGAAACAGTGTTTTTGGAAAAAATACAAATGAAGAAGGAAAGGGGTCATAATGCCTACAAGTTCTTTGTTTCAGAGTCTAGATTACCTGAATATTTAGATGAAAATATTTGGCCACGGGGCATTATATTTAGGCGGTTTATCCATTTCAATCGTCAAAAATCGAACGGATCTTTGTTTGTTGACGATGTACGTACAAAGAAATAATGGATAAAGTACAGCCCATCTCAAACAAAAGAAAGAATAACGTTTATACTTTTGCAAGTTTTAATTGTAAAAGTATCAAACGTACTGTAGACAGTGTCAGAGAACTTTGTAGAACATCGGATATAATAGCGCTTCAAGAGACTTGGCTTATGCCCGATGAACTATCCAATCTGGGCACCATCGACCCCGAATTCAGCACAACCGGTACATCTGCGGTGGACACGTCTGTGGGGATGCTGCGAGGCAGACCATATGGCGGCGTAGCTGTGATGTGGAGACACAGCGTTTTCCAAAATGTGAGTGTTATTCCGTGCGATAATTCGCGTGTGTGTGGAGTGAAAATAGTGACGGCCGATAGACCGATTATTGTACTGAGTGTATACATGCCTACTGACGCGCTCAGTAATTTAGCCGAGTTTACGGATTGCCTTGCCAGGGTGAGTGCTATTATAGATGAATATGGGATAGATTCAGTGTTTTTATTAGGGGACTTTAATGCTCATCCTAGTGAATTATTTTATAACGAACTTACCAATTATTGTCATGAACAAGACTGGTTGTGTGTTGATGTTAATATGTTGGGTGTTCAATCAGGCACCTATACCTTTGTTAGTGAGGCTCATGGGTCAAAACGATGGTTAGACCACTGCGTTGTGACGTGTTCCGCACTACGCTCCGTTTCCAATGTTTACGTTGATTATAATATTACATGGTCTGACCATTACCCCCTTATAGTCGAATGTAGTCTTAATTTATTGACGCCTAAGGTACAAACTGTAACTAATATTGGTACAAGTGTAATATGGGGGGAGAGAACTGATGAGCAGATCAAGTTGTACCGAGAGGAATGTAATAGAAAATTAAAATTAATAGATTTTCCTACTGAATTTATTCACTGTGCAGATAAATATTGTAACGACCCAAATCACAAATCTGTTATTGATAAGTTGTATGGGGATATTGTGTCCGCCCTCAGTGAGTCTGCGACTGTGAGTCGAGGGGGTGTGCGACGCAGGGGAAGGTCGCGATGCGTTGTTGGATGGAACAGGCATGTAAGTGAGGCGTACAGGGTGGCCCGGTTGAAGTTTCAAGATTGGCAACGATGCGGGGGGCCTTCTGCCGGCCCTGCTTATAACGAGATGTGCCAGAGTAGAAGGATGTTTAAGTCAAGGCTTAAATGGTGCCAAGACCATCAGCACCAGATTAAAATGGATATCCTTGCTTCACATCATTCTAAAAAAGACTTCCGTAATTTCTGGAAAGGCACTAATAAAATGACACTTCGGCCTGGCCTCCCAGTGGGCGTCAATGGTGTGAGTGACCCTAAGGGCATTGCTGATCTCTTTCGAGAACATTTTCATGTGAAATCGCCCTTGGGTTCGCCTTCACTGGGGGTGCTTGGTGTTGAGACATGTCATGGTCAAGTGGGTACAAGAATTAGCTCTAAAAATATAGCATGTGCTGTTAAGTCAATGTCCAGAGGCAAGTCCCCTGGCCATGACGGTCTTAGCATTGAGCATCTTCAGCAGGCTGGACATCACCTACCGAGAGTATTGGCAATGCTTTTTAACCTCTGTATCAGTCATGCCCTCTTACCCTCTGACCTTGTTAGAACAGTAGTAGTGCCAGTTGTTAAAAATAAAACAGGGGACCTGTCAGATAAAAATAACTATAGGCCCATCTCGTTAGCGACTGTCATTGCGAAAGTGCTTGATGGTTTGCTTGATACACAGTTAAATGAATATCTACATCTGCACGATAACCAGTTCGGTTTTCGGCCAGGACTCTCCACAGACAGTGCCATACTGTGTCTCAAGCATACCGTCAGGTACTATACGAACAGGCATACTCCTGTTTACGCGTGCTTCCTCGACTTGTCCAGGGCTTTTGATCTGGTCTCTTATGACATTCTTTGGAAGAAGTTGAAGGAGATTAACTTTCCCAAAGAACTTATAAACTTATTTAAATGTTGGTATGGGGGCCAGATCAATAGTGTTAAGTGGGCCGGTTCACTGTCGGAACCATATGGGTTGGAGTGCGGGGTGAGGCAGGGGGGGTTGAGCTCCCCCGCACTTTTTAACCTATATGTGAACGCGCTGATTGTTGCTCTCAGCAGTCATCATGTCGGCTGTCATATTGATGGGGTTTGTCTAAATAATCTTAGCTATGCGGACGACATGGTGCTGTTGAGCGCATCGGTTTGTGGCATGAGAACATTGCTGCAGATTTGTGAGACATATGCACAAGAACATGGTCTTAAATATAATGTGATGAAAAGTCAGTTCATGGTTTTTGAGGCCGGCTCTAAAGGTCCTATAGCAGTACCTCCCATCAAACTGTACGGGGTTCCTTTGGTCAGAGTGGACCTTTTCAAATACTTAGGGCATGTAGTAACAGCCGGTCTCAGAGATGATGCTGATATCGAGAGGGAGCGGAGGGCTTTGGCTGTAAGAGGTAACATGATAGCTCGCAGGTTTGCGCGTTGTTCAGGGTCGGTCAAGCAGACGCTTTTCAGGGCTTATTGTACCTCTCTGTACGCGTGCAGCCTGTGGGTGAATCACACTCAAAAAGCATACGAAGCCCTCCGCATCCAATATAACAACGCATTCAGAGCGCTGATGGGACTGCCGCGACATTGTAGTGCCTCGGGTATGTTCGCTGTTGCTAGCGTCGACTGCTTTTATGCAACGATGCGTAAGCGGAGCGCGTCCTTGGTACGCAGAGTTCGCGGCAGCTCCAACAGTGTACTAGTGATGATAGCCGACAGGTTTGACTGTCCTTTCATTAGACGCTGCAGTGACTTGCACGTCACCTACAGTCGTCAACTGACGACGACGGCATAAATGTGTTTTGTGTGGTTACTGTCTTGTGTTGTACCTATTGTAATGTTTAGTGTATTCTGTGTGTTAGTGTATAATTTTCTAATCTGGTTTCTGTGTATTGATGAGTCATTGTTACTTGAAGGAATAAATGAATTATTATTATTATTATAAGGAAATCACGATAATATATCTCTGTTACTTGTATTCGTGTGTTCCATTTTAGACCCTGTCTGCGCTTACCATCAGGTGAGACTAGGGCCAAACGCGACCAAGTCAAGAATGAAAAAAATGCATAACTTATTGACATTTTGTCATTGCACTTTGTAAAAAGGTTTGTGTGAAAATAGTCCCTAAAAATCTATTAAGTTAAACGGTGTTATCTTGCAGTACCCCTGCAGCATCAGGATTTGAGAATTGGAGGTTGAAATTATTATAATGTTGTATTGTCATGGGAATTGAAATTATGTGCGAAGTTTCAGGAGAATCGGTTAAGCAGAAGTAGTTGAAAAATCTAAATGTAATCTAATGTATTTTACACGGAGCGACTGCCATAAGACCTCCTCAACCCAGTTACTGAGCAATGCCGATATCCTAAGGATAGACCGGTTGACAGACTTTCGGGCTTCTGACTACTCGTTACGACTGTCATAGGTATTCGCATGACACGCGGGACCGACGGTCTAACGTGCTCTCCGAGGCACGGAGGAGTCTCGATGTGCAAAGAACAATCACCCACGGACTGACCGCGTCAAGCGCAGCTTAACCTCGCAAATCGTATGAACCATGCGGTTGTTATGCAGCCACGAGCCCCTCAAAGCGAGAAAACAACAAAACTAAAAAATAACCGTCTACAAGACGATATTTATACTAATATTATAAAGCTGAAGAGTTTGTTTGTTTGTTTGAACGCGCTAATCTCAGGAACTACTGGTTGGAATTGAAAAATTGCTTTTGTGTTGGATAGTCCATTTATCGAGGAAGGTTATAGGCTATATAATATTACGCTACGACCAATAGGAGCGGAGCATAAATGAAAAATGTTGCAAAAACGGGAAAAATGTCCACCAGTGCGGAGCCGGGACGGGTCGCTACTTCGCTAGTATTAAATAAATATTTTATAAGTTACTAACGACCCGCCCCAGCTTTGCACGGGTGCAATGTAGATACTAATATGGGGCATATAAACCTTCCTCTTGAATCACTCTATCTATAACTGAAAACTGCATTAAAATCCGTTGCGTAGTTTAAAAGATCTAAGCGTACAGACAGCGGGAGCGACTTTGTTTTATACTATGTAAAGATAAAACAAAATTTTCAGATCAACAACAAAACATTTAAGTTATTAGCAAGAGTGTACACGCTGAACGAATTTCTTGGGACACGTTTTAATGTTTCCGAGATCGCGTGGGAACATACTATAAACATTAATCAAGTGCGCTTAGTGTAGGGCGACAATGGCTTTGGAAGGGAGGGAGACAATCCTATTTACGATGCCTGGGGATATTTGGATACATAATTTAGCATAACATCACGCCTGTATTCCCCGAAGGGTTGGGCAGAAGTATATAGTAACACGCTTATTTCGCCGTTATGTTTAAGTCCCATGTTATAGGGGGCGAGCCTATTGCCGTCAATCGGGCTCAAAACCAAACTCTAGGCTGCTACTGAGGAAAAACAAAAACCCAATAACACTTTACCCGACCTGGGGATCGAACCCAGGACCTTACGATCAGCAGTCGCGCTTGCCACTATTGAGGTAGTTAAACATAATTTTACTGGTTTGTTTTCAGAGTACTGCCTCGTTGGTCTAGTGGATAAGCAGCGGTGGATCTATAAGCAGTAATAGCCTAGTGGTGTGACCGTCGGACTGCCAAGTCATAGGTCTCGAGTTAGAACCCAAGGAACCTCTGACATTTCGGATACATGGGCGTTTGTAATTATCACTTGCTTAAAAACGGCGAAGGAATACATCGTGAGGAAACGTGCTTGAGAGATATTTCTCAGCGGCATGTGAAGCCAAGTCAGCGGCCCATGGGCGGCATAAACTCTGACTCCAGGTTAGTCACTAACCACACGAAAAGAAGAAGGTCTAGTGCTGGCAGCAGCAATCACCAACCTGTCTATCAAGTGCGATGATTATGGCGATTTCCCCTTTGATCGTTCATTGTAGTGGCGATTTGGAGGTCCATGCCCAAGACACACCATCGAGAACATCTTTTTTGAACCTATTCAGTTGTGCCTCGTTGGTCTAGTGGTGGCAAGAGCGACTGCTGATCGTGATGTTCTGGGTTAGATCCCCAGGTCAGGCAAAGTATTATTGAGTCTTTCCGTGTGGAATTCCTCAGTAACAGCCCAGAGTTTGGATTTGTGCCCGGTTGACGGTTGGCTCGCCCCCTGTTACATGGGACTTAAATATAACGGCGAAATGAGGGTGTTACTATACACCTCTGCCCAACCCTTCGGGGAATACAGGCGTGATGTTATATTATGTTAGTTTATTTTCCAAAATTAAATGTCTTCATTTCTCTACAAGCATGGTTACTCTATTTTATGTGCAATGAAACGACTGGAATGGCAGTTAAGTAGACAAGATGGCGTATAACGGACCGTCAACCGAATTAAATTGATATTACATACTGTTTAAAACATTTTTATTTTACAACCTTGTGCAGTACGACATAACTCAGAACTCGCATCGCCAAACTTCGTAAAACCGATCAGTTCCGAACTGAGTACGACTTCAAGATCTCGAATGTATGTGCATCGATCTACCGGGGTCATTTGAGCTAGACCAAAAAAACTAGTGGCAATGCTAGTGGCAATGTTTTGTTTGTTTAATGTACCTCACGAATTTATTAATAAGATCCAATGTACCTCAACAATTTTGATAGATATTATAATAGTAAATATATACATACATACATAAACTCACGCCTTTTTCCCATGGGGGTAGGCAGAAACTATAGAACGCCACATGCTACGACTCTTACATACCCCTTTCGCTTCATCCACATTCATACATCTTGTCATACACGCACGCCGGTTGAGAGTGCTACGCACCTGACCTTTGTGAAGAACATCACCAATAACATCGATGTATGTCCTTCTAGGACGTCCTCTACCGGCGTTCCCATTAACATCCGCCTTATAAATTCCTTTTGTTAATCGCCGTTCACTCATTCTCTCAACATGGCCAAACCACCTAAGCATACTCCTTTCAATTTTTGTCACTACATCATCTTTTAAACCGCAACTTTGTCTAATCTCTTCATTTCTCAATCTATCATTCAAAGGTACACCGCACATACTTCGCAAGGAACGCATTTCCACGGCATTTATTCTACTTTAATTAAAACTTTCGCATATAGTTTGCCGACCACACTCAAAAGACTAATGCCGCGGTAGTTTTTACACTCCTGCTGTGAACCTTTTTCCATAAATAGTGGTACGATTACAGCTTTGCACCAGTCGCCCGGCACTTGGCTGAATCTCCAACACATATTAAAGATCCGGTACAGCAGGCTTGCTACCACCCCGTCACCGCCCTTAAGCATTTCGACAGACACTCTGTCACATCCAGCAGCTTTTCCAACTTTCATACATTTCAGCGCTTTCACGATTTCATCCATTTCAATCAGATTTTCCTCATCTTCATCCAAGTCAATGTCTGACTCACTCGCTTCCGCCCAGTTACCCACTCTTTGCACACTATCCTGCCAACTAAATAAACTTTCAAAATATACTTTCCAGCGTTCCAACACCTTGCATTGCATTCATAATAGTAAATAAAAATATTATGATAACAAAGCATTGCAACTAGTTTTTTCGGTCTAGCTCGAGTGGCCCCGGTAGATCGATACACATCACGCATATTTTAATAAACATGCGTGATGTGTATCGATCTACCGCAGTACTAATGTACTGCAGTAAAAAATGATCTTTATGCTGACGAAATAACTGTGAGTGGAGCGAATATGAGCGACAGCCATTTGTTGTTTGATCAAATTTGCCGAGGTTTTTTTTGTTTTATTTGTTACTAGTCCTGCGCTTGTCCGCCATCTCGCCTGATGTTAAGCGATGATCCGGTCTACGATGGAGCACGTTTGCCCAGAAGAAACCGATTCACTCGTGACTTGAAGACACTCAGATTGTAATTGTCGGGGAACACCCACTCGGGCAGCGCATTCCACTGTTTGGCGGTTTTCACAATGAAAGTGGAATCAAAACGCTTCGTTCGGGTTTTTGGTATATCAACCATGAACCGATGGCGCTTTTTCGTGCTTCTGGCCTTCCGATAGAAAAAAGGGCAGGGGGGGTATTAGATCATGCAGATCTGAGGCACATTCTCCGAAATGTGTCCGATAAAAAACCGATAGACTAGCAACTTTGCGCCGATGCTCAAGACTTTGGAGCTTGGTCTGAACAAGGGAGTCGTTGCTGATGAGCTTCTTGGCACGCTTCTCAATGGACTCCAACGCCTCAAGCTGGTATTTGGTTGAGCCATCCCAAAGGTGCGAGCAGTACCCCATGCACGAACGAACCTGGGCTTTGTATAGTTGAAGCAACTGTTCCGATGTGAAGTACCGCCGCACCTTCGAGAGGCCACCCAGCCTTTTAGCAGCCAATTGAGCTTTGGATTCAATGTAGGAGCCAAAGTTGAGGGTTGACGTCAGAGTAACGCCCAAGAGTTCAATATGGTCAGTTATCGGTTGTTCGATCACATTTGTCGATGTAACTTCTTAGTTGTGTTGTACACTTTTCCGTTTAGAATAAGATGAATTGGATTGGGGGAGTGGGGGGGGGGGGGCGGTCATGATCCACCGTGCTCATCCGCCGCAGCCGCGGTGCCAGTCGTCTTTTCTAACTCCGCAGTCACACCGTTAACTCAGTCCTCATCAAGCTGTCTCCTTCCCAGTCCTCTCGCAAGCAACGCCCTAAGCCGAGGTCCGAGTCCCATTAGGGGTCGCCCTTAGTGCTGTTGTTGCTAGCTAGTCATGATGTTAGTAGTAGTAGTTAGCTTAGGTTAAATATTTTACTCTCGTCCCCATTGGTTGGAGGCCCTTCAGGTCTCGCCAATAACTGCCCGGTTACGTAGAAACGGTCCGCAAGACCATATATACAAGCAGACGAATAAAACAAAAAAAATTGTGTCAGTGGGGGGGGGGGGTTGCTAATTATTAACGCGCTTGCCGCGGACAGTTAGTGGATGGGTGACCGTCCGTTACATATCGAGGCACCTCAGTGCCTCGGAGAGCACGTAAACGGTCTAACCTTAGGATATCGGCATTGCCCAGTAATTGGGTTGTGGAGGGTTAGACTGGAAGCTGACCCCAACATAGTTGGGAAAACCCTACAAACGTGCTTAATATTATTTTTTTCAATCGACCTATGAACAGTAAACTTTTTAATCTCGCTCGCAGACATACTAGTTATTAATACAGGGTGTGCCTGCATTTTATCACCGAAACATACAGGGTGGTCGGCAAATGTAATATTTAACTCAAGACGTATGCTTTTATGTTATTACTGCACTTTATTGCGGACCCTGGCAGAAATGGATTAGTTTGTTACTTGACGTTTAAACTGTAGTTTTCAGATGTCCCTTGGGTTGTAAAGGAGCTTTCACACTTTATTTATATTTAATTTCTTTATTGGCCAACCAATAATTGTTTACACTGATAATATTTCTAAATAAAAAATATACATCATACTTAGACTCGTTTCGCCAGATATGTTTAAGTCCCATGTAATAGGGGGCGAGCCTGTTGCCGTTAACCGGGCACAAATCCAGACTCTGGACTGCTACTGAGAAATTCCTAAAGGAAAAACTCAATAACACTTTGCCCAACCTGAGGATCGAACCCAGAACCCCCATGCTCAGCAGTCGCGCTTGCTACCACTAGAAAAACAAGACAATCTAAAATATAAAGTTCTACTATAATCTAGTTAGTAATAGCCTATCGGTTGAACGCTTGCCTTCAATCCAGGAGGGTCTGAGTTCGATCCTGGCTCGCACCTCTAACATTTCGAATTTATGGGCGGATTATAATTTGATTATCACTTGCGTTAGCGGTGAAAGAAAACATGATGTGACAGTGCGATTCTTAACATCAACTTAAAAGTCTGTAGCGTTTAGTATTTCCCTATAAGTGATCAGAATATAAACTTAGTGTTCATAATTTACCAACAAGTGATCAGAAGTTACCCATAAGTGATCAGAAGTTACCCATAAGTGATCGGAAATTTTTACCAAAAACGTTGCTGCCTGCTCCAAAATCACTATTTAATATTAGTACCTGGATGACCGAGTTTTGCTCGGTTTCTTTTTTTTGGTAAAACGTGTTTTTTGGAAAGAAAAAAAGGGAAAAAGAAGGAACTTGAATAAAAAAGGGAAAAAATTAAACCCACCCGGACTCGAACCGAGTCTTCTAATTTCGAGACCGCCCGATTTACCACCTGAGCTATTTTAACCTTGTAGATCGCGGCGAAATTTACTTTCATATTCTAATATTATTGTAGCAGTTTTTCATTGCCTGAAAACACGGATAAAACGACGTTTTCTAAAAATGAAACCTAGCTAGATCGATTTATTGTCCCCGAAACCCCCTGCATACTAAATTTCATGAAAATCGTTGGAGCCGTTTCCGTAATTCAAATTATATATATATACAAGAATTGCTCGTTTAAAGGTATTAGATAGATAGATAGATTAGATTAGATAGATAAAAATACTGAATCGGGTCTAATCGCGTAGAAAATTTATAGGGCAGAATAATACCTTATTTATCCCTATATCCCTATATCGGGTAGTTCAAAAGAACAATAGCAGAACGGGTCAAGGAACATATCGCTGCAGTCAAGAACCGCCAGATCAACAAGTCCGCAATATCCGAGCATCTTCTGGAGTCCGGTTCCAATCACTGGATAGAATTACATAGTCCAAAAATCCTCTCCACCGATCGTCACTATTATCCCAGAACAGTACGTGAAGCGATTGAAATTAAGAAGTACAAGAATTTCAATTGGGAAGATACAAACTATCAACATCATGGAATCCGGTCATCAGCAAGTGTTATCGTCGACGGGACGTTTTAGGCGAGTGTAAAGACGTCGTTAGTGTGGTGTGTCGAAGTACCAACGATAATAATATTCTTAAAAATCAAGATCAAGTGAGGGTAGATGAAAATACCCTTGCTTCACGAAGATGACAACTGCTCCACCACTTCAGTCTACCCGTGACCACGGCCGGTGAAATTCGGTCGAAACGTCGGGATAAATAAGGTATTTATCTGCCTTATAAATTTTCTACGCGATTAGACCCGATTTAGTATTTTTATAATGTGTACAAATCGCGAAAGTTTGAAAACATTCACTATTTAATAGATACTGAATGAAAGTTTTTACAACAAGTTATTATTTTGGGTACAGTAGACCTGACATGAATACTGTCGAGTTACCGTAAACGTAAGTGAATCTTGAATCAGAAATACTCGTTTCGCACATACTATCTATCTATCTAATACCTTAAACGAGCACTTCTTGTATACATATAATCTGAATCTCGGAAACGGCTCCTAGCCCTCGATCCACCGTGCTCACCCGCCGCAGCCGTGGAGCCGGTCGTCCCTTCTGACTCCGCGCAGTCACCGTTAATACAGCCCTCATCAAGCTGTCGTATCCCTCCCAGTCCTCTCGCATTCAACACCCTAAGAGGTTCGAGTCCCCCCTGAGGGACGCCCTTAGAGGTGTTGCTGATATAATAGTCATGATGTTACAGTAGTTAGCGTAGTTAGCTAGGTAGTTAGTTTAGATATTAGTTCGGAGACCCTTCTGGTCTCGCCAATAATAGCCCGGTTACGTAGAAAAGTTCCGCAAGACCATCTACAAGCGTCGATTTCTCCATAAAGGAAACGGCTCCAACGATTTTCATGAAATTTAGTATGCAGGGGGTTTTGGGGACGGTAAATCGATCTAGCTAGGTTTCATTTTTAGAAAACGTCGTTTTATCTGTGTTTTCAGGCAGTGAAAAACTGCTACAATATCATTAGAATACGAAGGTAAATTTCGCCGTCATTTTCAATGTTATAATAGCTCGGGTGGGAAATCGGACGCTCTCGAAACCAGAAGAACCCAGTTCGAGCCCAGATGATTAATTTTCCCTTTTTTTTTTTCCAAAAAACACGATTTACCAAAAAAATAAACCGAGCTAAGCTCGGTCATCCAGGTACTTGAATTATATTGAAGATTTTTAAATATGTCTATGTATGATACAAATTGTGATCACTTACGGGTAAAAAAATAAACCATAATGTTATAGGACAGTTGTATTTTCGATTCAAAATTCGCTTACGTTAGCGATGCGTTTACGATACAATACGTGAAACGTTCTTGCTAACCCTACACTCTTTAGATGCCCAGACACGCAATTGGATTTCTAAAAAAAAAAGAAGTTTTTCAGAGATTGAGAAATGATGAGATTAGACAAAGTTGCGGTTTAAAAGGTGGTGTAGTGACAAAAATTGAAAGGAGTATGCTGAGGTGGTTTGGTCATGTTGAGAGAATGAGTGAATGGCGATTAACAAAAGAAATTTATAAGGCGGATGTTAATGGAAACGCCGGTAGAGGACGTCCTAGAAGGACATACATCGATGTTATTGGTGATGTTCTTCACAAAGGTCAGGTGCGAAGTACTCTCAACCGGCGTGCGTGTATGACAAGATGTATGAATGTGGATGAAGCGAAAGGGATATGTAAGGGTCGTAGCATGTGGCGTTTTAGTTTCTGTTACCCCCATGGGAAAAAGGCGTGAGTTTATGTATGTATGTAGCGTGTTGCGGGCCACTTCGTACAAGTGTGTATGGTCCCTAAGATGCGAGTATAACTAATGGATAACATGTTTCAGGATTGGTTCAGCTGCATTTTATATTTCTGTCTTGAAATAAAATTGATACGAACTACAGACTTTAAAAATGGACTTACGAGATCTTATTGGGTTTTTGAAACAGATATAGCTAGGCGTATTCGGAGGCACAGGCCGCGCAATCAAAACCGTTGTCGCAGTTTTACAATCCATACAGTAAGTTCATCCATTAACCAGCTCGATAAAGGTCGTTGTATACTGGGATCCTATACTATAAACTGCTAGTTACTATAGGTCTACCAGAATCTGATGGCAAATAGGGAAATTAAATGTTTTTGTGGGTAACACAAGGGTAATTTGAATAAAAAGTCTTGATACTTGTAATTTTTTTTTCTTTAATTTCTTCTCGATCTTCTTCCTGCCCTTATCCCACACTAGATGGGGTCGGCACAACATGTATTTCATAAATCCATGTTGTTAGAGGTTTTGGCTTATTATTTTATGTGACCCAATGTGCTTTGCTGCACTGGGTCCCAAAATTATATGCTGATATATGGTTTTTTGCAATTTTATTGTAATGGAAAAGGAAACCTTGTTAAAATAAGTATGTTTATTAAAAATGTTTGAACAAGAAAAGATTAATCAGAACTGGAAAATGTATCAACTACAGTCATACTCGTTTTGACAAGTGACATGTTGACATTGCCATATGAAAACCACTGTTTGTTATTAATTTTTAATGCCATGAGATTCTGGTTGACCTATAGTTATGATGCCATCTGTACTCTCCATTCTTCGTAATGGTGCGTCCAGACCTGACGAACGCGCCGCGAATGCGCCGCTCACGAGCCGCTCGCGAGCTGCACGCGTGCATTTTATGTTCGTGCACCCCTCGCGCGCAAGCTACGCTCCGTACGCGAGCGGCGCAAATGATGCGCGCGTGCCGCTCGTGGAACCTGCTATCAACGTCTTCTGTTTTTCCTTTAAGTTTTTGTCAGTAATAAAATAGCCGATGCTGCAGCAATTATGCTAACGGCAGTCGTATGGTCCGACGTCTTCGGAAGCAAATTCACAACTGAGGCTCATAGTTCAAACGCGAAAGAACCTATGTGCGCCGCACGCGCGCCCCATTCGAGCCTTGCCGGGGTTGCACTAGAGCGGCGCGCCAAACGTACGCTGTAACTGCACGCGGGCAGCACGCGCGCAGTTTGCAAGCGGCTCGCGAGCGGCGCATTCGGCGGGTCTGGACTCAGCGCAAGGGAACTTAAGAAGGAATTTAAAAAAAAAAACTACGCACAAAAACTTATAATTCATAATTTTTATTTTACTCAGCATAGGGTCACATAAATCCTAAAAATAAACTCTAATACAAATAATGTCAATAAAAAACTGAATACTTTGATATATTTTTACAAAGTCATAGTTAGAAATTATTATCTAATACATTGACATCTAAGAGTAGTAGGCACGCAAGATGGTGACTCTTCTGGAAACCTTGGGGTCCAGAGGTACTCGCCACAACGTACGGACTGACCTTTCCAAACATGTGAGGCCAGAGGCCTTTGAATGTGTAAAAACAGCAAGTAGCCGGCTACCTATGAGTGTAGCGAGAGGCCCGTGTCTGCGATCTAATGGGGTGTCCTCCTACGTAAGCGACGAATGCGACAAACGCGATCAAGACATCGGCATCCCTACTAGCGGCCTATGTAACGAGACGCGACGTAACGCGTATTTGTTCCACGTCGTGTCGCGTCGCATCGCACCGCGTCACGTTTGTCGCTTACGCAGGTCACCCCTTTAATAATATTTAACCAAATTCACCAAGTATTTCAAATTGAGAATATGAAATCCGAATCTTCATTTTAGAGTGAGACAGAACACGTTAGACGAAGAGTGGTGCGCGTCTTCGTGAATTGAACTATCTATAACACTAAGAATAAAATATATTCAGACACCACAATGACGTTTAACACCAAGAGAAGTTATTGTTAAAAATATTGCTGAGATTCATTCACATAACTGATGATGGACGGTAGTAACTGATGGTGTAGCAGTGAGTATATGAGCGTGTAGGACTGTGTGTAAGAGATACTGATGATGACGGTAGTAACTGACGATGTAGCAGTGAGTGTATGAGCCTGTAGGACTGTGTGTAACAGATACAGATGATGACGGTAGTAACTGGCGGTGTAGCAGTGAGTGTATGAGCTTGTAGGACTGTGTGTAACAGATGCGATGATGACGGTAGTAACTGACGGTGTAGCAGTGAATGTATGAGCGTGTAGAACTGTGTGTAACAGATACTGATGATGACGGTAGTAACTGACGGTGTAGCAGTGAATGTATGAGCGTGTAGGACTGTGTGTAACAGATACTGATGATGACGGTAGTAACTGAAGGTGTAGCAGTGAGTGTAAGAGTTTGTAGGACTGTGTGTAACAGATGCGATGATGACGGTAGTAACTGATGGTGTAGCAGTGAGTGTATGAGCGTGAAGGACTGTGTGTAACAGATACTGATGATGACGGTAGTAACTGACGGTGTAGCAGTGAGTGTAGCAGTCAGGGCTATATTTATGGATAGACTTTATAGGCTGCAGCCTTGGGGCCCAACCAAAAACAATTGACACAAAATAAATCATGTTACTATGAAATTAATAATTCCTTTCGATTTTATTATCTCATCAATTCGTCAATTTACAAATTTAACCCCGCCAGGGTAAGTAGGGCCAACACAAGTAAGACTAGGGGTTTTACAAATCCTAAATCCGGCTTGGTAGCAGTGATTGTATGAGTGTGTAGGAAAGTGCAACAGATACCGATGATGACGGTAGTAACTGACAGTGAAGCAGTTAAAATAACTAAGGTTTTGTAGCTGCAGTAGAACCAGTTACAGTAACCTCGTCTTTCTTATGAATATTCTTGACTGTAGCATACTTTTTAGCTTCAGCGACAGCTTTATAATACACATCTTTCAAATTTCTTTTAACATCATTGGAAACTTTTCCATCGAAGTCGTGTTCGATGTTTGCGTCAGTCCTCTCATCAACGATAGCCATGTTACCTTTTATATCTGTTACTTGTACTCCGTCATAAAAAGAAGCTGTGGTTCTTGTATGTTTTCTTCCAAAGTTTTTGATAAATTTACTTAGTCTTTTGTATGGTCTATGTTTCAATGTGTCCAGTTTCTTCATTCGTAGATCTCTTTTGTACCTTATGGAGTCACGTTTCTGGAAAAGCTTTAAGTGAATATTTATCGTCATCATAGTACCATAGCTGAGGGGCCCGATGCTAATTAAAAACCGTGCCGATCATTGCCGAGGTCAGTTTGTGTATGGGTAACCGTCCGTTACACATCGAGACCCCTCCGTCCCTCGGAGAGCACGTTAAACACTTGGCCGCCACCTATGATAGTCGTTACGGGAAGTCAGAAGCCCGAAAGTCTGACCACCGGTCTAACCTTAGGATATCGGCATTGCCCGGAACTGAGTTGCGGAGGTCTGATGGCAGTCGCTACGTGTAAAATACTGGTATTCAGCCATATCTGGTTAGACTGGAAGCTGACTCTAACATAGTTGGGAAAAAGCTAGGCAGAACATACTCTAGTTTTAAGTATGTGTCAGCTTGGGCGTAGAAATCATGGCATAGTTTATACCAAACATAACGCCCGCTCACAGTCAGCCGCCGAATGTAAACTAGTGTTACACGGTTTCCTGATTTTTAATACATTTTCAAACTTAACGTTCACACCGTACGTACGTGCTCACAATACGACATTACGCTATGCGTACTTGCAGAATTTCGGCGGGCAATTATTATGTGGAGGTACGATGTATGGTGTTCGTTTACCGAGAAGGGAGGATCCTCCTACCAGGCGGGCCTTATGCTTGGCGGTCTACTGCCCAAAGATTGATGTTGGGAAGTTGATTAAATACTATCTGCGTGTCACGTCTTGATAACGTGATGCAGGATTCTATGATGTGATGTGAGACCCATGGATAATGGAGAGGGACCTGTTCTTAGTGGAGAACTCTTACCGTGACCAAATCGTAACCAGCAAGCTGCTTCTTTAAGAATCTTAACCGATTCTCCAGATAACTTTTTACACCTGTCATTTTACTCTGAAAAGTTACATATTCAGTTGTAATTGTATTCATACGATTTGCGTAGTAAAGCTGCGCTGGGGTGACCGTTCGTCACACATCGAGACTCCTCCGTGCCTCGGAGAGCACGTTAAACCGTCGGTCCCGGGTGTCATACGAATACCTATGACAGACGTTACGGATAGTCAGAAGCCCGAAAACCTGACAACCAGTCTAACCAGTTATTAGTTATTGCCCAGTCACTGGGTTGCGGAGGTCTGATGGCAGTCGCTCCGTGTAAAATACTGGTATTCAGACGCATCTGGTTAGACTGGAAGCTGGACCCAACATAGCTGGGAATAGGCTAGGCAGAAGAGATCTGTTTGTCTGACCACAAAGACTCGAATTTTCAGTTAGGTTAGCCAGAAAACACCGCGTCAACGCAATAGAGCATTTCGTCAATAAAAAATGCTTTTTAAAAAGAAGCTTTTATCTTCTGGCTCCATCATCAGACCAGCTCAAACGATACAGGAGCAACCCTTTTTTTATCGTTGTAAAATCCTCATGGATGACCCTCGCCCGGGCAAGAGGGTCTGCCGGACTCTTACCGGCTAAAAACCCACAGTGTTCCTCCTGACCGTCGGCCGGGGTCGCGGGATTCGCCTAAGCATGCACCGCAACCCCGGCAGGTCATGGTCCACCAACTGCTGTTGGACCTCTCCTCAGTGCGGCCCCACCCCACGACCACCCGAGAGGCGCGAGGAGTACCCCACATCACCGGTGCATCAGAACACATGGCACGCCGTGACCACAGAAGCAACCCTAATGCTTTTTTTTGCAAAAAAATATATTTAAAACCTTTTCATCATCAGTCATATCTTCATATTGGTCCAGAATATCTTGAACAGAGTGGAGGCAGTCCAGGTAACGGCTTCTTAGATCTATCCCCTTTTTCTCATTTGTTGCTCCGTTTTCCATCTCTTTTGAAAGATCCGTTGCAGTCTCTGTCAAAATAAAGACGTGTAGCAGTGATAGCCTAGTGGTGTGACCGTCGGAAAGCCAAGTCATGGGTCTCGAGTTCGAACCCAAGGCACCTACCTCTCATTTTTCGGATTAATGTGCGTATTGTATAATTGTCACTAGCTTAAAAACGGTGAAGGAAAACATCGTGAGGAAACCGGCATGCCTGAGAGATATTTCTCGACGGCATGAGAAGTCAAGTCAGAGGCCTATGGGCGGCATAAACTGTGATACCAGGTTAGTCACTAACCACAACTAAATTGAGTCGGCCCAGAACTTAGCTACGAGTTTAGCGTTATCAGTAGCGTCCATTAGTTCCTGTAACGTGAAGGTATCAGGGCACGCAGCGCATGATATCAGGTGTCCCATCGTTTGTGGAACAGCACCACATTTACACTCCAAGCTGGAATCGTCTATGAATCTCCACCTGAGTAGGTTTTCCTTGCTTCGACCAACCTGGGTCCGGAGAATAGCAAATATGATCTAAGATGGAGCACACGAATCCAAGTAACAGAGATATAGAGGGACTCCCTTATACCCCTCTGGCTCTCACATACACACGAGGGAACTCAGTAAACTGCTTGGCGACTTTAATGTGAGGATGGTAGCTAGCCAGGCGGACCATATAGATACTACCACCAAGCATAATGGGTTTTGTTGTATCGCAACACGTGTCTATTCCTAGCGTGCGGTGAGGAAGTTTTATATTTGAGTCTAGATAAAGAAATACCTTCATCGTTCTGAAATTCCAACTCGTCAACCATTTCGTCTTCTAGAAAGGGTCCCTTGTCGATGTAGGGCTCTGATTGAGGGTATAACCCATCTTCTGGTCGGAACGTCAACCATTCCAGGAAGTTTTGGAGTTCGGGTGGTAATTCTTAGATACAAAGAAGATAACTCTTAATAATAATCCCTTAAAAAACGGGATATACAATATGTAAAAAAAAAACCTGTCGGATCCGAAAGGGGCACAAAGGTACCGAAATAACACTACTAACAATAAATAAAAAAAACAGTCATTATTAATGATTATAAAAATATTATTGTTACTTAAAATGCACGTTTTATTACCCCAAATTTCCATAAAATTGATCAAATTCTCAATATATGACGACACCTAATCGGCGACGGTGCCTTTGAAAGTGTGTATTAAGGAAATTGACGTCGAAGGGAATCGACTACGTTGACGACAGGGATGTTTGGCATTAGTTCTTGCACATGTGGCTTCCCTGGTACCTCATTAAAAACATATGTGTACGTCTACTAACTATCCTCAATTAAGATTATATATTTTTTATTTTTTTTATTGCTATCATTACTCTCAAGATATCTTTATCTTATTTTACAATGATTTTTTAGCTAAGTCTTGATGACATTTAATTATGTCAATTGTTTTATATAGTTTAGCTTCCTTTTCACTTTTGTAAATGTGAGAACTTTGTGGACCTGCATCTATAAATTTGTAAATTACTACAATATTATTCATATTACTTTTTTAAATTTTATTTTGTTTGTTAGTTTTTGTACTCAAGTCTTTTAGTACTATATTACTCATTGGTCTGTGGTCAGGACCTCATTGTTCTCTCACTATCCTAAATCATTGTACTGTATCCACTGAAATTGTTAAAGGTATTATTTTTAAAAGAGTAACCATGGAGTTTCTTGCCGGCTCTTCTCCATAGGAAACAACTAATTGGAACCGTGCACCTAAATTCGACGTTTCATAAGCACCTGTATTGGTTTATGTGAAATATTTTTTTTTGATTTGATTTGATTGGGTAATATGAGTACTCAAAACGTGCATTTTAAATAACAATAACATTTTTTATGTTCATTAATAATGTGTATTTTTTATTTCTTTTTAATAGTAAAGTTGTTTATACAGTACAGTAGGTTATGTTATTATGTTAGAACTGTGACCACTGAACGAGCCGAGCGAGTGAAGCGACCGGAGCCGTGGCAGCGGCTGGTGTGGGCCAGAAATGGCCAGAAACGATTTGCCGATCACTTTCCACCATTCCATTAATGGGTGCATTCAGAAACAAGTGGTTTTGGAATTATTATAGTGCGAACCACTATTTTTATATTTAGAAGTACCTATTCATATTAAAGTGCAACTATTATTTTACTGTGGTAAGCATTATTTTTGAAGTGTGTCTTAAGTATATTATTGTTGTTATTTTCATTAGTTTTAAAGTGCTTTAAATACATTCCTTTTAACACTTGCTTTAAAACAGTCATCAGTGATACTTTAAGTGGCTCCGGATTAGTACCACCTTTTCGCAGTGGTGGTCCGAGGAGGGAGGGGTCGTAGGGGTCATGACCCCCCCCCCAAAATCGTACACGTCAAATTGACAAACCTCCTAAAAATAGATATTTAAAAAAAATTGTGCTTTAAACTCTAATCTGCTCAACTTATTTTACTGTTAATATGAACCCCCCCCCCCCTCCCAAATTTTGGCTGCGACTGCGCCTACCTTTCCGTCGAACCTGGTATTAAATGTTCCATGAAAGAAGAGTACAGAACTTACTAGTGCAAGTCTTCTGTTGGACCTGGTAATCCACCAGGTCTGTCAGAAGACGAATCAACTGCTGCATCAGAGAGGCTGCTATGGTACCTTCCTTTGAATCTTCCGCCACTGTTTAAAGAGGAACATATACTACTATCACGCCTGTAATCCCTGGAGGGGTAAGCAGAGGTATCTATTAAAGGCCTGTGGCGGCATCTATCACGCCACATGCAAACTACGCAGTACGACGATTGTGTAGCAGACTACAGCGACAACAAATGACAACTCTCAAATTAAATGTCACAAATCCTGCATCGCGATATCAAGATTTGACACGCAGATTATATACAAGGTTAGTCGGAAAGGGGGTACTAAGCCGCGAGCCACTTAATGTATCACTGATGATTGTTTTAAAGAAAGTTAAAATTTCAAAAGTCGAGAAAAAATAAATCAATGCAGAATGATTTTTATTTTAGTTTTTTCAAAAATTCTTCATTCCTGCTATAGTTACGAATTCAGAAAATGGAGCTTCTAATCCGTGACCCCAAATATAACCTAAAATGTAAACACAGCTGATCATAGCTGAGGATAGATAGAATTTAGCGTATTTTTTATGAAATCTTTGAAAAGCTATTTCTCTTAAACTATCGAGTTTTGGGGAAAGTTGTAGAACAAAAGTTATCCCTTATTATGAGTACTTTAACACCCTTTTGGCTTAGTACCCCTTTCCGACTAACCTTGTATATACAACTTCCCAACATCAATCGTTGGGCAGTAGCCCGCTAGGCACAAGAACCGCCTAGTTGGAAGATCCTCCCTTTTCGTTGGTGGAACACCATACTTAGTTTCACCACAGGCCTTGTACACCTACAGTCTGCGACAGATCCACATGGCAATTTTCTAGTCATTTTCAATACACAACTACAAGCAACAACGTGAGCGACATCGAAATCGCTAAACGCGGTCGATGCGGACTGTGCAGCGCTAACACTAAGATGGCGGGCGCTGTGCGGGTGTGCGGGGCGTGTCCTGACACGACAAGCCTATACCCGATTGCCATGTTGACCTGTCCCGGACTGTCCGTATTGCCTCTGGTATTAAGCTCTAAGCTGATGTGGTACCCTTTTGCCATTTTCTAGACATGATTATGGTTATAATGTTATTTAAGAGGAAGCCTGAAAGTGGCGACGGTGACTGAGAATTTGTGTGGAAACCGGTTGTCATAGTATGGGCATGTGATGCGGAAGAACGAGGAACAAGCCGTGAGGAAAGTTTTGAGTATGAATGTGGATGGTTATAAGAGTAGAGGAAGACCAAAGAAACGATGGATGGATAGTGTGAAATATGATATGGCTAGAAAGGGGGTGACTACTGTGATGACGGCTAATAGAGATGTATGGAAGAAGAAGACATACTGCGCTGACCCCAAATAAGTTGGGATAAGGGCAGGAGGATGATGATGATTATGGTGCCAGGGTCTATTCCGAACATCGAACTACAGAGTTGTGGCTGACCGATCGCACGTTTTCGAATCACGAGTGTTTTGGATCTGACGATTGATTCGATTTTCGCGATTTGATGATTTGATTTGCCTTTCGTTCACCCTACTCCCAAATGTTAATTCACATCTAGTAGTTCGTTGTTTGACAATGCTTTGATCGTATACTTCGACGTTCGTTTTTCGAAGTAAGCCGAGGTTCGTCACCCAGGCGACGAAGAGGAATTATATTCTTAATCTGTCACCCCATGGACTAATTGCATGAAATTATATACCTATCATCTAATAGACCAGTTTTGGAAGACCTCTTGGAGGAGTTACGTTATAAAGCATTTGGTGTCCTTTTTTCTGGTTCATCATTATCATCTACTGCCTTCAATATCCTACTGCAGGCTATAACGCCTCCCTTAAATTATACCAATCACCTGGATTCTAGGATATTTGTCATTGCCCAGTAACTGGGTTGCCGAGGTCATGGCAGTCGCTCTGTATAAAATACTGGTATTTAGCTGCATCTGGTTAGACTGGAAGCTGACCCCAACAGAGTTGGGAAAAAGATAGGCCGAGGAGTTCTGTTTGTCTGACCGTAAAAAATCGAATTTTCGAAAATTCGAGTCACTGGCAACGCGTCAGTATTTCGACAAATAAAAAATCTATTTTGAAAACAAGCTTTTATCTTCCGACTCCATCATCAGACCAGCTCTGTAGTACCATATTATTGCATAGTCACCAAATTTACATAAGTCTGCCAAATTTCAGCTCAATCGGATGCCAAGAAGTGCTTGAAAAATGGATCACAAATTTTGAACCGAAAACACTAACGAACAAAGCAAGTTAAATAAAAGCTTGTAAAAACCTACTTATGGCCGGCTCTGATTAGCAGGACGGCACGGCAAAGGATTTTTTTAGCTCAAGTAATATTGAACCTTATTTTAATACACTTAAGATGCCTACGCTTTAGAGGGGCACGTGGCTAATTATCAACCCCGCAGATGATGGGTGACCGTTCGTTACACATTGAGACTCCTCCGTACCTCGGAGACCACGTTAAACAGTCGGTCCCAGGTGCCATACGAATACCTATGACAGTTCCTATGAGTAGTTAAAATCCCGAAAGAATTACTACCGATCTAACCTTAGGATATCGGCATTGGGGCACGCCGCAATTGAAGCGGTAAGCCCCGTTATAGAGGAGTGGCTGGAAAGGCGGCATGGTGCGCTCAGCTTCCGGCTGACGCAGGTGCTCTCAGGACATGGCTGTTTCGGGAAGTACCTGTGTCACATAAACCGGGAGCAGACGCCCGGTTGTCACCACTGCGACTGCCCCGAGGACACGGCGCTGCACACTTTGCAGGCGTGTCCAGCTTGGGGGTCGCAGCGCCGCGAACTAGTCGCGGCGGTCGGCGGTGAGGCGGTGACCTCTCGCTTCCGGCCGTGGTTCTGTCCATGGTCGGGAACGAGATTGCGTGGGAAGCCATCGCCTCCTTTTGTGAGGGGGTGATGGCGACCAAAGAAGAAGCGGAGAGGGAGAGGGAGCGGTGTGCTCTTCTCCCTTCCCTCGCCAGACGCACCGGGCGCCGGAGGGCGCGCATATGCGATGACCTCCAGGCACCCTAGTGTGTGGCCTGCGGGCGGCGGGTTTGGGGACTCGCCGCCCGACCAGCAACAGGCCCGAGAAGGCGGCGCGCCGTGTTCCGTGCGCGCTTCTCAGGAGGACGTGGGGCAAGGCCCCACAGGGGAGAAGTCCGCCATGGGTTGGTGGACCGGGACCTGCCGGGGTTGCGGTGCTTGCTTTCGCGAATTCCCGCGAACCCGGCCGTACGGTCAGGAGAAGGAACACCGTTGGTTTTTAGCCGGTAAGAGTCCGGCAGACCCCCTCGCCTTTCCCGGGCGAGGGACATCTATGAGGATTTTCCAAAGAGAGAAAAAGAAAAGGATATCGGCATTGCCCAGTAACTGGGTTGTGGAGTTCTGATGACAGTCGCTCCGTGTAAAATACCTTTTTCCCATGGGGTAGGCAGAAACTATAGAACGCCACATGCTACGACCCTTACATACCACTTTCGCTTCATCCACATTCATACATCTTGTCATACAAGCACGCCAGTTGAGAGTACTACGCACCTGAACTTTGTGAAGAACATCACCAATAACATCGATGTATGTCCTTCTAGGACGTCCTCTACCGGCGTTTCCATTGAAATTCCACAAAGGGGTATTAAAATAAAGTATAAAATTATTTGAGCTTAAAAAATCATTCGACGTGCCATCCTGTCAGTGAGCCGGCCATTAGCAACTATTATTTTTGTGTTTAGTTTTATAGAAATACCAGTTTTAATGCTTGCTGGCCAACCTTCAAGTTGTCTGGTCTGCTGAACGGCCCTGGCAGCTTTCTTGCACACTCTTTTCATGTTCGTAGACAGAGCTGTGAATACTGACTTCTGTTCAGTGTCATACTCGTCCTGAAAATCATCAAGAATTTTCTATAGGTATTTGAGGAATGAGTCATCACTTGCGTTAACGGTGAAGGAAAAACGTCGTGAGGAAACCTGCACACCTGAGAGGGCTCCATAAAGTTCTTGATGTAGTCAGTGTAGTCAGCCAATCTGCTCCAGGCCAGCGTGGTGGACTAAGGCCTAAACCCTTCCCATTCTGAGAAGAGTACCGTGCCCAGCAGTGGGCTAATTATGTTATGTATTAAGTAGTCTGAGCACCTCGACTAGGTCAAGTTAGATTAGAAGTGTATTTCGCTCTGAGGCACGAAGGGGTCTCAATGTGTAACGAATAGTCACTCATCCACAGTCTGATCGTCGCAAGCACAGCTTAACCTCTCAAATCGTATGATCTGTGGGGTTGATAATTAGCCACGAGCCTCTCTAAAGCGTAGGCATTCTAAGCCTATTAAAATAAGGTTTAATATTACTTGAGCTAAAAAAATCCTTTGCCATGCCATCCTGCTAGTACGCGCCGGCCATAATTAGGTTTTTACAAGCTTTTATTTAACTTGCTTCGTTCGTGTTTTCGGTTCAAAATTTGTGGTTCAAGCACTTGCAGGGTACAGTGTAATGCCAATATTCTAAGGTTAGACCGGTTGTCAGCCTTTCAGGCTTCCGACTTCCCGTAATGAATGTCATGTGTATTCGTATGACACCCGGGACCGACTGTTTAACGTGCTGTCCGAGGCACGGAGGGTTCTCAATGTGCAACGAACGGTCACTCATCCACAGACTGACCGCGGCAAGCGCAGCTTAACCTCGCAAATCGTATGATCCACGCGGTTGGAGCCACGAGCCCCTTGAGATTAATAAAATAAATACCTACTCCCAGATTCCCCAGTTCTGCGCCATCAGTATCCTTTTTACCAAGACGGTTTTGGATCCTTCCATAGATGTATTTAGGGTATGTCGCTATACTGAAACAGTTACAAAAATAATACATAACATCACGCCTGTAAAAATACTAATTCAGGTCTAATCGCGTAGAAAATTTATAAGGCAGAAGAATACCATATTTATCCCGACGTTCGAGAGAGCTGTGAATACTGACTTCTGTTCAGTGTCATACTCGTCCTGAAAATCATCAAGAATTTTCTATAGGTATTTGAGGAATGAGTCATCACTTGCGTTAACGGTGAAGGAAAAACGTCGTGAGGAAACCTGCACACCTGAGAGGGCTCCATAAAGTTCTTGATGTAGTCAGTGTAGTCAGCCAATCTGCTCCAGGCCAGCGTGGTGGAATAAGGCCTAAACTCTTCTCATTCTGAGAAGAGGCCCGTGCTCAACAGTGGGACAGTAGTGGGCTAGTTATGTTATGTTGTGTCCGGGTCTTATGGTAAAAAATATCTGGTCTAAGGACGAAGGTCTTTAGTGGACTAATTCATCATCTTCCTGCCCTGGTCCCAAGTTACTTGGGGTCGGCGCAATATGTTTTTCTCTTCCACTCTTCTCTGTCAGCCGTCTCATTATCATTTACTCCCTTATCTTTCATATCCTCCCTCACACAATCCATCCATCTTTTCTTAGGTCTCCCTCTCCCCCTCCATCCATCAACATTCATATTCATCACTCTCTTAGTCACTTGTGTTTCATCCCTCCTCATCACATGCCCATACCAAGACAAACGCTTTCCTTTCAACTTTTCTGTCATTGGTGCCACTTTCAAACTCCCTCTAATATACTTATTTCTTACTTTATCCATTCGCGTCACTCCACACATCCAGCTCAACAATCTCATCTCCGCTACGTGTAATCTTCTTTCATCCGTCTTCTTCACGGCCCAACACTCTGATCCGTACAGAACGACACGTCTTATTAATAATTAGTGGACTAATTATTTCTCCCAAAAACTTAAATATTAAAATTCTTACTTATGATCCGTAACAGATCTAGGAACACGTTCCTTGGCCGACACGTCTTCTGTGCGAGGATTGAGCATCAGATTCTCAGCAATTTTCTTAATTTTGTCGTGTACCCAACTACCTGAAAGATTGGGATTATTATTTTCAGGGTCAGAGGTGTTTATGTTCAGTCTTCTGGCTGGCTCGCATGGAGGTAGGTACAGGTTTTTTGAGGGCTATTGAAATATTTTTTAGGCTTTCCAAATGTTCAAAATTATAAGTAGTTGGACCCGTGTCATAAAATTTTTATCGATATACAAAAGTCTTCATACAGAGAGAACGAAGGCGGAGCGGAGGCGAAGGCCACCGCTCTCTGTGTGTAGAGACTTTTAGTGTGTGAAGACTTTATACACATGATTTTATTAACAAAAGCAACTGGCAAATGGAGTAAAAAACCTACTTTCAAATTACCCTCCTAAAGATAGAAAAATGTTAGTATTTTACTCAGATATTTCGACCGCTCCATATTCAAACACTCACAACTCAAGACCGAGTTGTCACAGAGGTGTGATTATTGTTTTTTTTTTTTGTATAACAACTCAAATACTAATAAAAAAAACACCAAAGACGATATATATTAGCCCCTCTAGTATTTTATAAAATGTGAAAATGATGTATAAAATTTAACTTTCATGTCCGATTACAAAAATTGCTTAACTTATGTGTCAAATTAAATTCATTTAACGCCATCATCGTCAATAACATCGATGTATGTTCTTCTAGGACGTCCTCTACCAGTGTTTCCACTGACATCCGCCTCATAAATTCCTTTTGTTTACTCCGTTCACTCATTCTATCTCATTCATTCAAATAATAGTTTGCACTATGATTTTAAATGCTTCTACCTTCAAAGTCTCCCGCAATAAGAAATAAAATGGCAAACAGAGAGCTGAGAGGTAGGTTAGATTATGTTAGAATTTTGACCACTTAACACACGAGCCGAGCGAGCGCAAGAAAGCGAAGCGAAGCGAGCGGTGCCGCGGCAGCGGCGGTCGAGTGCCAGAAACTAGGAACAAGCATTGTTCCTAGGCCTAAGATCACTTTTCACCATTCGTTTACTGGGTGTGTTCAGAAATAAGTGGTTTTTGATTGACTATAGTGCGAACCATTATTTTTTATAGTTAGAAGTATTAAAAGTAAAGTGCAACTATTCTTTTGTTGTGAAAAGCATTATTTTTGAAGTGTGGTTTAAACATTTTTTCTTTTAACACAATATAATAAAAGTTGTTTAGCCACGTGTGTGCGCATTAATAATAAGATCCCGTGTCAACTGAAAGGTTTAAATACTTATAGCGTTAAACAATTTTTGGAAATGAAAATTTAATGCATCTACTCAGTTATAATTTTGCATGCTACATTGATTGAATTGAATTCTAATTGAACTGATTGTAATGCCTTACATACCATGGTGTTTTTATGGAAATAATAGTACATTACTGCCGCGGTCTGTAATGACTGCGTTGCTGGCAGCACTGATGATGGCCGAAAGCGCAGCGTAGCGCAGCTCCAGGCCATCACAGCGCGGTCAGCATTGCAGCTCTTGATGGACAAGCTGGGATAAAGGCTGAGACCTAAGGTCGAGGCCTTTATAGCGTGGACAGCAAGGGCTGCAATGATGACCAAGCTTGAAGGCCGAGAGCGTAGCTAAACTAAGCTCGAGGCCATCATAGCGTGGCCAGCAGCGCAGTCATTGCGGACCAAGGCTTGTATAGTGCTTTACTCAAACAATGAGAGTAATTTAAATAAAACCAGCTTAGTATAGTAAGAATTTATTTAAAGTAACGATTTGTTTCCTCCGCGGGCCTTAGCTTTTTTTAAAATTTGTCTTTAATGATTGTACTGCCTATACATATACATCCAAATTCTGAATAAAACCTCTTTGCACTAGACTATTTTTGAAACAAAACTCGACAATAATGGATTTTCAAAAGAAATTGCTGGTGGCTAAATCTCACCAGCAATGAAATTCCATACAACTTTGCTGGCGCCTATTCAAGTAGCGCGGAAAGGCCGACTTTGCTCAAAGAAGGTTGTCAAAATAATGACCACATTACAAGCATTTTTGAGTAAATATTCTTATTCTTCTTTGAAGTGGTTTTAAATACATCCCTTTAATGACTTCAATTTTTTTTGTACATACCTGATCTTTTAATAAAATCGTTCTCCTTCATAGTATTTTTGTCTAATGTTACGGAGTTGTCGAATTTATTAGATTGTATCCCATACTCGTCATCATAAATGTCATTCCAAAAGATTAGATTACTATCGTCAGCATTTCTTTTGAATATTGCTTTGGCTTTTATCTTGCAACCTTTTTTTATTTCCTTTGTTTTTTTATTTGCATTAATTGTTTGCGGAACTGTTGTATCAGTTTTGACTTCGGGTACAGTTAGCTCGGGCATAGTTAGTTCGGGAAAAGGTAGTGATGTTGTGACGTTAATTGCTGAAAATATTTTTTGGGTTGTATTATTTGGGTCGTATTTGAAACTGAGTTCCGTTACTAAGGAGCCTACTCCAAAAAACGAAGGTCGCAGTTTCGGATGAAAACGAAACAACGAACTTTAAAATATAACATAACATCACGTCTGTATTCCCCGATGGGTTGAGCAGAGGTGTATAGTAACCTATGTAATGGGGGCGAGCCTAATGCCATCAGCTGGGCACGAAGCCAAACTCTGGGCTGCTGCTGAGGAATTCTACACGGAAAAGCCCAAGTACACTTTACCCGACATTTTTTTTTTATCATAGGAATATCCTCAGTTTTGTCCTTCGCCCGGGGTAGGCGAGGGGCGAGGGGGTCTGGCGGACTCTTACCGGCTAAAAACCCACGATGTTCCTCCTTTTGACCGCCGGCCGGGGTCGCGGGATTCGTGTAAGCATGCGCCGCAACCCCGGCAGATCTTGGTCTACCAACACTTTGCCCGACCTGGGGATCGAACCCAGGACCTCACGATTAGCAATCGCGCTTACCACCACTAGACCAACGAGGCTATTCAACTTTTATTATTTCAACTTTTCATCACCTATTGTGTTTATTCTGAACGAGGCTCCGTACTCTGTATCATATCTACTTTATTAAATTCTTGACTTGATTGCGTTTGTCCCTAGTCTCACCTGACGGTAAGCGCAGAAAGAGTCTAAGATGGAGCACACGAACCCAAGGAACAGAGATATAGAGGGATTCCCCTATACCCCTCTGGCTCTCACAAACACACGACGGAACACAGTAAACTGCATGACTTTAATGTTCAGGTGATAGCTAGCCAGGCGGACCGTATAGATCCTACCACGTCGCGTGCTGTGTTTTGTGTTGAATCTTACAACGAGCGTCTATTCCCAGCGTGTGGTGAGGAAGTTTTATATTCTAGCTCGTCTCCAAATGGGTTATATATATCCTCTAGCTTCTCTTGCTTCCTTTGTATTGTATTGTTATCACATGCGTAAAAACGGTGAAGGAAAAGATCGTGAGGAAACCGACATATCTGAGAGATATTTTTCGACGGCATGTGAAGCCAAGTCAGAGGCCCATGGGCGACTTAAAGTCTGACACCAGGTTAGGCACTAACCACACAAAAATAAAGAAGAAGGGCTTCTCCATTATATCTATTAGAAATCAAAGGTTAACATACCTACCATAACCACCAGATGGATGTGCTCCCTTTAACCTTGTGACATTCGTATCTTCTGTCGTCTTCTTTTCAGTAGTGACATTAGTAATTTCGATAACGGAGAGAAGAACTCTTGATCTGTGTCCTATATTTTCAATCATGTCTGTATCATAACTGGGGTAAGTAGTGTCGGTACTTGATAGTAAGTCATCAGAGCTATTAAATTTTAATAATGTTTCGGTAAGATCAGAACTGAAAATGAATTTAAACATAATTCAATAATACAAATATACAATTATTTAGTGTTAATTTCGCCAAACAGTTGATCAAATCTGAAATTTCACGTCCAAGCGGTCGACGAGTCAACATCTCCTGAGGATGCCCCATGGATGGGGCGCAACACGTGTCGTATCGGTTTGATTTGTTTGTGTGTTGCATATTATTAATCGCAACTTCTGCATGTGCATATATTTGCAGGCGGGAGGGCGGTGCTGCATACTGCATTCAGGCTTGATCGACTGTTTGGCGGTATTAACACTAAATATTGTTATTGTATACTAGCGACCCGTCCCGGCTTCGCACGGGTGGACATTTTTACCGTTTTTACAACATTTTTCATTTATGCTCCGCTCCTATTAGTCGTAGCGTGATGTTATATAGCCTATAACCTTCCTTGATAAATGAAATACCCAAAAAAAAAACAATTCCAACCAGTAGTTCCTGAGATTAGCGCGTTCAAACAAACAAACAAACTCTTCAGCTTAATAATATTAGTATAGATAATATTAGGTCCCCACCTATGAAATTGGCGTTTTTTTCTCACAAACAGAGAACCTCGTCAATTCTATGATTTAAAATATTCATCAATTGCTTGATATTATATCAAATAATGACCATCATAGACAACTACCAATAGTAAAAAAAACTTATTACTTATAGTTTTCTAAACATAAAAAATACCTTAAAAATGACTCCTCTTTTTGTTAGCAGAAGTGACCAATATTTTTGTTTTAACTTAGCCAAAACTTATTTTTGTCGCATAATCTAAGTGGCATAAGTTATCTTAGTTTTTAAACATTAGTGCATAAAAGTTTTAAAACATTAGTGTTCATAGTTGTTAAATAAATTAAGAAAATGTTGGTATGAAAAATGCAACTTCTTTAAAATTCTCCATACAAAACGCTGATTTCATAGATGGAGACCTAATATTTCATAAATATTAAAACCTAATTCCTATAAAGTCGTGTACGAACTTTTGAACAAGTTGCATTGCATGATAAGCAACAAATCTTTGTTTGCCTATGAGTACTAACAATCATGGATCAATTTGTACGTTCTACAAGGTTAGTTGGAAAGGGGTACTAAGCCGCGGGCCACTTAATAATATCACCGATGATTGCTTTTAAGAAAGTGCTAAAATTAAAAAAAAATCCATTGAAAATTATTTTTAATTTCGTTTTTTCTAAAATTCTTTATCCCTGCTTTAGTTACGAATTCAGAAAATGGTGCTTCTAATCCGTGTCCTAAAATGTAAACACAGCTGACCATAGCTGAGAATATAGAAGAATTTAGCGTATTTTTTATGAAATCTTTGAACAGTTATTTCTCTTAAACTAATGACTTTTAGGGAAAGTTGTTGAACAAAAGTTATCCATTATTATGGGTACTTTAACACCCTTTCGGCTTAGTACTCCCTTTCCGACTAACCTTGTATATGGATGGTGTTTAGAGAATTATGATAAACTAACGACCCGCCCCGGCTGCGCACTAGTGCAATGCAGATACTAATGTGGGGCATATAAACCTTATCCTTGAATCACTCTATCTATTAAAAAATAACCGCATCAAAATCCGTTGCGTAGTTTTAAAGATCTAAGCATACATAGGGACAGACAGACAGCGGAAGCGACTTTGTTTTATACTATGTATGTAAAGAAGATAATACTTAACGACATTGTATGTATAGAACTCAAACAGGTAGAGCGGAAGGCGGGACAGTTGATCCAGCTACTACAGACTGATAGCGCGACCTACTCCGAAAAACGAACGTCGAACTTTCGGATCGAAGCAAAACAACGACGAACACCGAACTTACACATATACGATCAAAGTATTGTCAAACAACGAGCTACTAGATATCAGTTAACATTTGGGAATAGGGTGAACGAATGACAAAATGTCAAATCGTGAAAATCGAATCGATCGACGAATCTGAAAAACTTTCGTCAACCGAAACTTCCGATCAAACATTGTTCGAGCAATTTGCTAGTTTTCTTGTTCGCTTTAACGATTTGGTTGGTCGTTGCAGAAAGCGGTCCGCCAAACTAAACTTATATAATCAAATTGTGTTATTTTATATTTGAAATGCTTACCCTGAATTATCTCTTGGTTTATCTACTTTCATACCATCCAATGCTTTAAACCAATCAGATACCATCATGAAAAAATCGCTTAGCGACATATCTGAATCATTTTTGTTACCAGCACTATTGTTAACAGAAGGGATAAAATTTATAGAACTAAGATTAGTTTCATTTGCTGGAACATAAGAATTAATGCCAGTTACGTTTTCTAAAGCAAGGTTTTCAAAAAAAGTATCAGCTCCCCTTTTGACTTTTCCTTCCATAGTTTTATTTATATAATCTTTATTAGTATCTAGATTATCATCTGTAGTATTTACTCCTTTTTCATTTTGATAATCTTCTTCAATTGGTGGCTCAGGTGAAAGTTCAAATTTGTTATCAACAATCGGAAAGATCGAATTATCATTCATCATCATGAGTTCTTCACTAAAATTAATAAGTAACGGAACATTAAATTTGAGGTCTATATTTTCAATACCAATTTCAGGATCTTGCACAGTCAAAAGTATACTTCCTTGAAAATTATTGTTTCCACCAAATCCAATCATTCTTATTTCACTCTTGTTAATCGTTACTACAGTCTCATTTACTTCAGGGTTAGGTTCAACATTCGAAAGCTCGTTAGGTACAAAGTTAGTTATATTGTCTTCATACATTTCAGTTGTAGTTAAATTTTTGAGATCAGGATGAGCAGTACTGAAAATTCTAATGTTTTTCTCTTTGACCGTTTCTACATAGTGTGTTAATACATTTGCTGCAGTTTTATTTAGTTTTTTAACAAATTCCATATAATTTCTATTGCCATCTGGATCCGATCCCAAATCTCTATCAGTGCCCTTGTCCATTTGAAAGTCACCGGTAGCATTTAAATCAGTTGACAATAATTTTCTTTTGTTTCTTACTGTAAATATTAATCCATTTTCGCTGTCCATATCATCCTGACTTTTATTATTTGTCTTCCATTTAATTTTTTGTGCTTTATTGTTATAAAAAATTTCCATATCCGGGTACGTGGACATAAGAGTGGAATGAAGAGAGCTTGGCTTAATAAAACTGGATGGGGGTAGCGTATTTACACTGGTACCAAGTTTGAAATGACTTCGTAGTAGCTTGAGGACTTGTAAGTCGTCATCTCTTGATTTAGTAGTAGGAACTATCTCTATTCTTATACCTTCTGATGTTTGAGGTTTATGTATGTAAAAATGTTGAGGAATTACTGCGGTGTTCTCTGGTAATAGATAAATAAATAAATAATAATCTACATCTATAGGCATTGCACGAACATTTGACGTATAGGTATCGTAAAAGCATCGCTAATGTAAGCGAATTTTGAATGGAAAATACAACTGTCCTATAACATTTTGGTTTATTATTTTGTGACATGCAAAAATTGTATCACACAACGTCAGACGACGTCGCGGCAGGCCCAGAAGATGGATGAACGAACTAGATACTTATTGGAAGGACTGGCCGCCGAAAACCTTAAGCCGAGAGGAGTGGAACGACGGTAGGGAGGCCTTTGCCCTGCAGTGGGATGATCATGGCTGAACAATTACAATAACAATTTGTATCATACTTCTTCTTCTCCCTGCCCTTATCCCACACTAGGTGGGGTCGACACAACATGTATTTCATAAATCCATGTTATTAGAGGTTTTGGCTTATTGTTTTATGACCGGCCACCTGCCTGACATCAACTCTCCTTGGGAATACTCATTGCACCGTCGCACGGGTAACCCAATGTGCTTGCTGATATTATGCACTGGGTCCCAAAATGAATGCTTGTCAATCCTATTACCGACAAACTAAGCAGACTGTGTTCTTCTTCATCATACATAGATATGAATAAAGTTATCAATTTAATGTGTGAAACGAGTACTTCCGATTCAAAGTTCATTCACATTAACGTTAGATTTACGATACTAACGTCTAAGATTCGTGCAACGCCTACTGGAAATCAAATTCAAGGTCAAAGATGTCAATAAACAAACAGACATAACATCACGCCTATATTCCCCGAAGGGTTGGGCAGAGGTGTATAGTAACACCCTCATTTCGCTATTATGTTTAAGTCCTATGCAATAGGGGGCGAGCTTATTGCCATCAACCGGACATAAATCCATACTCTGAGCTGCTACTGAGGAATTTCAGACGGAAAAACCTAATAACTCTTTACCCTACCTGGGAACCCAGGACCTCAAGGTCAATAAAGTGGCTACCATTAAATAGGAACCTAAGCCTTATTTATAGAGACGTGGGTGGGTACTACCATTGCATAGAACTGTGTACAATTCAAAAAACCTAAAAAATACTCCCTTGCGCCGCACCGCGCTATCATTGGGCAGCGCACAGTGAGTGGGCGCAGAGCGGTCGCCGTACCGCTTTTGGTGTGTGAAACATCTTAAGCTGCGTATGGATTGCGCATTCCAATGTACCTACGCGTTATCAAGGTACGTAAAACACGCGTACAGTAAGAACCTTATTTTTTTATCGTCTGAAACCCTCATGGATGTCCCTCATCCGGGGAAGGGGAGGGGTCTGCCGGACTCTTACCGGCTAAAAACCAACGGTGTTCCTTCTCCTGACCGTACGGCTGGGGTCACGGGATTCGCAAAAGCATGCACCGCAACCCCGACGGGTCCCGGTCCGTCAGCCTCTGGCAGACCTCTCCTTTGTGGGGCCTTACCTCACATCCTCCTGAGAAGCGCGCACGGAACACTGCGCGCCGCCTTCTCGGGTCTGTTACTGGTCGGGCGGCGGCCCTAACCCACCGCCCGCAGGCCACACACTAGGGTGGCTGGAGGTAGACACGTACAGTACATGTATGGACTGCAGCGAGTCCGAACGCGAAGTGAACCGATCCATTCCAAGTCGCGCTTTGGGCCAGCGCCATGTCTTCGAGAGACATAACTGCTGTGTGCACCTCGGGAACGCGTGATCCATTTTGCCGTCCAAATAGAGCGTAGCCGTAGAATAATCGCGAACAAATACCAACTAGCGACCGCTCGTCGCGAGTCTGGCTAGCACGACACGCGTGCTTAAATACGTGTGGCTGCAGGTAGGGACTGCGCGTACGCGTATTGGGACGCGTAATTCGTACGCGGCTTTAGAGGGACTACGTTCGGCAGTGGATGTTTAAGGTATTAGACTTAAGGTCATGGCTCATTTACACGACACAGCTCCCGCACAGCACCCGCACGTTTCCGCCTCAAATCGAGGTGACCGCTCGCTGTCCATGCAGCGACAGCTATACTCGGACCATTACAAACGTGCGAACTGAGTTAAAAATCATTACGTTAAAGGAATGTGACAATGCTCCGCAAGTCGTTATCGATAAAGGGATGCCGCTCGGACGCAGGTGGGCGACGCAGTAGGTACGTCGATGACTAATTAATGCAATTAGGTGAAAGGTAGGTATTAATTTAAGTTTTATAGCATTCAATATAGTATGTTTTTAGAAGCAGAAACAAAAAAACACATCCTAAACAATATTTGCATTATTTCCTTAACCTCTCCCTCATTATCGATTATCGACAAAGCGTTTTTTACTGTTATACACAACACTAGAGCAGTTCCATAAGGCCTATAAGTGCGAGCGAGAGGTTCGATAAAAACGATTTATGACTCAGTTCGCACGTTTGTAATGGCCCGAGTATAGCAGTAAGGTCGCTGTCCGCGCACCGTTATACAACTTGCTATAGCCAAGCAGCGCGCGGGCCGCTCGCTTGAAGCCCGCGGGCCGCTCGCTTGAAGAGCGCGGTAAGCGAGACGATAACCACTGTGTGGCTAGGTTGCGACAAGCGAGCTTGCCGCGCGCTGTCTGCTATTTTAGTTTGTCACTGAAAAGTGTATCTACAGAGCACGACTTTAAGCCCATATTTGAATATTCCTTCTTTTGTCGTGTGGGAGCGGTATCGTTTAAGTGAGCTATCACCTTTACTTGCTTACGACATGATACAAACCAGTCAAGTCGTCACTTAACGAAGCCTCCTTCTCCTGCATGGTGTACTCTGTTCTTGCAGTCACGATCTTAGGGACTCTATCTTTACCGACAAAAAGTTATTTCAGTTCCAAATTTATATTATACAAGGTTAGTCGGAAAGGGGGTACTAATCCGAGGTCCACTGTTGACTGTTTTAGCCCAGTCGTCGTGGTTCCAAAAAAGGGGTTTACCTTGCAAAAGGTCCGTCTGTACTGATTTTGGGATATGTGATATATTCAAGTGTTCTTATGAAAATCTAAAATTTTCGACCTTGAGTGACTACTGCTCGCTCCGCCATCTTGGACAAAAGACCCCAAAAAAAAATTTTTATTAAATAATTCTTTATCTTGTCATCGCCGCCGTGGCAACCAAATATCTATACTAATATTATAAAGCTGAAGAGTTTGTTTGTTCGTTTGTTTGAACGCGCTAATCTCAGGAACTACTGGTTGGAATTGAAAAAATATTATTGTGTTGGATAGTCCATTTATCGAGGAAGGTTATAGGCTATATAACATCACGCTACGATCAATAGGAGCGGAGCATAAATGAAAAATGTTACAAAAACGGGGAAAATGTCCACCCGTGCGAAGCCGGGACGGGCCGCTAGTCTATATTATACTAATATTATAAAGCTGAAGAGTTTGTTTGTTTGTTTGTACGCGCTAATCTCAGGAACTACTGGTTGGAATTGAAAAATTCTTTCTATGTTGGATAGTCCATTTATCGAGGAAGGTTATAGGGTATATAACATCACGCTACGACCAAAAAGAGCGGAGCATAAATGAAAAATGTTCCAAAAACGGGAAAAATGTCCGCCCGTGCGAAGCCGGGACGGGCCGCTAGTTTACGATATATTCCACTTTAAAGTAGATAAAACGCACAATTCGCCTGTCCTATTAACAATGTAGGTTCTTCAAAACAGTGATTTTACAGGAGAGCACGTCAAAGTTTAAATTGCTTATATTTTTTAAATATATACGACTTTGTTAACATGACTATTTCAAAAACTATGAGAAAAAAATAACTTTTTGTTAAAGCTACTGCAAGACAGTGATTTTATAAGGTCAATAGTTCAATAAAACCAAAATCAAGAAAATTGCATATCCGACCTTGTTAATAGGGACAGACGAATTATTACAAAATCTTATATTGAACCTACGACGCAAAAGAGGGATGTTATAAGTTTGAAGGCTATATTTCAAAAAGAGAGATATTTTATAAGTTTGAATCAAATGTCTACCTATTTGTGTCTGTTTGTATGTTTGTCTGTGACATCGTATGGATCGTGTGGTTTCTTTTATTTGTTTGAAAGCTGGTTCGATCAAGATAATTCTAGTCTTTGTTTGATGGAAACTGGTTCAGCCGTTGCAAGATCATCACCTCTTGTCATAGTTGGTGTAGAGATCTCTGCCATACATAAACTCACGCCTTTTTCCCATGGGGGTAGGCAGAAACTATAGAACGCCACATGCTACGACTCTTACATACCCCTTTCGCTTCATCCACATTCATACATCTTGTCATACACGCACGCCGGTTGAGAGTACTACGCACCTGACCTTTGTGAAGAACATCACCAATAACATCGATGTATGTCCTTCTAGGACGTCCTCTACCGGCGTTCCCATTAACATCCGCCTTATAAATTCCTTTTGTTAATCGCCGTTCACTCATGCTCTCAACATGGCCAAACCACCTAAGCATACTCCTTTCAATTTTTGTCACTACATCATCTTTTAAACCGCAACTTTGTCTAATCTCTTCATTTCTCAATCTATCATTCAAAGTTACACCGCACATACTTCGCAAGGAACGCATTTCCACGGCATTTATTCTACTTTCATGCCTCTGCCATACAATGTGTATTAAATTCACTTTGCAAGGTAAAACTACTCTGTCAGAAGCAGCCATTTTAGGGTGAAGTCAGACGAGCGTAATTTTTTGAGTTGTGAGTCGAGTTGCAATACAGCTCTTTTCAGTAAAAGTATCTTTGTGATGGCTCCACAAATAGATTACCTCAGGAAATTAGAACTTTAAACTTACCTCTCTTCAAAAAGAAATTAAAACATTTTTTAATAAATAAGTGTTACTATACTATGACTGAATTTATGACTGATAGAGATAGAATAAATATATAAATATGGAATAATATATATATAGATGTAGAATAATAAATAAAGCTGTTAGAATTATATTTATGTTTCTATAATGATATGTTTAATATAATTACAAGGATAGACATAATTGGTGTCATTGTCTGTGATATATGTTGATAATTATAAATTCACTAGTGTTAAATACCTAGATTAGAATTATAAAAACCAAACCAATTTGTATATCTGTATGGATACAATGTACCGAACTAATTTCTTACTTACCATCTATTATCGCTTACAATACTTCATTCCAAACTGTAAAGTATGAGCATCATGCAGCTATTAGTGATACGCTTATAATCATATCATATTACTGCCTATTGTCTGGTAATATGAGTCTGTCATGCTCACTTAAATGTCTTGCTGATGGTGGCGTTGTTTATCCGGTCGTTGGGTTCCCTATAATATGGTTGAGCTGACCGATGCGGATGTGCACGTCATGCTCGTGAACGGGTGCCGTCTGTCGGGACTGGTCAGCTCTTAACTGCTATGGCAATCATAGAAGACATATTTTTCTATTTGTTACTCTTATGTGAGTTTATTTGTTACATTAACCTGCATTATTCTCATTCTATTTCTCACACTACTGTAATGGAATTGTAATGAACTACTATTTTAAAAAGAGTATTCATGGAGTTTCTTGCCGGCTCTTCTCCATAGAACCTACCTTTTAGAACCGTGCACCTAGTCGTGACGTTTTAAAAGTGCCTGAAATCTGGTCTATTTGAAATAAAAAACTTTGACTTTGACTTTGACTTTGAATATACCTACATTGACAAATAAACGATATTTGATTTGATTTGTCGCGTAATTTCCATCGCGTAATTTCTGCTACATTCGATTTAATACAAAACTCCTGTTTCGTTCACACGGCGACGCAAAACGAGTTGTCGTGTTGAAATTACGCAACCGAAATTACGCGACTCACAACTCAAAAAATTACGGTCGTCTGGCTACACCCTTAGTGTATAAAATAGTAGATAACTTAGAATCAGTAAGAACGTGTTCTGTTTAGGTTACGATGGAGCTGACATAGTTGCATGTGTGACCACAAGTCCCAAAATAAAAAGTGACTAAAAAAAAAGGTAGAATTACCCGGCGACTGGACTATTTGAAGCAAGTGTTAAAATTTCAAAATTCGATAATTTTTATTGCAATGCAAAATAATTTTTATTTTAGTTTTTCTAAACTATGAAAATTCTTTTTTCAAAAATTCTACATCTCTGCTTTAGTGGTGTGTATGCGACTGCACGCTAGCGGCCCCTCGTACTTATAATAATTTATTTTGTATTTTATTTTAATTTAAATTCTTTATTACGTTTTTATTTTATTTTTTATGTAAAATTATGGATTTTTATTATCTGCAATAAATAAATTGAATTGAATTTAGTTACGAATTCAGAAAATGGCTGTTGTAATTCGTGAACCCAAATATGACCTAAAATGTAAACACAGCTGATCATAGCTGAGGATAGATAGAATTTAGGGTATTTTTTATGAAATCTTTGAACAGCTATTTCTCTTAAACTAATGACTTTTGGCGAAAGTTGTAGAACAAAAGTTATCCATTATTATGGGTACCTTAACACCCTTTGAGATTAGTACCCCCTTTCCGACTAACCTTGTGTTATAATTATTATTCTTCTAAAACATTGTCAAGGTATACAACACGTAACAGTAATAACTAGAAACCTGAGATAACATAACATCACGCTTATATTCCCCGAAAGGTTCGGCAGAAATCTATAGTAACACCCTCATTTCGCCTCATTTGCCATCAACCGGGCACAAATTCAAACTCCGGTCTGCGACTGAGGAATTCCACACGGAAAAACCCAGTGACACTATGCCCGACCTGGGGATCGAACCCAGGACCTCACGATCAGCAGTCGCGCTTGCCACCACTAGACCAACGAAGCTGTAAACCTCAGATACTCCATTGGAATATAAAGTTAAGAGCATAATATAAGAAGGATGGCCGACAACAACGCTGAGCCTAGCTAGGTCTTAGAACCAATTCACATCTGATGGAAGATACGTCGCCAATCTTCCGCCGGTACACATAATTCCATACAAACATCTCACACCGTACACATTTGACCGAAGACGCGTTACTAAAATTCCTCGAGTAAGAATTTTTATATTCTAAATTTTTAAGCATACGTGTGCGTCCGCTTGGGCGAAAAAATAAATGCTTTTTCTTTCTTTCTTTCTTTCAAATTACGCGACGGAAGATCGACCATTCCGTCAGATGTGGCTTGGCCCTTATACTCGTTATACAAGGTTAGTCGGAAAGAGGGTACTAAGCCGAAAGGGTGTTAAAGTACCCATAATAATGGATGACTTTTGTTCTACAACTTTCCCCAAAAGTCAATAGTTTAAGAGAAATAACTGTTCAAAGATTTCATAAAAAATACGCTAAATTCTACCTATCCTCAGTATAGTCAGTCATATAAAAATTCATGTTTTTTTTATGGAATTTTTAAATTTTGTGCCTTTCTTTAAAACAATCATTAGTGATACATTAAGTGGCCCGCGGCTTAGTACCCCCTTTCCGACTAACTTTGTAGATATAAAATGGCACTGATTATATTATGAGCATTTAAAAGGAAACCCGGGCTGCATAATATTAATAATTTGAATAGGTTTTTAAACGATCTATTTCCGTCCCACCCCTCACGCAAACCTTCCCAATTGAGCGCAAAAGATGCAACTGCATCTCGGACTGATTTCTCCTGTGCAATATTACCGTAATCGTACTTTCGTATTTCCCTGTTTCCTTCTTTAAATCTGGACGGATTTTAATAATTTTAGAAAGACTTCGTTTATGTCTGTATGTTTTTATTTTATTTTTTATATTCGTCAAAATTGTTTGTCAGATGTTTGAAAACGGTGGTAAAACCGGTCGATTTTTGTAAAATTTAAACGTTTCTAGTTTTTTTAATAATTAATTTATTGACAAAAACAAAACATAGGGACATAGTGATGGTAGATATACCTAGTCTTGCCATAAATATTGTCACGAAGAAAAAAAAAATTTTTTATTGCTAATAATATTTATTGATTTTACAGTGTGTTAGTTTAATACATAAATATAAAACAATTTAAAATATAAAAAGCTTATTCGAAGTGGTCTCCATTGGCTGCAATACAGTCCTTTAAACGTTGAGGCCAGTTATCAATAGAAGCACGCACTCTTTCCATGGGAAAATTCTTCACTGCCAATCGTATGGATTGTTTTAGGGACTCCAAACTATCATGGCGTTTAGAGCAAGCCGTACTCTCTAAAACTGACCATAAATCATAATCCAGCGGATTAAGATCGGGACTAGACGACGGCCAGTCTTCAGCTCTGATGAAGTCCGAAACGTTCACTTCCAACCAAGACTGCGTGGACCGAGCTTTATGACCAGGCGCCGAGTCTTGTTGGAAGGACCATACTTAGTTATTGAACATGGTGTTGTTAAGGGGCTTAACTACCTTCTCAAGAATGGTATCTTGATATACTTGTGCCGATGTTTTGATACCGTTTTCACAAAATTATGGCTCAGTCACTCCTTCATAGCTAACACCCCACCAAACCATCACTGAAGTCGGATAATGCCCACGTTGCACTCTGTCGACTAATTGGGAAGTTTCCTTAGAGCTTTGAGCATAAATACGGTCATTTTGTTTGTTAAAATGTTGCTTAATTGTAAAGATTTTCTCATCCGTAAACAAAAATTTTCTGTGACCTCCCTTTGCGTACCGCTTCAGTAGTTGTTTCGATTTTACCACCCTATTCTTTTTTAAATTATCAGTTAAAAAATGACCAGTGCGTCTCTTATAGGCTGCAAGTCCTAAGTCATCTTTTAAAATACGCGACATGGTTCTGGGTGCTATCTTCATCTCCCGAGATAAAATCTTTTGCTTTCGGACAGGATTTCTTCGAATTCTGTCCCTTACTGCTTTGACCACCTTTTTCGTACGAACACTACGTGGACGGCCAGATCTTTTTCTGTCACAAACAGAGGAGGTCTCATTGTACCTATTAATAGCCCGGTACACAAACATTTTACTAATACCAAGCGTATGGAGAGTTTTAAAAATTGCATTTGGCTCCATACCAACTTTGTGTAATGCAATCACAGCGATTCGGTTCTCTTTATCACCCCACTCCATTTTAATATCGCAAAATATTGTACAATGTATTGGCGCCAAAATTAGAAAACTCAATGAACAATCGTATAAAAATGACAGATTCCAAATTCAAATGTAATATCTTTCTTATTTTTAATTGTAACAGTATTTATGGCCAGACTAGGTATATCATATAGTAAAAAATATTTGCTCTAGTAACATTATCCAAGGAGGAAACTGAGGAATACATTTCTATGGACTAAATGCCGACCGCATTTCCTCTTAATTAGAATTATTTTCATTTTATTCGGCAACTGATTAATGAAGATATCCTCGTTTTTGAGGAATTAATGGATCAGTTCTCGTTTTTGTGCCAAAACTGCCGATTATCTGTAATTGTAGGTATTGATAAACAAGCATCGAAATTACCTTTTTTGAGCCTTCCTAGCAGACCACCTCTAGATAAATTATTATCAGCCGACAGTTTGACCCTGTGGTCAGTAGCTGTTACATCTGATGCTGGACTCTTTTCATTTCTAGATTCTTTTTTACCATCTAGTACTCCGTAATCACTGTAAGCTTGAGCCATGAGTGATAATTTATCATATTTATTCCTTAAGTAATCTTCTATATATTCAATATCTGATGCTCTTTCTTTTCTTTCGCGATTATCTGACTGGCGATCGTTTACGTTCGTTGGGATTTCCACCTGGGGAAGTAGAATGTTACTGAATTATGTAGAAGGTACTGATTTATTTAATTAAAAAAAATATTACAATCGTTTCTAAATGAAAAGACTTATTATTCTGTGGAAATGTTTTTTAGTGATACAACTATTGTTAATTGATAAAAGGACTACCAATTTGCCCCCGAATTTCGAACGTTTTCGACCGAAATGAGAATACAACACGTCTTCTTTTTTTGTTTTAAACAATCTAACTATTCATGTTCAAAACTCCATCTTCAAAAATACCAGATTTCTCATGCAATCTTTTAACACTTATTTCACCCCCTTGGGAGTAGAATTTCCAAGAACGCTCAAACATGTATTCCATTGTTTTTAACCGCAAACCCAAGTAACAATTTTAATTGACTTTCACAAAAACTACCATCCCCTATTTTACCCCCTTAGGTATGATTTCCACTAAACGGCTCGCATCGCATTGAATCGGAAAGGATACGAACGGATGCGGGGACAGCCGGCTCCGTACCGATGCTTGCAAACGTATCCATTTCTGCGCCTAGTCAAATAGTTTTATTCCTACCGTGTTGACAGCAGATAGGATCCGATCGGATACGACGACAGGCGAACAGAGCCGTACGCGCGTCGCAACATACTTTCGGCTACGATCGCGTGTCGCGGAAGACGCCCGCGGTCAAGCTGCTGTGCGCGGCTTGGTAATATAGACTTTAAATACTGTGTACACGATTTAATATCGTTTAGAGATTGTAAATTTTGTTCCGATACGATGCGAGCCGTTTGGTGGAAATCATCCTTAAGTCTCATTATGCATCGTTGGAGTATTATATAACTGGTTCGGTTTCGATAATAATATAATTAAACATAATGATGTCCAAACCTTATTAGCCTTCATAGCACCAATTTTAATCATGGAGTTGAGTTCATCAGGATACAACGGCATTGGACCTTTCCAGTTTGGATTGTGAACCCCAGGCGGACTGTATTTTGACAAAATTTCGGCTGGTTTTGCCTGTGAAATCAAAATTAGATCAAAATTATGTCCACAAACTAAAAAAACATCGTCGGTCTAGGGGTGGCTAGCGCGACTGCTGATCGTGAGGTCCTGGGTGCGATCCTCCAGTCGGGCAGTGATATTAGGTTTTTCCGTGTGGAATTCCTGGAAATTTGAACTTGTGCCCGATTGATGGCAATAGGCTCGCCCCTATTACATGGGTGCTTTTTTTAAATTTAAAATGGGTTTGCTCTTGACTCTAGTCTAGGTCAGAGGAGACAGAGACAAAGTCTACGATGGAGTGAGCTTACCCAGAAGAAGCCTGTTAACTCTAACTTTGAAGAGATTCAGGTTGAATGCGTTCGGGAACACAGACGCAGTTAGTGAGTTCCACTCTTTTGCAGTGCGCATTATGAAGGATGTTTGGAAGCGCTTAGTGCGAATTGGTGGAATGGCAACTAAGTATGGATGGTAATCTGCACTGCGTCAAGATGTCCGATGGTAGAAGGGAGCCGGTGGGATGAGGTTGTGGAGTTCTTGGGCCTTAAACATTACGACGAAATGAGGGTGTCACTATACACCTCTGCCCAACCCTTCGGGGAATACAGGCGTGATGTTAAATTATGTAAAATTTGAAATTAATTATGAGATGAGTTCTTCCTTCATGCCAAATTTCAAGATTCTAGGTCATTGGGAAGTACCATATAGGTTTGGATGAGTCAATCAGTTATAGGTTTGGATGAGTCAATTAGTATGCAAATACCCTTTGGAAGGCCGAGAGGACTGTTGATGCGAGGCCACCCCAAGAGATAAAATTGTAAAATCTCATGTGCCTGTAATGTCACCGGCACCCATACCCTTCCAACTGAACACAGCATTGCTGCTTGGTGGCAGAGATAAGTATGGTGGTAGTTCTTCCACGGGAGAAGGAAGTGGAAAAACTTTATACCGTGTGCTGAAGGGCTAAAATATAAAACTTCCTCACCGCACGCTAGGAATTGACATGTGCTGTAAGATTTGACAAAACCCAGCACGCGACGTGGTAGGATCTATACGGTCCGACTGGCTAGCTACCACCTGAACATTAAAGTCAAGCAGTTTACTGTGTTCCGTCGTATGTGAGAACCAGAGAGAGTGTATAGATGATAACATAAACATCACATAACATCACGCCTGTATTCCCCGAAGGGTTGGGCAGAGCTTTTTTTAGTACACCATCGTTTTGCTAGCTATGTTTAAAGTCCCATGCGAGCCTATTGCCATTTACCGGGCACAAATCCAGACTCCGGACTGCTACTGAGGAATTCCAATAACACTTTGCCTGACCTGGGGATCGAACCCAGAACCTCACGATCAGCAATTGCTCTTGCCACCACTAGACCAACGAGACAGGTATAGAATAATCCCTCTATATCTCTGTTACTTGTATTCGTGTGCTCCATCTTAGACCCTGTCTGCGCATATCATCAGGTGAGGCTAGAGTCAAATACGACTAAGTCAAGAATTTAAATAAAACAAATTAACTCTCGGAAACCAATCATACATGCCTTGTCCCTCTTCTTCCTATCCCCTTTTTTATCCATATCATCGTGGTTCTCCATATCATCAGTCAATACTTCTTTGAAGTCTTCATACCCAAGGTTCTCATCATCTTCACCTTCCAGCTGCATCAGTCGTCGTATCTTGGGAACCCTGTCACTAATTGATATGGATGGTTTGCTTATCTCGGAGTTCCTGTAAACCAGACGGAAGTCGTCAAGGTAAACTGTAATATTATTAAAGTCTATCCAAGAATCTAAGCTACTCTTCTGCCTAGCCTTTTCTCAACCATGTTGGGGTCAGCTTCCATTACACGGAGTGACTGCCATCAGACCTTCGCAACCCAGTTACAGAGCATAGCCAATGTCCTAAGGTTAGAGCAGTTGTGAGAATTTCGGGCTTCAGACTTCCCGTAAAGATTGTCATATGTATTCGTATGACACCCCGGGACCGACTGTTTAACGTGCTCACCGAGGCACAGATGAGTTTAGATGTGTAACGAACGGTCAGCTATCCACGGACTGACCGCGGCTAGCGCAGTTTAACCTCGTTAATCGTATGCTCCGCGCGGTTGGTAATTAGCCATGAGCCTCTGTCTATTCATTAAAGTTCATATATGTATATAATGTGGATGTGTGGTATTACGCGAATGGATAAAATTAGAAATGAGTATGTAAGAGGAAGCCTGAAAGTGGCGCCGGTACTCAGAAGTTGTGTGGAAACCGGTTGTCATGGTATGGGCATGTGATGCGGAGGAACGAGGAACATGTCGTGAGGAAAGTATTGAGTATGAATGTGGATGGTTATAAGAGTAGAGAAAGACCTAAGAAGCGATGGATGGATAGTGTGAAAGATGATATGGCTAGAAAGGGGGTAACCACTGAAATGACGGCTAATAGAGATAATAAATATAGAATATAAATATGGAAGAAAAAGACATACTGCGCCTACCCCAAATAAGTTGGGATAAGGGCAGGAGGATGATGATGATGATGATTAGCATATAATATGCATGTAGGAATCCGCGCGGCCCGCTCACGTCTTCTTCGGGATGCACTTTACTGCGCCTAGCCACCTTGGCGTCGACTGGAAGCCGCCGCTTGCACTCGGATGCGACCACACGCGCTTTGGTGCCGCCGCAGATGCCCACACACCCCTCACCCCTTAAAATACGTCAAAATGGTATAAACGTAACAGATTTACTGCGATGCTGCAACGCGCATCAACGGAGGCATGAGTATGCGCGACAATTCCAACGCACAGTTTCTGCAGATGTGGATAGTTGAAGTGGCACGCGCGCGCATCCGTTTCACTGCGGTTCCATCCTCACCTGAGCTCCGTCAGACAATTTTATTATTGTAGAAAAGAAGTAGACTATACTATTTATACTAACAATATAGTAGAAACACTGAGAAGAACTTCATAATCTTTGGTACTGGGTGTAACAAATTTCTTTTTTTCATGCTCAATCAATCGTTCCTCATGATTATAAAAATCTTTGTCAAAATGCACCGTCGTTACTGGCTGCAACATCTTCATGATATCGTCTTGCGACGGAAGATTCAGTGACAATTCTGGTTTTATTTTTTTAAACTTTGTCTTTGGTTTTGGTATCTGGTCTAAAAGGAATTTCTTGCCGATGATGGCAACATTCTTGTTAGTATTCGGATGCTTGCATTTATTAATTTTATCAGGTTTAAATAGCATGTCCAAGCCGAAAGGATCTTGTAAGATTTCTGGAAGGCTTTTGTTCAAGAATCTGTCAAGCAGTTCGTCTAATCTTTGTGTGTTTTGGTAGAAGGGATGTTTGAGTTGATTCTCGTGGGTATGGGAGTCTTTAGGTGCATGAGAGCACTTCTTCACTGCAATTTTTGTACCTAGTACAGCAGGTTTGTACTGAACTAACAATTTCTTTTTCTCAATGATAAATCCTGTAGGGTCTTCAGACTCATGGGTATTGAATCTTTTCGACCTCGTTTTGTTACTTCGTTTTCTTCTAAAACTACCCTCATTGAGTTTGTGATCTTTTCCAAAGGTCGAACTTCTTCGTCTGATGACATGGTATCTTTTGGGATAGTTGTAGAGTTTCAGTGACCTTCTAGATCTTTCGGGTGATTTTAGTATGTCATTATCGTTTTCTGAGTAAGAAACTGGATTATACTTCTTGAGATTTTTGATTTTTGCATCTGTTTCTACTAGTTTCTTGTAAAATTCTAGAAAAAAAAGATTTATTTAGCATTCATATGTGGAGGAATGAGGTTTGGTGTTCCTTCAACGAAAGGGGGGGATCCACCAACCAGGCGGGTCTTATGCCTGGCGGGCCACTGCCCAACGGTTGGTGTTGGGAAGTTGTATATACAAGGTTAGTCGGAAAGTGAGTACTAAGCCGAAAGGGTGTTAAAGTACCCATAGTAATGGATAACTTTTGTTCTACAGCTTTCCCCAAAGGTCATTAGTTTAAGAGAAATAGCTTTTCAAAGATTTTGTAAAAAATATGCTTAAATCTATCTGTCCATAGCTATGATCAGCTGTATTTACATTTTAGGTCATATTTGGGATCACGGATTAGAAGCTCCATTTTCTGAATTCGTAACTAAAGCAGGAATGAAGAATTATTGAAAAATTTTAAAGAAGTCATTTTGCATGGATATTTTTTTATCGAATTTTGAAATTTTATCACTATCTTTAAAACAATCATCAGTGATACATTAAGTGGCCCGCGGGTTAGTACCCCCTTTCCAACTAACCTTGTATAAGTAGCTATTATTTAATAGACGTAGAATCATGCCAAGTTCTGCAGAGGAATTATAGTAACAGTGCAAACAATTACTGTAAACATCATTGCAGTGTCGTCATTATTCCAATCAGAGTTTGCCATATCCATACCTACTTACCTAGCCCGGCAGAGCAAACTTTGCATTGGAAAAAAATCGATTTTTGTAAAGAGTTTAGTTGTTTTTTGCAGTACTACCATTACAATTCTAATGCAGAGTTATCTTGGCCTGAGTCTACGCATAATTTGATATGTATTATTACACTACACAAAATTGCCTCGTTGATCTAGTGGTGGCAAACGCGACTGCTGATCGTGGGGTTCGATCCCCAGGTCGGGCAGTGTTATTGGGTTTTTCCGTGTGGAATTCCTCAGTAGCAGCCCGGAGTTGGGACTTGTGCCCGGTTGGTGGTAATAAGCTTGCCCCCTATTACATGGGACTTAGATATAACGGTGAATGATCTTATTTCTTGTAGTATTGTTTTTACACAGTTTCACTACGCAAACAGGCATTTTACTTTGGATTATGAGCAGTTTAATAGAACATGCGGCACGTCAACGTCACATAATGGTTGCAACGCGACTGACTCGAGTACGCCGACTTCGGCGCAGTATTAATTGCCGCGTAGCGAATACCAATCATTAATCTTAGCCTAAGCATATTAATTATAAATTCAAAATGGTGGATCAATACCTCTTAGTTTCTCGCTGCTCTGCAGATTACTAGATTTGTCAGCTTCTATTACACTGGACCAGTCCACATCCTTGGAGATCTGGCTCTCAGATTCATCCAAGGAGTTCTGTGGATAGAAAATAATATATTATGTATGTAGCAGACGTAGCAGTGATGGCCTAGTCCAGGGATGGCGAACCTTTACGTATCAACGTGCGGTTTTTAACCGACTTCCAAAAAGGAAGAGGTTCTCAATTCGACTGTATGTTTTATTTTTTTATGTTTGTTCCGCGATATCTTTGCTAATTGTAAACCGATTTTAATGATTATTTTTTTGTTTGAAAGAATATTCTTTCGAAGTGGTCCGTTTTAAATTTGGTGAAGATCTGATGAAGAACTTCGGAGATAGACCATTTGAAGTCGGTTTTATTTTTTTAATTAAAAAGTGATTATTCTAAAGAAATGTTTAATGAGATCATAGACGTGCCATCGAATAATTTTGAATTAGGGATCAATCGCGTTCGATCGTCATATAATACCTACTTCACACTTTTTTTCGTAGTGCATAATGAATTTTGTGATCAGTGACGTGCCCAAAATATTGTGTCGCATGCCATTGGTTCGCCATCCCTGGCATATTGGTTGAATGCTTGCCTTCCAAGCAGGAGGGTCTGAGTTCGACCCCAGCCCGTACCTCGTGACTTTTCGAATTCATGTGCGGTCTAACCTTAGGATATCGGCATTGCCCAGTAACTGGGTTGCGGAGGTGTGATGGCATTCGCTCCGTGTAAATACTGGTATTCAGCCGCTTCTGGTTAGACTGGAAGCTGACCCTAATATAGTTGGGAAAAGGCTAGGCAGAACATCACATTTTGATTATCACTTGCGTTAACGGTGAAGGACGGTTTCCTTCATCGATCCAGGATCGAACTCAGACCCTCTTGCATGGCAAGCGTTCAACCTATATGTTGTCTGATAAATGATTTTTATTTCTGTAAATAAATCTGTTACAGACACTTTTACAAGTCAATGTTATGTTTTTTTAAGACTAGATGGCGCCGGCGTTTCCTGTCTGACTAGCTCTGAGAAAAAGCCGAAACAAACTCACAGATCAAGATCTCTTTTAAAGTCCAGACATTGTGGTATAAAAACTATGTGAGTGTAACAATGTAGGGCAACGTCTGGAATGGCCGTTTGAGGAAAGTGCCATAGCAGGTTTGAGTTGACCTGTCCTAACTGACGGCACACATGCATCAGCCATCGCGTAGCTCAAACCTTATTTTAGGGAGCTCAACAACCCGAAGCACGACGCTAAGAATCAGCCAGATATTATATCCCGTCTTAGCACAAATAGAAGATGTAGTGACAAAAATTTAAAGGAGTATGCTTAAGTGGATTGGTCATGTTGAGAGAATGAGTGAACGGCGATTAACAAAAGGAATTTATAAGGCGGATGTCAGTGGAAACGGTAGAGGACGCCCTAGAAGGACGTACATCGATGTTATTGGTGATGTTATTCACAAAGGACAGGTGCGTAGTACTCTCAACCGGCGTGCGTGTATGACAAGATGTATGAATGTGGATGAAACGAAAGGAGTATGTGAGGATCGTAGCATGTGGCGTTCTATAGTTTCTGCCGACCCCATGGGAAAAGGCGTGAGTTTATGTATGTATTTTTCTGCCTAGCTTTTTTCCAACTATCTTGGGGTCAGCTTCCAGTCTAACCAGATGCGGCTGAATACCAGTATTTTACCTCCACTACCCAGTTCCTGGGTACTGCCATAATATCCTAAGGTTAGACCGAGTCTATGCATGTATGTATAGCATAAGTACATTCAGCTATTTTTTTGTAGTTTGTCCAGCATTCAGTCACTGTATAAAACACGGTACCAACCCCACAAATTCACTCCACCACTAATTTATAAGTCAGACTATTAACTCTTAAATGCGCGGCCGCCATTAGCACTCTAAAAGGGGTACTTTGCGATATTAACCCTTAACAATAAATATGTCAGGGTATATTTAAAAGTGCCCAGGTGGTACCCGCGACACTTTGAGTTACGGTACCGTTTGTAGGCGTTCGCAGGGTTAACTAAACAAAGCCGTTTACTTGTGGACACGGAGTAGTTAGTAAATGGAGATATAAAACCGACGATATTGTTGAAATCGTGGGTCTGTAGGCCTAGCACAAACCGCTAATGGAAGTAAATTTTGAATCGAAAATACAACTGTCAAATATATTTTTTTTTAGCCGCTACGAATGTCGAACTTGTAGTACGATCAAAGTATTGTCAAACAACGAACTACCAGATGTCAATTAACATTTGAGACTACTGTGAACGAAAGACAGAATATCATTGATCGTCGGATCCGAAACACTGTCGTGGTTAGATAACGTGCGATCCGTCAGTTAAAACTTTGTTGTTCAATTTATGGAGAAGGCCTTCTGGATGCGATTGGCACAGGACTGAAGCGGATTTTTACCAATTAATGAAGCAAAGACCTCTCATACCTTTGCATAGTGACCCCCTCCCATATGGAAGTAGCTATCACAGGTAAAATTTGCTTACGGGTCGTATTGATATGCCCAGTTTGTCAATATAAAATGCTACCTTCTTCTTCCTAGCCATTTCCCAGTTATCTTGGGGCCAGCTTCTAGTCCAGATGAATACCTACCAGTATTTTACACGGAGCGACTGCCATCAGACCTCCGCAACCCAATAACTGGGCAAAGATGATATCTTAAAGTTTGACCCGTTGTCAGACTTTCGAGCTTCTGACTACCCGTAACGACTGTCATAGGTATTTGTATGACACCCGGGACCGATAGTTTAACATGTTTTCCGAGCCACGGAGGGGACGCGATGTGTAACAAACGGTCATCCATCCACGGACTGAACGCGGCAAGCGCAGCTTAACCTCGCAAATCATATGATCGTCGTTGTTAATAAGCCACGACCAATAAAATATGCTACCATTGGTAAAGAAAACGATTCGTTTTTGTTTATTGGAACCTGGCATTAGCACTCCATTTTTATTACGTACTGCATGTTAAGTGGTTATTTATTTCTAAAAAGCAATTTGCGTTGTGAAAACTTCTGTTATATTTAAATAAGAATAGTATTGCTGTCTTATTTATAAGTCTTAATTTCTTAACTATTATATTTTCTTAAAGAAAGTTGTCTTACACAAACAGTCATACATAAATTACATACATAAACTCACGCTTCCATGGAGGTAGGGATAAACTGTAGAACGCCACATGCTACGATCCTTACATACTCCTTTCCCTTCATCCACATTCATACATCTTGTCATACACGCACGCCGGTTGAGAGTACTACGCACCTGTCTATACTAATATTATAAAGAGGAAAGATTTGTATTTTTGTATGTAACGAATAAACTTAAAAACTACTGGACCGATTTCAAAAATTCTTTTGCCGTTAGAAAGCTACATTATCACTGAGTAACATAGGCTATATTTAAAACTTCATACGTGGGCGGAGCCATGAGGAAACAGCTAGTCCTTTATAAAGAACATCAATGATAACATAGATGTATGTCCTTCTAGGGCGTCCTCTACCGGCGTTGCCACTGACATCCGCCATTATGATAAATAGATGTTGCTAATGCAGCAGATCAAATTTCTGAGCTAGCGACACGCACGTGAAAATCAGGTGCTACCTGTCCCACTGCTGGGCAAGGACCTCTTTTCAGAATGAGAAGGCATAATTCCACCACACTGTGTAACTTTTCAAAATGTTTTCCTTCACCGTTAACGCAAGTGATAATCAAATTCAGATCCGCACATGAATTCGAAAAATTAGAGGTGCGGGCCATCGAGCATGCAAATCAAGCAAAACTGAATGAGTGGGTCGAGGAATTTTAGAAGATTGACAAGCATATCGTTTTGGGATCCAGTGCATAATATCAGCAAGCACATTGGATCACCCGCGCGGACAATCAACGAGTACTTCCAAGGAGGGTTGATGTCAAGCAGGCGGCCGGTCATAAAACAATAAGCCAAAACCTCTAACAACATGGATTTATGAAATACATGTTGTGCCGACCCCACCTAGTGTGGGATAAGGGCAGGGAGAAGAAGAAGAAGATGTGCGGGCCACGATCGAATTCATACCAGCATGGCAGGCAACCATTCAACCACTAGACTATCACTGGCGTAAAAAGTTAACCAAGTTTATGTACGTTAGTTTATTGGTCGAGTGTTGGCAAAAGAAACAAAAAAAAACAAAAACACCTCTGCCTAACCCGGCGGGAAATACAGGCGTGATGTTAACATAACATCACGGGCACAAATTCAAACTCCGGGCTGCTACTGAGAAATTCCTAATGGAAAAACCTAATATCACTTTGCCCGACCTGGGGATCGAACCCAGGACCCTATATGCTCAGCAGTCACGCTTGGGACCACTAGACCAACAAGGCAGTCTCAACTATAACCAATAAATAGACATTTATAACTTCCCATACACAAATAACAATAAATAACTTATTTATTACTCTTAAGAAACAAACCCGGAAAACTCACATATTGTCGAAAATTAACGCACGCATAATATTGCCAATCAATGAAATAAATTGATTAACATAAACAATTAACGGATGCAAGCTGACCCGAAACTTTGTGAAGTTAAAACTTAAAACATACTTGATATTAACTTGGATATTAACTTGTGTGGATTTTGTTAAGGGGAAGGTGTGTGTGAGTGGTACAACACAAACAGTGTTTAAGAGGAAACGCGGGCTGCAAAATATTAATAACTAGCTATGTCCTCACGGCTCCGCCGGTAGCCTATGTTACTCAGTGATAATGTAACTTTCTAACGGCAAAAGAATTTTTGAAATCGGTCCAGTAGTTTTTAAGTTTATTCGTTACAAACAAAAATACAAATCTTTCCTCTTTATAATATTAGTATAGATATGAATAGGTTTTTGCGATCTATTTCCATCCCACCCCTCCCGCAAACCTTCTCAATTGAGCGCGTAAAAGACAACTGCATCTCGGACTGATTTCTCCTGTGCAATATTAGCGAAATCGTACTTTCGTATTTCCCTGTTTCCTTCTTCAAATCTGGACCGATTTTAATATTTTTTGCTGTAATAATTTAAGAAAGACTTTGATTATGTCTGTATATATATTTTTTTTATATTCGTCTAATTTGTTTGCCAGATGTTTGAAAACGGTGGTAAAACCGGTCGATTTTTGTAAAATTTAAACGTTTCTAGTTATTTTAATAATTCATTTATTGACAAAACCAAAAAATAGGGACATAGTGGTGGTAGATATATATCATTTATAGTAAAAAATATATGCTCTAGTGACATTATCCAAGGCGGAAACTGAGAAATACGTTTGTATGGGCTAAATGCCAACCACATTTCCTCTTAATAATTTTTTTTTTGTTAAGCAATAATTATTTAGCTCGACCGACCCCACATTAAAAGAAATTGGTGTCGATTCTGTTGCGCACTTTGACAGGACTAAACTAAACTAAGGGAACGTACACATACTACGTGACCCATTTTTACAACTTTTTACCCCCCTCCCCGCCCTCGGTGACCACCCGTAGTATATGCCAATACCCCCCCCCTCCCCCTCTAATTTTCACGTAGTAATTCATAAATATGGTTTTAAATAAATATTTTTGAAAAAAGAAAATTATTTGGCTCAATGTGCGTCAATGTTGCCACCTGTGAGCTTAAAAAGCGCTAAACGCTGCGCGCCATATTTGAATATAGCTCGAAAAAGCGCGAGATTTACCTAGAGGATATTGACCACGTGACGGCAACCTAAGCCGCCCCCCCGCCCCTGTGACCAAGCGTGGTATTTTGAAGACCCCCTCCCCCCCCTGAACGGGTCACGTAGTAAGGGTACGTTCCCTAAGGGTGTTCGTCTCTTTCTGTTTCAATAGAAAAAGAAAATGACAGTTGCATTTAGTCTAGTTTAGTACTGTCAAAATGTGCTATAGAATAGACACCAATGTCAGTCAGCTGCCTTGTTGGTCTAGTGGTCGCAAGCGCGACTGTTGAACATGAGGTTCTGGGTTCGATCCCCAGGTCGGACAAAATGTTATTGGGTTTTTCCATTAGGAATTTCTTAGTAGGAGTCCGGAGTCTAGATTTATGCCCGGTTAATTGCAATAGGCTCGCCCCCTATTACATGGGTCTTAAACATAACTGGCGAAACGAGGGTGTACTAAATACACCTCTGCCGGACTCTTCGGGGAATACAAGGCGTGATGTTAGGTATGTTATGTTAAATTAAAAAAATCTAAATACCAGACCACTAAAAAAGAGAACTTTAGATAAAACTGAAAAGATAAAAACATGTACCTATCAGTACAAATAAATTCTAATACGAAACATAGCGACTTTAACAGTCGGGACCCATTAAAAATCTAGACCGGCTCAAATCTTCCCAATAATTATAATTTATTATTTTTACTGTACTTATTTTTTTACTCCTACTAGGGCGTCCTCTACCGGCATTTCCACTGACACTCGCTTTATAAATACCGCTTTTCCCCTTCGACTTTTAATCATTCATACGAATTCAACCAACAAGCTTCCCCTTAACAAACCTCCTATATTAACCGGTCATTACGAACATGTGACGGGCGCCGAGCTAAATCATTTGCCGTCTCGCTCACTCGCTAAGGAACAGAGCGAGAGAGAAGGTAACGTAGTAACATATTGAGTGAGTTAATGTTTTGGCGCTTTTCTCGAGATTGGGGGGTGCCAGTGATCGCGGGGAAAAGGCTAATAATTAAGAAAAGATTTAATTAATTAAATAAATTAATAATTAATAGTAAACAGTTGATGGGTGACCGTTCCGAGACCCCTCCGTGCTTCAGAGAGCACGTTAAACCGTCGGTCCCGGGTGTCATACGAATACCTATGATAGTCGTTACGGGAAGACAGAAGCCTGAAAGTCTGACAACCGGTCTAACCTTAGGATATCGGCATTGCCCAGTAAATGAGTTGCGGAGGTCTGATGGCAGTCGCTCCGTGTAAAATTCTGGTATTCAGCCGCATCTGGTTAGACTGGAAGCTGACCCCAACATAGTTGGGAAAAGGGTAGGAGAGAAAGATACAAAATTATTTAACATCATAAAAACCCATTAGGTATATCCCGTGTGGGGACAGACTAGAATATAAAACTTCCTCACCGCACGCTGGGAATAGACGCGTGTTGCGATACAACAAAACCCAGCACGCTTGGTGGTAGGATCTATACGGTCCTGGCTAGCTACCACCTGAACATTAAAGTCTCGACCAAGCAGTTTACTGTGTTCCATCGTATGTATGTGAGAGCCAGAGGGGTGCAGGGGAATCTGTCATGTTTCATCGACTACAAAATCAAAGTAACTTTTAAAGCTGATTTTCAAAGTAGAACCATACCCTTATAATAACATTTCCTAATCCTTTCTACAATACGTATAGGTACTAACTAACTTCTTTCTATCCATAGAAAAATAAACAACTTTTCTATTCATAATGCAGTGCAGTGATAGCCTTATTTTTTTATCGTAATCTACATGGATATCCATCGCCCGGGAAAGGCGAGGCACAAGACAGATAGGTACAGAAGTCAATCACATGTATGTACTTCACTTTTCATACCTACGCTCGGCGGTCGCTCTATCTATATATCTATCTCTCTCAAGCACATGGTCCATGGTCCATGGTCTAGTCCCAAACAGTCCGAGATATCGTGTCTGTGAGCAGTGTCTATGTGTGCGTTGCTCGAGCGCACTTGTATGTAGATTGACTTCTGTACCTATCTATTTTGTGGGCGGGGTTCTACCGGACTTTTACCGCCTAAAAACCAACGGTGTTCCTCCTCCTGACCGTTCGGCCGGGGTCGCGCGATTCGTAAAAGCATGCACCGCAGCCCCGGCAGGTACAGTGATAGCCTGGCGGTTGAACGATTGCCTTTCATGCAGGAGAACACGCGTTCGATCTCAGCCCGCACTTCTGACTTTTTGAATTCATGTGCAGATTAGAAAAATGGTGAAGGAAAACATCGTGAGGAAACCTGCACACCTGAGAGGGCTCCATAAAGTTCTCGATGGTCTGTGTACTCTGCTAGCCCGCGCCAGGTCAGCGTGGTGAACTAAGGCCTAAACCCTTCTCATTCTGAGAAGAGGCCCGTGCCCAGTGGCACAGTAATGGGCTGAATATGTTATGATTATTATATTTATTTTTGTATTTGTTATTAAATTGTAAGTTTGAGTACCATGTAGGCTAGCTTTATACACGAATTTTGTAACTATTTGGCGGATTTGAGTATTTTATGACTGATTTGTCCGGCTGATTGATAGCGTCGTGCGTCGGGTTGTTGAGCTCCCTAAAATAAGGTTTGAGCTATGCGATGACTGGTGCATGCGTGCCGTCAGTTAGGACAGGTCAACTCAAACCTGCTATGGCACTTTTTGCTCAAAAGGTAATCCGACGTTGTCCTACATTGTTACACTCACATAGTTTTTATACCACAATGTCTGTACTTTATAAGAGACCTTGATCTCTGAGTTTGTTTCGGCTTTTCTTCTCAGAGCTAGTCAGAGAGGAAATGCCGGCGACATCTAGTATCAAAAAAATCATTACATAGACTTTTAAATGTGTCTGTAACAGATTTATTTACAGAAATAAAAATCATTTATACATGGTGTCCAGTAAATAATACGACATACTGCGGGGGTGATAGCTTTGGTCAATACCTACCAAAATAGCACATAATATTTTTCGCAAAATGTTACGGTTTTCAAGTAAATGAAGAGATTAGACAAAGTTGCGGTTTAAAAGATGATGTAGTGACAAAAATTGAAAGGAGTATGCTTAGGTGGTTTGGCCATGTTGAGAGAATGAGTGAACGGCGATTAACAAAAGAAATTTATAAGGCGGATGTTAATGGGAACGCCGGTAGAGGACGTCCTAGAAGGACATACATCGATGTTATTGGTGATGTTCTTCACAAAGGTCAGGTGCGTAGTACTCTCAACCGGCGTGCGTGTATGACAAGATGTATGAATGTGGATGAAGCGAAAGGGGTATGTAAGAGTCGTAGCATGTGGCGTTCTATAGTTTCTGCCTACCCCCATGGGAAAAAGGCGTGAGTTTATGTATGTATGTATGTATGTATGTATAGGTACAATTTTCTAAAATATTGAAAATTTTTTTTTTGCTATCTTTTTAAAAACACCTTTTCTTGTTTTTTTAACATCAGTTTACTCGTGAATAGTTAGTATATTCATTGATAAGTCTTTTTTATCAAAAACTAGAAAGTGTTCTGCAAAAAAACTAGATTTTTCGACAATTTGGAAAATTTTGAACAATTTAAAAACCGTAACATTTTGCTGAATATGTAATGTGGTATTCTGGTAGGTATTGACTCAAGCTATCACACCCCACAGTATGTCGTACTATTTACTGGACACCATGTATAAGTAAACTCACGAATAGGGTTAATTTATATCAGTAGTATATCATAAAGAATTACACGAAGTCTTCCTCTCCCTCTTAGCATTTTCCCAATTATCTTGGGATCAGCTTCCAGTCTAACCAGATGCGGCTGAATACCAGTATTTTACACGGAGCGACTGCCATCAGACCTCCGCAACCCAGTAACTGGGCAATGCCGATATCCTAAGGTTAAACCGTTTGTCAGACTTTCGGGCTTCTGCCTACCCGTAACGACTGTCATAGGTATTCGTATGACACCCGGGACCGACGGCTTAACGTGCTCTCCGAGGCACGGAGGGCTCTCGATGTGTAACAAATGGTCACCCATCCACGGACTGACCGCGGCAAGCGCAGCTTAACCTCGCAAATCGTACGATCGGCGCGGTTGTTATTTAGCCACGAGCCCCTCTACACGAAGTAACACCTGTATATTCTATTTGAATTAAATTAAACACGCAAATTCAATTCCACATTTCCTTGAGGATCATAACTTTTAAAAAAAGTAAGCACACCTGAAACTTCGGCTACCCCTACAACATAATTAAACAAAATAAATTGATTTCCCCCTCTTGTTTCAAAGCCGTTGTTTTATGAGACTTACATAATTACAGGGGGTGATAGGTATTCCATTCATAAATACGACAGTGTAATTACACCTTTATAAGTGGCAGGTGGGATTGTGTGTACGTAGCTTTATGTATTTACCTATTACCCAAGTGGGAGAGGCAGAGTTATTGGTGCTTGAATGTTGTGTGCCAATCTATGTAACGTAGTAAATAAATTATCTATGGCAACATCCAATCAACTGAAAATTTGGATGCTGCATACATACATAAACTCACGCCTTTTCCCCACGGGGGTAGGCAGAAACTATAGAACGCCACATGCTACGATCTTTACATACTCCTTTCGCTTCATCCACATTCATACATCTTGTGATACACGCACGCCGGTTGAGAGTACTACGCACCTGTCCTTTGTGAAGAATATCACCAATAACATCGATGTATGTCCTTCTAGGGCGTCCTGTACCGTTTCCATTGACATCCGCCTTATAAATTCCTTTTGTTAATCGCCGTTCACTCATTCTTTTAACAAGACCAAACCACCTAAGCATACTCCTTTCAATTTTTATCACTTCATCTTTGTAATAGTAAAAAAACCTCTTTTATTTTTATCCAGCTAGCTTTTCGTGTGGTTAATGACTAACCTGGTGTCAGAGTTAATGCCGCCCATGGGCCTCTGACTTGGCTTCACATGCCGTCGAGAAATATCTCTCAGGCATGCCGGTTTCCTCACGATGTTTTCCTTCACCGTTTTTAAGCAAGTGATAATTATACAATACGCACATGAATCCAAAAAGTCAGAGGTCCATGCCTTGGGTTCGAAATCGAGACCTATGACTTGGAAGTCCGATGGTCACACCACTAGGATATCACTGCTGTGCAAGGTTATTCATTATTATGGGTATTTTAACACCCTTTCGGCTTAGTACCCCCTTTCCGACTAACATTGTATATCGGGAGTAAAAATACCCTTAACGAAGCCGAGAGCCACGTATTCTTCCCATCATTACGAAGATTTTTTGGTATTGGGCCATAGCTGGGAACCGACTGGTTATGGAGATATTGAAGGTCAAAGACACTATTTTTTTTTAGTTTTTCACGAAAACGTAAGTTTAAATATTATTACTAATCATTCTTCTATACAAAAATTATCAACATATTATTATTTGAAATGTAGACACAATCTGCTGCGCGCGCGCTACAATTAAAAGCTGTTTTTTAATACCAAAAAATAAAAGTCTTTTCCCAGCAATTATTTTTGCTGTATGTTACTCAGTTTGATGTACAGTATGCGTAGACTTCGGCTTGGTTAAGGTTATTTTTACACCCAGTATATTTAAAAAAAAAAAACATCGCAAAACACTTATATCAAAACTATCATAATATACACAGAGTTGTCTAGGTTTTCTCATCTTGCTAACAACAAGAAAAATTTTAATCTACGAGGTGCCTCAGGGACCCTATTGTTGTGGACAGACAGTCGGACTGCAGACCCTTTGTTGTTTTATATATATATTGCGTATAGTCAGTTATTATACTCGTGTTGGTAGTAGAATGAGTTAGAATGAATTTCAGGTTTAGCATGAACATTTTTGACGTATAGAATCATAAACGTATCGCTAATGTAAGCGATTTTGAATCGAAAATACAACAGTCCTATAACATTTTGGTTTATTGTTTTGCGACATGCTACAATTTGTATCATACATACAAGGTTAGTCGGAAACGATGTACTAAGCTGAAAGGGTGTTAAAGTACCTATAATAAGGGATAACTTTTGTTCTACAACTTTCCCCAAAACTCGATAGTTTAAAAGAAATAGCTTTTCAAAGATTTCGTAAAAAATATGCTAAAATCTATCTGTCCATAGCTATGATCAGCTGTGTTTACTATTTAGGTCATATTTGGGGTCACGGATTAGAAATTTAATTTTCTGAATTCATAACTAAAGCAGGTATGATTTTGTTTTGAAAAAACTAAAGTAAAAATCGTTTTGCATGCAAATAAAAATGATTGAATATTGAAACTTTAACATTTGCTTTAAAATAGTCATCAGTGATACTTTAGGTGGCCCACGGCTTAGTGGCTTTCCGACTAACCTTGTATATTATGTACGTATAACATAATTTAGCAGTGATAGCCTAGTGGTGCGACCGTCGGACTGCCAAGTCATAGGTCTCGAGTTCGAACGCAAGGCACGCACCTCTGAGTTTTCGGATCCATGTGCGTATTGTATAATTATCACTTGCTTATAAACGGTGAAGCAAAACATCGTGAGGAAACCTGCATGCTTGAGAGATATTTCTCGACGGCATGTGAAGCCAAGTCAGAGGCCCATGGGCGGCATAAAGTCTGAAACCAGGTTAGGCACCAAACACACAAAAAAAATTAAAACCTAACACCACGCTTATATACCTACTCTGAAGTACTGGGCAGAGGTGTATAGTAACTATCTCATTTCGCCGTTATGTTTAAATTCCATGTATTAGGGAGCGAGCGTATTGCAATCAAAATCCGGGCTGCTACTGAAGAATTCCTCACGGTAAACCCCAATAATACTTTGCCTGACCTGGAGATTGATCCCGGGACATTACGAGCAGTAGTCGCGCTTACCACCACTAAACCAACGAGGTATATAGACACAGATATGAATAAAGTTTTCAATTTAATTAAATAGTATGTGTGAAATGAGTATTTTCGTTTTAAAATTCACTTACATTGACGTTACGTTTACGTAAGTAACTCAACAATATTTGTGCTTAGGCATACAGAACTTAGGGATCCGGGGTACTACTAGCTGGGTAACCATAAGGGCGCTTTCAATTTAGACGTTTCGTCTCGGACCGTTGCGGTGCCGAAAAGGTGCGTTTGTCGTATCACGGACGGGCGGTTGTTTGTTTTCATACAATACACCCAAAATAAATATATATATATGTAAATATGTAATATGTATGTAGGTAATATTATTGTTAATGTTCACTTATCTTTGTGTTTATTTTTAATATTGTATCACATGACACAGCTCTTTTTAGCGCATCTACCATGTTTTCTCTGCATCACCCTAAGGTCAACTGGTAGAAAATGCCTAAGGCATTAAGTCCGCCTCTGTATAATTTTTTTTTTGTGCGAAAGTATAAATAAATAAATAAATAAATACAATTTTCATTTTCATGTTTTGGAATGCTTTGCCAGTTACAGTTAGACGTGCGCAATCCTTGGTCACTTTCAAAAGACTCGTCAAGGATCACTACCTATCAATATAGTTAAGTTTGCATCTTTATGTATAGTTATTTATTGTCTGTTTATATTATGTATTACATACACATTACACTACATATAATTATTTATATTTATTTCATATTTATTGTATATAATATTTATTTATTTGTGTTTTTAGGTTTATTTAAAGTACATAATTTAATGTCTCCTCGTTAATTGTTATACTGTGAACTACCTCTCTCTTTTTTTCTTGCACTTCATGCCCATCCAAAGGTTGTTTGGAAGAAATCGCCTAGTGCGATAAGACCGCCCATTGTATATCTCTATTTTTATAGTAATGTTTCTTGTTTGTTTTGTGTACAATAAAGAGTATTGTATTCAAAGTCAAAGTCAAAGTTTTTTATTTCAAATAGACCAGATTTCAGGCACTTTTAAAACGTCAAAACTGGGTGCACGGTTCCAAAAGGTAGGTTCTATGGAGAAGAGCCGGCAAGAAACTCCATGAATACTCTTTTCATAAAAACTTTTTAACAAAAAATTTAAACCGACTTCAAAAAAGAATAAGATAGTTACCATATAAAATTAACAGTTTCAGAAGTCGGTGCTGATCCACGCTGAACCAAATTGAAGGCACCGACTTCTGAAACTGTTAATTTTATATGGTAATTATTTTATTCTTTTTTGAAGTCGGTTTAAATTTTTTGTTAAAAAGTTTTTATTTTGTTCATTTTAGTGGCCTTAATTAAAACTTGGTTGGACCTACTAAAGACGCTGCTCGTAATATAATCACATCATCACAATATGCGTACTGTTCGTCATTGAGGAATTCCATTGTCTATCTCCGAAGTTCTTCATTAGATCTACATCAAATTTAAATGGGACCAATTTCGAAGTATACCCTATCCAATAAAAAGAGAATCATTAAAATCGGTTCCCAATTGGCGAAAATACCGATGAACATACAGAAAAAAAAAAAATACGTACAGACGAACATAGTAACCTCCTCCTTTTTGGAAGTCGGTTAAAAATAGTAATTTATGACAAATTCCATTACAGTAGTGTGAGAAATAGAATGAGAATAATGCAGGTTAATGTAACAAATAAACTCACATAAGAGTAACAAATAGAAAAATATGCCTTCTAGGATTATCATAGCAGTTAAGGGCTGACCAGTCCCGACAGACGGCACCCGTTCACGAGCATGACGTGCACATCCGCATCGGTCAGCTCAACCATATTGTTGTATTGTATTGTAATGCACGCGGTGCGGCAGCAGTGCGGCGTCGGTACCGCGAACGCTCAACAACACCCACTGTTGCCGCACCGCGTTCTCTGTATGAAAACAAACGACAGTCCGTGCGCATTACGACAAACGCACCGCTTCGGCACCGCAGCGGTCCGAGACAAAACGTCTAAATTGAAAGCGCCCTAAGAGAGCTTTTCCGATTACAAGTTTGTGCCCAGAGTGGATTTCAGCTCAAAATTTGGGTGCTGTCATAGATAAATTATTACGTTAAGTACATTGGCAACAATTACCAACCGCGCGAATCATACGATTTACGAGGTTTAGCTACGCTTGCCGCGGTCAGTCCGTGGATGACAGCACGTTATATAGTCGGTCCCGGGTGTCATAAGAATACCTATGACAGTCGTTACGGGTAGTCAGAAGCCCGAAAGTTTGATAACTGGTGTAACTTTATCGGTATTGCAAGGTACTGGCTTTCGGACGTCTGATGGTAGGTACTCACTCCGTGTAAAATACTGGTATTCAGTCGCATCTGGTTAGACAGGAAGCTGAGCTCAAGGTAGTTGGGAAAAAGACAACATAGTTTGTAGACATTTAATTATGTCAATTGTTTTATATAGTTTAGCTTCCTTATCACTTTTGTAAATGTGAGAACTTTGTGAACCTGCCTCTATAAATTTGTAAATTACTGTTATTCATACAGTTTTTATTCTATTTTGTTTGTTAATTTTTTTTCTACATTACTCATTGGTCTGTGGTCATGACTTCATTGTTCTCTCACTATCCTAAATCATTGTACTGTATCCACTGAAATTGTTAAAGATATTATTTTTAACAGTGTAACCATGAAGTTTCTTGCCGGCTCTTCTCCATAGGAAACGACAAATTGGAACCGTGCATCTAAATTCGACTTTTCATAAGCACCTGTATTGGTTTATGTGAAATAAAAACTTTTGATTTGATTTGATTTGATTAGACTATGTGAATAATAAGGTTAATAGCATTGATGTGTGTTAGAGCGAGGTAGGTTGACAAGACTAATCTGAAATATGATATCGGCCTATATCAGCAGCACACGGCGCAGACACTTCGTGTATGTTAGTTTTAATAATTATAATGGTGTATGTATTTATAATATTTATAAGTTATATTAATATTGTATTGTATGTGTTTATATGGGCCTTGATGCCTGAAATAAATAAATAATAAATATATCGGCCAGACTTCCAACGTGAAAGTAACATAACATACATAACATCACGCTTATATTCCCCTAAGGGTTGGGCAGAGGTGTATAATAACACCCTCATTTCACCAGTTATGTTTAAGTCCCATGTAATAGGGAGTGAACATACTGCCATCAACCGGGCACAAATCCAAACTCCGGGCTGTTACTGAGAAATTCCTAATGGTAAAACCCCAATATCACAGTGCAAGACTTGGGGATCCAACCCAGAACCCTATGCTCAACAGTCGTGCTTGCGACCACTAGACCAACGAGGCAGTTGAACGTAACAATTTGCTATTATTTTCTTATCATTTTTTTCATTTCGATGATCATACATACATACATACACTCACGCCTTTTTCCCATGGGGGTAGGCAGAAACTATAGAACGCCACATGCTACGACCCTTACATAACCCTTTCGCTTCATCCACATTCATACATCTTGTCATACACGCACGCCGGTTGAGAGTACTACGCACCTGACCTTTGTGAAGAACATCTCCAATAACATCGATGTGTGTCCTCCTAGGACGTCCTTTACCGTTTCCATTGACATCCAGTTTATGTATGTAGGTAAATGACAACAACCATAAAAGACTACTTGATTATTTACATTTTTCATGGGAAATTATGTAACACGTTGTATAGAAGTTTGAACAACAAACCATCAAAAAATAGTGTTCACCTCATCAAGAAGCATCTAAAATACGGTAATATTCATAGCACAGGTCTAACAAAAGCAACATCAGAGTATCATTACGACTCACACAAAAGGGCTGGCGAGGTATAAAAAATGTCGTCCAAGCAAAGTTCAACTTGCATTCGGAACAATATACTGTTTAGTCTAGGAGATAGGGAGGACTGTTGATACAAAATGATAAAATATAACGATGGTAGATTAAAACATGCCTTATACTTCTGTAATTTAATAATAACAAATGATGCGTCATAAAAATTCCTTAAAAAACTTTTATGTTAAACGGTGTTATCTTGCAGTACCCCTGCAGCATCAGGATTGAGGATTGAAGGTTGAAATTATTATAATGTTGTATTATCATGGGGGTGTTTAAATAAATAAATAATAATAATGTTGTATTGTCAGTACCTACGCTTATGTATGGAAGTGAATGTTGGTCGTGGCAGAAGAGGCATGAAAGTAGAATAAATGTCGTGGAAATGCGTTCCTTGCGAAGTATGTGCGGTGTAACTTTGAATGATAGATTGAGAAATGAAGAGATTAGACAAAGTTGCGGTTTAAAAGATGATGTAGTGACAAAAATTGAAAGGAGTATGCTTTGGTGGTTTGGTCATGTTGAGAGAATGAGTGAACGGCGATTAACAAAAGGAATTTATAAGGCGGATGTCAATGAAAACGCCGGTAGAGGACGTCCTAGAAGGACATACATCGATGTTATTGGTGATGTTCTTCACAAAGGTCAGGTGCGTAGTACTCTCAACCGGCGTGCGTGTATGACAAAATGTATGAATGTGGATGAAGCTTAAGGGGTATGTAAGAGTCGTAGCATGTGGCGTTCTATAGTTTCTGCCTACCCCTATGGGAAAAAGGCGTGAGTTTATGTATGTATGTATTTTTATGTCAGTGGCCGGACCGATGGGCCAATATCGTTACTTATTGCGCCTGAAGGAGAACATCATCGTCGAGGTCGGCAGCGACGTAGTTGGCGTGACGATCTAGAAATGTTTGCAGGGCTGGCATGGTTAGAAATGGCACAAAATAGAGAGGTTTTGAAAGCAAAAGGGAACGGCTACGAAAAACAACTTAACATAACATCGCGCCTGTATTCCACGAAGGGTTGGGCAGAGGTGTATAGTAACACTTTTATTTCGCAGTCATGTTTAAGTCCCACGTAATAGGGATCGAGCCTATTGCCAACAACCGGGCACACATCCAAACTCCGGGCTGCTACTGAAGAATCCCATACGGAAAAACCCAATAACACTTTGCCCGATCTGGGGATCGAACCGAGGACCTCACGATCAGCAGTCGCGCTTACCACCACTAGACCAACGAGGCAGTGTACACCCAAAAAAACAAATGCCATGGTAATTGAAGGTGAAAAATCTGTCGCAAGATTTGAATCAAACAAATAAATATCGTCGCTGTGCAGTGAAAATCTCGTAATTGCAATGAACGTAATTTTACAAGAGGAGATAACAACTGCCTGTTAAAAAAAATGAAGTTTAGATGTAAGGTTCTTCTGTTTTATTTATTATATTCATCAATCTATTTCATCTTAGAGCTATGCACGTTTGTTCGTTCTAAATATGCATTACAAGGTTTTCTATCCAATAAATGAATAACAAAAAATATAAATGTGTTTGTGCTTTACGCGGTTTTCACTGCCCAACGACGGTATACGAAGGGAAGCTAATTCGAACCATTCAAAATGTCTGCACAAAACACAAAAAATGTACTCTCTAGCTCCTAAATCGCGACATTATGACAAAATCAAAAAAATAAAATACAACAGTCGTTTCGGTTGCACCAGACGCTCTCATTTACCTCTGATGTACCTCAAAACGTTTGTATTACTAGTAAATACCTGTGTTTATTGTTGTAGTGAGTTTGATAAGAGGTATAATGATTTGTAACTTAGGTATGTGACATATCGTTCAAAGTATACGAGGATTTTGGTAGTAGACTATTTTCAAAAATTAGGAATAAATTGCCATGGTCTAGTGGTGGTGGTTCGATCCCCAAGTCGAGCAAAGTGTTATTCGGTTATTCCGTGTGGAATTTCTCAGTAGCAACCCGGAGTTTGAGTTTGTGCCCGGTTGATGGCATTAGACTCGCCTCCTGTAACATGGGACTTAAACACAACGGCGAAATGAGGGTGTTACTACACACTTCTGCCTAACCCTTCGGGGAATAGAGGCGTGATGTTATGTTTACGAAGAATTTAATAGAATTTTAATTATATCAAAAAATATATAGAAAGAAAATGATCGTTGAAAAAATAAATAAAACCAATCTAAAAATGGAGGAGATCACGTCTTTCAAGTTTTTGAATGGTGCATTTTCTGTCCTTGTCGCACGAAACTGACATTGTACAGAATAGTTAGTTACTATGAAGTTTTTGAACATTGACGTCATTGTTCAATAGTGTGGTCTCTGTCTATTAACAATTTTAAATCGCTTATTTATAACTTGGACATTGTATTATATACTAATGACCCGTGACCAGTGACTAACCTGGTGTCAGTGTTTGCCGCCCATGGGCCTTTGACTTGGCTTCACATGTCGTCGAGAAATATCTCTCAGGCAAGCCGGTTTCCTCACGATGTTATCCTTCACAGTTTTTAAGCAAGTGATAATTATACAATACGCACATTAATCCGAAAAGTCAGAGGTGCGTGCCTTGGGTTCGATCTCAAGACCTATGATTTGATATGATTTGTAACTTCAAAAACGAATATTATCGATTACGAGGAAATTTGATCTTTTTCTGCCTAGCCTTTTCCAAACTATGTTGTGGTCAGGTTCCAGTCTAACCAGATGCTGCTGATTGCCAGTATTTTACACGGAGTGACTGCCATCAGACTAAGCAATGCCAATATTCTAAGATTATACCAGTTGTCACTTTCGGGCTTCTGAGTACCCGTAACGACTGTCATAGGTATTCGTATGACACCCGGGACCAACGGTTTAACGTGCTCTCCAAGACACTTGTAGTCTTGATGTGTAACAAACGGTCATCCATCTACAGAGTGAAGCGCAGCTTAACCTCGCTAATCGTAGGAACCGCGCGTAGCTCCCTGGTATACTTTCTTGTTCAATTCAGATATTTTTGCTTCTAGTAGTATAGGATCCCAGTATAGAACGACCTTCACCGAGCTGGTTAATGGATGAAATGTATTTTATATCACATTAAATATGTCAATAAATATATTGCAAATGGGTTGACTAAAAAATTTCAGTCCAGAAAATGTTTTTTTTATTTATTTTTTTACATTTCACTGATTTGTTTAATAGACAAATTCCATACCAGTCGAAAGTATGAAACCTATAGAATATGCAAACGTTAGGTTGACAATTTTTTTCCCGTCACAACTCTTGGGTTGGCAGGTATAAATGCTGTGTTTATACCTGCCTACCCAAGAGTTATATAAAATACTTTTCATCCATTAACCAGCTCGGTGAAGGTCGTTCTATACTGGGATCTTACACTATAGCCTTGTTCCATGTTGGAGTAGTCTTCCAGCCTACCCAGATGCAACTTAACATCACTATTTACACAGAGCTTACAGAAATATCCAAACCCAATATTTTTTCACCCCTCTATTCCTAAAAGAAGAAATAAATCTAAACAAAAAAAAGAAAGAGTTACTTGCGTCTAGCGACTACAAATCATTTAAGGCCTCAGTCACACGGGACGCAAAGTCTTAAGGTGTCGCGGCCGAGCATGATTTGTTGTTGCCCTTAAGAGATACAGGGTGTTAGATGTTGTGAAGTTTCGTTATTGGATTTGTACGTGATTTAATGTAGTTTACGATGCAAGCTGCAGTGTCGCCATTTTGAAAATGCTTGTGCCCAGCTGTGGTGTTGATAGGCTTTCTTTCTTTTTCGTGTGGTTAGTGACTAACCTGGTGTCAGAGTTTATGACGCCCATGGGCCTCTGACTTTGTTTCACATGCCGTCGAGAAATATCTCTCAGGCATGCCGGTTTCCTCACTATGTTTTCCTTCACCGTTTTTATGCAAGTGATAATTATACAATACGCACATGAATCAGAAAAGTCAGAGGTGCGTGCCTTGGGTTCGAACTCGAGACCTATGACTTGGCAGTCCGACGGTCACACCACTAGGCTATCACTGCTGTAATTGCTGCTGTAATTGACGACACGTTTGGTGCAGTGGTTGGAGTGATTGGCTTCTGCGCTACTAGTCGTGGTTTTGATTCTACACTGTACAAATATTTGTATGGCCTACAGATAGTTGTTCCGGGTCTGGATGTTTGTGAAAATTTGTGTCTGTAAACGCAACCACGATACAGAAGAAGTAGCAGTGTGAGGCAAGGATTTATTACAAAAAAAATATGTGATGAAACCATGGCTGTGCCTTTAGATGTTTTGAATAAAAAATGAATAATAAAAATTGAATAAAAATGTGGATTGGTGGCGTTGGAATTCGTTGGAATCTGTTGAGATTCTATTCATTCACTTTGGGCTTGTTCACACGTACTTATGCTATACTAGCGACCCGCCCCAACTTCGCACGGACGCAATATAGATACTAATGTGGAGCATGTAAACCTTCCTCTTGAATCACTCTATCTATTGCTGAAAACTGCATTAAAATCCATTGCGTAGTTTAAAAGATCTAAACGTACAGACAGCGGGAAGGACTTGTTTTATACTATGTAAAGAATTATGTTTAAAATCAGAAGTAGCACAATCAGATGAAACAATTTGTTCTATGAAGCATGATTTGTTATTAAATCCTACAATACAGGGGCAGAGGGGAGGGTAGGCCAAGAGATGGATTGGTATTTCGAGTTTTTTTGAAAACATTCTCTCATACGTACTTCTTCTTCTTCTTCCTGCCCTTATCCCACACTAGGTGGGGTCGGCACAACATGTATTTCATAAATCCATGTTGTTAGAGGCTTTGGCTTATTGTTTTATGACCGGCCGCCTGCCTGACGTCAACCCTCCTAGGGAATACATAAACATTCACTCACTCATACTTATGTTAAAAATCTGCAGTAGCAAGGACAGATGAAAAAAATAATTGTTGGGTGCATGATTCGTCATTAAATCCTACAATACCGGGAGAAGAGGGGAGCGGACAGAAAGAGAGGGCTTGTTATTTTTTTTGAACAAATGAAAAGAGAATATCTGTCGGAGTAGCTATAGATATTATACCATAATTATAGGTAGCTATATCTCAGCGTTTAAAAATCCTCAGCTATACAACATAACATAACATCACGCCTTATATTTCCCAAAGGGTTCGGCAGAGATCTTTATAATACACCCTCGTTTCGCCAGTTATATTTAAGTCCCATGTAATAGGGGGCGAGCCTATTGCCATTAACCGGGCACAAATCCAGACTCCAGGCTGCTACTGAGGAATTCCTAATGGAAAAACCCAATAACACTGCCCGACCTGGGGATCGAACCCAGGACCCAATGACCCAGGTCAGCTATACAAATCTATGAATATTAAAACACCCTGTACATACTTAAGGCGCCTACCAATTGACTCTGTCTTGCTTCGAAACATAATGTACCAATATTTATTGCATACAAGAGGGTGGCTTACTTTCATACCACTTTATACATACATATCACCCTTAATAACCACTACCTTAAGCTGAACAAAATAAGGTTCAATATTACTTAACAAAAAAATACAAAATGTTGGGATGATTTGAGACTTTATTTTGTAGGCAATAAGGTTTATTTTTGGTAGTGATTTTTATGTGATAGTATAGATAAGGTTGTCAACTTTATCAATGGGATTGCAAAGTGAATTTTGCATAGATTCTTATAAGCGAGAAATGTATGTCCCATGGTGTTGTGTTATGATATCTTATGGTGGTACAAGTGTTTTTAGAGGTTCGGATGAATTATGGGTTTTTTGGGATTTTTTTGTTTATAATGTGGGGTAAAATAACTGTGTTCTATGTGGTCTCAGGGTAACGATAGATCATTTTATCTCTTCCCTTGAGTGTCGTAAAAGATGGCTAAGGTAGGAATTAGTAGCATATAAAACTAGGTATTTACAACAAAAACCAGAGTTCATAGAGGTTGAGCTACAGCAGTTTGGTGTGAAACTAGAATTGCAAAATCAAATCTCCTTATAGCAGGCTCATAAATATCACTTGTTTAAAAACGGTGAAAGAAAACATCGTGAGGAAACCGGCATGCCTGAGAGATATTTCTCGACGGCATGTAAAGCCAAGTCAGAGGCCCGTGAGCGGCATAAACTGTGACACCAGTTAGTCACTAACCACACGAAAAGAAGAAGAAGAAGAGGCTCGCAAAAATTTGCTTAAGATGGTATGGAAATCATAACATAACATCACGCCTGTATTCCCAGAAGGCTTGGATAGGGTTGTATAGTAACATCCGCATATAGTAGCGAGCCTATTGCCATCAACCGGGTACAAATCCCAAACTCGGAGCTGCAACTGAGGAATTCCACACGGAAAACCCAATAACACTGCCCGATCTGGGGATCGAAACTAGGACCTCACGATCAGCAGTCGCGTTTGCTACCACTAGATCAACGAGGCAGTATGGAAATAATGTATCACAAAAGACAAAAGAAAACACTAATAAGTATAAATCCCCCAACCATACATAGGTAACCATAAGTATACACATAGGACGTCAGATTTTTGTTTCAAAATGCCGTCGTCCAGTTAAACTCAGTACAAAAACAGACCAAGATACCTAATATTTTAAAGACTTCAAATGAGTCCCGCCACTAATACATCACGCAGACGAAGAGGGGGAGCCACCAGATAGAATAAATATGATAGTGATCATGTACTGGGAGAAGATGATAAAATTATCATCGATGGGGAACTGGCAAAAACCTTGCTGTAAATCGAGCTTAAAAAATATAATTAAACGCATACACACACACACACACACACACTCACACAAACATACACACACACATATACACACACGCTAATACACATACATCAACAGACTAATGATAATAAATTAAAATTCATAAACTTTTGTTTGGAAGCATGTTACACTAATTTTAAGATATAAAAGAGCGGCGCCTAATGGCACAGGCATCTATATGCTTAAAAGGAGACGCCATCAACTGTATAATGTACAACGTGTAATAACGCAATAAAACATTTTTGATTTTGATTTGATTTGAATTAAGAACAATCAACGAAAAATAAGATTATATTACGTACCTATATCGTCAATGATGCTTTTAATACTTGAAATGGTATTAAGAGAGCACATGCCGAATAATGGCGTATGACCCCATTAGATAGGAATGCCACCGTTTTAACAATTTTTGAACACTTTATCAAACTCTGGGAAAGTTTTTAGCAGTAAAACCTAAGTCACTGGCAATCACAAGACCAATAACATTTAAACAAATTGTCACAAAAACAAAAGAAAACACAAATATAGAATCTCTCTGTAAAAAAATTGATGCAACATCAAAATCCCGTCGTCCAGTCAAACTCAGCATAAAGATACACCAAGGTAATATTTTAAAGGCTTCAAATGAGTCCCGCAACTAATACATCACGCAGACAAAGAGGGGGGAGCCACCAGATAGAATACAGACGACAATGATCATGTACTGAGAGGAAAAAACAATGGGTTTGATATAGTCAGGGAGGTGAGAATTGGTTTGAAGCATCGACAACAATTTTGGTACTTTTTGTAATAAAAAATAGATGGGCTTTGATTTTGTCGCTCTGATTAAAAGAAATTCTGATTTCAATAATCCCTTAAAAAAGCTTTTAAACAGTTTTATCTTGCAGTACTCCTGCAGCATCAGGATTTGAGGATTGAAGGTTGAAACTGTTATGATGTTGTATTGTCATGGGAATTGAATTTGTGTGCGAAGTTTCAAGGGGATTGATTAACCAGAAGTAGTTGAAATATCTGTCGCAAGATTTAAAACAAACAAATGTAAAAAGTGAAGATATATAAAAATAAAACAGAGTATAATTTGGTAGGGCATTGAAAGCTGTTTCCTTGCGTAGTTTGTCGTAATCCACAATATACCTGAAAAGTTAAATGACTCGGGAAACGTCTCTCCTGTTGTTTTATCAAGCAATGGGGAGACGTCTACAGTAAAGACTGATGAACAATTACATGACACAGAAGCAGAAAATCTACTTTATAAGATTATTGGTGTGGATTCTTTTGTAATTAATCAAACTAGACACGAACAGTTGTAGTAAATTACAGATGAAGGGTCCAAACACAAAACTGCGATGCGACGTCGCATCGTAGAAATATACGAGCTCGCACGACACATCGCAAGTGCTTGCGAATTGATTCGCGTAATTGATTTTTTCTATATCTTCTATCTAATAAGAGCAGTCATGAAATCTTTTTACGATCCATGTCACTACCTAGTACAAAATACGTTCAGTACGGTTGACGATCATTGAGGGAATGGACACCCGAACCTTGGAAAGAAGAATCCTTGCCCCACGAAATCGCATCGTATGGATTTGCAGTTTTGAGTTTGGACCCTAACGTGAGATATCCATAAAATTATTGACCACAAATGGAACTGCATACAAAGGACCTAAAAGCAGTTGAATATTGAGAATATAATATAAAATTCGAATAAGAAATGTAGCAAAATCTTTCTCTCTCACTTTCACTTTTATAAATCAAGCAACGGCCAATATAAATCTAACCAACTATACACATCTTGTCCGTGTCACCCTTAGCTAAGGGATGATATCGCGACCATCCTTTGAAGGGGCGAACACAAACCAATTTGTAGGTCAAACTAAGACTAATATTGTTCACAATTTAAAATTATATTTTGGGGTAGTAACTACTCTCATGGTAAAACTGACCTCGTTTTAGATATTTATGAAGCGTCTATTCAATAGTGACAAAGCTTTGATATTCCCACTTTATAACTGACTAGCGGCTCGTCCCGGCTTCGCACGGGTGGACATTATTCCCGTTTTTGCAACATTTTTCATTTATGCTCCGCTCCTATTGGTCGTAGCGTGTTGTTATATAGCCTATAACCTTTCTCGATAAATGGACTATTCAATATTTTTTCAATTTTAACCAGTAGTTCCTGAAATTAGCGCGTTCAAGCAAACAAACAATCTCATCAGCTCTAAAATATGTATTAGTATAGATCAATGTCTCCAACAATGGTGTCAATTCTGTTGCGCACTTTGATAGACCTAAACTAAACTAAGTGTTTGGCCAGACTGGCAGCGCGGTGCGGGGAGCGGCGCGGGTGCGGGAACGCGCGCGATTTACCTGTCCGCAGTGGAGCGTGGCTTCGTTCTGAGCGTTGTCATGTCCAGTGTTTGTCAAAATATCATATGGATGAAGAAGACTTATTTTTACAGGAAAATTCTTACTAAAAAACGATGTTTCGACATCCAAAGTGCAGATCGTGCTTGAATAGCATTTATTAATTCTTCAACATTTAATTTTGAAGACGCCATCACAACAACGCTCGTGGTCAGCTCGAACTAGTTTGAGATACCCCGCTCCCGCGCGGGTTGTTGCTTGCCGCCCGCGCTCTCACTGCGGCCACTTGTATGAACGAGCTATGGCGTGAGCTACCCGCGCGCTCCCCGCACCAAGTAGTCCGCGCCGCTTCCCGCGCCCGCGTGCCCACTATGGACACTCAAATGAAGTTCTTCTGTTTGAACTCGCCGCACCGCGCCCGCCTCGCGCCCGCGTTTGCAGTCTGGCCAAAGGCTTAGGATGTTTGTCTCTTTCTGTTTCAATAGAAAAATAAAGTGACAGTTGCGTTTAGTCTAGTTTAGTACTGTCAAAAATGTGCTATAGAATTGACACCATTATCTACTTAATAAATTTCGGACTTAGGTAGAACGCAAAGCTTAAGCCGGTGGGTCTAGAAGCATACAATTTTGCACATGAGTTCCTTATATAACGTAGATGAGCACTAAGAAAGGATTTTTGAAATTATTTTATAATTTACTATTTAAATGAGGGCCAGTAGTGTGACAGTGAAGGTTAATAATAAATAAAAAAACGACTACAAAAAACAGAAAAAAATCATAAAATAAAAAACAGTTTCAGAAGTCGGTGGTAATCCACGATGAAACAAATTGAAGGCACCGAGTTCTGAAACCGTTAATTTTATAATAAATGGTTTTTTTTTTCGATTTTTGGAGGTCGGTTTTATTTTCGTTAAAATGTCTTTTATTTTTTTCAGTTTAGTGGCCTTAATTAAAACATGGTTGGAACTATTAAAGACGCTGCTCGTAACATAATCACATCATCACATTATGCGTAGGTACTGTTCGTCACTGAGGAGTTCCATTGTTTATCTCCGAAGTTCTTCATGAGATCTTCACCAAATTTAATGGGACCATATCGAAAGAATACTCTTACATACAAAATAATATTTTTCCAAATCGGTTTATAAAAAAAAGGAAGTTCCTCTCTCTGAGGCTCTGGCTACCGGTAGCTTGGACCCTGTTCCCAATGCCGGTGGGCTACTATTTTTTATATTTTTAAATCTTTTTATTTCTTTTATAGAAATATTTAAAAATTATACTTATAGGTATATGTATGAAAATGAATAAAAAATTTATTTAAATTCGCTAGGATACAATGTATATCGTTCCATCTTAAATTTTTTCTACCAAGAATCCGTAACAAAAAAAACAATTGCTGATTGAAAAAAATGTTCTCCTAAACTGTCACCAAAAGTGTCTTATTTATTTACTGGCGATACTGTTGGGATTCCTGAAGGTGGCACAATTGAAAATAATGGCCAGACTTAAGGGTTAAAGGTCGTTTTTTTGGTGATGGATTAGTAAGATGGTACTGTGGGTATCTTTGCGGTTTGTGGACCTATTTTGTGCAGCAGTGAGGCACACAATGAATTTTCTAGATTTAGTTTTATTTTTGCGTTTACTTAAGCAGTGATAACATCGATGTGTGTCCTTCTAGGGCGTCCTCTACCGGCGTTTCCACTGAAATCCGTCTTGTGTAAATGAGATGAAATATAAATCAGGCCCAAAAATTATTGCTATAGTTTGTATAAACTCTTGTTCATCCGATTTCACAAAAAAGGCGATGCATTGTCGAATTGCGTTGTTTTGATAGGATAGAAAAAAAAAGTTGAAATATTGACTCACCAGTTCACGAAAACTCGGGCCGAAATCTGTAACAAAAGATTAAAATTTTAATACAATTTAAACTTTTTTCTAAACGGTTTTAATTAGCTTCACTTTGTATATTTTCTTTTTTGTTTTTCAACTACTTCTGCTTAACCGATTCTCCTGAAACTTCTTCTCCCTGCCCTTATCCCACACTAGGTGGGGTCGGCACAACATGTATTTCATAAATCCATGCTGTTAGAGGTTATGGCTTATTGTTTTATGACCGGCCGCCTGCCTGACGTCAACCCTCCTTGGGAATACTCGTTGCGGCCGTCGCGAGTCGCGCGGTTGACCCAATGTGCTTGCTGATATTATGCACTGGGTCCCAAAATTATATGCATGTCAATCTTATTGCCAACAACTAAACAGACTATTTTAACCGATTCTCCTGAAACTTCGCACACATATAAATTCAATACCCATGACAATACAACATTATAATAATTTCAACCTTCATTCCTCAAGTCCTGATGTTGCAGGAGTACTGCAAGAGAAAACTATTTAAACTTAACAGTTTTTTAAGGTGCGTCGCCAATTACGACTCGCTTATCTGGCGACGGAAGTGAATAATGTATTCTTAATCTATATTTCCACAGAAAAATATGTAGTTGGAGGAACGATTTAGGCGGGGTTGCAGTGCATGCTTTTGCGAATCCCGCGACCCCGGCCGAACGGTCAAAAGGAGGAACACCGTGGGTTTTTAGCCGGTAAGAGTCTGGCAGACCCCCTCGCCTTCCCCGGGTGAAGGACGTCCATGAGGATTTGCCAATGACAAAAAAAATGGTGGAGGAGCGATATATGGTGTTCCTCCAACGAAAAGAGAGGATAATTTAACCAGGCTGCTCCTATGCCTGACGAGCTACTGCCCAACAGTTGATGTTGGGAAGTTGTATAAATACTTGGGAAGTTGTATAAATACTATCTGCGTGTCAAATCTTGATATCGCGATGCAGGATTCTGTGACGTCATATTTGATAGTTGTCATTATTGTCACTGTAGTCTTCTAGATAATCATGATATATGCGAAAGAAACATACCTATTCCAGCCACGCCGGGGATACTGATAATATTTGCTGACAACGTGTTGTCGTATCCTGTCCTGCAAACAAAATAATTAGTTAATATCAACTGCTAAACGCCGGTAGAGGACGCCCTAGTAGGACATACATCGATGTTATTGATGATGTTCTTCACAAAAGACAGGTGCGTAATACTCTCAACCAGCGTGCGTCAAGATGTATGAATGTGGATGAAGCGAAAGGAGTATGAAAGTGAGAAAGGGACATTTCGGGAATGGGTACATTCTGGGAAAAGGACACTCTGAGAAAGGGACACTAGCGAAGGGGACATTTCGGGAAATGGACATTTTTTTTTTTATAAAAACATTGCCCCACACTCGGATTTTTCCTGTATCGTGGATGCGTTTACAGACACAAATCTTCACATGCACAAACATCCAGACCCGGACCAACTATGTGTAGGCCATACAAATATTTGTTCCGTGCGGGAATCGAACCCACGACCCGTAGCGCAGAAGCCGATCGCTCAGCCACTGCACCAAACGTGTCGTCAACGTTTCGTGTATTTGAAACCGTGAGACATTTTGGGAAAGGGACAGTCTCAACCTGATCGCAAGGACCATAGCATTTGGCGTTCTATAGTTCCTGCCTACCCTTATGGGAAAAAGGTGTGAGTTTATGTATGTATCAACTGTTAAAGGTACCGTAGGAAGACCAAAAGCAAGATAGGAGAATGACTTAGTCCAAATTTTCGGAAGAACCTGGACAACACTAGCGCATTTCAGCTCATTACTATCAAATTACTGGGCACAGGTCTCTTATCAGAAAGAGAAAGGTTTAGACGTTAGTTTACCACGCTGGCATGGTTGGCGGACTACACATACCATCGAGAACTTTTTGTTTGACTTCGTTTATGGGATCGCGGGTACCACTGCGTACTGTCATTCAAACAATTACAACACCAACAATACGCGCGGAAAAACGGGTCTCTATAAAACAAGCCTTTTTAATTCTCGTCTTGGTTATTTTTGACCCGAGTCTCACCTGATGGTAAGCGCAGGCAGGGTCTAAGATGGAGCACACGAATACAAGGAACAGAGATATAGAGGGACTCCCCTATACCCCACTGGCTCTCACATACACACGACGGTACACGGTAAACTGCTTGGTACCGAAATGTGAGGGTGGTAGCTAGCCAGGCGGACCGTATAGATCCTACCACCAAGCGTGCTGGGTTTTATATTCTAACCCGTCCCCACACGGGGACTTAACCTACCCATGAACCAGTACCAAGGTTTGCTCTTAGTTGTGTTACGTAGGTACTGTATACTTATAGGACGGTATAGTACAGTCAGGAGTATAGTGAACGAAGGCGATAGGCACACACAATGATAAATAATTATATTTGCTGGATATTAGCACAAAACAGATAGGTACAGAAGTCAATCACATGTATGTATCTATCTCTCTCAAGCGCATGGCACTCGCGCTCGCACTCACTCGCACTTTAGTCCCAAACAGTCCGAGATATCGTATCCGTGAGCAGTGTCTATGTGTGCGTTGCTCGAGCGCACTTGTATATAGATTGACTTCTGTACCTATCTATTTTGTGATATTAGTAACGGTCAAAAGGTACACGACAAGAAGCTGACGTTAAGAATTCTTCTTTTTGTTCAGTCTTATCTGTGCGGAGGAAAGAGTTCCTACTTCGTGTTAACCTTGGCTATGTAGTTTGTATACAGGGTTATTTGTAAAACACTGACAACGTCTCAGGAGTATGTTACTAACATCATAATCAACAACTTTTGTTCTATGACTTTTAAAAATTCATCATATTTTAGTTCATCAGATTGTCATACAAAAATAAAAATATTTAAATTGAAAGCTCTAAAGCGCCCCCGCCGCCCTAACCCCGCTCCCCTAGCTATTTTACTATCGCTTTCTTTTGCTTCGCATACACTTCGTAACATTTAGACCGTTCAATTTAAATATTTTTATTTTTGTATGAAAATCTGATGAACTAAAATATGATGAAGTTTTAAAATTCATAGAACAGAAGTTGTTGATAATGATGTTATTAACATAGTCCTGAGAAGTTGTCGGTGTTTTACAAATAGCCCTGTATAAATGTGTTGTGTAAGTTTATAACATGAATAAATAAATGGTATGGTGTAGGTATGAGCCCCACATACTCACTTATCATTCTTCTGAAACTCATCAAGCACAGCCATGTCGTTCTTTCGTCGGTTCTCGTTCAACATCTCAATCTTTCTTTTAAGTCTTTCGCTGTCCACCATTTTAGGAGACGGCGGCGTTGTCTTGCTTTTTGCGCTCTCCGAATCCTCCTTTACATTACAAGGCACACTCTTGAACACCACTATGAAAGCTATTACGAGAGATATCGTGAAGAGTAGCAGAAGACATCCAATACATGTGTACTCGGAGCCGACAATTTTTTTTAGGCTGAAAAATAATGTAAGATTTTAAATATAAAGTACCTAATGTAATCTATACTAATACTAGCGGACCCAGCAGACGTCGTCCTGCCCGCAAATTTGGTGACATACCGATAGCAGCGCCACCTACCGGGTCCAATTGTGAATCTAAACCATCCAGAGCGCCACCCAAACGCATACAAAAAAAAATTCAAATCGGTCCAGCCGTTTAGGAGGAGTTCAGTGACATACACGTACAGTCGAATTATATATAGGTATCCAGATTATAAAGCTGAAGAGTTTGTTTGTTTGTTTGAACGCGCTAATCTCAGGAACTACCGGTTGGAATTGAAAAAATATTTTTGCATTGGACAGTCCATTTATCGAGGAAGGTTATAAGTTATATAACATCACGCTACGACCAATAGGAGCGGAGCATAAATGAAAAATGTTGCAAAAACGGGAAAAATGTCCACCCGTACGAAGCCGGGACGGGCCGCTAGTTTTAAATATCAAAAATCAACTCACGCGCATGAAACACAGGAACACGTATCTTCACTTGGGTCCTTTGGTTTTACTCTGGTGAAAGGCAGCTAAGTTATCAAAAAGTTGCTTATCATAAACAAAATTAAAAATTATAAGAAATCAACTCACGCGCATGTACCGCAAGTACAAGAATTGTCTTTAAAAAGTTTATTTGGATCTTTCTGTTGAAAAAGTATAATAATTAACAAGACACGTCGACCATAGATCGAGTACACATGGTCCAGCTGCACGCACATGCATGCGCAAACAAATAAATTTGCGCAAAAAACCGATGCACTCACTGTACAGTGCGGTCGTCTACACCACAGCGACATGAATGCGCAAACGCTTTGCGCAAATATTTGCGCAAACGGTACTGTCGATAGGAATGGCACTGCGCGATATACCGTTTTGCCGTCATTAAAGTATAGTCTACGACAGGTGGACATGGCAGTCGGGTATGAGGTGAGTCGTGGACCCCGGCGACGCCCCGCACACCCGCACAGCGCCCGCGCCATCTTAGTGTTAGCGCTGCACGAGTCCGCTGCGACCGCGTTTATCGATTTCGATCTCGCTCACGTTGTAGCTTGTAGTCGTAGGTATATTGAAAATAAACAGAAATTGCCATGTCGACCTGTCGCGGACTGTACATGCTTACTTGGGCAAATTAGATTTTGCGCAAATAATAATGAGCGTGTAGCCGGACCATTAAAATAATAGAACAATAATATGTACAAATAGGTTTATAAATAGATCGAAACTTACCCAGAGTCGCCAGCTGTCGTTTTTTTCAGTTTGATAAACCTGAAACAAATATTCAAATCAATGCTAAGTGTATTGGAATAGTCGAAAACAGTTTAAAATAAAATACCTACTTCCGATAAAAGAGTAGGTAATGCAAAGAAAAAAAACAAAACATACACAAGGTTAGTCGGAAAGGGGGTACTAAGCCGAAAGGGTGTTAAAGTACCCATAATAATACGAGGGCAGAGTGATAAGTCTGGTAAAAATCAACTAAGGAATAAAGTTATCGCAAATTGCACATAGTCTTTTTATTTAACACTCTTTTGAGAATCTAAATGATAACTTTTAGCCAGTTATGTCGGTTATCTTTTTTTTGACAGCCATTAAATAAAAATAATTACTTGAGTTTTCGCAAACATGGAGAAAAGTGAATTTCGTATGTTGATTAAACATTATTTTTTGCGTAAAAAAACTATTACGGAAACGAAACAAAAGCTTGACAAATAATATGGGGACTCCGCCCCGTCGATCAAAATGATTCACAACTGGTTTTCCGATTTTCGTTGTGGTCGTACGAACACAAGTGATGCTGAACGTCCAGGACGCCCTGTTTAGGTCACGACACCAGAGATGATCGCCAAAATCCATAACATCGTATTGAATGACCGACAAGTCAAAGTGAATGAGATAGTTGAGGTAGTAGGCATCTCAGACAAACGTGTGCGCAATATCTTACTCCAATGTTTAAGCATGAAGAAGCTCTCCGCGTATTGGGTGCCGCGTTTACTCACTATGGAACAAAAACACACCCGTGTGACCACTTCAGAGGCAGGTTTGGCGTTGTTTCAACGGGATAAAATGAAATTTATGCGTCGTTTCATAACAGTAGACGAAACGTGGATCCACCACTACACACCAGAAACCAAGGAACAGTCAAAACAGTAGATTGCTTGAGGCGAACCTGCGCTGAAGAAAGCCAAAGCAGTTTTATCGGCCAACAAAGTGATGGCCACAATTCTTTGAGATGCACGTGGTATAGTCCACATTGAGTATCTACAGAAGGGTAAAATGATTACCAGCGAATATTATGTCAATTATTTGGACCATTTCAACAAAGTTTTAATGCAAAAACAGCCGCATTTGTCTCAGAAGAAAATCCTTTTCCATCAAGACAATGCACGAGTGCACACCTGCGCGATCGCCATGGCCAAATTCCATGAGTTACACTATGAGTTACTTTCTCACCCACCATATTCTTCGGATTTAACCCCCTGCGACTATTTTCTGTTCCCGAATTTTAAAAAATGGCTGGGTGGAAAAAAAATTCCTCCAATGAAGAGATCATGCACAAAACTAATGCCTATTTTAAAGGGTTTACAAAAACGTATTATATTCGAGGGATCGAGAAGTTGGAGAAACGTTGGATGAAGTGTATGGAGCTAGGGGGAGACTATGTTGAAAAATAAATAATAACTTTTACAAAATATATATTCCTTGTTTAATTTTTACCTGACTTATCACTCTGCCTACGTAGATAACTTTTGTTCTACAACTCTTCCCAAAACTCGATAGATTAAGAAAAATATTTTTCCAAAGATTTCGTAAAAAGTATGATAAAATCTATCTGTCCATAGCTATGATCAGCTGTGTTTACTATTTAGGTCATATTTGGGGTCACGGATTAGAAACTTAATTTTCTGAATTCGTAACTAAAGCACGTAGGTTTGTTTTTTGATAAAGCTAAAATACAAATCGTTTCGCATGCAAATAAAATTTATCGAATTTTGAAATTTTAACACCTGCTTTAAAATAGTCATCAGTGATACTTTAAGTGGCCCACGGCTTAATATCCCCTTTCCGACAAACCTTGTATACAGACGAATTGGGAAACTGATACTATTTGCATGTCGGTTAAAAAATCAAATTCATGTCGATTGTTGAATAATAAGTAATGGGGAATTATAAAACGATCGAATAAAAAAAAAACTTAGCGACTGATGATGAGATACTGTTTTAATAACTTGAGCGGTATGAATTTGAGTAAGACGAATATTGATTAATAATAAAATCCGGAACGACCTTACAAAAAGTGGGTTGTGATTAATCCATTTCAGATATTAAAATTCTAGCCGTGCGACTGAATTACTAAGTGAGCGACTAGAAATACAGAGAGGGCAACTTCAATATTATAAACAGTTTGTCAAATTCTTAACGTCTAGGTTAGGTTAGGTTAGAACTGCGACCACGCAACGCGCTATGGTGAGCGAGCGAAGCGAGCGTGCCGCGGCAGCGGCCGCCAAGCGCCAGATTTCCTCTTTTGCAAAGGCAAATATTGAAAAAAATGCAGGACGTAACGTTGACACTCAAGCAAATATTAGGTCGCTCACATATTATGAAGCTTCTCATTTTGTATTTTAAGTAACTCAAATTAGTGTTTGTAAGTAGCTGTTCTGTTGATTTTTCGCCACTTGCAGTCAGTCGCTCACTTAGTAATACTATAACGTAAATTAATTATTCTTGTCACTTGAAAACTTTAATTTACAATCACTCGTTTAAATACTACCCATAAGTAATTAATGTTCCTTCGTAAGACGAGTTGGCAACTATGCGAAATTTGTTGTATTGCTACATATACTTCATCAGGCGCTCTCAGATCTAAATTAGGGACTGAATAACCCGAAATATAAGCTACCTTTAAAATATGGTATGACGTCATACCCCTAAATTCTGGTTACCTGAATAGTACGTCACTTAAATATATTTCGGTACCGAAATGTAGAGTCTGAAAATGACAAACGGTGTATTCCGGTATCGGTACCTAAACCTTTATAAATATGGGATTTTATTGATGAACTGCCGCGACAGCCTGTCCTTCGCTATGAAGCCCCAGACGGCATTAGTATGATTCATTCATCATTCGATGTTTTTCTATACCGAAATCGTAAAAACTTTATACTGGGTGCAAAAATAGCCTTAACGAAGCCGAAGTCTACGCATACTGTACATCAAACTAAGTAACACAGCAAAAATAATTGCTGGGAAACGACTTTTATTTTTTGGTATTAAAAAACAGCTTTTGATTGTAGCGAGCAATGTAAGCGCGCGCGCAGCAGACTGTGCCTACATTTCGAAAATGTTGACAATGTTTGTATAGAAGAATGTTTGGTAATAACATTTAAACTTACTTTTCGTGAAAAACGTTCAAATATATGGTTATTTTGACCTTCAATATCTCCATAACCAGCCGGTTCCCAGGTATGGCCTAATACTAAAATGTCTTCGTAATGACGGGAAGAACACGTGGCTCTCGGCTTCGTTAAGGGTATTTTTACACCCGGTATACAGGTATGGCCCAATCTTTATAAGAAATCGGTATACTTTTATTTTAAAGGTATTGTAACCTCGTAAAGTAACCGCTTTCAGTTCCTGCCTGCGTGGGTCTGTTATTTTTTCTATTCGACTGCTTGTAGGTGGTCTTGCGGACCGTTTCTACGTAACCGGGCAGTTATTGGCGAGACCTGAAGGGTCTCCAACCAATGGGGACGAGAGTAAAATACTTAACCTAAGCTAACTGCTACTACTAACATCATGACTACTAGCAACAACAGCACTAAGGGCGACCCCTAATGGGACTCGGTCCTCGGCTTAGGGCGTTACTGGAAGACTGAGAGGGAGACAGCTTGATGAGGGCTGAATTATCGGTGTGACGCGGGACGGTTCCGATAAGCGCTGTTATATAGGATGTAAACGAAATCATGTAATTCCTTCAAACCTCGTGATGTACACCCATATTCTAAGACGTTCCTTCAAAACTTACTCGACTCATACTCGACTCAGGACGGCCTCGAAAAACCTTCAAAATTGTATTCTTAGTCGCAATTTCGAGTGAACTTTGAGGTTCCTCGACGGAGTCATTATGTCATAATTTGAATTATCTGCATCGCGCAAATAACGCCGCGATAAATAGTTTTAAAGATTATCGTAAGCATATTCGATAAAGTCTTCAAAATTCATTTTTGTTACATACATATGAACTTTGACACTTCCTTCCTTAAGGTAGGTTCAGAGGTACCTTGAATTTGACAGATGATTCTTTACCTCGACTGAGGAAGAATTTTGAGTCGAGGACGCTTATGTCAACTAAAGACTGAGTCGAGGTGGAGTCGAGTCGAGTAAGTTTTGGATGAACATCTTAGAATATGGGTGGTAATGCTGACATAGTTTAACCCTGAACGGGATAATTTTGGAATCAATAAAAATGATTTACAATAAGTAAATATGTGCCCCGAGCCAATTGCGCGGCTATCGCTCGCGAAGCGGTCATTTAACTTGGGCCGCTAAAATGCCTCACGTTAAGAACACATGTTTACTTCTTGTAATTCTTTTTATTAAATGCAAAAGTAACCCGTGCTAGTTTAATCTATGTAAGCAGTACATCACGAGTTTTTTTTTAAATAAAACGTTGCGCCACTCTAGGATTTCTCCTGTATCGTGGGTGCGTTTACAGACACAAATCTTCACATGCACAAACGACCAGACCCGGAACAATTACCTGTAGGCCATACAAATATTTGATCCGTGTGGGAATCGAACCCACGACCCGTAGCGCAGAAGCCGATCGCTCAGCCACTGCACCAAATGTTTCGTCATTTGAAGTTGTACATGATTTCGTTTGCGCGCGGTCTGTCTACTTTCTGCCTGAATGCGAAAGTGGAAAAAGATAACCAAAAGAGGCATTTTACATTACTACGTGTTCGGCCATTTTTGAACTCGGCTCTCTGTTCCGTTGAGGACGTTTGGTATAGACTAGCTCTTTTGCGATGTTCAGAACTACTCGATTCACCGGATCTCTGGAAATATAACATGTTTACATCAATGATTGATCATATGATTTGCATTTATTTCATTTGATGGGTGACCATTCCTTACACATCGAGACCCCTCCGTGCCTCGGAGAGCACGTTAAACCGTCGGTCCCGGGTGTCATACGAATACCTATGACAGTCGTTCCGGGTAGTCAGAAGCCCGAAAGTCTGACAACCGGATACCTATCGGCATTGCCCAGTAACTGGGTTGCTGAGGTCTGATGGCAGTCGCTCCGTGTAAAATACTGGTATTCAGCCGCATCTGGTTAGACTGGAAGCTGACCCCAACATAGTTGGGAAAAGGCAGAACATTATCTAATTTTATTATATACTAGCTGTGTCCTCACGGCTCCGCCCGTAGCCTATGTTAATAATGTAGCTCTCTAACGGCAAAAGGATTTTTGAAATCGGTCCAGTAGTTTTTAAATTTATTCGTTACATACAAAAATACAAATCTTTCCTCTTTATAATATTAGTATATATAAGAATTTTGATATTTTAAATTAAAATTCGTGTTTTTCATAATCAAAATAAATTGATGCGTTGTCGAAATGTTTTCAATTACTTAAACAGTAGCTAACTATTAAGATAATTATAAAATCGTGATAAAACAATCGGTATTTGATATAATTTGCTGATATTAAAGATAGTACAGATATCGTCTTATCCATAAACTAGCGGCCCGTCCCGGCTTCGCACGGGTGGACATTTTTCCCGTTTTTGCAACATTTTTAATTTATGCTCCGCTCCTTTTGGTCGTAGCGTGATGTTATATAGCCTATAACCTTCCTCGATAAATGGACTATCCAACACAAAAATATTTTTTCAATTTCAACTAGTAGTTCCTGAGATTAGCGCGTTCAATCAAACAAACTCTTCAGCATTTATAATATTAGTACCTATAGATAAAAAAGTTATATCTATACTCTTATCACCTACCGGAAAAGGTGTATCACGGTATGTGTAGGTAGTACGTAGTACTAGTACGGTACGTAGATTGCATCAATGATTTTGATATTAAAATCAATTAGGTTTTTAATATTAGATAATTCTTTAGTAGAAATAATAGCGCAATACTAATACCCAGCCGCATCTAGTTAGACTGGAAGCTGACCACAACATAGTTGGAAAAAAGCTAGACAGAAAAACATAATGAATCTGTGGCGGCATCTATGTCGCCACATGCGAACTACGCAGCACGACGAATGTCTAGCAGACTACAGAGACAACAATGACAGCTGTCAGATGAAATGTCATAAATCCTACATCGCGGTATCAAGATCTGACACGGAGCTAGTATACAAACGGTGTAAATAGACCCTTAACGAAGCCGAGAGGCACTTATTCTCCACGTCATTGCGATATTTTTTTTGTTCTGGACTATGTTTGGGAACCTTCTAGTTACGGAGATAACTGAGGTCAAAGTTACAACTTTTTCATAACTTTTTTTTTTAAATACTAGTTTTGAAGGTTGCAAATGTAATTGAAATACCACCATTACCCGTTTACTACTCATTGCATCTATCAGCACAGTGTTTTGAGTGCGTTACATTGAGCTTTACAGTAAACCAAATTTTTCACTCAAAAAAAATGTCGTTTCCCAGCAACAATTTTTGCGTACTTAGTTTCATGTACTGAATGCATGATTGACGGCTTCGTGAATGGTCTTTTTACACCTTTTATACAAGTTCCCAACATCAACCGTTGGGCAGTGGCCAGCCAGGCATAAGACTCCGCTTGGTTGGAGGGTTCTCCCTTTTCGTAGGCGGAACACCATAATATCTCTTTCCTCTACAAATCAATGAAACAGAAAAGAAAGATAGAAAATTAATTTATTCAGCCAAGAACACAATGACAGCATAAATAAAATAAAATAAAGAAAGAAATAACAATATAAAAAGAATTAAACATACCTACACATTTTAGGCTGTCGAGCACGTCCATGCCGAAAAGGTCACCAACTCAGCATATGCTAGGCGTCAAACACCCAGCGCTGATTTTTAGCTGGTACCCCCGCAGTGACACCGATGGAGGTAGTTAATTTTAAATATATGTATATTCTATTGTACTTGACTGGATAAAAGTGTTTTATAATGTGTCAATAAACAATGCACATATTAGGTAGATATTGAGATAAACTCCAAAAATATAATAAAAAATAAAAACTACTTTTAATTTATGACAGCTAATCAAAATATGGCAGTGTCAATTGAAATAGCTCCTTGAATGCGTCAACTTTATATCGACATTTGCAACGATCTTATTTCTTGTAGTATTGTTTTTACACAGTTTCATTACGCAAACCTCTTTACTTTGGATTATGAGCAGTTTAATACAACACGCGGCACGTCAACGTCACACATTGGTTGCAACGAGACTGCGAGTATGCCGACTTCGGCGTAGTATTGGTTACCGCATTTTGCTAATACGCCGGCGGTATCTAGATGGGGTGCAGTGGAGACCAATCATTGGTCTATACTAATATTATAAAGCTGAAGAGTTTGTTTGTTTGAACGCGCTAATCTCAGGAACTACTGGTTGGAATTGAAAAAATATTTTTGTGTTGGATAGTCTATTTATTGAGGAAGGTTATAGGCTATATAACATCACGCTATGACCAATAGGAGCGGAGCATAAATGAAAAATGTTGCAAGAACGGGGAAAAATGTCCACTCGTGCGAGGCCGAGACGGGCCGCTAGTCTAAGATGTCAATGCTCAAAATACTACGACCAAAGAAAGTGAAAGAGAGTGTAAATATTATAAAAGAGATTTTTTAATACTTCGACGTCTTCGACTATCCCGGGAACAATGAATTCGGGTCAGCAACATAAACAAAACAATGTTAATATGTTAACCATGTTAAAATGTTAAACAATGTTAAAATGTTAAACAATGTTAAAATGTTAAACAATGTTAAATTGTTAAACAATATCAAAACGTTAAACAATGTTTAACAAAGTTTTCTGGGATATTAAGGTGTAAATCAACTCGTTTAAAAGATGATGTACAGTCACGTGTAATATGTATACACATAGAGAAATTCAAAAGCGATTTGCTTCTAAAATATCTATTAGAATTATGAAATATTACACACATATTAGTTTCTACAAATACATACGAATTATGGTTTCGAATTGTTCTTAATTACAATCTATTTCTTAAAGAAATTAGCTTTTTATGTTCGCTATGTGTATATATATTATTACACGTGACTGTACGGTTCTAAAAATAAATAATAGTTCTCCTTTTTAAGTTTTTGATGGGACATTTTCTGTCCTTGTTGCATTAAACGGACACTTTTGAAGTATGACGTCATATTTCAGTAGTCTAGTCTCTGTCTAGTGAACAATTTTATACCACTTATAACTTGGGCATTTTATTAATAATTTCATTCGTTTTTTTCACAGTTGCCTAATTTAGTACAAGTTTCGAGATATCTAGTCAAAACTCAACTCCTTCTTCCTAGCCTTTTCCCAACGACGTTGGGGTGAACTTCCAGTGTAACCAGATGCGGCTGAATACCAATATTGGACACGGAGTGACTGCCATCATACTTCCGCAGCCCAGTTACTGGACAATGCCGATATCCTAAGTTAAGACCAGTTGTCAGACTCCGGATTCTGACTACCGTAATAACTGTCATAGGTATTCGTATGACACCCGGGACCGACTGTTTAGCATGCTCTCCGAGGCACGGAGAGTTCGCGATGTGTAAAAAAAGGTCACTAAAAAGAAAATGGAATTTATTTTGTTCACGTGAGAGAACTGTCAAAAGACTATGTTTGGATGCTTCAAAATAACTTACACGATCAGTTTTGGTCTTAGATCCAGAATATAGACGTCTCTTTTTTTCTTCTTTTTGCTCCGTGAGGAGATTCCTCTTCTCGGGATCACTGGAATACATCAAAAAATTAATAAAACATAGCCTTTTATTTCTTGCTGTATGAATTATAAAATTAGGTAATATAAAAATATTGTATGCGATCATAATTTAACATTTTTTTAAGGTTGTCACATAAAAATTGAAAATTTAATATTTTAGCTACTTTTTAATATTAATTAAATTAATTATTTATTATTATAATTTCAAATCTTATGCATAAGTATTACATTATAACTACAAAAAAAAATATAAAATACTGAATGCGATCATAATTTAACATTTTAATTAAATTTTTATAGCTTTCACATAAAACTTCATAAAAAATACATTGAAAAATTAAAAGGGATATATATGTATGAATATATAAATTAACATTAAAACATTATAGTTTCTACTTTATAAGGCTCTAACTTTAAAATTAATAGTTTGTACTAAAATTTGAACTTTAAAGTCCCTCGTAATAAGAAATAAAATTACAAACAGATTGTTGAAAGGTAGGTTAGGTTATGTTAGAACTGTGACCACACAACGCATGAGCCGAGCGAGCGAAGCGAGCGGTGCCGCGAGAGCGGCCGGCGAGTGGCAGATACCATTCGCCGATCACTTTCCACCATTCGTTTAATTTAATGGTTGCTTTCAGAAATAATTGGTATTGATTGATTACAGTGAAAACCATTATTTTTAACCTACTTCAAAAAGGAAGAGGTAGAGCAAATAGTTGCCATTTGGTCCCATAAAAATTTAACACAGTTTGGCCCAGAAGTTTTCATTTTATGAACATTTAAATTTTTTTATGAACATTTTAGTCTACGTGGACGATGTAATTATTCTACCTGATGTAATCTAGAAAAATCCTACTGTAGTTTACAGAACAACCTATTACAGACACTAAAAAGTAAAAAAAAAACTACGCTTAAAAAAACCCGACTTCAAAAACTAAAAAGTATAAAATAACTTAATAAAGATTTAATTGAATACACTTCTTATGCAAACCTAATACCTTTACAGTTTCAGAAGTCGGTGCTAATCCACGCTGAACCAAATTGATGGCACCGACTTCTGAAACTGTAAAGGTATTAGGTTTGCATAAGAGGTGTATTAAATTAAATCTTTATTATTTTATACTTTGTAATTTTTGAAGTCGGTTTTTTTAAACGTAGTTTTTTATTAAAGATAGAAAGAAGTACCTAGATATTAAAATTAAAGTGCAACTATTATTTTGTTGTGTTAAGCATTCTTTTTGAAGAGTTACAGCGAAACATTTTTTGTTGTTATTTTCAATCGTATTAAAGTGTTTTTAAATACATCCCATAAATAATTTGGACGTAGTTAAGCGAAAAGGATCCAACCCACACAGTTATGAGATATTCAATTTTCAAGTTTAGACTGTATTTCTTCATTGCTTCTTTGATTTAAATTTCTTGATTTTATTGTAATTAAATGACAAATATTACATACATACATAAACTCACGCCTTTTTCCCATGGGGGTAGGCAGAAACTATAGAACGCCACATGCTACGACTCTTACATACCCCTTTCGCTTCATCCACATCATCATTTATGTATGTATGTATTAATATAATATTTAACTTGTTAAAATGTTATTATGTGTAGTTTGGCTTAAGAAGTTTAAGGAGTATTTTGATATAAATAACTCATTTTCGATAATTTTGTGGGTTGGATCTTTTTCGCTTAACTACGTCCAATTGGCAAGTACTAACTTGTTCTCCTTTGTCATGATATCTTTAAATATCTTCAACAAAGGCGATTGTGTTTCCTTATCAGCTTTTCTGTCATGGCTGAAACAAACCTGCATCTATTAGATTTCAGCTTCTTTTGGCAAAAACTATAATAAAAATCTTTCTATCTAGATTTTTTTTTTATTTGTTACTAGGCCTGCGTTTGGCCGCGATGTCGCCTGATGTTAAGCGATGATGCGGTCTACGATGGAGCACGCTTGCCCAGAAGAAACCGATTCACTTGTGACTTGAAGACAAAGAGATTGTAACTGTCGGGGAACACCCGCTCGGGCAGCGCATTCCACTGTTTGGCGTTTTTCACAATGAAAGTAGAATCAAAACGCTTCTTTCGGGTTTTTAACCTAGCTTTTTCCCAACTATGTTAGGGTCAGCTTCCAGTCTAACCAGCTACGGCTACCAGTATTTTACACGGAGCAACTGCCATCAGACCTACGCAACCCAGTTACTGGGCAATGCCGATATCCTAATGGTGCGTCCAGACCTGACGAACGCACCGCGAATGCGCCGCTCGCGAGCCGCTCGCGAGCTGCGCGCGTGCATTTCATGTTCGTACAAAAGCTCGCATTCGCGGCGCGTTCGTCAGGTCTGGACGCACCATAAGGTTAGACCGGTTGTCAAACTTTCGGGCTTCTGACTTCCCGTAACGACTGTCATAGGTATTCGTATGACACCCGGGGCCGACTGTTTAACGTGCTCTCCGAAGCATGTAGGGGTTTACTAACAAGCTTGGATTCACCAGGGGACAACATGTTCCCCAACATAACGCTGCAACATTGTACGTCATTTCTACGTGACGTGGGACATGTAGCAAGCCGCCGCTTCGAGAGTGGGCGCAGGTGTGTGCGAGCGAATTGTTCAACGACATTGTCCCCGGGACATTCACGTAGATGTCCCGCGTCAAACGGCATGTTGCTCCATTTTTCCCTTAGTAAATCGAAGGCTTCATCGTCGTCATTCGTCATTGTATTTTCTGTCAATTGTTAAGTTGATAGAGACAGAATGATATCTACAACGTGTTACAAAAATACCCCTAAAGCCGAAAGGGGATTAAAAGGATCCTTGTAAAGAGTCTATTGGCAATATTTGAAAACCGTATTATGACCCAAAAAAAGAAGAATTTGGATAAAACATAAAATAATCATCATTGAAACGCAACCTTGAAAACATAAAACTACAGAGTAGACTACCCATAAAGTTATTTACATTCTTACCTAATTTCCTGTGAGAGGTAAATGACAACAACCATAAAAGACTACTTGATTATTTACATTTTTCATGGGGAATTATGTAACACGTTGTATAACACTAATTATCTTTAATGAGTCACGTAGATGTCCCGCGGCACGTTGCTCCATTTATGCCTTAGTGAATTCAAGGCTTCAAGGCCATTGAAGCAAGGCTTTGCGTAAGGTAGCCACTGACTAGCCTTCCGGATGGACGCCGTTACAGTGGATTCATCCAAATGGACGACGTTGAGTTATTTAGCACACTGACGACCGATCCATTGCATACGTCATTATTTTGACGGATACGTTCGTTTTCAGTATGAGTTTGATAAGTAGGCAGGTAAATGTGTCGTTTTATGATTGCTGTGCATTACAAAATGAAATAAAAATGGACGATATTTAAAATCTATAATAATGGTATATACAACCCGTCCGACTTAACTCTGCACCTGGCGCTGTGACGTAACTGTGACGTAATGCTAACATTACTGCAGGCCTAGACAAAAAACGTTTCTGATAGCGTTAACGCCAGACGCTAACGTCAAAATGTATGGCGATGACATTACCTGTGGAAAGGAAACGTAATGTCACGCTAAGTTCGTAGACAAATAAAAACTTGTAACGAAACGCCATGAAACGCTACCGCTAAAGCGACGTTAGCGTGGCGTCGCTCATACAAAGTGGTAGACAAGTGGTGTTTTTGACAAACGATAACGTCAATTTAGGCGTTATTTGCTAATGCTCGCTAGCGGATGCTCGGACCCTACCGCTAAGGGTGCTGTGGAGTGTATTAATAAGGAAAAAAGGTGTTTATTGTTGTTAAAATGCATTGCCTGAGGCTGTTACGGGCGGCAAATAATGAAGAAGCTTGGATTAGGCGTCAAATAAGACTAAATCGGCGGAGTGTGGAAGTTGCCGCCGAAATGTCGGAATTGGGGTTTATTCAGCGTTTTAGGCGTTTAATATTTATACAAATAATTAATCGTAAATACTTATTACCTTTAAAGTAAACACTCTAAATACACTCAAGTTACTGCACAATTTTTTGAAATGGTTTCAAATGACCGCCAGTAAAGACGCGTTTGACATTGCTGTTTGGGTTTTTTTTCGTCCTCACGCTAACTTCCATAGAGAAACTATTGTTTTTCCTTCCAACGCTGCGGAATTAGCGTCTGGCGTGAGCTTGCTTCATTGTCTACCATTTTACTCACGCTAACGTTAAGACCGTAGCGTGTGCAGAAAAACGAATGGATGTATTTTGTCTAGGCCTGCTGAACGCACAAGGCGAGCGTGGGGTGCCGCGCGGGTACAGGGGAGAGAGGTCACATTCCAGGGAAGTGCACAGTTAAGTTAGACGGGTTGTACCTTATAATAATTTAATTAACTCCGAATTGTACTGAATAAACACCTTCACATTATAATAGATGTGTGTGACATTATCAATTACAATTATTATAACAATATTATTATTACAATTATTTATATATTCTTAATCTGACATTTTAATACACTTAATGACGTAGGTATAACACTGATATAAAATTAATTAATATGTTTCTGATAAATCCTAATGCTCTCATTGTAATCAAAGGCACAGCTCCAAAAAAAAATTGTACAGCGGACTAGACCATGTCTATCTTATATTTTTGGGGTCGCTGGGACCGAATCTGTGGTCTGTTTGACCCTACAACGTCAGGGTTTTTACATAACCGAAAAATAGGTCTAAAAACCCAGTTATTCCTTAAAATCACAAAAAAAACAATTGTTCAGCGGACTAGACCATGTCTATCTTATGATTTTGGGGTCGCTGAGTCCGAACCAGTGGTCCGTTTAACCCTATCAGGTCAGGGTTTCTCATAACCTCCAAAAATTAAACAAGAAACTTTTTGTCAAATTTTTGGAGGTTATGAGAAAGAAACCCTGACCTCATAGGGTCAAACGGACCACAGATTCAGCCTCAGCAACCCCAAAAACATGAGATAGACATGGTCTAGTCCGCTGAACAATTTTTTTTTGTGCATCTGTGTGATTTTTCTTTTATTTCTCGTTTAATCTAATTAAAATAAGTAATAGCATTTCGTAATATAAAATTAAATATTTGCACACCATATGTTATGGTAGAATGTAAAGGGACTAATATTGATTTAAGATCATACACTGTAAACCTACACAATACCAAATAAATTAATTTTACTCAAAAATGCTTGTAATGTGGTCATTATTTTGACAACCTTCTTTGAGCAAAGTCGACGTTTCCGCGCTACTTGAATAGGCGCCAGCAAAGTTGTATGGAATTTCATTGCTGGTGAGTTTTAGCCACCAGCAATTTCCTTTGAAAATCCATTATTGTCGAGTTTTGTTTCAAAAATAGACTGGTGCAAAAATATTTTATTCAGAATTTGGCTGTATAGGTACAAGCAGTACAATCATTACAGGCTCATTAAAAAAACAAGTTAAAGCCCGGGAAGAAACAAATCGTTACTTTCAATACATTCTTACTAGGTATACTAAGCTGGTTTTATTTAAATTACTCGCATTGTTTGAGTAAAGCACTATACAAGCCTTGGTCCGAAATGACTGCGCTGCTGGCCACGCTATGGTGGCCTCGAGCTTAGGTTAGCTACGCTCTCGGCCTTCAAGCTTGGTCATCATTACTGCCCTTGCTGTCCGCGCTATAAAGGCCTCGACCTTCGGTCTCGGCCTTTATTCCAGCTTGTCCATCAAGAGTTGCAATGCTGACCGCGCTGTGATGGCCTGGAGCTGCGCTACACTGCGCTCTCGGCCATCATCAGTGCTGCCAGCAACGCACTCATTACAGACCGCGGCAGTAATGTACTATACATTTTTTGACATAGGTTTGCACATTCACGGAGCGTTTGGATTGCGCCCAGATCGCGTGGTGCACGTTTCTAGCATTGATGGTCACTTCAAAGTCGCCACACCGATACGTCCAAATGGAGTGGCGTGCAGGATTTCAATCCAATTGGAAATCCACAGTCGGGGCGCCGTTAAACAGTATACGTTTTCGATATTCACAGTCAGATTTTGGAAAGCAGCCATGCCATTTGGACTGTTGGAAGGCTCGTCCGTTGCTACCTTAAGAGGAAATGCGGTCGGCATTTAGTCCATACAAACGTATTCCTCAGTTTCCTCCTTGGATAATGTCACTAGAGCAAATATTTTTTACCATATGATATATATCTACCACCACTATGTCCCTATGTTTTGTTTTTGTCAGTAAATTAATTATTAAAAGAACTAGAAACGTTTAAATTTTACAAAAATCGACCGGTTTTATCACCGTTTTCAAACATCTGGCAAACAAATTTGACGAATATAAAAAAATAAAAGAAATACATACAGACATAACCAAAGTCTTTCTTAAATTATTACAGAAAAAAATATTAAAGTCGGTCCAGATTTGAAGAAGGAAACAGGGAAATACGAAAGTACGATTTCGCTAATATTGCACAGGAGAAATCAGTCCGAGATGCAGGTGTCTCTTTCGCGCTCAATTGGGAAGGTTTGCGGGAGGGGTGGGACGGAAATAGATCGCAGAAACCTATTCAAATGATTAATATTTTGCAGCCCTCGTTTCGTCTTAAGACAGTTCTGATGACAAGTCACCACCAATGGAAACCTCCTTCGCACATCTTTCCACTACCACTGTCATAAACTCTGTCACACCAAAATGGTTCTCTGGGACGTTGAATTTTCAAAATCTCCACCTACCTTACTCTCCCTTGATAAAGATCCAAAACAAATCTCTTACCTATTATTGCTTAATCCCATATTCGTTATGTCATTAAAAAATTGCTTTTTTAAACTTTTCTAATGGTTTTTTAACTGTCATAGAGATTTTGTGTTCGATGAAAGAAGTTTTTATATCTGAATTTGAATTTTGGAGTTAGATTAGGACCATATCGCTGACTGAATTCATTAGTGGCACAAGTAAAATTTTTGACATTTTGAGTTAGTGATGAATTCTTGTCATATATTACGTACTTTATTTTATGCATTAAAGACCCAGCGTGTTAGTTTCATAAGATTAGTCCTGGCATTAATCCAAAAAGTAAAAAAAAGGCAATACTGGCATAAATCGAAGTCACCATCTTCTGGTCCTCATATTAATCAAAATAACAAAAAAAAACATCAATATTATTACTGCTGGCAACTGAAGCATTAACGTAGATATATAAAAACTAAACATCAACTATTTATTCCATACAGTACACTCAAAACGAGCTAGAATGTGCGCGCGCATTTGTCAACGAACATTTAATTGTGCTTTTTCTCAAATTGTTGAATTTTGTCTTGTGACACTATTGAATTCAGTCAGCGATATTATATATAAGGTTAGTTGAAAAGGGGGTAAGGGGGAAAATCTACAAATCCATTATAAGACCTGTCGTGCTGTACGGATCAGAGTGTTGGGCCGTGAAGAAGACGGATGAAAGAAGATTACACGTAGCGGAGATGAGAATGTTGAGATGGATGTGTGGAGTGACGCGAATGGATAAAGTAAGAAATAAGTATATTAGAGGAAGTTTGAAAGTGGCACCAGTGACAGAAAAGTTGAAAGGAAAGCGTTTGTCTTGGTATGGGCATGTGCTGAGGAGGGATGAAACACATGTGACTAAGAGAGTGATGAATATGAATGTTGATGGATGGAGGGGGAGAGGGAGACCTAAGAAAAGATGGATGGATTGTGTGAGGGAGGATATGAAAGATAAGGGAGTAAATGATAATGAGACGGCTGACAGGGAAGAGTGGAAGAGAAAAACATATTGCGCCGACCCCAAGTAACTTGGGACCAGGGCAGGAAGATGATGATAGTCGAAAAGGGGGTACTAAGCCGAAAGGGTGTTTAAGTACCCATAATAATGGATAACTTTTACTCTACAACTTTTCCCAAGTCTGTTAGTTCAAGAGAAATAGCTGTTCAAAGATGTCATAAAAAATACGCTAAATTCGATCTATCCTTAGCTATAATCAGACGTGTTTACATTTTACGTCACATTTGGGGTCATGGATTAGAAACTACATTTTCTGAATTCATAACTAAAGCAGGGACGAATTATTTTTGAAAAAACTAAAATAAAAATAATTTTTCATGGTTTTTTTATCGAATTTTTAAATTTTAACACTTTCTTTAAAACAATCATCAGTGATACATTAAGTGGCCCGCGGCGTAGTACCCCCTTTCCCATTAATCTTGTATATTAGCACAATATCAGCAAGCACATTGGGTCACCCGCTCGACGGCGCAACGAGTATTCCCAAGGAGGGTTGATGTCAAGCAGGCGGCCGGTCATAAAACAATAAGCCAAAACCTCCAACAACATGGATTTATGAAATACATGTTGTGCCGACCCCACCTAGAGTGGGATAAGGTCAGGAAGAAGAAGAAGTCTGAAGAAACTGTGAATTAAAAAGCGTCACTGTCCTCTCCCGTGTTCCCATTCTATGAGTGATGATCAATTGTAAGGGACCTCTAATCTGACATGGCATACATATTTTATATTATTTCCCATTTTCTGCCACATTACAGATGACTTGGTGGCTCTTATAGCTCTTTCCGTACACTGCACTCGCAAGTCGTAATAAAATCATCGTTAATTGAGTAATTATTAATTATTGTAGGTTGTAATTATTATGTGACAAAATTGAAAGGAGTATACTTAGGTGGTTTGGTCATGTTGAGAGAATGAGTGAACGGAGATTAACAAAAGGAATATATAAGGCGGATGTCAATGGAAACGCCGGTAGAGGACATCCTAGAAGGACATACATCGATGTTATTGGTGATGTTCTTCACAAAGGTCAGGTGCGTAGTACTCTCAACCGGCGTGCGCGTATGAAGCGAAAGGAGTATGTAAGGGTCGTCGTAGCATGTGGCGTTCTATAGTTTCTGCCTACCCCCATAGGAAAAAGGCGTACTTAATGTATGTTGTAATTATTGTCTCCCGAGGTTGTGGTGCATGGAATAGCGAATCCCGTGACTCCTACCATAGATTAGAAGGAGGACAACCGTGGGTTTTCTAGTCGGTAAGACACCGGCAGGTCCCCTTGCTTTCCACGGGCGAGGGACATCCATGAAGATATTCCCACGATAAAAAGAAAAAGAAAAAAAAGAAGGTAGTAATTACTGTGATGGGTTTATGGGAATAAATAAATAGAATACTCGGATTTAAGTTGATTATACATCAGAGAGCGTATGGTACTTCATTTCGTGTCTACGACCTTAGGCAGAGAGAGAGTGACATATACGTCAATGTCAACATTGACACAAACTTGACATTGACAGATGATAAGTGACATTTGTATTCGTTTATTGAAGAACGCTCCAATATATTTGTAGATATAGGTCTACCAGAATCTGATGGCTAATAGGGAACTTAAATGTTTTTGTGGGTAACACAAGGGTAATTTGAGTAAAAAGTCTTGATTCTTGTAATTTATTTTCTTTAATTTTTGCTCCTTTTTTCTGTCCATAACCCACACTAGGTGGGGTCGGCACAACATGTATTTCATAAATCCATGTTGTTAGATGTTTTGGCTTATTGTTTTATATGACCCAATGTGCTTCCTGATATTATGCACTGGGTCCCAAAATGATATGCTGATATATGGTTTTTTGCAATTTTATTGTAATGGAAAAGGAAATCTTGTTAAAATAAGTATGTTTATTAAAAATGTTTGAACAAGAAAACATTAATCAGAACTGGAAAATGTATCAACTACAGTCATACTCGTTTTGACAACTGACATGTTGACATTGCCATATAAAAACCACTATTTTTTATTAATTTTATGCCATGAGATTCTGGTTGACCTATAGTGTTATGAGCTTAGCAGCTACTCCAACCAGCTCCAGTCCACCATCATACCAGAAAACAAGTCCCAGACGCTGGTTTTCAAAAAACGCCCCCAAAACAAATGAAATAAAGAATTTTTTCAAGAAAGAATTTAACGTCCTTCATTTTAGTACAATTTCAGCTCCAAAAGAACCCATCCCCTTCAATTTGTATCATGTTTACAACCCTTACATCAAAACTAAGTACACAAGTTATGTAACCGTGTTTTTTAAGATCACTCAAGAATATTGCTCTATATGCTTTATGGGGGTAGGGCAATAAATGTTCGTGTGTTTGATATGTTATTTGCCCGCGAAAATAATTGCTTTACCAGTAATAGTAGGCACTTGGGAAATGTAACATCCATTTGAAGAAGCTAAGGTTTTAAGCCGCTTTCAAAAATGGAGGAGGTTCTCAATTCGACTGCAGGTTTTTCTTTTTGTGTTTGTTCCGCGATATCTTTGCTAATTGTGAACCGATTTTAATGATTCTTTTTTTTTGTTTGAAAGAGTATTCTTTCCCAGTGGTCCCATTGAAATTTGGTGAAGATCTGATGAATAACTTCGGAGATAGACAATTTGAAGTCGGTTTTTTTTTAAAGTTTTTTAGATAACAAACTATTGGGAAGTATATCAAACTACCTCGTTGGTCTAGTGGTGGGAAGTGTGACTGCTGATCGTGGGGTCCTAGGTCGGGCAAAGTGTGTTAGGGTTTTTCCATTAGAACTTTCTCAGTAGTAACCCGGGGTCTGGATTTGTGCTTGGTTGATGGCAATAAACTCGCCCTCTATTACATGGGACTTAAACATAACTGGCGAAATGAGTATGTTACTATTGTAAAAGACATACAAGAGAATCTTGTAGGGGTGAATCTAACATTACAGTTACCTATAGCTAATATCGGTATGTCAGGATTACGAGCATGGTAAATAAAGCAAATGAAACCAACATAGACTCTGCACCACTGAGAGTACTTATATTTAGGTTAGTGGTTAGTTACAGAAGCTAGTTCACAATATATCACAATATACCTAGGTATAATCATTAACACAAGATCAGAAAATACGGACAAGCTAATCAGATATAAATGGTCAGACTTCTTCGGCTGTTCGACATGGAATCCTTTTCTCCATCGAATGACCACTGTTTTTATAACTTCGGGTACGTTGATTCATCTTGACGACTACCCTCCTTTATCAACATTGTCCAGTGTTACCAGCTGCCACTACTGTTACACTATACGCCTCTGCCGAACCTTTCGGGGAGTACAAGACGCGATGTAATGATATGTATATCAAAATGGTGCAAGAAATGGTTGAGACCACTCCGTGCCTTGAAGAACACTTTAAACCGTCGGTCCCGGGTGATATACGAATACCTATGACAGTCGTTACGGGTAGTCAGAAGCCCGAAAGTATGACAACCGGTCTAACCTTAGGATATCGGTATTGCCCAGTAACTATGTTGCAGAGGTCTGATTGCAGTCGCTCCACGTAAAATACTGGTTTTCACCCACATCTGGTTAGACTGGAAGCTGTCTAAATAAAAGGGTCGCAACAACACTTCTCGTCCTATCGTACCTACTTTTTGTAATACCTGTCTACTTCAATTTTTTTCTCTAGAATTTGGTGGTTCGCGAAGGGTGTTCAGCTAGGGGTAGGTTACCCCCGCAGAATGTAAATGTGACCCGCTGATAAATAAAGAAAGAGGTTAAACTGTTAGAGGTGGGCTCCGTAAACATCGTCTTGTTAAGGGTTGGCACCAACGAGAAAAAATATTTTTTTATTTTTTCATATAAATAAGGTTTGAGCTACACGATGTCCTTAGAATGTAGCCATGACTACAGTGGGAAGTGAGAAGTATGCGTAGTTAGTCGGAAAGGGGGTACTAAGCCGAAAGAGTGTTAAAGTACCCATAATAAGGGATAACTTTTGTTCTACAACTTTCCCCAAAACTCGATAGTTTAAGAGAAATAGCTTTTCAAAGATATCGTAAAAAATATGTTAAAATCTATCTGTCCATAGCTGTGATCAGCTGTTTTTACAATTTAGGTCATATTTGGGGTCACGGATTAGAAAATCAATCTTCTGAATTCATACTATAGCAGGCATGATTTTTTTTTGAAAAAACTAATCAAAAATTATTTTTTTCATGTAAATAAAAATTATCGAATTATGAAATTTTAGCACTTGCTTCAAAATAGTCATCAGTGATGCTTTAGGTGACCCGCGGCTTAGTACCCCCTTTCCGACTAACCTTGTATATACAAATATAGTAAGAAAACTGAGACAAAGCATCGTATCTTCCGTCTCATAGTGCCATTTTTTCGCTTGATGGCAAACTTTTTAATGTTAGCCAATTAGATAGCTCACTGTCACAGAACGTCGGTTTCTTCGTATTCTTGTATTTATGAGAAATAGACTCCATTAGTTAAGTGTTTAGTGTATTTTTGACACGTTTGGTGCAGTGGCTAAGCGATTGGCTTCTGCGCTGCGGCTCGTGGGTTCGATTCCTCTATCTAGAGGTATATAATCTAAGACGATGACTGATGCATGCGTGCCGTCAGTTAGGACAGGTCAACTCAAACCTGCTATGGCACTTTCCTTAAAAGGCCATTCCAGACGTTGCCCTACATTGTTACACTCGCATAGTTTTTATACCACAATATGTGGACTTTAAAAGAGACCTTGATCTCTGAGTTTGTTTCGGCAACCAAACATTTCGTTACTATCATCGAGTTTCTACATAACATCTCGACTTGTATTCCCCGAAGGGTTCGGCAGAGGTGTATAGTAACACCCTCGTTTCGTCAGTTAAATAAGTAAGTGTTGCTTAAGTCCCATGTAATAGGGGGCAAGCCTATTACAGAGGGGGGGAGAGCTTCCATATTTAAGCACTAGCTGTGTCCTCACGGCTCCGCCCGCGTAAGAAGTTTTATTCCGGTAATAAATAGAACCCATGTTACTCAGTGATAATGTAGTTTTCTAACGGCAAAATAATTTTTGAAATCGGTCCAGTAGTTTTTAAGTTTATTCGTTACATACAAAAATACAAATCTTTCCTCTTTATAATATTAGTATAGATTTCTCTGGCATATCGTTAAAAGAAATGAGCAAGAGTTTTCCAAAATTCTTGGAATTTTTTATTGAATCTACCATCACAAGCAAGCTCATAATTAGTTATTGTTTCATTAATGGTGTCTGTCTGACTTTGATAAATATTCAATTTAGTTTTGGTTTTTTTTTTGTGTTAAAACAGTGATAGCCTAGCTGTTGAACGCATGCCTTCCATGCAGGAGAATGTGGGTTCGATCCCGGTCCCATACCTCTAACTATATGAATTTAACTATTCCTTGCGTTAACGGTGAAGGAAAAACATCGTGAGGAAACCTGCACACCTGAGAGAGCTCCATAAAATTCTCGACGGTGTGTGTAGTCTGCCAACCCGCACCAGGCCAGCGTGGTGGACTGAGGCCGAAACCCTTCTCATTCTGAGAAGAAGCCCGTGCCCAACAGTGGGGCAGTAATGGGCTAAGTATGTTTTCATTCATTCTGTCTAGCCTTTTCCCAACTATGTTGAGGTCAACTTCCAGTCTAACCAGATGCGACTGAATACCAGTATTTTACACCGAGCGACTGCCGTCAGATCTCCGCAACCCAGTTACTGGGTAGTGCCGATATCCTAAGGTTAGACCAGTTGACAGTCTTTCGGGCTTCTGACTTCCCGTAACGACTGTCATAGGTATTCGTATGACATCCGGGACCGACGGTTTAACGTGCTCTTCGAGGCACGCTAGGATCCTAGGTGTAACGACCGGTCACCCATCCACAGACTGACCGCGGCAAGCGCAGCCCAACCTCACAAATCTTATGATCCACGCAGTTTGTAATTAGCCACGAGCTCCTCCGAGCTCTTATGTGTTGGGGGTTATACAGAATTGCCTTTCTTGTTTATAATTACTGTTCACCAACTAGTCGGAAAAAATGTAACATATGTTTATTAAATTTTCTGTGTAGTGACAACCCTGGCAGCTAATATGTGAGTGACAGATGGTCATAAATTACACACGTCACTAGATGTGTCCCGGGGCGGCGGGATCAAATGTTACAACTGTGAGGGGATGGTTCCGTAGTTTTATTATTTTTATTTTTTGAGGTACAGTACGGAGCTTCGTCTCTCTCTTTAACGAGAAACTACAGGGTGTTTAATATATTTTGACACCTTACCAGGGCTAATTTAGGGTATTTAAAAGGTCTGTTTTGCCGCACTTTAATAGCAATCCACTGCTGGACATAGGCCTCTCCAATAGCACGCCAAGCGCAATCCTCGGCTTCTCTCATCTCTTGCAGTTAAACGTTGCCTTTCATGCAGGTGAGTCTGAGTTCGATCACGGCACGCACAATTTGACTTTCCTAAATCATGTGCAGATCATATTTTGATTCACTTGCGTTAACGGTGAAGGGAAACATCGTGAGGAAACCTGCACACCTGAGAGGGCTGCATAATGTTCTCGATGGTGTGTGTGTCCGCCAAACCGCACCAGGCCAGCGTGGTGGACTAAAGCCAACAATCTTTTCATTTTGATAAGAGGCTCGTGCCCAGCTGTGGGACAGTAAAGGACTGATTATGATTAATGATATCAATTTCATCACAAAAGCGAAAAAAATTCAAAAGGTTTTCCATATTCTACTTCTTTCTCAAGGAACCCTGTATCTCAACGCGACACGAAGTAAGGTAAACAGGTTTATGAAGGTCTCGTCCCGCGGGGCACATTTTAGGGCGCCGTGCCCCGTGCCCATAACTGGTGCGCTCACCCCACGTTAATGATGTTCGATGTTCGATACATGTGTAATTTGTATTACTGACGCTTGGCACTAGGCTTTGGCGCGGCGATTGAATTGCCAATAATAGGTGCACTTACCATCATTCTCAGCTACAATCGGAGTTAACTACAAATGTAGAGTCATGGACGTGAACGGTGAACCAAAGTCTCTAGCAAAACTGAATGAGTGGGTCGTGGAACTGACCCAGTGCATAATATCAGCAAGCACATTGGATCACCCGCGCGATGGCGCAACGAGTATTCCCAAGGAGGGTTGACGTCAGGCAGGCGGCCGGTCATAAAACAATAAGCCAAAACCTCTAACAACATGGATTTATGAAATACATGTAGTGCCGACCCCACCTAGTGTGGGATAAGAGCAGGAAGAAGAAGAAGGCGCACTTACCTTAAGAGGGACGATATGTACCTAATTTCTATTTACTGACTGTCTTGTTGGTCTACTGGTCACAAGCGCAACTGCTGAGCATGAGGTCCTGGGTTCGATTCCCAGGTCGGGCAAAGTGTTATTAGGTTTTTCCTTTAGTAATTTCTCAGTAGCAACCCGGAGTCTGGTGCCCGGTTAATGGCAATAGGCTCGCCCCCTATTACATGGGACTTAAACATAACTGGCGAAACGAGGGTGTACTAAAAACACCTCTGCCGAACCCTTCGGGGAATGTAAGTCGTGATGTTATGTTTCTATTTACTGTAATGTTAATGGGAGTAGAGCTACAACATGTTTCAGCAAAATTAAATCGATCTGTCTAGCCTTTTCCCAACTATGTTGGGATCAGCTTCCAGTCTAACCAGATGCGGCTGGATACCAGTATTTTACACCGGGCGACTGTCATCAGATCTCCGCTACCCAGTTACTGAGCAATGTCGATATCCTAAAGTTAGACCGGTTGTCAGACTTTCGGGGTTCTGACTTCCCGTAACGACTGTCATTAGGATTATTGGTCCGAGGTCGTGTCATAGGTATTCTTATGTTTTGTTTTTGTTTTTTCTATTCGACTTCTTGTAGATGGTCTTGCGGACCGGTTCTACGTAACCGGGCAGTTATTGGAGAGACCTGAAGGGTCTCCAACCAATGGGGCCGAGTAAAATACTTAACCTAAGCTAACTACTACTACTAACACCATGACTACTAGCAACAACAGCACTAAGGGCGACTCCTAATGGGACCCGGACCTCGGCTTAGGGCGTTGCTGGCGGGAGGACTGAGCGGGAGACAGCTTGATGGGGCTGAATTATCGGTGTGACTGCGGAGTCAGAAAAGACGACCGGATCCGCGGCGGCGGCGGGTGAGCACGGTGGATCAGGGACAGTTCTTATGATACCCGGGATCGACCGGTGCTCTCTGAGGCACGGAGGGGTCTCGATGTATAGCTGACGGTCATCCATCCACGGACTGACCGCGGCAAGCGCAGCTTAACCTCGCACATCGTATGATAGGCGTGGTTCTTAATTACCCACGAGTCCCTATATTCTTATAATCTAATAATTATTCTTATTATGGTATCGATAAGTTTAGTCGAAACGACGGTACTAAGCCGAAAGGGTGTTAAAGTACCCATAATAATGGATAACTTTTGTTCTACAACTTTCCACAAAAGTCATTAGTTTAAGAGAAATAGCTGTTCAAAGAACTCATAAAAAATACGCTAAATTCTATCCATCCTCAGCTATGATCAGCTATGTTTACATTTTAGGTCATATTTGGGGTCACAGATTAGAAGCTCCATTTTCTGAATTCATAACTAAAGAAGGAATGAAATTATAATCATTTTGCATGTTTTTTTTAAACGAATGTTGAATTTTTTACACTTTCTTTAAAACAACAATCAGTGATACATTAAGTGGCCCGCGGCTTAGTACCCCCTTTCCGATTAACCTTGTATATTGTAACAAATTCTTTGCAAGACCAAATTCTTTCTTTACGTATTTTGCACCTTATTCCATAGAACATGCTTTTGCTAAACCTATGAAATAGCAAGTCGGATAGCACAAAAATCTTCAGCACTATTCAATTACCCACAACATGTGATACAATAAGCCAGCATCCACCAGGGCACAGCTCGCCAATCCCACTGTTACGGGCCACTCGTAAACTCGCCCAATGCGGAGATACAGGCTATTAGCTGATCTGTGGTCCGAGCCATAGGCGGAAGCGGGGTTTCGAACATTTCACATCGTGTTAAGAGGAAATGCGGTCTGCATTTAGTTCATACAAACGTATTCTTCAGTTTCCTCCTTGGATAATGTCACTAAAGCAAATATTTTTAACCATATTATGATATAGTACCTGGATGACCGAGCCTTGCTCAGTTTTTTTTTTGGTAAATCGTGTTTTTTGGAAAGAAAAAAAAGGGGAAATAGAAAAAGAAGGAACTTGAAAACAAAAAGGGAAAAAAATAATCGTCTGGATTCGAACCGAGATTTTCTGGTTTCAGTCAGTAAATTAATTATTAAAAGAACTAGAAACGTTTAAATTCTATAAAAATCGACCCACCGTTTTCAGACATCTGGCAAACAAATGAGACGAACATAAAAAATAAAAGAAAAACATACAGACATAACTAAAGTCTTTCTTAAATTATTACCTACAGAAAAAAATATTGAAATCGGTCCAGATTTTAAGAAGGAAACAGGGAAGTACGATTTCGCTAATATTGCACAGGAGAAATCATTCCGAGATGCAGGTGTCTCTTTCGCGCTCAATTGGGAAGGTTTGTGGGAGGGGTGGGATGGAAATAGATCGCCAAAACTTATTCGAATTATTAATATTTTTCAGCCCGCGTTTCCTCTTAATTCCGTGGCGATTCTCTGCCATCGCCTGGCAAACAAGTCGTAAGATGCCACGAAGCTGGCACCATAATTGTGCCCGAAAAATGGCAATAAGCTCGCCTCTTTTTCTTATCGTGTGGTTAGTGAATAACCTGGTGTCAGAGTTTATGCCGCCCATGGGCCTCTGACTTGGCTTCACATGCCGTCGAGAAATATCTCTCAGGCGGTTTCCTCACGATGTTTTCCTTCACCGGTTTTAAGCAAGTGATAATTATACAATACGCTCGTGAATCTGAAAAGTCAGAGGTGCGTGCCTTGGGTTCGAACTCGAGATCTATGAATTGGCAGTCCGGTGATCGACTATGTCACAACGTTAAGACTAACAACACTGATCGCTGCTGCTTGTCGCTTGCACCGCCGCACCCTATTGAGGTATCGATGGGTACCGCGGTGTGAGGCGTCGCGGTATTTTTACGATTGCCAGCTTTTTATGGTGTCATTCATAGTCGCCCTGCGGCACATTGGTTACTAAAATTTTCATTTAAAATGGAGTATAATTTATTTATGATTTTTGTAGGTTTTTTTTAGTTTTATCTAGATCTTTTGTTTTATAGATTTATAAAAAAAGTCTAAGTTGTATGTTTGTGAAAGGTTCATTGACTTACTCGTCTCTGAAGCTTCGCTTAAAGAACGGCGGAATGAATTTTGAAAAGCGTAAATTGAGAACGAACAGTCAAAAATTATTGACAAATAGATTGGGAGCATGGAAAATAATTGAAAAGAAAAAAAAACTGGTTCCACATGGTTTTACTCTTTCTTTCTGCCTAGCCTTTTCCCAACTATGTTGGGGTCAGCTTCCAGTCTAACCAGATTCGGCTGAATACCAGTATTTTACACGGAGCGACTGCCATCAGACCTCTTCAATCCGGTTACTGGGCAATGCCGATATCCCGAGGTTAGACCGTTGACTGTTGGTTTTACTCAATAAAGTAAATTAATTACAATAAAAAATAACAACACTATGCAATATAAATGGGTCTTTTATGACGACAGTTAACGCTAACACAGTCATGTGTATTTAAGATAACATCACGCGTTGTATTCCCCGAAGGGTTCGGCAGAGGTGTTTTAGTACACCCTCGTTTCGCCAGTTATGTTTAAGTCCCATGTAATAGGGAACGAGCCTACTGCCATTAACCGGACACATACCCAGAATTCGGCCTGCTAATGAGAAATTAATAATGGAAAAACCGAATAACACTTTGTCCGACCTGGGGATCGAACCCAGGACCTAACGATCAGCAGTCGCACTTGCCACCACTAGACCAACGAGGCAGTCATTATTTGAGTTTATCTATTTTAGTTACAGCGCATTCCTTATTATTTCCCCATTTTAGTATCTTATTTAAGATTAGCTGTGTCCTCACGGCTCCGCCCGTAGCCTATGTTACTCAGTGATAATGTAGCTTTCTAATGGCAAAAGAATTTTTGAAATCGGTGCAGTAGTTTTTAAGTTTATTCGTTATATACAAAAATACAATTCTTTGCTCTTTATAATATTAGTACCTATAGAAAATAACACAAAGAAAAAGAAGGTAAAAAAAAACAAAAAAAAAAACACAAATTAGTAGCCAACCTACACCACAGACTATATTAGGAGATGTTTTCACATTTCCTAATACGGCTTGACATAACAACATGTAAGTCAGAATTGTTTACAACTCTGCTTACACCCGAATTACATAGGATTTGTTGTATATTATGTTATTACTCGAAGCGTGGGTATAATATGATGTTTAGGTATGAAGAAAGTTACATACATACATAAACTTACGCCTTTTTCTCATGGGGGTAGGCAGAAACTGTAGAAGGCTACATGCTACGACCCTATTCATACATCTTGTCATACACGCACTGTTTACTGTGTTCCGTCGTGTGTATGTGAGAGCCAGAGGGGTATAGGGGAGTCCCTCTATATCTTTGTTCCTTGGATTCGTGTGCTCCATCTTAGACCCTGTCTGCGCTTACCATCAGGTGACACTAGGGCCAAACGCGACGAAGTCAAGAGTAAAGAAATATATTATATCAATGAATAGAGTACGGGATGATTTCCACCAAACGCCTCGCATCGTATCGGATCGAAAAGGATACGTACGGATGCGGTAACAGCCGAACGCGTCCGTCAGGTTGTCGACGCATACGATCGGCTCCGTACAGTCGCTTGCGAACGTATGCGTTTCTGCGCCTAGTCAAATAGTTTCATTCCTACCCTGTTGATGTGTTCTAATTTTTGAAAGGATCCGATCGGTTACGACTACATGCGAACGGAGCCGATCGCGCGTCGCAGCATACTTTCGCCTACGATCGCATGTCGCGGGAGACGCCTGCGGTTAAGCTGCTGTGCGCGGCTTGGTAATATAGACTTTAAATACTGTGTACACGATTTAATATCGTTTAAACATTGTAAAATCCGTTCCGATCCGATGCGATGCGATGCGAGCCGTTTGGTGGAAATCATCTTTATAAGTTTTTGATACGTCATATCACTTTTCTCAAAAACAGCTGAACCGCTTAGAATTCGATTTGAATTCATTACAACTGTTATTTTTAACTTCATCCCGGGGGATGAGTCGTGATGATATTATCGCTTCGCTATTTCATCCCCCAACCCACAGTCACGGACTGATTGTTGGGGAGAGGGATGGTGGTAGACGACAGTGAAGCAAGAAATTTATTACGATAACTTTTTAGTTCTGTTTCGACACAAATATCGTCATTGGAAAGGTAAAAAGACTAAAGCGCCAATATACCTACTTTACAGGAGAGCGATTCAAAGTATTTTTTAAGAAAATAAACATAGTTATTTTTCTTAGAGTATACATATTAAACAGATAATTTAAATAATCTATTTACTACTAGCTGCCCGGACAGACTTCGTTCTGTCAAAAGTTATTGGCCTGTAGTGGGAAAAGAAAAGTGTTGTTTTTACTATTTTCCACGCAGTTTTTATGATTTTTCTATAAATAGCTTTCCACTGACGATATCTACATTGGTGGCCATATAATTAGAAACGAACATTACTGCACACATTGTTATGATAAAAACTAGCTATAATTTTTATCAGTCGATCATTGATGACTTTTAACTACGTCATTATGTAGACCCATCAATCGTGTATAATATAATAACGCTTGGAAACATGCTGGTCCAGCTCCATAGGACAATGTAGAGTCTAGACAAAATCAAACTGGTTGCTATTTTAATTGTATAATTTATTTTTTTAAAGCCGTTTATTTTAGATTCTATGAGTAAGTACCTAAACTCATACACTGACTTATTACTTTTATTTTTTTGTGAAAACGTATACTTTTGCAATGTTTGTAAATATGTGAGCACCATGTACCTATCACAATTAATATGTCGTTGTTTCATTTTTTATTTTTTTTTACCTTTTGTGGTATAGTAATTTTATTCTAGGTGCATCGTTTTCACATATAATTGTATAATTAATGTACCTATACAAAATATTGTAAGACATTTTAAAAGAGTAACGGTGGAGTTTCTTGCCCATTCTTCTCCATACGAAACTACCTTTTGGAAGGTGCAACTAGAATCAATTCTATTTTCTTTGTAACTTTAACGTTCAAAAGTGCCTTTTATATGCCTAATTGAAATAAATACTTTGACTTTGACTTTAATACATGAGAACAAATTGAGGAAAACAACAAACTCCTAATAACACTAACAATCACTTTGTAAACAGGGCGGCATTTGAAACGAACTGACAAATAATAGAAACGACAACTTTATTGTTAGAAATTCAAATATGAAAATAATTTTATTCTTCAATATTGGCGAAAGCTTATTACTGCGTCATTATTAATCATCTCCATCTCTACTAAGGAATTTCACTTATAAAAACCCAATAACACTTTGCCCGGCGTGGGGATCGAACCCAGCCAAATCGAAGCAGTCGCACTTGCCACCACTAGACCAAGGAGGCAGATATTTTTAACTACGACTAGGAGAATTATAAACTTTATCAATAAGAGATAATTATAATCTACGTAAATATTATTTAATTATAATATTATAATATTTTTTTCTAAATTACCCAAATAACAGGAAATGTTATCTAACAACATACAAAGTCAATTACTATGAACGATATGAATCAAATCTATTAAACTAATATTGTCAAAATAAGCGTACGCTGAAGCCGACATAGGTATCTATCTAATCCGCCATGATTCATAAAAAAAACGATTTTATTTATAGTTCTAATCACACTACGAATGAAAAAGCATTATAGGTACATACCGTCGGTCGGCAGTGAAAACCACGTATGTGTAAAATACAATGTTTTAGAAGGGGTAGAAATAACTGTCTCCTGCAAAAAAATGGCTGATCAAATGTTAATACAAGTTTGTCATCATACGTCGTAGATAGCTTAGAAGTATTTGAATTGAAAGTTTGTTGAACTAGTACGTGTATGACGAGTTTATCAATCTAAAGAACAAATAAAACGTTTTTGAAGAAAATTTTATTTACGCGGTTTTCACTGCCGAGCGACGATACACACATTGCACCGTCCCTTTTTCTAAAGACGGTTAAGTGACATTTTGTTATATGCTCTTGTCGTGGTCAGTTCGTGTATGGGTGACCGTTCGTTACACATCGAGACCCCTCCGTGCCTCGGAGAGTACGTTAAACAGTAGTTCTTGGGTGTCATACACTATATACTATGACAGTCTTTACAGGAAGTCAGAAGCCCGAAAGTCTGACAACTGGTCTAACCTTAGGATATCGGCATTGCCCAGTAACTGGGTTGCGGAGATCTGATGGCAGTCGCTCCGTGTAAAATACTGGTATTCAGCCGCATCTGAACAATACTACGTGAAAGTGCAACATTTTCTGTATTTATCAGTCTGGTTCATATCTTTCTATCTCTCGTCAGTTATGAGACCCAGGGACTACTTACACGGCTAACTACATCTTTTTTGGCATAATTAGCCCATTACTGTCCCACTGCTGGGCACGGGCCTCTTCTCAGAATGAGAATGGTTTAAGCCTTAGTCCACCACGCTGGCCTGGTGCGGGTTGGCAGACTACACACACCATCGAGAACTTTATGGAGCTTCAGGTGTGCAGGTTTCCTCACGATGTTTTCCTTCATCGTTAACGCGAGTAATAATTAAATTCTGATCTGCACATGAATTCGATAAGTCAGAGGTGCGGGCCGGGTTAGAACTCAGACCCTCCTGCATGGAAGGCAAGCGTTCGACCGTTAGGCTTTAAAAGACTTTGCTATAGTAAAATCACTTATATCGGGTGTAAAAATACCCTTAACGAAGTTGAGAGCCACGTATTCTTCACATCATTACGAAGATTTTTTGATATTGGGCTATACCTGGGAACCGACTGGTTATGGAGATATTGAAGGTCAAGGTCACCATTTTTTTGTACGTTTTTCACGAAAACTAACTTTAAATGTTATTACTAAACATTCTTCTATACATACATTATCAACATTTTTGAAATGTAGGCACAGTCTGCAACGCGCGCGCTTCCTTGTCGCGCTACAATTAAAAGCTGTTTTTTAATACCAAAAAGTAAAAGTCGTTTCCCAGCAATTATTTTTGCTGTGTGTTACTTAGTTTGATGTACAGTATGCGTAGACTTTGGTTTCGTTAAGGTTAATAGTACAACCAGTATTTTAATTCTTGGAATCAAATCACCTACTGCATAACACCGTCCCAACAATAGCGTGGCGAAATCCAAAGCTTTTAAATTCCATTTAGCGCATTACCGACGTGATGTTGCATCTGTAAATATTTTGTAAACACTTCGTCGTTACACCTGGATACGTCTGCAATAATTATAATTGAAAATATATTTATAACTACAGCTTTTAAGTGTAACATTTATATTATCTTGAAGCACGAGCACGTTAACCTGTCGGTCCCGGGTGTCATACGAATACCTATGACAGTTGTTAAGGGAAGTCAGAAGCCTGGAAGTGTAACAATCGGTCTAACCTTAGGATATCCCAACTTTTTTGTGGTCGGCGCAGTGTCTTCTTCCCTACATTTCTATTAGCCGTGATTTCAGTAGTCGTGCGCCATTGTAACGCAGGTGTGGCATATAATGCGTTGATCCGTTGCGACGACTTAACGCAACGCACCAATGAGGCATCGCCCATGGATGTTAATCTAAAGACTGTCAAAAATGACGGATTAGTGATCTCAGTTTGTTATTATTAACAAACAGTAGGAAGCTGGCTACCCATCCTGTTGACGTAATCCCTTATTCGTTGTTCCTATAAACAAAAACGAATCGTTTTGCTTACCAATGGTAGTATTTTTTATTAACAAACTGGGCATATAAATAGACTCGTAAGCTAATTTTATCTGCGATAGTTACTTCCATATGGGTGGGTCTATTATTGGTAAAGATGGAAGAGTCTCAATTTTAACCAATAACCCTACGTGAATTATAGGAATCGGCCATTAGTCGCCTATTTATGATACCCACGGGTGGGGAGTGGAAAGAAAGAAAGAAAGAAAGAAAGAAAATTCATTTATTCAGCCAAGAACACTGACAGCATAAATAAAATAAACAAACAAAGAAAGAACAATATAACCGGAATTAAACACAAATTTTATGCTGTCGAGCATGTCCATGCCGAAAAGGTTACCAACTCAGCATATGCTAGGCGTCAAAACACCCAGCGCTGATTTTCAGCTGGCACCCCCGCAGTGACACACGGATGGCGGTAGTTAATTTTAAATATATATTCTATTATACTTGAATGGATAAAAGTGTTTTATAATGTGTCAATAAACTACAAAAATATAATAAAAAATAAAAACTACTTTTAATATAATTTGTGACAGCTAATCAAAAATATGGCAATTGAAATAGCAGTGTTGAGTGGGTGGCTTATTCTTCGCCAGGATCTACACGGTATCGAGAATAAGATATACTTACACCATACCAAGTAAGAGTCCTCTAATTTCATTATAAAGCATTAGATAGATTCTCATTAGGTCATATTTGTTATGCATCTGGAGTTTATTCTTAAAATTGCTCGAAAATGCCAAAGAGGTTCAAACATTTTTCAATGGAAGCTAGCATCACCGTGCCGCCATTTTCTTTTTTCAAAGTTGCGTTGCACTTTAATCTGGTATATTATACGGGTAGAGGACTCTGAAACAAACAAAAAAAAATGTCAGCAATATGGTGTCCCACCACGTTGTCGAGATATTTGGAGGCAAAGATCACATATGAGAACAGTGAAAATCATTGAAAATTAAACCAGTGATAGCCTAGTGGTGTGACCGTCAGACTGCCAAATCATAGGTCTCGAGTTCGAACCCTAGGCGCGCACCTCTGACTTTTCGGATTCATGTGCGTATTGTATGATTATCACGAGCTTAAAAACGGTGAAGGAAAACATCGTGAGGAAACCGGCATGCCTGAGAGATATTTCTCGACAGCATGTGAAGCCAAGTCAGAGGCCCATGGGCGGCACAAACTCTGACACCAGGTTAGTCACTAACCACACGAAAAGAAGACTAAAATGAACTGATTACTCATAACACGTAATTAGTAAATTAATGAGTCCCATTACTATCATGTCGTTTTTTAAGAAGACTTTTTGGCTAATAACAATTCCTTGTTACAGGTTTCCATATTTCTCACTACAATACGACTGATTTTACGGGTGATTACATAATAGTTCTCCCAGTGAGATCAGGTCAAGTTAACCCAGAATAGGTTATGTAACAATGAGATTACACAAACACGACTGACTCTGATTGAACACTTAACTGACTGTTAAAGTTGAACCACTCTTGAATAACGTGGTTGTTTCATAATATCTTTTGAATTTTGATATTGTTAATATCATAACGTACATAATTACTGGCCGATTGCTGGTCACGGGCCTCTTCTCAGAATGAGAAGGGTTTAGGCCTTAGTCCACCACGCTGGCCTGGTGCGGGTTGGCAGACTACACACACCATCGAGAACTTTATGGAGCTTCAGGTGTGCAGGTTTCCTCACGATGTTTTTCCTTCACCGTTAACGCAAGTGATAATCAAATTCTGATCCGCACATGAATACCTATCGTTTTGAATTTAATATTTTAATGAAGAGCTCATGGCATATTAACGACCGGCAACACTTGCCGCGGTCAATCCGTGGATGGGTGACCGTTCGTTACACATGGAGAGCACGTTAAACCGTCGTTCCCGGGTGTCATACGAATACCTATTACAGTCGTTACGGGTAATCAGAAGTTCGTAAGTCTGACCACTGATCTAACCTTAGGATATCGGCATTGCCTAGTAACTGGGTTGCGGAGGTCTGATGGCAGTCGCTCCGTGTAAAATACTGGTATTCAAATGTGGCTTCTCTATATCTTGCGACAGATTTTTCAACTACTTCTGCTTAACCGATTCTCCTGAAACTTCGCAAACATATTTAATTCCCATGACAATACAACGTTATAATAATTTCAACCTTCAATCCTCAAGTCCTTATGCAGCAGGGGTACTGCAGAATAAAACCGTGTACCTTAAAAGTTTTATTGAAGGATTATTTTAATAACAAGGGGTGTTTTTCATAACTGGGCACTCTCTCAAAAATTTCGATACAAAAATATAAATATTAATAATATTATGTTAAATCTGTCACTCGGGGGTGTGCAGGGAAGACATTAGTAAGACAAATCTTATTCTTGTTGTATCGCGGTTTTAGTAGGGTGGAGGGGACTGTTAATGTCCGTGTACTTAATAGGTTTGTTATGAATTAGATTTCTGTGCAATTATTGTTTTTTGCTATAATTATGTAATATGACACAAGATGAAAGTGAAAAAGCAGAAAGAGTTATTATATTCAATGATTTTTTGTAAATCCCTTACTGAGACGTGAAATTTATTTATTTATTTTCATTGTGTACTATTTGCTATGCAATTGATTTCATTCGTATTGTGAGTGTGTAGTTTTATCTGTTACTAGCTGTATCCTCACGGCTCCGCCCGTAGCCTATGTTGCTCAGTGATAATGTCTAAGTCAAAGTTTTTTATTTCAAATAGACCAGATTTCAGGCACTTTTAAAACGTCAAAACTAGGTGCACGGTTCCAAAAGGTAGGTTCTATGGAGAAGAGCCAGCAAGAAACTCCATGAATACTCTTTTCAAAATAGTAGTTCATTACAATTCCATTACAGTAGTGTGAGAAATATAATGAGAATAATGCAGGTTAATGTAACAAGTAAACTCACATAAGAGTAACAAATAGAAAAATATGCCTTCTAGGATTGCCATAGCAGTTAAGGGCTGACCAGTCCCGACAGACGGCACCCGTTCACGAGCACGACGTGCACATCCGCAACGGTCAGCTCAACCATATTGTAGAGAACCCAACGACCTGCTATACAACGCCAGCATCAGCAAGACATTTAAGTGAGCATGACAGACTCATACTACCAGACAATAGGCAGTAATATGATATGATTGTAAGTGTATCATTAATAGCTGCACGATGCTCATACTTTACAGTTTGGAAAAATGTAGCTTTCTAACGGCAAAAGAATTTTTGAAATCGGTCCAGTATTTTTTTAAGTTTATTCGTTACATACCAAAATACAAATCTTTCCTCTATATAATATTATATCTATTACTAGCTGTGTCCTCACGGCTCCGCCCGCGTAAGAAGTTTTATTCCAGTAATCAATATAGCCTATGTTACTCAGTGACAATGTAGCTTTCTAACGGTAAAATAATTTTTGAAATCGGTCCAGTAGTTTTTAAGTTTATTCGTTACATACAAAAATACAAATCTTTCCTCTTTATAATATTAGTGTAGATAATACAAGATGAAAGTGAAAAAGCAAAAAGAGTTATATATGATTTTTTGTAAATCCCTCATTGAGACGTGAACATTATTTATTTATTTTCATTGTGTACTATTTGCTATGAAATTGATTTCATTCGTATTGTCAGTTTGCAGTTTTATACTCAATATTATAAAGAGGAAAGATTTGTATTCTTGTATGTAACGAATAAACCTAAAAACTGCTGGACCTATTTCAAAAATTATTTTGCCGTTAGAAAGCTACATTATCACTGAGTAACATAGGCTAAATTTATTACTGGAATAAAACTTCTTACGCGGGCGGAGCCGTGAGGAAACAGCTAGTCTATTATAATATGGCGAGTCTTTTTATACTACACAACTAACCGCCCGCCCGTTCACACAGCGGATCCGTTTTACCGGATCCGTCGGTACTGAATGTTTTGTTCACATCTGTACCGACGGATCAGTTAAACAAATGGCAACTACGTCACATCTGGCAGACAGGATACAATAAAAATAACAGATCCAGTATTTTTTACTGGAATCGGAATACTGTCATGTATGTGAATTCGCTCATACAACTACAGGCGCCATCGCCAATATAAAAACGGATCCTGTAAACAGTTTCTGTGTGAACTAGCTGTTACTTGCATACCGTCGGATCAGTCATCAAAGACTACTTCCTCACCGCACGCTGGGAATAGACGCGTGTTGTAAGATTCAACAAAACCCAGCACGTGACGTGGTAGGATCTAATTATGGCTCTCTCTATTACGCTTTGCTGGCTACCACCTGAAAATTAAGGTCCTGCACTAAGCAGTTAACTGTGGTCAGTTTTGTGTGAAGTTGATGTGCCAACGCGCCTCTGATTCTGCCCAACTAAACTAAATTCAACTAAAATGGTGAAAAGTCCATGTGTTGGTTTTTATCTATACTAATCTATACTAATATTATAAAGAGGAAAGATTTGTATTTTTGTATGTAACGAATAAACATAAAAACTACTGGACCGATTTCAAAAATCCTTTTGCCGTTAGAAAGCTGCATATCACTGAGTAACATAGGCTACGGGCGGAGCCGTGAGGACACAGCTAGTTGATGAATATTTTAATTGGTATTAGTTCTGCCGAGCCTTTTTCACGACTATGTTGGGCTCAGCTTCCAGTCTAATAACCAGATGCGGCTGAATACCAGTATCTTACACGGGGCAACTGCCATCAGGCCTCTGCAACCCAGTTACTGGGCAATGCCGATATCCTAAAGTTAGACCGGTTGTCATACTTTCAGGCTTCTAACTACCCGTAACGACTGTCATAGGTATTCGTATGACACCCGGGACCGACTGTTTAACGTGCTCTCTGAGGCACGGAGGTCTCTCGATATGTAACCATCCACGGATAGGAGTGATATGAAGATTCGAATGACGTTATTGCGACGCACGCTATTTCGAAAAACTTTACGAGTGCTACGCCAGAATCATTTGGGTTGGGTTAAGTTAGAACAGTGACCATTAACGCGCGAAGACGAGCGAGCGAAGCGAGCGTGTCGCGGCAGCGGCCGCCGAGCGCCAGATCCCCTCTATTGTTGGTGAATCATTTGGTATACACTGGCGTACCACTCGTAAACTGTTTCGAAATAGCGTGCTTCGAAATAACGTCATTCGAATCTTCATATCACTCCCCCCACGGATTAACCGCGGCAAGTGCAGCTTAACCTCGCAATTCGTATCATCCGCGGTCGTTAAGCCACGAGCCGTTTTATAAGTGATACATTAAAATAGTATTTTAATATCCTATCCATCAATTGGTACATCTACCCTATAATAATGAGATTCACTTGTAAACATCTGTTCACGATAGGATTAAAATATTATTCTGCTTGGACTCGTGCGCGTCTAGTGAATTACTAATTCCTCTTTTGTTTGATTTCGCGTCTACACGGACGCTTACACAAGAGGGGTAAGCAGAGATCCAAATAAGACATCAAAACGGTTAGTAAAAGAATAACTGTGAAGAATGAGGGAACGGCTAAACCGAATGCGTGGGTCGGAACTTCAAGTATACTCCACCAAGAAGTAAATAGTCTGCTTAGTTGTCGGCAATAAGATTGACAAGCATATCATTTTGGGACCCAGTGCATAATATCAGCAAGCACATTGGGTCAACCGCGCGACGGCGCAACGAGTATTCCCAAGGAGGGTTGATGTCAGGCAGGCGGCCGGTCATAAAACAATAAGCCAAAACCTATAACAATATGGATTTACGAAATACATGTTGTGCCGACCCCCCTAGTGTGGGATAAGGGCAGGAACAAGAAGAAGAATGAGTGAACAGCGATTAACAAAAGGAGGTAAGGCGGATGTCGGTAGAGGACATCCTAGAAGGACATACATCGATGTTATTGGTGAAGTTCTTCACAAAGGACAGGTGCGTAGTACTCTCAACCGGCGTGCGTGTATGACAAGATGTATGAATGTAATGTTATCGGTAGCTGGTAACACTTGACAATGTTGACAAAGGAGGGTAATCGTCAAGATGAATCAACGTACTAGAAGTTATAAAAACAGTGGTCATTCGACTGAGCAGAGGATTCCATGTCGAACAGCTGACCTTTTATATCTGATTTGCTTGTCCTTATTTTCTGATTTTGTGTAAAATGTGTTAACTGTGCGTGGATTCATGTGCGCACAGTATAATTATCACCTGCTTAAAAACGGTGAAGGAAACCGGCATGCCTGAGAGATATTTCTCGACGGCATGTGAAGCCAAGCCAGAGGCCCATGGGCGGCATTAACTCTGACACCAGTTTATTCACTAACCACACGAAAAGAAGAAGAAGAACTGGAGTGACTGACGTGGCTTATAGAATCAGCAAGCTGATATAGCAGTGGGCTGGTCATGTCTGTCGAAGGACTGATGGCCGTTGGAGCCGACGTGTCCTTGAGTCGACCGCGAATGGGCAAAAGCACGTAGGTGGACCAACGACTGGGTACAGAAAGCTGAGGACCCATTTATATACCTTGAGGAATAAAAAAAGCTACCATTGCTAAGAGACTGCTTTGTTGATCTTAGTGGTCACAAGCACGACTGCTGAGCATGGGGTCCTGGGTTCGATCCCCATGTCGGGCAAAGTGTAACTGGGTTTTAACATCAGGAATTTCTCAGTAGCAGCCCGAGTCTGAATTTGTGCCCGGTTAATGGCAATAGGCTCGCCCCGGTCTTACATGGGATTTAAACATAACTGGCGAAACGAGGGGGTATTAAGATACCTCTGCCGGACCCTTCGGGGAATATAAGGCGTGATGTTATGTGTGTATTAAACAAAACAGTTATTGTGACCATAAGGACCGGGCATCTAATATCAGTTACAATAGCAGCGCCATCTAGTAACGAATAGCGACAACAAGTTAGGAATTATAATTAATTGTTTATAAAAGTACAAATCATGACTTTGTAAACATTATTACATTCCTATTAAAAGCATCAAAAATGTATTTAATATAATTAAAGGATTGAATATTACCGTTAAGATGGATTTACTTAATTTAGAAGATGTGAAGGTTTACGTTTCACGTAGCTAGCGACATCTACTGGTAATATGTATACGACTCAACATATCATAACATCACGCCTTACATTCCCCGAAGGGTTCGGCAGAGGTGTTTTTTTAATAACACCCTCGTTTCGCCAGTTAGGTTTAAGTCCCATGTAATAGGGGTCGAGCCTATTGCCATTAACCGGGCACAAATCCAGACTCCGGGCTGCTACTGAGAAATTCCTAATGGAAAAACCCAATAACACTTTACCCGTCCTGGGGATCGAACCCAGGACCCCATGCTCAGCAGTCGCGCTTGCAACCACTAGACCAACAAGTCAGTCGATAGACCAACAAGGCAGTCATGTAAATATTCAACCTCACATTCTTAAAGGGGTGAGCTGTATTCATGCTTGTTCTACATAGCCTTTTCCCAACTACGTTGAAGTCAGCTTCCAGTCTAACCAGATGCGGCTGAATACCAGTATTTTACACGGAGCAACTGCCATCAGACCTCCGCAACCTCATTACTAGGCAATGCTGATATCCTAAGGTTAGACCGGTTGTCAGACTTCCAGATTTCTGACTTCCCGTAACGACTGTCATAGGTATTCGTATGACATCCGGGACCGACAGTTTAACGTGCTCTCCGAGGCACAGAGGGTTCTTGATGTGTAACGAACGGTCACCCATCCACGGACTGACCGCGCCCAGCGCTTAACCTCGCAAATCGTATGATCCGCGCAGTTGGTAATTAGCCATGTGCCCCTTGAGATGTAATTATGCTATAGGAATATAATTATTATCTTTACATAGTATAAAACAAAGTCGCTCCCGCTGTCTGTACGCTTAGATCTTTTAAACTACGCAACGGATTTTAATGCAGTTTTCAGCAATAGATAGAGTGATTCAAGAGGGAGGTTTATATGCCCCACGTTAGTATCTACATTGCACCCGTGCGAAGCCGGGGCGGGTCGCTAGTTATTAATATAATTATGTTTGAAGCAATGATAGCGCAGCGGTTGAACGCTTGCCTTCCATGCAGGAGGGTCTGAGTTCGATACCGGCCCGTACCTCTGACTTTCCGAATTCATGTGCGGATCAGAATTTGATTATCACTTGCGTTAATGGTGAAGGAAAAACATCGTGAGGAAACCTGCACACCTGAGAGGGCTCCATAAAGTTCTCGATGATATTATTTATATATATTGATATTATTAGGTTTTTGGGGGTAAACATTGATTTGAATTTATTTTTGAAGGTTATTTGAAAGAACGTGTTTTGGGGCAAGTTGTCTCAGGTCGACGGGGGCTGGTAGTCACATGTGACAACCAACCCCGTGCATGTCTGGTGCCTTTAAATTTTTGGCTGTTTGGGGTTTTCCTATATTAATGCATTTTTTTCCGAGCTAGTGCAATGCCAAGGCGTCACGAAAGAAAGTCGACTCGTGGACTTGTTTTACCAGCAGTAATGCTGTGTGCTGCAAGAGAAGTTTGAACTTATGGAAAATCAATAAGATCTGTTGCAAAGGATTATGGAATCAATTATCGCACGTTAACTAGGTATTGTAAAAAAATTACTACTGAAGAGATAAACAACGCGGCCGTATCAACACCTACTACGAAAATAGGCTACCAAAGGAATCGACAGATTTTTACCGACGAACAGGAAAAGGAATTAGAAAAATACATACTTCAGGCTTCAAGTATTTATTTTGGATTGGCTCCCAAGGATATCCGCAAAGTTGCTTGCTGCTTCCAATAATATAAAGGTTCCACAGACTTGGGAATCAAACAAATTAGCAGGCGCCGATTGGTTTACATCTTTTATGAAGAGACATCCTGATCTATTCATTAGAACGCCTGAAGCCACCAGTTTGGCTTGGGCCACTAGTTTCAATCCACATAATGTTGGATTTTTTTTTGACAACCTTGAGTCGGTAATGAAACGCCATAGTTTTCAATCTCATGATATATGGAACATGGACGAAACTGGGGTGAGAACAGTGCAAAAACCCAACAAAGTTGTTGCTAGAAAAGGATTTAAGCAAGTCGGTGCTGTTACCTCAGCCGAGAGAGGATCACTAGTTACACTAGCTGCTGCTGTTTCGGGAGGTGGGAATTCAGTTCCGCCTTTCTTCGTTTTCCCCCGGGTGCATTTTAAAGACCATTATATTAGAGATGGGCCAATCGGCTGCAAAGGAGGAAGTAATCCTTCAGGTTGGATGACAGAAGAGCTATTTGTGGCTTTCCTGAAACATTTTCATAGTCATGTGAAATCAAGTAAAGAAAAACCATGTCTCCTGCTTTTAGACAATCATAGCTCTCATCTATCCCTTGAAGGATTAAACTTTGCAAAAGAAAATGGCATAATAATGCTATCGTTCCCACCACACTGCACTCACCGCCTGCAGCCACTAGAGAGATCGGTGTATGGACCTTTAAAAAAATACATTAACAGTGCAATGGATCAGTGGATGATAAATCATCCAGGACAACATATGACGATATATGAAATTATTGCGCAGGCTTTTCCATTGGCGGCAACTCCATCAAATATTCTTACAGGGTTTAAAGCCTGCGGGATTTGTCCATTTAATCGTGATATATTTCAGGAGCATGACTTTATGCCGTCTTCTGTCACAGATAGACCACTAATTACGGGGCCTGACGACGATATCGTCGTACCCGATGCCACAGGGAATCGAGACGAAAACTCTGACCTAGTCGTACTACGCCTGAAGATAATAACACTGGTCCTAATGAACCTGAAATGACTCCACGTGATACTCCTGGCATTGATGAGCCTGTATTAGCTCAAAATTATAACCTGGATCTTAATGTTCGTTCAATGACACCACAAGTTTTAACACACTGCCCGATGTCAGAGCTATCACCGCAGCTTCAAGGGACAAATGAACATTCGGCGACCATTGGTTCTGGCCCTAGTGGATCAACGAGTTCGTTGATAGTTACGCCTCTAATTTTGAAACCTCTGCCAAAAGCTCTTCCACGTAAGTCACAGCGGGTCGATAGAAGAAAATGTAAATCAACAATTTTAACAGACACACCGGAAAAAACCTATTTGGAAGAGAAAAAAAGGAACAAGAAGCTAAGAAAACCAAAGTAACAAAACGTGTGCTGGAAGACAAAAAAGAGCAACAAGCGAAGAAGAAGAAAGTACTGGAACGTACATTAAGTGAAAATAAGGAAAAGAAAATTGTTTCTAAAAGGAAAAAAAAGTCATCTGTCAATGAAGACGATGAGGAAGAGGATGAACTATTTTGCTTGGTCTGCTTATCTCCATACTCTGCTAGCAAGTCTAGGTAAGTCTGGATTAAGTGCCAGGAGTGCAAGTTGTGGGCTCACGAAGCATGCACACCTGGGCTACCTAGTTACACTTGCCAGAATTGTGATTCTGAATATTCAGACTGATTATTTATTTAGACTAATTAAATTAAATTACCTAATTTTAATTACATAATATTACGTCCAAAGAGATTAGAGCCTAACTTGGATTATATTTTTGTTACTAGAATTCTAAGATCTTTTATAGAAGTTTATAGAAGTTAATCGCTGAAAGCGAATTTTGTTATTGTTATCTCTTTTATTAATTACGTGTAAGACATTCCATATTTAGACTGACTAAATATAATTCGTTTCGTTAGGTAATTTTAATTACAAAATATGACGTCCATAGGGATTAGTGACTAATTAAGATTAATTATTATTAATAATAATAATAATTAATCTTAATTAGTCACTAATCCCATAAAGACATTTGTGATTTTCCTGGGTACAATTAGTTACGTAACAACATTTATATCTTCAATAAAAAAACTGATTTGATATAAATAGGTTTTAATTATTAGTTTTCTCCCGTATTCTACAATGTGACTACCTAACCCAACACCTGTGATAAACATCCCTGACACGGGGTTAAATTTCACACTTCTCTTTTTTCATAAAAAGACTAATATTTCCTCCGCACGTAGTGTTAGCGATTAAAAACGTATTTATTTATAAACTAGAATAAATACCCTATCCATCTATATATCATTTGCCCATTCTATCTAAGAACAATAGTACTAAAAATGCAAAAGAAAAAAAATGTGACTTCCAACCCCGGTCTCCCTATTCAGCGACATCTGGTTAGACTGGAAGCTGACCCCAACATAGTTGGGAAAAGGCTAGGTAGAACATGGACTGCTTGTATAATTATGGTCCTTGTGGACCTTGCGGTTCTCCAGGCAATGGGGACGAAGTAAAATACTTAACCCAAGCTAGCTACTACTACTAACATCATGACTACTAGCAACAACAGCACTAAGGACGACCCCTAATGGGACTCGGACCTCAGCTTAGGCGTTGCTTTTTTCATTTCGTGTGGTTAGTGACTAACCTGGTGTCACAGTTTATGCTGCCCATGGATCTCTGACTTAGCTGCACATGCCTTCGAGAAATATCTCTCAGGCATGCCGGTTTCCTCACGGTGTTTTCCTTTACCGTTTTTAAGCAAATGATAATACAATATGCACATGAATCTGAAAAGTCAGAGGTGCGTGCCTTGGGTTCGAACTCGAGGAATAGTCCTCTTAGTAGACTTGGCAGTCCGACGGTCACACCACTAGGTTATCACTGTTGTTAGCGTAGGCGCTGTTGGCGGGAGGACTGGGAGGGAGACAGCTTGATGAGGGCTGAATGAACGGTGTGACTGCGGAGTCTGGAGAGACGACCGGTTCCGCGATGGGAGAGCACGGTGGATCATGAACGGCGGCGGTGGGACGTCGCGATGGGCCTCGCCGGTGAGGATTGTAGAATCAAAGGTTTATTTACCTTTTATACAAAATTAAATAAGCCGGACTGGTTATTGATAAATGATAAACGATGATGATTTTTATTTCTGTAAATAAATCTGTTACAGAAACTTTTACAAGTCAATGTAATGCTTTTTAAGACTAAATGGCGCCGCCATTTCCTATCTGACTAGCTCTGAGAAGAAAAGCCGTAACAAACTCAGAGATCACGATCTCTTTTAAAGTCCAGACATTGTGATATAAAAACTATGCGAGTGTAACAATGTAGGGCAACGTCTGGAATGGCGTTTTGAGGAAAGTGCCATAGCAGGTTTGAGTTGACCTGTCCTAAGTGACGGCACGTATGCATCAGCCATCGCGTAGCTCAAACCTTATTTTACGGGGCTCTACCACCCGACGCACCACGCTCCCAATCAGCCGGAAATTTGCATTAGTCACACAAAAAAATACTTAAAACCGGCAAATAGTTATCTTACAAATGCAAGCCGCACAAATAATCGATAAAGCCGGAAGCATTTATCTTTTTATCTTTTCCAAATCAGATTCGAAATCTTTATTACTTACCAGAAAGTGGTTTCGTCATTTTAATTAAAAAAAACATTGTCGCAAATATTATTTTTTGTTTCTATTTTATTCTTGACTGGGCGCTTTTGGCCCTAATCTCACCTGATGGTAAGCGCAGATAGGGTCTAAGATGGAGCACACGAATACAAGGAACAGAGATATAGAGGGATTCCCACATACCTCTCTGGCTCCCGAATACACACGACGGAACAGAGTAAACTGTCTTATTAGACACTAGCGACCCGCCCCGTCTTCGCATAGGTGCAATGTAGATAGGTACTAATGTGGAGCTGATAAACCTTCCTCTTGAATCACTATCTATTGCTGAAAACTGCATTAAAATCCGTTGCGTAGTTCAAAAGATCTAAGCGTACAGACAGCGGGAGCGACTTTGTTTTATACTATGTAAAGAAAAATAACATGACGCCTGTATTCCCCGAAGGGTTGGGCAGAGGTGTATAGTAACACCCTCATTTTGCCGTTATGTTTAAGTCCCATGTAATAGAGGGCGAGCCTATTGCCATCAACCGGGCACAAATGCAAACTCCGGGCTGCTATTGAGGAATTCCACATGGAAATACCCAATAACACTTTGCCCGACCTGGGTATCGAGCCTAGGACCTCACGATCAGCAGTCGCGCTTATCACCACTAGACCAACGAGGCAGTTATCTTATAAGATCATCATTATCTTCCTGCCCTTATCCCACACTAGGTGGGGTCGGCACAACATGTATTTCATAAATCCATGTTGTTAGAGATTTTGGCTTATTGTTTTATGACCGGCCGCCTACGTGACATCAACCCTCCATGGGAATACTCGTTGCGCTGTCGCGCGGGTGACCCAATGTGCTTGCTGATATTATGCACTGGGTCCCAAAAAGATATGCCTGTCAATCTTATTGCCGACAACTAAGCAGACTATGTTCTTCTTGGTGGAGTATACTTGAAGTTCCTCGACCCACTCATTCAGTTTTGCTAGGTACTTTGGTTCTGACACATCGTAAACTAATATAGCACCGTGAGCGTCTCTGTAAAAACTTGATATCAATGTTCTGTATCGCTCCTGCCCCGCTGTATCCCGAATACCAAGCTTGACTTTAACACCGTTCACATCCATGCTTTTGTAGTCAACTCCGATTGTAGCTGGGAATGATGAATTGTAGTCTCCCGTTGTGAGCGCTAGGACTATCGCGGATTTACCCACATCGCCCTCACCGATTACTAGAATATTTAATGTTGTAATGTAATCCGTATTTGACATCGTTTACAATAGAAATAAATGGCGATTTATAATAATAAAATCAAAAGCGATTCCTTTGTGACGCACTCACAGCAGCTAATCATAATTTTATCGCCTCAAATATACACATTCACGTATATTCCTTAGTTATCTTATTAGATAACTAAGGAACACTTTAGAGGTCTTGTTCCGGCGTCATACATCTCGCCAGAGGGCCAAGGTTATTTTAATGCGTCATAGAAAATTTCATGATAATCGGTCCATCGGTCAAAATGGCCACTATTTTTTACTAAATGTGCTCTCCTGTGAAATTGCGATTATGTAGATGTCTTCTTTTACTTTGCTGCCATCGATATAGTAAAATTACTTTATCTTTGAGGGGGGGGAATCGACCCCACAAGTGGGATGCTTTTGTCAATAAATTTCAGTGTATACAAGGTTAGTCGGAAAGGGGGTACTAAGCTGAAAGGGTGTTAAAGGACCCATAATAAGGGATAACTTTTGTTCTGTTTCCCCAAAACTCGATAATTTAAGAGAAATAGCTTTTCAAAGATTTCGTACAAAATATGCTAAAATCTACCTGTCCATAGCTATGATCAGCTGTGTTTACAATTTAGGACATATTTGTGGTCACGGATTAGAAACTTAATTTTCTGAATACATAACTAAAGCAGGTATGTCTTTTTTTGTTTGAAAAAGCTAAAATTAAAATCATTTCGCATGCAAGTAAATATTTTCGAATTTTGAAATTTTAACACTTGCTTTAAAATAGTTATCAGTAATACTTTAAGTGGCCCGCGGTTTAGTACCCCCTTGCAGACTAACCTTGTATACCGCTCTTGGAGTTTTATTACTACATACTGGGACCACATTGTATAATATGAACTTACGTAAAATAGGTCATAGAGGGAGGCGTGGTTAATTAAAAACAGTGCGGATCATATGATTTGCAAGATTAATCTGCGCTTGCCACGGTCAATCCGTGGATGGGTTACCATTCGTTACACATCGAGACCCCTCCGTGCCTCTGAGAGCACGTTAAACCGTCGGTCCCGGGTGTCATACGAATACCTATGACAGTCGTTACGGATAGTCAGAAACCCAGTAACTGGGTTGCGGAGGTCTGATGGCAATCGCTCTGTGTTAAATACTGGTATTCAGCCGCATCTGATTAGACTGGAGACTGACCACAACATAGTTGGGAAAAGGGTAGGCAAAACAACGTAAAGTGGGTTTTATCTGTCTATATTGGTAGCTTGACAAGTCTAAAGGATGTAATCCAAATCATGTAACTCCTTACAACCTCGTGATGTACTGCTGACATAGATTAAACCTGCATAGGATACGCTTGGATACAATAAACAAAAAAATTACAAGAAGCAAACATGTGCTCTTAACGTGAGGTATTTTAGCGCCCCGAGTTAAATGACCACGCGGCGAGCGATAGCCGCGCAATTCGCTCGGGGCGTTAAAATTCCTCACGTTATAAACATATGTTTACTTCTTGTAATTTTTTTTTATTGAATCCAACAGTGTCCCCTTCAGTGTTAATCTATGTCAGCAGTACATCACGAGGTTTGAAGGAAATTGCGTGAATATTCGAAATTTTTCAACATTATTTTAACAAATCATTCTTCTCCCGGGTTGTTAACATTATAGTATTGTCAGATTGTTTTTATTCTTGTCTTATTGCTTGACGGCAGCGGTATAGTTTCAGTTTTCGTTATCATAATGATAGTATTAAACATCTGCATTCTTAACTTTGGGATGATGCTAATGACGTTCTCAATTTTTGTTAATATTTTTCGAAGAATGCCCCAATTACATGATTTCGTTTACACCCTGTACCTATACCTACACCACAGATAATATTAGGTCCTTACCTATGAAATTGGCGTTTTTTTCTCACAAATAGAGAACCTCGTCACTTCTATGATTTAAAATATTAATCAATTGCTTGATATTATATCGAATAATGACCATCATAGACAACTACCAATAGTAAAAAAACCTTATTATTTATAGTTTTCTAAACATAAAAAATAACTTAAAAATGCCTCCTCTTTTTGTTAGCAGAAATGACCACTATTTTTGTTTTAACTTAGCCAAAACTGATTTTTGTCGCATAATCTAAGTGGCATACGTTATCTTAGTTTTTAAACATTAGTGCATAAAAGTTTTAAAACATCAAAGTTCATAGTTGTTAAATAAATTAAGAAAATGTTAGTATGAAAAATGCAACTTCTTTAAAATTCTCCATACAAAACGCTGATTTCATAGGTGGGGACCTAATATAATTATCTAAACGGAAATGATATTAATCTTTGTCAGTGTTCTGCCAATCGTTGTTTTATCGGACAATGACGTTCAAATTAATTGGAAATGAATGACTCCAAAGTCCAATTTGAGAAATTATTTTTAAATGTTAACTACTTGGTACTAGATAACTGCCTCGTTGGTCTGTGGTGGCAAGCACGACTGCTGATCGTGGGGTCCTGGGTTCAATCCCCGGGTCGGGCAAGATGTTATGTTACTACTAAATCTTCCTCTTAGCCTTTTCCCAATTATCTTGGGGTCAGCTTCCAGTCTAACCAGATGCGGCTGAATACCAGTATTTTACACGGAGCGACTGCCATCAGACCTCCGCAACCCAGTAACTGGGCAATGCCGATATTCTAAGGTTAAACCGTTTGTCAGACTTTCGGGCTTCTGACTACCCGTAACGACTGTCATAGGTATTCATATGACACCCGGGACCGACGGCTTAACGTGCTCTCCGAGGCACGGAGGGGTCTCGATGTGTAACAAATGGTCACCCATCCACGGACTGACCGCGGCAAGCGCAGCTTAACCTCGCAAATCTAACGATCGACGCGGTTGTTATTTAGCCACGAGCCCCTCACTGTTGTGTATGTTATGTTACTACTAAATAATACTTGATAAATAAGACCCAATTTAGCAAAAAAATGTATACAAGGTTAGTAGGAAAGGGGGTACTAAGCCGAAAGGGTGTTAAAGTACCCATAATAAGGGATAACTTTTGTTCTACAACTTTCCCCAAAACTCGATAGTTTAAGAGAAATAGCTTTTCAAAGATTTCGTAAAAAATATGCTAAAATATATCTGTCCATAGCTATGATCAGCTGTTTTTACAATTTAGGTCATATTTGGGGTCACGGATTAGAAAATACATTTTCTGAATTCATGACTAAAGCAGGTATTTTGTTTTTGAAAAAACTAACATAGAAATATTTTTGCATGCAAATAAAAATTATCGAATTTTGAAATTTTAACACTTGCTTTATAATAGTCATCAGTGATACCTGAAGTGGCCCGCGGCTTAGTACGGGTATTAGTCTGAAAGGGGGTCCCCTTTCAGACTAACCTTGTATACACAAGCAACATGTTTGCTTCCAGCAGATTCAACACAGTATTATGCTTTTATGAACCTTAACGGTCAAACAAGATGAGCTGAAACTGTACTTGAAGAAATGGTTCAAAAGATATTCGTGCCTTGATGGGACACTAGTGTCACATAACATCACGCCTGTATTCCCCGAAGGGTTGTGCAGAGGTGTTTAGTAACACCATCATTTCGCCAATGCCAAGAAAAATGAGATAATTAAAAAAAACTGTCTGCCATTATTTTTAATTAGTACATATTTTGTTTTTATCCCGTGTGGGGACGGGCTAAAATTAAAAAAAACTTCCTTAAATTAAAACGTTTGGGGGTAGAATCTACAAGGTTAGTCTGAAAGGGGGTACTAAGCCGCGGGCCACTTAATGTATCACTGAAGATTGTTTTAAAGAAAGTGTTAAAATTAAAAAGATTGTTTATTTTTTTCATGATTTTTTTTTCAAACGTTCTTCATCCCTGCTTTAGTTATGAATTCAGAAAATGGAGTTTTTAATCCGTGACCCCAAATATGACGTAAAATGTAAACACGTCTGGTCATAGCTGCGGATAGACAGAATTTAGCGCATTTTTCATGAAATCTTTGAACAGCTATTACTCTGGAACTATTGACTTTTAGGGAAAGTTGTACTTTAACACCCTTTCGGCTTAGTACCCCCTTTCCGACTAACCTTGTATATGGTTCGGCTGGCTAGTTACCACCCCCACGATAAAGCCAAGCAGTTTACTGTGTTCCGTCGTGTGAATGTGAGAACCAGAGTTTACTCTGTTCCTTAGATTCGTGTGCTCTATCTTAGACACTGTCTGCGCTTACCATCAGTTGATATTAGGGTCAAAGACGACCAAGTAAAGAAAAAGAAAAAAGACTGAATGATAGGTTTGTTTTCGGTTCGCTTTCGGTTCGCCATCAATTCGCCATCAGTTCGGCTCAAGTTCGCTTTAGGTTCGCCTTCAGTTCGGTTGCGATTGATTACCGTTTTTGTTAGTACAATTGGCCTCTTGATCTCAAACTATTGCTTAATTCAGTTTTATCGACATAATTACTTGTGTATTTCCTTCTCAGTGATTTATCGATTGATATAAGTACCTACATACGTGGTAGGTCCGTGATAAATCATGATTTAATTTGGTAAAAACACAATGAAAGGTGACAGGACCAATTGATGTACATCTAATAATTTAATAATTTTGCGAGCTCACATAGCCTTTCCCGACTATGTTGAGGTCAGCTTCTAGTTTAACTAGATGCGGCTAAATACTAATATTTTACACGGAGCGACTGCTATCAAAACTCCGCGGACAATGCCGATATTTTAAGGTTAGACCGATTGTCAGACTTTCGGGCTTCTGACTATGTAACGCTGTCATAGGTATTCGGTTTAACGTGTTCTCTGAAGCTCGGAGGGGTCACGATGTGTAACGAGCGATCCACGATCTCCCATCCACGGACCGACCACTGCAAACGCAGCTTAACCTCAATCTTTCAATGTACGAGGGTTAAATAAGTTTTTTTTTAACTTTACCCCGCTCTAGGATTTCTTCTGCACCATGGGTGCGTTTACGGAAACAAAATCACCCAGACCTGGAACAACTAATCTGTAGGCCATACAAATACTTGTTCAGTATGAGAATCGAACCCACAGCCCGCGGCACAGAAGCCAAGCACTCAGTCACTGCGCTAACCGTGTCGTTTTAGCTGGGTATACCCAAAAAAACAAACACTCAACGTTTACAAAGCTCAGGACTTGAATTTATACATATAAACATAACATTACGCCTGTATTCCCCGAAGGGTTGGGCAGAGGTGTATAGTAACACCCTCATTTCACCGTTTAAGTCCCATGTAAAAGGGGGCGAGCCTTCTTCATCTCCCTGCCCTTATCCCACACTAGGTGGGGTTGGCACAACATGTATTTCATAAATCCATGTTGTTAGAGGTTTTGGCTTATTGTTTTATGACAGGCCGCCTGCCTGACGTCAACCCTCCTTGGGAATACTCGTTGCGCCGTCGCGCGGGTGACCTTGCTTGCTGATATTATGCACTGGGTCCCAAAATAATATGCTTGTCAGTCTTATTGCCGACAACTAAGCAGGCTGTGTTCTTCTTGGTCGAGTATACTTGCAGTTCCTCGAACCACTCATTCAGTTTTGCTAGGGACTTTGGCTCTTACACATCGTAAACTAATATAGCACCGTGAGCTTCTTTGTAAAATTTTGTGGTTAATGTTCTGTGTTGCTCCTATCCCACTGTATCCCAAATACCAAGCTTGACTTTACCACCGTTCACGTCCATGACTTTACATTTGTGGTCAACTCCGATTGTAGCTGAGAATGATGGATTGTAGCCTCCCGTTGTGAACGCTAGGATTTATCCACACCGCACTCACCGATAAAATAATTCACAAATTATATCAACGTAAAAAATCGATTTTTTTTAAATATAATGTCATAATCAAAAGGGGGCGAGCCTATTACCATCAACCGGACACAAATCCAAACTCCGGGCTGCTACTGAGAAATTCCACACGGAAAATCCCAATAACACTTTGCCCGACCTAGGGATGGAACCCAAGACATCACGATCAGCAGTCGCGCTTGCCACCTCTAGACCAGTGAGGCAGTTGTGTTTTTGATATTTAATGATTTAGCTTCGCGACAATTGGTGCTTCATCATATTTGTGGTCAGTGCAGTATGTCTTCTTCTTCCATACATCTCTATTAGCCGTTATTTCAGTAGTCATCCCCTTTCTAGCCATATCATCTTTCACACTATCCATCCATCGTTTCTTTAGTCTTTCTCTACTCTTCTAACCATCCACATTCATACTCAATACTTTCCTCACGACATGTTCCTCGTTCCTCCGCATCACATGCCTATACCATGACAACCGGTTTCCACACAACTTCTCAGTCACCGGCGCTACTTTCAGGCTTCCTCTTACATACTCATTTCTGTATTATAACTTTCGTGAGACACATTCATATTTATGATTAGTTACGGTTTACTCACGTGCATTTTCCGGGATTGCTCGACTAGTTTTGGACCCAAACGGAGCCCTTAATCATGAGCTGATCACGCCGCCAGGTCGCGTGTCGAACTAGCGCTGCACCACGCCGCGTAGCGTTGCGCCCGCGACGGGAGGGGCGCGCTCTGTGTCGGTATTGCTCGTGCATCTTCGTCACGTGTCGTGTTCGGGTTGTTGAAGGACTGAGTGCCGGTGCATGCCGTGCTAACTACGTCACCCTCCAAACTAGTCGGGCAATCCCGGAAAATGCACGTGAGTAAACTGTGACTAATCATAAATATACTATGCGTGCCAAATAAGAATAGGATCGTGCTTGCTACAACTTCACTCAATAGCTGTCAAATTAGTAGTGATAGCAAAAAAAAGTGTGAAAAAAATGTTATATTTTTTTATTCATAGATTTCATTATTATTTATATTATTTTTTATAAAATATTATTTCTTGAATTCCATAAATAGATAATTTTGGATAAATTAATAATATTTGGAAACAGTATTCATTAAAAAAATTTACCAATATATATAGTTAACTTCATGAAATGCTACTGGTCACCCTAATATATCGCCCTAATAATAATATAATTAATATGTAATTAATTTGGCGTAAAATTGGTTAGAAATACCAAAAAAGTGGACAAAAAACAATTAAACTGAGTATAATTTCTTTAATTACTTATTTGCACACCTCACGCTTTGGTAATGAAGTTCACGAGTATTGCTGAACAAAATGGCGTCTTGACAGTACTATTCTTAGTTGGCACGCATAGTACTGATTTCTAATTCTATCTATTCGCGTATTGAAGATTGGTGCTTCTACCTCACTAAATAGTTAGCAGTAGTAATTTCTTGCTATCTAGATCTTAGATTATCTATGATTGTTATCTAAATTGTTAGATTATATCTATTTACTTACTGTGGGCGATATTGTATCTAAAATTATCTTAGGCATAGTGGAATATTTGGTACCTATCTACTGTGTTACTATCAAATTAAATTTGAGTGCATTCAAATTGTATCTACGTGTAAAGATACGATTTACAAGGTTAAGCTGCGCTTGCCGCGGTCAGTCCGTGGGGGTGACCATTCGTTACACATGGAGACCCCTCTGAGCCTCGGAGAGCACGTTAAACAGTCGGTCCTGGGTGTCATACGAATACCTATGACAGTCGTTACGGGTATTTAGAAGCCCAAAAGTCTGACAATCGGTCTAACCTTAGGATATCGGTATTGTCCAGTAACTGAGTTGCGGAGGTCTGATAGCAGTTGCTCCATGTAAAATACTGGTGTTAAGTCACATCTGGGTAGACTGGAAGCTGATCCTAACATAGTTGGGAAAAGACTAGGCAGAACGAACGTGTAAAGGTCAGAGGCGTAGGGGCCCTAATGGGCCTTATAACAAGACTAGCGGCCCGTCCATTGCACGGGTGGATATTTTTCCCGTTTTTGCAACATTGGCCATAGCGTGATTTTATATAGCCTATAACCTTCCTCGATAAATGGACTATCCAACACAAAAATAATTTTTCAATTCCAACCAGTAATTCCTGAGATTAGCGCGTTCAAACAAACAAACAAACTCTTCAGCTTTATAATATTAAGTATAGATAAATCCAACCGTATATCAATTTTCTATTTTTTTGTATTGGTTACGCGTTTTGGGGCCCATCTAGCTCGGGGGCCCTATATCATTGATACAACTGATATAGCGGTAGTTACGTCTCTGCATACTACAGGGTGTAAACAAAATCATTAATTCCTTCAAACCTCGTGATGTACTGCTGACATAGATTAACCATGCACAGGATACTTTAGGATTAAATTTAAAAAAAAAATGACAAAAAGTTAATATGTGTTCTTAAGGTGAGGCCTTTTAGCGCCCCGAGTTAAATGACCGCCCGGTGAACGATACTGCGCGATTCGCTCGGAGCGTTAAAATGCCTCACGTGAATAACACATGTTTACTTATTGTATTTTTTTAAAAACTGAATCCAATAGTATCCCGTGCAGTGTTAATCTATGTCAGCAGTACATCACGAGGTTTGAAGGAATTACATGATTTCGTTTACACTCTGTCTATTACGTCCAGCACCCCCTGTACAGTCAGCCCCACTACCAACCTCGCTGACTGGATAATTTGCACACCACAGGATGAACTATGATCGTATAACTCTTGCCGAGATAAGAAAAGAAGAAAATGACTTCTAAACTGACACACCTAAGATCTTAGGTTAATGATTAGTAGAGGAGAGGTCCACCGAGGGTTGGCGGACCGGGACCTGCGGGGTTGCAGTGCATGCTTTTGCGAATCCCGTGACGCCAGCCGAACGGTCAAGAGGAGGAACACCGTTGGTTTTTAGCCGGTGAGAATCCGGCAGACCCCCTCACCTTCCCCGGGTGAGGGACATCCATGAGAATTTAAAAAAAAGATAAAAAAAAATAATGTTAGTAATTGGTCTTCGTTACGCTCCAACCAGATACCCCCGGCGTACAATGCTCGTCAAATAACTAAAACCAAGATGGCATCGACTGTCAAACTTGAGGGGTTTACTAGTAGCCGCTGAAGAGTTCCACTATCCACCTCCTAGCTCCATCATATGATCCTGAACACCAAGTGCAATCTATTGGACTCATCAAAACGAATCATATGACCCGAACCTCGCATAGATCACGCAGTCGACGCCATCTTAGTTCTAGTTATTTGACGCGCACTGTACTAGTAAAACGCGGCAACTAATACTACGCCGAAGACGGCGTACTCGAGCCAGTCTAGTTGCAACCAAAGTGTGACGTTGACGTGCCGCGTGTTCAATTTTTTTTTCATATGGTATAGATTTGCTCTTGACTCTAGCAGCAATGATAGCCTAGTTGTGTGACCGTCGGACTGCCAAGTCATAGGTCTCAAGTTCGAACCCAAGGCACGCACCTCTGACTTTTCGGATTCATGTGCGTATTGTATAATTATCACTTGCTTAAAAAAACGCTGAAGGAAAACATCGTGAGGAAACCGGCATGCCTGAAAGATATTTCTCGACGGCATGTGAAGCCAAGTCAGAGGCCCATGGGCGGCATAAACTCTGACACAAGGTTAGTCACTAACCACACGAAAAGAAGAAGAAGAAGACTCTAGTATAGGTCAGAGGTGACGGAGACAAAATCTACGATGGAGTGAGCTTACCCAGAAGAAACCTGTTCACTCTAACTTTCAAGAGATTCGGGTTGTATGCGTTCGGGAACACAGACGCAGGTAGTTAGTTCCACTCTTTTGCCATGCGCATTATGAAAGATGTTTGGAAGTGCTTAGTGCGAGTTGGTGGAATGGCAACTAGGTATGGATGGTAACTTGCAGTCCGTCTAGATGTCCGATGGTAGAAGGGGGCCGGTGGGATGAGGTTGTGGAGTTCTTGAGCACTCACCAAAGTACAGTCTATAAAGACCAACAAGCAGGCAACCTTGCGGCAATGAGCCAAGCTATGAAGCTTGGCATCCACCAGTTTTACATCGACATTGAGCCTCTTAAACTAGTAAAAAACGAAATGATTCATAATCTAAAGTAAAAAATGCTGGTTTGCGTAGTGAAACTGTAAAAACAAAACTACAAGAAATAAGATTGTTGCAAATGTCGATATAAAGTTGTCGTATTCAAGGAGTTATTGTTCTTACGTAGAACGGTATCCGTGGCATGCGGGCGGTGCTTTAGAGGACCCGACGCCCGAACAGTAACAGGCCCGAGAAGGCGGCGCGCAGTGTTCCGTGCGCGCTTCTCAGGAGGCAGGCAAGACCCCACAGAGGAGAGGTCCGCCAGAGGATGGCGGACCGGGACCTGCCGGGGTTGCGGTGCATACTTTTGCAAAGCCCGCGACCCAGGCCAAACGGTCAGGAGGAGGAACACCGTTGGATTTTAGCCGGTAGGACACCAGACCCCCTCGCCTTCCCCGGGCGAGGGACATGCATGAGGATTTACCAATAACAAAAATTGTATGTAGTCTATTTATATATATTAATCTAATCCTAAAAAAAACGTGATACAATTAACGTGATTTCAACGAAGTACTCCAAAGATTTTTTCCTAGATAATTGTAATTAGAATAATAATTTTGTATTTAATCTAATAACACACGCATTAACTATATAATTCGCGATCTACCGTGTTCTTGGATCAAATCACTCAATAATTACTGAGATAGAGAATGATGTATGTTCCTAACATTTAATCATATATTAAACTTGCAAACCCGAAGGGCTTGGCAGAGGTGTTTTTAGTACACCCTCGTTTCGCCAGTTATGTTTAAATCCCACGTAATAGGGGGCGAGCCTATTGCCATTAACCGGGCACAAATCCAGACATCGGGCTGCTACTGAGAAATTCTTAATGGAAAAACCGAATAACGCTTTGCCCGACCTGGGGGTCGAACCCAGGACCCCATGCTCAGCGGTCGCGCTTGCGACCATTTTGGTATAGTCAGGTAGGAGGGGGGAGCGAAACAATAGACGAGCTCTGTCGGTTTCCTTTCTGGTCAAGCAGAGTGCACTAGCGGGTGCGGGGGGGGGGGGGGGGGGGCAAGACCATCTGCAAGCAGTCGAATAGGAAAAAAAAAGGAATTTGTACGTGGAAGTACTCCCACCATACCTATTTCTGCCGCCAAGCATTGCTGTGTTCCAGTTTGAAGGGTGTGGGTGCCGGTGACATTACCGTAGGGAAAAGGTTTAGTGTTCCTCCTACTAAAAGAGAGGATCCTCCTACCAGGGGGATCTTATGCCTGGCGGGCTACTACCCAACGGTTGATGTTGGAAAGTTGTATATATAAGGTCCAACCAAAATACCTGGACAAACTTTTACACAGTGTTCAGTACGTTTAAATAAACATATCTATGCAAAAACAAACGAGATCAAAGTGATTTTTTTCTGACTAAAAAATAATAACGGTTTAAATTGCCTGTACTCTCTAAGAATAAACTCATCCATTTTTTATGCATCGACCGTCGCTTGGGCGCGCGGCACTTTTGCGCCGTGTTTTACCTAATAGGCGAAGTGAAAAATGCAAAAAAAAAATATAATTAAATTAAAATAAATGATGAAAATAAATTTTTGGTTAGAAAAAAAAAAAACACTTGGATCTCGTTTTTTTTTGCATGAATATGTTTAGTTAAACGTACTGAACACTGTGTAAAAGTTTGTCCAGGTATTTTGGTTAGACCTTATATACTAACTCCGTGTCAAATCTTGATACCGCGACGCAAGATTTGTGACATATCATCTGACAGTTGTCATTGTTGTCGCTGTAGTCTGCTAGACATTCGTCGTGCTGCGTAGTTCTCAAGTGGCGTGATAGAGGCCGCCACATCTGTAAGGTTGGTATCGTATCAGCAATCTTCTTGGTGCATTAGAGCCTCCACGAGTGACGAATACTTAAGTACGTCCATCGCCCCCTGTGCAGTCAGCCCTGCTACCAACCTTGCTGACTGGATAATCTTTTCTGGCTAATCTTTTCAGCTGAAATATATTTTCTCATTAAGTAGTACCTATTAAGAAAGGAGAAATAATTAAATGACTCGCGATATAAAAGTTTTATCAGGAAAAAAATCCTGCTATTAATCTGAACACCTCGACTAGAACCCATATTCTAAGACGTTCCTCCAAAACTTACTCGACTCATACTCGACTCAGAACGGCCTCGAAACCACCTTCAAAATTGTATTCTTAGTCGCAATTTCGAGTGAACTTTGAGGTTCCTCGATGGAGTCATTACATCATAATTTGAATTATCTGCATCGCGCAAATAACGCCGCGATAAAAAATTGTAAGGATTATCGTAAGCATATTCGACAAAGTCTTCAAAATTATTTTTTATTACATACGAACTTTGGCACTTCCTTCCTTAAGGTAGTTTCCTAGGTACCTTGAGTTTGACAGATGATTCCTTACGTCGACTGAGGAAAAATCTCGAGTCGAGGAGGTTTATATCAATTCGAGGTGGAGTCGAGTCGGGTAAGTTTTGGAGGAACGTCTTAGAATATGGGTGTAGGTTAGATCAGGTTAGAAGTGTGGTCTGCCGGGGTTGCGGTGCATGCTAATGCGAACCCCGTGACCCCGGCTGACTGTCAGGAGGAGGAACACCGTGGGATTTTAGCCGGTAAGAGTCCGGCAGATACCCTCGCCTTCCTCGGACGAGGGACATCCATGAGGATCTTCCCACGACAAAATAAAAGTTAGAAGTGTGGTTATTTCTTTTTAACAACTCAGAAAAGCTTATTGTTGAAAATTTTACATATTTTTCCCCGCTGATCACGCATCGCTGACCAAAACCTACTTGGTATCGAACCCAGGACCTCACCATCAGCAGTCGCGCTTGCCACCACTAGACCAACGAGGTAGAATACATAATAAAAAAAAACATTTTTATTTTGCTCGACTTACCTTTGGCGGACGGGTTGGTGATCACCTGCGGGCGGCGGGTAAGGGTACCCGCCGCCCGACCAGTAACAGGCCCGAGAAGGCGGCACACGGTGTTACGCGCGCGCCTCTGAAGGGGACGTGGGGCATCCCCGCAGAGGAGATATTTGCCAGAGGCTGGCGGACCGGGACCTGCCGGGGTTGTGGTGCATGCGAATTCCGCGACCCCGGGCGACGGTCAGGAGGAGGAACACCTTAGGTTTTTAGCCGGTAAGAGTCCGGCAAAACCCACGAGGGTATTTCAACGATAAAAAAACAGGAGGACGCTTCTGCCCACCCTCCTGACGTCACTCTTTAGTGGCTGTTAACGACACAAAAAGAGGCCACAGTGTCTAGTAAAGATATTGGCCCCAACATAATTCTGATGCGTGTTTTTGTAAGTGTCATTTACCTCGTCAAAGAATGATTGCAATGCAATTGCCCTTAATTGGATAATAATTATAAAAAAACAACTTTTCAGTTAAGCTGTTTTATCTTGCAGTACCCCTGCAGTGCGATTTGAGGATTGAAGGTTGAAATTATTATAATGTTGTATTGTCATGGGAATTGAATTTGTGTGCGAAGTTTCAGGAGAATCGGTTAAGCGGAAGTAGTTGAAAAATCTGTCGCAATATTTGGATCGAACAAACAAATATACGAAACGAAGATAATAAAATAATTAAAAGGAAAGTGTCGTGTTCTTGAGATACGTATCTATTATCCTTGAGTTACCTTTGCGATACCTACGGGTGGAGTATATGAGTGACCCCCACGGGTGGCCTATTATTTGCTAGGAACTAAACAACTTTTATAATTCTCACCTTCTAGTATTTAATAATCATTAAATTACACTAGTAATATGTATTATAAGGGTTAGTTCCCCCCTCTGTAGCCCCAAAGTATGCGCGCATGCAGTTCTCGTTCATAGTTTGCGTGCAACGCATGCGCTGCACACTTCCACCGGGAGCGGGACCCTGTCAGAGACCGGTGGGCCTCAAGATCCCAGGCTGGCCGGCGGTCGGTCTCTTCCTCGCTGTCATGGTGGTGACATCGGCGGCGAGTAGAATTCGTCGCTCGAGCTCGACGCAACTGCGGCCGATGTTACATCACTCACGATTGAGGAGAACAGCGGCTGCGAGGTGGAGCTGAGCGACGAAACCGACGGTCTTGGACGTGTGTTATGGGTTTTCGCCCGGCTTCTTGTCAACATTATAAACTACCACCTGCCCGCAGCTTCGCTTGTGTGATTTGTTTTCACCGCCTTAGATCAAGTATTTTGAAAAATCCTTCCATGATGGATGCCTTTGTCATAAAAGGTACCTACTGTCAAAATTTCAAGTTTCTAACCTCATCGGTTTAGGCTGTGCGTTGATAGATCAGTCAGTCAGTCAGTTCCTTTTATACAGATGTGAAAGTAATAAATATTGAGTATTGAGTAAGTTTGTGATGATGTTTGTTACTCAATCACGCATAAACGGCTGAACACATTTGGATGAAATTCGGCACACAGATAGATCATATCCTGGATTAACACGTAGAATACTTTTTATCCGGGTACATGGAGTAGTTCTCCTGCTTCAAGTATACTCCACCAAGAAGAACATAGTCTGCTTAGTTGTTCGCAATAAGATTGACAAGCATATCATTTTGGGACCCAATGCATAATATCGGCAAGCACAATGGGTCACCCGCGCGACGGCGCAACGAGTATTCCCAAGGAGGGTTGATGTCAGGCAGGCGGCCGGTCATAAAACTATAAGCCAAAACCGTTACCAATATCGATTTACGAAATACATGCTATGCCGACCCCAGTGTGGGATAAGGGCAGGAAGAAGAAGTAGTTGAAAAATCTGTTGCAAGATTTGGAACAAACACAAATATACGAAGTGAAGCTAATTAAAACCGTTTAAAAATACAAGTCCTCCGTCGCTGGGCAAGCGAGCCTTGGCCAGGATCCCGCCAGCTCAGTAAGGGTTAAAACTGACAGACATTACATAAGCAGCTGACACAAATTCTCAGCCCGAGAATGCAAATATCGTGAGGAAACCTGCACACCTGAGAGGGCTCTAAAAAGTTCTCGATGGTGTGTGTAGTCTGCCAACACGCACCATGCCAGCGTGGTGGACATAGGCCTAAACTTTTCTCATTCTAGCAAGAAGCCCTTGTCCAGTGAGACCTCTAACAACATTGATTTACGAAAAACGTTGTGCTGACCCCACCTAGTGTGGGATAAGGGCAGGGAGAAGAACAAGACCTGCCGGGGTTGCGGTGCATGCTTTTGCGAATCCCGCGACCCTGGCCGTACGGTCAGGAGAAGGAACACCGTTGGTTTTTAGCCGGTAAGAGTCCGGCAGACCCCCTCGCCTTCCCCGGGCGAGGGACATCCATGAGGATTTTCAAATGAGAAAAAAAAAAAAAAAAAAAAAAAAAAAAAAGGGAGAAGAACAAAAAACAACAGCAATTTAGCTATTCCTCAATAAAATTATCTACAATGCACTTAGTTAATAATAGCCGCATTACATAACATCACGCCCGTAATCCCCGAAGGGTTATGCAGAGGTATATAGTAACACCCTCATTTCGCCGTTATGTTTAAGTCCCATGTAATAGGGGGCAAGCCTATTGACATCAACCGGGCACAAATCCAACTGTTAATATTTTAATTGTTACCTGTTAACAAATTGTTATTATTTTATTCATAATCCTATAATATCGTGTTAAACTTTCACGGCAAACCAGATTGACTATCTTTTTCTTAGAATGTGTTTGGGTTGGAAGACGTGAGCTCTTCGCTTCCGGTGATATGCCAAAATACAAATTCAATTGAAAAAATACAATCCTATTATGAATTAAAATGTTTTTAATATTGAATATTAAGTACTGAGGTTCCGTACGTAAATTTTTTATACAAGGTTAGTCGGAAAGGGGGTACTAAGCCGCGGGCCACTTATTGTATCACTGATGATTGTTTTAAAGAAAATGTTAAAATTTAAAAATTCGGTATAAAAAATCCCCAAAAAAATTGTTTTTTCAATAATTATTCATCCCTGCTATAGTTATGAATTCAGAAAATGGAGTTTCTAATCCGTGACCCCAAATATGACGTAAAATGTAAACACGTCTGATCATAGCTGAGGATAGATAGAATTTAGAGTATTTTTCATGAAATCTTTGAACAGCTATTTCTCTTGAACTACTGAATTTTGGGGAAAGTTGTAGAACAAAAGTTATCCATTACCATGGGTACTTTAACACTCTTTCGGCTTAGTACCCCGTTTCCGACTAACCTTAGATTTTTTTCCGAATCGTGTGTAGCGACATCTACCACGCTACATGCGAACTACATAGCACGACGATTGTGTAGCAGACTACAGCGACCATAATGACAACTCCGAAATATGACGTCACAGAATCCTGCATCGCGATATCAAGATTTGACACGCAGATAGTAATTACACAATTTTCTAACATCAACCGTTGGGCAGTAGCCCGCCAGGCATAAGACCCGCCTGGTAGGAGGAACCTCCCTTTTCGTTGGAGGAACACCATACCTCGTTTCTCCACACAGCAAGGTAACGCAAAACGAAAGCAGATGGCAGCACCTCCATACTTAGTTATTTCAACCAATCAGAACCACCTCCTCTCCTGCCTCCTTGCCTTTTCCAAACTATATTGGGGTCAGCTCCCAGTCTAACCAGATGCGGCTGAATACCAGTATTTTACACGGAGCGGCTGCCATCAGACCTCCGCAACCCAGTTACTGAGCAATGCCGATAGTCTAAGGTTAGACAGGTTGTCATAGTTTCGGGTTTCTGACTACCCGTAACGACTAACGACAGTTTAACGTGCTCTCCGAGGCACGGGGGAGTCTTCACTCAGAACCAGAACCATCTGATTGATATTAGCAATAATGTCAAGCACATTTTAATCATTATGAGTGAATTGGAACAATCGAACGTGGCGCCATTAATTCTACAGTTACAAATCAAATCAAATCATTTATTTTGTGAACATAAGTAAAAAATAGGTGGAAAAATATGTAAAATTCAGAGACTGTCTATGTTCCGCCGTTAAGCATACAAAATGTTAACAAAAAAATAAATTACATTAAAATCAAAATGTCAGAAGAATAAAATGTCAGTACAAGTAAATTAAATCAAATATGCGAATAGAAATAATTAATAAAAAAATAAATGTCAACATTATAATTTACATACATACATAAACTCACGCCTTTTTCCCATGGGGGTAGGCAGAAACTATAGAACGCCACATGCTACGACTCTTACATACCCCTTTCGCTTCATCCACATTCATACATCTTGTCATACACGCACGCCGGTTGAGAGTACTACGCACCTGACCTTTGTGAAGAACATCACCAATAACATCGATGTATGTCCTTCTAGGACGTCCTCTACCGGCGTTCCCATTAATATCCGCCTTATAAATTCCTTTTGTTAATCGCCGTTCACTCATTCTCTCAACATTATAATTTGTCACTCAAAAAATCGCTAACAGAATAATACACTTTGTCAGTCAATAATTGTTTAAGTCTGCTTTTAAATTCATTGAGGTTGTTACAGTCTTTAATTCTTTTTAGGTATTTTATTGTACCTACTCCACTGTGTCATGGTTTTGGAAATACTTTTTATATATAGAATAACTTTTTATTAAGTAGATACGCAGTAAACTTACACCAGCAACGACATATTTCGAAAATGACGTGCCATGAATGGAGTGTTTAAAAATTACTTAACGACTGGATATTTTCAGCTGAAAAATCGTCGAATAAAACTTATGGTAGACTTACATTGATCCAGTACTTAGATCCAGTGTCACTGAATTCCAGCATTGGATTGGAATTGGACCAAAGGCATTCAAATATAGTGTGGTTGGACACTGGACTGGATTGAAAATTTACACGTATGTTTACACTAGTACAGTGCTAATTCTGCATTGTAATCTAGCGACGCTATTATCCAGTTAAAGGGCAGGGTTAATCCGCCTATAAAACAAAACCGCATAAAAGCATAATGCTGTGTTGAATCTCCACTGGAAGCAAACATGTTGCTTATTTCTATACATTTCCTTGCTGTAACGGGTGTTATTTGTCTAATGTTATATTAAATTCAGCTGAGTGTACGACGGGAATTCACTCTTGTTGAATATATAATTAAACTACTCCGCGGAATACAAAATAATCTGAGAGAACTACAGCGGTTTAGTATTTGTGTACCGGACCGCTACGTGTGGAGGCGGCGGCGCCCGCCACTGTTGCTGGTACCACCAGCGAGGACCAACTTACTGGCAAAAACACCTATAACCCGAGCAATACACACTATCAATAAAATTCACGTACGAATTGACGTATTTACATGTACTAGGAGTGAACTCGCAAGGGCACTATTATTTATACTATGTTACACATAAGTTGTGATAGGTTAGGCAAAATATGTTTTTGTATTGATAAATGTGTAGTATTAAGTACTAAATGTTATATAAGAGTTGTTTTGTGTTTTTGTTATGTTAGAGATTTATATAATTTAGGTTAGGTAGTATGTTATAGAAGTTCCTTATTAGGTTAATTTAATATTGTTAATATATAAATACCACACTATCGCATTAGGTTAATCCTGTTATGATAGTTGTAAGGGTGATTATAAATAAATAAATAAAAATTATAAGGAGGTACACGTGAACAAAATCAACATCAAAATCAAAAAGAATTATAATTATCACATAAACCAATACAGGTGCTTATGAAAAGTCGAATTTAGATGCACAGTTCTAATTAGTCGTTTCCTATGGAGAAGAGCCGGCAAGAAACTCCATGGTTACTCTTTCAAAAATAATATCTTTAACAATTTCAGTGGATACAGTACAATGATTTAGGATAGTGAGAGAACAATGGAGTCCTGACCACAGACCAATGAGTAATGTAGTACTGAAAGACTTGAGTACAAAAATTAACAAACAAAACTAAAATAAAAAAGCAATATGAATAATAGTAATTTACAAATTTATAGATGCAGGTCCACAAAGTTCTCACATTTACAAAAGTGAAAAGGAAGCTAAACCACAGAATGAATAGTAACAAGAAGCTAAACTATATAAAACAATTGACATAACTAAATGTCATCAAAACTTAGCTAAAAAATCATTGTAAAATAAGGTAAAGATATCTTGAGAGTAATGATAGTAATAAAAAAATAAAAAATATAAAACGGCAGCGGAAGGGCGTTTTGCGGGGCTATCTCTATTATTGTCATCGTTCAGAAAGTTCTAAGTAATTAGGTTAAGCCTATTTTGATTTGATATAATAAGTCTGTAGCCAAACCCAAACATAGATGAAAAAATGATGCTCCAACAAAATCCATTAAAAACTTTAAAATTTCTGCAAAACTTCTGAATTTGCATCATCATCAAGATTAATGGTTTTTCTCTTCCTCCTAAGGAACCCTAAAACGGTATCACACGTGTTTACAACCGAATCGTTGTTGTTTTAATCGCCCATTATCGTAGTTTATCTAAAGATATTGGGGTATATAATATAATTCATTACCCAAACTCAATGCATTGCTAAAAAAGTCTCTGACTGTGTCAGCAAACAAAATACTAACAAGAAAAGGAATGATAAGTGAGTTTTAATTTTGTTTATTTATATATCATAAGATATCGGCATTACCCAGTAACTGGGTTGCGGAGGTCTGATGTCAGTCGCTCAGTGTAAAATACTGGTATTCAGCCGCATCTGGTTAGACTGGAAGCTGAGCCCAACATAGTTGGTAAAAAGCTAGACAGGCCAATTCTACTGTCAAAATTGTTGAAAAAACTCAAACGTTTTGACAGACCGAGAACTGACAAAATATTATTTTGGTGTGTTTGAAATTTATCCCGTGTACTAGAATATAAAACTCCATCACCGCATGCCGGGAATAGACGCGTGTTGTAAGATTTAACAAAACACAGCACGCGACGTGGTAGGATCTATACGGTCCTCCTGTCTCATCAGTTTACTGTGTTTCATCTTAGACCTTGTCTGCGCTTACCATAAGGTGCGAGTAGGGTTAAAAGCGACCAATTATAGAAACAATTTTGACAGTTTTAAGCAAAACTGTCAAAATGTTTGGTTTGGTAATGGTTTGTTTGTGATGTGTCAACAATTTTGAATGTAGAATTTGCCACGAGTTCTAAAGTTGTTCAAAAGATTGTCATACGATTGCATCATTGGTGGTGGTGCCGAGTGGGCGAACCAACTTGCTGCAGCGGGCGCCGCTGACGCGTGGCTTGCGCACGCTCGTCGCGGTAGCTGAACAGAGTAATATATTTTCGTGTACATTGAGCGAATTCACAAGGGCTACTTATTGGTTATTATGTTACGAAATAATTATTTGTAAATAAAAAACTATTTAGGCTTGTAAATTAACTGCTCTATCGCATTAGGTCCGTACCTGTAATGATAGCTGTAAGTTTGTTATGTAATAAATAAATAAATAAAATCATACTACGAATCTGATTTTGCATAGAACTTTGACGGTTAAACCATCTGTCTAAATTCCATATTCTTAGATCCAATCAATTTAGTTGAAGAACCTTGTTGTTTTGCGATTTTCAAGATGAATCTTGCCAAATACTTGATTCCAAAATACTTTAAGATCTCTGACCTCTTTTGCACAAGCAGTTAGGTAGTTCAATAAAAGTTATTTTTAAAACCAAGTGTTACTGTTTTGACATCGAAAAACGACAAAAAAAATGTTCCAGCTCTCGTCGTCCGTGTTTTCGTGAAACTAAAAACATAAATTGAGTATTTTTTTTAGATTTTTTTGAGTTTTTTCTTTATTTTTTTTTCGTTTTTTTTTATACTACGGTGATTCTTGTCAACATATTTCTAGTTGTAAATTGTTAAATACGAAATCCAACACGGAAGTCCGTTTTTTTGTAAAAAAATAATCAATTTATTGCAACAGATATCATAACTATGAAGAAACGTGTAAAACAATGATTCATTTTAATCATAGGTTATCGGATTATGGTTTAATTTCCGCCTTAAGTATTTAATCGTTACTTTTTAAATGCGTCAATCCACTTTATTTTGTGTAAACAAAAATAATTATGGATTTAAAAAAAAATTGTACTTAATATTGATCCTTTAAGTAATTGTTTGCTTGTTGTTTTTTTTTTTATTAAATTGCGTTACTTCGCTGCTCCATAAAAAACCATAATTAATCAAATAAGTTCTTTTTAATAAACAGAATCTTATTTTATCAGTGACTAGCCGTGTCCTCATGGCTCCGCCCGCGTAAGAAGTTTTATTCCAGTAATAAATATAGCCTATGTTACTCAGTGATAATGTAGCTTACTAACGGCAAAAGTATTTTTGAAATCGGTCCAGTAGTTTTTAAGTTTATTAGTTACATACAAAAATACAAATCTTTCCTCTTTATAATATTAGTATAGATATCTTACTGTTGTTACCAATTTGCTGACTTACAACAGCTTAGTAACAATATTGAAGATTCTAAAAATAAAATTCAATTTTAGGGAATAATTTAGATAAGTGTTAGTTTTAGTTATTTTAAATAACTTTTATTAAGTTTTTCTGCAAAACTAAAAGCTAATAAATTGATAAATGTTGATAGTAAAAGAAAAAATACATACGAAAACCACATTCAATTACTATTTGTCTAAAACACTAGTAGTTAATGATATGAATCTGAGACAATCAAAAAATATATTTAAAAGTGCGATAAACATATCTTTGCGCATTATATCGCAAAGAGATTACATTCATTAACAGCTTAACATGCTCGTACAAACAATGAAGCATGTACAGATCACGCAATGAGATATACTCTTGGTCTATAGGTATAATGCTTACATATTTTTTTCTAGTCCAACTACATATCTATAGTAATATTATAAAGCTGAAGAGTTTGTTTGTTTGAACGCGCTAATCTCAGGAACTACTGGTTGGAACTGAAAAAAATATTTTTGTGTTGGATAGTCCATTTATCGGGGAAGGTTATAGGTATATAGGTTATATAACATCACCCTACGACCAATAGGAGCGGAGCATAAATGAAAAATGTTTCAGAAACGGGAAAAATGTCCACCGGTGCGAAGCCGGGACGGGTCGCTAGTTATAGTCTAAATAAACAGCCACGAAAAATTTGCCAAAAACAAACTAGATTAATTTTGAGATCAAAAAATAAAATTTTGTATAGAGAGGTGACGAAATTAATACACAAAAAAAATACAAGTGACTAAATAAGCGGCTTTGTTTCAGAAACCCTACTTCTCCTGACTGCCTTAGGGCTTGTTCAGGCTCGCCCCCAAACCAGTGATGATGTAGCTTATTCCAGTGACAGGCTCTATGAATACCACGAGGACTGCCCCCCGACGGAGGTCCACTTCCTACTGCCTCATGAATATGACTGCACCAAGTTCTACTACTGCGAATATGGCTTGAAATGGATTACACCTAGAGACTGTGCACCTGGAACTGAGTTTTCAGCTGCAATCCAGGTGAGATTTGTAGAATTTGAAGTTTGCGAGGTTAAGCAACGCTTTCCACGGTCAGCTCATAGATGGGCGACCATTCGTTACAAATCGAGACCCCTCCGTGTCTCAGAGAGCACGTTAAACCTATGACAGTCGTCACGGGTAGTCAGAAGACCGAAAGTCTGACAATCGGTCTAACCTTACGATATCGGCATTGCCCAGTAATTGGGTTGCGGAGGTCTGATGGCAGTCGCTCCGTGTAAAATACTGGTATTCAGCCGCATCTGGTTGGACTGGGAGCTGACCATAACACAATTAGGAAAAAGCTAGGCGTAGGTCAGTTCTTTACTGTCCGACTGCTTGGCACGGGACTCTTCTCAGAATAAGAAGGGGCCTTAGTCAGCCACGCTGGCCCGATGCGGATTGGCGGACTACACACACTATTGAATTGTATTTTAACAACTTTATATACCACGTTTTATGCAAATAAATATTATTATTATTATTGAGAACTATTTGGAGCTCTGTCAGGTGTGCAGGTTTCCTCAGGATGTTTTCCTTCACCAAGTGATAATCAAATTCTGATGAGCAAACGAATTTGAAAAGTCTGTGTTTCGGGCCAGGTTCGCTCGTAAACCTTCCTGACAAAGTGGTGTCTGGATTAAACAAACATTTGGTTAGTGTCCATAAATCAGAAAACCCTAGATAGAATAGCTAGATTGACGGAACTGATTTTTTAAAGTTTTTTAATTGAAAATTCTTCCAATTTCCACAGGTCTGTGTCCACCCTGCCTCCTCAGGGTGCACTTTACCAGGGTTCTCTACTACTGCAGCCCCCACTGCAGCACCTACGACCGCAGAACCTACGACTGCAGCACCTACGACCGTAGAACCTACGACTGTAGCACCTACAACAACGACCGCAGCACCTACGACTACAACTGCTGCACCTACAACAACGACCGCAGCACCTACGACTACAACTGCTGCACCTACAACAACGACCGCAGCACCTACGACTACAACTGCTGCACCTACGACTACAACTGCTGCACCTACGACTACAACTGCTGCACCTACAACAACGACCGCAGCACCTACGACTACAACTGCTGCACCTACAACAACGACCGCAGCACCTACGACTACAACTGCTGCACCTACAACAACGACCGCAGCACCTACGACTACAACTGCTGCACCTACAACAACAACCGCAGCACCTACGACTACAACTGCTGCACCTACAACAACGACCGCAGCACCTACAACAACGACCGCAGCACCTACAACAACGACCGCTGCACCTACAACAACGACCGCAGCACCTACAACAACGACTGCAGCACCTACAACAACGACCGCTGCACCTACAACAACGACCGCAGCACCTACAACAACGACCGCAGTACCTACAACCGCAGCACCTACGACTACAACTGCTGCACCTACGACCGCTGCACCTACAACCACAGGTAAATTAAAGATAGTTCTACTTCTCGCTTCTTCATGAAAGATGAGTATCAGAGACAAAGCCATCAGCTTTGCAAGCTCTGCAGTGAACAATTTTAAATCGTTTATAACTTGGGCATTTTATTATATTTTATTGATTTTTTCATTTGTTGCTTGTGATTTTTATAATAATTTCAAGATTTCTAATAAGAAAATGATAGTTCAATACTCTACCTTAGTGATGTCGTATTATGTAGCATTTTTCAGTGTGGCTAGACCATCCCTGAAATCTATTAGGGATTACGTCAATTGTTATGAGCAGTAGCGTTATCCTTTTTGCTAATAACAGCAAACTGTGATCACGAATCAGTCTGCCAAACATAGTATCCTCTTTGCCTTGATTGCAGCGGTCATTTGGATACACATGTCCAGCAATAGACGTTTCAGACTGCTCTAAACGGTGTAAATAGACCCTTAACGAAGCTGAAAGGCACTTATTCTCCACGTCATTGCGATATTTTTTTTGTTCTGGACTATGCCTGGGAAGCTTCTAGTTACGCAGATATTGGAGGTCAAAGTACTTTATCACAACTTTTTTTTTAAATACCTGTTTTGAAGGTTGCAAATGTACTTGAAATACCTCCATTACCCGTTTACTACTCATTGCATCGATCAGCACAGTGTTTTGAGTGCGTTACATTGAGCTTTACAGTAAAACGAAATTTTTCACCCAAAAAAAAGTCGTTTCCCAGCGACAATTTTTGCGTAGGGTTACTTAGTTTGATGTATTGAATGCATGGTTGACGGCTTCCGGAAGGGTCTTTTTACACCTTGTATTTATGATGATCAGCAAAATGAACCGATTTCTTTCTTTGACAGTTGCATCCACGGCTGCTCCTACACCTGCTCCCACCCCTGATTGTGAAATCCTGGAAAACGGTTGCCCAGCAGATTTTGATGTCCACAAGCTCCTTCCCCATGAATCTTACTGCAACAAGTTCTACTATTGCGTCAGAGGTGAACTGGTTGAGACGACCTGCGCTCCTGGATTATGGTTTAATCCAGTTATCGAGGTCAGTAATAAGAAACTTCGTCAGACACAAAATTTTGTATCTTCAGTTGTGCGAGAGCTGGTTTTAGGTGGGGAAGGAAAATCGTATCTGGAAGAACTTGCGGAGGCCTTTGCTCTGCAATGGGACAGTATAGGCTAATATACAAAAATGCTATGGTCTTGTTTGAATATCTTAGAGAACCTACATGAACTGTCTAAATGTTCGGATGTGGTTTCTTTGCGATTTTACACCAATATTGGTCACATTGTGAAAGGTTTTGATTGAATTGCAGTGATTTTAATAGTAAAAATTACCTCCAGTTCAGAAAGCCTTTTTCTACCACCTAGATCGAACAATCTATATACCTACTTATTCTAAAATCAGTCTCACTTGACCCTGATTCTTTACAAAACCTCTATACACCTTGAACCTTGGTCATCACTTGCCGATGTCTTCAAAGGCCTTTAAAACAGTCATGCAAATTGGTCTAATAAAAAAATATCAGTATCGCCTATTGTTTTACGGAAGTCAGATAGCAGCCACTACTAGAACAATACTGATATTACTAATTCATTTCGTGAATATTTCCTTTACTGCGCAATTCCGGTCTTACCTATATCAAAATACTTGACACGCCAAAATTATCACTCAGGGATTACTATAGAATTTTATTAGCCGATAAGGGTAATCGCAGTAACAGTAAGGTCAGATTAGTAAGGGGAGCCCCGAAGGCCTTGAACCAGACTGTTTGATATATTTTTTTCTAATCGGATTTCTAATCATTCTGATTTGGATAAGACCTGGCATTGGTAGAAGGTGACTAAAATTTCTCGTCTAACGTAGTGATTAGACTGGGAGATGGCAGCGTGGTAAATCTCATCGAAGGTGGTGAGATGACCTCGATGCTCTCAATAAACAATGGCGACAAGCCAATAATAGAGAAAGTTGAAAGATTCAACAATGGGACAATAAAAGCTGAATATAATATTACACTAAATGAAATCGGTTTATCTGTTTAGAAGCTACGGCCTACGACAGATAGATAAACAGAAAACAACAATGGAATACTGAAAGAAGAATTTCATAGAACTTTGTTTTACAGAATTCATATTGTAAACAATAATTAAATAATGAGACATGACCTCTATTCATAATTCGAGATGAAAAACCAATATGAAATTTAAACCGAACAATTTCTTCTTAAAGGTCTGCGACTGGCCCCAAAACGTAGACTGCGCCAACGGAGATTCTGGTGGCGGCAGCGGAGGTGGTGATGAACCCGGCAGCGGCGGTGGTGATGAACCCGGCAGCGGCGGTGGTAACGGCGACGACGGTGGTGACATCCTTGACAACGGTTGCCCCGCTAGCTTTGACGTCCACAAACTCCTGCCTCATGAGACCGATTGCGATAAATTCTACTACTGCGTCTTCGGAGAGAAGGTCGAAAGGAATTGTGCTCCTGGAACTTACTTCAACTATGAGATCCAGGTTAGTTTGTCGTTTAGATATGTAGTTGAAAGAAAATTACCCAAGCATTTCTTGACGGTGTATTTGTGTGTTTCTTGTTAGGACTTGTTAGTTTTTGCTGATTGACTGTTAATCTTTATTCTTTTTCCTTCTTAATAACTTCTTTATTTCGGCCTGTTGCTTCATCTGCTTTCCATTTATCGTCTTCTCCTTCATTTTCTGTATCATTTTGGTAATAATCTAATATAGAAACTAAATTATTCAATGGTAGTCGTGAATTGCTTAAAATGTATTAAACGTCTTTTGCATATAACATAACAATGATAGTGTTTTTTTTCACTCATCAAAATTTAAACAACACACACAGTAGATTTTTTAGTAACATCAAAAAAATCTTCGGTATTTATGATTCATACAAAAATAATTGCAATAAGACTTTTTGATTTCCTCTTTTGTTCGTACAAATGTTATCAAACATTACAGTTAAGTTCTCAACATTTTATTTTAGAAAACTTCAACTAGGAAACGAGAATAGTACAATTTTGTCCGCAAACAAAAATAACACACAAACACGATTGTCAGCAAAGATTAAAGATAATAAAAACGAATTGTAAAAAGTATTTAATGTGTTCATAATGATAGATAAGATAAATAACTGTTTGATGTTTGATTTGCGCATGAATCAAGTGGACAACTAGCTACTAATATTAATTTTATCTGCTAAGCCTACTAGCATAATCAGCCCATTACTGTCCCATAGCTGGGCATGGGCTCGGAATGAGAAGGGTTTAGGCCTTAGTCCATCACGCTGGCCTGGTGCGGGTTGGCAGAATACACACACCATCGAGAACTTTTTGGAGACCTCTCACAGGTCTGCAGGTTTCCTAACGACGTTTTTCCTTGACAGATACGTCTTGGTCATGTTTACCTGAATAGACCTCTTCAATAGTATAAAGTAATTTCATTCTTGATATGGTAGTTTTCTGTGCTTTCAATAGAACTACCATGCCATACCAGATTTGAATCATATTTTTCCGATTTTTTTTTTCAAAAGAGATGTTTCTCGACCTTTTTTGGTATCCACGGAAACGCCAATCCAGCTTCTGAGATGCAAATTCCTCTTACTTTTTTTATCATCTATGGCTATCCATCAGGTGAGGTAGAGGTCAAGAGCGGGCCCGATCAATAATAAAAATTACTAGAAGCCTTTCTCATTCTGAAAAGAGGCCTGTACCCAGCAATGGGACAGTAATAGGCTGATTATGCTATACACGATGATACGCTAAAAGAACATACTGCACCGACCCCAAATTAATTGGAATAATGGCAGGAAAATATTGATTACAATGACGAATGACGATGACGACGCTATGACTAATATTATAAAGAAACTAATAAAGCTAATGGTCAATACTAATTCGCAATTTTAAGTATTAGTGAGGCTTAAGATAATTTATAATTTTCCACGAATTATGACAATACAATAATGGATAATACCGTTTCTTAAAATAACGATATACATGTATTAATACTGTCCATATCAGAGATTTCATTTATCATAAGCTAGAAAAGTAAAATGGGTGGTTTAACAATGTGTACGCACGGCAAAGGCTTTATGAACATACATACATACATAAACTCACGCCTTTTTCCCATGGGGGTAGGCAGAAACTATAGAACGCCACATGCTACGACTCTAACATCAATTAAATAAACAGGCAACAGTAACTGTCATTGCAATAATTGTATGTTATGAAGCATACAATTGCTTATCCCTTGTAAATTACTTCAGTGCACACTGGGAATAGACGCGTGTTGTTATAGCTAGTTCACACAGAAACTGTTTACAGGACCCGTTTTAGCGGACCCGTTTTTATTTTGGTGATGGCGCCTGTAGTTCTATGCGCGAGTTCACATACACGACAGTATTCTGAATCCAGTAAAAAATACTGGATCTGCCGCTGCCATTTGTTTAACTGATCCGTCGGTATAGGTGTGAACAACACATCCAGTACCAACGGATCCGCTGTGTGAACCATTCAACAAAATTCAGCACACTTGGTAGTAAGATCTGTACGGTTCATCTGGCTAGCTAGCACCCTCACATTAAAATCCGACGCCAAGCGGTTTACTGTATCCCGTCGTGTGTATGTGAAAGCTATAGTGGTATAAGGGAGTGCCTCTATATGGATCTGTTACTTGGATTCGCGTGCTCCATCTTAGACTCTGTCTGCGGTTACCATCAGGTGTAACCAGGGTCAAGTTAAAGAATTTAAAAAAATATGCGTCATCATGCTTAGACTTATCTCTTTTGCTGTCCAATTTAGTGCAATCAATTTATTTCAAAAGAATACCGACTGCAATTTATCGTTTGTTCGAATCTAAATCTGGTGCTTGAACTTCGTATTGCAACATTGAATCACTTTATCGAAATTATGAACAATATATTTGATTAAATCTACACAGAAATTTTAGTAATAAGCCTTAATTAGCCTGAATAAACAGACAAATATGCTATTAAGAACTTTTATTTTAATTGGATTAAAAGATTAAAGCTTTTTCATACATTTCTTAGTGGTAAGATCTATACGGTCCGCCTGGCTAGCTACCACCACCCTCACATTAAAGTCAAGCCAAAGCAGTTTACTGTGTTCCGTCGTGTGTATGTGGGAGTCAAAGGGGTATAGGGGATTCCCTCTATATCTTTGCTACTTTGATTCGTATGCTGCACCTTGGATCTTGTCTGCGCTTACCATCAATTGCGACTAGGATCAATCTTATCAGCGTGGTGGTCTAAGGCCTAAGCTCTTCTCATTATGAGATGAGGCTCATGCCCAGCATTAGGACAGTAATGGGTTGATTATATTATGTTATTGGCAACTTTGGCGTTTCTCTTAGATGTGGTAAAATCTGACTAAAATATTAAATAATGAAAATGGTTTAAGAGATGCGGTGATTCTCTAAGGCAAAGTGAAACCGATAGATTTCGGAGGCACAAATTAAGTAATGAATCAAAACTATTCAGCTAGAAAAAGACGAAGTTAAATACAGTATGACAGGTTAAACGACGGATATATTGAAGGAATCAATTCTCGTTCCAAACATGTAAGAAAAATAGGACGTCAATATTTTACCATTTTTTCCAATCAAATAATTGTGGGAACAATTTCGCACAAAAGTCTATGCAAAGCGAGGTTACAAGCGGTGAGATGATGCACACGGCAGCGTTAATGCTGACCGGCCATTACTCCGCCCTCCCCGCCCTTTGTATTTACCTACATACCTCACCAGTCAATCTTATTCCAATATTTTCATAAAGATTTTCTTTGTAAATATTTTTTTACATTTTTCTCCATTACATGTTCGCACGAATATGTGACTATCATACTATATAATTTATATAATAGCCATATAATAAAAGTAGCCAAAACAATCGTTTTCTAATAGCTATTAAAGATAAAACCTAGATTCGCGATAGATTAAGAAGTAACAATGAAAAAACATTACAAAAGAGATAAAACACTGTGACGTTTTAAAATATTTAACATTATCAATGATTACTATCGTCTAATAATTGATGGTGTTAATAATAACTAAATAGCTGTAATCACGTCGATTAGAATCATAGATTTCTGTATCCTGGTAATTGTTATGCTAAAAGAAATTCTTCTTTAAAATTCAAATTCGACTTTTTTTTACATCGTCGCTTTTTGTTTCTTATTACAATTTTCTAAGAGCTTCCATAGTAACTGTTGCAGTACATTAAAATACTTTCTAATGATATATGCGTGATCGCTATTGGTATTGAGGACAACTTTTTATGGTCCTTTTATCCAGTCGCCGAAATGTATAGAGAAAGATGACAATTTTGTCATAAATATTAGTGTGTACAACCTCTGATTTTTCGGAACTGGAATTTGTTTGTTTAACTTTTTCGATCTCATCAAACTCATCATCATCTTCTTGCTCTTATCCCACACTAGATGGGGTCAGCACAACATGTATTTCGTAAATCCATGTTGTTAGAGGTTTCGACTTATTATTTTATGACCGACTGCTTGCCTGACATCAACCCTCCTTCACATCCAAACAGTCATAGTATTAAGAGTTTTACCTAAAGCTGTCTTATTGTTTGGTGGTCTCACTGCTTTAGTTATTTCTCTGATATAAAATAATGTATAATAAACCTTACGAAATTTAAAACAACAGCATAATTTTATATAAGAATTATGATTTTTCTTTGTTAAAATTCGTGTTTTTCATAATCAAAATATATGGTTGCGTTGTCGAAATGTTTTCAATTACTTAAACAGTAGTTACCTATTAAGATAATTATAAAATCGTGACAAAACAATCAGTATTTGATATTATTTGCTGATGTTAAAGATAGTACAGATATCGTCATATCCATAAATAATAAAAAAGCTATATCTATGGTTTTATCACCTACCGGAAAAGGTGTATCACGGTACGTAGGTAGAACTTGATTGCAATCAATGATTTTGATATTGAAATCAATTAGGTTTTCAACATTAGGTAATTCTTTAGTAAAAATAATAGCGCAAACGCGACTGCTGATGGTGAGATCCTGGGTTCAAACCCCAGGTCGGGCAAAGTGTTATTAAAATTAGGTTTTTCCTTGTGGAATTCCTCAGCAGCAGCCCGGACTTTGACACCCCCTATTACATGGGACTTAAACATAACAGTGAAATGAGGGTGTTTACTATACACCTCTGACTAACCGTTCGGGTAATACAGGCGTGATGTTATGATGAAATAATAGCTATTATTAGCTACTCGGCGAGTAAACGAGAAATATTAATAAATTTTAAAAAAGATTTATTTTATAAAATAAATAGTTTCTTCATAGTTGACCACAAAGAAGCTACTGTTGACAGCAGATTCTAGCTTAAACAATTACGAGAACGAAAGAGATGACAATTCAATTATAACTCCATCTCTGTCTTTCAAAGCAAATTTATCGTCATCAGATAATTATTTAGATCAGACGATACGATTCCGATTCGATATCGCAACGTGACGGAAGGGAATTAGGTGTGGAGATTAAAATCTATATAATTGATAGCCGTATTAATATCCATTGGTTTTACCGACGTCAAAGATTAATGAGGCATTGTTACGAATATTTCTCGTCATCAAAAAACTGAATTATGACAAAAAAGAGACGAGTTTGTAGAATTTTCTAGATGGAAAACTATAAGTCATGTAGTTTCATATTAGATATCTGAAATATCTGTAAATATGAACCTGGAGAATCTTAGAAATAAATCAGCTTTGCAATTAACAAAAACTGCATTGAAATTTATTCACCCGTTTATGAGATACACTGCCATAGGCAGGCAGACAGATAGACAATAGCTTCAAACTGATAATATCTTGCATGGGAGGTTAAAAAGAAAAGACGATGCTGCATGCTGCACTAAAGATTTCATTGCAAAAATCAGATTTCGGTCTTATTTAAAAAAAATAGATATTATATGATTATGTCGAACAGCAAGAATACACAATGTTTTATTAGGTATACATCATTTTATTTGTCTATTCATTGTCAAACATAAATATTATAAATATTTCAAAACGAAAAATTGGTTTTTATTTCTATACAAAAAATTGGCTTTGATATACGAAGTGATATTTCCTACCAATGGCTGTAATACTTGACACTATTAAATAATTATGGCATTATTATAAACGCCTGACAAATTAGGTTGAGTTAGTAATTACTTTAGAATCTTTTGCTAATTCAAATCGTTCTTGAAATATGGAAACAAAATTAATTTATTGGTCCTTTAGGCAACAATTATTGGTCCTTTGCTTCGCATCCAATTGTGTGTATATTACCAGACAATTGGGCAGCAGATCTAGTTTAGTTTACCAATAATTTTAAATTATAAGTATCATTACTTTCAGCATTAATTCCGATATTGGGAATGCTAGGTTTGTGAGGGTAGGGGTAATGAGTAGAAAACATTGTTTGTTTATTTACTTTTTATACAAAGTGCTACACAACGAACTCCTTATAACATAATTCTTCCATCTTCTTTCTTCTCTTGTATCAGCATAAGTTAAGAAAAAATTTGCTAGTCAGCAAGGTTGGTAGCTAGGCTGACTGGCCAGGATTCGCCGGAAGTACTTATGTATATATCGTCACTCTAGAGGCTCTTTTGTTGCACCTTATGTTATACGACTAACCAAGATTCGACTTCCTATACTTAGATACATAATATTTTTCCATACTTGAGATTCATAGAAACATTGTATTAAACTTTTTTCATCTTCTTCCAGGTGTGTGACTGGCCCCACAACGTGAATTGCTCCTCCAGCGGTGGAAGCGGCGGTGGTAGTGGAGGCGATGGTGGCGGTGGAAGCTGTGACGGAAACTGCGGTGTTGGAGGCGGTGACAACGGAGATGGTGGTAACGGAGACAGCGGTAATGGAAATGGTGATAACGGAGGCGGTGATAACGGAAATGGCGATAACGGAAATGGCGATAACGGAAATGGCGATAACGGAAATGGCGATAACGGAAATGGCGATAACGGAGGCGGTGGTAACGGAGACGGCGGTAACGGCGACGGTGAATTTGTGCCCCTACCTAACGGATGCCCCGCTGACTTCGACATCTTCCACCTCCTGCCTCATGAATCTGACTGCGGCAAGTTCTACTACTGCGTCCATGGACAGAAGGTTGAGAGGGAATGTGCTCCTGGAACTCACTTCAACCCCATAGTGCAGGTAAATATTCATTTATATTTGGTTTATGATACTTATTCAGAAAAAATACATTAGTTGTAAGATTCAATGTCTTTCGTCGATCTTTTTTTAGATCTACTTATAGCTTTTAATTATTGAAAGCATCTAGTTTAGCTTCCAACCTTTGGACTTTTTATGTTCGTGCTGAATTCATTTTAGGAGCATTTCAGTGTATTAATCAGACAGACGACACCTCTTCATTTTCTGTAATTAAGAGAATAAATTGAATTGAATTCAAGTGAATAGAAGCAATTCAAGAACCAGAAAGAAATAATACAACCACTCTTTGAATCAATCAAATTAATATTAATCAATCAATAATCAATTAATATTTGCTAGTCTCAAGACATTTATTGGATCTGGAAAATTTTACACATATTATTGAGTGATGACTCAGTCTTTGGTTTTCACCACATTTAAGTCAATAGTTTGCTTACATCGATGACTTTGTGAATACACAAAATTACAACGATGTTATTAGAATCTTTACTAACAATATTTAGTCAGATTTCGCATAATCTTACACCAAGTTTTATTTGTTATTAAATATACTAACAAAACAAACGCTTGGTGCACACAATAAGCAAGCAATGTAACCTTTTATTCATTAAACATGATGTAAAGTATTATAATAATGTTCGTTATTCGATCTAACTTACTGACGGATATAGAAATCTTGGTTTTCAAATCTGTTACCAATAAAACCGTAGCAATGCATTTATATATAGTATAAACAAATTCTCTAGATAAAAAATGCTCAGGGGTCGTCAGATATAAAAAATCACATTGTATTGTAGATGCACACAATCACAATTCTTCAAGTAATCACATTATAACAAAAACCAGTACACTTCCTGAAGGTTATATCAAAACTGAACAATTTAAAATCTGATGTTCCGTTTAAATGTTCTTGTAAATATTATTTAATCTTACTAATCAGAGTCTGATAAGGAATCTTGTTAATATTTACATTGAATATATTATAATTTTGAGATTTATATCTGCAGTATCTACAATTACAAAAGAATGTATATCATTCGTGGGTTTTTCATTTCCAGGATGTCCTGTCATGAATTAAAATCAATCAAAAATCATTGATATCATTGATTCTATGATCATTAGTAGATTTATAGTAGATAAGTTATACAAGGTTAGTCGGAAAGGGGGTACTAAGCCGTGGGCCACTTAAAGTATCACTGATTACTATTTTAAAGCAAGTGTTAAAATTTCAAAATTCGGTAATTTTTATTTGCATGCAAAAAGATTTTTTATTTAGTTTTATCAAAAAAAAAATCATATCTGCTTTAGTTATGAATGCAGAAAATTAAGTTTCTAATCCGTGACCCCAAATATGACCTAAATCGTAAACACAGCTGATCATAATTATGGATAGGTAGATTTTAGCATATTTTTTACGATATCTTTGAAAAGCTATTTCTCTTAAACTATCAAGTTTTGGGGAAAGTTCTACAACAAAAGGGTCCCTTATTATAGGTACTTTAACACCCTTTCGGCTTAGTACCCCCTTTCCGACTAACCTTGTAGATACAACTAAATAAAAAAAATTTATTTATTTATTTATTTTATTTAAATACAATATAAGAGATATTATTGGTCTTATCATAAATTATATGAAATTACAACCTCTTATGTGAGATTTATTGTTAACTTGATACATTCACCAATAATTATACAAAATATTCTAAATCATATTTTTGTATCATACCAGGTATGTGACTTGCCTGCAAATGCTGGTTGTGAAACTGGCAGCGGCGGCGGTGGCTGCACTGGTGGTGATGACGAACCCGGCAGCGGTGGCTGCACAGGTGGTGATGACGAACCCGGCAGCGGCAATGACGAACCCGGCAGCGGCAATGACGAACCCGGCACCGGTGGTGATGACGAACCCGGCAGCGGCAATGACGAACCCGGTAGCGGCAATGACGAACCCGGCAGCGGCAATGACGAACCCGGTACCGGTGGTGATGACGAACCCGGCAGCGGTGGCTGCAGCGGTGGCTGCACCGGTGGTGATGACGAACCCGGCAGCGGCAATGACGAACCCGGTAGCGGCAATGACGAACCCGGCAGCGGCAATGACGAACCCGGCAGCGGCAATGACGAACCTGGCAGCGGTGGTGGAATTGGTGATGACGTCCCCGTGAACAAATGCAATGACGAATGCAACGTCGTTCCATGGGCTCACGACAGCGATTGCGACAAATACTGGATCTGCAACGGCCAACTGCCCGTCTTGATCACCTGCTCTGAAGGTCTTCACTTTAATCCAAATACCAACACCTGTGACTTCATCTGCAACGCCGGTTGCGTCAGAGAATCACTCCAGGCCACGGCCCAAGCTGACGGTGTCAAACTCTTCTTGCCATGGGAAAAAATTGACAACAACATGAAATCGTTTTTGAAACTCAACGCTGGGTTCTAAATTCAGTTTCAAAAATTAAATTATTAAAACGTTGTTTTGTTATTATTAATGTTAAATAAATGAATGCAATTTTATATCATTATTTACTTTTGAAGACGCCGTTTTTGAAATTGTATTATTGAAATCGAACATTGTTTTTTCATTTGCTTGAAAGTGACTTATGTTGGTTATAAGTAAAATAATGTAGCTTTGCCATGTAAACTGATGGTCTAAAAATAAACTTAAATTCATTGAAATTAAAGTTAATAACATTTGTATTCATTTAGCTTTCAAAAAAGAGCACCAATAATTTTTGTAAAAAACCAGAATGTAAATAAAAAATCCATGTTTCTTTAAAAATAATATTTATTTGTAAAAATATTGTAAATAAATATACATTTTAGCATTTTAAATCGTCTCTTGTGTAAATAAACCTTATATAAACTTTATCCTAGACTAAAATTGAATAAGGTACAAACAAAAAAAAAGAAAAATACCGTTTCTTATTGCCGATAAGGGTCCCTTAATAAAATTGGTCCTTCAGTCGTATACAGGCTGTACTTATTATTGAACCCAAGTTATTTTAATCGAGAAGAAACTCGTTCTATAACAGGATACTTTAGAATGAATTATGCAGAATAATCCTTTGAATTTAGAATCAGAAACTCAACTACCTAATTGCAGCTTACTCATGCACAAACAATAAAATATGGTTTGAGCTACACGATGGCTGATGCATGCGTGCCGTCAGTTAGGACAGGTCAACTCAAACCTGCTATAGCACTTTCCTCAAAAGGCCATTCTAGACGTTGCTCTACATTATTAAACTCGCATAGTTTTTATACTACAATGTCTGTACTTAAAGCTCCGTACTCACATACGGTTTTACTCGATAGTTTTACTCTAAAACGAGTAAATATTAACGTGTGGACCGCAAAACTCACAGCTCGAAGGCTCGCATCGAGCCGGCTCGATGGAATTAAATAAAAGTCCTTCGCACCTACTCGAAGCGAGCCAAAGCTACTAAACGAATACTGAACGGTGCGCGTCACTCGATAGATTAATGCTGAATGTGTGGACGAAAGCCTATGCCATGGTTTTTACTCGACATGATAGCTGGATCGAGTAACACCGTATGTGAGTACGGAGCTTTAAAGGAGACCTGCTTTTTGTTTCGACTTTTATTTGCAGAGCTAGTCAGAAAAGGGAATGCCCGCGACATCTAGTCTTAAACCAATGTTACATTGACTTCTAAAAGTGTCTATAACAAATTTATTTACGGAAAAAATCATTTATTACGAGGGTAGAGATAAACTACGATAACATGTCCCGCCCCTCCAAAATTCAAAACGCTTCAATGTATTTATGAAAGTATTTATAAAGCACCACCAATTCTCCTAACTCATTTGTGTGCGTGTTGAGACAGCCGTCAAACAAAAACTACAACTACGTACACACTCTTTCGTAAAGATGTGACTAAACGCATTGAAATAGTAATTTGGAGGGGCGGGACATGTTATCGTAGTTTATCTCTACACCCTGTATACTAGTATTACTTAAACCCTTTTCACATAAACACACATTTTTAGTTTCACTTTTTCAGATTAACGGGGGCCGCACGGTATACTATCGCAGGGAAATGGAGATATACCTATTTACACATTGTAAAAAATAAAAATACCTATCTATATTGAGCAACAATAATATTACTTACAGATGAGTCAACCCTGACTTCTAAGAAAAAACAGAGTCTTCTATACTAATATTATAAAGAGGAAAGATTTGTATTTTTGTATGTAACGAGTAAATTAAAAACTACTGGACCGATTTCAAAAATTCTTTTGCCGTTAGAAAGCTACATTATCACTGAGTAACATAGGCTACGGGCGAAGCCGTGAGGACACAGTTAGTGTGTTATAAAGCCAGATTCTTCTGTACTTAAAACTACAGCGCTGATAATTTTATCTGATTTATATAAAGTGATGGGCAGAGGTGTATAGTAACACCCTCATTTCACCGCTATGTTTAAGTCCCATGTAATAGGGGGCGAGCCTGTTGCTATCAACCGGGCACAAATTCAAACTCCGGGCTGCTACTGAGGAATCCCACACGGAAACTCAATAACACTTTTGCCCGGCCTCACGATCAGCAGTCGCGCTTGCCACCATTAGACCAATGAAGCAGTACCTATCTATGTGTTACATAATACCCATGAAAAATATAAATAATCAAGTAGTCTTTTATGGTTGTTGTCATTTACCTCTCAAAGGAAATTAGGTAAGAATTTAAATAACTATCTGGGTAGTCTACTCTTTAGTTTTATGTTTTCAGGGTTGCGTTTCAATGATGATTATTTTATGTTTTATCCAAATTCTTTTTTATTTTCTAGGTCATACTACGGCTTTCAAATATTGCCAATAGACTCTTTACAAGGGACCTTTTAACCCCCTTTCGGCTTTATGGGTATTATTGTAACACGTTGTATATTGAGTAAAAACAATAATTTACAAGATGAGTCAACCCTGACTTCTAAAAAATATGGAGTCTTATCTCATTTATAAAATAAGTATAACAATAATTACATAGTGTGTATGAGTTTGTGTGTTTGGCTGAGTGCAATGTGTGTGTGTTTGTGTGAGGGAGTGAGTAATGTGTGTTTGTTTGTTTTTGTGATCTGTCAAACGGATAATGTGTAGAGTACACATGGAAAAAGAGTTAAGTTTGCAACGTCATTGTTATTTTGTGCATAATAATTGAATTAATACGCTCAGATGTCTACATGGTCCAGGTGCACGTTCAGTCTTATTTGCACAAATTCTAATTTGCACAAGTAAGCATGTACGTTAAGATGGTAAAACAGTACACCGCGCAGTGCCATTAATACCGACAATACCTACCGTTTGCGCAAATTTTTGCACAAACTGTCTGCGCATGCAAGTTGCTGCGTGTAGCCGGACTACAAAGCTACTTGGGAAGTTGGGATTCCCGCAATCTGATAAGTTCGTTTGCTCGATATTGTAATAATGTCAGTTCGAACTTCTGAATTCAAAATTGGCGCCAAATTGATTTAATAATGGCAGTTTATATAATGAATTAATCAAAATTAGAATTGAATATAAATACATAGTGTACTATACCTAATGTTTTTTTTCTTTTCTAATTATGCTTTTTTTCTACCCATCTTTTGAAAATGGAATTGGTTTGATATCTGAATTATTTTCAAGAGTAACCCTACTCAATCAAAATATCAATGTCTAACACATTACCCAGTAATTTAGAGTATGTTGTAAAGCTAATTAAATAACAATATACCTAATATTGTAATTCAATTGTGTTCATTCAGCGACTCCTGTTGTTGACTGTACAAAACAAAATCTAAACAGGTCTACATTTGCAGTGGCGCCAACTGGTGTCGATTTTGGAACTATTCAAAAATACTGCCGCTAACCAAACATACTTTTACAAAAAAATGGGTCAATAATGACCCTAAAATTTTAACAACCTTATTTAATTTAATAATTTATTATTGCTTTGGAACGTTTGCTCTAAAACTAAGAATATCAATTACAATAGCCGTATACCACGATTTTTTTACAAAATAGTCAACAATTTTTATTTTACAATACTACACTGGAATGTTTTTTTTTTACTTGGATGGATGACCCTTACTGCTGGCTGTCGGCAGCGTGGTTGGCCTCAATAACCTGAAAATAACAATAATAAATTGATATAATACAATCCCTTTGGTCTAATTAACAACCACGCAGAATAGAATAGAATATACTTTATTGTACACCAAAATTGTAACACAGCTCTTATACAATAACAAACATTAAAGGGTACAATGGCGGTCTTATCGCTGATAGCGATATCTACCAGACAACCTTTGGATGAACAGGAAGTCAATGCATAAGATAGAGGGGGTAGTCCATGGTGTACTGCTGCAAAATATATACTACACACCATACATAGACATAATACTTACATATATATAAATATTAATATAAATATTGTAATATATATGATATATAATTATGTGATAGGGAAAACAAGGTAGATTAACATCGCAGATCATACGATTTCCGATGTTAAGCTGTGCTTGCCGCCCTCAGTCCTTGGATCGGTGACAGTTCGTTACACATCGAGACCCCTCCGTGCCTCGGAGAGCACGTTAAACAGTCGGGTCCGGGTGTCATAAGAATACCTATGACAGTCGTTACGGGTAGTCAGAAACCCGAAAGTCTGACAACCAGTCTAACTTTAGGATATTGGCATTGCCCGGTTACTGAGTTGCGGAGGTCTGATGGTAGCCGCTCCATGTAAAATACTGGTATTCAGCCGCATCACTGGTTGGAGTGGAAGCTGACCCCAAGATAATTGAGAAAAAGTTAGTAGTAGTTATTGACTTTACAGTGATTTTAATCCTTATTCCGACAAGGCTAGCTGATGGGACTGTAGCACCATCTATCACGCTACATGTCAACTACGCAGGACTACAACTGCGTAGCTGACTACAGTGGCATGACAACTCTCAAGATGACGTCACGGAATCCTGCATCGCGCAATCAAAAATGTTATATCAGATATCTTACATACCGCCACCCAACACCTATCGTTAGGCAGTAGCCCGCCAGGCACTATACCCAGCCTGTTTCGTTCTCCACACACATGGGTAAGTAAATAAATATATTTAGAATTGTGGAGGTACGAGGTATGGTGTTCCTCCACCGAAAAGGGACGATCCTCCAACCAGGCAGGCGCGGCCTGGCGGGCTATTGCCCAACGGGTGATGTTGGGAAATTGTATGTATAGATACTATCTACGTGTTAAATCTTGATAGCGCGATGCAGGACTCAGTGACGTAATTTTTGAAAGGTGTCGTTATTGACACTTTTGTCTGCTACTAGTTACTGCTGCGTAGTTCGCATGTGGCATGATATATGTAGCCACAGAACTAATCAAAATACACGCCTTAGACATCGCTCAAACATTGTGATGTTTGCATTGTTTTTACGTAATTTTTAGACTGTAACTCCTTCCGTGGGTGTTTTTAAATTCAACCAAGGTATTTGTTAAGAGGTTGGATAGCTAATGGGGATAAAACCTTTGTGGCATAGCCACCCTGCCTCCATTTTAATATTTTCTCAAAGTTGCTGCTCTCTTTGACAATGTTATCTATGGGTAGAGGACACTTAAACAAAAAAAATAGCAATATGGTGCCCTAAAGTGTCACGTTACCGAGATATTTGGAGGATATTTGGAATTAATTACACTTACACGTAATTAGTTCATTTTTAATTATTGTCATTGTTCTCATATGGTTATCTTTGCCTCCAAATATCTCGGCAAGGATTTAAGGCACCATATTGCTGTTCTTTTTTGTTTTTTTATGTAACCTCTACCCATATAATTAAACCAGTTTCAAAGTGTTCCGCAAATTTGAAAAAAAAAATGGCGGCACGGTGGCTATTCCAGCTTCCATAGAAAAATGTTCGAGACCCTTACAACATGTGATCACCAATCTGCCTGTAAATCGTAATGAAAGTATTTCATTCAAACAAATGCCAAATCTCATACACACCCTTTTAATCTTCTTCCCATACATCGACCAGAAAGTTACTTTAACTTCAGTAGGCTTGCCGGTCCTCGCGTCGAACACGCGGCAGCTATCAAACGGAGGACAGTAGAGGTGGAGGGAGACCGCCCCGTCCACGTGGGAGGGGTTCTCTACCCGGTGGAGGCCTAGGGCATCTGGAAATGAATAAAAAAGAAAATAGTGATGAGTTTTTTTTTACAGCCTGTATAATACAGGGTGGAAACGAAATCATGTAATTCCTTCAAACCTCGTGATGTACTGCTGACATAGATTAACCCTGCACGGGATACTTTTGTATTCAATAAAAAAACAATGACAAGAAGTAAACATGTGTTCTTAACGTGAGGCATTTTAGCGCCACGGGTTAAATGACCGCGCGGCGAGCGATAGCTGCACAATTCCCTCGGGGCGCTAAAATGCCTCATGTTAAGAAGACATGTTTACTTTCCGTAATTTGTTTTTGATTGAATCCAAAAGTATCCCTTGCAGGATCAATCTATGTCAGCAGTATATCACGAGGTTTGAAGGAATTATATGATTTCGTTTAGACCCTTATACGTATTTAAAAAATAAACTGAGTGCCTTCTTGGTCCAGTGGTCGCAAGCGCGACTGCTGAGCATGGGGGTCCTGGGTTCCATCCGCCATTTTTCCATTAGGAATTTCTCAGTATGCACCTCGGAGTCTGGTTTTATGGTCAGTTAATGGCAATAGGCTCGCCGTTAATTACATGGGACTTAAACATAACTGGCGAAACGAGGATGTATTAAAAATCACCTCTGCTGGTCCCTTCGGGGAATGCAAGGCGTGATATTATATTAAAACTTTTTTTTTGCTTTATGTCAATTGGAACTTGAGAAGGATTGTAAAGAGCAAATGAGTTGTGTTATGCAATAATGTGTCAACCCACAAAAATATTAATTCTGTGTTAACTCCATCTAGTTTTGACGACACGTTTGGTGCAGTGGCTAAGCGATTGGCTTCTGCGCTGCGGGTCGTGGGTTCGATTCCCGCACGGAACAAATATTTGTATGGCCTACAGATAGTTGTTCCGGGTCTGGGTGTTTGTGCATGTGAAGATTTGTGTCTGTAAACGCACCCACGATACAGGAGAAATCCTAGTGTGGGGCAATGTTTTATTAAAAAAAAAAAAAAAAAAGTTATAGTGGTAAGTCTACCCAACGCTTGAAAAAATGCAAACTGCATTAAGTTTTTTTTCTATTAAATTTACTTACAGTTCTGGGTATTTTTTTCAAACTTTGAGTATAGACTTACCACAAGAACTACACTGGCCTGCAAAAATAAGTATCACACTTTTAAAATTTCAATTTTTTCTAAACTATAGAAGTTAGAGATTTAAAATAAAAAACGTTTTATAGCAATTTTTATCAGCTTTCTTTGAAACTATAGTAACAAAGTTAAACTCTTTTTTGAGTCCTTTTTGTTTCGAAAATATATCTTGTGTACTTAAAAAGTTATTACAATTTTAAAAGTGTGATACTTATTTTTGCAGGCCAGTATAGATGACGTTAACAGAAAATTCATATTTTTGTGGGTTGAGACATTATTGCATAATACGGCCCAGTTTATAATAGTGGACTGTAATCGGTCTAGCAGAATTAGACCTTAAAATCATCTTTAAAAAAGCAATAATATGTTTTTACAATGATAGTTCGAATAATTATGTCAGGCGCTTCGTATACATAAAAAGCTTATTCATGTATCAAAGGAACACGCTGTATACGGAAATCCGATAACTAAGTTTATAATAATATTGCAGTTAATAAATTATTTATTATTTAATAACTATTAAGGTCATATTTCCTATTTATTAATAACAATATTGTTTCATCATAGTCAAGAATAATATTATTATTGGCTTTATGTAAACACTAGCTGTGTCCTCACGGCTCCGCCCACGTAAGAAGTTTTATTCCAGTAATAAATATAGCCTATGTTAGGTACTCAGTGATAATGTAGCTTAGTGACGGCAAAAGATTTTTTGAAATCAGTCCAGTAAATTTTAGGTTTATTCTTTACATACAAAAGTAAAAATCTTTCCTCTTTATAATTTACTAGTATAGATAATTATTACTGCAATGGCCTTTTTGCTAAGTTTGAGGTCAGGCCGGTATTGTACTCAGATCTTCCGGCATGGAAGGATAGCGTTATACCTTAAAATCACTGATATTTATAAAATCCATAAACGACGACACGTTTGGTGCAGTGGCTAAGCGCTTCTGCGCTGCGGGTCGTGGGTTCGATTCCCGCACGGAACAAATATTTGTATGGCCTACAGATAGTTGTTCCGGGTCTGGATGTTTGTGCATGTGAAGATTTGTGTCTGTAAACGCACCCACGATACAGGAGAAATCCTAGTGTGGGGCAACGTTTAAAAAAAAAAAAAAAAAAAAAAAAACTCACCATTAATATAACAAACATCATTAATATCCATTCTTGTCCGTCCCCTCACTTTCATATCCCTTGCATCATACCCTTCCTCATCCCTACCATCATCATCTTCCCGGCTCTTATGGCAGCTGTCACTTTCACAAACGTCACTTTGACATCTGTCATTCTGACAGTCGATTTTCAGTTCGGATACAATGTCCTGCAAGTCTTGGCTCTCGGAGCAACATTTTCTTCTAGATTTATTGTTGTTTAAGACCTTCATTACTTCCGGTTGAATGTTTTCAGGCCACTCGTATCTGGAAATCGATAATTATTATTTAATTAGTTATTGGTTCGTTAAATAATTGGTATGAACTTGTGCGCATTCATGGAAGGAATATGATTAACAAAACATCACGCTTGTATTCTCCGAAGAGTTGGGCAGAGGTGTATTGTAACACCCTCACCCATGTAATAGGGGGTGAGCCTATTGCCATTAACCGGGCACAAATCCATACTCCGGGCTGCTACTGAGAAAATCCTAATGGAGAAACCGAATAACACTTTGTCCGACCTGGGGCTCGAACCCAGGACCTCACGATCAGCAGTCGCGCTTGCCACAACTAGACCAACGAGCTAAACTAACAATACCTTAAAAATACTTTACGTTATACAGTTTTATCTTGCAGTACACCTACAGCATCAAGATTTGAGAATTGAAGCTTCAAATTATTATAATGTTGTATTGTCATGAGAATTGAATTTGTGTGCGAAGTTTCAGGAGAATCGGTTAAGCAGAAGTAGTTGAAAAATCTGTCGCAACATTTAAACCAAAGAAATATACCACGTAAAGCTAATTAAAACCGCTCAATAAAAACAATTTAAACGTAATTAGGTTGCAGAGTTTATGACAGTTTTTGCGATGATTAGAACCCCATAATATCAGTTGGCTCGGATCATACGATTTGGTCCGTGGATAAGTGACCACTCGTTACACATCGAGACCCCTCTGTGCCTCGGAGACTACGTTTATCATCGGTCCCGGTCATCATACGAATACATATGACAGTCGTTACGGGTAGTCAGAAACCCGAAAGTCTGACAACCGGTCTAACCTTAGTATATCGGTGTTGCCTAGTAACTGGGTTGCGGAGGTCTGATGGCAGTCGCTCCGTGTAAAATACTGGTACTCAGCCGCATCTGGTTAGACTGAAAACCACCCAGAACATAGGAAAAAGGCTAAGTAGAACGAACGAATTTATCGTCCAGCTGTATCATCCATCGACGCCTTCAACGACACCAAAAGAATAGAAAGAGAGAGGATGACTTATTCTTCATTTGGAACCTCGTTGTATCTTTACATGGTATAAAACAAAGTCGCTCCCGCTGTCTGTACCCTTAGATCTTTTAAACTACGCAACGGATTTTAATGCAGTTTTCAGCAATAGATAGAGTGATACATGAGGAAGGTTTATATGCCACACATTAGTATCTACATTGCACCCGTGCGAAGCCGGGGCGGGTCGCTAGTATTAAAATAAAATGATGTTCAGCCTAGCTTTTTCCCAATTGTAAGATTAAACCAGTTGTCAGTTTCGGGCTTCTGACTTCCCATAACGACTGTCATAAGTATTCGTATGACACCCGAGACCGACTATTTAACATGCTGTCCAAGACATGGAGGGGTCTCGATGTGTAACGAACGGTCACTCATCCACAGACTGACCGCGGCAAGACCAGTTTAACCTCACAAATCGTATGATCCATGCGGTTGGTATTTAGCCACAACCATCACCCTTTAAAATAAAATGAGTTCTTATCCATTAGGCAGGTCGGCAGTTATAATATCTATACATAACATAACATAATCAGTCCATTATTGTCCCACAGCTGGGCATAGGCCTCTTCTCAGAATGTGAAGGGTTTAGGCCTTAATCCATCACGCTGGCCTGCTGCGGGTTGGCAGACTACACACACCATCGAGAACTTTATGGAGCCCTCTCAGGTGTGCAGTTTCCTCACAATGTTTTCCTTCACCGTTAACGCAAGTCTTCTTATCTTCTTCCTGCCCTTATCCTACACTAGGTGGGGTCGGCACAACATGTATTTCATAAATCCATGTTGTTAGAGGTTTTAGCTTATTGTTTTATGACCGGCCGCCTGCCTGACATCAACCCTCCTTGGGAATACTCGTTGCGCCGTCGTGCGGGTGACCCAATGTGCTTGCTGATATTATGCACTGGGTCCGAAAAAGATATACTTGTCAATCTTATTGCCGACAAGTTTAGTAAGCGGACTATTTTCTTCTTGGTGGAGTATAATATACAAGGTTAATCGGAAAGGGGTACTAAGCCGAAAGGATGTTAAAGAAACCATACTAAGGGATAACTTTTGTTCTACAACTTTCCCCAAAACTCGATAATTTAAGAAAAATACTTTTCAAAGATTCCGTAAAAAATATGCTAAAATCTATCTGTGTTTACAATTTAGGTCATATTTATATATAAATAAAGCAGGTATGTCTTATTTTTGAAAAAACTAAAATAAAAATAATGTTGCGTGCAAAAAAAATTATCGAATTTTGAAATTTTAACACTTGTTTTAAAATAGTCATCAATGATACTTTAAGTGGTCCGCGGCTTAGTACCCCCTTTCCGACTAACCTTGTATATAATATATTGTTCACCGTTAACGCAAGTGATAATCAAATCCTGATCCGCAGAGATTACGGGCCGGGATCGAACAGAGACTTCATTTCCACTTATTTATTACACATTATTAATTATTTATTATCAACAAAAGTAACGCAACTTGTTACCAGTTACAACTAGCTTTATCAGTCGAAGTTAAAACCGGCCATTGTGTAAACAATAGCATGATGACACTGACCTGAGATGGACTGACCTTACGAGAAACAGATATTTAACTCCGCGGTTATCACTTAATTTATTACTCATGCTGTGGTGTGCAGTTTATCCAGTCAGCAAGCTTGGTAGCGGGGCTGACTGCTGCAGCCACCCTAGTGTGTGGCCTGCGGGCGGCGGGTTAGGGGTCCCGTCGCCCGACCAGTAACAGGCCCGAGAAGGCGGCGCGCCGTGTTCCGTGCGCGCTTCTCAGTAGGATGTGGGGCAAGGCCCCACAGAGGAGAGGTCCGCCGAGGGTTGGCGGACCGGGACCTGCCGGGGTTGCGGTCCATGCTTTTGCGAATCCCGCGACCCCAGCCGAACGATCAAGAGAAGGAACACCGTTGGTTTTTAGCCGGTAAGAGTCTGGCAGACCCACTCGCCTTCCCCGGGCGAGGGACATCCATGAGGATTTTCCAACGATTAGTCGGACGTACGTATCGTTAAGAGGTGAGGCTCCTTTAATGGATTCTAATCAAATTAGTCTTCTTATTTTCATGTGACTAGTGATTAACCTGGTGTCAGAGTTTATGCCACCCATGGGCCTCTGACTTGGCTTTACATGCCGCCGAGAAATATCTCCCAGGCATGCCGGTTTCCTCACAATGTTTTCCTTCACCGTTTTAAAGCAACTGATTTATACAATACCCACATGAATCCGAAAAGTTAGAGGTGCGTGGCTTGGGTTCGAACTCGAGTTAGACTTGGCAGTCCGATGGTCACACCACTAGTCTTTTACTGCTGTCAATTTAGTGGTACATAGATATCCCAATTGTTTACTAGCAACCCGCTTCGGACACTTTAGTTTTATTTATTTGTATAGATGACATTACTAAGTAATTTTAGCAGCTAGGCCCCGCCTACTTTGAACAGCTTTCTCATCTAAATCGAAGTGGAAAGCATTTCTCTATTATTTACCAAGATTTTGTACTTGGTGGTAGGATTTTGACGGTCTGCCTGGCTATCTACCACCCTCACATTAAAGTCTCGGCCAAGCAGTTTACTGTGTTCCGTCGTGTGTATATGAGAGACAGAGGGGTATAGGGGAGACCCTCTATACCTCTGTTCCTTGTATTCGTGTGCTCCATCTTAGACCCTGTCTGCGCTTACCATCAGGTGAGACTAGGGACAAACGCGACCGCGATAAAGATAAAAAAACCGGCCAAGTGCGAGTCGGACTCGCGCACGAAGGGTTCCGTATCATTATCTATAAAAAGAGCAAAACAAATCACGTTTGTTGTATGGGAGCCCCCCTTATATATTTGTTTTGTTTTAATTTAACTATTATATAACATTTTAAAATTGAATATATAACTAAATATTCTGTAAATATTTCAAGAGTCTACCTGTTGCTGTTATCAATATCGAGCAAAAACGAGCAAAAAAAATCACGTTTGTTGTATGGGAGCCCCTTTAATATTTATTTTATTTAGTTTTTTAATTTTTGTTGTTATAGCGGCAACAGAAATACACCATCTGTGAAAATTTCAGCTGTCTAACTATCACGGTTCATGAGATACAGCCTGGTGACAGACGGACGGACGGACAGCGGAGTCTTAGTAATAGGGTCCCGTTTTCCCGTCTAATGATTCATTCATTCTATATTTCAGTAAAGATAACAAAATAATGTGTATGAGTTCAAAGATAAACACGAAATTAAAAGATCAGGGGACTGCCCCATTTATTGGAGTAAAGATGCAGAGCCAATGACGTAACAAAAAGAAACTATTGACAATAAACTGATAAACTTTAATAAATAATAATTATTATTAGAATGTTATTCTGGAATAATATTATTGATACTTGCGTCAACAATCAACGTACTGTCAACAGAAAAAGTAAATTAATATTTTTGGTATTTCAAAATTTATATTCTCAAGACTCAGGCTCCTGGCTAATTACCAATCGCGCGTTAAACTGCGCTTCCCTCAGTCAGTCTGAGGATGGGTGGCCGTGCCTTACACATCGAGACCCCTCCGTGCCTCAGAGAGCACTTTAAACAGTCGGTCCCGGGTGTCATACGAATACCTATGACAGTCGTTACGGGAAGTCAGCAGCCCGAATGTCTGACAACCAGTCTAACCTTAGAATACTGACATTGTCCAGTAACTGGGTTGCGGAGGTCTGATAACATTCGCTCTGTGTAAAATACTGGCATTCAGCCGCATCTGGTTAGACTGGAAGTTGAGCTAACATAGTTGGGAAAAGGTTAGGTAGAACAATTACTACTGGGAAACATTAAAAGAGTCTCCACTCCTGTCGATACTCAAATACGTCCGTCGCCCCCAGTGCAGTCAGCCCCACTACTAACCTTGCTGACTGGATAATCTGCACACCACGACATGAGCTATTCTCATAATATACACCCATATTCTAACACGTTCCTCCAAAACTTACTCGACTCGACTCCACCTCGACTGACTACCATCGGTAGTTATAGTTGACATAAACGTTCTCGACTCGAGATTTTTCCTTAGTCGAGGTAAGGAATCATCTGTCAAACTCAAGGTACATCGGAACCTACCTTAAGGAAGGAAGTGTCAAAGTTTGTATGTAATAAAATTAATGAATTTTGATGACTTTATCGAATATGCTTGCGATAATCCTAACAATTATTTATCGCGGCGTCATTTGCGCGATGCAGATAATTTAAATTATGACGTACCTAATGACTCCGTCGGGGATCCTCAAAGTTCACTCGAAATTGCGACTAAGAATACAATTTTGAAGGTGTTTTCGAGGCCGTTCTGAGTCGAGCATGAGTCGAGTAAGTTTTGGAGGAACGTCTTAGAATATGGGTGATAGTTTATTAAATACATGACAGAAGAAGATTTTATAAAGAATTCACGTCTCCATGGTTATTATTTGTCAACAATAAATAGAATTGTCAAATTTATATTCAAAAAAATATTTTGTAATATTAAGCGATCGTAACTGCCTTGTTGGTCTAGTGGTGGCAAGCGCGACTGCTGATCGTGAGGTCCTGGGTTCGATCCCCAGGTCGGGCAGTTTTATTGCGTTTTTTTTTTTGATGTTTTTGCTCTTGACTCTAGTCTAAGTAAGAGGTGACAGAGACAAAGTCTACGATGGAGTGAGCTTACCCAGAAGAAGACTGTTCACTGTAACTTTGAAGAGATTCGGGTTGTATGCATGTATGTGGGTTGTATGGAATACAGACGCAGGTAGTGAGTTCCACTCTTTTGCCGTGCGCATTATGAACGATGTTTGGAAGCGCTTAGCGCGGTTTCATAAGGAATTCCTCTGATAACAGCCCGGAATTTCGATTTGTGCCCGGTTGATAGCAATAGGCTCGCCTTCTATTAAAGTGGACTTAAACATAACTGTGAAATGAGGGTGTTACTATACACCTCTGCCCAACCCTTCGGGGAATACAGGCGTGATGTTATGTTATGTAATTAGAATGGGTAAGTATTCATTAAAAAAAAAATTGAATTATTGAACGATCGTCACCTAGATTTTGATGTTGCCTCTACATACCTAATTACGATTAAAATTATAATCTTGTGTGCCAATTTTGTTGCAGTTACGTTAGTAATTACATCAGTCTGTCTGTCTAATCCCGTGTAGGGTCGGACCAGAAGATAAAACTTCTGCAACGCATGCTGGGAATAGACGCGTGTTGCGATACAAAAAAACATTGCACGCTTACAGCTAGATCACACCGTTAATTCAGCCCTCATCAAGCTGTCTCCCTCCCAGTCCTCTCGCAAGCAACGCCCTAAGCCTAGGTTCGAGTCCCCCCTAGGGGACGCCCTTAGTGGTGTTGTTGCTATCTAGTCATGATGTTAGTAGTAGTAATAGTTAGCTTAGGTTAAGTATTTTACTCTCGTTCCCATTGGTTGGAGACCCTTCAGGTCTCACCAATAACTGCCCGGTTACGTAGAAACGGTCCGCAAGACCATCTACAAGCAGTCGAATAGAAAAACAAATAAAAAATTGCTGGTTCACACAGAAACTGTTTATGGAACCGTCTTTAGCGGATCCGTTTTTATTTTGGTGATGGCGCCTGTAGTTGTATGAGCGAATTCACATACACGACAGTATTCCGAATCCAGTAAAAAATACTGGTCCGACATTGTTACACATTCCGTTTTGTCATCAAAAACTGGATGCCGGAACAGTATCAAGAACGGAACCGTACATGTAGATGTATGGATGCCTTCACACACGATCCGTTATTTTTATCGTATCCTTCCTTTTAGACTGATCCGTCAGTACTGGATTTGTTCACATCTGTACCGACGGATCAGTTAAACAATCCCTCAAAAACGGATCGGGTGTGTGAACAGGTGAACGGGGTGTGTTTTTTTGTCTGCACCACCCTAAGGTCGACTGGTAGAAAATGCCTAAGGCATTCAGTCATGTTGGGTCGTGTTTGTTATTGTATAAGAGCTGTGTTACAATTTTGGTGTACAATAAAATATATTCTAGTCTATTCTAAGTCCGCCTTTGTACAAACTTTGTGCGAAAGTATAAATAAATAAACAGGCTCTTAGTGGTAGAATCTATACGATCCGTTTGGCTAGTTACCACGCTCACTTTAAAATCAAGCAGTTTACTGTATTCCGTCGTGTGTATGTGAGAGCCAGATGGGTGCAAGGAAGTCCTTCTATATCTCTGCTCCTTGTATTCGTGTGCTCCATCTTAGACCTTGTCTGCGCTTACCATCAGATGAGACTAGGGCCAAACGCGACCAAGACAGCAATAAAAATCTTTCTTTATTTAGTTTTACCCGTGCCTCGGAGATCATGTTAAACCGTCAGTCCCGGGTGTCATACGAATACCTATGACAGTCGTTACGGGTAGTCAGAAGCCCGAAAGTCTGACACCCAGTTTAACCATAGGATATTGGCATTGCCCAGTCACTAGGTTGCGGAGGTGTGATGGCAGTCGCTCCGTGTAAAATACTGGTATTCAACCGCATCTGGTTAGAATGGAAGCTGACCACAAGATAATTGGGAAAAGGCTAGACAGAACGAACAAAATTAATTAATTTTTACAACTAATTGTTTCTCATCATCATCATCATCCTCCTGCCCTTATCCCAACTTATTTGTGGTCGGCGCAGTATGTCTTCTTCTTCCACAAATCTCTATTAGCCGTCATCTCAGTAGTCACCCCCTTTCTAGCCATATCATCTTTCACACTATCCACCCATCGTTTCTTTGGTCTTCCTCTACTACTAATTATTTATACTTTAATGAATTTAAGATAACTCTGGAAGGTTTTCGAAAACACGCGTCAACCTTAGTCACAGTCACAGATATCACAAACAAGTGACGCAGTTATCAATATTTGAGATTGAAATATACTCATAATATTTACCATTTCTTATCAGAACATAGTCTGCTTAGTTGTCGGCAATAAGATTGACAAGCATATCATTTTGGGACCCAGTTTATAATATCAGCAAGCACATCGGGTCACCCGCGCGACGGCTCAACGAGTATTCCCAAGGAGGGTTGATGTCAGGCAGGCGGCCGGTCATAAAACAATAAGCCAAAACCTCTAACAACATGGATTTACGAAATACAAGTTGTGCCGACTTCACCTAGTGTGGGATAAGGGCAGGAAGAAGAAGAAGATTTACCATCTCTTATCACTTCTCAGAAAGCTCCTTGTGAAAGAGCTCGTCCGTGGAAGTACTCCCACCATACCTCCTTCTGCCGTTAAGCAGCATTGCTTGTGTTCCGGTTTGAAGGGTATACAAGGTGAAAGGTAAGGGTAAGGGTGACATTACAGGCACATTAGACTATACAACTTTTTCTTTAAGCTTGGCAATGGAGGCTACAGAGTCCCTTATCCTTTATTATTTACTAGCGGCCCGTCCCGGCTTCGCACGGTTGGACATTTTTCCCGTTATTTCAACATTTTTAATTTATGCTCCGCTCTTATTGGTCGTAACGTGATGTTATATAGCCTATAACCTTCCTCGATAAATGGACTATCCAACACAAAAATATTTTTTCAATTCCAACCAGTTGTTCCTGAGATTAGCGCGTTGAAACAAACAAACTCTTCAGCTTTATAATATTAGTATAGATTGATGATAGATATCGCTGAACGAACGTCGTCGTCTCGGCGGTCGAAAAACCTATTGATAATCCCACCATTATTATTATATCTGTCGTTAAACCCTTTTCAGCGGCAAGGTGAACCGTGTGCTGGCAGGACTGACATTTGGAGAAGAACATAGAGTACTTTTATGGAGAAGATGCAATTCTAAAATTTACTTACTACCAACAAAGAAAAAATGATTGGTTTACTCTCTGCTCAATAAGCAAACTACTATGCGTGCCAAATAAGAATAGCACTGTCAAGACGCCATTTTGTTCCGCAATAGGTACTCGTGAACTTCATTACCAAAGTGTAAGGTGTCCAAAAAAGTAAATAAAGAAATGATATTCAGTTTAATTATTTTTGTTCACTTTTTTGGTATTTCTTATCAATTTTACGCCAAATTAATTACACAGTAATTATATTATTATTATGGCGACATATTAGGGTGACCAGTAGCATTTCGTGAAGTTAACTATATATATTGGTTCATTTCTTTAATGAATACTGTTTTCAAATATTATTAAATTATCCAAAATTATCTATTTATGGAATTCAATTAATAACATTTTATAAAAATGAATGTAAATAATAATGAAATTTATGAATAAAAAAATAAAACATTCTTTTTTCATAGTATTTTTTTGCTGGCAGTACTAATTTGATAGCTATCGTGTGAAGTTGTAGCAAGCGCGATCCTATTCTTATTTGGCACGCATAGTATTTGAGATTCTTGCGGACCGTTTCTACGTAAGCGGGTAGTTATTGACGAGACCTGAAGGTTCTTCAGCCAATAGTCCTATATCCAGCCTACAGAGGACTTAAGTCAGTACGGAGTGATGATACTCAAGTCCGTCCGGCGGCCCCTGGGCAGTCAGCCCAACTACCAACTTTGCTGACTAGATAATCTACACACCACAGCATGAGCTGTTCTCACATAGCTCATGCCGACACGAGAAAGAGAGAGAGATTGGAAAGAGAACATTTCCATGATTGTCTACTAAAAGAATCGCCCTCTTGTGTAATTACGAGTGATATGATAATGTTAGATTAAAGATTAGAAAAAAAGATTAGATTAGACAAAGTTGCGGTTTAAAAGATGATGTAGTGACAAAAATTGAAAGGAGTATGCTTAGGTGGTTTGGCCATGTTGAGAGAATGAGTGAACGGCGATTAACAAAAGAAATTTATAAGGCGGATGTTAATGGGAACGCCGGTAGAGGACGTCTTAGAAGGACATACATCGATGTTATTGGTGATGTTCTTCACAAAGGTCAGGTGCGTAGTACTCTCAACCGGCGTGCGTGTATGACAAGATGTATGAATGTGGATGAAGCGAAAGGGGTATGTAAGAGTCGTAGCATGTGGCGTTCTATAGTTTCTGCCTACCCCCATGGGAAAAAGGCGTGAGTTTATGTATGTATGTATGATAATGTACGCGCGCGTCGGTGCTTTTTCTAGCAGCATACAATTAACTCATGTAGCACTGAGTACTGTACTGTAGTACTGTGGAATCCTCCTCTTGGTATACATTTTTAAGGCATAATATTGTTTGGCATAACGTTTTTTAGCATAAGAATACATTGGCATAATGCAAAGGTTAGTATAACTGTCATTTGGTCTAATTTATTTCAGCATAATTTGGAGTTGCATAATTTTTTTAAGGCATAATATTAATTCGACATAATCATGAGCCATAAATATAAAAAGTCATAATTGGGTGTATGTAGCCAATAATTTTATGTTGAATATTAGGTACTAGATAATGAAATACAGTTGTTATACAAGATTAGTCGGTAAGGGGGTACTAAGCTGCGGGCCACTTAAAGTATCACTGATTACCATTTTAAAGCAAGTGTTAAAATTTCAAAATTTGTTAATTTTTATTTGCATGCACAATGATTTTTATTTTAGTTTTTTCAGAAAAAAAAACATGTCTCCTTTAGTTATGAATTCAGAAAATTAAGTTTCTAATCCATGACCCCAAATATGACCTAAATAGTAAACACAGCTGATCATAGCTATGGACAGATAGATTTTAGCATATTTTTTACGAAATCTTTGAAAAGCTATTTCTCTTAAACTATCGAGTTTTGGGGAAAGTTGTAGAACAAAAGTTATCCCTTATTATGGGTACTTTAACACCCTTTCGGCTTAGGACCCCCTTTCCGACTAACCTTGTATACGTACATTATTTATCAGTTGTTATGCCTGTCTATCCTAGCTAGTTACCCGCCAATTAAATGGGTGCGCCGGATACTGTCTCCAGACACAGCTGGAACAGTACTTAGCAAGAAGGTGATCTTTACCTGACTTCGTCAAGACTCCCGCTCAGCAGCTTCATGAAGCAATGTGAGTCAGCATGGTCGTGGATAGCGGACGCATGACCAGGACCCCAGCACAGGATCATGATGTTGAAGGCGCCGTTACCAGCGTCGACCAAGTTTCTGGTGTACCTGAAAATAAAGTACATGATTTTTGACTGCCTCTTTGGTGTAGTGGTGGCAAGCACGACTGCTGAGAGGCCCTGGGTTCGAGCCCCAGGTCAGGCAGTGTTATTGGGTTAATCCGCGCGAGTGGCAAGACGGAACGCTCCCCTCGCTCTCCCGCCCTCTCGCTCGCCCGTCCATTGCGCTTAAAGCGCACGCCACACCGCCAGCTGGCGGGCGGGCGAGCCTCGTTTCACCTCTTTTCATACTTCGGTTCACACCGCGAACTACAGAGCTAAGCTACGCTAACGAGGTGAACGATAGCATCGCTGGCATCGTCGGATATTTCGTTCGCATCGTTTGTATCGCTGACGTAGCTTATCTGTGTAGTTCGCGGTGTGAAGCGAAGTATGAAAAGAGGTGAAATGAGTCTCGACCGGCTCGCTCGCCCGCCCGCCAGCTGGCGGTGTGGCCTGCGCTTAATACCGCCTCGACCGTAATGACCAACATAGCGCACTTGTTTCATAATGTACTATTAATTTTCCACCAAGTTTGTAACTTCTTACCTATGTTTTACAAATAAATTAATTTAATTTGATTTGAAGGATATGGAAAATCATTCATTCCAAAGCCAGCATAGACAAGATAAAAAAATGTTTATGGTAGCTGAAAATGGCAAACATGTACACTTAGGCCGCGTTCCCACATTGTCGTGACGACAGATAGTCGTGTAGTTTTAAGTGTCGTAGCTTATATATTTAAATGGAGGTGTTCACATATACGACGACACGATTAACTGTCGTTCACGACTTGTTTTTGCAGTGACGACAGATTGTCGAGTCAATGGGAACGGCTAGCACGACAGTCGTCCAACGATAAATTTATCGTCACGACATCGTGATGTGTCGTTGTTACGACTATCTGTCGTGGCCACGATAAAAATATCGTCTCGTCGTAGCTTGCTACTGATTTGCAAACGACAAAGCGACTGTCATGAAACGATAAAATGTCGTCGCGATCCAATGGGAACAGCTAGATACGATAGTCGCTAAACGATAAAAAAATTGACGACAAACAGTCGTTATAATGGGAACAGCTAAAGACGACAGTCGTCCAACGATAAATTTATCGTCACGACATAGTGGGAACGCGCCCTTATTTACCCTCAACCTTACACGAGATAGATAACAATCTCAAATAGAAACACAAGTGAGTTACTATGCGTGTTATCACAGCTCAATTTCTCCAACAATTCGGATTCTTACAAGGTCATGACTAGGTCAGATTTGTTACTCATAAAACAATACAGTAAAATACAAACAGATTACATGGAAAGTATGTACCTAGAACATGTTTACATAAACCAGAGTTCCGTAGTTCGTTCTACCTAGCCGTTTCCCAAATATGTTGGGGTCAGCTTCCAGTCTAACCAGATGCGGCTGAATACCAGTATTTTACACGTAGCGACTGCCACCAGACCTCCGCAACCCAGTTACAGGATAATAGCGATGTCCTAAGGTTAATAATAATAATAATAAGCTTTATTTCTCTCTTCACAAAGGCAATACATAATATTCTTATACATAATACATGCTAATTTAAAGTACATAGTAGAATTGTGCTCCTTTGTGAGAGACTGGAGTCCGTACTAGGAAATCCCTGTGTGACAGATCACCAGGCCCTCACCTTGAAAACATGGTAGGCGCTCAAGACATGAAAAGAGACTTATGTAGAAATTAAAACTATTAAAATGTGTACAAATTACAAATTAATTTGATTGTTACTAATTTTAATGTTAGTTTTGTGGAGTATTAGTGTCTCTTTCTCTCACAAACACACCGCCACATAAGGGGTGTGTGTGGGAGAGAGAGGTTAGACCGCTTGTTAGACTTTCGGGCTTCTAAATTCTCGTAACGACTGTCATAGGGTATTCGTATGACACCCGGGACCGACTTTTTAACATTCTCTCCGAGGCATGGAGGAGTCACGATCTGTAACGAACGGACACCCATTCACGGACAGACCGTATGGTCAGTTTATTTGAACTATAAAGTTTTTATTTATTTTAAATCAAACTAGTTTTTTTTCTTTTTATTTTTTTCTTTATACACAAAATTCTGTAGAGCCACTACTTAAGGATGATTTCCACTAAACGGCTCGCATCGCATCGGATCGGAATGGATTTTACAATCTTTAAACGATATTAAATCGTGTACACAGTATTTAAAGTCTATATTACCAAGCCGCGCACAGCAGCTTGACCGCGGTCGTCTTCCGCGACACGTGATTGTAGCCAAAAGTATGCTGCGACGCGCGATCGGCTCCGTTCGCCTGTCGTCGTAACCTATCGAATCCTTTCAAAAACATGGTAGGAATTAAACTATTTGACTAGGCGCAGAAACGGATACGTTCGCAAGCGACGGTACGGAGCTGATCGTATGCGTCGACATCCTGCCGGACGCGGTCGGCTGTCACCGCATCCGTTCGTATCCTTTCCGAACTGATGCGATGCGAGCCGTTTGGTGGAAATCATCCTTTACTTAATGTCTTGAACAGTTGAAATGCCAAACTTCAAGGCTTCCTTGTCCCACTACAGAACCCTAATGAGCGCTTAAGTTGTCAAAATAATTAATTATTTAATCGACTTAACATCAGGTGTTCACACACATACCTACTGATAAAATGTAGGTACCTATTACAAATATTATTTTAACTATTTATCCTTTACGTTATCTATGATAGCAGTGCGCCCAGCGCGAACATTTGACGTATACCTACTATCGTAAACGTATCGCTAATGTACTATGCGTGACAAATAAGAATAGTACTGTCAAGACGCCACTTTGTTCCGCAATACTCGTGAACTTCATTACCAAAGCGTAAAGTGTGCAAAAAAATAAATATAGAAATCATACTCAGTTTAATTATTTTTAGTTCACTTTTTTGGTATTTCTAATCAATTTACGTCAAATTAATTATACAGTAATTATATTATTATTATGGCGACATATTAGGGTGACCAGTAGCATTTCGTGAAGTTAACCATATATATTGATTAATTTCTTTAATGAATACTGTTTTCAAATATTATTGATTTATGCAAAATTATCTATATATGGAATTCAAGAAATAACATTTTATAAAAATAATGAAATCTATGAATAAAAAAATATAACATTATTTTTTTTCATCGTTTTTTTTTTGCTGACTGTACTAATTTGACAGCTATCGTGTGAAGTTGTAGCAAGCGCGATCCTATTCTTAGTTGGCACGCATAGTAAACGAATTTCGAATCGAAAATACAACTGTCCTATAACATTTTGGTTTATTTTGTTGCGACATGCACAGTTTCGTCGCTGTGCAGTGAAACCTCGTAATTGCAATAAAAGTAATTTTACAGGAGAAGAATATAATAACAGTCTGTTAAAAAAAAAGTATGAAGACCGTAAGGTTTTTCTGTTTTATTATCTATCTATTAGCTACCCGGACAGACTTCGTTCTGTCAAAAGTTATTGGCCTGTAGTGGGAAAAGAGAAGTGTTGTTTTTACTATTTTCCACGCAATTTTGATATTTTTTCTCTCCATAAGAACCTTCCTTATGCCTTAAGGAATATATATATAAAGAAAAATAGTTGAATGGGTCGAGCCGTTCTCAAATTTTGCGCCTAGCAACACATTTGGCAATTCATTTTTATTTATATAGATTCATCAATCTATTTCATCTCAGAGCTGTGCACGTTCGTTCTAAATATGCATTACAAGGTTTTCTACCCAACAAATGAATAACAAAAAATAAAAATTAACGTTTACTTTACATTTACATGGCGTTTACGTTTACGTGACGTTTACGTTCCATTTACGTAACGTTTACGTGACGTTTACGTGACGTTTACGTTACGTGTACGTTACGTTTACGTTACGATTACGTAACATTACATTTACGTTTCGTTTATGTTACGTTACGTTTACGTTACTAACGAGACAAAATACATATTAAGTAGAGCGAAAGAAAAAATAATGGTTTATTTGTGCTTTACGAGGTTTTCACTGCACAGCGACGATTTGTATCATACATAGATATGAATAAAGTTTTTAATTTAATTAAATAGTATGTGCGAAACGAGTATTTTCGATTCAAAATTCGCTCACATTAACGTTACGTTTACGTAATATTTACTTTACACTTACATGGCGTTTACGTTCCATTTACGATTACGTAACGTTTACTTTACATTTACATGGCGTTTACGTTTACGTGACGGTTACGTGACGTTTACGTTACGTGTACGTTACGTGTACGTTACGTTTACGTTACGTTTACTTGACGTTTACGTGACGTTTACATTACGTGTACGTTACGTTTACGTTCCATTTACGTGACGTTTACGTTACGTTTACGTGACTTTTACGTGACGTTTACGTTACGTGTACGTTACGTTACGATTACGTAACATTACATTTACGTTTCGTTTATGTTACGTTACGTTTTCGTTACGTTTACGTTACTAACGAGATACATATTAAGTAGAGCGAAAGAAAAAATAATGATTTTAAAGTTTCATAGTTACTGATTACTCTTATTTTACTAACACGCTTATATCGGCTTTATTTTAGTCTCGGAGAGCACGTTAAACAGTCGGTCCCAGGTGTCATAAGAATACCTATGACAGTCGTTACGGGAAGTCAGAAGACCGGTCTAACCTTAGGATATCGGCATTGCCCTGTAACTGGGTTGCGGAGCTCTGATGGCAGTCGCTCCGTGTGAAATACTGGTATTCAGCCGCATCTGGTTAGACTGGAAGCAGATCCCAACATAGTTGGGAAAAGGCTAGGCAGATGATTACAGACGGATAAATTGGAAGCCAAAACTCACCGAAACCGATCAAACTTGGCAAACTTGGTCCAGTCCTTTGGGTTAGACTTGTACCCCGCCATCAGTTTTTGAACATCCTGTACATTGACGTGGTCGCGGGAGAACACGCTGTGTAGCTCTTCAATCAATTTCTCCAAGCCGGTTATCTCACTACAAACAATATAAATATCAATAACTAGCTGTGTCCTCACGGCTCCGCCCGTAGCCTATGTTACTCAGTGATAACGTAGCTTTCTAACGGCAAAAGATTTTTTGAAATCGGTCCAGTAGGTTTTAAGTTTATTCGTTACATACAAACATACAAATCTTTCCTCTTTATAATATTAGTATAGATGGAATCAGGGGTTACAACAGATAAAATCACGCCTGTATTCCCCGAAGGGTTGGGCAGAGTTGTATAGTAACACCCTCATTTCGCCGTTATGTTTAAGTCCCATGTAATACGGCAAGCCTATTGCCATCAACCGAGCACAAATCCAAACTCCGGGTTGCTACTGAGGAATTCCACATGGAAAAACCCAATAACACTTTGCCCGACCTGAGGATCGAACCCAGGACCTCACGATCAGCAGTCACGCTTGCCACCACTAGACCAACGTGGCATTTACAATAACAAGACAAGGTGTAAACAAAATCATGTAATTCCTTCAAACCTCGTGATGTACTGCTGACATAGATTAACACTGAACGGGATACTTTTAGATTCAATAAAAAAAATTACAAGAAGTAAACATGTGTTCTTAACGTGAGGTATTTTAGCGCTCCGAGTTAAATGACCGCGCGACGAGCGATAGCCGTGCAATTCGCTCGCGGCGCTAAAATGCCTCACATTAAAAACACATGTTTACTTGTATTTTTTTTTATTGAATCCCATATTATCCCGTTCAGTGTCAGCAGTACATCACGAGGTTTGAAGGAATTACATGATTTCATTTACACCCTGTAGATCCTACCACGTCGCGTGCTGTGTTTTGTATAATCTTACAACACGCGTCTATCCCCAGCGTGCGGTGAGGAAGTTTTATATTGTAGACTGTCCATATACGGGATAGCAAGTTTTACTCACACATCGATTTTCATTGGTCTCTCAATGGGTAGAACTTCCATGTCAGCACATTGTGACACCTTCACCTTGCAGTTTGCGTTCTCCACGTCCATGGTGGCGACTGGAATAAATACCATACATAAATATGGAAAATGGAACGTAAAGCTGGCTTCCCACGGTGCGTGATTCTACGGATTATCACGCACGCGGCTGACGACCACGAACAGCTACGCACCGCACACAAATCTCTTCCAACACCTTCAACAACTTCAAACACCTTCAAAATTGTATTCTTAGTCGCAATTTTGAGTGAACTTTGAGGTTCCTCGACTGTGGGGTCCTCAATTGTGTCGAAGTAGAGTGGAGTCATTACGTCATAATTTTGTTTATCTGTATCGCGCAAATAACGCCGGGATAAATAGTTGTAAGGATTATCGTAAGCATATTCGATAAAGCCATCAAAATTCATTTTTGTTACATATGAACTTTGACACTTCCTTCCTTAAGGTAGGTTCCGAGGTACCTTGAGTTTGACAGATGATTCCTTACCTAGACTGAGGAAAACTCTCAAATCGAGGAAGTTTATTCCAACTATGACTACCGATGGTAGTGAGAAAGGCTGAGTCGAGTCAAGGAAGTTTTGGAGGAACGTCTTAGAATATGGGTGTATGTTGGTGGGTCTTGAGATTCGTAGCCATTTTGTCATTCCAAAGTGCATAGTGAAAGAGAACGTATATCTGCAGCTGCGACTCTTGTGGTATTTTTTTTTAAGAAAGTCTGTGTTTATGCGGGTGTCTTCGCACCACCTTGCATGAGCTCGTACCGCACCTTTGAAGTTACCGACTCGCCACGGGTCGGACGCACTGTGACGGACGTGTCTGCGCTATCACGGACGATTCTCTTACCATGGTGTGTCGGTGCGGGCTAGTCTGCGTTCGTCCGCAATATCACGCACCGTGGGAAGCTAGCTTAAGAGTGAATGAAAGGAATGAATGCATAGGAGAGAAAAGGATGGAAGTAGATATCTTTAAAAAGCTGAGATGGAGGTAATTAAAAAAGGAAAGACGCAATCTACTGTCCCAGTGTTAGGCACAGACTTTAGTTTACCTCGCTGGCCTGGTGCGGGCTGGCGGACTACACACACCATTGAAAATGTTATAGATAATTTTATAAATTTTAAATTTTAAAGGTGTGCAGGTTTCCTCAAGATGTTTTCCTTCACCGTTAACGCAGGTGATCATCAATTTCAGTTCCGCATATGAGTTCTTAGGGCCAAGTCACATCTATCGGAAGATACATCGCCGATCTTCGGCCGGTACACATAATTCCATATAAACAGCTCACACCGTACTGCCGTCCTTTAACTAGAAAGCCGTTAACCCTCAAATGGTCAATTTTACTGTTTAATAGAAAGTGATAGAGTTCAAAATGCTCTGTCTTTCTGTCTAAGTAATATTTTTATAATACATATAAATAGTTTCAGAGATGTGAAAATTCTGTAGGCCATTAAGTAACATAATTTATGATGATTACATCACTTGAAAGCGTCTAACCCACACTTCTTCGCTTAATATACGTTAAAAAACTTTAACTGCCCGCTGTGATGATAATTTTCGGTGTCCAACAATCATAAACATAAGTATCATAATTTTTAAGAAACAACGATTCCCGCATTTTTAAGAAACAACGATTCCCGCATTTTTAAGAAACAACGATTCCCGCATTTTTAAGAAACAACGATTCCCGCATTTTTAAGAAACAACGATTCCCGCATTTTTTGCAATTTTCTCGGAAACAATTTTTGGGCTAAACGGCTTTCTAGTTAAAGGACGGCAGCGTACACATTTGACCGAAGATGCGTTACTAAAATTCCTCAAGTTAATTACGCGACGGAAGATCGACGACGTATCTTCCGACAAAGCGATGTGTTTTAGTCCAGAGTGGTCAACCATTGTGGACTAAAAACACAGCTTTATCTTACGATCACATAAAATCGTATGTAAAAGGAGAAACTGACTGACTGATCTATCAACACACAGCCTAAGGCTGGACATCCACCAGAGCTGTGCGAGGAAAATGTGCGGTGCGAAAATGTGTAGCGAGGTTGTGAAACGGTGTGACCCTTTCCACCAGAGCTGTGCGAGGAACGGGTAATGTGTAATGCGTAATGTGTTAATGTGTACACATGAGCGGTGCGAGGATAGGTAGCGGACTCTTTTCGAATATGAGGGTGGTGTGGCGGGAGCAGTACACATTCCTCGTAACACATTCCTTGCAACACATTCCTCGTAACACATTCCTCGCAACACATTCCTCGCCACACATTCCTCGCAACACATCCCTCAGTCACATTTCTCGCTTGTTTTGTATGAACAAAAACCTCGCTCCGCTAAGCCCATATCCATCAGAGCTGCGCAGAGCGAAGCTAGGTAAATGAAGTGATTCTATTGGTGCTTACAAAACACATTCTTTGCTGCGCAGCTTAGCACAGCTCTGGTGGATGCTCAGCCTAAACTGCTGGGGTTAGAAACTTGAAATTTTGACAGTAGGTGGTACCTTTTGTAACGTAGACATCCACTAAGGAAAGAAATTTTAAATTCCTCCCCACGCTCTGTGCACTTGTTCTAGCTCTAGTTCTATGTCCGTTTGGTCTAAACCCACCTTTAGTTGTGTCGTACAGTACGAGTCTATTCCCTCTTTAAGTTTATTAAACGCATAAGTAAAGGCAGGTAGCTATCTTGTCTCTGGTATGCGCACGCGCATATACGGTCATTATCGTGACTGTTTATAGAAAACATTTCCTGGATCCTTTAGAATGGACACCTTTGAGACGGAACTCATTTTTTTTCCAAAAATGGTTTTGTTTTTATTTTCTATATTTTATAATGGTTTGTTTATACAAGGTTAGTCGGAAAGGGGGTACTAAGCCGCGGGCCACTTAATGTATCACTGGTGATTGTTTTAAAGAAAGTGTTAAAATTTTATAATTCGGTAAAAGAATTCCATCCATGCAAAATTATTTTTATTTCAATTTTTTCAAAAGTTTGTCATCCCTGCTTTAGTTACGAATACAGAAAGTGGAGCTTATAATCCGTGACCCCAAATATGATCTAAAATGTAAACACAGCTGATCATGGCTGAGGATAAATAGAGTTTAGACTTTTGGGGAAAGTTGTAGAACAAAAGTTATCCATTATTGTGGGTACTTTACCACCCTTTCGGCTTAGTACTCCCTTTCCGACTAACCTTGTATAAATTTCTAGCAAAAAAGCTGTGATAGCCTTGTGGTGTGACCGTCGGTCTGCCAAGTCATAGGTCTCGAGTTCGAACCCAAGGCACGCACCTCTGACTTTTCGGATTCATGTGCGTATTGTATAATTATCACTTGCTTAAAAACGGTGAAGGAAAACATCGTGAGGGAACCGGATGCCTGAGAGATATTTGTCGACGGCATGTGAAGCCAAGTCAGAGGCCCATGGGCGGCATAAACTGTGACACCAGGTTAGTCACTAACCACACGAAAAGAAGAAGAAGCTGAGCTTGCCGCGGTCAACAGATCACCCATAATATGTTCGTTACACATCGAGACTACTCCGTGCCTCGGAGAACACAGTAAACAGTCGGTCCCAGGTGTCATACGAATACCTATGACAGTTGTTACGGGAAGTCAGAAGCCCGAAACTCTGACAACTGGTCTAATATTAGGATATCGGTATTTCCCTGTAACTAGGTTGCGGAGGTCTCATGGCAGTCGCTCCGTGTGAAATACTGGTATTCAGCCGCATCTGGTTAGACTGGAAGCTGACCACAACATAGCTGGGAAAAGGGTAGGCAGAACAGTGTTCTGCCTAGCTAGTAGAAAATTCCCTATCGTCTCTAGTCGCTTTGGTGCTCTTGGGGACTAGTAGTTGCGTTATTAATTTTACGACTTTATTTAAACGCAAGCAAAATCTATAATGGTTTGAAAAATGCTCTGCGCTGCGCCTCGACAGATCTGCGCCAGCCCTTAGACTAGTGGTCGTCAAATTAATTGAGGCGTGACATTTACAAATGAGTTAAGTGCCAAAAAAAATTGAATCAAAATTTTTAATAAAAATGGATTGGATGCCCAATGTAGCTCCTTTGACATTAAAAATATTGAATTCGGTTTTTTTGGGCACTTGGCCCATTTGTAAATTCCACGCCTCAATTAGTTAAAACAGACGAATATTAACGGTACAACGATTAATATTACTTATAAGAGCTCTTATGCCGTGGAAATGCGTTCCTTGCGAAGTATGTGCGGTGTAACTTTGAATGATAGATTGAGAAATGACGAGATTAGACAAAGTTGCGGTTTAAAAGATGATGTAGTGACAAAAATTGAAAGGAGTATGCTTAGGTGGTTTGGCCATGTTGAGAGAATGAGTGAACGGCGATTAACAAAAGAAATTTATAAGGCGGATGTTAATGGGAACGCCGGTAGAGGACGTCCTAGAAGGACATACATCGATGTTATTGGTGATGTTCTTCACAAAGGTCAGGTGCGTAGTACTCTCAACCGGCGTGCGTGTATGACAAGATGTATGAATGTGGATGAAGCGAAAGGGGTATGTAAGAGTCGTAGCATGTGGCGTTCTATAGTTTCTGCCTACCCCCATGGGAAAAAGGCGTGAGTTTATGTATGTATGTATGTAAGAGCCCTTATTTTTATTTATTTTCAGTGCTGGATTTCAAACTCAAACTCAAACTCAAAATATTTGCCTCTCCCTTGGAATCCTCCTATATCGTGTTTGCGTTTAAAGACACAAATTTTCACATGCACAAACAATTAACTGTAGGCCATACAAATATTTGTTCAGTCAGTGAACCGAACCCGTAACACGTTGCGCGGCAGCCAAGCGCTCAGTCGCTGCGCCAAATGGTCGTACAATCTTCTTTTTTTCGTGTGTTTAGTGACTACCCTGGTGTCAAAGTTTATGTCGCCCATGGGCCTCTGACTTGGCTTCACATGCCGTCAAAAAACATCTCTCAGGCAGGTTTCCTCACGATGTTTTCCTTCACCGTTTTTAAGCAAGTGATAATTATACAATACGCTCATGAATCCGAAAAGTCAGAAGTGCGTGCCTTGGGTTCGAACTAGAGACCTATGACTTGGCAGTTAATGGTCACACCACTAGACTATAACTACTATAGCGCAGTTTAACCTCGCAAATTGTATGATCCACGCGGTTGGTAATTACGACGAGCCCCTATTTCGTAATACTACGTACCTAGGTACTTAATACACGCGTAACTTGTTTCTAACTCAATAAAATTTAACTACACTCTTAGTTTGAGTATCAATAAAATTTTACTGTACGTGTTCTTGATATTTTCTTTAATTTAAATATATATAGGTACACAGCCTGCTTAGTTGTCGGCAATAAGACTAACAAGCATATCATTTTGGGACCCAGTGCATAATATCAGCAAGCACATTGGGTCACCCGCGCGACGGCGCAACGAGTATTCCCAAGGAGGGCTGACGTCAGGCAGGCGGCCGGTCATAAAACAATAAGCCAAAACCTCTAACAACATGGATTTATGAAATACATGTTGTGCCGACCCCACCTAGTGTGGGATAAGGGCAGGAAGAAGATAGGTACATTAGCGGCCCGTCCCGGCTTCGCACGGGTGGACATTTTCGGCATTTTTGCAACATTTTTCATTTATGCTCCGCTCCTATTGGTCGTAGCGTGATTTTATACAGCCTATAACCTTCCTCGATAAATGGGTTATCCAACACAAAAATAATTTTTCAATTCCAACCAGTAGTTCCTGAGATTAGCGCGTTCAAACAAACAAACTCTTCAGCTTTATAATATTAGTACCTATAGATGAGCGCCAAAACTACATTTTTGAATTGGTCGCGATTGCCCCTAGTCTCACCTGATGGTAAGCGCAGACAGGGCCTAAGATAGAGCACACGAATACAAGGAACAGAGATATAGAGGGACTCCCCTATACCCCTCTGGCTCTCACATACACACGACGGAACACAGTAAACTGCTTGGTCGAGACTTTAATGTTCAGGTGGTACCTAGTCAGGACCGTATAGATCCTACCACCAAGCGTGCTGGGTTTTGTTGAATCTTACAACACACGTCTATTCAGAGCAATTTTTTTTCTTTTTTTCTATTCGATTGCTCGTAGATGGTCTTGCGGACCGTTTCTAAGTAACCGGGCAGTTATTGGCGAGACCTCAGTGTCTCCAACCAATGGCGACGAGTAAAATACTTAACCTAAGCTAACTATTACTACTAATATCATGAATAGTAGAAACAACAGCACTAAGGGCGACCCCTAATGGGACTTGGACCTCTTAGGGCGTTGCTGGAAGACTGGGAGGAAGACAGCTTGATGAGGGCTGAATTATCGGTCTATTCCCAGCGGTGAGGAAGTTTTATATTCTATCCCGTTCACGGGGTAAAGTATTCCAAGGAAATACTCTCTTAGCTCGTGAATCTAGCTCAAGCAGACTTGCTACTGTTGTGCCTAATTTGAAAGTCAATTACAGAACTCAACTAAGACGATTTGACACTTGACTAATCTATACTAACATTATAAAGCTGAAGAGTTTGTTTGTTTGAACGCGCTAATCTCAGGAACCAACTACCTGGTTGGAATTGAAAAATTATTTTTGTGTTGGATAGTCCATTTATCGAGGAAGGTTATAGGCTATATAACATCACGCTACGACCAATAGGAGCGGTGCATAAATGAAAAATGTTGCAAACGGGAAAAATGTCCACCTGTGCGAAGCCGGGACGGGCCGCTAGTATATAATTATAATAAAAGTGTAACTGATCGCTGTCTGTACATGGAAGATATTTGATAAAAACTATTATTGGGGGTTTTTATTGACGCAATAGAACCCTTCTTCTTCATCTTCCTGCCCTTATCCCACACTAGGTCGGGTCGGCACAACATGTATTTCATAAATCCATGTTGTTAGAGGTTTTGGCTTATTGTTTTATGACCGGCCGCCTGCCTGAAAACGACCATCCTTGGGAATACTCATTGCGCTGTCGCGCGGGTGACCCAATGTGCTTGCTGATATTACGCACTGGGTCCCAAAATGATATGCTTGTCAATGTTATTGCCGACAATTAAGCAGACATTTTCTGATGCAAAAGAACCCAAAACAATGATTTTTAGGATTTTTGTGTGTTTATCGGTTTTCTGTGGCTTCGTCGATTTGGATGCGGTTTTCACTAATGTGGTAACATAACTCATAAGTCCGTAAAGGGTTTTCAGAATAAAATTCCCGCCGGAAAAGCAACTTTGGTCCAAATACCGACCAGAAGTTTACTGTGTTCCGTCGTGTGTATGTGAGAGCCAGAGGGGTATAGGGGAGTCCCTCTATATCTCAGTTCCTTGTATTCGTGTGTTCCATCTTAGACCCTGTCTGCGCTTACTATCGAGTGCGACTAAGGTCCAACCAGACGCATTCAAAATTTTATTTTACGGTTTTATTACGAAAAAATCCTAAAACAGTTTTTGCTATATCTGGGAATTAAACCTAGGAAATCAAATTTTGTCTATTTGTTGGCACAAGATTATTTGGAGCAACTTTTTAACAAAGATTTTAGAATAATAATTTTTGTTATGATTTTATTATTGTGTTTTATTTTTTATTTATTTATAGCAAGAAGTTTTAAAAAAAAAATGGTTAAGTATTTTTTATTTTATTTTATTAACCAACACAAAACAATATACGATAATAACGAACAAAAATTATTTTACAGATTACGCGGAAATAAAATGTTGTTTTTTTAAACTTACGCTTCCAATTTCAAAAACTTACTCGTGAGATAAAACACAGTACTCACAACAATTATTATTATTATTAAAAAAACAATTATAACAAACCGATCACTTTCCTCCGATACCCATCTTTAAAAACTAAAAACACTGTCAACACTAAAATTAATAAAAAAAAACACAACACTATACTCACACTTCAATCTCCAAGTTTCTAAGTTAGAAAGTCAAGTTAAACTTAGTAAAGTAAACAGTTAAAAGTGATATAGATAAAACAATATTCGTAAACGTGCGTCCGTTTGTGCGAACTAACTAGCAATGCGCCGCGATTTTCTTACACCAACGTTATAAGCGTGCGAAGGTTTTTTTTATTAAGGCGTCCTCCCATGAACCGGTTGCAAGAATGTTCTGAATATTTTGCAAGAATCGATTTTTCGAAAATAATGGAGTTTTGTGTCGCAGTGGAGGCTGTTCCAGGAGTTTTGTTTCAAAAATCTGTTTTGACTTCGCTTTCTCCTAGGAATGACATAACATCACGCCTTATATTTCCCAAACGGTTCGGCAGAGGCGTTTTTAGTACACCCTCGTTACGCCAGTTATGTTTAAGTTCCATGTAATTTTGACTACACGTTTGGTGCAGTGGCTGAGCGATCGGCTTCTGCGCTACGGGTCGTGGGTTCGATCCCCGCTCGGAACAAATATTTGTATGGTCTACAGATAGTTGTTCCGGGTCTGGATGTTTGTGCATGTGAAAACTTATGTCTGTAAACGCACCCACGGTACAAGAGAAATTGTAGCGTGGGGCAACGTTTTTTAAAAAGCTAACCTAATAGGGGGCGAGCCTATTGCCATTAACCGGGCACAAATCCAGACACCGGGCTGCTACTGAGAAAATCCTAATGGAAAAACCCAATAACACTGCCCGACCTAGGGATCGAGCCCAGGACCTCACGCTCAGCAGTCGCGCTCGCGACCACTAGACCAAGTGCCTTGTTGGTCTAGGAACGACCTTCCAAGATAATGTGTTTAGTAGCAACCTAGCAACCACAGCACCCATTTTCTTTAGATATGATTATATTTAAAACGTGATTAGACTAGATCGTCAAATGACATTCTCATGTTTACAAAGCCTAAAAGAGTTTTCTTGATAAGAAATTCTTAGTCACAGAAAAAGAAATAATCGAATAAACGATGATACTTCATTAATGGTAATTTCGACTTGAATGTGGACGAAGCGAAAGGAGTATGAAGGGATCGTAGCATGTGGCGTTCTATAGTTTCTGCCTACCCCTATGGGAAAAAGGCGTGACTATTGTGATGTATTTATGTAATTTCGACTTCAATCACGCAAGGCATTTGTGAGAATTGCACAGTTCTGCACAAAAGAGTACGAAAAATGGGGGCGCCCGTAATCATCCTCATTCCTTCAGTAGTTTAGTAGATATGAGGTAACAAACATACAGACAAACACAGAGTTACTTTCGTTTAGCACGAAAGTAACTCTGTGTTTGTCTGTATGTTTGTTACCTCATATCTACTAAACTACTGAACCGATTTTGATAAAACTTGGTATAAAGATAGTCAGGAACCCGGACAACGACATAGGCTACTACGCGATAATCGATATTCACGCGTGCGAAGCCGCGGGCGACCTTTAGCACATCATCATCATCCTCCTACCCTTATCTCAACTTATTTGTGGTCGGCGCAGTATGTCTTCTTCTTCCATACATCTCTATTAGCCGTCATTTCGGTAGTCACCCCCTTTCTAGCCATATCATCTTTCACACTATTCATCCATCGCTTCTTCGGTCTTCCTTTACTCTTCTAACCATCCACATTCTTACTCAATACTTTCCTCACGACATGTTCCACGTTCCTCCGCATCACATGCCCATACCATGACAACCGGTTTCCACACAACTTCTCAGTCACCGGCGCCACTTTCGGGCGACCTCTAGTACATTTTTTATAAATATAATCTTTATGATACCTTCTCTGGTAGAACTATGAATATTTTAAATCAATTCAAGCGTGTTAATACATTATCACCTGATAAACCACAGCACTGACAAAGATTAAAAATTAGTTCCGGTTATAGATATTGGGTGTAAAAATAGGCTTAACGAATCCGAAGTCTACGCATACTGTACAACAAACTAAGTAACATACAGCAAAAATAATTGCTGGGAAACGACTTTTATTTTTTGGTATTAAAAAACAGATTTTAATTATTGTAGCGCGCAATTTAAGCGCGCGCGCAGCAGACTGTGCCTACATTTGAAAAACGTTGGTAACGTTTGTATAGAAGAATGTTTAGTAATAACATTTAAACTTAGTTTTCGTGAAAAATGTGCAAAAATATGGTGACTTTGACCTTCAATATCTTCATAACCAGTCGGTTCCCAGGTATGGCCCGATACCAAAAAATCTTCGTAATGATGGGAAGAATACGTGGCTCTCGGCTTCGTAAAGGGATTTTTACACCCGATATTTATGGAGGAGCTCGTGGCTTATTAAGAAGGGCTCGTTGCTTATTAACGTTAAGTAACGCTTGTTGCGGTCAGTCTTTGGATGGGTGACCATTTGTTACACATCGAGCCCCTCTGTGTCTTGGAGAGCACGTTAAACAGTCGGTCTTGGGCGTCATACGAATGCCTATTACAGTCGTTACGGGTATTCAGAAGTCCGAAAGCTTGACAACTGGTCTTGCTCAGTATCTGGGTTGCGGAGGTCTGATGTAAAATACTAGTATTCAGCCGCATCTGGTTAGACTGAAAGCTGACTCCAACATAGTTGGGATCAAGCGACGCAGAACGTGTAGATTTTCATGCCAATCTGTACCTCTGTCAGTTCCTTCGGAGAAAAAAGGCGCCTCTTGTATTTTTTTATAATTATCTAACTTCGTTGGTCTACTGGTGGCAAGCGCAACTGCTGATCATGTGGTCCTGGGTTCTATCCCCAGGACGGGCAAGGTGTTATTGGGTTTTCCGTGTGGAATTCCTCAGTAGCAGCCCGGTTGATTGCAATAGACTTGCCCCCTATTACATGGGGCTTAAACATAACGGCGAAATGAGGGTGTTAATATACACATCTGTCCAACCCTTCGGGGAATGCGTGATGTTATGTTATCTAACCACCTCATTCCTTTTCACAGTACGATTTTATCTGACTGTATATTCCAAGCTACTATATCTGTCCATCGGCCTCCTACAAGTGTGATTAATGATAAATCTAATCGTGCCAATACGCGCAATACTTTAGAAGTAATTCTATAATGGACTAGCTGATACGTTGATTAGTAATCAGATTTAGTGATAAGATCTGTACGAAAGTACCTAAGTATGTATATTTGCCTAGCCTTTTCATATGTTGGGGTCAGCTTCCAGTCTAACCAGGTGCGGCTGAATACCAGTATTTTACACGGAGCGACTGCCATCAGACCTCCGCAACTCAGTTACTAGGCAAGACCAGTTGCCAGACTTTCGGGCTTCTGACTACCCGTAACGACTGTCATAGGTATTCGTATGACACCCGGGACCGACTATTTAACGTGCTCTTCGAGGCACGGAGGGGTTTCGATGTGTAACGAACGGTCATCTACTGACTGAGCGTGGCAAGCGCAGCTTAACCTCGCAAATCGTATCTATAGGTATATCTAAAACAAGAAGTACCTGAGTATGTATCTACTTAATTTTTAGGTAGAAGCTGCTAGCCACTGCTCTTGATGGACAGAAAACACAGCAGTCAGTCACGAAAAAGAAGGTTACATCGTAGATTCGTGCGTTGCAACGCCTTAACAATATGTAACACCCACTGGAAGAGACGCAGTGGCCTTTTATTAGCACAGAAACGCACGGACATTAATAAATGATAAATGATTTTTATTGATGTGAAACATCTAATGCGGCGGTACGGGTACGAGAGCGGCTGTTGCGTGGCGACTCTCGCGATGGCAGACACACAACGGCAGACCTTCGTAACTCGTCGGCTCTTTTCGGTTCGATTCGGACAGTCCTTTTTATTGAAAAATTCGTTTCGATGTTCCACGTCTGCCTGGCCTCCTGCAACGGCTTTTTTTCTGTAAATAAATCTGTTACAGACACTTTTACAAGTCAATGTAATGTTTGTTTTAAGACTAGATGGCACCAGCATTTCGTGTCTGACTAGCTCTGAAAAGAAAAGCCGAAACAAACTCAGAAAGCAAAGTCTCTTTTAAAGTCCAGACATTTTTGTATAAAAATACTATGCAAGTGTAACAATGTAGGGCAACGTCTGGAATGGCCTTTTGAGGAAAGTGCCATAACAGATTTATGTTTGTAGATCAAAATGAAATGATAAATTTTAGAAAGCCGTTTCAAATTACTCCCCACTTGAACGATGCATGCCTCACCCTACAATTTAAATAGACTCCCCTGTATCAAATAATATAGAAATAATAATTAATGCCATAATCTGCTTCATAAATTCCATTCTTGCATATATTTCTTGCGACCACGCTCGTGGGCGGCCACCTTATCTTACAAGAGCAAGACAACGTCTCTCCCCGATTATATTGGCATACTTGTATAGAGATGTGCCGGCTGCAGGCCGAATATTATAAGTACTTTTTTGTGGCCGAATTTTATAGTCGGATTTTTTAAGCCGCATGCTTGGAACTGTTTTGGTGGCCTAATATTGTGTGTTAGTCTTTTATCAGATAAACGATAACTAGGCAGAGACAGTAACTGTTTTATACAAGGTTAGTCGGAAAGCCGCGGGCCACTTAATGTATCACTGATGATTGTTTTACAGAAAAAAAAAAAAAAAAGAATGTGTTATACACTGGCCTGCAAAAATAAGTATCACACTTTTAAAATTTCATTTTTTTATAAACTATAGAAGTTAGAGATTTAAAATAAAAAACGTTTTATAGCAATTTTTATCAGCTTTCTTTGAAACTATAGTAACAAAGTTAAACTCTTTTTTGAGTCCTTTTTGTTTCGAAAATATATCTTGTGTACCTAAAAAGTTATTGCAATTTTAAAAGTGTGATACTTATTTTTGCAGGCCAGTATAATTTCAAAATTCGATGAAAAAAAAACATAAAAAATATTTTTATTTTTGTTTTTTGAAAAATTCTTCATCCCTGCTTTAGTTACTAATTCAGAAAATGGAGTTTCTAATCCGTGACCCCAAATATCAACTAAAATGTAAACACAGCTAATCATAGCTGAGGATAGATAGAATTTAGCGTAATGTTTATGAAGTCTCTGGAAGGCTATTTCTCTTAACCCTTTATAAGGCAAAGGGAATATATTATCCACCAAGTTTTGGAAGATGTCGTGAAATCCTCCTTGCAGTATTTTTATTTTTAAACCTAGCAATATTATTATTTTGTTACTATTTTCTGTAATCTATATAAATAAAAATGAATCGCCAAATGTGTTGCTAAGCGCAAAACTTGAGAATGGCTCGACCAATTCGGCTATTTTTTTTTATATATTCCTTAAGGCACAAGGTAGGTTCTTATGGAGAGAAAAAACATAAAAAATGCGTGGAAAATAGTAAAAACAACACTTTTCTTTTCCCACTACAGGCCAATAACTTTTGACAGAACGAAGTCTGTCCGGACAGCTAGTATTTAATAAAAACAAAGAGGCAACTACATACAATACAAATTTAATACTAAATAACAATTCAATACTAAAGTATATTTTTATTATTTATAAAAAAATGCCATTTGGTTTGTTATTTTCTTTCCTTAAAACCTTCTGCCCGTTAAAGGGTTAAAGTAATGACTTTTGGGGAAAGTTGTAGAACAAAGTTATCTATTATTATGGGTACTTTAACACCATTTTGGCTTAGTACCCCCTTACCGACTAACATTGTATATTCTTAGGGCCAATCACTCTAATAGACATTTTATGTATTAAATTAACACATATTTTTGATAAGTGTACGTGTAAAATTCGCACATACTGGAAATATCAGTCAGCAAAAAGTCCACTGACGAATATAGCCGTTTCCTAATAAACTGCTATAATAAAAATAACAGTTGTAAGTTTTTTTAAATGACTAACTGAATAATCTTCATGCTTTACAAATGCATTATTTATGGTAGTTTAATTTTAATACCGGGAAAGTGAGACCGAGAAATTAAAAGTACCTATTCACGACCAGCGGCCCGTCCCGGTTTCGCACGAGTGGACATTTTTCCCGTTTTTGCAACATTTTTCATTTATGTTCCACTCCTATTGGTTGTAGCGTGATGTTATATAGCCTATAACCTTCTTCGATAAATGGACTGTTCAACACAAAAATATTTTTTCAATTCCAACCAGTAGTTCCTGAAATTAGCGCGTTCAAACAAACAAACAAACTCTTCAGCTCTATAATATAGTATAGATATTTTTATGTGCCAAAATATTCGTCAGTCGGTACATCACTAGTTGATCGATTATTTACAATGTAATAAGTTCTTTGCCCTTTAAACAATAATTAACAACAGATACTCAATAATTTTATAATAATCTTGACTTTATAATAATTTTATAATACAGTTGTTTTTCTCTACATAGACATAATATCACGCTTGTATTCCCCGAAGGGTTGGTAGAGGTGTATTGTAACACCCTAGTCTAGCGGTAGTTTGAACCTTATTGCATCAATGCATTTGGCACATGTTGTCTATACGAGATAGCGTCTCTCTTTATTTCATCGTCGTTGGCTACAACAGTATCATCAGCTGTACCATATAGGTCATATTTGAGGTTACGGATTACTAACTCGATTTGTTCTGAATTTACCAATTAAGTAACTACTACTACCACTGTTGGTTGGTGTTATTGGTGATGTTCTTCACAAAGGTCAGGTGCGTAGTAGGTACTCTCAAGCGGCGTGCGTGTGTGACAAGGTGTATGAATGTGGATGAAGCGAAAGGAGTATGTAAGGGTCGTAGCATGTGGCGTTCTATAGTTTCTGCTTACCCCATGGGAAATAGGCGCGAGTTTATGTATGTATGGTAGTAACTAAATCAGGGTTATAATAATTATTTTTATTAAAAAATTAAATCTGGTTTAGCCAGAAGGATTAAAAAAAGTTAGAAATATAATGGCTGAATTTATAACGGCTGGTTACTGCTAGGTACTAAGCAGTGATAGCCTAGTGGTGTGACCAGGGCATTCTTCGAAAAATATTAACAAAAATTGAGAACGTCATTAGCATCATCCCAAAGTTAAGAATGCACATGTTTAATACTATAATTATGATAATGAAAACTGAAACTATACCGCTGCCGTCAAGCAATAAGACAAGAATAAAAACAATCTGACAATACTATAACGTTAACAACCCGGGAGAAGAATGATTTTTTAAAATAATGTTAAAAAATTTCGAATATTCACCGTCTGACTGTCAAGTCATAGGTCTCGAGGTCGACCCCAAGGTACGCACCTCTGACTTTTCGGATTCATGTGCGTATTGTATAATTATCACTTGCTTAAAAACGGTGAAGGAAAATATAGTTAGGAAACCGATACCTGAGAGATATTTCTCGACGGCATGTGCAGCCAAGTCAGAGGCCCATGGGCGGCATAAACTATGACACCAGGTTAGTCACTAACCACACGAAAAGAAGAAGACCGCTTTAAAACAATTGAATTTCGCGTGGAAGACGAAAACAGTCACAATACCATGACATAATGGTTGTGTGACAAAAATGTCGCTGCAAAAGTGACACAATTTTTAAATCATGTACCTATAATCTGAAACTAGATAAGGGGAATCCCTTGTTTGTGTTGTCGGTAGCTGGTAACACTTGACAATGTTGATAAAAGAGTAAAAGTAGTCGTAAAAGTGAATCAACGTACCCGACTTTATAAAAACAGTGGTCATTCGACGGAGCAGAGGATTCCATGTCGAACAGCAGAAGAAGTCTGACCTTTTATATCTGATTTGCTTGTCCTTATTTTCTGATCTCGTGTAAATTATTTTATTGTGAACTACACTGGCCTGCAAAAATAAGTATCACACTTTTAAAATTTCAATATTTTCTAAACTATAGAAGTTAGAGATTTAAAATAAAAAACGTTTTATAGCAATTTTTATCAGCTTTCTTTGAAACTATAGTAACAAAGTTAAACTCTTTTTTGAGTCCTTTTTGTTTCGAAAATATATCTTGTGTACCTAAAAAGTTATTGCAATTTTAAAAGTGTGATACTTATTTTTGCAGGCCAGTTTAGTTTCTGTAACTATAACCACTAACCCAAATACAAGTACTCTCAGTGGTGCAGAGTATAGACTCTGCACCACTGAAACCAACATAGGTTGGTTTTATTTACTACTAGCTGCCCGGACAGACTTCGTTCTGTCAAAAGTTATTGGCCTGTAGTGGGAAAAAAAAGTGTTATTTTTACTATTTTCCACGCAATTTTTATGTTTTTTCTCTCCATCCTTCAACCTTCCTTATGCTTTAAGGAATATATATATAAAAAATTGCCGAATTTGTCGAGCCGTTCTCAAGTTTAGCAACACATTTGGCGATTCATTTTTATTTATATAGATTTTTACCATGCTCGCAATCCTGAAAGACCGATATTAGCTATAACTATAATGATAGATTCACCCCCACAAGAGGCTGTTGTAATATGTATTTTACACGTATCAGACGAAAGAAGTCACAACCCCATGACATAATGATTTAGTGACAGAAATTTTCGCTACAAAAGTGACCCAATATTAAATCTTGTATAATCTGAAACTAAATTAATATTATATTATTAGAAAGATGGAATCCCTATAGAGTTGGACTAAGTGTAGATAAGGGGAATCCCTTGTTTGATAAATAGAAAACATCTACGTAGTGTCAATATTTTATCCCGTGTGGGGACTGGTTAGAATATAAAACTTCTTCACCGCACACTAAGAATAGACGCGTGTTGTAAGATTCAATAAAACCCAGTTCGCGACGTGGTAGGATCTATACGGTCCGCCTGGGTAGCTACCGAGATCGTAGAGAAAGACAAAGACAGAACGAGTCTTGCTTAAAGAAACTGTTCTCGTGTAAATTATTCTGAATAGCGCAGTAGTTGAGAGCTTGGCTGCTGCACAAGGAGTCGCTGTTTCGATTCCCGCACGAAACAAGTATATTTGTATGACCTACAGATTATTATCACCCCGTATGGGGACGGGTTAGAATATAAAATATCCTCACCATACGCTGGGAATAGACGCGTGTTGCGATACAACAAAACCCAGCACGCTTGGTGGTAGGATCTATACGGTCCGCCTGACTAGCTACCACCTGAACATTAAAGTCTCGACCAAGCAGTTTACTGTGTTCTGTCGTGTGTATGTGAGAGCCAGAGGGGTATAGGGGAGTCCCTCTATATCTCTGTTCCTTGTATTCGTGTGCTCTATCTTAGATCCTGTCTGCGCTTACCATCAGGTGAGACTAGGGCCAAACGCGACCAAATCAAATATATACCAGATATTGTCATGTGCGCATTTGTAGGAATTCTTCTGAATGCCCGACTGAACTAATGTTTATGAAACAATGAACATACAATGGTTTTAATGCTAATTGTTTGTTACCGTGCATTTCATAAAAGCCGACGATTATGAGTCATAGTTGTGGCACCAGCGTTAACCACCCCAGTTCACCCCTTCTTGACCCTTACGGGTCGTAACAGACGGCTAAAGGATATTTAGGGCTTGTACACAAAACTGCGATGCGACGTCGCATCGTAGAAATATACGAGCTCACACGACGCATCGCAAGAACTTACGAATTGATTCGCGTAATTGATTTTTCCTATATCTTCTTCAGTAACAGCAGTGCGCAAATCTTTTTACGCAAATTTATTCTACCTAGTATGAAATACGTTCAATACAGTTGACGTTCGTCGAGGGATTGGTCATCCGAACCTCGGAAGGAAGACGCCTTGCCGCACGGAATCGCATCGCAGCAATTTGCGTCGCAGTTTTCTGCGTTGCGAATTCGCATCGCGCCGATTCGCAGTTTTGTGTACAAGCTCTTACCCATAGATATACAGTGCATGGGCGCCAGCGTCATCCAACCCAGTCCACCCCCTTTAAACCCTATTAAAGCGACGAAAAATAAAATGTAAACAACATTTGACGACTCTTAATAGGGATATTTCTGTAAAATCAATAAAAAAATCGAAATTTACTGGAATAAGAAGTGTTTGAAATAGAAAATATATTTTTCGTCAGAAATTAATGTTGTTACATGTTTTACAGACTAATCTCTGTTAAGATTAGTCAAATGTTGTTTACATTTTGTTTTTTCGTTCTTAGAATTGGGTATAGACCCGTACAGTTCGCAAAAGGCGACTAAAGGATATTTATTTATCTATAGATATAGCATGGATGGGCAGCAGCGTCAACCACCCCAGTCCACCCCTTCTAGACCCGTACGGGTCGCAAAAGGCGACTAAAGGATATTTATACATAGATATAGAGTGCATAGGGGCCAGCGCCAACCACCCCAGTCCACCCCCTCTAGACTCGTACGGATCGCAAAATACATCTAAAGGATATTTCGACGGTCCCTACGTATACTATCGAAACTACAAAATCCCAGTTTTTATTTTATCTGCTTAAAATGTGTGAAATTATGTTATCTTAAAGGTTATAAAATAAGACATTTTTATGGGACCAAATGGCAACTATTCCACATCAAACTAAAGAAGAATCACGTAATCGGTCTACATACATAATAAAATAAAAACTGAGATTTTGTGGTTTCGATAGTATACGTAGGGACCGTCGATTTATCTATAGGTATAGAGTATATGGGCGCCAGCTTCAACCAACCCAGTCCACCCCCTCTAGAACCGTAGAGTCGTAAAAGGCTAAACGGAATGGCGAGAATGTGCCTGTTCAGGGCGTGGCTGAGTCAGATAATGATCAGATACCAATGCAAAAGTGGCATTACTGGTCCTATCACCGTAGTAACAATTAAAAAACAATGCAGATACGACAAATTGAGGTAACGTTATAATCAAGATTGATATTTAATTAAGATCAGATTATTATTTCAAGATAAATAAGATCTTGATTAAAAAGTACAGACATATCATTGTGTATAAGTGTTATTTAATTTTCTTCCAATGCGATCTAGAACATACATAACATAACATCCCGCTTTGTACTCCCCGAAGGGTTAGGCAGAGGTGTTTTTAGTACACCCTCGTTTCGCCAGTTATGTTTACGTCCCATGTAATAGGGGACCCCATGTAATACCAACCCGCACTGGGCTCGCGTGGTGGATTACGGCCCATTCCCTCTCACAGAGAGGAGGCCTGTGTCCCAGCAGTGGTAACATTATAGGCTGATGATGATGATGATGAATAGGGGGCGAGCCTATTGCCATTAACCGGGCACAAATCCAGACTCCGGGCTGAGAAATTCCTAATGGAATAACCCAATAATACTGCCCGACCTGGGGAACGAACCCAGGACCCTATGCTCAGCAGTCGCACTTACGACCACTAGACCAACAAGGCAGTCACGAAAAATGAAAATGTCCGATATACAGGGTGTAAACGAAATCATGTAACTCCTTCAAACCTAGATAGATTTAGAGTGCCTTTCCACCAGAGATGTGCTATGCAGCTACGCTGCGAGAATGTAAAAGCTAAGCTACGAAACTATGTGACTGTTTCCACTGATGCTAAGCTATGTAGCGGAGCGAATAAGATGAAAATGAAAATCCGCCGCCGCAAGGTAGCTGCACAAAACAGATAGGTACAGAAGTCAATCACATGTATGTACTTCACTTTTCATACCTACGCTCGGCGGTCGCTCTATCTATATATCTATCTCTCTCAAGCGCATGGCACTCGCGCTCGCATTCACTCGCACCCTAGTCCCAAACAGTTCGAGATATCGTGTCCGTGAGCAGTGTCTATGTGTGCGTTGCTCGAGCACACTTGTATGTAGATTGACTTCTGTACCTATCTGTTTTGTGGTAGCTGTGTGTGTAATACACTGCTCTGCACGTAGCTACACCACTCGCAACCATCCATAGCACGCATCCACACCACGCATCCTTCCATATAAAAAACGCAGCTTAGTTTAATCAGTTTCCACCAGTGCTATCCTGTGTGGGCCAATGAATATGATTGGTGGATATCAAAACAGTGCTGCCAATAAAAAATTCTCGATACCCCGCGTCAGTGTTGTCAATTCCCCGAAATTCTCCACTTCTAACCAAGCGATAATTGGACGACCTTTTTTTTAGACGTTCCCCTTACTCTTCGATTTCTCCTGTATCTTGGATGCATTTACAAACACACTAAATTTGCCGCCCTAGGCGTAATATCAGCAGGAGATCTATTAATTGACCGAAAACACTGAATTCCCCGAAATTCCCCGATTTTTATCATTCCCCGCGTTCTCCCCGCGCTAACCCAAAAATCCCAGCAAATCGGGGATTTTCCCCGCAATTGGCAGCGCTGTATCAAACGCATCCATAGCAACGTTGCATAGCACATCTCTGGTGGAAAATCAGCCTACCCTAAACGGGACACTATTGGACTCAATAAAAAAAATTACACGAAGTAAAGTTATATTCGTAATGTGAGGCATTTTAGCGCCCCGGCGAATTGCGCGCCTATCGCTCGCTGCGCGGTCATTTAACTCGGGGCGCTATAATGCCTCACATTAAGAACACATGTTTTATTTCGTTAAGGTTTGAGCTACACGATGACTGATGCATGCGTGCCGTCAGTTAGGACAGGTCAACTCAAACCTGCTATGGCACTTTCCTCAAAAGGCCATTCCAGACGTTGCCCTACATTGTTACACTCACATAATTTTTATACTACAATGTCTGGACTTTAAAAGAGACCTTGATCTCTGAGTTTGTTTCGGCTTTTCTTCTCAGAGCTAGTCAGATAGGAAATGCCGGCGCCATCTAGTCTTAAAAAACATTACATTGACTTGTAAAAGTGTCTGTAACAGATTTATTTACAGAAATAAAAATCATTTATCATTTACTACTTGTATTTTTTTTTATTGAACCCATAAGTATCCCGTGCAGGGTTAATCTATGTCAGCAGTACATCACGAGGTTTGAAGGAATTACATGATTTCGTTTACACCCTGTATAAGCGTTATTTAATTTTCGTCTACTGCGATCTTGAACATGTCCTAAAGAAAAAAAAGTATGAAATTTGAAAGGCCGTTGGTGTATTAGTCAATGTGAGAGTAACACCCATATTCTAAGACGTTCCTCCAAAACTTACTCGACTCGACTCCACCTCGACTCAGTCTTTCTCACTACCATCGGTAGTTAGAGTTGACATAAACGTCCTCGACTCGAGATTTTTCCTCAGTCGAGGTAAGGAATCATCTGTCAAACTCAAGGTACCTCGGAACCTACCTTAAGGAAGGAAGTGTCAAAGATCGTATGTAACAAAAATGAATTTTGAAGACTTTATCGAATATGCTTACGATAATTCTTACAACTATTTATCGCGGCGTTATTTGCGCGATGCAGATAATTCAAATTATGACAGACCCCTCGGTCAAAGAACCTCAAAGTTCACTCGAAATTGCGACTAAGAATATAATTTTGAAGCTTAAGCTTAATTTTGAAGCTTAAAGTCCAGACATCGTGGTATATAAACTATGCGAGTGTAACAATGTAGGACAACATCTGGAATGGCCTTTTGAGGAAAGTGCCATAGCAGGTTTGAGTTGACCTGTCCTAACTGACGGCACGCATGCATGCAGCCGTCGTATAATCTTACAACACGCGTCTCTTCCCAGCGCGAGCGTGGGGAGGAAGTTTTATATTCTAGCCCTTCTCAACTCGTTCCGTCTTCCCTGAGGAGTTAAAACCACGCAGTCCAATCTTTAGCAAGTCAACGATTGCACGAGCAACGCATTTGGACTTGCACGAGTTACCGTCCACACGCACGCCCTTGCCTGCACAAGCAGTGATAACCTTGTGGTGTGACCGTCGGACTGCCAAGTCCTAGGTCTCGACTCTCGAGTTCGGACCCAAGGCACGCGCCTCTGACTTTTCAGATTCATGTGTGTATTGCATAATTATCACTAGCTTAAATACGGTGAAGGAAAACATCGTGAGGAATGCCTGAGAGATATCTCTCGACGGCATGTGAAGCCAAGTCAGAGGCTCATGGGCGGCATAAACTAAAGACCAGGTTAGTCACTAACCACACGAAAAGAAGAAGTGAACAAACTGGTTTGTACAGGTATGAACGAAGACAAGACGAAGCGTGTAGTCGAGGATTTAATGTTACCAGAGCGTTAACGGTGAAGCAAAATATCGTGAGGAAACCTGCACACCTGAGAGGGCTCCATAAAGTTCTCGATGGTGTGTGTAGTCCGCCAACACGCACCATGCCAGCGTAGTAGACATTGGCCTAAACCTTTCTCATTTTGGCCCGAGTACAGTGGGACAGAAATTGGCTGTGAGTCACCCCAGATTTTGTTAATAATATGTTTTTTGTTAAGTAAGTCACTCTTATCTAAGAAATATTTAATATTATCAATACGTCGGAAAATTTCGTAAACAAGATGTGTGCGCGTGTTTTTGCGAACAGATAAAGGTCTTAGCTATTAGATGTCAGCAAAACATCGCACTAATAAATTTATACGTAAAAGGTAAGTGCGTCACAGAACATTAGTTGCGTAAAATAATGCGTAGGGATGGTTGTCATTCCATGTTTGGGAATTAAATAACAACATTCCAGCTGTAATAACCTTTTTTTATTTTTTTTATCGCATGAAAATCCTCATGGATCACCCTCGCCCGTGGAAGGCGAGGGGGCCTGCCGGACTCTTACCGGCTAAAAACCAACGGTGTTCCTCCTCCTGACCGTTCGGCCGGGGTCGCGGGATTCGCAAAAGCATGCACCGCAACCCCGGCAGGTCCCGGTCGGCTATCCCCTGGCGGACCTCTCCTCTGTGGGGTCTTCAAGTCCCACATCCTCCTGAAAAGCGCGCACGGAATACTGCGCGCCGCCTTCTCGGGCTTGTTACTAGTCGGGCGGCGGGTCCGCTAACCCACCGCCCGCAGGCCACAAACCTAGCTAGCTAGCTAATAGCCTAGCGCAGTGATGGACATGGGCCCGCGGGCCAGCTCCGGCCCGCACACCGTTTTAGGCTGAACATCCACCAGAGCTGTGCTAAGCTGCGTAGCGAGGAATGTGTTTTGTAAGCACCAATAAAATCACTTCATTTACCTAGCTTCGCTCTGCGCAGCTCTGGTGGATATGGGCTTAGCAGTGCGAGATTTTTGTTCATACAAAACAAGCGAGAAATGCGAGCGAGGGATGTGTTGCGAGGAATGTGTTACGAGGAATGTGTACCGCTCCAGCCACACCACCCTCATATTCGAAAAGAGTCCGCTACCTATCCTCGCACCGCGCATTTGTACACATTACGCATTATCCATTCCTCGCACAGCTCTGGTGGAAAGGGTCACACCGTTTCACATTCTCGCTACACATTTTCGCACTGCACATTTTCCTCGCACAGGTCTGGTGGATGTCCAGCCTTAATCCGGCCCGCTTATAACCATAGTCGTAGATACCTGTACTGTTTGTGTCGACACTACGTGTTTGGCCAGACTGGCAGCGCGGTGCGGGGAGCGGTGCGGATGCGGGAACGCGCGCGATTTACCTGTCCGCAGTGGAGCGTGGCTTCGTTCTGAGTGTTGTTGTGTCCAGTGTTTGTCAAAATATCATATGGATGAAGAATACTTATTTTTACTGGAAAATTCTTACTAAAAAACGATGTTTCGACATCCACAGTGCAGATCGTGCTTGAATAGCACTTATTAATTCTTCAACATTTCATTTTGAAGACGCCATCACAACAACGCCCGTGGTCAGCCCGAACTAGTTTGAGATCCCCCGCTCCCGCGCGGGTTGTCGCTTGCCGCCCGCGCTCTCACTGCGGCCACTTGTATGAACGACCTATGGCGATGGCGTGAGCTACCGGCGAGCTCCCCGCGCCACTTCCCGCGCCCGCGTGCCCACTATGGACACTCAAATGAAGTTCTTCTGTTTGAACTCGCCGCACCGCGCCCGCCCCGCGCCCGCGTTTGCAGTCTGGCCAAAGGCTACAAGTTCTGTTTTTATTATCATACCCCTTCAATGTGTCACTGTAGGGTGAGAAGGAGTGAAACGCCTACGACAAATTTTAATATCATGTCGTGAATATTCTGGCCGCCATAAGGTTGACTCTGTTTTTTTGGCCTTTGATGAGATACGTTTTCCCACCCCTGGACTAGTGGTTGAACGGCTTGCCTTCCATCACAAAACAGAGGTACAGAAGTCAATCACATGTATGTACTTCACTTTTCATACCTACGCTCGGCGGTCGCTCTATCTATATATCTGTCTCTATCAAGCGCATGGCACTCGCGCTCGCACTCACTCGCACTCTAGTCCCAAACAGTCCGAGATATCGTGTCCATGAGCAGTGTCTATGTGTGCGTTGCTCGAGTGCACTTGTATGCAGATTGACTTCTGTACCTATCTGTTTTGTGCTTCCATGCAGGAGGGTCTGAGTTAATCCCGGCATGTACCTCTGACTTTTCAAATGCATGTGCGGATCAGAATTTGATTATGACTTGCGTTAATGGTGAAGGAAAAACATCGTGAGGAAACCTACACACCTGAGAGGGCTCCAGAAAGTTCTTGATGGTGTGTGTAGTCTGCCAACCCGCACCAGGCCAGTGTGGTGGACATAGGCCTAAACCCTTCTCATTCTGAGAAGGAACCCGTGCCCAGCAGTGGAACAGTAATGTGCTAGTTATGTTTTTCTATACTAGTATTATAAAGAGGAAAGATTTGTATTTTTGGATTTTTGTATGTAACGAATAAACTTAAAAACTACTGGACCGATTTCAAAAATTATTTTACTGTTAGAAAGCTACATTATCACTGAGTAACATAGGCTATGTTTATTACTGGAATACAACTTCTTACGCGGGCGGAGCCGTGAGGACACAGCTAGTGTACAATAATTGTAGAATCAAGTTAGAGACCTCTACGCGACTGAGGTTAATTAAACTCACAGACTATCTAGCTATCGTGTATTTACAAAAACAAATCCTTTGATACACAGTTAGTCTTTATGTCATCATCCTCTGATATAAACTATAGTTCGGCCATTTGAACTTTGTATAAAAGGTAAACAAACCTTTGATCGTCAACATTCATTTTGATTTACAAAAACCATTAAAAATACACATTTTCTAAAACTTTTTTTTTGTGAAACATCTAATGCGGCGGTTTGGATGTGAGAGCGGCTGTTGCGTGGCGATGCTCGCGATGGCAGACACACGACGGCAGACCCTTTGTAACTCGTCTTCTCTGTTCGTTTTTATTATTAATCAATTTATTTCAGATAAAAAAATCCATACAATTATAAAATAACATTCTTAAAATTACATAAAATAAATTTAATTACAATGTTTAGTGTTAGTAGAATCTTATAAACTATGTTAGTCAACACCCATCGCAATACCATTTGTGTTGGATTGGGCAATCCGCACGAGTAACAATCATCTGCAGGATACCGTTACTACTATCTCTCACACGCTGTAGTAAGTAGGCTACTTTCTTGCGTTTTGACAGGATCAGTTTTTATTTTACTAAATGTGTTCCTTGGACGTTTCACATCTACCAGGCGTCCCGCGAGGGTTTTTTTATGTTCTATTTTAAGCAGAAGCTTACAATACTGCTGGGGTTTCGGTGAATGACCTCGCGAATCCCGCAACCCCAGCCGTAGATTGCGGTGAATGCATTCGCGAATCCCGCAACCCTAGACATAGGTTGCGGTGAATGTACCTATAACTCCCGCCTTCTCTAGGGTAGAGAATATACATGAGGGTTTTCCTAGATCAAAAAAGAGGCTTGGAATAGGCGTTGAGTAGGTAAATAGTAAAAACTCCAAGAACCTATAGGTACAGTAGGGAAATGAATAGGTTTATTTATTTATATACACTTTATTGTACATAATAAGTACACCGGTAGGAGATAAAAGGAACACAGATTTACACAATATGTACCTACAATGGGCGGTCTTATCGCACGAGGCGATCTCTTCCAGACAACCTAAAATATACCTTAAGGTTATAACACCTTAAGGTATATTTTTGCTTGCACAATGCAAGAAACGAATTATTTTACGGACTACGTATTGTCAACATCATAGAAATTAAAATACAAGTATTTTTTTAGATGATGTTTACAATGGTGACATGGTGACAGACACTAGTAATGTCAATTGATTGAATCATCGATTTGATTGATGTCATGATTTTTACAACAAAATTCCATTACATGGCACTACTACGTCATAGTCCATAGAGGCAAAAGGCAATTTTGATCGTTACTACCAAATAATTAAACATAATTTTCCATGCACTGGTTTGTTCCGTTCAACAGTTTGAAAAGGTAACATGTGACTTTACTGTACATACATACACAAACGATGTGATAGGCTGCTTGTAATTCTGCCGGGGTTGCGATGAATGCTTTTGCGAATCCCGCGACCCCGGCCAACGGTCAGGAGGAGGAACACCGTGGGTTTTTAGCCGGTCAGAGTTCGGCATGACCCGCCGCGTTCCTAGGGCAAAGGAAATCCATGAGGATTACCGACGACCAGAGCCGTCTTAGGCCATGCAGGGGCCCTTGGGCACAGAAAATTTGGGCCCCTTTTGAAAAGCCAAAAATAACGTGAATGTAGAATTCACATCAGAATGTAGTTTTGATCAGTAACATAATTGGTTATTACATTGACACTAACTTGTAGTTCAAGTTGTTTTTATATGATAGTGAAAACTTACAAAGTCTGAAGTGGGCAGCAATTTGTCTCAAATTAAAGAAAACTTCTGCTGAGCAACGTTCTGCTGTGCAACCCGAGTTATCTGGGTGCTTTGTTAATGATGCATTGAACTTAGAAACCAATGTGGTTTTAAAAATTGATTTATTGAAAAATATATAGGCACTGGGTTTCGGCATTTCGAGGCCCCCCTCAGGCAGGGGGCCCTGGGCTCGTGCCCCACGTGCTCTTATGGTAAAGACGGAACTGCCGACGACAAAACAACAAAAAAAATGGCCACTTGTAGTCTTCTTCTTTTCGTGCGGTTAGTGACTAACCTGGTGTCAGAGTTTATGCCACCCATGGGCCTCTGACTTAGCTTCACATGCCGGCGAAAAACATCTCTCAGGCTTTCCTCATGATGTTTTCCTTCACCGTTTTTAAGCAAGTGATAATTATACAATACGCACATGAATCCGAAAAGTCAGAGGTGCGTGCCTTTTGTTCGAGTTCGAGACCTATGGCTTGGCAGTCCGACGGTCACACCACTAGGCTATCACTGCTGTTACCTTTGTTATTCCTTGTAGTTAAATCTTCTTCTTCCTGCCCTTATCCCACACTAGGTGGGGTCGGCACAACATGTATTTCATAAATCCATGTTGTTAGAGGTTTTGGCTTATTGTTTTATGACCGGCCGCCTGCCTGACGTCAACCCTCCTTGGGAATACTCGTTACGCCGTCGCGCGGGTGATCCAATGCGCTTGCTGATATAATGCACTGGGTCCCAAAATTATATGCTTGTCAGTCTTATTGCCGACAACTAAGCAGACTGTGTTCTTCATGGTGGAGTATTCCTTGTAGTTAAATACTGATATGAAATATCTTGCCAATACCGATTGCAAGGGCTTCTTTAGAACTAGTTGCGATAGGCTAAACCGGTTCAAATTTAACTGACGTAACTACACAACTCGTTCTGTTGGCGTCGCTTCCTAAATGAGCAAGCAGGGATAGCGGTTATTACACTTTAGAAGCCTTTCTTTACGCTCTGGTTTAGTTAGAGCTAACAGAATACGGTGACTAGGTACTTTAACCGACTTCAAAAAATAATAAAATAATTACCATATAAAATTAACAGTTTCAGAAGTCGGTGCTGATCCACGCGGAACCAAATTGAAGGCACCGACTTCTGAAACTGTTAATTTTATATGGTAATTATTTTATTCTTTTTTGAAGTCGGTTTAAATTTTTTGTAAAAAATGTTTTTATTTTTTTCATTTTAGTGGCCTTAATTAAAACCTGGTTGGACCTACTAAAGACGCTGCTCGTAACATAATCACATCATCACAATAAGCGTACTGTTCGTCATTGAGGAGTTCCATTGTTTATCTCCGAAGTTTTTCATCAGATCTTCACCAAATTTAAATGGGACCAACTTCGAAGTATACCCTATCCATTAAAAAAAGAATCATCAAAATCGGTGCACAATTGGCGAAAATATCGATGAAAATACACAAAAAAACATACAGACGAACATAGTAACCTCCTCCTTTTTGGAAGTCGGTTAAAGATAGAATTGATGAAAATACAAAAAGTCGACGAAGAAATGCTGGAGAAACACGCTTTTAAAGTATTTCGGGAGCATTTACTGTAAATCATTTCATAATCTTTACACAGTATAAAACAAAGTCGCTCCCGCTGTCTGTACGCTTAGATCTTTTAAACTACGCAACGGATTTTAATGTAGTTTTCAGCAATAGATAGAGTGATTCAAGAGAAAGGTTTATATGCCCCACATTAGTATCTACATTGCACCCGTGCGAGACCGGGTAGTCATAAGTACTTCTGCGTGATATGACCATAACATGGCTTATACATATTATCAAAATATAAAGATTATTTTTATCAATGGTTTTATCAAACGTCGCGTGTGGTTATCTATCAAAAATAATCTTGGCTACTTAGATTCAAAGTTTTAACTTTATCTAGAGTAGGTAGGTACCTACGCAATTTATATTTGGCGCAGTACCTACCCTGTCTTTAGTTAGCAATGATAGCCTAACGGTTACACGCTTACCTTCCATGCAGGAGAATCTGAGTTCGACCCCGGCCCACACCTCAGACATTTCGAATTCATATGCGGATCATAATTTGATTATCACTTGCGTTAACTCTTGGCTCTATCAGAATCGCCTTTTAAGGAACCAGATCTCGTGAAGAGTGGGTGGTGAAGAGACCCACTCTTCTCAGGTCTCTGTTTGCCAGGACCCACGCTGGTCACCCAGTTTTCGTCCGCATATCCGCGTGTTCTGATGTGATAATCTTTTAAAGGATGATTTCCACAAAACAGCTCGCATCGCATCGGATCGGAATGGATTTTACAATCTTTAAACGATATTCAATCGTGTACACGGTATTTAAAGTCTATATTACCAAGCCGTGCACAGCAGCTTGACCACGGGCGTCTTCCGCGACACGCGACAGTAGCTAAAAGTATGCTGCGACGCGCGTACGGCTCTGTACGGCTCCGTTCGCCTGTCGTCGTATCCGATAGGATCCTTTCGGCTATCAACACGGTAGGAATGAAACTATTTGCAGAAACGGATACGTTCGCAAGCGACTGTACGGAGCCGATCGTATGCTTTGACAATCTGACAGACGCGTACGGCTGTCGCCGCATCCGTTCGTATCCTTTCTAATCCGATGCGATGCGAGCCGTGCGACGTGGAAATCATCCCTAACAGTTTAATTAAACACTTCCATTTAAATGTTGATAAGATCATACTGCAAAAATCTGGTTTCCTACAAGTCAGGAGTTGCAGAGTTCAGATGGCAAACGCTCCGCTTAGAACCAGAAAGAGACCATCAACATCTCACTCCGCCTATAACCAGAAAGTAACCGCCATCTTGAATAGGCGATAGATTGGCGCCAATAACAACAGCTTGCGATAGCCTTTGACTTTTCAAATTCACGTTGTCTAATGATGATGTTAACTACCTTATTTACCCGACTGTCAAGGAAGGGTTATGATTTTCGCGCGTATCGTGTACCTATGTATGTTTGTACATTTCTTTATTACCTCGTATCTTCCAAATGGCTGGATGGATTTCGACAGTTAAGATATCGTTATATTATTCTTAAAAACCTAAGTGTTCTTAGATAGGTGTTTGAAAAAACGAACAAAATGACGGATTTTTGGCTCGAAGAAGTAAAACGCTAACAATAAAAACTTTTTTACAAAAAATTTAAACCGACTTCAAAAAGAATAAAATAATTACCATATAAAATTAACAGTTTCAGAAGTCGGTGCTGATCCACGCTGAACCAAATTGAAGGCACCGACTTCTGAAACTGTTAATTTTATATGGTACCTAATTATTTTATTCTTTTTGAAGTCGGTTTAAATTTTTTGTAAAAAAGTATTTATTTTTTTCTTTTTAGTGGCCTTAATTAAAACTTGGTTGGACCTACTAAAGACGCTGCTCGTAACATAATCACACCATCACAATATGCGTACTGTTCGTCATTGAGGAGTTCCATTGTCTATCTCCGAAGTTCTTCATCAGATCTTCACCAAATTTAAATGGGATCAACTTCGAAGTATACCCCATCCATTAAAAAAAGAATCATCAAAATCGGTTCACAATTGGCGAAAATATCGATGAACATACACACAAAAAAAAAAAAAAAAAAAAAAAAAACTTACAGACGAACATAGTAACCTCCTCCTTTTTGGAAGTCGGTTAAAAAAATGTACCAAACCGATCGAGTAGGGTATGAAAATAAAGGAAATTAAAAGGGGATTACAAAAATATGTAAAAGTTATATGTTTAAATTTAATTAGGAATAATAAATTGGCTCAAAAAGTTTTTGGTAGCGTTAAAAAGGGCCATGTTTGTGTCGGACCTCGTGCTATCATATAAAATTTAGAATAGTTATAAATATCCTTAGCCCAATCATATTTAAAACGAAACAAAAAATTATGTTATAATGATGATATCATCCCGAAACAAAAAAATCCCATCTAAAAAGAGCCAAAAAAACAGTTTATTTAAAAAAAAAACTTTTTTTGTTGGTCTAGTGATCACAAGTGGGACTGCTGAGCATGGGGACCTGGGTTCGATCCCCAGGTCGGGCAAACTGTTAATGGGTTTTTCCATTAGGAATTTCTTCCATTAGGAGTCCGGATTCACGCCCGGTTACGATCAGCAGTCGCGCTTGCCACCAACGAGGTAGTATTACTATTAAATTCATACTTGCTTAAAAAACTTCGTTAATTGCTTTATTTATACTTGGAACTCTGCTAATACCCCAAACGTGAACAGTAACTAAACTCATAGCATCTAAATACTTATAAGTAACTAAATAATTCAAGTTACGTACAAACTCACTCGCTCACCTATATTAGTAGTACGACATGAGAATTTTTATTTCGTTACCGCCATTTTTCAACTCCAAAACGACGTATGTAAGACCATTCCCCGTTCACTTACGACATTTTTGCGTTTCAAAGTAATAAATAGTATACTACTTTTGCGCGATTTTGTTAAAATTCTAAAAGGTATTATGTGTATAGGATTTTAGCGAAAGGATAAGACATTTTAGAATCAAAAATATTTTGTTCCGGATTTAAAAATGGTATACCACTTTTTCGCGCGAATTGTCTTTGATAACAAAATGGCGTATGTCAGCGGCTAGTGTTGCGATAAAACGATGTTTTTCTTCCATAGAACATGCTGGTTTTTGAAAGCGTAACATAAAAATAAAATGCTTTCGTTTACGAGTTTACAATATTTATAATCTGTTTGTCCAGATTAGTTAATTCTTTGTATGTACAGACTTTCTCGTCGAGGAGTGATGATTTCCAATTGGTACCAATATTTCAGTATAGTGATCGCCTAGTGGTATTACCGTCGGATTGCCAAGTCATAGGTCCGAACCCAAGGCATCCACCTCTGACTTTTCGGATTCATGTGCGTATTGTATAATTATCACTTGCTTAAAAACGGTGAAGGAAAACATCGTGAGGAAACCGGCATGCCTGAGAGATATTTCTCGACGGCACGTGAAGCCAAGTCAGAGGCCCATGGGCGGCGTAAACACCCCAGGTTAGTCTCTAAAGACACGAAAAGAAAAAGAAGACCGATATTTCATTATCCTATCTATTGTTCCAGTCATTTACCAAGGCCCATACTTTTCCAAAACTGGTCTGCGCTTCTTTTCTTCACATAGTATAAAACAAAATCGCTCCCGCTGTCTGTACGCTTAGATCTTTTAAATTACGCAACGGATTTTAATGCAGTTTTCAGCAACAGATAGAGTGATTCAAGAGGAAGGTTTATATGCCCCACATTAGTATCTACATTGCACCCGTGCGAAGCCGGGGCGGGTCGCTAGTACCTACAAAATAATATCAAGTTCTTTGCAATTATTTCATGTGCCTTATAAACTAAATTTTTAGCCATTCCATGTAGAAAATAGATCAATCAATGAATCATTTATAGAAGTATGAAATGACATAACCAGAATATTGCTATACGTTATTCAGGGAACGAAAAAATAAAATGTAAACAACATTTGACTACTTTTTATAGACATACTAGCGGACCCAGCAGACGTCGTCCTGCCCGCAAATTTGGTGACATACCGACAGCAGCGCCACCTACCGGGTCCAATTGTGAATCTAAACCATTCAGGGCGCCACCCAAACGCATACAAAAAAAATGGTTCAAATCGGTCCAGCCGTTTAGGAGGAGTTCAGTGACATACACACGTACAGTCGAATTATATTATAAAGATTTTCTGTAAATTCGATGAAAAATTCGAAACTTAGGTACTTGAATAAGAAGTACTTCAAGTAGATTAACATCACACAATTTCTTTTTGTTAGAAATTAATCTTCTTCTTCTTCCTGCCCTTATCCCACACTAGGTGGGGTCGGCACAACATGTATTTTGTAAATCCATGTTGTTAGAGGTTTTGGCTTATTGTTTTATGACCGGCCACCTGCCTGATATCAACCCTCCTTGGGAATACTCGTTGTGACCCAGTGTGCTTGCTGATATTATGCACTGGGTCCCAAAATGATATGCTTGTCAATCTTATTGCCGACAACTAAGCAGACTGTCTTCTTCTTGGTGGAGTATACTTGAAGTTCCTCGACCCACTGATTCAGTTTTGCTTGGGACTTTGGTTTTGATACATCATGAACTGATATAGCACCGTTTTGTTACAAATTAATGTCATGAAATATTTTACAGAAAATATCTATATTAAGAGCTTCGATCAATAATCTATATTGTATTATTATCTATGATCAATAATATGATCGAAGATTAAGAGTAGTCAAATGTTGTTTACATTTTATTTTTTCGTTCCGTGAATATGGTTTAGAGTTGTGGCTGAAATCATTCGGTATTACTAGGGTTGCCATCCGTCCGGGTTTCCCCGGATTTGTCCTAGTTCAGCGGGCATCCGGGGAGCGTCCGGGCGGGGTTTCATTTGTAGTCTTGGTTTAAAAAAATTAAGTCTTGGGCCGCCCGTGACACGTACCTACTGTGCCCGCACGCCGCGACATTTTCAACTATTTGTATTACACTGACTATGTTTAAAAAAACCTGTTGACATGTCCGGGTTCTGGGCTCTAAAATCCGGGGGTTTTCACGCGTCTTGTCCTGGTTGCCAAATTTTAGAGATGGCAACCCTAGGTATTACGGACAGTTACACAAGTCAAATATTGACATCACCACTTTTTTACCTAGAATATCATTGGACATAACCAAATCTTACACTTGACGGTAAGTTATATAAATAACAATCTTAGATTATAATCTGTTTGATAAATTGTTTATAAACTTTCAATAGGTACATACCAACGGATTTGTAGGTGCAAGATAAAAAATATTTGGGCACTTAGGGAAATTTCCATACATATCTAGAAAATATCTGCCTAGCCTTTTCCCAACTATGTTGAGATCAGCTTCCAGTCTAACCAGATGCGGTTGAATACCAGTACCTATTTTAAACGGAGCGACTGCCATCAGGCCTCCGCAACCCAGTTACTGGGCAATGCCGATATTCTAAGGTTAGACTGGTTCTCAGACTTTCGGGCTGCTGACTTCCCGTAACGACTGTCATAGGTATTCGTATGACACCCCGGACCCCGGGGCAGGCGTCTTCTCGAATGACTTAAATATCAAAATATCAACCACCCTAGACAGATTAAACACAATATTCCAAGCGGAATGTATTGGCATCACCAGAGCGGCACAGGCGGTTGCAGCCAGAGATGTCAGAGACCAAAAAATTAAAATCATCTCAGACAGTGCATCCGTACTTCAGGCCCTACAAAACAATACCATAACTTCTGTCCTTATACTGGAATGTCACAACAGTCTCCAGTCCATCGCAAGTACAAATAAAGTGACTCTGCAATGGATTAAAGGACACAGCAACTCGCTCGGAAACGACGCAGCGGACGACCTGGCCAAAATGGGGTCAAAAACAATAGCGTACGGACCGGAGCCGCTACTGCCCATACCCCAGGCCCAAATAAAAACATGGCTGCGCACAAAAACAGAAGAAACCCATTTATTAGAATGGACAAACAGCGAGGGCTGCAGGCAAACTAAAAATGCGATTCCGGTAGCATCAAAAAGATTGTCCCGCAACCTCATCAGATTTAAAAGGGGCGACATCCGGAAGATTATTGGAATCTTAACAGGACACTGCCCTCTAAACAAGCACCTATTCACCATAGGTGTAACAGATAGTCCCCTGTGCAGAGGATGCATGGAGACAGAAGAAACGCCGCTGCACGTGCTTATGGAATGCAGGAGCGTGGCCGAACAACGGGCACGGATTCTTCAATCACCAGCATCGCTCCCGGAGGCCTGTAGCAGCCTGAAAAGGCTGCTAACCTTCTGGGACGACCTAGGTTGGTTGGAGTAGGAAGGTAAGACGGAACACGCACAATGGCCCAATCAAGAGGCTAAGTGCGGATACAGCCCAGGTAAACTAAACTAAACTAAACTAAAAGACACCCCGGACCGACTGTTTAACGTGCTCTCCGAGGTACGGAGGAGTCTCAATGTGTAACGAATGGTCACCCATCCACGACTGACTACAGCAAGCGCATGATCCGCGCGGTTGATCTTCTTCTTCTTTTCGTGTGGTTAGTGACTAACCTGGTGTCAGAGCATATGCCACCCATGGGCCTCTGACTTGGTTTCACATGTCGTTGAGAAATATCCCTCAGGCATGCCGGTTTCCTCACGATGTTTTCCTTCACCGTTTTTAAGCAAGTGATAATTATGCAATACGCACATGAATCTGAAAAGTCAGAGGTACGTGCCTTGGGTTCGGACTTGAGACCTATGACTTGGCAGTCAGACGGTCACACCATTAGGCTATCACTGCTATTCCTGTTCGCTAATAAAAACAAACTACGCTCCCGAATACGTCTGCGAAGTGTGATAATTATGGCAATAATCACTATTGAGTTCTTTTTTGTGACCTACGCAAATGTCCAGCTGATTGGTAGCATCGTGCGTCGGGTTGTTGAGCTCCCTAAAATAAAGTTTGAGCTACACGATGGCTGATGCATGCGTGCCGTCACTTGGGACAGGTCAACTCAAACCTGCTATGGCACTTTCCTCAAAAGGCCATTCCAGACGTTGCCCTACATTGTTACACTCGCATAGTTTTTATACCGCAACGTCTGGACATTAAAAGAGACCTTAATCTCTATTTGTATCGGCTTTCTTCTCAGAGCTAGTCAGATAGGAAATGCCGGCGCCATCTAGTCTTAAAAAAACATTACATTGTTTTTTTTGTTTTTTTATATAAAGGGGCTTTTACGCATGCCGTATGTCAGTTCTATCATATTCGAAACAATTGTACTTTCACAAGACATGGCCCATCCATGAATTTGAACAAACCCTTCGCATCGTCGCCATTTGGTTGGGATAGAGTTGTATGGAACATGCCCACATCAGTTCTGTTCAAATTCAAGGATCTTACTAAATTATTTCTACTAGACTTATATTGGACATAATTCCATCAATAGATATTGTAGGTCTTTATAAATGTATATATATATATACCTATATGTAAGTATTATGTCTATGTATGGTGTGTAGTATATATTTTGCAGCAGTACACCATGGACTACCCCCTCTATCTTATTCATTGACTTCCTGTTCATCCAAAGGTTGTCTGGTAGATATCGCTATCAGCGATAAGACCGCCATTGTACCCTTTAATGTTTGTTATTGTATAAGAGCTGTGTTACAATTTTGGTGTACAATAAAGTATATTATATTCTATTCTATTCTATTCTAGGTCCTCAACAACTCCACATTCCTCACAAATGGGTGAAGCGATTTTTTTCATCATGAATACAAACTTTTTTACATTGACTTGTAAAAGTGTCTGTAAAAGATTTATTTACAGAAATAAAAATCGTTTATCAATTATTCTGACCTTTTATTACAGAGTAGGTACTTGGAGTGCATTCAATGCAGACGTTGCGCCAAATTGATATAGGTAATTAGCCTAATATTAAGTTTATTGATTTTAATCATAATTATGAATTGAAATCATAATTATCACTTGCATTAACTTTTTATTCTTTGTTTTGTTCGTGTTTGGCCCTAGTCTCACCTGATGGTAAGCGCAGACAGGGTCTAAGATGGAGCACACGAATACAAGTAACAGAGATGTAGAGGGACTCCCTTATACTCCTCTGGCTCTCACATACACACGACGGAACACAGTAAACAGTATACCTAATACGAATGCTGTCGCACTACTAACGTAAAGGGAAATTTAATGTAAGTGATATTTGAATCGGATATACTCGTTTCGCACATACTATTTAATTAAATTGAAGACTATTTATATCTATGTCGTCTTCTTCTTCTTCCTGCCCTTATCCCACACTAGGTGGGGTCGGCACAACATGTATTTCGTAAATCCATGTTGTTAGAGGTTTTGGCTTATTGTTTTATGACCAGCCGCCTGCCTGACATCAACCCTCCTTGGGAAGTTGGGAATACTTGTTGCGCCGTCGCGCGGGTGACCCAATGTGCTTGCTGAGATGCACTGGGTCCCAAAATGATATGCTTGTCAATCTTATTGCTGACAACTAAGCAGACTATGTTGTTCTTGGTGGAGTATACTTCAAGTTCCTCGACCCACTCATATCTATGTATGATACAAATTGTGCATGTCGCAAAACAATAAAGCAAAATGTTATAGGACAGTTGTATTATCAATTCAAAATTCACTTACCTGCATTAGTGAATCGTTTACGATACTATACGTGAAACATTTGTGCTAACCCTACTGCTTGGTACCGGACTTTAACGTGAGGGTGGTAGCTAGCCAGGCGGTTCACACCATTAATTCAACCCTCATCAAGCTGTCTCCCTCCCAGTCGAGGTCCGAGTCCCATTAGGGGTCGCCCTTAGTGCTGTTGTTGCTAGAAGTCATGATGTTAGTAGTAATAGTAGTTAGCTTCGGTTAAGTATTTTACTCTCGTCCCCATTGGTTTGAGACCCTTCAGACCCTCGCCTATAACTGTCTGGTCACGTAGAAAAAGTCCGCAAGACCATATACAAGGTTAGTCGGAAAGGGGGTACTAATAAATGGTTTTAAAGTACCCTTATAAATGAATAACTTTTGTTCTACAACTTTCCCCAAAAGGTATTAGTTTAAAAGAAATAGCTGTTCAAAGATTTCATAAAAAATACGCTAAATTCTATCTATCCTCAGCTATGATCAGCTGTGTTCACATTATAGGTCATATTTGGGGTCACGTATTAGAAGCTTCATTTTCTGAATTCGTAACTAAAGCAGGGACGGAGAATTTTTGAAAGAACTAAATGAAAAATAATTTTGTGTGGATATTTTTTTATCGAATTTTGAAATTTTAACCCTTTTGTTAAGACAATCATCAGTGATACATTAAGTGGCCCGCGGCTTTAGTACCCCCTTTCCGACTAACCTTGAATAAGCAGTCGTGTAAGCAAATGACAATTTAACAATGGTAGTATTCTTATAAAATAGTTTCTAAAATGATACTTTGTATTGATAATAATTACTGAACGAAACATTTTTACGAATATATTATCTGTGGTCAAGCCCGCTAAAACTAGACAGATTTTGAAAGATTGCTTGTTACGAAGGTTTTTCCAAGTTAGTTTTTATAATTACCAAAACTGTAATAAGGTGATTAAAACCCCATTCCTTAATGAAAATTGCCTAAAGTCATTCCCGACCCAGTACCCTTGTAGAGAGTTTTCAGTCGAATAGAAAAAAATACTAGCCAGGCGGACCGTATAGATCCTACCACGTCGCGTGCTGGGTTTTGTTGAATCTTACAACACGCGTCTATTCCCAGCGTGCGGCGAGGAAGTTTTATTATTCCAACCCGTCCCCATACCGGATCATTAATATTTCTAGGTACACAAGAAACCTCAACCAAGTACGTTCTTCTTGACCTGCGAACAATAATATATCAATCAGATTAAAATCAAAGATTGCCATTCCTTATCAACTGTACGTGGCCATTGTCAATATTTTGCAAAATTTCGGTCACATAATCTGTAGAGTGATCGCTTTCATATCAATGATCAGTCGGTGATAATTTGACAGGCGGCCAGATCAAACAAAAAGTAATCATGACTCCATCATGTACAGTAGGGAAATTAAAAATGTCATCAGTTTTCAAATTCATTCCTTTCCCACATCGCGGGCACATGTTACCTTTTCAAACTGTTGAACGGAACAGACCAATGCATGGAAAGTTATGTTTAATTATTTGGTAGCATAGATCAAAATTATCTTTAGCCGTAGTAGTGCCATGTAATGTCTTTGATTTGATTTAAGGAGTGTTGTTTTAAAAACCATTACATCCATCAATTCGATGATTAAATAAATTGACATTACTAGTGCCTGTCATCATGTCACCGTTGTAATTTTAAATATCCTGTCAAAAAATACTTGTATTTTCATTTCTATAATGTTGGCAATACTTAGTCGGTAAAATAGTTTGTTTCTCGCACTGTGCAAGCAACAACCTTAAGGTGTAAAACCATTTCAATAACCTACTGTACCTATAATATTTAAAAAAATCAGTAGTCGTGTTTGTGTTGGTACATACTTATTGAATATTTTTTGGGAATTCAATTAAGGCGGCTTACACACGGCGCTATTTATCGAAAACAAGTTGTCAACTAGGGATTGAAAATCCCGAAAATTTAAATAGGCACCGTCAAAATACGGTATGACGTCATAACCCTAAATTCAGACTACCGGAATAACTTCTTCTTCTTCTCCCTGCCCTTATCCCACACTAGGTGGGGTCGGCACAACATGTATCTCATAATTTTGATGTGTTTGCTGATGAATGGAAGGTGATTTTATCGGAATGCCTGGAGTACTGCGAGAGGAATGTATCACGAACGTTTTAAATTCTCTTTTTAGTTATTTTATGTTATAAAATAATTATAATTGTACGTGATCTGTTTGCGGATGAATGGAAGAATAAATTGTCAGGTGCATTGTGAGGGCTGTGTGAAAGAGGTGTCTCATATTGTTATATATATATATATATATTTTATTTCTTTTTTAATCATTATCTTTCGTTCCATTGTTTTGTATGTATCTTCTTCCATTCCTGTTCTTTTTTCTATCTTTAATTATTGTAATTGGTCTAAGACCGTTTTAATTAAAGTAAAAATAAATAAATAAATAAATCCATGTTGTTAGAGGTTTTGGCTTATTGCTTTATGACCGGCCGCCTGCCTGACATCAACCCTCCTTGGGAATACTCGTTGCACCGTCGCGCGGGTGACCCAATGTGCTTGCTGATATTATGCACTGGGTCCCAAAATGATATGCTTGTACCGAAAAGTAGAGTCTGAAAATGCGAAACGGTATATTTCCTCGCACATTTTAACCTCGCAAATCGTATGATCCCCGTGGTTGGTAGCCATGAGCCCCTCAATTTGATCGCTTCATAGTAGGTATGAAATTCATTCAATGAAAATTCATAATAGGTACTTACATAGTTTACTTAGTTGTTCCATGTCGAAGAATGAAATTTTGATCAAATTGTGAATGTGAGTACCATGATGTAGGTTAGCTTTTTACACGAATTTTGTAACTGTTTGGCGGTTTTGAGTTTTTTTGTGACCTACGCAAATGTCCGGCTGATTGTTAGCGTCGTGCGGCAGTCTGGTTGTTGAGCTCCCTAAAATAAGGTTTGAGCTACGTGATGACTGATGCGTGCCATCATTTAGGACAGGTCAACTCAAACCTGCTATCGCACTTTCCTAAAAAGGCCATTCCAGACGTTGTCCTACATTGTTACACTCACATAGTTTTTATACCACAATGTCTATTGATCTCTGAGTTTGTTTCGGCTTTTCTTCTCAGAGCTAGTTAAAAAGAAAATGTTTTAACATTACATTGACTTGTAAAAGTGTCTAAGTATAACAGATTTATTTACAGAAATAAAAATCATTTATCATTCATGAAGTCGCGCGAAAATTCGAGTCGAATAATTTAAAAAAAAATCCCACGTAGATAATTATCTAAATTCTTGGAATCTTTGAACCTAAAGTAGGTAGATAAATCAGTAGTCTGAAGTGGCCGGCCTTTTTGTTATCAGACAATGTTCCTATTATCCTTGTTATTCACTCCTGTATTATAGCTGATTACCTACGTAGATGGCAGTTTCACAGATGCGGATATTTACACCCATATTCTAAAACGTTCCTCCAAAACTTACTCAACTCGACTCCACCTCGACTCAGCCTTTAACTTTAGTTGACATAAACGTCCTCGACTCGAAATTTTTCCTCAGTCGAGGTAAAGAATCCTCTGTCAAACTCAAGGAACGTCGGACCTACCTTAAGGAAGGAAGTGTCAAAGTTCATATGTGACAAAAATGAATTTAGAAGACTTTATCGAATAATGCTTACGATAATCTAATAAATTACGATAAGTTATTTGCGCGATGCAGATAATTCAAATTATGACGTAATGACTTCTCGAGGAACCTCGAAGTTCACTCGAAATTGCGACTAAGAATACAATTTCGAAGGTGTTTTCGAGGCCGTCCTGAGTCGAGGAAGTTTTGGAGGAACGTCTTAGAATATGGGTGTTAGTCTGCAATAGGGTGGCCAGGCCCAAAAATAGAAAAGCCGGACACAGATTTATATTTAGCCGGACATTTTGCCCTGAAAGCCAGACAAAATGGAATTTAAAAAAAATCGCTTGCGCGCTTCTTTCGGCATCTTTTAACGGGACGGGGTTGATGAAAAGCCTGACAAAAGCCGGACAGAGCGGACTTGTATATATTTGGCCGGACACAACTGTAAAAAGCCGGACACCTGGCAACCCTAATCTGGAAATCTAGCTCTTTCTAAATACGGTATTTAGCAAGAAATAGAATTCTAAAGTAAATATTTACGGCCAAATGTTTCGATATTCAGTAGGTTTTAGTAGTATGGTCTACATGTTTACCTATACCTTTATGGTTTCACGCAATGAGTTATATTTTTCATTGCTAAGATATAAATATTCTTCAGACTTGTAATAGATACTTACGCCATGACAAATGACAAGACACGCGCTCATTTCAACAAATGCAGGTAGCTTCATTTTTACCAGCACACGTACTGCTTTGTTAAGAAGAGTAGGAAAATGGGAACGCTACTGGTCATATATTATAAACATTATAACAATACTTTATGAAAATTAAATAACTATGTGAGTATCCGAACGCAAAAAACGTCAACACCCAAACATCACTTTTGACGTTTTACGTCAATACTTTGTAAAAAATCTAAAACGTAGACTGCAAAATAGGTACAACAATTTTGTAAACAAATCTTAGAAATATTTATTATTTTTTAATCTACCTCTCTTTGAAACATAATGAAACTTTATAAACCGGTAAAAAGTATTATAATAAGCCTAACACATAGTTTGTAACTAGTGAATCGTGTAAAATATAAGTTCTAAGAAGCCAAAATGTCGGACATCGAAGTTGAAGTCCCATCAACGTTTAAAAAGCGTAATCTCAAGAACAGAGGCGGCAGAAAACGCAAGCCATCTAGTTCTGAAGGTAATCCACACTATTAACAACATATTCTTCAGAATTAACTGAAAACTACTTTGATACTTTTGAGGTTATGTTGTCAAAGCGCTCATATTAATTTATATTGCTACAAAACCATATTTATCAACTTTTTTTCCAATAAATCCTCTTCAACTTGATTACAGAGAAGAACAGCTCAAGTTCAGACGAGCAGACCGTAGTGTTACCAACGAAAAGACCACAGAAGGAGAACCCTAACATACAGAGAACCGCAGGTCCGAAGAAAGCCAAACCTCAGATAGAAGATGCTGGAAGTGATACTAGTGATGAAGAGAAAGTAAGTAAATACGATGGCCCAAAATAAGTATCTACGTAGCTGAAGTTTTGGTCATAAACAGTTTACTGTGTTCTGTCATGTGTATGTGTGAGCCACAGGGGTATAGGGGAGTCCCTCTATATCTTTGCAACTTGAATTTGTGTGCTCCATCTTAGACCCTGTCTGCGTTCACCATCAGGTGCAACTGGGGTCAAAACCACCAATTAAAAGAATAAAAAAAAAGTGGCATTCTATAGTTTCTGCCTACCCCCATGGGAAAAAGGCGCGAGTTTATGTCTGTATGTATGTAAAAAAAAGTACTTAAATAATTTGTAAAGTAGTGACAGCCTAGCGGTTGCATGATTACCTTCCACGCAGAAAGGTCTGACTTCGATCCTGGCCCACACCTCTGACTTTGCAAATTCATCTGTGGATCAGAAGTTGATTATTATCATTTGCGTTAACGGTGAAGGACAACATTGTGAGAAAACCTGCACACCTGAGACGGCTCCAAAAAGTTCCCAATGGTGATTGTAGTCTACCAACCCACATCAGGTCCGAATGATAGGCTTAAACCCTTCTTGTTCTTAGAAGAGGCCCATGCCCAGTAGTTTATAAATAATTGTATAAAATACTACCATTGTAACCATTCCAGGCAAAACAACGTACAACACTATCGGTACAACAGCAGAGGGAGAATGCGACAGCCACTTACGAGATGGACACTGAACACGACCGAGACGCACAGGCCATCTTCGAGAAAGCACAGAAAATAAATGAAGACTTACAGGGTCAAGCTGATGATAAGGTAACACTTGCATTTTATTATGAGTTGTATTGGATTCACTAAGGACCAAAATCTTCCCCAGCATCACACACAACTAGGGTTGCCAACTCCCGAAAGGACAAACTCGGGGGAATTTAAGAAAGTTACGGGGGGGGGTGTTAGCTGGTGGATTAGTGCGCGAGTAACTTGCGAGAGACGACGGCTTTGAAACACCTGAGAAATTATTGTGCCCCGGGAGGACGGGAGGTTAACCATTATTACCAAAGTCTCCTTGGTGATCCGGGAGGGTTTGGAACCCTACGTGCAACATTGAGTCTACGTGACGCTGTAACGATGCACGCAACTTTGTGCATCATTTCTATGTGAAGCGACACATGTTGCAAGCGCCGCTTCAAGAGCAGATGAAGGTGTGTGCGAGCAAATTGTTCCCGGGACATTCACAAAAAAACAACTGTTTAAAGTTACGATTAAATATACCAGTTTTTTTCTTTTTTTCAAAATCTAATGGTACTTCGATAGGGGTTCGTACACTTTTCTGTGGAAGCTGGCATAGACAAACAGCCCTCCTTTTTTTTCAGAAGACCGGTACTCTTTGTAACTGGAATTATATGGGTAGAGTACACTTAAATTAACAAAAAGTCAACAATATAGTGCCCTTAAAGGGTGAATATTCGAAATTTTTTAACAAATCATTCTTCTCCCGGGTTGTTACCGTTATAGTATTGTCAGATTGTTTTTATTCTTGTCTTATTACTTGACGGCAGCGGTATAGTTTGAATTTTCATTATCATAATTATAGTATTAAACATCTGCATTCTTAACTTTGGGATGATGCTAATGACGTTCTCATTTTTTGTTAATATTTTTCGAAGAATGCCCCTAAAGTGTCACGTTCCCGAGATATTTGGAGGTAAAGATCGACATATGAGAAAAAAAGTTCGACGAATCTTTGAAAAAAAATTAAAATGGCGGCTAGGTGGATATGACATAAAGATTCTATCTCCTTTGTTCAAAAATTATGGACAGGTGGTTTTGATATTCCAGATTTTATAATATTAGTGTACTATTTTAGGTATATCGCGGTCTAAACAACTACGCTCAATATTACAAGAAGCGTGATACAGCAGCCGGCAACGCCAGTTCCGGTCTCGTGAGGAAGGGCCCCATAAGAGCACCAGCCAACCTCAGGGCTACCGTCAGGTAGGGCATAATCTATTAATCCTAACTATTTCGGGGATCCGTACATTCCAAGGAAAAACAGAACCCTTACAAGATCACTTGCGACCGTCCGTCTATCGGTCAAAGATGCCTTTGTCGAAAACGACGTTACGTAAAAATTTGTAAAGTTTTCTTACAGAACCCTGATTACTCGAGCCGGACTCGCTCTTGACCTTTATTTTGACAATCCCCTGTAAACTTTGTCTATTAAAATACTTTTAATAGTTATTAAAGCCTCGTATCCATTGGCAACATTTGGCGCACGACATGTTGCTCAACGTGTTGAAAGTCAGCACGGAACTTTTGTTTAGCAACGTTGTCTGTCTACACATGATTTCGCTCGCATCAGTCGCCGACAACATGTTGCCAGAGGAACTAGTGTTGATTTCAGCGGCGGTAGTTATCATTTTATCGAAAAATGCATCAAAAAGAAAAAAAGTCACCTTGGTGTGTTAGAAATTACTTCGTTACACCACACGGACATTTCTGCGCGTCACGTCTCCACTCGACAACATTTGATGCTCAACTGCATGTTCCACCGAAACAAAAAAGCCGTGCGTCACGTTGCGCGCCAGCTGGCAGCGTCTTGCCATATTGTCCAACGCTGCTGAACATGTTGAGCGTCACGTGTTGCCTAGTGGATACGGGGCTTAATATTACAATCTGTTCTGTTTTCCTAACTTACATTGTCGCTGCTGAACAAAAGGTCTTCCCAATATTAATCCACATCTCTCTATCATACCATTAGTATCAAGATCATTACTGAACACAAACTAATTCATACATACATACATAAACTCACGCCTTTTTTCCATAGGGGTAGGCAGAAACTAGAACGCCATATGCTACGAGCCTTACATACTCCTTTCGCTTCATCCACATTCATACATCTTGTCATACACGCACGCCGGTTGAGAGTACTACGCACCTGACCTTTGTGAAGAACATCACCAATAACATCGATGTATGTCCTTCTAGGACGTCCTATACTAATTCACTTGCCATATTTATGTCAAAGCACTGATTTGACAGACATTTTGATATGGTTAGTGTTACAGTTACTTGGTGAAACTCTTCTTCTTCTTCCTGCCCTTATCCCACACTAGGTGGGGTCGGCACAACATGTATTTCATAAATCCATGTTGTTAGAGGTTTTAGCTTATTGTTTTATGACCGGCCGCCTGCCTGACATCAACCCTCCTTGGGAATACTCGTTGCGCCGTCGCGCGAGTGACCCAGTGTGCTTGCTTATATTATGCACTGGGTCCCAAAATTATATGCTTGTCAATTTTACTGCCGACAACTAAGTAGACTACTTGGGGCAACAGCCTTACTAATTAATAATTTTATTAATTGGTGACTAATAGAAATAAAATAATTTTTAATCTTCTTTTCGTGTGATTAGTGACTAACCTGGTGTCAGAGTTTATGCCGCCCATGGACCTCTGACTTGGCTTCACATGCCGTCGAGAAATATCTCTCAGGCATGCCGGTTTCCTCACGATGTTTTCCTTCACATTTTTTTAAGCAAGTGATAATTATACAGTACGCACATGAATCCAAAAAGTCAGAAGTGCGTGCCTTGGGTTCGGATTCGAGACCAATCACTTGGCAGTGCGACGGTTACCCCACTGGGCTATTGCTGCAGCTATATAATTAACTAGCGACCCGCCCCGGTTTCGCACGAGTGGAGTGTAGATACTAATGTGGGGCATATAAACCTTCCTCTTGAATCACTATCTATTGCTGAAAACTGCATTAAAATCCGTTGCATAGTTTAAAAGATCTAAGCGTACAGACAGAGGGAGCGACTTTGTTTTATACTATGTAAAGATTTTATAATTTTTGGTTTTCAGATGGGACTACCAGCCAGATATATGCAAAGATTATAAAGAAACAGGATTCTGTGGTTTTGGAGGTAAGTTTACATGTACTTCATTTTTTTAACTGTTCTTTGCTCTAGTGGCGGCAAGCGTGACTGCTGATCGTGAGGTCCTGGGTTTGATCCACAGATCAGACAAAATGTGATTGGATTTTTTGAACTCCTTTACATGGACGACTAGCTGTGTCCTCACGGCTCCGCCCTCGTAAGAAGTTTTATTCCAGTAATAAATATAGCTTATGTTACTCAGTGATAATGTAGCTTTCTAACGGCAAAATATTTTTTGAAATCGGTCCAGTAGTGTTTTAGTTTATTCGTTACATACAAAAATACAAATCTTTCATCTTTATAATATTAGTATAGAAGTATAGATTTGAAACTTATTGCCACCAACAATTTGGACCTGTTGCAGTTACTGAAGTTAACTGAAACTTTCAGTAATTCCATCAGGATGGAATTTGGTGTGGACAAATGTGCAGTCATGCATGTAAGGCGAGGAGGGATTATGTAATCCGTGGGATCCCAACTCTCGGATTCCATACACCTTAGATCCCTCTCCCCAACCGAAACCTACAAATACTTGGGCATGTCGGAGGCGTTAGGCATCAATGAGGCCAACATGAAGCAATCGTTACGGAAGCGCTTCTATGGCCGCCTGAAAAAAGTACTTAAAAGTCTTTTGTCAGGCGGAAATAAGGTGCGCGCCTTTAACGGTTGGGTCATGCCGGTCTTGATGTACTCTTTCGGCATACTCAAGTGGACTCAGACTGAACTTGACGCTCTGGATAGGAGGGTCCGTACGCTGCTGACGGCATACCGAATGCATCACCCACGTTCATCGGTGATGAGGCTGTACATTCCGAGGAAGTGTGGGGGTCGAGGCTTTTTAAATGCTAAGACCCTCCACAACCGCGAGGTGTGCAGCCTCAGGGAGTACTTCCTCCAAGCCGACAAAGTCAAAGTCAAAGATTTTTATTTCAAATAGACCAGATTTCAGGCACTTTTAAAACGTCACGACTAGGTGCACGGTTCCAAAAGGTAGGTTCTATGGAGAAGAGCCGGCAAGAAACTCCATGAATACGACGTGGGGATGCATCGAGATGTAGTCGCAGTGGACAAAGGATTCACACCGCTCTCCTTGGCTAAAGAGAACTGGCCTTTAGTACTAGATACTAATGGCCGCAGGGAGGTATGACAGAGCAAGGAGATTCATGGACGCTTTTACCGGACCCTCTATGGGCCTGATGTAGATTCCCTAGCGTCCGTAGCCTAGCTACGTTTCGGTGATCTATTTGGGGAAACCGAAGGTTTTTTTCTGTGCAATTATGGACGAAGTTATGATGACGAATAACTACCGGAAGTATATTGTGAAGCACGGGACGGTTGACATCTGTCGGGCATGCCACTGTCCCGGTGAATCCATTCGACATATTTATTTCTGGTTGTTCTCGTCTTGCTAACGGCGAGTATTTGCACAGACACAACCTAGTGGCTAGTATTATCCACCAGTAACTTGTTCTGAAATACAACCTTGTGGACGCAGGAGTACCAATCCATACTACAAGTATGTGCCCGACCCAGTTCTCGAGAATGGTCATGTCACATTGTACTGGGATCGATCTATCAACACCGACAGGACTATTGTTGCCAATAAGCCTGACATAGTGGTGATAGATCGATCAGAGCGTCTCACAATGATTGTTGATATCACTGTCCCACATGATGAGAACCTTGTGAAAGCCGAGAAGGATACGAGACTTGTCACTCGAGGTTGTCGACATGTGGGAGGATGACTCAGCAGTCATTGTGCCGATAGTCGTTAAGGCCAGTGGCTTAATAGCCAAGAGCCTCGACCAACATCTGATGAGGCTCTCGTTGGGTGGCTGGGTCAACGGCCTGATACAGAAAGCGGTACTTCTGCACACGGCACGTATTGTTAGGAAGTTCCTCTCTTGGACCCTGTTCCCGATGCCGGTGGGCTACTATCTCTAAATGTTTTTTTTTTAATATTTTTTATAGAAATATTTAAAAATGTAAATAATATGTATAGAAAATAAATAAACGGAAGATTATTCGGATCTCTTCAGACGATAATAATCATAATGCATCTTATTTATTCACGGCACATTTATAAGCTTAATACTTTTCCTTTGCAAATTAAGTAAAAATACTAATTAGTTTAATTGGTAGGTAGTAAATTTTAACGTACTTATCTTAGGTCAATTAAAATATAATAAACTGCAAAAGAGGGCTGCCCAATTTTAATGCTCACGAATATATTACTTTTCCTTAAAAAGTAGTACTTTTTTTTATTTGAAATGGCTTTGCTCTTGACTCTAGTCTAGGTCAGAGGAGACAGAGACAAAGTCTAAGATGGAGTGAGCTTACCCAGAAGCCTGTTAACTCTAACTCTGAAGAGATTCAGGTTGAATGCGTTCGGGAACACAGACGCAGGTAGTGAGTTCCACTCTTTTGCAGTGCGCATTATGAAGGATGTTTGGAAGCGCTTAGTGCGCATTGGTGGAATGACAACTAAGTATGGATGGTAACTTGTAGTGCGTCTAGATGTCCGATGGTAGAAGGGGGCCGGTGGGATGAGTTTGTGGACTTCTTGAGCACACTCTCCGAAGTACAGTCTATAGAAGACCGACAAGCAGGCAACCTTGCGGCGATGAGCCAAGCTGTGAAGCTTGGCATCCACCAGTTTTTCGTCGCCAATGAGCCTTGAGTTCTTTGTATTTTTGCGATCATGGCAACCTCTAGCACGCCCTCCGTCGCCCCGCAGACTTATCTTGCGCGCACTCTACCATCCTGTAGTTGAACGAGGTATGGTGTTCCTCCAACGAAAAGGGGGATCCTCCTAGGCGGGTCTTGTGCCTGGCGGGCTACGGCCTAACGGTTGATGTTGGGAAGTTGTATATATCGGGTGTAAAAATACCCTTAACGAAGCCGAGAGCACAAAATAGATAGGTACAGAAGCCAATCTAGATACAAGTGCGCTCGAGCAACGCACACATAGACACTGCTCACGGTCACGATATCTCGGACTGTTTGGGACTAGAGTGCGAGTGAGTGCGAGCGCGAGTGCCATGCGCTTGAGAGAGATAGATATATAGATAGAGCGACCGCCGAGCGTAGGTATGAAAAGTGAAGTACATACATGTGATTGACTTCTGGACCTATCTGTTTTGTGCCGGGAGTCACGTATTCTTCCAATCATTACGAATATTTTTTGATATTGGGCCATAGCTGGGAACCGACTGGTTATGGAGATACTGAAGGTCAAAGTCACCATATTTTTGAACGTTTTTCACGAAAACTAAGTTTAAATGTTATTACTAAACATTCTTCTATACAAACATTATCAACATTTTCGAAATGTAGGCACAGTCTGATGCGCGCGCGCTTACATTGCGCGCTACAATGAAAAGCTGTTTCTTAATACCAAAAAATAAAAGTCGTGTCCCAGCAATTATTTTTGCTGTATATTACTTAGTTTTATGTACAGTATGCGTAGACTTCGGCTTCGTTAAGACTATTTTTACACTCAGTATACTATCTGCGTGTCAAATCTTGATATCGCGATGCAGGATTTGTGACCTCATATTTGACAGCTGTCATTTGTTGTCGCTGTAGTCTGCTAGACACTCGTCGTGCTGCATAGTTCGCATGTGGTGTGATAGATACCACCACAGTAGAAAATATTAATCTTCAGCAACTTTTACTTTTCAGACTCCTGCAAGTTCCTCCACGACCGTTCTGACTACAAGCATGGCTGGCAGCTGGAGCGGGAGGAGACGGAAGGTGGTGGGCCTGCAGGAGACTCTGACTACGAGGTGCCCAGCGATGATGAACTGCCTTTCCGCTGCTTCATCTGCAGGAGTAGCTTCACAGATCCTGTCGTTACCAAGTAAGAGCTTTATAAGTGAGATGGTAGAAGGCACAGCGAGAAGCTAACCCTAGAATGATGAGGAGGAATATTTTATAGGAGGTGCCTAAAGGCTTCCATAGTCAAAGTGAATTAAAATTTAAAAAACTTGAATAAAAAGAAAGTAGGAATATTTTATGGTAGTTGTTGTGGCGATTGTGGTAGAAATGGTATATTTTAAGTACGGTGGTCGTAGACATGGTAGTTTTCGGCGGACGTGGTAGAAATATTAGGATACTGTAAGAGTATAGTGTGATAGTTGTACGGTTTGGTAGAAATGGTAGCTTTTTTTTGGTTGGTAGGAAATTGCTTGTTTTGTAACTAGCATAAAAGGCATGAATGTTTAACAGCATGTATGGTAAGAATTGTTGACGGAAGGCGGTGGTCCTATAGGAGAATCTGACTACGAGGTGTGCGGCGATGACAACCACAGACCCCGTGGTGACGAAGGAAGATGATGTTGAATCATCGTGATGATATAAGAAACAAGGAAGCTTATCGCTACTTAAGCGTACTTGGAAGAAGATTAGAATGATGGGTGAGAAGCAGTGATAACCTAGTGGTGTGACCGTCGGACTGCCAAGTCCTAGGTCTCTAATTCGAACCCAAGACACGCACCTATGACTTTTCAGATTCACATCCATATTGTATAATTATCACTTGCTTAAAAACAGTGAAGCAAAACATTGTGAGGAAACCGGCATGCCTGACAGATATTTCTCGACGGCATGTGAAGCCAAGTCAGAGGCCCATGGGCGGCATAAACTGTAACACCAGGTTAGTCACTAACCACACGAAAAGAAGAAGGTGGTAGTTTTATTGACGACTGTGGTAGGAATGGTAATTATTACGCTGAGTGTGGTAGGAATGGTAGTTTATTTTCCTCATTTTGTTTGCCCTTGCAGTTATTTATTACACATAAGATTAATTGTAACTTATCTGAATGTAAGCACATTTTGAACATCAAAATATTAAACCAATGTTCCATGGAAGCTGAGTGTTTACTTGTCTCATATCAATAACCTACTCACCTATATTCATTTTTACAGATGCAAACACTACTTCTGCGAGAAATGTGCTCTTGAGAACTACAAGAAGTCAACACGGTGCTTCATCTGCAACGCGCAGACCAGCGGCATGTTCAACCCTGCTAAGGAGCTGGAGGCCAAGCTGACGAGGAGGGGCAGTGACGATGAGGACGAGGATGACGATGATTGATTAATAAATGCGTTCAGACAACGGGTTTTATTTCTAAGGACCTAATATCCCCACGGCGTGGTACCTACCATTCCCACGCTATGGTACCTAATACCCCAACGCTATGGTACCTAACACCCCCACGCCATGGTACTTACTACCCTCACATCGTGGTACCTAACCCCCCACCCCATGGTACCTCATATTCCCACGCAATGGTACCTAATACCCCCACGCCATGGTACCTAGCACCCCACGCCATGGTACCTAATATCACCACGCAATGGTACCTAATACCCCCACGCCATGGTAGCTAATATCCCCACGCAATGGTACCTAATAACCCGACAACGTGGTACCTAATACCCCCATGCCATGGTACCTAATATCCCCACGCAATGGTACCTAATACAACCACGCCATGGTACCTAATAACCCTATAACATTAGGCTTAATACCACTCAATTCTATGGGACTTTGCTCTTAAGGTGATGATGGGACCCAATACCACATGATAACCACAGAAATCTAAATAATACTAATATGGCCCACCATACGATCATGCGATTTGCGAGGTTAAGCTACGCTTGCTGTGATCAGTCCTTGGATGGGTGACCATTCATTACACATCGAGACACCTCCGTGCCTCGCAGAGCACGTTAAACCGTCTGTCCCAAGTGTCATACGAATTTCTATGACAGTTGTTACGAGAAGTCAGAAGCCCGAAAATGTGACAACCGGTCTAACCTTAGGATATCGGCATTGCCCAGTTATTGAGTTGCGGATGTCTGATGGCAGTCACTCCGTGTAAAATACTGGTATTTAGCCGCATTTGGTTAGACTGGAAGCTGACCCCAACATAGTTGGGATACTACTGGGCAATAGTGTCGATTCTGTCGCACATTTTGCCAGTACTAAACTAGATTAAATGCAACTGTCACTTTCTTTTCTATTGAAACAGAAAGAGACAAACACAGTTGCTCTTATTACCAAAGATGGTTTAAACCAAGACTAAGGTAAACCCAGATTTATAATATACCCATCATTTTCTAACGTCATATAACAAAAAGAGACGGGGCTATTTCAAAACCGGGGTTTTTCTTAGTTCATGTCTCGTAATAAGAGTGGGTTAGTTTAGTCTTGTCAAAGTACGCAACAGAATCGACACCAATGTCGATATCTTAAACTTGTCAGACTTTCAGGCTTCTGACTGCCCGTAACGACTGTCATAGGTATTCGTATGACCCCGGGACCGACAGTTTAATGTGCTCTCCGTGGCAAGAGGGGGGTCTCGACGTGTAACGAACGGTCACCCATCTACAGAATCGCCGCGACAAGTGCAGATTAACTTCGCAAATCGTATTATAGGAGAATGAGGTATGAGGTGTTCCTCCTACGAAAAGGGAGGATCCTCCTACCAGGCAGGTATAAGACCTGCCAGGCGGGCCTCTGCCCAACGGTTGTATTTTTTTTCCTATTCGACTGCTTGTAGATGGTCTTGCGGACCGTTTCTACGTAACCGGGCAGTTATTGGTGAGACCTGAAGGGTCTCCAACCAATCCCGATGAGAGTAAAATACGTAACCTAAGCTAACTACTATTACTACGTCTACTACTAACATCATGACTAGATAGCAACAACACCACTAAGGGCGTCCCCTAGGGGGGACTCGAACCTTGGCTTAGGGCGTTGCTTGCAAGAGGACTGGGAGGGAGACAGCTAGATGAGGGCTGAATTAACGATGTGATCCAACGGTTGATGTTGGGAACTTGTATATATACTAACTCGGTGTCAGATCTTGATACCGCGATGCAGGATTTGTGACATTTCATCTGACAGCTGTCATTGTTGTCGCTGTAGTCTGCTAGACATTCGTCGTGCTGCGTAGTTCGCATATGGCGTGATAGATGCCGCCACATCACTCCCCCCCCAAGACCGGAGGTCGATTGTATGATGTAGAAATAAACTACGATAACATCGCTGACTGAATTCATTAGTGGCACAAGTAAAATTTTTGACATTTTGAGTTAGTGATGAATTCTTGTCATATATTACGTACTTTATTTTATGCATTAAAGAGACCCAGCGTGTTAGTTTCATAAGATTAGTCCTGGCATTAATCCAAAAAGTAAAAAAAATAAAATGCAATACTGGCATAAATCGAAGTCACCATCTTCCTGGTCCTCATATTAATCAAAATAACAAAAAAAACATCAATATTATTACTGCTGGCAACTGAAGCATTAACGTAAATAGGTATATAAAAACTAAACATCAACTATTTATTCCATACAGTACACTCAAAACGAGCTAGAATGTGCGCGCGCACTTGTCAACGAACATTTAATTGTGCTTTTTCTCAAATTGTTGAATTTTGTCTTGTGACACTATTGAATTCAGTCAGCGACATGTCCCGCCACTCCAAATTACTATTTCAATGTATTTAGTCACATCTTTACGAAAGAGTGTGTAAGTATGTAGTTTTTATTTGACGGCTGTTTCAACACGCACACATGCGTTGGGAGTATTGGTGGTGCTTTATAAATACTTTCACAAATACATTGAAGCGTTTTGAATTTTGGAGGGGCGGGACATGTTATCGTAGTTTGTCACCCATATTCTAAGACGTTCCTCCAAAACTTACTCGACTCAGGACGGCCTCGAAAACACCTTCAGAATTGTATTTCAAGTGAACTTAGAGGTTCCTCGACTGAGGGGTCCTCAAATGAGTCGAGGTAGAGTGGAGTCAATACGTCATAATTTGAATTATCTGCATCGCGCAAATAACGCCGCGATAAATAGTTGTAAGGATTATCATAAGCATATTCGATAAAGTCTTCAAAATTTATTTTTGTTACATACGATCTTTGACACGTCCTTCCTTATGGTAGGTTCCGAGCTACCTTGAGTTTGACAGATGATTCCTTACCTCGACTGAGGAAAAATCTCGAGTCGAGGACGTTTATGTCAACTATAACTACCGATGGTAGTGAGAAAAACTGAGTCGAGGTGGAGTCGAGTAAGTTTTGGAGGAACGTCTTAGAATATGGGTGTATATCTATGATCTGCGCGGTCGTTCTTAAGTCAAGAGCCTACTCATATCTTAACATACCTACAGAACAATAAAAATAGTTGTATTATCATAGGCGTGTTCTCGACAATGGCATGACCAAATCTAAACAACTACTTATCGATATACTTACTTAGTCACACTTAGAAAGTTCCGCATGCAAATATTTTGTACACGCGCACGATATGAGGTTGTGTTCTGTCTAGACTTTTCCCAACTATGTTGGGGTCAGCTTCCAGTCTAACCAGATGCGGCTGAATACCAGTATTTTACATGGAGCAACTGCCATTAGACCTCCGCAACCCAGTTACGCGGCAATTCCGATATTCTAAGGTTAGACCGGTTGTCACATTTTCGGGCTTCTAACTTCCCGTAACGAGTGACATAGGTTATTCGTATGACACCCGGGACCGACTGTTTAACTTGCTCTCAGAGGCACGGAGGAGTCTCGATGTGTAACGAACGGTCACCGATCAACGAATTGACTGGAAGCGTAGCTTAACCTTGATCCATCCGCCTAACAAGAACCTCTTCTCTACTTCTTTTCGTGTGGTTAGTGACTAACTTGGTGTCAGAGTTTATGCCGCCCATGGGCCTCTGACTTGGCTTCACATGCCGTCGAGAAATATCTCTCAGTCATGCCGGTTTCCTCGCGCTGTTTTCCTTCATCGTTTTTAAGCAAGTGAAATACAATACGCACATGAATCCATAAAGAGGTGCGTGCCTTGGGTTCGGACTGGAGACCTATGACTTGGCAGTCTGACGGTCACACCACTAGGCTATCACTGCTGTTGACTCGTCTCTTATAACTAGCCGTTGCCTGCAGTTCCAATCATTTCCTAGTAGAACTACTTCATATACTCGTATGGATTCGGCGAGGGACGCGCGAGCCTCGGTTATTTTATAACAGACATTTCTGTGGAACGAATGCGAGCACGAGTATCTCTACGTCACCTTGTGAGAACTTATAACCAGAGATCGGATAATCTGATGCATATTTACCTAAGTTCAGATCATCATCACCATCTCCCTGCCCTTATCCCACACTAGGTGGGGTCGGCACATGTATTTCGTAAATCCATGTTGTTAAAGGTTTTGGCTTATTGTTTTATGACCGACCGCCTGCCTGACATCAACCCTCCTTGGGAATACGCGTAGCGCCGTCTCGCGGCTGACCCAATGTGCTTGCTGATATTATGCACTGGATCCCAAAATGATATGCTTGTCAATATTATTGCCGACAACTAAGCAGACTATGTTCTTCTTGGTGGAGTATGCTTGAAGTTCCTCGACCCACTCATTCAGTTTTAGTAAGGACTTTGGTTCTGACACATCGTAAACTAATATAGCACCGTGAGCTTCTCCGTAAAAACTTGATATCAATGTTCTGTATCACTCCTGCCCCGCTGTATCTCAAATACCAAGCTTGACTTTATCACTGTTTAAGTCCATGACTTTACATTTGTAGTCAACTCCGATTGTAGCTGGGAATTATGAATTGTAGTCTCCCGTTGTGAACGCTAGGATTATGCCGGATTTACCCACACCGCACTCACCGATAAATAATTTAATGTGTTAATCCAGGACATAATCTATACATACATACATAAACTCACGCCTTTTTCCCATGGGGGTAGGCAAAAACTATAGAATGCCACATGCTAAGACCCTTACATACCCCTTTCGTTTCATCCACATTCATACATCTTGTCATACACGCACGCCGGTTGAGAGTACTACGCACCTGACCTTTGTGAAGAACATCACCAATAACATCGATGTATGTCCTTCTAGGACGTCCTCTACCAGCGTTTCCACTGACATCCGCTTTATAAATTCCTTTTGTTAATCGCCGTTCACTCATTCTCTCAACATGACCAAACCACCTGAGTATACCTACTCCTTCCAATTTTTGTCACTACATCATCTTTTAAACCGCAACTTTGTCTAATCTCATCATTTCTCAATCTATCATTCAAAGTTACACCACACTTACTTCGCAAGGAACGCATTTCCACGGCATTTATTCTACTTTCATGCCTCTTCTCTTCTGCATATAATCTATATGTATACAAAATTTCATCCAAATTCGTTCAGCCGTTTCTGTGTAATTAAGTAACAAACATACATCCATCTTCACAAACTTTCAACATTCATAATATTAGTAGGATTATAAGTAATTACGTTTTAATAAATAATGACGACATAATTAAATATCCAATCAAAAAGCTACGTCACAATCAAGACCGTGATTATTATAGATTTACCACAATAAATACCGAGAAATTCCAAATATTAAAACGTCAGATTCAATGACTATTTTTTCGTGGTATGGTTCCGTACTAACATTATATCGATATTTTCCAAGAGTTTTTTATAATCATAATCATTTATTTGTGGAACATAGGTGAATATTTTATGTACACTACGTCCTACTATGTAGTTTATATGGTGTACAAATTAGACAATAGGTACCTACGTATTTTATTTTTTTAAATCATCTATACATGCTTATTCAATTAAATGATATTACTACAAAGTCAACAAATTAAAAATTTCAACAAAACAATTATACTACATGTCAAATATCATAGAACAATATTATTATTTCGTTTATTCATGTTATAGGTATACATATTTTATTACATTTTTAAATATTTCAATAAAAATTATACAAAAACATTTAATAATATAAAAAAATAGTAGCCCACCGGCATCGGGAAGAGGGTCCAAGCTACCGGTGGTCAGGACCTCAGAGAGAGGAACTTCCTGACAATACGCGCCGTGTCCAGAAGTACCGCTCTCTGTATCAGGCCCTTGACCCAGCTGCCCAACGAGAGCCTCATCAGATGTTGGTCGAGGCTCATAGAACAATATTATAAGAATAATATTATTTTTGCGCCTTTATTCTATTTAGTAGTAACATTAGACAAAAGTGTCCCACCAAGGCACGAATATGTTTTGAACCATATCTTTAAGTACAGTTTCAGCTCCTCTTGATTGATCGTTAAATGATAAATGATTTCTATTTCTGTAAATAAATCTGTTACAGACACTTTTACAAGTCAATGTATTTTTTAAGACTAGTCGCCGGCGTTTCCTATCTGACTAGGTCTGAGAAGAAAAGCCGAAAAAAACTCAAAGATCAAAATCTCTTTAAAAGTCCAGACGTTGTGGTATAAAAACTATGTGAGTGTAACAATTTAGGGCAACGTCTGGAATGGACTTTTGAGGAAAGTGCCAAAGCAGGTTTGTGTTGACCTACCCGCCGCCCGACCAGTAACAGGCCCGAGAAGGCGGCACGCAGTGTTCCGTGCGCGCTTCTCAGGAGGATGTGAGGCAGGGCCCCACAGAGGAGACGTCCGCCGAGGGTTGGCGGACCGGGATCTGCCGGGGTAGCGGTGCATGCTTTTGCGAATCCCGCGACCCCGGCCGAACGGTCAGGAGAAGGAACACCGTTGGTTTTTAGCCGGTAAGAGTCCGGCAGCCCCTCGCCTTCCCCGGGCGAGGGACATCGATGAGGATTTTCCAACGATAAAAAAAGGCTTTGGGTTGATCTGTCCTATGTGACGGCACGCATGCATCAGCCATCGTGTAGATCAACAACCCGACTGCCGCGTGATTAATTGTTCGTGTACAAAATGACGAGACACAATGCTCATTTACACGGAGGTAGTTTCACAAAGCGAGTCTCATGCTATCTCTGTTGTCATCGTCTTCTTCTTCTTCCTGCCCTTATCCCACTCTAGGTGGGGTCGGCAGAACATGTATTTCATAAATGCATGTTGGCTTTGGCTTATTGTATAAGACCAGCCGCATGCCTGACATCAACCCTCCTTGAGAATACTCGTTGCGCCGTCGCGCGGGTGACCCAATGTGCTTGCTGATATTATGCATTGGGACCCAAAATGATATGCTTGTCTTGAAAACTTGAAACTTCTCGTACTCATCACTACACACTACTACGTTTACAATAGAAATAAATGGCGATTAATAATAAAACATCAAAAAATACTCGAAAATAAATTATATAAAATATATTTTATGTTGTCACCGTAGAGAAAGACAAAGACAGAACGAATCTTGCTTAGAGGAACTGTTCTCGTGTAAATTAGTCTGAATAGGGCAGTAGTTGAGAGCTTGGGTGCTGCAAAAGGAGTCGCTATTTCGAATCCCGCACGAAACAAGTATATTTGTATGACCTACAGAGAGTTATCACCCCATGTGGGGGGTTGGAATATAAAACTTCCTCACTGCACGCTGGGAATAGACGCGTGTTGTAAGATTCAACAAAACCCAGCACGCTTGGTGGTAGGATCTCTACGGTCCGCCTGGCTAGCTACCACCTGAACATTAAAGTCAAGTAGTTTACTGTGTTCCGTCGTGTGTATGTGAGAGCCAGAGGGGTATAGGGGAGTCCCTCTATATCTCTGTTCCTTGTATTCGTGGGCTTCATCTTAGACCCTGCCTGCGCTTACCATCAGGTGAGACTAGGGCCAATCGCGACCAAGTCAAGAATAAATAATAACACCATGTCTATGTGTTTGTGCATGTGAAGATTTGTGTCTGTAAATGCACCCACAATACAGGAGAATAAGTGATGATTTCCACCAAACGGCTCGCATCGCATCGGATCAGAAAGGATACGAACCGATGCGGCGACAGCTAATCGGCTCCGTACAGTCGCGTGTGAACGTATCGGTTTCTGCGCCTAGTCAAATAGTTTCATTCCTACCGTGTTGACAGCCGAAAGGATCCGATCGGATACAACGACAGGCGAACGATGCCGTACGCGCGTCGCAGTATACTTTCGGCTACGATCGCGTGTCGCGGAAGACGCCCGTGGTCAAGCTGCTGTGCGCGGCTTGGTAATATAGACTTTAAATACTGTGTACACGATTTAATATCGTTTAAAGATTGTAAATTCCGTTCCGATCCGATGTGATGCGAGCCGTTTGGTGGAAATCGTCTGTTACTAGTGCGGGTGATGGTTTAATTTTATTTAGCATTAACTTATAGCACAACCAGCCCATTACTGTCCCACTGCTGGGCACGGGCCTCTTCTCAGAATGAGAAGAGTTTAGGCCTTAGTCCACGCTGGCCTGGTGCGGATTAGCGGACTACACACACCATCGAGAACTTTATGGAGCCCTCTCAGGTGTGCAGGTTTCCTCACGATGTTTTCCTTCACCGTTACGCAAGTGATAAACAAAATTCCAAATAAATAAGTTGAGTGTCGCTGATTCCTCTGTTGTGGGAGTCCGTGTCGGTGAAATTGTGTTCCCTGATGTCGATATTATATATTTTCTTGTTTTTTTTATGTATGTGATTTTTTATATTTAATGTTTTTCTTTAGTATCTAATAATATAAGACGTACACAATGAGGCTTGCATAGTCGCTGAAGGGCGAACTAATGCCTCGGAAAAATATTTGAAAAAAAAAAAAAAAAAAAAAAAGTTTTCTTTTCGTGTGGTTAGAGACTAACTGGTGTCAGAGATTACCTTTACGCTGCCAATGGGCCTCTGACTTGACTTCACATGCCGTCGAGAAATATCTCTCAGGCAGATTTCCTTACGATATTTTCCTTCACCGTTTTTAACCTTTTGGACGCCATTGTCACATATATGTGACAAACAAAAGCTTACCCTGTACGCCAGCGTCACAAATATGTGACATAAACGATGGGATTACAGTTACCTTGACGTGGAGGGTATGCTGGTGCGTTTATGCTCTGGCGTTCAAAATGTTAAGCAAGTGATAATTATACAATACGCACATGAATCCGAAAAGTCAGAGGTGCGTGCCTTGGGGCCGAACTCGAGACCTATGACTTGGCAGTCTGACGGTCACACTATTAGACTATCACAGCTATAAATAAGTCGACAACATTTCATTCCTGATTATTGATCCATTTCTTTTCCATAAAATTACCATTTTATGCATATCTAATAATCTTCTGGCTAATCAATTTTAATGGTCATTATTTGTAATCCAATGATTGGATAGAAGTTTATTTTTATGCATTGTTAAGTCAGCTGCAAGCTGGAAGGGACATTCACATGGGTAAGAAATTCTATAACTTTTTACTGGTGATTCCCAGAGGCGTAAAAATACAATGAGGCACATCTAGCAAGTTCGACGGTCCCTACGTTTACTATCGAAACTAAAAAAAATCTCAGTTTTTTTATTTTATTATGTATGTACACCGATTACGCTGAGATTTATGATCCGATTAACGTGATTCTTCTTTAGTTTGATGCGGAATAGTTGTCATTTGGTCCCATAAATATTTATTATTTTATAACCTTTAAGATAACATAATTTCACACATTTTAAGCAGATAAAATAAAAACTGAGATTTTGTAGTTTCGATAGCATACGTAGGGACTGTCGGTTTTAAAACCTGAACAATATGAAACTTCTCGTAATTATTTATTTATTTAATGTTTACTTCAGATCAACAATCCATATTTTTGTTAGTAATACTTAGAAATAGATCCAAAAAATATATTAAGAACTGTTTGGCTATGTGTATCCGTGTTTATAATAATATACCTAGTGATTTAAAACCCTTGAATATTGGAGCTTTTAAGCGTAAATTATACAAGGTTAGTCGGAAAGGGGGTACTAAGCCGAAATGGTGTTAAAGTAGGTACTCATAATAATGAATAACTTTTGTTCTACAACTTTCTCCAAAACTCGATAGTTTAAGAGAAATAGCTTTTCAAAGATTTCGTAAAAAATATACTAAAATCTATCTGTCCATAGCTATGATCAGGTGTGTTTACAATTTAGGTCATTTTTGGGGTCACGGATTAGAAACTTAATTTTCTGAATTCATAACTAAAGTAGGTATGATTTTTTTTTTAAAACCAAAAATAAAAATCTTTTTACATGCAAATAAAAATGACCGAATTTTGAAATTTTAACACTTTTTAAAAAATAGTCATCAGTGATATTTAAGTGGCCCGCGGCTTAATACCCCCTTTTCGATTAACCTTGTATAAACGGCTAAAGGAACAAAATTTTTACTCTGTAAAAGACTCCATGGAGTGGAATATAAATTCACGCTATTTTATTACGTAATGTTAAGTTTATTTCTAGCTATAGTATTTCTAGCTAACTGTGTTACTATTGTAACACCTGATAAACAATGTTTAAATGCAAATAAATATTATGATAATGATTAATATGTTAGTAAACAATAATAATACATCTAATTTATTATACCGACTTCTTGACATGCATCTGTACACACTGCCACGATATTGCACAGTCCGTTCGGCTAGCCACAACGTTAAGAATGCCGTTGCTGCTGCCTCGGACCCGACTCGGCAATGATGCAGCTCTCTTTCTGAGGATGGCATGAAAGCGTCGGCAAACATGCCCGAAGCGCTACAGAACTGGATTACCTATGCTATTTCGCAGTATAATGCTACGCTTCTATACTGCGAACAGAATGAAAGAACAGGGATTATGCTCTTTTTAATCCCCGACAAAAAAGAGGGGTGTTATAAGTTTAACGCGTGTATCTGTGTGTCTGTCTGTGGCATCGTAGCTCCCAAACGAATGAACCGATTTTGATACGGTTTTTTCAGTTTGAAAGCTGATGTAATCGAGATGGTTCTTAGCTATAATTTATGAAGATCTGTTCTGATCATCAGCTCATTTCCTACTTGACAAAAGAGTCTTACGAACTTTCACAGGTCCGATTGATTTTAAATTTTATTGTTCTGTTACTTCGGTGGTATTTCCAAGACATGGCAACCTTGAGGGGATGCTGCAGCATCAAATAGTCTGCAAGATACCCAACCCCTCAGCAACTTATAGCAGATATAGCGTGTTTGGACTCATAAGAATTGTCTCAATGAGTAGATGTTAGATAGATAATGATGATTAGATAGATGATTAAAATTTAAAAACCCCCGACACAAAAATAAACTCAAAAAAGTTGAAAAAATATTCGGTCCCCCGACGCGTCAAAATATTACTAGGTAGGTACTTATAATAAAGTTAAAGGACCAACAAACACAATTTATTTTTTACTTTTTAGAGTTTATTTTTGTGTCGGGGGTTTTTAAAATTTAAAATTTATTCTTTTAATATAACAATAGACAAATAACACCCCTTACAGCAAGGAAATGTATAGAAAACATGTTTGCTTCCAGCAGATTCAACACATTATTATGCTTCTATGAACCTTAACGGTCAATCAAGATGAGCTGAAACTGTACTTGAAGAAATGGTTCAAAGATATTTGTGCTTTGATGGCACACTTTTGTCTATTGTTATTATTAAATCTATACTAATATTATAAAGCTGAAGAGTTTATTTGTTTGTTTGAACGCGCTAATCTCAGGAACCACTAGTTGGAATTGAAAAAATATTTTTGTGTTGGATAGTCCATTTATCGAGGAAGGTATATAACATCACGCTACGACCAATGGGAGCGGGGCATAAATGAAAATGTTGCAAAAACGAGAAAAATGTCCACCCGTGCGTAGCCGGGACGGGCCGCTAGTAGAGTATAGTTATTATTATTATACGTGTAAAGAGGGAAGAGAGGCCTTAGTGGGACGCTATCAGCCGTGCGTTCACACAGCAGATCTGTTTTAGAGTATCCGTCGGTACTGGATGTGTTGTTCACATCTGTACCGACGGATCAGTTAAACAAATGGCAGCTGCGTCGCATCTGGCAGACAGGATAGGATAAAAATAACAAATCCAGTATTTTTTACTGGATTTGGAATACTGTCGTGTATGTGAAGTCGCTCATACTACTACAGGCGCCATCACCAAAATAAAAATGGGTCCTTTAAACCGTTTCTGTGTGAACTAGCTGTAACATCATTAATTTTTATTTCGTGTTGTTTAGATTTAATGTAAAACATACATACATAAACTCACGCCTTTTTTCCATGGGGGTAGGCAGAAACTATAGAACGCCACATGCTACGATCCTTACATACTCCTTTCGCTTCATCCACATACATAGATCTTGTCATACATGCACGCCGTTTGAGAGTAGGTACTACGCACCTGTCCTTTTTGAAGAACATTACCAATAACAAAGATGTATGTCCTTCTAGGACGTCCTCTACCGTTTTCATTGACATCCGCCTTATAAATTCCTTTTGTTAATCGCCGTTCACTCATTCTCTCAACATGACCAAACCACCTAAGCATACTCCTTTCAATTTTTGTTACTACATCATCTTTTAAACCACAACTTTGTCTAATCTTATCATTCCTTAATCTATCATTTCATTTCAATCTCCTTTATTTTAGCGGCTATTAGTGCTAAAATAAAGCACGACGACGCGTTTGGTGCACTGGAGCGATTGGCTTCTGCGCTACGGGTCGTGGTTCGATTTCCACACGGATCAAATATTTGTGTGGCCTACGAATAGTTTATCCGGGTCTGGGCGTTTGTGTATGTGAAGATTTGTGTCTGTAAACGCAGCCACGATACAGGAGAAATCTGTAAAACGTTTTAAATTAAAACATTTTTTACAAAAAATTTAAACGGACTTCAAAAAAGAATAAAATAATTACCATATAAAATTAACAGTTTCAGAAGTCGGTGCTGATCCACGCTGAACCAAATTGAACGCACCGACTTCTGAAACTGTTAATTTTATATGGTAATTATTTTATTCTTTTTTGAAGTCGGTTTAATTTTTTTGTAAAAAATGTTTTTATTTAGTTTCATTTTAGTGGCCATAATTAAAACTTGGTTGAACCTACAAAAGAGGCTGCTCGTAACATAATCACATCATCACAATATGCGTACTGTTCGTCATTGAGGAGTTCCATTGTCTATCTCCGAAGTTCTTCATCAGATCTTCACCAAATTTAAATGAAACCAACTTCGAAGTATACCCTATCCATTAAAAAACGAATCATCAAAATCGGTTCACAATTGGCGAAAATATCGACTAACATACACAAAAAAAAAATACATACAGACGAACAAAGTAACCTCCTCCTTTTTGGAAGTCGGTTAAAAAAAAGAAAAAGCTGAAATCTTCTCTACATAGTATAAAACAAAGTCGCTCCCGCTGTATGTACGCTTAGATCTTTTAAACTACGCAACGGGTTTTAATGCAGTTCTCAGCAATAGATAGAGTGATTCAAGAGGAAGGTTTATATGCCACACATTAGTATCTACATTGCACCCGTGCGAAGCCGGGGCGGGGCGGTAGTAAATGATAAATAAACAAATAAGCCAAGCTAGAAGAAAACAATAACTGTTTATTATAATATTCACAGATTCCAGACTCGCATTTTTGTTGCTGTATACAATCGTAGTACAGTCTTACGAAGAGAATCCATGTCTTCACCGACCGAAGACAGCCTTCCCTCATGAAAATGATTGTGGGAAATATATTTACTGCAAACGTGGGCTGCCTGTTGAAGGACAGTGTCCAGAAGGAAAAGTCTTCGATACCTATGAAAATGTAAGTTATCATTCTTAGGCTGAGCATCCACCAGAACTGTACTAAGCTGCGTAGCGAGGAACGTGTTTTGTTAGCACAAATAGAGTCACTTCATTTACCTAGCTTCGCTCTGCGCAGCTCTGGTGGATATGGGCTTAGCGGAGCAAGGTTATTGTTCATACAAAACAAGCGAGAAATACGAGCGAGTGATGTGTTGCGAGGAATGTGTACCGCTCCCACCACACCACCCTCATATTCGAAAAGAGTCGCTACCTATCCTCGCACCGCGCATTTGTACACATTAACACATTACGCATTACACATTACCCACTCCTCGCACAGCTCTGGTGGAAAGGGTCACACCGTTTCACATCCTCGCTACACATTTTCGCACCGCACATTTTCCTCGCACAGCTCTGGTGGATGTCCAGCCTTAGACTTCTAACTATCATTCTAACTATACTCCACCAAGAAGAACATAGTCTGCTTAGTTGTCGACAATAAGACTAACAAGCATATCATTTTGGGACCCAGTGCGTAATATCTGCAACCACATTGGGTCCGCGCGACGGCGCAACGAGTATTCCCAAGGAGGGTTGATGTCAGGCAGGCGGCCGTTCATAAAACAATAAGCCAAAACCTCTAACAACATGGATTTATGAAATACATTTTGTGCCGCGCCCATCTAGTGATAAGGGCAGGGAGATGATGATGGTCGCGTTTGTACAGACAGGGTCTAAGATGGAACACACGAATCCAAGTAACAGAGATATAGAGGGACTCCACTATACCCCTCTGGCTCTCACATACACACGAAGGAACACAGTAAACTGTTTGTCTTTAATGTTCAGGTGGTAGCTAGCCAGGCGGACTGTATAGATCCTACCACCAAGCGTGCTGGGTTTTGTTGAATCTTACAACACGCGTCTACTCCCAGCGTGTGGTGAGGAATTTTTATATTTATGCCCGTCCCCACACGGAGCAAAGCATCTTCTTCTTCATTCTACAAACAACTATTGCTAGAAAGAATGATATAATTATTTTATTGACACATCTTAAGGAACAGAATATATCTTCTCCCTACCCTTTTCCCAACTATGTTGGGGTCAGCATCCAGTCTAACCAGATGCGGCAAAATACCAGTATTTTACACGGAGCGACTGCCATCAGACCTCCGCAACCCAGTTACTGGGCAATACCAATATCCGGTTAGACCGGTTGTCAGACTTTCGGGCTTCTGACTACCTATAACGACTGCCATAGGTATTCGTATGACACCCGGGACAGACGTTTTTACGTGCTCTCCGAGGCACGTAGGGATCTCAATGTTTAACGAACGGTCACCCATCTACGGACAGGTAGCCTGATCAAATCAAATGCTGCTAAATAAGTAGCCGTTAAGTATCGTGCTTTCTCTGTCATTTTAAGGGAAAATGACAGTGACAGAATGAAATTAGCCGCAACTAAAAATTGTTTCGCGTTTGTGTATTTGACCATCAGCAAAGTAACCAAGCGAGGATAAATAAACGACATATTTTAACTCGTTGATCTAGTAGTGGTAACCGCGACTGCTGATCGTGAGGTCCTGGGTTCGATCCCCAGGTTGAGCAAAGGATTATTGGGTTTTTCCGTGTGGAATTCCTCAGTAGCAGTCTGGAGTTTGGATTTGTTCCCGGTTGATGGCAATAGGTACGTGGGACGTAAACATAACGGCGAAATGAGGGTGTTAGTATACACCTCTGCCCAACCCTTCGGGGAATATTGGCGTGATGTTATGTAATGTTTTATAAATCTTGAAATATTTTTTCAGATTTGCCTGCCTGCTTCTATAGGGAAATGCTATTTAAATTCAGCAAAACCACTCAATAGAAGATCATTACCAACTGTAAAGCCGACACCCAAACCGAACTGTGAACCTGATACAACGCCGTCAACAACCAGTACTACGCCGTCAACAACCAGTACTACGCCGTCAACAAATACTACTACGCCGTCAACAACCAATACCACGTCGTCAACAACCAGTACTACGCCGTCAACAACCAATACTAAGACGACGCCATCCACAACTAGTACTAAGACTACGCCGTCTACAACTAGTACAAAGACTACGCCGTCAACAACCAACACAACGCATTCTTTCACGACTACTAAGCCTACGCCGAGCTGCGGAAGAAATGATACATGGTTGAGCCCCGATCCCACTGATTGTCAATCATTTTTCCTTTGTGTCTACGGCAAAGTAACACAAGAGAAGTGTCCGGATGGAAACGAATTCAGCCCTACGGATTTGGTGAGATTAATATTAAAAAAACATTTTATTATTCTTTTTTTACGATCACCCATACCGCGAAGTCTAACCGCACTCAATGCTCTCCTGGACGCCAGACCGAATTCTGATGTGTTTGCTGATGAATGGAAGGTGATTTTATCGGAATGCCTGGAGTACTGCGAGAGGACTGTATCACGAACGTTTTGAATTCTCTTTTTAGTTATTTTATGTTATAAAAATAATTATAATTGTACGTGCGTAAATAAATACATTTATGACTGAATTGTGATCTGTTTGCGGATGAATGGAAGAATACATTGTCAGGTGCATTGTGAGGGCTGTGTGAAAGAGGCGTCTCATATTGTTATATATATTTTTAAATCATTATTTTTCGTTTCATTGTTTTGTATGTATCTTCTTCCATTCCTGTTCTTTTTAACCGACTTTCAAAAAAGGAGGAGGTTCTCAATTCGATTGTATGTTTTTTTTTTCCTTTTTTTTTTTTGTATGTTTGTTCCGCTATATCTTTGCTAATTGTGAACCGATTTTAATGATTATTTTTTTGTTTGAAAGAGTATTCTTTCGAAGTAGTCCCGTTTAAATTTGGTGAAGATCTGATGAAGAACTTCGGAGATAGACAATTTGAAGTCGGTTTTATTTTAGTTAAAAAGTGATTATTTCTATCTTTAATTATTGTAATTGGTCTAAGACCGTTTTAATTAAAGTAAAATAAATAAATTAGACTGACCGCACATGGGACTCGTTTCTTCTCTCACGGTCCGCTCCGGTCAGCCTAAAGCTATGTCTCCTGCGATGTTTAAACATGTTTTGTTGTTATTTTAAAAATAAATAAATAAATATTTTCAGTGATTTTAAAATGCTTTAAATACATCTCTTAAAATGCAGTCAATAAGTAAGCCGTTTGCCTACTTTTGATTATTCATGTAATTAGCTGTTAATTTTTTAACCGACTTCAAAAAGGAGGAGGTTCTATATTCGATAGGATTTTTTTTATGTATGTACACCGATTACGCTGAGATTTATGATCCGATTTACTTGATTCTTCATTAGTTTGATGCGGAATAGTTGGCATTTGGTTCCATACAAATTTAACATAGTTTGGCATAGTAGTTTTCATTTTATTGACATTTTTATTTTTTTATGAACACTTTAGTTTTCGTGGACAATGTAATTATTTTACCTGATGTAATCTAGAAAAATTATACTTCAGTTTACATAACAACCTATTACAGATACTAAAAAGTAAAAAAATAAAAAAACTACTTTTAAAAAAACCGACTTCAAAAACTAAAAACTATAAAATAACTTAATAAAGATTTAATTTAATACATTTCTTATGCAAACCTAATTAATACCTTTACAGCTTCAGAAGTCGGTGCCTTCAATTTAGTTCAGCGTGGATTAGCACCGACTTCTGAAACTGTAAAAGTATTAATTAGGTTTGCATAAGAAGTGTATTAAATTAAATCTTTATTAAGTTATTTTATACTTTTTTGTTTTTGAAGCCGGTTTTTTTAAACGTAGTTTTTTTATTACAGGAATGTGAACCTAAAGCTGAAGCTGGTTGCAATAGAACTACAACGACGTCAACTACAAGTGAGCCGACCACAACCAGTACCAAGACAACGCCGTCGACAACCAGTACTAAGACGACGCCGTCGACAACCAGTACTAAGACTACGCCGTCGACAACCAGTACCAAGACGACGCCGTCAACAACCAGTACTAAGACGACGCCGTCAACAACCAGTACTAAGACTACGCCGTCAACAACCAGTACCAAGACGACGCTGTCAACCACCAGTACCAAGACGACGCCGTCAACAACCAGTACTAAGACAACGCCGTCAACAACCAGTACTACGCCGTCAACAACCAGTACTAAGACTACGCCGTCAACAACTAGTATTACTACGAACTCCACAACCAGTACCAAGACGACGCCGTCAACAACCAGTACTAAGACTACGCCGTCAACAACCAGTACTAAGACGACGCCGTCAACAACTAGTACTACTACGAACTCCACAACCAGTACTAAGACGACGCCGTCGACAACCAGTACTAAGACTACGCCGTCAACAACCAGTACTAAGACGACGCCGGCAACAACTAGTACTACTACGCCGTCAACAACCAGTACTACTACGAACTCCACAACCAGTACCAAGACGACGCCGTCAACAACTAGTACCAAGACTACGCCGTCAACAACTAGTACCAAGACTACGCCGTCAACCACCAGCACAACGCAATCTTCCACGACTACTAAGCCTGCGCCGAACTGCGGAAGAAATGACGCATGGGCCAGCCCTGATCCCACTGATTGCCAATCATTTTTTCTCTGTGTCTACGGCAAAGTAACACACGAGACGTGTCCGGATGGACTCGAATTCAGCCCTACGGATTTGGTGAGATTATTATTAAAAATCATTTTATTATTCTTTAGACTGACCGCACATGGGACCTGTTTCTTCGCTCACGGTCCGCCCCGTCAGCCTTAAGCTATCTCCTGCGGTGTTTAAACATGTTTTATTGTTAACTATTATTAGTAATTTTAAAATGCTTTTAAATACATCCCTTAATTTAATGCAGTCAATAAGTAAGCCGTTTGCCTACTTTTGATTATTCATGTAATAAGCTGTTAATTTTTTATAGGAATGTGAACCTAAAGCTGAAGCTGGTTGCAATAGAACGACAACGACGTCAACCACAAGCAAGCCAACTACAACCAGTACCAAGACGACGCCGTCAACAACCAGTACTAAGACTACGCCGTCAACAACCAGTACTGAGACTACGCCGTCAACAACTAGTACTGAGACTACGCCGTCAACAACCAGCACAACGCAATCTTCCACGACTACTAAGCCTACGCCAAGCTGCGGAAGCTATGACGTATGGGTCAGGCCTGATCCCACTGATTGTAAATTATACATCATTTGTGTTTACGGCAAAGTTTCACAAGGGAAGTGTTTACCTGGATACGAATTCAGCCCTAGAGATTTGGTAAGATTGTTCTTAGAAATTTTACTAATCATTATTTTATTATTGTGTAGGCTGGCGTCACGTAAGACACTGTGTCTCGAGACAGTGTCCGGCACACCCGTTTAGTTGGCGGGTAACTAGCTAGGTTAGAAAGGGCAGTTGTCTACTGTGCAACAGTACATGAGTTAATTGCATGCTGCTTGAAAAAGCACGGACGCGTGCGTACATTGTTATCATGTCACTCGTAATTACACAAGAGAGCGATTCTTTTAGTAGACAATCATGATCCCTTTTCCGATCTCTCTCTCTTTCTCGTGTCGGCATGACCTATGTGAGAATAGCTCATGCAGTGGTGAATAGATTATCCAGTCATCAAGGTTGGTAGCGGGGCTGACTGTCCAGGGTGCGCCGGACGGACTAAAGTATCGTCACTCGTAGAGACTCTTTTCATGCACCCACTATTTCCGACTTCTTCAATGATTCCTGGCCATCGCGAGCGTCGCCACACAACAGCCTCTCTCACACTCGTACCGCTGCATTAGATGTTTCACATCAACAATAAAACCCTGACTTTGCTGTCACGCAGTCGGGTAAACCATTCACCTACTTTTGTTTCTTCATATATTATATAATTGGCATTTAATTTTTTATAGTTGTGTGAGCCTAAAGATCGAGCTGGTTGCAAAATAACGACAACGACGTCAACCACAAGCAAGCCAACTACAACCAGTACCAAGACGACGCCGTCAACAACCAGTACTAAGACTACGCCATCAACAACCAGTACTAAGACGACGCCGTCTACAACCAGTACTAAGACAACGCCGTCAACAACCAGTACCAAGACGACGCCATCCACAACTAGTACAAAGATTACGCCGTCAACAACCAGCACAACACAATCTTCCACGACTACTAAGCCTGCGCCGAGCTGCGGAAGAAATGAAATATGGATGAGCCCTGATCCCACTGATTGTCAATCATTTTTCCTATGTGTTTACGGCAAAGTAACACAAGAGACGTGTCCGGATGGACTCGAATTCAGCCCTACGGATTTGGTGAGATTAATATTAAAAAATCATTTTATTATTCTTTAGACTGACCGCACATGGGCCTTGTTTCTTCGCTCACGGCCGGCTCCGGTCAGCCTTAAGCTATGTCTCCTGCGGTGTTTTGCTCTACACAATCAACAAAAACGCTTATACGAGCTATACGAGTGAGTTCATGCCGTGGTGACCACATAAGCCAAAGCTTTGCGTGTCTCGGACGTACGTAAGCATTGTCATTCTTGGATGCTCTTTTAATGCACCCCAATGTATTAATTTAAAGGATATATTATAATATATGAATGAAGTTTAAAAATGATTGTTCCCACTTTAAAAGACTCTAACTTTGAAATTAATAGTTTGAAATAAATGATCAACAGAAAGCTGAAAGGTTGGTTAGGTTATGTCAGAACCTTGACCACTCAACGCACGAGCCGAGTGAGCGAAGCGAGCGATGCCGCGGCAGCGGCCGGCGGGTGCCAGAAACTAGGAACAAGCATTGTTCCTAGGCGAGAAACGATTTGCCGATCGGTTTCTACTATTAGTTTAATCGATGTATTCAGAAATAAGTGGTCTTTGATGGATTATACATAGTCTTTTTCTTCTTCCTGCTCTTATCCCACACTAGATGGGGTCGGCACAACATGTCTTTCATAAATCCATGTTGTTAGAGGTTTTGGCTTATTGTTTTATGACCAGCCGTCTGCCTGACATCAACCCTTCTTGAGAATACTCGTTGCGCCTTCGCGCGGGAGACCCGATGTGCTTGCTGATATTATGCACTGGGTCCAAAAATGATACGCTTGTCAATCCTATTGCCGAAAACTAAGCAGACTATGTTCTTCTTTGTGGAGTATACTTGAAGTTCCTCGACCCACTCATTCAGTTTTGCAAGGGACTTTGGTTTTGACACATCGTAAACTGGATTAAACATAGTACGAACCATTATTTTTATAGTTAGAAGAATTAAAATTAAAGTGCAACTATTATTTTGTTGTGGAAAGCATTATTTTTAAGGGCGGCTTAAACATGTTTTGTTGTTATTTTCAGTCATTTTAAAATGCGTTTAAATACATCTCTTAATTTAATGCAGTCAATAAGTAAGCCGTTTACCTACTTTTGATTATTCATGTAATTAGTTGTAATCTTTTTATAGATATGTGAACCTAAAGCTGAAGCTGGTTGCAATAGGACGACAACGACATCAACCACAAGCAAGCCGACTAAAACCAGTACCAAGACGACGCCGTCAACAACCAGTACTAAGACTACGCCGTCAACAACCAGTACTAAGACTACGCCGTCAACAACCAGTACTAAGACTACGCCGTCAACAACCAGTACTAAGACTACGCCGTCAACAACCAGTACTAAGACTACGCCGTCAACAACCAGCACAACGCAATCTTCCACAACTACTGAGCCTGCGCCAAGCTGCGGAAGCTATGACGTATGGGTCAGGCCTGATCCCACTGATTGTAAATTATACATCATTTGTGTTTACGGCAAAATTTCACAGGGGAAGTGTTTACCTGGTTACGAATTCAGCCCTAGAGATTTGGTAAGATTGTTCTTAGAAATTTTACTAATCATTATTTTATTATTGTGTAGGCTGACGTCACGCAAGACACTGTGTGTCGAGACAGTGTCCGGCACACCCGTTTAGTTGGCGGGTAACTAGCTAGGTTAGAAAGGCCAGTTGTCTACTGTGCAACAGTACATGAGTTAATTGCATGCTGCTTGAAAAAGCACGGACGCGCGCGTACATTGTTATCATATCACTCGTAATTACACAAGAGAGCGATTATTTTTGTAGACAATCATGATCCCTTTTTCCGATCTCTCTCTCTTTCTCGTGTCGGCATGAGCTATGTGAGAATAACTCAAACACTCATAGAAAGGCTAGACCTCAGTATCGTCAAAACTGTCCGAATCATACGAAAAAGAGCTGACGAGTTACGAAGGTCTGACGTCATATCAGATATGACATCAGACCTTAACAAAGATTCTTGGCCATCACGAGCGGCGCCATACAACAGCCTCTCTCACACTATTACGGCCACAATGGTTCCAAACTGAAAAAAATGTTCAAAACTGGCTACAGCCTACATTTCTTCACCGATTTCCATATTTTTTTTACATACCTATTCTAGAAATATTTTACAAGAATCGATCTTTGCCCGTTTTTCGATGTCCTTCTCTAAAAATTAGCGACATAACCTCAAATGTTGAAAAATAATATTTTGTGCTCATAATACGATATTTGTTTTTAAATATTTTAAATGACAACAATGATCGGAAAAGTTATTCCCAGATATTCATGTGTCAAAATGGTTCTTTTTTATAATCATCGTATTATGAGCTGAGCCTGAGGCTGCAGCCGGTTTTGAACATTTTTTTTCAGTTAATTGCATGCTGCTTGAAAAAGCACCGACGCGCGCGTACATTGTTATCATATCACTCGTAATTACACAAGAGAGCGATTCTTTTAGTAGACAATCATGGAAATGTCCTCTTTCCGATCTCTCTCTCTTCTCGTGTCGGCATGAGTTGTGTGAGAATAGCTCATGCTGTGGTGAATAGATTATCCAGTCATCAAGGTTGGTAGCGGGGCTGACTGCCCAGGGTGCGCCGGACGGACTTAAGTATCGTCACTCGCAGAGACTCTTTTCATGCACCCACTCTTTCCGACTTCTTCAATGATTCCTGGCCATCGCGAGCGTCGCCACACAACAGCCTTTCTCACACTCGTACCGCTGCATTAGATGTTTCACATCAACAATAAAACCCTGACTTTGCTATCACGCAGTCGGGTAAACCATTCACCTACTTTTGTTTCTTCATATATTATATAATTGGCATTTAATTTTTTATAGTTGTGTGAGCCTAAAGATCGAGCTGGTTGCAAAATAACGACAACGACGTCAACCACAAGCAAGCCAACTACAACCAGTACCAAGACGACGCCGTCAACAACCAGTACTAAGACTACGCCATCAACAACCAGTACTAAGACGACGCCGTCTACAACCAGTACTAAGACAACGCCGTCAACAACCAGTACCAAGACGACGCCATCCACAACTAGTACAAAGATTACGCCGTCAACAACCAGCACAACACAATCTTCCACGACTACTAAGCCTGCGCCGAGCTGCGGAAGAAATGAAATATGGATGAGCCCTGATCCCACTGATTGTCAATCATTTTTCCTATGTGTTTACGGCAAAGTAACACAAGAGACGTGTCCGGATGGACTCGAATTCAGCCCTACGGATTTGGTGAGATTAATATTAAAAAATCATTTTATTATTCTTTAGACTGACCGCATATGGGCCTTGTTTCTTCGCTCACGGCCGGCTCCGGTCAGCCTTAAGCTATGTCTCCTGCGGTGTTTTGAACTACACAATCAACAAAAACGCTTATACGAGCTATACGAGTGAGTTCATGCCGTGGTGACCACATAAGCCAAAGCTTTGCGTGTCTCGGACGTACGTAAGCATTGTCATTCTTGGATGCTCTTTTAATGCACCCCAATGTATTAATTTAAAGGATATATTATAATATATGAATGAAGTTTATAAATGATTGTTCTCACTTTAAAAGACTCTAACTTTGAAATTAATAGTTTGAAATAAATGATCAACAGAAAGCTGAAAGGTTGGTTAGGTTATGTCAGAACCTTGACCACTCAACGCACGAGCCGAGTGAGCGAAGCGAGCGATGCCGCGGCAGCGGCCGGCGGGTGCCAGAAACTAGGAACAAGCATTGTTCCTAGGCGAGAAACGATTTGCCGATCGGTTTCTACTATTAGTTTAATCGATGTATTCAGAAATAAGTGGTCTTTGATGGATTATACATAGTCTTTTTCTTCTTCCTGCTCTTATCCCATACTAGGTGGGGTCGGCACAACATGTCTTTCATAAATCCATGTTGTTAGAGGTTTTGGCTTATTGTTTTATGACCAGCCGCCTGCCTGACATCAACCTTTCTTGAGAATACTCGTTGCGCCTTCGCGCGGGAGACCCGATGTGCTTGCTGATATTATGCACTGGGTCCAAAAATGATACGCTTGTCAATCCTATTGCCGACAACTAAGCAGACTATGTTCTTCTTTGTGGAGTATACTTGAAGTGCCTCGACCCACTCATTCAGTTTTGCTAGGGACTTTGGTTTTGACACATCGTAAACTGGATTGAACATAGTACGAACCATTATTTTTATAGTTAGAAGAATTAAAATTAAAGTGCAACTATTATTTTGTTGTGGAAAGCATTATTTTTTAAGGGCGGCTTAAACATGTTTTGTTGTTATTTTCAGTCATTTTAAAATGCGTTTAAATACATCTCTTAATTTAATGCAGTCAATAAGTAAGCCGTTTGCCTACTTTTGATTATTCATGTAATTAGTTGTAATCTTTTTATAGATATGTGAACCTAAAGCTGAAGCTGGTTGCAATAGGACGACAACGACATCAACCACAAGCAAGCCGACTAAAACCAGTACCAAGACGACGCCGTCAACAACCAGTACTAAGACGACGCCGTCAACAACCAGTACTAAGACGACGCCGTCAACAACCAGTACTAAGACAACGCCGTCAACAACCAGTACCAAGACGACGCCATCCACAACTAGTACAAAGATTACGCCGTCAACAACCAGCACAACACAATCTTCCACGACTACTAAGCCTGCGCCGAGCTGCGGAAGAAATGAAATATGGATGAGCCCTGATCCCACTGATTGTCAATCATTTTTCCTGTGTGTTTACGGCAAAATAACACAAGAGACGTGTCCAGATGGACTCGAATTCAGCCCTACGGATTTGGTGAGATTAATATTAAAAAATCATTTTATTATTCTTTAGAGCACATGGGCCTTGTTTCTTCGCTCACGGTCCGCTCCGGTCAGACTTAAGTTATGTCTCTTGCGGTGTTTTGCTCTACACAATCAACAAAATGCTTTAACGAGCTATTTTAGTGAGCTCATGCCGTGGTGACCACATAAACCAAAGCTTTGCGTGTCTCGGACGTACGTAAGCATCGTCATTCTTGGAGGCTCTTTTAATGCACCCCAATATATTAATTTAAGGGATATATAGGGTGTAAACGAAATCATGTAATTCCTTCAAACCTCTTGATGTGCCGCTGACATAGATTAACTTTGCAAGGGACAAGATTGGATTCAGTAAAAAAAAACCAAGAAATAAACATGTGTTCTTAACGTGAGGCATTTTAGCGTCCCGAGCGAATTACGTGGCTATCGCTCGCCCCGTGGTCATTTAACTCGGGGCGCTCAAATGCCTCACGTTAAGAAGACAATGTTTAAATCTTGTATTTTTTATTTATTGAATCCAAAGGTATCCTGTGCATGGTTAATCTATGTCAGCGGTACATCACCAGGTTTGAAGGAATTACATGATTTCGTTTACACCCTTTTCTGTTTTTTGGGTGTGCCGGACTCTTACCGGCTAAAACCACCACGGTGTCCCTCCTTCTGACCTAAGGCCGGGGTCGCGGGATTCGCTATTGCATGCACCGCAACCCCGGCAGGTCTTGGTCCACCAATTGCTGGTAGACTTCTCCACTGTAGGGCCCCACCCCACGACCTCCTGAGAGGCGCGAGGGGCACCCCACATCACCGGCGCACCAGAACACATGGTACGCCGTGACCACCCCGGGGACCAAACAAGTACATGGGCGCCAGACTACCCCGTGTCTGGGCACCCCTGGTCGTCGCGATGTCGCCCAGGCGACACCGCAACCTACTTGGCCGCTACGTTGAGGGCTTCCAGGCCCAAGCCCCGACGAGCAGCCCCTCCTCGGGTTCCTCTTCGCTTCACCGTGGGGCTCGAAGCCACGGCTACTAAGCCCTCCCCGCAACGACAATGCGGGAACCCACCTGGGGGGATTTCGTTTACACCCTGTGTTATATGAATCAAGTTTAAAAAAATTGTTTCCTTTTTAAAAGATTCTAAATTTGAAATTAATAGTTTGAAATAAATGATCAACATTAAGCTAAAAGGTAGGTTAGGTGATGTTAAAACTTTGACCACTCAACGCACGAACCGAGCGAGCGAAGCGAGTGGTGCCGCGACATGGCCGGAGAGTGCCAGAAACTAGGTACAAGCATTGTTCCTAGGCGAGAAACAATTCGCCGATCAGTTTCTGTTGTTTGTTTAATAGGTATACTCAGAAATAAGTGGTCTTTGATGGATTATACATAGTGCAAACAATTATTTTTATAGTTAGAAGAATTAAAATTGAAGTGCAACTATTATTTTGTGGCGGAAGGCGTTATCTTTGAAGTGCGGCTTAAACATGTTTTCTTGTTATTTTCAGTAACTTTAAAATGCTTTTAAATACATCCCTTAATTTAATGCAGTCAATAAGTAAGCCGTTTGTCTACTTTTGATTATTCATGTAATAAGTTGTAATTTTTTTATAGATATGTGAACCTAAAGCTGAAGCTGGTTGCAATAGAACGACAACGACGTCAACCACAAGTAAGCCGACCACAACCAGTACCAAGACGACGCCGTCAACAACCAGTACCAAGACGACGCCGTCTACAACCAGTACTAAGACTACGCCGTCAACAACCAGTACTAAGACGACGCCGTCTACAACCAGTACGAAGACTACGCCGTCAACAACCAGTACCAAGACGACACCGTCAACAACCAGTTCTAAGACTACGCCATCTACAACCAGTACTAAGACTACGCCGTCAACAACCAGTACTGAGACTACGCCGTCAACAACCAGCACAACGCAATCTTCCACAACTACTAAGCCTGCGCCAAGCTGCGGAAGCTATGACGTATGGGTCAGGCCTGATCCCACTGATTGTAAATTATACATCATTTGTGTTTACGGCAAAATTTCACAAGGGAAGTGTTTACCTGGATACGAATTCAGCCCTAGAGATTTGGTAAGATTGTTCTTAGAAATTCTAGTAATCATTATTTTATTATTCTGTAGGCTGACGTCACGCAAGACACTGTGTCTCGAGACAGTGTCCGGCACACCCGTTTAGTTGGCGGGTAACTAGCTAGGATAGAAAGGCCAGTTGTCTACTGTGCAACAGTACATGAGTTAATTGAATGCTGCTTGAAAAAAACATTTTAACAAAAATAAAACCGACTTCAAAAAAAAAACGATGAAAAGAATAAAATAATTACCATATTATAAAATTAACAGTTTTAGAAGTCGGTGATAATCCACGCTGAACCAAATTGAAAGCACCGACTTCTGAAACTGTTAATTTTATAACATGGTAATTATTTTATTCTTTTCATCGTTTTTTTTTTGAAGTCGGTTTTATTTTTGTTAAAATGTTTTTTATTTTTTTCGTTTTAGTGGCCTTAATTATAAAATATGGTTGGACCTACTAAAGTCGTTGCTCGTAACATAATCACATCATCACATTATGCGTACTATTCGTCATTGAGGAGTTCTATTGTCTATCTCCGAAGTTCTTCATCAGATCTTCACCAAATTTAAACGGGACCAATCTGGAAGTATATCCTTTCAAATAAAAAATAAAAAATATTATCTAAATCGGTTTATAAATGGCGGAGTAATGAGGTAACAAACATTAAAAAAAAAAAAACAAATAATAAAAAAAACACAGACGAATTGAGAACCTCCTCCTTTTTTGGAAGTAGGTTTAAAAGCACCGACGCGTGCGTACATTGTTAACATATCACTCGTAATTACACAAGAGAGCGATTATTTTGGTAGACAATCATGGAAATGTCCTTTTTCCGATCTCTCTCTCTTTCTCGTGTCAGCATGACCTATGTGAGAATAGCTCATGCAGTGGTGAATAGATTATCCAGTCATCAAGGTTGGTAGCAGGGCTGACTGCCCAGGGTGCGCCGGACGGACTTAAGTATCGTCACTCGTAGAGACTCTTTTCATGCACCCACACTTTCCGACTTCTTCGATCATTCCTGGCCATCGCGAGCGTCGCCACACAACAGCCTCTCTCACACTCGTACCGCTGCATTAGATGTTTCACATCAACAATAAAACCCTGACTTTGCTGTCACGCAGTCGGGTAAACCATTCGCCTACTTTTGTTTCTTCATATATTATATAATTGGCATTTAATTTTTTATAGTTGTGTGAGCCTAAAGATCGAGCTGGTTGCAAAATAACGACAACGACGTCAACCACAAGCAAGTCAACTACAACCAGTACCAAGACGACGCCGTCAACAATCAGTACTAAGACGACACCTTCAACAACCAGTACTAAGACTACGCCGTCAACAACCAGCACAACGCAATCTTCCACAACTACTAAGCCTCCGCCAAGCTGCGGAAGCTATGACGTATGGGTCAGGCCTGATCCCACTGATTGTAAATTATACATCATTTGTGTTTACGGCAAAATTTCACAAGGGAAGTGTTTACCTGGATACGAATTCAGCCCTAGAGATTTGGTAAGATTGTTCTTAGAAATTTTACTAATCATTTTTTTATTATTGTGTAGGCTGGCGTCACGTAAGAAACTGTGTCTCAAGACAGTGTCCGGCACACCCTTTTAGTTGGCGGGTAACTAGCTAGGACGGAAAGGCTAGTTGTCTACTGTGCAACAGTACATGAGTTAATTGCATGCTGCTTGAAAAAGCACGGACGCGCGCGTACATTGTTATCATGTCAATTACACAAGAGAGCGATTCTTTTTGTAGACAATCATGATCCCTTTTTCCGATCTCTCTCTCTTTCTCGTGTCAGCATAACCTATGTGAGAATAGCTCATGCAGTGGTGAATAGATTATCCAGTCATCAAGGTTGGTAGCAGGGCTGACTGCCCAGGGTGCGCCGGACGGACTTAAGTATCGTCACTCGTAGAGACTCTTTTCATGCACCCACACTTTCCGACTTCTTCGATCATTCCTGGCCATCGCGAGCGTCGCCACACAACAGCCTCTCTCACACTCGTACCGCCGCATTAGATGTTTTATATCAAAAATAAAGCCCTGAATTTGCTGTCACGCAGTCGGGTAAACCATTCGCCTACTTTTGTTTCTTCATATATTATATAATTGGCATTTAATTTTTTATAGTTGTGTGAGCCTAAAGATCGAGCTGGTTGCAAAATAACGACAACGACGTCAACCACAAGCAAGTCAACTACGACCAGTACCAAGACGACGCCGTCAACAACCAGTACTAAGACGACACCTTCAACAACCAGTACTAAGACTACGCCGTCAACAACTAGTACTGAGACTACGCCGTCAACAACCAGCACAACGCAATCTTCCACAACTACTAAGCCTGCGCCAAGCTGCGGAAGCTATGACGTATGGGTCAGGCCTGATCCCACTGATTGTAAATTATACATCATTTGTGTTTACGGCAAAATTTCACAAGGGAAGTGTTTACCTGGATACGAATTCAGCCCTAGAGATTTGGTAAGATTGTTCTTAGAAATTTTACTAATCATTTTTTTATTATTGTGTAGGCTGGCGTCACGTAAGACACTGTGTCTCGAGACAGTGTCCGGCACACCCTTTTAGTTGGCGGGTAACTAGCTAGGAAAGAAAGGCTAGTTGTCTACTGTGCAACAGTACATGCGTTAATTGCATGCTGCTTGAAAAAGCACGGACGCGCGCGTACATTGTTATCATGTCACTCGTAATTACACAAGAGAGCGATTCTTTTTGTAGACAATCATGATCCCTTTTTCCGATCTCTCTCTCTTTCTCGTGTCAGCATGACCTATGTGAGAATAGCTCATGCAGTGGTGAATAGATTATCCAGTCATCAAGGTTGGTAGCAAGGCTGACTGCCTAGGGTGCGCCGTACGGACTTAAGTATCGTCACTGGTAGAGACTCTTTTCATGCACCCACTCTTTCCGACTTCTTCAATGATTCCTGGCCATCGCGAGCGTCGCCACACAACAGCCTGTCTTACACTCGTACCGCCGCATTAGATGTTTTATATCAAAAATAAAGCCCTGAATTTGCTGTCACGCAGTCGGGTAAACCATTCGCCTACTTTTGTTTCTTCATATATTATATAATTGGCATTTAATTTTTTATAGTTGTGTGAGCCTAAAGATCGAGCTGGTTGCAAAATAACGACAACGACGTCAACCACAAGCAAGCCAACTACAATCAGTACTAAGACTACACCGTCAACCACCAGCACTAAGACTACGCCGTCAACGACCAGTACTAAACCTACACCGTCAACAACAAGTACTAAGACTACACCGTCAACAACAACTACTAAGACGACGCCGTCCACCACCAGTACTAAAACTACACCGTCAACAAATAGTACTACTACGAAGTTCACAACCAGTACTAAGACTACACCGTCAACAACAAGTACTAAGACTACGCCGTCAACAACCAGTACTAAGACGACGCCGTCAACAACAAGTACTAAGACTACACCGTCAACAAATAGTACTACTACGAAGTTCACAACCAGTACTAAGACTACACCGTCAACAACCAGTACTAAGACTACGCCGTCAACGACAAGTACAAAGACTACACCGTCAACAAATAGTACTACTACGAAGTTCACAACCAGTACTAAGACTACACCGTCAACAACCAGTACTAAGACTACGCCGTCAACGACAAGTACAAAGACTACACCGTCAACAAATAGTACTACTACGAAGTTCACAACCAGTACTAAGACTACACCGTCAACAACCAGTACTAAGACTATACCGTCAACAAATAGTACTACTACGAAGTTCACAACCAGTACTAAGACTACACCGTCAACCACCTGCACTAAGACTACGCCGTCAACCACCAGTACTAAACCTACACCGTCAACAACAAGTACTAAGACTACACCGTCAACAACAACTACTAAGACGACGCCGTCCACCACCAGTACTAAAACTACACCGTCAACAAATAGTACTACTACGAAGTTCACAACCAGTACTAAGACTACACCGTCAACAACCAGTACTAAGACTACGCCGTCAACGACAAGTACAAAGACTACACCGTCAACAAATAGTACTACTACGAAGTTCACAACCAGTACTAAGACTACACCGTCAACAACCAGTACTAAGACTACACCGTCAACAAATAGTACTACTACGAAGTTCACAACCAGTACTAAGACTACACCGTCAACCACCTGCACTAAGACTACGCCGTCAACCACCAGTACTAAGACGACGCCGTCAACAACAAGTACTAAGACGACGTCGTCAACAACCAGTACCAAGACGACACCCTCAACCACCAGCACTAAGACTACGCCGTCAACGACCAGTACTAAACCTACACCGTCAACAACAAGTACTAAGACTACACCGTCAACAACAACTACTAAGACGACGCCGTCCACCACCAGTACTAAAACTACACCGTCAACAAATAGTACTACTACGAAGTTCACAACCAGTACTAAGACTACACCGTCAACAACAAGTACTAAGACGACGCCGTCAACAACAAGTACTAAGACGACGCCGTCAACAACAAGTACTGAGACTACACCGTCAACAAATAGTACTACTACGAAGTTCACAACCAGTACTAAGACTACACCGTCAACAACCAGTACTAAGACGACGCCGTCAACAACCAGTACTAAGACGACGCCGTCAACAACCAGTACTAAGACGACGCCGTCAACAACCAGTACTAAGTCTACGCCATCAACAAATAGTACTACTACGAAGTTCACAACCAGTACTAAGACTACACCGTCAACAACCAGTACTAAGACGACGCCTTCAACAACAAGTACTAAGACTACACCGTCAACAAATAGTACTACTACGAAGTCCACAACCAGTACTAAGACTACACCGTCAACAACCAGTACTAAGACGACGCCGTCAACAACAAGTACTAAGACTACACCGTCAACAAATAGTACTACTACGAAGTCCACAACTAGTTCTAAGACTACACCGTCAACAACCAGTACTAAGACTACACCGTCAACAACCAGTACTAAGACGACGCCGTCAACAACCAGTACTAAGACGACGCCGTCAACAACCAGTACTAAGTCTACGCCATCAACAAATAGTACTACTACGAAGTTCACAACCAGTACTAAGACTACACCGTCAACCACCTGCACTAAGACTACACCGTCAACGACCAGTACTAAGACGACGCCGTCAACAACAAGTACTAAGACGACGCCGTCAACAACAAGTACTAAGACTACACCGTCAACAAATAGTACTACTACGAAGTTCACAACCAGTACTAAGACTACACCGTCAACAACCAGTACTAAGACGACGCCGTCAACAACAAGTACTAAGACTACACCGTCAACAAATAGTACTACTACGAAGTCCACAACTAGTTCTAAGACTACACCGTCAACCACCAGTACTAAGACTACACCGTCAACAACCAGTACTAAGACGACGCCGTCAACAACCAGTACTAAGACTACGCCGTCAACCACCAGTACTAAGACGACGCCGTCAACAATAAGTACTAAGACTACACCGTCAACAAATAGTACTACTACGAAGTTCACAACCAGTACTAAGACTACACCGTCAACCACCTGCACTAAGACTACGCCGTCAACAACCAGTACTAAGACGACGCCGTCAACAACAAGTACTAAGACTACACCGTCAACAAATAGTACTACTACGAAGTTCACAACCAGTACTAAGACTACACCGTCAACAACCAGTACTAAGACTACACCGTCAACAAATAGTACTACTACGAAGTTCACAACCAGTACTAAGACTACACCGTCAACAACCAGTACTAAGACGACGCCGTCAACGACAAGTACTAAGACGACGCCGTCAACAACAAGTACTAAGACTACACCGTCAACAAATAGTACTACTACGAAGTTCACAACCAGTACTAAGACGACGCCGTCAACGACAAGTACTAAGACTACACCGTCAACAACCAGTACTAAGACGACGCCGACAACAACCACTACTAAGACTACTCCATCAACAACCAGTACTAAGACTACACCGTCAACAACCAGTACTAAGACGACGCCGTCAACAACAAGTACTAAGACTACACCGTCAACAAATAGTACTACTACGAAGTTCACAACCAGTACTAAGACTACACCGTCAACAACCAGTACTAAGACTACACCGTCAACAAATAGTACTACTACGAAGTTCACAACCAGTACTAAGACTACACCGTCAACGACCAGTACTAAGACTACGCCGTCAACAACCAGTACTAAGACGACGCCGTCAACAACAAGTACTAAGACTACACTGTCAACAAATAGTACTACTACGAAGTTCACAACCAGTACTAAGACTACACCGTCAACAACCAGTACTAAGACTACGCCGTCAACGACAAGTACAAAGACTACGCCGTCAACAACCAGTACTAAGACGACGCCGTCAACGACAAGTACTAAGACTACGCCGTCAACAACTACTACTGAAACTACGCCGTCAACAACCACTACTAAGACGACGCCATCAACAACCACTACTAAGACTACTCCATCAACAACCAGTACTAAGACTACACCGTCAACAACCACTACTAAGACGACGCCATCAACAACCACTACTAAGACTACTCCATCAACAACCAGTACTAAGACTACACCGTCAACAACCAGTACTAAGACGACGCCGTCAACGACAAGTACTAAGACTACGCCGTCAACAACTACTACTGAAACTACGCCGTCAACAACCACTACTAAGACGACGCCATCAACAACCACTACTAAGACTACTCCATCAACAACCAGTACTAAGACTACGCCGTCAACAACCAGCACAACACAATATTTCACGACTACTAAGCCTGCGCCGAGCTGTGGAACCGATGACGTATGGTTGAGACCTGATCCCACTGATTGTAAAGGGTTCATTATGTGTATCGACGGCAACATAATACGCGAGGAGTGTCAAAATGGATTCGAATTCAGCCCTACGGATTTGGTAAGATTATTCATAGAAATTCTGCTAATCATTATTTTACAATGACACCTTCCTAATTTACTGATTGTTTGCTGAGAGGGGCTCGTGGCTAATTACCAACCGCGCGGATCATAAGATTTGCGAGGTTAAGCTGCGCTTGTCGTGGACAGTCTGTGGATGGGTGACTTTTCGTGACACATCAAGACCCCTCCGTGTTTCGGAGAGCACGTTAAATAGTCGGTTCCGGGTGTCATACGAATACCTATGACAGTCGTTACGGGAAATCAGACACCCAAAAAGTCTGACAACCAATCTAACCTAAGGATATCGGCATTGCCCAGTAACTAGGTGGCGGAGGTTTGATGGCAGTCGCTCCTTGTAAAATACTGGTATTCAGCCGCATCTGGTTAGACTGGAAGCTGACCCCAACATGATTGGGAAAAGGCTAGGCAGAACGAACCTTCCTAATTTGCTGATGCCGGACACCATGTAAGATTCCGACATACCCCTCCCTCGAAAGTTAATCAGAGCTGCTATCAATCTGGATTCCCTCACAAAAAAGGCACGAAAAATGTAACCCTGTCTTTGCTGTCACGCAGTCGGGTAAACCATTCGCCTACTTTTGTTTCTTCATATATTATATAATTGGCATTTATTTTTTTATAGTTGTGTGAGCCTAAAGATCGAGCTGGTTGCAAAATAACGACAACGACGTCAACCACAAGCAAGCCGACAACAACTACTACCAAGACTACGCCGTCAACAACTAGTACTAAGACGACGCCGTCAACAACCACTACTAAGACTACGCCGTCAACAACCAGTACTAAGACTACGCCGTCAACAACCAGCACAACGCAATCTACTACGACTACTAAGCCTGCGCCGAGCTGCGGAAGCCATGACGTATGGGTCAGACCTGATCCCACTGATTGTAAATTATACTTCGTTTGTACCTACGGCTATGCTGTACACATGATATGTCCAGCTGGATACGAATTCAGCCCTACGGATTTGGTAAGATTATTTTTAGAAATTCTGCTAATCATTATTTTACTAATTTTGACTGCCTTGTTGATCTAGTAGTCGCAAGCGCGACTGCTAAGTATAGGGTCCTGGGTTCGATCCCCAGGTCGGGCAAAGTTTTATTGGGTTTTTCCATTAAGAATTTCTCAGTAGCAGTCCGGAGTCTGGATTTATGCCCGGTTAGTGGCAATAAGCTCGGCCCTTATAACATGGGACTTAAACATAACTGGCGAAAGGACGGTGTACTAAAAACACCTCTGCCAAACCCTTCGGGGAATACAAGGCGTGATGATAATGATGTAGGCTGACGTCACGCTAGACACTGTGTCCGGCGCACCCATTTAGTTGGCGGCTAACTAGCTAGGATGGAAAGGCTAGTTGTCTACTGTGCAACAGTACATGAGTTAATTGCATGCTGCTTGAAAAAGCACCGACGCGCGCGTACATTGTTTAATGTAAAGGGCACGTTAGGAGTAATCACATCACTCATAATTATACAAGATAGCGTTTTTTTGTAGCCATACATACATACAATCAAGCCTGTTTCCCATTGGGGTAGGCAGAGACTATAGATTCCACCTGCTACGATCCGGACACACCCGTTTCGCTTCATTCATTTTCATTAACCTTTTCATGCATTCTCGTCGGTTTAGGGTGCTACCACCGAGGTCGGCCCCTTCCAACTGTGCCATCCACACTCGCCTTGTACATTTGTTTTGCTAATCTCCTTTCGTCTATCCTCTCTACATGACCAAACCATCTTAACATACCTTTCTCATTCCTTCTCACTACATCTTTTTTCACGTCACAACGTTCCCTTCTCACGCTGTTCCTTGCTTTATCTTTAAAAAGTACACCACACATACTTCTCATTGCTCTCATTTCAACTGTCACTGTCAGCCCACGCTTTCTTCTTCTCACAAACTATCTTCTATACTTCCATATCCCACCAGACATTATTTGCTTCTTTGCAATTTCTTCTTATAACCTCGCTACATATTTCAGTAGCAGCATTCACAATTCCACCCTTTAAACCATTCTGTAACTCTTCTATCTCGGATAACTCATCCAACCCGTCGAAGTTTTTACTTACTTTGCTTTTAAACTCTTCTTTCACCTCATCTTCTTGCAACTTTTCAATTCTTATTCTTTCTAATAATCCAGAAGGTTCCGGTATGTGGAGTCGCCGTTTCTTAAAAAGAGCCCTTATTTGGCAAACTACCAGGAAGTGGTTTGTATCGACTCCTATACCTCAGTACGATCTGTTGTTTATAACTTTCTCTCTCAATCTCTCATCCACTATCACAAAATCAATCATACTTCTCACATCACCGTTTTCCCATGTATACATGTGAATCTTTTTGTACTCAAACATAGTGTTTGTCACGCAAAGACTCCATTCCAACCATACTTCTCAAGCAAACTTCTTCCATTCTCATTTACTTTATCATCCCCAAACGAACCAAGCACCTTTTCAGAGCCATCACATTTCGGTCCCAACAAATCCATTAAAATCTCCATTAGCCGTCTCCATTCACTGTCTTTGCAATTATGCAAGACATCCCTCACGCTGTCCCAGAATTGTACTCTCTTTGCTTGGACTCTCTAGGAAATACCCGTTCTAGCATCTGTAGGGACATACACTGCCTCGACAAAGACACGAGTTTATCCGACTTTCAGTCTAACCCAGAGGAGTTGTGGGCTCACGCATTCAAACTCCTTCACGCACTCTGAAATTCTTTCGGAAGGATTGGCCTCTCTTCATGCACCCACTCTCACTCCACTCTCTTTTCATGCACCCACTCTTTCCGACTTCAGCCTCACTTATGAGTTCTTAATTTCTGCGCTGTGCTTCAGTTTATAATTATTTCTCATAAATGAAACTAATGAACTACGTTTAGTGTTATAAATAATTGATATTGAGTTTGTGTCAGAATAAAATCCAGATAAGGCAACGATTTTTACATCGACAATGATACCTTCCTAATTTACTGATGACGGACACCGGCATACCCCTCCCTCAAAAGTTAGTCGGAGCTGCTATTCATCAGGATTTTCTCACAAAAAATAGGCACTAAAAATGTTACCCTGTCTTTGCTGTCACGCAGTCGGGTAAACCATTCGCCTTCTTTTGTTTTTTCAATTAGCTTTGAATTTTTTATAGGAGTGTGAGCCTAAAGCTAACGCTGGTTGCAATATAACGACAACGACATCAACCACAAGCAAGCCGACCACGACGACGCCGTCAACAACAAGTACCAAGACTACGCCGTCGACAACCAGTACTAAGACTACGCCGTCAACAACCAGTACTGAGACTACGCCGTCAACAACCAGTACTGAGACTACGCCGTCAACAACCAGTACTGAAACTACACCATCAACAACCAGTACTGAAACTACACCATCAACAACAAGTACCAAGACCACGCCGTCAACAACCACTACTAAGACTACGCCATCAACAACCAGTACCAAGACTACGCCGTCAACAACCATTGACCCTTGGCCACCTTGTGGTAATTATGAACGGTGGACTAAACCCGATCCAACTACCTGCAGTAGATACTACGAGTGTTATTATGGCGTAACAGAACTAATTACATGTCAGGATGATTACGAATTTAGTCCCACAGACTATGTAAGTAAAGCTTTGAATACCTAAATCTATGCCCAGTAGAGTTTCACTCTTTATGTTTTTTAGGGTTCCGTACCCAAAGGGTAAAACGGGACCCTATTACTAAGACTCCGCTGTCTGTCCGACCGTCCGTGCCTCCGTCTGTCACCAGGCTGTATCTCATGAACCGTGATAGTTAGACAGATAAAATTTTCACAGATGATGTATTTCTGTTGCCGCTATAACAACAAATACTAAAACAGGATAAAATAAATATTTAGGGGGGCTCCCATACAACAAACGTGATTTTTTTGCTCGTTTTTGCTCGATATTGATAATGGCAACAGGTAGACAAATGATAAATGATTTTTTTATTTCTGTAAATGAACCCTTATAGGATCAATTCGTTGTTCGTCTGTCTGTCTGTCTGTCAAGGCCTTTTTTCTTAGGGACGCGTGGTGGTATCAAGTTTAAATTAATATCAAATGCTCAAGTCTACAATTAATTGGATTTGTAAAATAATGAAGCTTCCAAGTCGACGCAATCAAAAGATATGGCCGTTAATGCCGCATATTTTGACACTCGCAAGGGAATCAAAACCTATAGGGTACTTCCCGTTGATCTAGATTCATGAAATTTGGCAAAAAGCAACGTCTTATAGCACAAGTAGTAAAGAGAAAAAGCCGGATACCGTCAATTTGTATTTAAATCACCAAAAAAATAAAGTTTGTACGGAACCCTCGGTGCGCGAGTCCAACTCGTACTTGGCCAGTTTTTTTCATTCTGTCTCTGCTTCGTCATTCAGCCTGTGTTTTATAATTTACGAGAGGTCTGCCCCGGCTTCGCACGGGTGCAATGTAGATATTAATGTGGGGCATATAAACAAACCTTCCTCTTGAATCACTATCTATTGATGAAAACTGCATTTAAATCCGTTGCGTAGTTTAAAAGATCTAAGCGTACATACAGCGGGAGCGACTTTGCTTTTTACTATGTAAATATTTAAAAACGTAATCATATCTAATAAATATATAAAAATGAACCCCTATTTCCCTTGGTCACGCCATAACTTGAGAACGACTTTACCGAATGAGGTCTTATTTACACAATATAATTGTTTTGTCGAGACGATGGTTCGTAGTCATGCTAAGATTCAATAGGTGGCGCTGTATTCAAATTATTTACGTGGGCACAGCCGCAGGGGAACAGCTAGTCATATTATATGTATGTCTTCTTCTTCCTGCCCTTATCCCACACTAGGTGGTATCGGCACAACATGTATTTCATAAATCCATGTTGTTAGAGGTTTTGGCTTATTGTTTTATGATCGGCCGCCTGCCTGACATCAACCCTCCTTGGGAATACTCGTTGCGCTGTCACGCGGGTGACCCAATGTGCTTGCTGATATTATGCACTGGGTCCCAAAATTATATGCTTGTCATATTATATGTATGTATTTAAATCAATAAATTAATCAAAATGCTTTTTCAATTTTTATACAGCAATGTGAACCTAAATCTATAGCTGGTTGCACAGTAACGACGACATCCTCAACCAGTACCACGCCTAGTCCGTGGCCTCGTTGCGATTATTATGACTCATGGGCGGAGCCAGACCCAGCAGACTGCAAATTCTTCTATCTCTGCGTTTACTCCCAAATCGAGCACGAAAAATGCCCAGATGGCGAAGAATTCAGTCCCACTGAATATGTAAGTCTGCTCCAACAATTATCTTCTTACGTCTTCTTCTTTTCGTGTGGTTAGTTGACCTGGCTGTTGAGAATTATCTCTCAGGCAGGTTTCCTCACGGTGTTTTCCTACACCGTTTTTAAGCAAGTGGTAATTGTACAATACGCACATGAATCCGAAAAGTCAGAAGTGCGTGCTTTGGGTTCGCACTCGAGAACTATGACTTGGCAGTTTGACGGTCACACCACTAGGCTACAACTGCTGTGTGTTTCTTCTTATGTAATCGGTTGGCAGTCAACCCACCTTATGGAACAATACTAACTTCTTTAATTCTAATGGTTTGCCAATCTTACAAGCATATCATTTTGGGACCCAGTCCATAATATCAGCAAGCACATTGGGTCACCCGTGCGACGGCGCAACGAATATTCTTCAGAAAGGTTGATGTCAGGCAGGCGGCCGGTCATAAAACAATAAGCCAAAACCTTTAACAACATGTATTTATGAAATACATGTTGTGCCGACCCCACCTAGTGTGGGATAAGGGCAGGAAGAAGAAGAAGAAGTTTACCAATCTTAGAGACAACGTTGGGAAGTCTCATGTGCCTGTAATTTCACCAGTACCCATAACCTTCAAACTGGAGTACAGCAATGCTGCTAGACGGTAGAAATATGTTTGGTGATAGGACTGTCGAAGGTCGAAGTCGTTCACAATCAGCTCTACTACAAGTCTCTTCCTCCTAGCATTTTCCCAACTATGTTGGGGTCAGCTTCCAGTCTAACCAGATGCGGCTGAATACCAGTATTTCACACGGAGCGTCTACCATCAGGCCTCCGCAACCCAGTTACTAGGCAATGCTGATATCCTAAGGTTAGACCAGTCGTCAGACTTTTCTGGCTTGAAAAAAAAAGAAGAATCTATCAGTGAAAAGCGAGCTATCACTGATCTCTTAAAGCACCCCAGATTCCTCACTGACAGCTTACAATTTGTTCATAGGAATGTGTGCCAGCAGCACAGTCAAACTGCAAGAAACAGCTTGGAGCACACACCAGGTCATCAGCACCAACCTCAAGTAGTTCCGCAGACCACGGTACATACAACAGACGTTACTTATCTGAAGAGTCCACTGAGGAAGCTGTTCAGTGCCGTCCTTCCTTGAAACGTCCAATATACTTCTTGGCTGACCCTGAAGACTGCAAAACGTACTACGTCTGCGCTCTCGGAAGACGTCCACGTCTGGAATCGTGTCCTGAAAACTTCCATTTCAGTTCTAAACTTCAGGTACGTAGTGTTTGCTTTCTATGGGTCTTCGACAGGGTTGCCAACTCTTTTTCTGTCAAAAATAGTAGTTTTAATTACCGATAAAAATATAGTAGACTAGCTGTGTCCTCACGGCTTCGCCCGTAGCCTATGTTACTCAGTGATAATGTAGCTTTCTAACGGCAAAAGAATTTTTGAAATCTGTCCAGTAGTTTTTAAGTTTATTCGTTACATACAAAAATACAAATGTTTCATCTCTATAATATTAGTATAGATATCGAAAAAATTGTTTTTTTTTTCGTATTCTTTTTTTCATATTTTTTTTAAGGAATGCTTCATATCTATTATTTGAAACGAATATTATTGCTTAGAGGGTTTGACGCCTACTAATGGTTGTTTCGCCCATTATACCTAGTCTTGCCATAAATATTGTCAAGATTTTTTTTTTTTTATTGCTAATAATATTTATTACTTTTACAGTGTGTTAGTTTAATACATAAATATAAAACAATTTAAAATATAAAAAGCTTATTCGAAGTGGTCTCCATTGGCTGCAATACAGTCCTTTAAACGTTGAGGCCAGTTATCAATAGAAGCACGCACTCTTTCCATGGGAAAATTCTTCACTGCTAATCGTATGGATTGTTTTAGGGACTCCAAATTATCATGGCGTTTAGAGCAAGCGGTACTCTCTAAAACTGACCATAAATCATAATCCAGCGGATTAAGATCGAGACTACACGACGGCCAGTCTTCAGCTCTGATGAAGTCCGAAACGTTCACTTCCAACCAAGACTGCGTGGACCGAGCTTTATGACCCGGCACCGAGTCTTGTTGGAAGGACCATACTTGGTTATTGAACATGGTGTTGTTAAGGGGCTTAACTACCTTTTCAAGAATGGTATCTTGATACACTTGTGCTGATGTTTTGATACCTTTTTCACAAAAATATGGCTCAGTCACTCCTTCATAGCTAACACCCCACCAAACCATCACTGAAGTTGGATAATGCTCACGTTGCACTCTGTCGACTAATTGGGAAGCTTCCTTAGAGCTTTGAGCATAAATACGGTCATTTTGTTTGTTAAAATGTTGCTCAATTGTAAAGATTTTCTCATCCGTAAACAAAATTTTTCTGTGACCTCCCTTTGCGTACCGCTTCAGTAGTTGTTTCGATTTTACCACCCTCTTCTTTTTTAAATTATCAGTTAAAAAATGACCGTTGCGTCTCTTATAGGCTGCAAGTCCTAAGTCATCTTTTAAAATACGCGACATGGTTCTGGGTGCTATCTTCATCTCCCGAGATAAAATCTTTTGCTTTCGGACAGGATTTCTTCGAATTCTTTCCCTTACTGCTTTGACCACCTTTTTCGTACGAACACTACGTGGACGGCCAGATCTTTTTCTGTCACAAACAGAGGAGTCTCATTGTACCTATTAATAGCCCGGTACACAAACATTTGACTAATACCAAGCGTATGGAGAGTTTTAAAAATTGCATTTGGCTCCATACCAACTTTGTGTAATGCAATCACAGCGATTCGGTTCCCTTTATCACCCCACTCCATTATAATATCGCAAAATATTGTACAATGTATTGGCGCCAAAATTAGAAAAAGTCAATGAACAATCGTATAAAAATGACAGATTCCAAATTCAAATGTAATATCTTTCTTATTTTTAATTGTAACAGTATTTATGGCCAGACTAGGTATAAATTTATAGAAATATAGTAGTGGGGCCTCTAATACAGTAGGATACTATATTATATAGTAGGGTTGGCAACCCTAGACCTCGATTACCACTAAATAACTGTTCAGAGAAACTACCAAAATTACTACGCTTGGTAGATGGGGTAGTAGTCGCAGTAAGTTATTATAAAGCGACCATAACATAACATCACACCTGTACTCCCAAAAGGGTAGGGCAGAGGTGTATAGTAACACCCTTATTTCGCCGTTATGTTTAAGTCCCATGTAATAGGGGGCGAGCCTATTGCCATCAGCAGAGCACAAATCAAAACTCCAGGATGCTACTGAGGAATTTCACACGGAAAAACCCAATAACACTTTGCCCCACCTGGGGATCGACGTAGGACCTCACGATCAGCAGCCGCGCTTGCCACCACTAGACCAACAAAGCAGCTAAAAAAATTCTTCTCTAAAATGTTGTTCAATGTTAACCCAAATTTCTCCCTCAGATGAGACAGAAAATTGTTTTTGAAGTTCCATACAAACATAAACTCACGCCTTTTTCCCATGGGGGTAGGCAGAAACTATAAACCCTTACATACCCCTGTCGCTTCATCCACATTCATACATCTTGTCATACACGCACGCCGGTTGGGAGTACTACGCACCTGACCTTTGTGAAGAACATCACCAATAACATCGATGTATGTCCTTCTAGAACGTCCTCTACCGGCGTTCCCATTGACATCCGCCTTATAAATTCCTTTTGTTAATCGCTGTTCACTCATTCTCTCAACATGACCAAACCACCTAAGTATACTCCTTTAAATTTTTATCACTACATCATCTTTTAAACCGCAGCTTTGTCTAATCTCTTCATTTCTCAATCTATCATTCAAAGTTACACCGCATATACTTCGCAAAGAACGCGTTCCAATTTTGTTTTTAAATAATATTTAATAAAAACGAAATACAGGATGTAAGGATAAACACCGTTATCACTCAAACCATTGGTAGCACAACGACATAGCACTGAATAGGCTACATAATTTAAGTGCGAAAAATGATCGGCGCTCCGCTAACACGACAAGAGTACCTACGCAACGACGTGCGGTCACTAGCGAAACAGCGGATAACTGAATACCGCCGCGCTGCCGCGGGCACCGGCAGCGTGGCGTGCACCCCCGCGCCTCTCTCCCGTGGTAAGATGCGGGTTTGTTGCCCTTGCGCATAGGGTGAAATACTGTCGTGGTGAAACTGGGATTTTATAAAAAAATAAGTTATTTTTCATTGATTTTACGTTCTATAAATGAAACCAAACCACTGGTTTCAAGGATAACGGTGTTTACCCTTGCACCCTGTATATGATATTGTTAATACTTATAGGAATTTCAAATTGTCTTAAAAGTAAAGTTTTTTAGAAGTTGGCAACCCCGAGTCACATTCTGGTCAGACAAAGAGTGTGGCTGGGTGTGGTATTCACGTCACGTGTTGATCGCGTGCTCTTGGCGTGCAAATTACTATGACAATGTATGGAAGACGACACACAGAAACTGCCACGCGAAGCTTGGCGTGGTGAGGCGTGGAGTGACCAGGCCTGCTCCTGTTTTTTTGTGAAGACTATATTTGTTAAAGCCAACCACAACGTTATCTAAGCTTCCAATTATTAACCTAAAACGGTCATAAACTCCTTCCAGTCATGCCTACCATCACACATGGAGCCATGCAGGCACCTATGCACGTCTTCGGAGACGAAGTTCGTAGTAGACCCTAACGACGTGACGAGATACTACATTTGCTATCAACGCATACCGCTGCCGCAGCAATGTCCTGTTGGCTACACATTTGATCCTAAGCTACTGGTGAGTAATCTTCATTAGGGCTCAGGGCGACGGTGCCGGCCCGCCGCCGCGCCTCTATACTGTGAATACGCGACGTCGCCAGCTCGACACCTCGCCGTCGCCGCGCGTCTTAGCTGTGTATACACGACGTCGCCAGCCCGACACCTCGCCGCCGCCGCGCGTCTAAGCTGTGTATTTGCGACGTTGCCAGCCCGCCGCCGCGACTCTATTCGCGACGTTGCTAGACCGCCGCCACGCCTCTAAGCTGTGTATTCGCGACGTTGCCAGCCCGCCGCCGCGACTCTAAGTGTTTGGCCAGACTGGCAGCGCGGTGCGGGGAGCGGCGCGAGTGCGGGAACGCGCGCGATTTACCTGTCCGCAGTGGAGCGTGGCTTCGTTCTGAGCGTTGTCGTGTCCAGTGTTTGTCAAAATATCATATGGATGAAGAAGACTTATTTTTACTGGAAAATTCTTACTAAAAAACGATGTTTCGACATCCAAAGTGCAGATCGTGCTTGAAAAGCACTTATTAATTCTTCAACATTTAATTTTGAAGACGCCATCACAACAACGCGCGTGGTCAGCTCGAACTAGTTTGAGATCCCCCGCTCCCACGCGGGTTGTCGCTTGCCACCCGCGCTCTCACTGCGGTCACTTGTATGAACGACCTATGGCGGGAGCTACCCGCGCGCTCCCCGCGCCAAGTAGCCCGCGCCGCTTCCCGCGCCCGCGTGCCCACTATGGACACTCAAATGAAGTTCTTCTGTTTGAACTCGCCGCACCGCGCCCCCGTTTGCAGTCTGGCCAAAGGCTAAGCTATGTATACGTGACGTCGCCAGTCCGCCGCCTCGCCTCTAAGCTGTGTATTCGCGACGTTGCCAGCCCGCTGCCGCGCCTCTAAGCTGTGTATACCCGACGTTGCAAGCCTGCCGCCACGCCTCTAAGCTGTGTATACGCGACGTAGCTAGCCCGCCGCCGCGCCGCCACCGCGCCTCTAAGCTCTGTTTAGGCGACGTTGCCAGCTCGCCGACGCGCCACCATTACTTGATTTATTCTATTTGACTTTGCCCTTTGATATTGCCAATGTCTATACACATAGTATGCAAATGCTAACTTCTTTTTCTTAATTAAATTCAACATGTTCATCATGCGTCACGTGCGTTGTTCGTGGCTAGCAATATATTACTTAAAATGTACGGTCCCCAGGTCGGGTAAAGTTTTAATGGGTTTTTTCAGTAGGAATTTCTCAGTAGCAGCTCGGAGTCTGTATTTGTGCCCGGTTAATGACAATAGGCTTGCCCCCTATTACATGGGACTTAAACATAACTGGTGAAACGTGTACTAAAAAAAACACCTCTGCCGTACCCTTCGGGGAATACAAAACGTGATGTTATATTATGTTATGTGCGGTGATATGAAAAAATCAAGTGGCGACGATGTGGCGACGGCGGGGCCGGGTCGCGGTATCGTCCAGTCTACATGGTTACGTGATGCAATGTCGGCACCGTCTACACGAGCCCTTAGGGTCTTTTCACATGCATACGGTTGCCCTCTAAACGGCTTGGCCCCGTCCTTCCTTCACATGTACCCACCCTGTTTACGCACGGTTCATGGTCGACCGTGCGCATGTAACTCGCACAGATAACCCTAAGCGTGGTGGACTGAAGCCAATACCCGTTATTTTGAGAAGAGGCCCGTGTCCAGCAATGGGACAGTAATGGGCTGCTTGATGATGCCCGTCTATTTAACTCTATTTGTGTACAACTGTCCTCCTTTGCCTAATCCATCGTTAATACAGGGGCGTGTACTTATAATGAAGTCTTCATTACAGGTAGTCAGAAGCCTGAAAGTCTGACAACCGCTCTAACTTTAGGATATCGGCATTGCCCAGTAACTGGGTTGCGGAGGTCTGAAGGCAGTCGCTCCTTGTAAAATACTGGTATTCAGCCGCAACTGGTTAAACTGGAAGCTGATCCCAACGTAGTTGGGATAAGGCTAGGCAGAACGAACGAACGTTGAGGTCAGCTTTCAGTTTAACCAGTTGTGGCTGAATACCAGTATTTTACACGGAGCGACTGCCATCAGACCTCCGCAACTCAGTTACTGGGCAATGCCGATATCCTAAAGTTAGACCGGTTGTCAGACCTTCGGGCTTCTGACTACCCGTAATCAAAACTTCATTGCAAATACACGCATGTATTCACAATGGAGTAGGCAGAGGAGGACAGTTGTACACAAATAGAGTTAAATAGAGGAGCACCATCAATCAGTCCACTACTGTCCCACTGCTGGACACGGGCCTCTTCTCAAAATAACGGGTTTTGGCCGCAGTCCACCACGCTTAGGGGTACCAGATGACAGGATTTTTTCTGACATGTCTGTAATTTTGACCCTTTGTCAGGGAAACAGGGAAAGATTTTCATTGTCAGTTTTTTTGATATTGAAAGAGGAAAGTACGTATAAGTAATAAAAAAAAGTTGATAACTTTCAGACAAAATGTTAGGAAATTGACTGAAAGTCAGGGAGATTGTCAGCTGGAGAGGTCCACCAGAAGAAGCTGGTGGACCAAGACCTGCCGGGGTTGCTGAGCATGCAATAGCGAATCCCGTGATCCCAGCGTTAGGTTAGAAGGAGGGACACCGTTGGTTTTTAGCCGGTAAGAGTCCGGCAGACCCCCTCGCCTTCACCGGACGCTGGCTTGGTGCGGGTTGACGGACTATAACACCATTGAAAACGTGTATGGAGCCCTCTCGAGTGTGCAATATTCCTCACGATCTTTTCCTTCACCGTTAACGCAAGTGACATTCAGTCTGATCCGCACGTGAATTCGAAATGTCAAGAGGGCCCGGTTTGAATTCACATCAGCCTCCTTGCGACCTAAGCGACACCAAATGTTTTTCTTCTTCCTGCCCTTATCCCACACTAGGTGGGGTCGGCACAACATGTATTTTGTAAATCTGTGTTGTTAGAGGTTTTGGCTTATTGTTTTATGACCGACCGCCTGCCTGACATCAACCCTCCTTGGGAATAACCTCAAGCGACTCTAAATATGTAATCATCTTTTTTTTTTTCAGAAATGCAAATCATTAAGAAACTGCGACTTGAACAAACAACTTGGCGTCCGCAACGAATAAAGAAAAATAAAACACAAACAATATCAATATTAATACTAACACAAGCATTATTACAACAAAATCTAACCCATAGAATCCCAATATTTGATTTTTCTATAACAAACACCACTTCTTCGACGTTATCAATGCTTTTATAAAAAAAACTAAATTATAATCCAATAAAAGCCCGCTTATACAATGTGTTATAAAAATACCCCTAAAACCGAAAAGGGGTTAAAAGGTCCCGTGTAAAGAGTTTATTGGCAATATTTGAAAACCGTAGTATGACCAAAAAAAAAAGAATTTGGATAAAACATAAAATAATCATCATTGAAACGCAACCCTGAAAACATAAAACTAAAGAGTAGACTACCCAGAAAGTTATTTCAATTCTTACCTAATTTCCTCTAAGAGGTAAATGACAACAACCATAAAAGACTACTTGATTATTTACATTTTTCATGGGGAATTATGTAACACGTTGTATTACAAAAGATATTTGAAATACTTAGTTTAAATTAAAATTATACAAGGGGCAACACTAGCGTTTTCCGCCATTTTGAATTCAACCATCGATGTTCCGCCATTTTGTTTCGTTGTATAACAGTGTCAACTATTATCACTATCAGTATAGAAATGTACCAATAATGATTATAGAAATAAACTAATTGCGTAATATTGTGTTTTTTTTATTTTCACAAATCTTCACATCCCAATCTTAAGCGCTGAACACATCATAAATAATAATATAAACTATAACATAAATTTGTGTATGCGCTCAAAAAATTTAAAAAAACTTTCAGGCGAAAGAGCAGCTATTACTGCCTACCACGGTTATGTTGGTTCAGTGCTTCGATATGGTTTACTTCTGTGGGGAATCTCTACTGACTTCAACAAGGCTTTTATTGTACAAAAGAAGTGTATACGGGCGATTTGTGGGGCAATTCCCTTGGATTCATGTAGACCGCTCTTTAAAAAACTAAAAATATTAACATTAGCGTCTCTACATTTTTAAAATTGTAATGTTTCTAAAAAAACACTCAAAAAGGTTTGTTAAAGCATCTGTTTCCAAAATCATCTGTCGAGGGATAAAACTAAACTAGCAGTTCCAAAATGTTTAACCACCTTACACCAAAAAAATTGTTCCGTAATGTTAATTAAGATTTACAACAAAATTCCCCGAGCTCTACGTGAACTTCCACTCAAATACCTGAGAAAAAATCTTCTTAAATGGTTAGTCGATAGATCTTTTTATAATGTAAAAGAATTCCTTGATTGTAAAGATTAAAATTCAAATATAGGTTTAAGTATAGGCAATATTTTAATTTAATTTTAATAACACAATAAGTACGTAAATAAATGTAGTTATAATGTACTTTAAATAGATGCACCTATTTTTGTTTATTTTGTGTAAATTTGCATGCCGCCATGTCGGCGTAACATGATGTACTATCACGAAATGTATTATCTTGTGACCATGTTTTCTGGCAAATAAATACATTTCTATTTCTATCGTGAGAAAACCGGCATTCCTGAGAGATATTTCTCGACGGCATGTGAAGCCAAGTCAGAGGCCCATGGGCGGCATAAACTGTGACATCAGGTTAGTCACTAACCACACGAAAAGAAGAAGTTATTGTGCCGATAGTTGTTACGGCCAATGGTGTAATCGCCATGAGCCTCGACCAACATTTGAAGAGGCTCTCGTTAGGCGGCTGGATCAATATAGAAATCGGCACTTTTTGACACGGAAAGCATCTTTGAATTAAATACTTATTTTTATATACATATCGAGTATAAAAATACCCCGGATAGCCAAGTCAGAGGCCCATGGGCGGCATAAACTGTGACACCAGGTTAGTCACTAACCACACGAAAAGAAGAAGAAGCGCTGAACACACTAGGAGGCTATTATTCCATGATCCACCGTGCTCACCCGTCGCCGCGCGGAGCCGGTCGTCCTTCCTGACTCCGCATCACACCGTTAATTCAGCCCTCATCAAGCTGTCTCCCTCCCAGTCCTACCGCCAGCAATGCCCTAAGCCGAGGTCCGAGCCCCATTAGAGGGACGCCCTTAGTGATGTTGTTGCTAGTAGTCATGATGTTAGTAGTAGTAGTTAGCATAGGTTAAGTATTTTACTCTCGTCCCCATTGGTTGGAGACCCTTCAGGTCTCGCCAATAACTGCCCGGTTACGTAGAAACGGTCCGCAAGACCATCTATAAGCTGTCGAATAAAAAAAAAATGCAAGCTATTGTGCAAGTTATTGCACACACTGCCTTGTTGGTCTAGTGCTGGCAAGCGCGGCTGCTGATCGCGAGGTCCTTCGTTCGATCCCCAGGTCGGGTAAAGTGTTATTGGGTTTTTCCGTCTGGAATTCCTTAGTAGCAGTCCGGAGTTTAGATTTGTGCCCAGTTGATGGCAATAGGCTCGCCTCCTATTAAATGGGACTTAACATAACGGTTTTTTTAAAGTTTTGAAAATAATCAACAATTACATAAATATATTATTCAGTTCCTTGACAGATTAACACATTACAAAAGCAAAACAAGTTATAATCAACTTTTAATAATCAAAAAATTTATATCGGTCACGAACTAACGAACTATGGAGCGAGGAATGACGGAGCTAGTTCGCGTAGTTCATCTGTGGGAGCGATCTTACGAACTAGTTCGTTCGCGAACTACACAAGACTACCGCGCTGGAGCACGTTTGTCATCGAGCGCCCGCCGTATCAATCACTCGCGCGCACTGCCGTATTTCATAGTCGCACAATTATTGCAACTTAATAACTTGTAATGTAGGTAACATAAGTTGAATATCACCTATTGTAATACGAAATTATAGACACTAGCAGAACCGAAGACTTTAATTACACATCAAACATAAGTGATACATTTAGTGGCCTGCGGCTTAGTACCCCCTTTCCGACTAACCTTGTATACTTGATAATCAGTTAGTAAGAACAGAAGATTTAATCTGCAATAATATCAATTATAACAGACACAATCGTTTAATTGAATTAAATACATGACAGTCAATACATTTGGATGTTATCAAATTTTAATAATCAATTACCTACCTACCTAATTATATTAGCGATTTTAATCTTGTTTTGATATAAATCTCATCTAAAATGTAATGTAACTATCACGCACGCTTTGTCTGATGTGAGATGTAGTAGTTGTAAGTCATATTTAATCAGGTTCATTATAACAATATACATACATACATACAAAAACTCACGCCTTTTTCCCATGGGGGTAGGCAGAAACTATAGAACGCCACATGCTACGACCCTTACATACCCCTTTCGCTTCATCCACATTCATACATCTTGTCATACACGCACGCCGGTTGAGAGTACTACGCACCTGACCTTTGTGAAGAACATCACCAATAACATCGATGTATGTCCTTCTAGGACGTCCTCTACCGGCGTTTCCATTGACATCCGCCTTATAAATTCCTTTTGTTAATCGCCGTTCACTCATTCTCTCAACATGACCAAACCACCTTAGCATACTCCTTTCAATTTTTGTCACTACATCATCTTTTAAACTGCAACTTTGTCTAATCTCTTCATTTCTCAATCTATCATTCAAAGTTACACTGCACATACTTCGCAAGGAACGCATTTCCACGGGATTTATTCTATTTTCATGCCTCTTCTGCCACGACCAACATTCACTTCCATACATAAGCGTAGGTACCAGCACACCATTATGGACAGCCAGTCATGCCTTTTTGGACATCGACTGGCTAGCCACAACCGCATGCATATCACCATTTACTTTATTTCCCGCATTTGCTCCCCTTTCCACATCACAATATGGTCAGTCTATTACCAACAAACACGCGTTTCAGTTGTCTCCCAAACACACCACCTTACATGACAACCGTGACAGTCACAGGAGCCCGCCAGTGAACGCGCACGTGTAATCCATATTATGGACTCTTAAATGATAACAATTCAAAGAGTTTTTTTTATTTTGTCGGTTTGTTTTTAATATACTGGTTGTTACCAAAAAAGTTTTATTTCATGTACCTATCCAAGCATCGTGACGAGTAGATAGATAGAATATGCTTTATTGTATGCCATACATTGTTACTTACAAAAAAGCACATACATTATTTATTAAAATTGTTTGAACTTAACTTGAAAATAAAAGGTTTCGTAGTCCTGCTTCTGCGAGCCTCTTTTTTCTAATGTTATAATAAATCGATTATAAATAAAATAAATATAATATTACTAGCAAGCAGTGATATCCTAGCGGTTGAACGCTCCAGGTTAGTCACTAACCACACGAAAAGAAGAAGATGGAAGGCTTTTATAACGCTAGATTAAGAAGAAACGCGGTCTGCAAAATATTAATAATTTAAATAGGTTTTTAAGCGATCTATTTCCGTTCCACCCCTCCCGCAAACCTTCCCAATTGAGCGCGAAAGAGACACCTGCATCTCGGACTGATTTCTCCTGTGCAATATTAGCGAAATCGTACTTTCATATTTCCCTGTTTCCTTCTTCAAATCTGGACCGATTTTAATTTTTTGATTGTACAATAAATAATTCTTATTCTTTTTTTTTCTGTAATAATTTAAGAAACACTGGTTATGTCTCTATGTTTTTCTTTTATTTTTTATATTCGTCAAATTTGTTGGCCAGATGTTTGAAAACGTTTAATAATTAATTTACTAACAAAAACAAAACATAGGGACATAGTGGTGGTAGATATAAATAATATGGTAAAAAATATTTGTTCTAGTGACATTATCCCAGGAGGAAACTGAGGAATACGTTTGTATGGACTAAATGCCGACCGCCTTTCCTCTTAATCACTGCATTTCAGATCCATGTGCCAATTGCCATTGAAAAGATGAATTATGATTCATGTTAATGACGTCAGATCTTCGACCAACAATTAGTATTGTTGAAGCTTAACCCATATCGAATAATTTCTAAGTACAAATATATTGTTCCACACGTTTAAACATAGTAATAATAATCTTAATTACCAATTTCTATAGTGAATCGATTGGTTTTGGAATAATTAGTAAATAAAAATACAGAATATAATATGCATTATATTTGATAAATTTGTGAAAAACACACGACTTGGACATGTTGGAAAGGACATCATTTTGTAAGTAAATTCATAATCTATACATATAGGGTGTAAAAATAGCCTTAATGAAGCCAAAGTCTACGCATACTGTACATAAAACTAAGTAACATACAGCAAAAATAATTGCTGGGAAACGGCTTTTATTTTTTGGTATTCAAAAACAGCTTTTAATTGTGGCGCGCAATGTAAGCGCGCGAGCAGCAGACTGTGCCTACATTTAAAAAATGTTGATAATGTTTGTATAGAAGAATATTTAGTAATAATATTTAAACTTAGTTTTCGTGAAAAACGCACAAAAATATGGTGACTTTGACCTTCAATATCTCCATAACCAGTCGGCTCCCAGGTATGGCCCTATACCAAAAAATCTTCGTAATGATGGGAAGAATACGTGGCTCTCGGCTTCGTTAAGGGTATTTTTACACCCCATAGTATAATTACTTGTCCTAACTGACTGACTGATTCATCAAGATAGGGGCTAAACCACTGAAGCTGCAAACATGAAATTTGGACTGTAGGTTCCTTTTGTGACGTAGGCATCCAATAAGAAAGGATTTTTGGATATTCTACCCCTAATGGGGTAAAATAGCGGATGGAAGTTTGTATGAAATTTCATGCAGACGACGTCGCGGGCTAAGTGCGGGTTAATTCTTCAATGTCTGTATTTTCTTTATTCAATTTTTGTTTCAGATTTGGTTTTATTCATAATAAATTTTCCAGCGTCGCTGCTTCAGAATTTGACGCAACAAGATGTAGGCACTGCATCTACTAATAACAATTCAGTGGTAAATTAACTTTTTTGTATACAAGGTTAGTCGGAAAGGGGGTCGTACTAAGTCGCGGGCCACTTAAAGTATCACTGATGACTATTTTAAAGCAAGTGTTAAAATTTCAAAATTCGATCATTTATTTTTATTTTAGTTTTTTCAAAAAAGAATCATACTTGCTTTAGTTATGAATGCAGAAAATTTAGTTTCTAATCCGTGACCCCAAATATGACCTAAATAGTAAAAACAGCTGATCATAGCTATGGATAGATAGATTTTAGCATATTTTTTACGAGCTCTTAGAAAAGCCATTTCTCTTAAACTATCGAGTTTTGGGGAAAGTTGTAGAACAAAAGTTATCCATTATTATGGGTACTTTAACACCCTTTCGGCTTAGTACCCCCTTTCCTACTAACCTTGTATATATCAGTAATTGCTTAACATGTTTTAAATTTTGTTAACCTTTCAAAATGTTAACTGGACATTGGTACTGATTCGATTGTGCACAAACCAGACTTAATTTAGGCTATTGCCATCTTTGTCACTCTAATAAAATAAGAAAGAGAAGGACATAAATAAGAGCTGTCAAATTTAGTTGAACTAGACAACACTTCAGAACGTGTCGACTAAAAACACGGTGAAGTTCAAGGCAGAAACTAGTTTGACATCTTTAACTTAGTTCTTATCTATCACCGTCCTTCTCTGACGCTGCCCGTTAGTAAAAGATAGCAATTCTCTAATTTTAGTTTAGTTTGTGAACAAGAGAATCGACACCAATAGGCAGTCGTGTCGATTCTGTTACGCACTTTGATAGGACTAAACTAAACTAAGGGTGTTTGTCTCTTTCTGTTTTAATAGAAAAAGAAAGTGACAGTTGCGTTTAGTCTAGTATAGTACTGTCATTTGCAACAGAATCGACACCAGTTTCTTGTTTAATAACTAGATATAATTTTACAGGTAATAAAAGCTAATAAAATTGATCAAATAACTCCAAATAGTTTGAATGTAACAGAAATAATTCAGCAAATTGATGTGAAAGATGGTGAAACCAAAGTTATAAGTAGCATTACTGATGTGACTATAAATGATACTACAGATACAAAGACTCAAAATCATAGTATCACTACTACCTTGAGTGATTCATCACAACTGCTACTCAATAACACGACTTTAACTTACGATACTAATCCTGGAACAAGTACATTAAAACCTGATAATGCTACGGTAAGATTGGAAGAAGAATCAGTAATACACAAGCAAGGGTGAATAAAGTCATATCTGTTATACAACGTGTTACAAAAATACCCCTAAAGCCGAAAGGGGTTAAAAGGTCCCTTGTAAAGAGTCTGTTGGCAATATTTGAAAACGGTAAAAAGACCCAAAAAAATAAATGGATAAAACATAAAATAATCATTATTGAAACGCAACCCTGAAAACATTAAACTAAAGAGTAGACTACCCAGAAAGTTATTTACATTCTTACCTAATTTCCTCTGAGAGGTAAATGACAACAACGATAAAAGACTACTTGATTATTTACATTTTTATGGGGAATTATGTAACTCGTTGTATAAGGTCCATCCAAAATACCTGGACAAACTTTTACACAGTGTTCAATACGTTTAACTAAACACACCTATGCAAAACAAAAACCAGATCCAAGTGTTTATTTATAGACAAAAAATAATAACGTTTTAAATTGCCTGTACTCTTTAAGAATAAACTCATCCATTTTTTATGCATCGATCGCCACCGGGAAGCGCACTACATCCGCGCCGTGTTTTACCTAAACGGCGAAGTGAAAAATGGTAAAAGAAAAAAATATGTTTAGTTGAACGTTTTGAAAACTGTGTTAAAGTTTTTCCAGGTATTTTGATTGGACCTTATATAAAAACTAATTCAATTTTGCAGGTAACAGGACTGCAGTATGATAACGGTAATAAAAGCGACGGTTATGGAGAATTGCAAGTAAATTCAAGTACAAGCTTAAACAAGAATCTTACTCTATATGAAAATGCAAGCGATGTCAATTTAGTGAACCAAACAAATGTTAGAGAGCCAACTGATGTTGGGAACTCTTCACAATTATTAACAAATTCAACCGGTGCTCAAAATTTATTAAATAATAGTAACAACAGTCTAGTAACATTCGGTTCTGGTAATGATACCGCTACTGATGTTGCTTTTAGATCTACCTCTCCCGTTAATGGAACGAATGTATCTAAAGACGTCGTTAGATTGGATTCTCAAAATACTACCATCGAAAGTAATAACTTAAACATTAGTGTAAATCAAAACAATAATACTGAAAGTGTTAACAATTTTACTACGAATTCTCCAAATATTAACAATACAAGTGATTCTACTCCCGTGTTGAATAACAACGTCACTTTGCCATCAAATACAATATTATTAGATGCACTTACCAATACAGTTCAAAACTTGAATAATACGTACCTCACAACACGAGAAGCACACTTATCTACCAATTTCGGCAACCCAAACGTCAATTTAAACGAAAATGCAACCACTGTTTCATATAATACTACTACTGAAAGTTATTTAAATCCAAATGATTATTTGTCAAATAACTATACAACTGCTGAACCTGAAGTTGATAATGATAGTCAGATATCATGGAGATCTGATTTCTCTAAAATGAAAAAAAATGTAGTTAAAGTTATTAACAACACAGAATCTTACACTGTCACTAATTTGCAAAACAATGCCATTTCAAGCATTGCAAATACCACCAGTAGTCTCTCTGTTGGTAACTCCTTAAAAGATTCGAGTACCAGTGATGAAGATCAAGAATCTAAAACCAACGTAGAAATTAATAAAAATTCTGATAACGTTTTTATGATTATAAATTCAGGGAACATACAAGGGATTTCTGCCAATTTTCCTGCTTCAGGTGGGTCTTCTAATCTTGGAATAAATGAACCGAAATTGGATCCAAGTATTAAACCAAACAATAGTGATGTTGTAAATGACAATTCCGATTCAATAAATAATTTAATTAATTCAACGATGAATAAAGTTGCTTCAAAACTACAACAAAATGTCAGCAATATAAATTCTAATAATTTATTTTTGATTGTAAATTCAGGTAGTATTTCAAACCTTCAGGTTAATTCCCCTGATCATGATAACCTAAAAAATAGATCAAGAAGGGATTTAAATGGTTCAAGTTTAACTAATACTACAGTTAAGACTGTAACGTTTAGGCCTCCGAGTAATAAATCATTAAATCCTATAATTGATATTAAATTTAGGATGGGTAGAGATCTCAAAAGTAATAAAACTTCTCTTAATAATTCTGTTACCACAAATCCTTTGGACGCTAATCTAAATGGTTCCCTCCAATCAAATGCCACTAGCAATGATACTATTCCATATAATATTACAAATGACCAATCTTATGTCACTGTTGAAGAAAATTCCCTCGAAGATAAAAATTTCTTAAGTGCACCTACTCTAAGGTCATCAGAACCTCATAAAAACAGAAAACTACATGAAATTTCTAAAGTCATATCTGCAATAACTGATCTTAATAACATGGATTTAGTAAAATCTGTACCTGAATCTCAAGCAATAGGATTAGGTCTAAATAATATAAATGTTTTTAATGATGCCGTAGATTTTATAAAAAGATTTAAACGGAAAACAATTAATAACAATGATGCAAATTCGTACTAACAAATTATTTATTTATTTATACTTTCGCACAAAATTTGTACAGAGGCGGACTTAATGCCTTAGGCATTTTCTACCAGTCGACCTTACGGTGATGCAGAGTAAACATAGTAGGTGCGCTAAAAAGAGCTATGTCATGTGATACGCTATTAAAAATAAAAACAAAGATAACAACATTTTTGGCAATAATATTACCTACATACATATTTTATATTTACATACATATGAATAAACTTATAAATAATACATATTATATACATATGCATACATTCATATATACAAGGTTAGTCGGAAAGGGGGTACTAAGCCGCAGCTCACATAAAGTATCAGTGATGACTATTTTAAAGCAAGTGTTAAAATTTCAAAATTCGATAAATTTTATTTGCATGCAAAAAGATTTTTATTTTAGTTTTTTCAAAAAAAACACATTCCTGCTTTAGAGAATTCAAAAAATTAAGTTTCTAATCCGTGACCCCAAATATGACCTAAATTGTAAACACAGCTGATCATAGCTATGGACCAATAGATTTTAGCATATTTTTTTCGAAATCTTTGAAAAGCTATTTCTCTAAAATTATCGAGATTTGGGGAAAATTGTAAAATAAAAGTTATCCCTTATTATGGGTACTTTAACACCCGTTCGACTTAGTACCCCCTTTCGGACTAACCTAGTATTAATTAAAATAATATATTATACAATACCTACAAAGATAAATCAGTGCTGAGATTCTTCCAGTTCCTTATGCAGATACTCACGCACTTTAATTTTAAAGGAGTAGCGACTGGTGACATCCTGATTTCCAAGGGAACGCAAATTGCAATTATTCGACAGTGAAACAGAGACACCTTGTGAAAATAATACAAAAACTCCCAAAAATGGATTATTTTTAAAATTATTCAAATCCAACAGAAGATCTTTTTATGATCCCAAAAATCTATCCAAAACTAACAATGAACTTGGAGAAAATACTGAAAATTTTGTATTGCCCGCCATCCCTTTTTATGAAGTTAGCGTTACACCAGTTATTAGTCAAAATTTCACATAGCAAATCTGAACTTGTAAGTGATATTTATCCTGGCCTCAGACCTTTAAGAGGAAACGCGGGCTGCAATATATTAATGATTTGAATAGGTTTTTGCGATCTATTTCCGTCCCACCCCTCCTGCAAACCTTCCCAATTGAGCACGATAGAGACACCTGCATCTCGGACTAATTTCTCATGTGCAATATTAGCGAAATCGTACTTTCGTATTTCCCTGTTTCCTTCTTCAAATCTGGACCGATTTTAATCATTTTTTTTCTGTAATCATTTAAGAAAGACTGGTTATTTCTGTATGTTTTTTTTTTATTTTTTATATTCGTCAAATTTGTTTGCCAGATGTTTGAAAACGGTGGTAAAACCAAAAAAAACTGTGGTAAAATTTAAACGTTTCTAGTTCTTTTAATAATTAATTTATTGACAAAAACAAAACATAGGGACATAGCGGTGGTAGATATATATCATATTTATGGTAAAAAATATTTGCTCTAGTGACATTATCCAAGGAGGAAACTGAGGAATACGTTTGTATGGACTAAATGCCGACCGCATTTCCTTTTAATACAAGGAAGTAAAGATCCATTTAACCTGTTAATTCGTGAACTATGGAATTCCCCATTCCCCGTTGCATTAAGATTACAGCTACTTCATGGGGATACAAGCGATTTTATTAATAAACCAGCGACCCGCCCCGGATTCGCACGGGTGCAATTTAGATACTAATGTGCGGCATTTAAACCTTCCTCTTGAATCACTCTATCTATTGCTGAAAACTGCATTAAAATCCGTTGTGTAGTTTAAAAGATGTAAGCGTACAGATAGCGGGAGCGACTTTCTTTTATACTATGTAAAGATTATGTAAATCTTTAGACGCATCTCTGTGTTCTTTGTAGTTAAATTATTAGCTATAATTAATTATAATGTCATTACAACGATATTGTGGTTAATAAAACCATGTAACATCACGCCTATATTCCCCGAAGAGTTTTATAGAGGTGTATAGTAACACCCTCATTTCGCAGTTATGTTGAAGTCCCATGTAATAGGGAGCGAGCTTATTACCATCAACCGGGTACATATCCAAACTCCGAGCTGCTACTGAGGAATTCCACACGGAAAAACCTAATAACACTTTACCCGACCTGGGGATCGAACCCAAACGAGACAGATTTATAATCTTTTTTTACCGACTGCTGACTTAATCGCGACTGCTGATCGTAAGGTCCTGGGTTCGATCCCCAGATTGGCCAAAGTGTTATTGGGTTTTTTCGCGTCGAATTCCTCAGTAGCAGCCCGGAGTTTGGATTCGTGCCCGGTTGATGCCAATGGCTCGCCCCCTATTAAATGGGACTTAAACATAACGGCGAAATTAGGGTGTTATTACCTAATATTTTTAAGATTTGTATGATTAGAAAATAAAACACAATTATTAAAACATGAAACTTTTTATTTACATTTTTTATCGCACCTCACTGGGTTTTGGTTTCATCCTTTGGTTTAAAATGATACTACAGTGGAGTCTGGTTATAAAGACATCAAAGGGACGGTGATATTTGGTCGTACTAAATGGACGTCGCTATAAGAGTCAGTAAATACCAGATAAGAAAACCTAATTAAAGGATGTTCTTAAGTCGCTATAAGCGGCTTCCACTGTACTACAACTCATATCAGACTAGTAATCCTTAATGTAAGCAATGTTAGAACATAATAAATATTTACTTATCCTATGTTAGTATCAAAAACTTTTAACATAAATAACAAAAAACATAATTGGTGCGAAATGAACAAAAATTTACAAGTAATAGTAAGAATTTCAGATAAAAAATATATGAAATTTTGTTTTTTTTTTTGTTGTTTGACACAAATTGATTGACAAGTGGAATAGAATCGAGAAATCAAGGGATTTAAGACCACATTTTCAAACCACTGGGATTTCTAACTCGTTCAGTTTGATCGAATGTCACTAAAGTACCATCACAAAAAATATTAAAAATTTATGTCTTGGGTGGATCTCATAAAAAAACTGAAAGAAAAGTGCTAATAAAAATAAAAAAAAAACCGAAAAGATAATTAAAACAGAAAATATGGTCAACCCTACTAAAAGAAAAATGTTAGAAATAATACACATTACTTTTACCTCAAAAACCGTCTCAAAAATAGAAATAGTAGCTCTGTCTCTTTCTTTCTTATAGCAGATTTCTCACTTCCCCTCAACTCGGCAATCAATTTTCAAACAACATTCATCTTGTTAAATGTAGATCTTAAAGTTTCATTACTAAAGCATTTTTGTATATACAGAGTATTTATTGAGTAATCTTCTTTACAATTTTCGTTTCTGATCAGTTGGTACTTAAAATGCTAGTCGAACACAGTACTATTAGATAAACGATATAAAAATATAAAATGTTGTTATAGAGAAGATTGCTCAACAAAATGTTGAAGTGCCAAATTCATTTCAGTTGTTGTAGTGTCAGGCCATCAGACTTGTGTTCCATTCAGCTTTGCTGTGCAGCCATCATCTGATATTTGTACACAGGCCTGGAAAAGATATAATTAATGTATTAAGACACTATTGCGGTTTACAAGATGATGTAGTGACAAAAATTTATAGGAGTATGCTTAGGTGGTTTTGGTCATGTTGAGAGAATGAGTAAACGGGGATTAACAAAAGGAATTTATAAGGCGGATGTCAATGGAAACGGTAGAGGACGTCCTAGAAGGACATACATCGATGTTATTGGTGATGTTCTTCACAAAGGCCAGGTGCGTAGTACTCTCAACCGGCGTGCGTGTATGACAAGATGTATGAATGTGGATGAAGCAAAAGGGGTATGTAAGGGTCGTAGCATGTGGCGTTCTATAGTTTCTGCCTATCCCCATCGGAAAAAGGCGTGAGTTTATGTATGTATGTTAACTGAATTAACAAATCGAATACTTTTTATCCGAGTACATTTGGGAGATTCTCCAGGATGCGACTGAAACCGCAGGCAACAAATCTTCTTCTCCTTTTTGTGTGGTTAGTGACTATCCTGGTGTCACAGTTTATGCCGCCCATGGGGCTCTTACTTGTCTTTACATGCCGTCGAAAAATATCTCTCAGGCATGCCGGTTTACTCACGATGTTTTCCTTCACCGTTTTTAAGCAATACGCACATGAATCCGAAAAGTCTGAGGTGCGTGGCTTGGGTTCGAAAGCAAGACTTATGACTTGGCAGTCCGACGGCCACACCACAGGCTATCACTGCTAACAGCTAGTAATGTCTAACTAAACCACAATAAGAGGTTAATCAACTCACCTTCATCTCCGGATTAAATTCAAAACCTTCGCTACAGAACATACGCGTCGCGTGCCCACCAGCACAGAAGTAGAACGACTCACACCCGTTCGGGTCCGGCATATTTCCATACACGCCCAAAGGACACACTGCGTAATAAATCTTCTTCTCTTCTAAGCTGGCGTCAGAAGACTTATCTGCGTATTCCTCAGAAGTCGTATTTGAATGTTCAAAAGTCGTGTCCAATTCTGCAGTAGCGTTCGCTTCTTCCGAAGCAGTTGGTTGCGAAATCTTTTGGGAGTTACTGGCGAGTGCGCAGCCTCCTTCAGTTATTGGAATACAACTCTGTAACAAAATGAAAAGGTAATTTAGCAATCAATATCTTATTTATGATTAGTTACGGTTTACTCACGTGCATTTTCTGGGATTGCCCGACTAGTTTCGGACCCAAACGGAGCCCTTAATCATGACCTGATCACGCGGCGTCGCGATTCGAACATTCGTTCGACTCGCGACCTCGCCGCGTGATGAATGTGTCTCACGAAAGTTATAATACAAAAATCATTATCTTATTCAACACTAGACCAACGAGGCGAGAACTGAGGAGTTCAGGAACAGAAAGTGTCAGTTACACTTTTGGCTCGACGCTTCTTTTTTTCCCTAATGACTCAAAACCTTGGATTTTATCGATTTCTGAAGAGATTTGGTTCAAAAAGTGCTATATGTCGAAGACAAATCAGCATCTCGCAAGTTGCATTCAGATCAAAACATTTGCAAGGCAAACAGACATAATCGTGAAATACAAATCTCAATTTTTGAACAAAAATGAAACGTGTAAATGACACTTTTTGTTCCTGAGCTCATCAACTGTCATCTTCATGAAACACGCAGCGTAGAGTTATGATTAACTAGCAACCATATCATAACGAAAACTTACCATTACTTGATGATCATATTCATATCCGTCTTCGCAGAACAGGTGTACTGAAACGCCAACTCCGAAACATCTGTAGAATGCGTCACACCTTTGAGGATCAGGCACATTTCCGAAGACGCCTGCAGGACAGATCTCCTTGGCTGTAGTTGTATCTACTTGCACTGTTGAAGTAATAATTGCAGATTCTGTTGTTGTAGCTATTGCTTCTGCAGTTGCAGTTGTTGTTGTATCAGCTTCTGCAGTTGTAGTTGCTGCTTCAGAAGTTGTTGTTGCTGCTTCTGGAGTTGTAGTTGCTGCTTCGGGAGTTGTAGTTGCTGCTTCTTCATTTGTAGTTATTGCTCCAGCTGTGGTTTTTATTGGATTCAAAGTTGTTGGTGCATCTTGAGCTTGTGTGCCGTTTCCAAGAGTGCAGCCACCTTCAACTATTTGCGTGCAGTCCTGTAAATATAATAGTATATGTGTAAGTTCAAAGTCTGCCAACCGGTCTAAGTCCTAAGATTCCGCAACCCAGTTCCTAGGAACTGGGTTGCGGAGGTTTGATGGTAGTTGCTTCGTGTAAAATTCTGGTACTCAGCCGCATCTCATTAGACTGGAAGCTGACACCAACATAGGAAAAAGTTAGACAGAACGAATCTTAATCAGCACATTACTGTCCCACTGCTGGGCACAGACCAATTCTCAGAATGAGAAGGTTTTAGGTCTTAGTCCACCACGCTGGCCTGGTGTGGGTTGCCGGACTACACACACCATAAAGAACTTTTTGTAGCCCTTAGTATGCAGGTTTCCTCACGATGTTTTCCTTCACCGTTAACGCAAGTATTAATCAAAATTTGCACATGAATTCAAAAAGTCAAAAGGTACGGCCCGAATCCGATCTCAAATCCTCTTGCAAGGAGGGCAAGCATCCAACCACTATGCTATTTCTGCTAATTGACAATAGATTACAACTGCCTCGTTGGTCTAGTGGTGGCAAGCGCAACTGCTGATCGTGAGGTCCTGCGTTCGATCCGTAAGTCGGGCAAAGTGGTATTGGGTTATTCCGGGTGGAATTCCTCAGTAGCAGCCCAGAGTTTGTTGATGGCGGATTTGATGGCAATAGGCTCACCCCTTGTTACATGGGACTTAAACATAATGCCGAAATAAGGGTGTTACTATACACCTCTGCATAACCCTTCGGGGAATACAGACGTGATGTTATGTATGTAGGTATGTAACAATAGATGATATTTTAATTGTTTATTTTAATAGATGTTAGGAATCTCTTCTCGACAAGAACAAAATTAAATATTTGTATTACACAGAACATTTTAAATAAATTGCGCGTGAGTCTCTCACATGTGACAATGTCGATCACTTAAATCTTAAATCAACAAGTTGGCAACTTTAACCATAACACGCTCTACCATAAAATCACGCCCCTATTTCCCCGAAGTGTTGAGCAGAGATGTATAGTAACACCCTCATTTCGCCATTATATTTAAGTCCCATGTAATAGGGAGCGAGCCTATTGCCATCAAGTCCGCCATCAACAATCTCCGGGCCAACTGAGGAATTCCACACGGAAAAACCCTGTAACACTTTGTCCGACCTGGGGACCGAGCCTAGGACCTCACGATCAGCAGTCGCTCTTGCAACCACTAGCCCAACGAAGCGAGAACCGTCATCTTCATTATGCTAAAAAAACACTCGCAATAACCATATCATTACGAAAACTTACCATTATTTGATGATCGTATTCAAATCCGTCTTCGCAGAAGAGATGTACTGAAAAGCCAACTCCGGTACATCTGTAGAATGCGTCACACCTTTCAGGATCAGGCACGTTTCCGAAGACGCCTGCAGGACAAACCTCCTTGGCTGTAGTTGTATCTATCTGGACTGTCGAAGTAATAATTTCAGATTCTGTTGTTGTTGCTGCTTCTGGAGTTGTAGTTGCTGCTTCTGGAGTTGTAGTTGCTGCTTCTGACGTTGTAGTTACTGCTTCTGAAGTAGTAGTTGCGGCTTCTGGAGTTGTAGATGCTGCTTCGGGAGTTGTAGTTGCTGCTTCAGAAGTTGTAGTTATAGCTCCTGCTATTGTGGTTATTGGATTTAACGTTGTTGGTGCATCTGGAATCACTTGTGTGGCATTTCCAAGAGTGCAGCCACCTTCAACTATTGGCTTGCAGTCCTGTAAAAATAATAGTTTACGTGTAAATTTCTGCCAACCGGTCTAACCTTAGGACATCGGCATTTCCCAGGAACTGGGTTGCGGAGGTCTGATGGCAGTCGCTCCGTGTACAATACTGGTACTCAGCTGCATCTGGTTAGACTGGAAGCTGATCCCAACAAAGTTGGGAAAAGGCTAGGCAGAAAATGTGTTAGTCTAAATGTACAAGGAAATGCCATATTATTAATTTATGGTTGAAGATAATTATGAGGACTAAACACAATAATAGATTGTGCAAAACCGGAATCTTCTCTTGCCTCGTGTATGCACGAGCTATAGGAGAATAGTTCATGTTGTGGTGAAAAGATTATCCAGTCAGCAAGATTGGTAGCGGGACTGACTGCACAGTGTGCGCTGGACGTACTTAAGTTAGTTACTCGAGGAAGCTCTTTAAATGCAAAACTTAGAAGAAACCAAAATCCAATACTAGGTGTATAGTAATACCCTCATTTCGCCTTTAAGTCTCATGTGATAGGAGGCGGTTCATTGCCATCAACCGGGCACAAATCCAAACTCCGGGCTGCTACTGAGGAATTCCACACAAAAAAACCCCATAACACTTTGCCCGACCTGGGGATCGAACCCAAGATCTCACGATCAGCAGTCGCGCTCGCCACCACTAGACCAACGATGCAGAATGGTTATAAACTAAGTTGAATATTTTCGCTTTATACAAAATAAGATTTAACGAAGGGCTCGTGGGTAATTACCAATCGCGCGGGTCTTAAGATTTGCAAAGTTAAGCTGCGCTTGCCACGGTCAGTCCATTGGTGGGTGACCGTTCGTTACACATTGAGACCCCTCCGTGTCTCGGAAAGCACGTTAAACAATCGGCCTCGAGTGTCATACGAATATCTATGACAGTCGTTACGGAAAGTCAGAAGCCCGATAGTCTGACAACCGGTCTAAGGTTAGGACATCGGCATTTCCCAGTAACTGGGTTACGGAGGTCTGATGGTAGTCGCTCCGTGTAAAATACTGGTATTCAGTCGCATCTGGTTAAACTGGAAGCTGACCCTAACATAGTTGACAAAAGGTTAGGCGGAACAACATAAAATAAGATTTAACCAGCTTACCCTCAAATGATGATCATATTCGAACCCATCTTCACACCACAAATGTAATGCCTGTCCACTTCCTGTACACCAGTAGAAAGCCTCACATCTTTCAGGGTCTGCTACGTTCCCGAAGACGCCTACAGCACATATTGGTGTCGCTGTGGTCGTCTCAACTTGTTCTGTTGTTGCTTCAGCAGTGGTTGTTGTTGTTGGCGGTAAAATTGTTGTTGATGGTTGTGGTGTTGTGGTTATTGGTTCCGATGTCGTAGTGTATGATTCTGAAGTCGTGGTGGTTTCTTTTGCAGTAGAAGTCGGTACTGGAGATGTGGTTATTGGACTCGCAGTAGTTGTTGATTCAGGAGTTGTGGTAATGGCTTCAGAAGTAGTAATTGGTACCGATGTCGTTGTCGGATCTTGTGCAATTGTTGTTAGTACTTCAGTCGTGGTACTTGGTACCGGGGTTGTAGTAACTGGTTCAGAAGTCGTTGTTGATGGAACTGAAGTGGTTGTTACTGGTTTCGAAGTGGTTGTTGGTTCCTGAGTAGTATTTATCTCTTCTGTAGTTGTAGCTTCTGAAATTGTAGTCAATGGAATCTTAATCGTGGTTGCTTGCTCTGAAGTAGTGGTTGGTGCTTGCGAAGTTGTAGTTGGGCTTTCGGACGTTGTGGTTACAGATTCAGAGGTTGTGATTGGTTCAGAAGTAGTGACTACGGGTTCTAAAGTTGTAGTTACAGGTTTCAAAGTTGTAGAAGTCTCTTCTGTTGTTGTAGCAGGTGCTTCAGAAGATGTTGTTATTGGTTTCAAAGTAGTCGTTACAGGAACCTCATCACCAAATATTGGTTCCCACGTTGTAGAGATTTCTTCTGGAGTTGTTGATGTTGGGACTGATGTTGTGGTTATTGGTTTCAAAGTCGTTGTTATGGGAATTACATCTCCAGATTCTGTTGTAGTGATGTCTTCTGAAGTCGTGGTTTCTCCAGTTTTAGTTGTTGGAATCTCAGTGGTGGTTGTAGCTTCAAAAATTGTTGTTGTAATAGGTGTTGTTGTTGTTGTTGTGGAGGATGATCCTGACGTAGTAGTAGTTTGTGTGTTTCCAAGTGTGCAACCACCTTCGGCTATTACTACGCAAGTCTGTAAGAAATATGACAAAATAAATATTAAGGGCCTGAGCTTTCTCTGTGTTTTAAACTAAAGGTAATTGGATTCAAATCTTTATAAAATTATTTTGATAATAGATAGAGCGCTAGATTTTGACTGTGACTGTACATAATCTGACGTATGTGTTGTGAGGCTGTGTATGTATTTAAAAAGCCAATGATTTGGAAAAATATACTTAGAAATAAACATAAACATAACATCGCGCCTTGTATTCCTCGAAGGGTTCGGCAGGGGTGTTTTAGTACACCTTCGTTTCGTCAGTTATGTTTAACTCCCATGTCATAGGGGGGGAGTCTATTGTTATCAACCAGGCAAAAATTCAGACTCAGGACTGCTACTGAGAAATTTCTAATGGAAAAACCCAATAACACTTTGCCCGGCCTGGAGATCGGACCCAGGAGACTCAGCAGTCGCGTTTGCGACCACTGGACCAAAAAGGCAGTAAAATAGTTTTTTTTAATAGTCTATAATGCCCCACTGCTGAGCAAAGACCTTTAGCCTTCTAAACTTCTCTATTTTGTGCCGTTTCTAACCATGCCAGCCCCGCAAACAAGTCTAGATCGTCACGACACCTACACCACGGCTGACCTCAAAGACGATGTCCACCTTCAGGCGTTAGAATACTTAGAAATATTGCAGAGAAATAATTATTGTTGTTACCAAAAAGCAATTTCCCTAATTTTTACAATTATATCACTTTAAAAGATGATGTAGTGACAAAAATTTAAAGGAGTATACTTAGGTGGTTTGTTCATATTGACAGAATTAGTGAACGGCGATTAACATAAGGAACTTATAGGGCAGATGTCAGTGGAAACGGTAGAGGATGCCCTAGAAGGATATACACCAATGTTATTGATGATGTTTTTCACAAAGGACAGGTGCGTAGTACTCTCAACCGACGTGCGTGTATGACAAGATGTATGAATGTGGATGAAGCGAAAGGAGTATGTAAATATTTTGTCTACCCCCATGGGAAAGAGGCGTGAGTTTATGTATGTATATCACTTTAACTTACTCCTTGTGCGGCGTCAAATTCATATCCATCAGCGCAGTACAGTTTCAGTGCATGTCCATTAATGCACCGGTAGAAAGCCTCACAATCTTCTGGATCTGGTATATTACCAAACACACCATCGTGGCATATTACTGCAACCGTAGTCTTAACTATTTGCTCCGTGGTAGCTTCCGTTGGAGCTGTGGTTGTCGTCTGTGATGTAGTGGCACTTGGTAATGATTGCGAGGATGTTGGATTCGAATCTGAAGTAATTTGAGAGCCTCCAAGAGTGCAACCACCTTCAGCAATCTCTGTGCATGACTAAACAAAAATTAAAATTGTAGCCTATAATCAATTCGAGAATATATTCCCAAGGAGGGTTGATGTCAGGCAGGCGGCCGGTCATAAAACAATAAGCCAAAACCTATAACAACATGGATTTATGAAATACATGTTGTGCCGACCCCACCTAGTGTGGGATAAGGGCAGGAAGAAGAAAAAGAAGAAATCAATTCGAGAATCTTCTAGTTGTGGACTTTTTTTAATTGAGGATGTTGTGGTCTGTACAAGTACAACAAGTGGCATTGGCGCCAATTCTCTTATTCACGAACTAAACTAATATTAAAGAATTGCTATCTTTCACTAACAGACGGCGCGAGAAAAGGACGGTGATAGATAAGAACTAAGTTAGAGTTGTCAAACTAGTCTACGCCTTTAACTTCACCGTGTTTTAGTCGACATATTCCGACGTGTAGTCTAAATTTGTATGGAAATTTTAATTGAACTAAATTTGACAGCTCTTATTTATGTCCGTCTCTTTCTTATTTTATCAGAGTGAAAGAGATGGCAATAGTCTAAATTAAGTTTAATTTGTGCACAAAAGACATCATCGACATCATTATCTTTTAAAATCTCAGCTATTAAAATTGAAATTTTCTTTTTTTACTTAAGTATCAGAAAATACAAGAGTTTTAGTTTGGAAATATCATTCACCGTTATCTTTAAAAACCTATTATCTGTCAATTCTTAAGTTTTATTTGCTTCACGTGAAACTAGAAACCCTGAACTTTCATCATCATCCTCCTGCCCTTATCCCAACTTATTTGTGGTCGGCGCAGTATGTCTTCTTCTTCTATTAGCCGTCATTTCAGTAGTCACCCCCTTTCTAGCCATATTATCTTTCACACTATCCATCCATCTGACTTTGCTAGAAGCTAATTAAAATCTTTGGCCACATTTTCTACCAAATCTCATGTAAACTGATAACGTGATATTTTACAGCAGAGTTACTGAAATGTGAATTTGACAAGCTTCAAAAACAAGGAGAAAGATCTGATTTGTAGTCAAATCCTTATTCTTCTTCTCTTCGTGTGGTTAGGGAATAACCTGGTGTCAGAGTTTATGCCGCCCATGGGCCTCTGACTTGGCTTCACATGCCGTTGAGAAATATCCCTCAGGCGTGCCGGTTTCCTCACGATGTCTTCCTTCACCGTTTTTAAGCAAGTGATTATACAATACGCACATAAATCCGGAAAGTCAGAGGTGCGTGCCTTGCGTTCGATCTAAAGACCCACCAGGCTATCACTGCTTAATCCTTATTGATCAAGGACATAGGATGAAGTAGCTACAAGAAATTTAACTTACCCTCAGGACAGGGTCATATTCGAAGCCTTCAGCGCAGAACAGATGCAATGCTAGACCACCAGTACACCTGTAGAACGCGTCACACCTCTCCGGGTCTGCCACATTGCCGAACTCTCCTGCAGAACATATGGCAGGTGTGGTTGCCGCTACTTGCTCCGTGGTTGGTTGGGAGGTCGAAGGAATCTCAGTTTGGGTGCTGTTGCCCAACGTGCAGCCACCTTCGGCTATTACAACACAGCTCTGGAAAAGATGGAAAAATAATTAAGAATTATATTGTAGTATTGTTCTGCGGGGGGAAGAAAGTCATGTCGCTAGCAGAGTGATATGAATGTGGATGGATATATAAGGTTAGTCGGAAAGGGAGTACTAAACCGCGGTCTACTTAATGTATCACTGTTGATTGTTTTAAAAAACGGGTTAAAATTTCAAAATTCGAAAAAAAAAATATTCATGCAAAATGATTTTTATTTTAGTTTTTTCTCAAATTCTACTTCCCTGCTTTAGTTATGAATTCAGGAAATGGGGCTTCTAATCCGTGACCCCAAATATGACCTAAAATGTAAACGCAGCTGATCATAGCTGAGAATAGATAGAATTTAGCGTATTTTTTATGAAATCTTTGAACAGCTATTTCTCTTAAAGTAATAACTTTTTGGGAAGTAACAGTTGTAGACGAATGTTATCCATTATTATGGGTACTCTAATACCTTACGGCTTAGTCTTTCCGACTAAACTCGTATAAGAAGAGGTAGGCAAAAGAAAAGATGAACGGGTTGTATGAAGGATGATATGGGTAAGAAAGGAGTGAGTACTGAGATGACGGCTGATAGAGGAGAATGAAAGAGAAATACATGTTGTGCCGACCACACCTAGTGTGGGATAAGAGCTGGGAGTTGATGACGATGGTTATAGTATTGTTCTCAATGTTTTTATGGCTCATCGCATCAGCTTGCTAAGGTCCACTGCTAAACATGGGTGTCATAATCACCTCTAAAATGAATGGTTACAGTAGATATTGCCATAATCACGATGCTTGATATATGGATTGATGATCGCGGTTTGTTTAGCAGACAAAAGGACATAATATCACACTCATTGTCTGGACATAATACCATAGGCGCCTTCTATGATACCCAGACGAGGAGAGGAACCTGGCGGGGTTGCGGCGCATGCAGTAACCCTCGCGTCCCCGGCCACAGGCCAGGAGAAGGAACACCGTGGGTTTTTAGGGGGACTTTCCCCGGGTGGAGGGTATCCAAAATTTTCCCACAAGAAAAGGGGGTGTGGGAGGGTGGCTTTTCTTTACTAGAACATATTCAAAACGTTTTCATGGTTCTTCTTTAAAACATTTTTTCCTAAGATTTAATTTCTTAAAATAAACTTTACTTACTTCTGTAACTGGATCGAACTCGAACCCTTCAATACAGAACAGCTGCATCGGTATACCACTTTTGCATATATAGAACGCATCGCAACGCTCCGGATCGGCCACATTGCCATATTGTTCCGTTACACAGATTGGCGGTAAAGTCGTACTTTCTGAAGTCGATGCCACAATTTCCGTAGTCGTTTCTTCCCTTTCTGAAGTCGGTATGACACTTTCCGTAGTCGTTACCACACTATCTGAAGTCGTTTGAACGCTTTCTGAAGTCGTGCTTGCTAGCGTTGTTGTTTGGACGCTTTCTGAAGTCGTTTGAATGATTTCTGAAGTCGTTTGAATGCTTTCTGTAGTCGTTTGAACGATTTCTGAAGTCGGTATGACACTTTCCGTAGTCGTTTCCACACTTCCTGAAGTCGTTTGAATGCTTTCCAAAGTGGTGCTTGCTAGCGTTGTCGTTTGGACAATTTCAGTAGTAGTTTCGGAGTCGCTGGTTGAAGGGACGCCTGCTGTTGTCGTGTCTAAGCCTTCTCCGTCGACGGTTACAGTTGTTGCGGCACTTCCAGTAGTATGAGTTGCCTCTGTTGTAGTTTGGACAATTTCAGTTGTTGTAGTTAGATCTGCATCTCCTTTGACAGTTGTTGGAACGTTTGTCAAAGTGGTATCTGGTACTTTCGTAGTTGTTATTTGTGCTTCTGTCGTCGTTTCTACGTCTGGAGTGTTTTCTGTACTTGATCCGAGAGTACAACCACCTTCTGCTATTTCAACGCAAGCCTGAAATTAATAGAATTTTTAGAAACCTATACTATAATATTATAAAGCTGAAGAGTTTGTTTGTTTGAACGCGCTAATCTCAGGAACCACTGGTTGGAATTGAAAAAATATTTTTGTGTTGGATAGTCCACATATCGAGGAAGGTTATAAACTATATAAAATCACGCTACGATCAATAGAAGCGGAGCATAAATTAAAAATGTTCCAAAAATGGGAAAAATGTCCACCCGTGCAAAGCCGGGACGGGCCGCTAGTGTAATGATACTCGTAAAAGCTCAGATTCAAATTGTAATGGCAAGCAAAAAGAGAGACTACTCTCTCTCTCTCTGTTATTGAAAATCATATCAAAGAAAACATGAGAACAAAAAGGCCGTACTAATTTTATTCTTCTTCCACTATTCTCAGGCATATCATTATCTATCACTATAACTATTGCAAATCCTTTAGGGGATGAATTAAGAATAAAATTCTCCGCCGTCGCTGAGCAAGCAGGTCGTAAGAAGCAACGAACCTGTCAGCCTGTCACCATAATTTTCCCAAAAAATGGCAACAGGCTGGTCACCTATTACATGGGACTTAATACCAGAGGCTAAACGTGGGTGTACAAACTTCTGTTATAGGAGAACACCTTAGCTTACCCCTTTGGGTATTACAGGCGGCATTATATCATGTATCGTTAAATCGTTCTAGCCTTTTCCCAACTATGTTGGGGTCAGCTTCCAGTCTAACCAGATACGGCTGAATACCAGTATTTTACACGCAGCGACTGCCATCAGACCTCCGCAACCCAGTTACTGGGTAATGCCGATATCAGACTCAGACTTTAGGGCTTCTGACTATCCGTAACGACTGTAATCGGTATTCGTATGACACCCGGGAACGACGGTTTTACGTGCTCTCCGAGGCACTGAGGGGTCTCAATGTATAACGAACGGTCACCGATCCACGGACCAACCGCGGCAAGCGTAGCTTAACCTTGCTAATCATATGATTCGCACGGTTGTTACGAGCCCTTCATATCACTAAATAACTCAATTTTAACTTACCCTTGTCACTGGATCAAATTCGAATCCTTCGCTACAGACCAGTGGTATTGCAACACCGCCAGTGCACATAAAGAACGCAGAACACTGAGTTGGATGCGGCACATTTCCGAACACACCAACAGGACATGATGGTGGAGCTGCCGTAGTTAATTCACCACTTTCCGTAGTCGTGATTGACGATTCTGAAGTCGTAAGTACTACTTCTGTAGTCGGATTACTTTCCGAAGTCGTGGTGATAGGTTTTGACGTCGTTTGTGGTGAATCTGTTGTTGTATGTAGAACAGTGGTTGTCTCTACAGCATCAGTTGCATCAGACGCTTGGGTAGTTGTTTCTACTGGTCGTTGAGTTGTTTCCTGCGGTTTTGAAGTAGTGTGCGGTAAAGGTATTACTACGGTAAACTCTGGTTCTTCTGTTGTTGTTTCAGGAGCTGTGGTAGTTTGCGGTAGTGCAGTCGTTTGTGGTGAAGCTGTTGTTGTATGTGGAGACTCTGTTGTTGTTATCGCTTCAGTATTAGCAGATCCTTGCGTAGTCGTTTCAGGACGTGAAGTTGTTTCCAAAGGTGCCGACGTCGTGTCTGTTTCTTCTGAAGAATAATCATAAGTGGAATCTGGACCCTGTGTTGTCACTGATGGAGCTGAAGTAGTGATTGCTTCTATTGAATCCAGATCGTCTTCTGTCGTGGTTCCAGTGTTTGATCCATGAGTGCAGCCATCTTCTGTTATCAAAACGCATGCCTAAAAGAAATAAGTACTAGTTAATATCAACGATGTCATTTTTTACGTTATTTCTATTATCAAGAGATTTTTTAAATATTTTTATATCGGGTGTAAAAATATCCTTAACGAAGCCGAGAGCCACGTTTTCTCTTCATCATTGCGATGATTTTTTGGTATTGGGCCATACCTGGGAACCGACTGGTTATGGAGATATTGAAGGTCACAGTCACCATATTTTTGTACGTTTTTCACGAAAATAAAATTTAAATGTTATTACTAAACATTCTTCTATACAAACATTATCAACATATTTGAAATGTAGGTACAGTCTGCTGCGCGCGCGCTTCCATTACGCGATATCATTAAAAACTGTTTTGTATTACCAAAAAATAAAAGTCGTTTCCCAGCAATTATTTTTGCTGTATGTTACTTAGATATATGATGGAATCAGGCGTTACTTTGCGGAAATCCATGATCTATAAATATACAATAAAATATTTAGTGTTAATTCCGCGAAAAAACAGTTGATCAAGCCTGAATGCAGTATGCAGCACCGCCCTCCCGCCCGCAAATATATGCAAATGCAGAAGGTGCGATTAATAATTTGTTTTGCTTGTGTGTTGCATGTTATTAATCGCACCTTCTGCATTTGCATATATTTGCGGGCGGGAGGGCGGTGCTGCATACTGCATTCAGGCTTGATCAACTGTTTTTTCGCGGAATTAACACTAAATATTTTATTGTATATTTATAGTGTATGTTACTTAGTTTTATGTACAGTATGCGTAGACTTCGGCTTCGTTAAGGCTATTTTTACACTCTGTACGTTTTCATAAAAAAATAATAGATTTCTATGATGTCTCCCACTCCTATGAGTCTGTTGATTTTGTGGTGAATATTTGGATTTACTAGTGCACCATAGGATTTACCATTGATCACGCTTTACAGTAACATAACAAGGATTAAATATTTATCACCGCCTCCTTGTCTACTAGTGGCAAGCTCGACTGTTGAGCATGGAGCCCTGGGTTTGATCCCCAGGTCGGGAATTTTTTAATGGGATTTTCCATTAGGAATTTCTTAGTAGCAGCCGGGAGTCTGGAATTGTGCCTGTTCAGTGGCAATAAGCTCGCCCCCTATTACGTGGGACTTAAACAAATTAGTTGTAACTTGTAATAAATAAATAAAAAATATAAAAATAACTCGAGGGTGTACTAAAACTCCTCTGCCGTACCCTTCGAGGTTACGTCTAATCATCAAATCAAAATTACTAACCTTAGATACCGGATCAAACTCCAATCCTTCCCCACATAACAATGGTATTGCTGTATTACCAACACACATGTAGAAGGCATCACATCTATCTGGATGTGGCACATTGCCGTACACTCCCAGAGGACATAATGGGGCTGCTGTAGTACCCGAAGTACTTTCTGTAGTCCCCTCCGTTGGTTTCAAGGTCGTTTCGCTTGGTTTCAAAGTCGTAACTGGCGTTTCAGTTGTCGTCTCAGCTGGTTTCAAAGTCGTTATTGCCGGTTCTGTTGTCGTAACTGGGGTTTCAGTTGTCGTATCAACTGGTTTTGAAGTCGTCTGTGCCGGTTCTACAGTCGTAACAGTCGATTCTGACGTCGTGGTTACATCTGGAATCGTGTTTGGAGATGCTGTTGTTGTATTTGGAACTTCGGTGACGTCAACATCATCTGCAGGAGTTGTTCCAGCGCTGAGTGTGCATCCTCCTTCGGCTATCACGACGCAAGTCTGAGAACATTATAAAAATATGTTTTAATTAGTATTTCTAACCTTACCTTGCTTTTCCATAGAAGCTATTTTAGCTAATTTGGATCCTTAAAATAGGCTTCTTCTTAGACCACTGTATTCACCGCCTGAAGTATGAGAGCGGCAGGAGGGGGGTGCTAAACAATAGATGCGCTCTGTCAGTTTGCTTTGCCTTTATCTACCGCGCGCACCCCCCTCTTGCCGCTTCCATACACAGGAGATGAGTAGCACTTGCGCGCGGACTATAAGATATACTATGACCATTATGATAATATAAAGTAAGTTTGTGCAGTCACGGGTCTAATTAATAGTTTAAAATAAAGCTGTTAAGACCCCCCGCGCACTAGGCAGCCAGTCAAACATATGACGGTGTATGGGAGCCCGCGCACTAAGCAGCCATGAACTCCCGGCTGCGGCAGCCAGTAGAACGCGCCCGATTGCACGGCAGCCAATTGGCCGCGCGCAGCCAGAGCCAGTGTAGGCGAATCTATGTGGCTGCCGTCAGTCCCCGCGCACCTGTCGTAGCAGCCAGACGTATTTTGTCCATATCGCTCGACGAAAGGGCCGAACTGGCCGTCAATTGGCTGCTATAACTGGTTTCTCAAATATTTTGGCTGCCGCAGCCTGGCTGCGCAGCCAGGCTGCCTAGTGCGCGGGTGGCCTAAGAGATGTATTATTTATGAAGTCTATGGATTATTCTAGGCTTTTAAAGAGCCTAACTCTTTGCCAATGCCAAAAATATCTTTAGATGATAAATTATAATTCTCACCTTCAGCTCAGGATCAAATTCTAATCCTTGACCACAGGACAGCGGTATCGCAGTTCCGCCTGTACACAGGTAAAACGCGTCACACCTATCAGGGTGGGGCATGTTACCGAATACACCAATAGGACATATTGGTTCCGGTGATGTCACCTCATCACTTTCAGTGGTCGTCACAACTGGTGCTGTTGTCGTTTCAACTGGTGCTGTTGTCGTCACAACTGGTGCTGTTGTCGTCACAACTGGTGATGCTGTTGTCACAACCGGTGTTGTTGTCGTCACAACTGGTGCTGTTGTCGTCACAACTGGTGATGCTGTTGTCACAACCGGTGTTGTTGTCGTTTCAACTGGTGCTATTGTCGTCACAACTGGTGCTGTTGTAGTCACAACTGGTGCTGTTGTAGTCACAACTGGTGTTGTTGTCGTTTCAACAGGTGCTGTTGTCGTCACAACTGGTGCTGTTGTTGTCGCAACTGGTGTTGTTGTCGTTTCAACTGGTGCTGTTGTCGTGACAACTGGTGTTGTTGTCGTTTCAACTGGTGCTGCTGTCGTTTCAGCTGAAGCTGTTGTTGCTTCAGCTGGAGCTGTTGTCGCTTCAACTGGTGCTGTTGTCGTTTCAGTTGGATCTGTTGTTGTTTCAACTGGTGCTGTTGTCGTTCCAACTGGTGCTGTTGTTGTCACAACTGGTGCTGTTGTCGCTTCAACCGGTACTGTTGTCGTTTCAACTGGTACTGTTGTCGTTCCAACTGGTGTTATAGTCGTTTCAACTGGTTTGGAAGTCGTCTCGTATCTTTCCGTAGTCGGATAACTTGGAGCAGTTTCTGGAGACGCGACTGTTGTTTCTGATGTCTGTGTTGGTGTAGATTGTGAAGTTGTGTGTCCACCATCCGTGGTTCCAGAACTTGATCCGTGTGTACAACCACCTTCAGCTATCACGACGCAACCCTAGATCAAAAACGAAAGTATTTTGAAAATCTAGTCAAAATGCATACGCACTTGAAAATTATTTTCTCATAAATGTTTGGTGGACCTGCGAATCGGAATTAGGGCTTTTGGGGATTTCAGATCCATTTCATGCCTTTGTATATGACTTATTGGAAAAGTTTAGTGTCTAACACAGAAACTGTTTACAGGATCCGTTTTAACGGATTCATTTTTATTTTGGTCATGGCGCCTGTAGTTGTATGAGCGAGTTCACATACACGACAGTATTCCGAATCCAGTTAAAAATACTGGATCCGTTATTTTTATCGTATCCTGTCTGTCAGATGCGACGCAGTTGCCATTTGTTTAACTGATTCGTCGGTACAGATGGGAACAACACATCCAGTACCGACGGATCCGTTAAAACGGATTCGCTGTGTGAACGGGCGGTAATATTAATATTACCCGTTCACACACCGGATCCCACACAAAAAAGGTAAAGAAGAAGACATACTGCACCGACCCCGAATAAGTTGGGATAAGAGCAGTAGGATGATGATGAAAACATAACATCACGCCTGTATTCGCCGAAAGGTTGGGCAGAGGTGTACAGGTAACACCCTCATTTCGCCGTTATGTTTAAGTCCCATGTAATAGGGGGCGAGCCTAATGCCATCAACCTGGCACAAATCCAAACTCCGGGTTGCTACTAAGAAATTCCACACGGAAAAACCCAATTTAACTTTGCTCGACCTGGTGATCGAACCCAGGACCTCACCTCAGTAGTCGCGCTTGCCACCACTAGACCAACGAGACTGTTTAAAAATAATTGGACATAGATACTTTTTAGAACAGTTTCCAACGTCTAACTCCACACATAAAAAAGGATCTAAGCCTTGTTTAGTTTATACACCTGTTAAACAGGATTTTGTGGTAAAGCAGTATAATTTTCGAGGATAACAAACATTACGGTTTAGATCATTCCACTTACCCGGGTCTCTGGATCGAATTCAAGGCCTTCCCCACAATACAACAGTATGGCATTACCAGCCGCGCACATGTAGAACGCATCACACCTGTCTGGATGGGGCACATTGCCAAACACGCCCACAGAACATATTGGGACTGCTGTGGTTGTCTCATCACTCTCCGTAGTCGTAACTACTGACGCAGATTCAGTAGTTGTATGAGAAGCTCCTACAGTCGTTTCAGAAGATACTGGACTGGTGGCCGGTTGTGTTGGTGTGTGTGGTGAAGTTGTGTCTTCAGGAACATGAGTTGTTCCAGTGCTTGGGCCTAGGGTACAGCCACCTTCAGCTATCACGACGCAAGCCTAGAAAATAATTATTTCGTTAAAAATATCATCGATGGTATACACAAATGGATCTAGATCGTATCAATTGATCAGATTAATCATAGAAAAGAGAGGGGCTTGTGGCTAATTGCCAACAGCCCGGATCATATGATTTGCAAGGTTAAGCTACGCTTGCCGCGGTCAGTCTGTGGATGGATGACCATTCCTTATACATCGAGATCTGTGTCTCGGAGAGTATGTTAAACAGTCGGCCCCAGGTGTCATACCAATACCTATGACAGTCGTTACGGGTAGTCAGAAGCCCGAAAGTCTGACAACCGGCCTAACCTTAGGATATCGGCATTGGCCAGGTAGTTGCGGAAGTCTGATGGCCAGTCACTCCGTATAAAATACTGGTATTCCGCCACATCTGGTTAGACTGGAAGCTGATCCCAACGTAGTTGGGAAAACGCTAGGTAGAACACATGGGCATCTTACAGATATACTAACAATAGCGTCTTCCATCAATATTGACGTCTTTAACCAAACTCACGTAACGTTGATGGTCTAAGGATGATTCAAGTAATATTTTGTTTTCTTTTTGTTGATTTACATTTTAGTCGCAGTAGTTTAATACCCTAGTTATCCTCATTACTTTTATCTTTGATGATTAGTTCAGCTCATGTACCATTGTTGGTTTCCGTACTACTGCTCCGCAGATAGAGGTGAGCGACTGTCAGCCGTGAAAAACTGTCAGTTTTTCGTGACTGACGGTTGTTTGGTTTGGTGGAGTGGTACTTGTATTATTATTATTGTGATTATGGGCTTTTCATATTACACCCAGAATATTATTTTTTTATCGCATAGCCATTTAATTGCAAGTGCTATGTACGCCGTTCTTGTCATGTACATCAGACAAAATGCTTCTTATCAATTTTTTTTTACTTTGTTAAATGTATGTGATGTGGCAATACTTAAATAAATAAACTCAACTTAGCAAAGCGGAGAATATATATTTCAAATTAATGCCTTACCCTGGTTTCAGGATTGAACTCAAGTCCTTCCCCGCAATACAACAGTATTGCATTTCCAGCTGCACACATATAGAAGGCATCACATCTGTCTGGGTGAGGAATATTTCCAAACACTCCAAGTGGACATAATGGTGCAGTCGTAGTTGTCTCATATGGATTCCAAGTTGTAGTCACTGCTGGTGCTGCAGTTGTTTCAAGGATATTTGGAGTAGAACCTGATGAAAGTGTGCAACCGCCTTCAGCTATTTCCACACAGCCCTGTAAAGAATATTTCGTTTTTAAATCAATACTAGTTGAACATGGCCACATACATACATTTTATCAAGCAGGTATTATAAGAAACTAGCGACCCGTCCCAGCTTCGCACGGGTGTAATGTAGATTCTAATGTGGGGCATATAAACCTTCCTCTTGAATCACTCTATTGCTGAAAACTGCATTAAAATCCGTTGTGTAGTTTAAAAGATCTAAGCGTACAGACAGCGGGAGCGACTTTGTTTTATACTATGTAAAGAAGATGGTTAACATGAAGTAAGGGTATTAACACCACGCCTGTATTCTCCGAAGGGTTGGGTAGAGGTATATGTAACACCCTCATTTCGCCGTTATGTTTAAGTCTCATGGGGGCGATCCTATTGTCACCAACTAGTCACAAATCCAAACTAAAGGCTGCTAATGAGGAACTCCACACGGAAAAACCCAATAACATTTGCCCGACCTGGGGATTGAACCCAGGACCTCACGATCAGCAGTCGCGCTTGCCACCACTAGACTAACGAGGCAGTTCGTTTTTTTAATCCGAAGGGTATGGATTAAGAATACATTTCCCCTCCGTCGCCGAGCAAAGTCTAGGTGAAAGTTGCGCAAGTTGTAAGAGGCGATGACCTTGGCATCACCGAAAAATGGCAATAAACTCGCCATCTACTACATGGAACTCAATACCACAGGTGAAACATGGGTGTAGAACCTCCTGTAATAGGAGGACACCTTTGTTTACCCTGTCAGAGATTACACGCTTGAGTATATGTATGTAACTACATTCTACAAAATCTCTTCTAAGAATGACATTAGACTGATGGCAGTCACTCTGCGTAAAGCTTTTTCGCTTGGTGGTAGGATCTATACGGTCCACCTGGCTAGCTACCACCTGAACATTAAAGTCAAGCAGTGTTACTGTGTTCCGTCGTGTGTATGTCAGAACCAGAAGGGTTAGGGGAATCTCTCTATATGTCTGTTTCTTGGATTCGTGTGTTCCATCTTAGACCCTGTCTGCGCTTACCATCAGGTGAGACTAGGACCAAACGCGACCAAGTCAAGAATAAAAAAAAGTCATCGTGACTTTTGCATCAGGCAAAAAGTAGAACAGTTTTAGTAGAACAAGTTTGGTTTTAAAGGTTACAAATGAACTTACCCTCGCATCGAGATCAAACTCGTACCCCTCACTACAGAACAGCGGTATGGCAGTACCACCAGTGCACAAAAAGAATGCATCACACAGATATGGGTGAGGCACATTACCAAACACTCCTATAGGACATATATCTGGCGCTGTTGTTGTTTGTGGCAATTCCGTTGTTGGTGCTACAGTTTCTAAACTAACTGTTGTTTCTTTTGACGATTCTGTAGTAGTTTGCAATGGTTTATCTGTTTCATGTGACGAATCTGTGTATAATGAATCTTCTGTAGTAGACTGAGATGGTTCATCAGTAGTTTCTGTGTAGTCAATTGTCGTTAATGATGGATCAATTGTAGTTACTGGTAAATCTGTAGTCTCTTCTGAATAGTCAGTTGTTGTTGATTCGTGTGTAGTTGCTTCTGTATAGTCAACTGTTGTTGTTTCATCGGTGTAGTCATTTGATGTTGTTTCTTCGGTGTAGTCAACTGTTGATATTTCAGGATTATAGGTAGTTATGGTTGGAGACTCTGTCGTGTATGGTAGATCTGTAGTTTCTGCTGAAGATTCAGTGGTTGTGTCGATATAATCAACTGTAGTCAGGCCTGGATCTAGTGTAGTTTGTGGTGAATCTGTACTTTCATATGAATCAGTAGTATCAGTACTTTCTTCTGATGCACCAGTAGTTGCGTATTCTGTAGTTGAATATAATTCAGTTGTTGAATAATCCATAGTTGTAGATTCAGAATCTGGTTCTTCTGTAGTGTGGTCTGTTGTCCATGATTCTGTAGTAGAAGGCACATCTGTTGATTCCTCGTCTGACGTCACTCTATGTTCTGTGGTTACTTCATAATCATCGATAATTATGTCATCATCAGTTGTGTGTGAATTTTCCGTTGTTGATTCAGAAATATCTGTACTCGTGTCCCACTCAGTAGTTGTTTGAGAGATAGTTGTTGTTTCTATAGCCGGAGTTGTTTGAGATCCGAGTGTGCAACCTCCTTCAGCAATAGCAACGCAGGTCTGAAAAATATTCAGAATTGTTATCATAATGATACTCACGTTTATAAATCTGATAACAAATTTTCCAAAAAAAAAGATTTTCTTAAGAATTCCTCAAGGATTACCGATTTGATTTTTGTCAAAATTCTAGGAAAATATTGCATTCGATTTTATACGATTCGATTTGTTAAATAATTAATTAATAGTAATTACGAAACAACGCCGTTTTAAGGAAACGGTCAACGAGAAAATCTATATAATTATATAAAAGGAGAAGCTGACTGACTGACTGATCTATCAACGCACAGCCTAAACGGCTGGGGTTAGAAACTTGAAATTTTGACAGTAGGTTCATTTTGTGATGTAAACATACACTTAGAAGGGATTTCCCGAAATTCAACCCCTAAAGGGGTGAAAAAAAAATCACGCAAGTGAAGCTGCGAGCAAAAGCTAGTTACTTATAATGGACGAGGTATAGTAAGATATTTAATTTATTTAAAAAATTATGTAACTGGGGGCGAATCTATTGCCATCAACCGGGCACAAATCCAAACTCCGGGCTGCTACTGAGGAATGTCACACGGAAAGCCCTAATAACACTTTGCCCGACCTAGGGGTCGAACGTAGGACCTCACGATCTAAGTATACAAAGTGTAAAAAGGCCCTTCACCAAGCCGTCAACCATGCATTCAGTACATCAAACTAAGTAACCCTACGCAAAAATTGTCGCTGGGAAACGACTTTTTTTTTGGGTGAAAAATTTAGTTTTACTGTAAAGCTCAATGTAACGCACTCACAACACTGTGCTGCTAGACGCAATGAGTAGTAAACGGGTAATGGAGGTATTTCAAGTACATTTGCAACCTTCAAAACTAGTATTAAAAAAAAAAGTTGTGAAAATGTTGGAACTTTGACCTCCAATATCTCCATAACTAGAAGGTTCCCAGGCATAGTCCAGAACAAAAAAATTATCGCAATGACGTGGAGAATAAGTGCCTTTCGGCTTCGTTAAGGGTCTATTTACTCCGTTTATGTTATCTTTTTATATTAAAATGCAACTTACCCTCAACTCAGGGTCAAATTCGAACCCATCACTACAGAACAGTTGTATTGGACTGCCCGCAGCACACATATAAAATGAGTTGCACAGCTCAGGATGTGGTACATTGCCCCACGCGCCTAGAGGACACAGGTCAGGCGATATTATAGTTGTGTGACTTTCCGTCGTGGTCTGTTCTGTCGGGGATAGAGTTGTTCCAGGACCGAGAGTACAGCCTCCTTCGGCTATTAAAACGCATGACTGAAAACAAATATTAAATAAAAATCATGAGAGCTGTGGTAGTCTAGCGGTTGAAACCATGCCTTCCATGCAGGAGGGTTCGTATTGTTGGTTGTGCCGGAATTTAACTCAGACGCTCCTAAATCAAAAAATCAATAACAAAGTAATAAAAAGTAAATTCAAAAAACTAAAACCCGACTAGAGATAAACTACGATAACATGTCCCGCCCCTCCAAAATTCAAAACGCTTCAATATATTTGTGAAAGTATTTATAAAGCACCACCAATACCCCGAACGCATGTGTGCGTGTTGAGACAGCCGTCAAACAAAAACTACAACTACGTACACACTCTTTCGTAAAGATGTGACTAAACACATTGAAATAGTAATGTGGAGGGGCGGGACATGTTACCGTAGTATATCTCTACTGAAAAATCACATTCAACACGGCATTATTAAAAGTTATTTTTTAGTTCATGACTTTTTGTCCTCTAGAGGGCGCCATATTCAATTTAATGTGACATCACATAGCCTATAACCAGCAGATGATCAAGACACTTCCAAAGATACCTCATTTGTCAAATTATGACAAGTAGTTTAGAAGTTATAAGGGAACAGATGAACATACATACACACAATAATACATATCGGTCAAAATCATAACCCTCCTTTTTGCTTCGCCGTAGTCGAGTAAAAATTGGTATTTTTTACTCACCCTCGTGTCAAGATCGAATTCAAAGCCATCACTACAGAACAGCTGTATCGCAGTGCCACCAGCACACATGAAGAATGAATGACACAGTTCTGGATGTGGTATATTTCCAAACACGCCTAAGGGACATATTTCTGGTTCTGCCGTAGTAGGCACAAGTTCTGTGGTCATATGACTTTGAGTAGTATCCGTGATTGCAACAGTTGTTTTAGTAGATTCTGGTTCAGTTTCAGATACTCCTAAACTCGTTCCAGGACTCTCCGAAGTCGTAGAAGTAATGGGACCGAGTGTGCATCCACCTTCAGCTATTGGTACGCAAGTCTGAAAACAATACGTATTTGAGATTAGAATAAAATATTTTAACAATATGATAGGAGGGGTTCGTGGTGACCAATCGCGCGGAGCATACGATTTGCGAGATTAAGCGGCGCTTGTCGCGGTCAGTCCGTGGATGGGTGACCGTTCGTTACACATCGAGTCCCCTCCGTGCCTCAGAGCACGTTAACCAGTCGGTCCCAAATGTCATACAAATACCTATGACAGTCGTTACGGGAAGTCAGAAATTCTGACAACTGGTCTAACCTTAGAATATCGGCAATGCCCAGTAACTGGGTTGCGGAGGTCTGATTGCAGTCGCTTCGTGTAAAATACTGGTATCCAACCGCATCTGGTTAGACTGGAAGCTGACCACAACATAGTTGGGAAAAGACTAGGCAGAACAGAATATATCATATTTTAACTGCCTCGTTGATCTAGTAGTGGCAAGCGCAACTACTGATCGTAAGGTCCTGGGTGCTATCCCCAAGTCAGCCACAGTGTTATTCAGCTTTTCTGCATGAAATTTCCTAGTGCCCGGTTGATGGCAATAGGCTCGCCCTCTATTACATGGGACTTAAACATAATGGCGAAATGAGAGTGTTACTATACACCTCTGCCCAACCCTTTGGCAAATACAGGCGTGATATTATGTTATGTGTATAAGCCATCCGCGTCGAGTAGAGGTGCCACAAGAAACAACTGAGGTATGATATAAAGAGTTTTTTTATTAATATTGCTCCTCTTTAGGTTTTCTCTGTATCGTGGGTGCTTTTTACAGACACAAATCTTCACATGCACAAACACCCAGACCCGGAACAAATACCTGTAGGCCATACAAATATTTGTTCCGTGCGGAAATCGAATCCTCGACTCGTAGCGCAGAAGCCAATCGCTCAGCAACTGCACCAAACGTGTCGTCAAAGTAGGTTCAGGAATGTAATTTGACAGTTTTTAATATCAATGATGAAAATGAAGAAAAACTTAAGGGCAATACTCACTCCAAGTAGTGGGTCGAACTCGAAATCATTTGCACAGAACAGCAGCACAGGTACACCACTCAGACACATATAATATGAGCTGCACAGTTCTGGATGCGGCACGTTACCAAAAACGCCCAAAGCACATGGATTCGTATCCTTTACTGTGGTCGTTTCAAAACTTTCCGTAGTCGGATGCGTTACTTCCGAAGTCGTCTGTGGTATTTCTGAAGTCGTCACTGGTATTTTCGAAGTCGTTTCTACACTTACAGTTGTTTCTAAGCTTGCAGATGTTTCTGAACTTCCCGCGGTCGTTTCAAAGCTATTTGAAGTTGTAGACGGTACTTCGGAAGTCGTGTCTTTTCCGGGATCTAAAGTCGTTTCCGCCGATTCTGTTGTAGATTTTGGAGTTTCCGTAGTGGTTTCATGGTTTATTGTGGTAGGTTTTGTTTCGGGCACTGTATTGCTGTCCGAAGTCGTCTGCACTTTTTCTGTAGTCGATTGGAAGCTATCAGAAGTCGTTTGGGTGTTACTTGAAGTTGTGCCCGGGCCTAGTGTGCACCCTCCCTCGGCTATTGGAACGCAAGCCTTAAAACAGAAACAATTGATCATTAATGAAATACTATTTACTACAGTGCGATTGTGGTCTTATTGTGGGCTCGTGGTTAATACAACCACGCGGGTCGGTTAAACTGCGCTAATGGCGTTTATTCTGTGGATGGGTGACCGTTCGTGGAGATCCCTTCGTGCCTCGGAGAGCACGTTAAACAGTCGATCCCGGGTGTCATACGAATACCTATGACAGTCGTTACGGGTAGTCAGAAGCCCGAAAGTCTGACAATCGGTCTAAACTTAAAGTATAAGTATAACTTAAAGTATCGGCATTGCCCAGTAACTATGTTGCAGAGGTCTGATGGCAGTCGCTCCGTGTAAAATACTGGTATTCAGCCGCATTTGGTTAGACTGGAAGCTGACCTCAACATAGTTGGGAAAAGGATAGGCAGTTAGAAAGTGCGATTGTTGTCTTATAAGCTACCCTCGTCGAGTGAAGGTGCGATAAGAAGCAACTAAGGTATGATACCCAGAGAATGCAGCAACGTCGTCCTGTCTTCTAATAACAACACACTGCGATCATCAATTATAGCTGACATATCTAAACATATCGTCAGTGGAAAGGAAAAATGCCTAAGCGCCATATCAGGACCAAAATGTGTATATATCATTGGATTGCAATTTTGTTTTGCGTCTTTCTGTATAAGATTCGAGGCAATCTGAGCACTATTTTGGCACTTTATCATTCCGAAAATTTAAGGATTTGAGGTCTTTGATGTCTAAAGCGACGTTTTTGCGTTGTTTTTGAAATAGTCGTGGCTTAAAAGATGATTTCCACCAAACGGCTCGCATCGCATCGGATCGGAAAGGATACGAACGGATGCGGCGACAGCCGATCGCGTCCGGCAGGATGTCAACGCATACGATCGGCTCCGTACTGTCGCTTGTGAACGTATGCGTTTCTGCGCCTAGTCAAATAGTTTCATTCCTACCGTGTTGACAGGCGAACGGAGTCGATCGCGCGTCGCAGCATACTTTCGGCTACGATCGCCTATCGCGGAAGACGTCCGCAGTCAAGCTGCTGTGCGGCTCGGTAATGTAGACTTTAAATACTGTGTAGACGATTTAATATCGTTTAAAGATTGTAATATCCTTTCCGATCCGATGCGATGCGAGCCGTTTAGTGGAAATCATCCCTAAGATATTCATGTTTAGGTTTCGAATGTCTTAAGAAATTTTTCGTTTCAGCATATTTTTTATTTCATTGGCTGTTGGACATATACGTAGCTATCAAAACGTCACTAACCTTCAACTCAGGGTCAAATTCCAGCCCTTGACCGCAGGACAGCGGTATGGCCGTACCAGCAGCACACATATAGAATGAGTCGCACAGAGTCGGGTGTGGTATGTTACCCCAAACTCCTATAGGACACAATTCTATCTCAGCCGTCTCAGTGGTAATTGGTACACCTTCTGTAGTCGTGGCCACAGTGACAGTGGTATCAATAACCGGGTTCTTTGTGGTTGTGGTAATTGAGCCGTGCGTGCAACCTCCTTCGGCGATCGGTACGCAATTCTGAAAAAAAGAATGTAATTGCTATTAGCCACTGAAGATATAGATGTAGTGATAGCCTCGCGGTTAAACGCTTGCCTTCCATGCAGGAGGGGCTGAGTTCAAATCTCATGTCAAGTGCTGATTGGTTGTTAGTATTTTGGTCGACCAATCATATTGGTTGACATGAGATTTGACAATAGATTAAATTTATCAGTCGTTTGATGTGTCAGAACCAAAGTCCCTAGCAAAACTGAATGAGTGGGTCGAGGAACTGCAAGTATACTCCACCAAGAAGAATATAGTCTGCTTAGTTGTAGGCAATAAGATTGACAAGCATATCATTTTGGGACCCAGTGCATAATATCAGCAAGCACATTGGCCACACGCGCGACGGCGCAACGAGTATTCCCAAGGAGGGTTGATATCAGACAGGCGGCCGATCATAAAACAATAAGCCAAAACCTCTAACAACATGGATTTATGAAATACATGTTATGCCGACCCCAGCTAGTGTGGGATAAGGGCAGGAAGAAGAAGAAGAAGTCCTTTAGAAACCGGGGCATATCATACCTTTTCATGATGTTTTTTAAAAATTAAAACCTCATTTACCTTCAATTTAGGATTGAACTCGAATCCATCACTGCAGTACAATTGTATCGCTTGCCCACCAGCGCACATATAAAATGAGTTGCACAGCTCCGGGTGGGGTACATTGCCCCATGTGCCGACGGGACACAGCTCGGTGATCGGGTCTGTTGTTGTGGGCACCGGAGTCGTGGTGGTGGACGCGAATGTGCAACCACCCTCAGCAATTGGTACGCATGTCTGGAAAATTTAGGTTAGGTTTAAAGAACTTTATTTCTCAAGAACATTACAGTTCACTTGTGAGCATAGTAGTACGTATACAATATTTCGATATAACAATAGTTCGACCGCAGGTATATATAGGTATATAGGTAGCTAATGACTCGGAAAAGGGATGGCAGTCATTAATGTAAAGTATTTTTTTATTATTTTTGATATTAATTTTTTTTTGTTTTTTTTTTCATATTATCATTTTTTTTGTTTTTTATTTTTTTTATTTAATGTTTATTTTTTTTTGTTAATTAATTCTTGTAATTTGAAATACTTAGGACGCGTTCCCATTATGTTGTGACGATTAATTTATCGTTGGACGACTGTCGTCTCTAGCTGTCCCATTATAACGACTATTTGTCGTCAATTTTTTTTATCGTTTGTCGATTATCGTATCTAGCTGTTCCCATTGGATCACGATTCACGGTAGTCGCTTTGTCGTTTGCACATCAGTAGCAAGCTACAAGACGAGACGATATTTTTATCGTGGCCACGACAGATAGTCGTAACAACGACACATGATTTGCCGTCACGATGTCGTGACGTTTTCTTATCGTTTTACAACTATCGTGCTAGCCGTTCCTATTGACTTGACAATCTTTCGTCACTGCAAAAACAAGTATTGAACGACAGTTAATCGTGTCGTCTTATATGTGAACACCTCCATTTAAATATATAAGCCATGACACTTAAAACTACACGACTATCGTCTGTCGTCACGACAAAGTGGGAACGCGCCGTGATAGAGCGTGCATACATTGACTTGCACGTTGTAAACACTATTACGTAGACACTTCAAGTAGTACTTTGTACGTTTAGGTATCGGTCGAAAGAAACGGTGTACTGTTCGTCACGTGGTTCCAAAGCAACGTTAGTGGTACACGTACTTGATAATTTTCACTAGCAAGTCTAGCCCTACCCATAATCTATACTAATATTATAAAGCTGAAGAGTTTGTTTGTTTGAACGCGCTAATCTCAGGAACTACTGGTTGGAATTGAAAAAATATTTTTGTGTTGGATAGTCCATTTATCTAGGAAGGTTATAGGCTATATAACATCACGCTACGACCAATAGGAGCGGGGTATAAATGAAAAATGTTGCAAAAACGGGAAAAATTTCCACCCGTGCGAAGCCGGGACGGGCCGCTAGTACAACAATAAATAAATAAAAATAAATATTATTAGGAATAAGTTAGTAACAATTTAGTGCTATTAAATAATGTTAGTTTTTTACATTATTAAACCCAAAGCCACTTCCACCAATAAGGTTCTGTTTTTTCGAAATAGGCTTCTGTCTGAGCTTCACAAACTGTGGGAGGCTAGATTTCAACAGCGCACAGAACTGTCAGTGCGCTTCTAACTAAGCATTAAAATAGTCGTACATAAGATTTATTAGCAAAGTAGACGTTCTAACACATAACATCACGCCATGTATTCCTTGAACGGTTCGGCAGAGGTGTTCTTTAGTACACCCTCGTTTCGCCAGTTCTGTTTAAGTCCCATGTAATAGGGGACAAGCCTATCGCCACTAACCGGGCGCAAATCCGGGGTACTACTGAGAAATATTATTGAACAAAACTTATTATAGTGTTAAAGAATTTATAGACGACAAGATAATATAAAATAGGTGACATTTTTGTAATTATATAAAATTGTGTGTATTAATTTATGTAATATCATTTTAACTATTATTAACTTCATTTAAATTTGCACGCCGCATAATATGGCAGAATATGTCGGAATTTATAACACTGCAAGATCACTGTACATACCATGTTCTAGCAAATAAACGATTTGAAATGAATTGAATTGAAAATTCCCAATGGAAAAATCAAATAAAACTACCCGACCTGAAGATCGAACCCAGAACCCCATGCTCTGAAATAACTAAGATGCAGGGAAACGATAAAATAAACAATAATTCCGTAAACTTTCACTCACCGCTTGCACAGGATCGAACTCGAATCCGTCGCTACAGAATAGCTGTATCGCATTACCAGCTGCGCACATATAAAATGAGTTGCACAGAGTCGGGTGTGGTCTGTTACCCCACACGCCAATTGGGCACAGGTCGGGATTAGTACCAGACTCTGTGGTCGTATGGGAACCGTCTGGGGTCGTGTGAGAAATATCTAAGGTCGATTGGTAGGATTCTGTGGTGGTACCAGTCCATGGAGTAGAAGTGATTGCGCCTAAAGTACATCCACCTTCTTCGATAGGAATGCAAGTCTGAAAAGATACGAAAAAAATATAAAATATAAAAATAAGAAGTTGCACAACCACACAGAATCTACGATTTGAAAGGTTAAGCTGCGCTTGCCGCGGGATGGGTGTCCATTCGTTACACACCAGGACCCCTCCGTGCCTCGGAGAGAACGTTAAACCCTTGCTTCCCGGTAGAGCTGTGTTACAATTTTGGTGTACAATAAAGTATATTCTATTCTATTCTATCATACGAATACCTATGACAGGCGTTACGGGAAGTCAGAAGGCCGAAAATCTGACAACTGGTCTAACCTTAAGATATCAGCATTGCTCAGTTACTGGGTTGCGGAGGTCTGATAGAAGCTGACCCCAACATAGTTGAGGAATGCCAAGGCATACATCATCAAAGAAAAAGTAGGTAGAGAACGCCCTAGAAGGCCATACATCGATGTTATTGGTGATGTTCTTCACAAAGGACAGGTGCGTAGTACACACAGTCGGCACACGTGTATGACAAGATGTATGAATGTGGACGAAGTGAAAGGAGTATGTAAGGGTCGTAGCATGTGACGATCTGATAGATTCTGCCACGGGAAAAAGGCGTGAGTTTATGTTCGTTCTTCCTAGCCTTTTCCCAACTATGTTGGGGTCAGCTTCCAGTCTAACCAGATACGGCTGAATACTAGTATTTTACACGCAGCGACTGCCATCAGACCTCTGCAACCCAGTTACTGGGCAATGCCGATATTCTAAAGTTAGACCGGTTGTCAGACTTTCGGGCTTCTGACTACCCGTAACGACTGTCATAAGTATTCGTATGACACCCGGGACCGACGGTTTAACGTGTTCTCCGAGGCACGGAGAGGTCTCGATGTGTAACGAATGGTCGCCCATCCATGGACTGGCAAGCGCAGCTTAACCTTGCAAATCATATGACCCGCGTGGTTGTATTAGCCACGAGCGACTTCAAGCGTGAGTTTTGATTTGTATGTAGAGATAAACTACGATAACATGTCCCGCCCCTCCAAAGTACTATTTTCAATGTGTTTAGTCACATCTTTACGAAAGAGTGTGTACGTAGTTGTAGTTTTTGTTTGACGGCTGTCTCAACACGCACACATGCGTTGGGAGTATTGGTGGTGCTTTATAAATACTTTCACAAATACATTGAAGCGTTTTGAATTTTGGAGGGGCGGGACATGTTATCGTAGTTTATCTCTAAACTACTTAAGTTCACTTACTTTAAGGTCAGGTTCAAACTCGTATCCAGTTGCGCAGTGCAACTCCACAGCCATTCCATTTACACATAGGAAGAATGAGTTGCACAATTCTGGGTGGGGCACATTGCCATAAGTTCCTGGAGGGCAGGGATCAAACATTTGCGTCGTCGGATGCTCTGTTGTTGAAGTTGATTGAGAGCCTGTCGTTGTATCTTCTACTGTAGTATAGTCATTATCTGTTGTCGCATAATCGGGATCTGTCGTATTTGGGATCTCGGTTGTTAAGTCTGTATAAGATTCTGTTGTTGACGGATCAGTTCTTCCTGGTTCATCTGTTGTAGAATAATCTGTCGTTGACGGGATATTTGTTGAAGAATATTCTGTTGACGATGGTAATGTTGTAGACTCAAGTGCAGAATCTGTTGTGGAGTCATAATCGGTAGAAATTTCTGTTGTTGAAGGGTCATTAGTCGTATAATCTTCTGTTGTAGGCTCGAATGTCGTAGGATAATCTGTTGTTGAATAATCTGTTGTCGGCTCGAATGTCGTAGGGTAATCCGTGGTTGGATGCTCTGTTGTAGGCTCGAATGTAGTAGGATAATCTGCTGTTGAAGATTCTGTAGTAAAGTTTTCCGTTGTAGATGTACTATCGTAATCTGTCGTAGAATAGTCCGTGGATGGGCCATAAGTTGTAGAATAATCTGTCGTGTCATATTCTGTTGTCGAATAATCTGTTGTAGTATAATCAGTCGTCGTTGAATATTCTGTTGTTGCCGGATGTGTTGTAGGATATTCTGTTGCATCAGATTGTCTTGTAGTCAAATCATTTGTTGTTGAATAAGCAGTTGAGGTAGATGGTTCAAATGTTGTTGGCTTTACTGTTGTCGTATGAACTGGAGTTATCGTTGTCGGTGCTCCTGTTGTAGGCACTTGCGTAGTCGTGGGTGCCTCAGTGGTTGTAGGATTCTGTGTTGTTGTTGTAGGATCTTCTGTTGTTGGCAACGCTGTTGTTGTAGGACCATCTGTCGTAGCAGGTGAGAATGTTGACTCTTGAGTTACTGTTGTAAAAGGTAACCCCGTTGTCGTAGGTACATCTGTCGTATATGGCGTCTCTGTTGTAGAAGGTACATCTGTCGTCGGGTTATTTGTTGTAGATGGCACTTCTGTCGTAGGCTCACTTGTCGTAGTAGGACCTTGTGTCGTAGGTATTACTGTAGTTTCAGGATTTTCTGTTGTTGCTGCCTCTGTTGTAGTAGGTAATTCTGTCGTCGGTATGTATGTCGTAGTGGGATCCTTAGTTGTTGTAGAAGCTTGTGTTGTTGGCACCATTGTTGTTGCAGGATCCTCTGTTGTTGTAGGGTCATGAGTTGTCGGTACTTCTGTTGTAATAGGCCCTGTCGTGGGCAAATTCGTCGTACTGGGGGCCTGAGTTGTCGTAGGATTCTGTGTTGCCGGTTCTTCTGTTGTGGGCAAGTATGTAGTAGTTGGTATTTGCGTAGGTCTTACTGTTGTTGTAGGATCATATGTCGTAGTAGGTACCTGGATTGTAGTAAGTACATCTGTTGTAGGCATGTTTGTCGTAGTTGGATTATTTGTAGTAGAAGGTACCTTTGTCGTAGTGAAACCCTCAGTTGTTGTTTCAGGATCCTCTGTTGTTTCAGGATCCTCTGTTGTTTCAGGATCATCCGTTGTTGCAGGGTCCTCTGTTGTTTCAGGATAATCTGTTGTTGCAGGGTTCTCTGTTGTTGCAGGGTCCTCTGTAGTTGAGGGGTCCTCTGTTGTTGCAGGACTTTGCGTTAATGGTTCTTCGGTCGTGGGCAAATATGTTGTAGTTGGTACTTGCGTAGATCTCACTGTTGTTGTAGGATTATATGTCGTAGAAGGTACCTGTGTTGTAGTAAAAACATCTGTTGTAGGCATGTTAGTTGTAGTGGGACTGTGAGTTGTCGGAATTCCTGTTGTCGTAGGCACATATGTCGTACTAGGATCTTGTGTTGTTGGTGATTCTGATGTAGTGGGCACGACTGTCGGAGGCACGATGGTTGTAATGGGTGCCTGAGTTGTCGTGGGATTCTGTGTTGTAGGATCATCTGTAGTAATGGGTACTTCTGTTGTAGTAGGCGATTGCGTTATTGTTGTAACCGGTACTGCTGTTGTAGGCACGTTTGTAGTAGTGGGATCCTGAGTTGTTGATACCTCTGTTGTCGTGAGATCTTCTACAGTAGTTGGCGACTGAGTTGTCGTAGGATCCTGTGTTGTAGGATTATTTGTCGTAGTGGGTACCTGTGTCGTAGTAGGTACTTGCGTTGTTGTAACCGGTACCACCGTTGTGGGCACATTTATCGTCGTGGGATCAAAGTTTGTCGTAGGATTCTGAGTTGTTGGTCCCTGACTTGTAGTAGGCAATTCTGTAATGGGAACATCTGTTGTTGTAGGATCCCAGATTGTCGTAGGATCTTGTGTTGTAGTAAACACTTCAGTTGTAGGCTCGTTAGTTGTAATAGTTTCTTGGGTTGTCGACAGCACTGTTGTAATCGGGACTGATGTTGTAGTAGGAACCTGAGTTGTCGACAACACTGTTGTCGTGGGATCCTGAGTAGTTGTTGGCACATTTGTCGTAGGATCCTGTGTTGATGGGATCACTGTTGTAGAAGGCACTTCTATTGTGGTCGGCGCCTGAGTTGTAGGATCCTGTGTTGTTGGTATAGATGTTGAAGTAGGATCGACAATCGTTGTTGGTACCTGTGTTGTCGTAGGGTCTGATGTTGACGTCAGAGGCCATTGAGTTGTTGTTGTAGTTGGTACTTCTACTGTTATCGGCTCTCCAGGAGTAGTCGAAGGTTCTTGAGTTGTTGAAACCTGTGTTGTAGGCAACACTGTTGTCGAAAAATCTTCAGTTGTTCTCGTTATCGGTGCCTGAGTTGTTGTTGCTGGATCTTCTGTCGTAGTTTGCTCTTGTGTTGTTGGCACCACTGTTGTCGAAGGTTCATCCGTAGTTGTGGGTCCCTGTGTGGTAAAATACTCTTCTGTAGTGTACGTAACCTGAGTTGTCATGGTGGGCTCATGAGTTGTTGAAGGATCTTGTGTTGTTGGCACAATAGTTGATGAAGGTACGTATGTCGATGGGTAATTTGTTGTAGGCACAACTGTCGTGGTGGTTACCTGAGTTGTTGTTGACTCCTGTGTTGTAGGAATATTTGTTGTCGTAGGTGATTCTGTTGTAGGTATGTTAGTTGTAGTCGGAGCCTGTGTTGTTGCAGGCATCTCTGTGGTTGGTTGGGATGTCGTTGTGGGACCTTCTGTTGTAGGCGCAATCGTTGTTATGGGTGCCTGTGTTGTCGTAGGATCATACGTTGTAGGCACTTCTATTGTGGTTGGTCTCTGCGTTGTTGTCAAATCCTGTGTCGTAGGCATATATGTTGTTGAAGGCACTTCCGTCGTAGGAACATTTGTTGTTGTAAGCACTTCTGTTGTAGACACATTAATTGTTGTGGGTGATTGTGTCGTTGTCGGTTCTTGTGTTGTAGGAATCACTGTTGTTGTAGGCACCTCCGTAGTCCCGTGGGACGTAGTTGTCGGAACCTCTGGTGTTGGTGCATATGTATTTGTGGGACCCTGTGTTGTTGTTGGATCTTGTGTTGTAGGTACTTCAGTGGAAGTTGTAGATGTTGCCTCATATGTGGTACTAGGCACTTCTGTCGTAGGCACATTAGTTGTTGTGGGTAATTGTGTAGTTATTGGCTGCTGTGTTGATGTCGGCATTACAGTTGTTGTAGGCACTTCAGTTGAAGGCACATTCGTTGTTGTTAACACAACGGTGGTTGCCTCGGATGGCGTAGTTGGTACGTCTGATGAAGTAGGTATTTCTGTTGTAGACACTTCCGTCGTAGGTAAATCAGTTGTCGTGGACGCTTGAGTTGTGGGAGAGAACACTTCTGTCGTAGAAGGGACCTGTGTTGTTATTGGTTCCTCTGTTGTTGTCGTAATTGGGACTTCTGTTATTGTTATGGGAACCTGTGTTGTTCCTGGCTCTTCTGTTGTTGTAATGGGAGCCTGTGTTGTTGTTGTGGTCTCATCAATTGTTGTTGTTGTAGGCTCTTCTGTAGTTGTAATGGGGACCTGTGTTGTTGTTGTAGTGGTAGTAGGTGCCTCTGTTGTTGTTGTGGTAGTAGCCTGCGTTGTTGTTGTGGGAGTTTCTGTTGTAGTAGGCTCTTCTGTTGTAACGGGAGCCTGTGTTGTTTCTGTAGTAGGTTCATCAGTTGTTGTCGTAGTTGGAGCCTCTGTTGTTGTTGTGGTAGGATCCTCTGTTGTTGTTATGGGAGCTTGTGTTGTTGTGGTGGTAGTAGGCTCTTCTGTTGTTGTTGTGGTGGTGGTGGTGGTGGTGGTGGTGGTGGTGGTGGTAATAGGTTCCTCTGTTGTCGTCGTAGTAGGAGCCTGCGTTATTGTTGTCGGAGTTTCCGTTGTAGTAGGCTCTTCTGTCGTTGTAATAGGAGTCTGTGTTGTAGTTGGCTCATCAGTTGTTGTCGTAGTTGGAGCCTGTGTTGTAGTTGGCTCATCAGTTGTTGTCGTAGTTGGAGCCTGTGTTGTTGTTGTGGTAGGCTCCTCTGTTGTTGTTATGGGAGCCTGTGTTGTTGTGGTTGTATTAGGCTCTTCTGTTGTTGTTGTGGAGGTGGTAGTAGGTTCTTCTGTTGTTGTCGTAGTAGGAGCCTGCGTTGTTGTTGTAGGAGTTTCCGTTGTAGTAGGCTCTTCTGTTGTTGTAATAGGAGTCTGTGTTGTAGTTGGCTCATCAGTTGTTGTCGTAGTTGGAGCCTGTGTTGTTGTTGTCGTAGGCTCCTCAGTTGTTGTTATGGGAGCCTGAGTTGTTGTTGTAGTGGTGGTAGTAGACTCTTCTGTTGTTGTCGTAGTAGGAGCCTGCGTTGTCGTTGTGGTAGTTTCCGTTGTAGTAGGCTCTTCTGTAGTTGTATTGGGAGCCTGTGTTGTTGTTGTGGTAGGCACCACAGTTGTTGTCGTGGTTGTAGCCTGCGCTGTTGTGGTAGGCTCCTCTGTAGTTGTAGTGGGAGCTTGACTTGTTGTTGTCGTTGTTGTGGTGGTTTCCGTTGCAGTAGGCTCTTCTGTCATCGTAATAGGAGTCTGTGTTGTAGTTGACTCATCAGTTGTTGTCGTAGTTGGAGCCTGTGTTGTTATTGTGTTAGGCTCCTCTGTTGTTGTTATGGGAGCTTGTGTTGTAGTAGTAGTAGTGGTAGTAGGCTCTTCTGTTGTTGTCGTAGTAGGGGCCTGCGTTGTTGTTGTGGTAGTTTCCGTTGTAGTAGGCTCTTCTGTAGTTGTAGTTGGAGCCTGTGTTGTTGTTGTGGTAGGCTCCTCTGTTGTTGTTATGGGAGCCTGTGTTATTGTTGTAGTTGTTGTGGTAGTAGGCTCTTCTGTTGTTGTCGTAGTAGGAGCATGCGTCGTTGTAGTGGGAGTTTCCGTTGTAGTAGGCTCGTCTGTCGTCGAAATAGGAACCTGTGTTGTTGTTGTTGTAGTAGGCTCATCAGTTGTTGTCGTAGTTGAAGCCTGTGTTGTTGTTGTAGTAGGCTCCTCTGTTGTTGTCGTAGTAGGAGCATGCGTTGTTGTTGTGGTAGTATCCGTTGTAGTAGGCTCGTCTGTCGTCGAAATAGGAACCTGTGTTGTTGTTGTTGTTGTAGGCTCATCAGTTGTTGTCGTAGTTGAAGCCTGTGTTGTTGTTGTAGTAGGCTCCTCTGTTGTTGTTATGGGAGCATGTGTTGTCGTTGTTGTTGTGGTAGTTGGCTCTTCTGTTGTTGTCGTAGTAGACGCCTGTGTTGTTGTTGTGGGACTTTCCGTTGTAGTAGGCTCTTCTGTCGTCGTAATAGGAGTCTGTGTTGTAGTTGGCTGTTCAGTTGTTGTCGTAGTTGGAGCCTGTATTGTTGTTGTTGTGGTAGGCTCCTCTGTTGTTGTTATGGGAACCTGTGTTGTTGTTGTGGTAGTAGGCTCTTCTGTTGTTGTCGTAGTAGGGGCCTGCGTTGTTGTTGTGGTAGTTTCCGTTGTAGTAGGCTCTTCTGTAGTTGTAGTCGGAGCCTGTGTAGTTGTTGTTGTGGTAGGCTCTTCAGTAGTTGTAATGGGAGCTTGTGTTGTTGTTGTCGTTGTTGTAGTAGGCACCTCTGTCGTCGTAATTGCTGCCGGTGTTGATGATGTTGTTGGCACTACAGTAGTTGTTGTTGATGGTGCTTGAGTAGATGTTACATGACATTGCACCATGAACGGCCAACTGCAAACCTGAAAGATAACATTTTATTTATTTATGTTTAAACTCGCGACCCGCCCCGGCTTCGCACGGGCGCAATGTAGATACTAATGTGGGGCATATAAACCTTCCTCTTGAATCACTCTATCTATTGCTGAAAAGTGCATTAAAATCCGTTGCGTAGTTTAAAAGATCTAAGCGTACAGATAGCGGGAGCGACTGTTTTATACTACTTAAAGATTATGCAATTACGGAATTGTACGTACCTACCGAAACTTAAACCCCCTTCAGATCATACAATCTGCGCGGTTGTTCTTGTTTTCGTGTGGTTAGTGACAAACCTGGTGTCAGAGTTTATGCCGCCCATGGGCATCTGACTTGGCTTCACATGCCGTCAAGAAATTTCTCTCAGGCCGGTTTCCTAACGATTTTTTCCTTCACCGTTTTTGAGCTAGTGATATTTATACAATGCGCACATGAATCCGAAAAGTATGAGGTGCGTGCCTTGGGTTCGAACTCGACACCTATGACTTGGCAGTCCGACGGTCACACCACTAGGCTATCACTGCTTTTTTGCAAGGTTTTTGTTAATCACAAGCCCCTCCAACAAGCCTCACAAGATTTAGGCCATAAGAAAAAATAAAAAAAGTAAAAATCTTGCTTACCTGTAAATTAAAGTCAAACCAGGTACCAGGAGCACAGTCCCTTTCCATTCTGTGGCCGTTAAAACAAGCATAGAACTTCGCGCAGTCGGTCTCATGGGGTAACAGATGATGGATATGGAAGTTTGACGGACATCCATTGGGGAGGAACTCTGGGGCTGCTGTTGTTGGAGCAGCTGTTGTTGTTGTTGATGTAGTGGTCGATGGGGTTGTTGTTGATGTGGTTGTCGATGGCGTTGTTGATGTTGTTGTTGATGAAGTTGTTGAAGCGCCTGGTTGGCAGTTTACCAAGTGTGGCCAGTTACAAATCTAAGAAAAATACAGTTAAATTTATCATTACTATTTAAGATAAAACAAAGTTATAAAATGTCTAAATTGGGCAAAGATAGATAGATATATACAATAATTATTGTCGGTCGTAACGGTTTGATTTGTTTGTGTGTTGCATATTATTAATCGCACCTTCTGCATATTTTGCATTTGCATTGCGGGCAGGAGGGCGGTGCTGCATACTGCATTCAGACTTGATCAACTTCCTCTTAGCCTTTTCCCAATTATCTTGGGGTCAGCTTCCAGTCTAACCAGATGCGGCTGAATACCAGTATTTTACACGGAGTGACTGCCATCAGACCGCAACCCAGTAACTGGGCAATGCCGATATCCTAAGGTTAAACCGTTTGTCAGACTTTCGGGCTTCTGACTACCCGTAACTGACTGTCATAGGTATTCGTATGACACCCGGGACCGACGGCTTAACGTGCTCTCCGAGGCACGGAGGGGTCTCGATGTGTAACAAATGGTCACCCATCCACGGACTGACCGCGGCAAGCGCAGCTTAACCTCGCAAATCTTACGATCGGCGCGGTTGTTATTTAGCCACGAGCCCCTCTCAGACTTGATCAACTGTTTGGCGGAATTCACACTATAAATATTGTTATTGTATATTTGTATATCTGATTCCATTGTTTAAAGTTGTGTTTCTATTGTTTATACTTTCTTCAGATGTATGTAAAAGATGAAGAATACTAAACTAATCTTCTACAAACGTAAATTTCATTTATAAGTTATACACATATTTGACATTTATCGTCGAATTTCCACGGCCGGGGCGATTAGATGACCACCTAAACGCATTCATGATTGAAAATAACACAACTTAAATAAATATGTTTCTTCTATAATCTGAGTAGTCATTCAGCTCGTAAAAGTTGTAATAATCAAAGCAGTACAAATTACCTGTCCATTAAAGTCGAATAACGTCCCAGCACCACATGGCATTTCAATTTTATTCCCATCACTGCAACTGTAATATCTCCCGCAATCTGTCTCATGGGGTAACAAAAGATGAACGCTGAAATCTGACGGACAACCGTTAGGGAGGAACCCCGTTGATGGGGATTGTGTTGTTGTTGTTGTTGATGGGGCCGCTGTTGGTGTTGTCGGAGCAGCTGTTGTTGTCGTTGTTGTTGATGTGGTTGTTGTTGACGTGGTTGTTGTTGATGAGGGCGCTGATGTTGTTGAACATTGTACTGCGAATGGCCAGTTGCACACCTAAAAATTTTATATTTATTTAAATTTTACGTTTTCAAAAACGTGTTTTTTTTGGTGAAGATAGTTTAAGCTTTTTAAATACCCCCAACGGGTATGCTGGATTTAATTTTGTAAATTAATCGTAGTAAATATTTATCATAACCTAATCAGTCCATTAATATCCCACTGCTGGGCACGGGCCTCTTCTCAGAATGAGAAGGGTTTAGGCCTTAGTACACCATTCTGGCCTGGTGCGGGTTGGCAGACTACACACACCATCGATAACTTTATGGAGCCCTCTCAGGTGTGCAGGTTTCCTCACAATGTTTTCCTTCACCATTAACGCAAGTGATAATCCAATTCGCATTTCTAAAGATTAAGGTTTATTATGAAGTATGATATCAGCCAAATGGTTGCTGCGACTGCGCTGGCATATCTTAAAATCTAGATCTAGACCTCTTAGGGCACGTTCCTCAAAAGGCTATTCCAGACGTTGCCCCACATTGTTACACTCGCATAGTTTTAATACCACAATATCTGGACTTTAAAAGAGACCTTGATCTCTGAGTTTGTTTCGACTTTTCTTCTCAGAGCTAGTCAAATAGGAAATACCGGCGCCATTTAGTATTAAAAAAAACATTTCATTGACTTGTGTCTGTAAGAGCGATGCCTCATTAGTGCGTTGCGTTGCGGCGTCGCAACGGATCAACGCATTGTATGCCACACCTGCGTTGCGAAGACGCACGCACCTCTAGCAGTGGAACACTGTCCGTCGTCGCACCGGAGTTCCGACAGCACAGCGCATCACCCTCCCCTCGCTTAGTCTCTCGTCCGCTGATCCGTTGAAACGTCGCGTGCGACGATGCAACGCTTTACTATGCGTGCCAAATAAGAATAGTACTGTCAAGACGCCATTTTGTTCCGCAATACTCGTGAACTTCATTACCAAAGAGTAAGGTGTGCAAAAAAATAAATAAAGAAATTATACTCAGTTTAATTATTTTTAGTTCACTTTTTTGGTATTTCTAATCAATTAACGCCAAATTAATTACACAGTAATTATATTATTATTATGGCGACATATTAGGGTGACCAGTAGCATTTCCTGAAGTTAACTATATATATTGGTTCATTTCTTTAATGAATACTGTTTTCAAATATTATTAAATTATCAAAAATTATCTATTAATGGAATTCAATAAATAACATTTTATAAAAAATTAATGTAAATAACAGTGAAATCTATGAATAAAAAAATATAACATTTTTTTCATAGTATTCTTTTGCTGGCAGTACCAATTTGACAGCTATCGTGTGAAGTTGTAGCAAGCGCGATCCTATTCTTATTTGGCACGTATAGTAATGTGTATGTCATTTAAAATATATGGAAAACGACGACGCAACGCAACGCACTAATGAGGCAGAGCTCTAACAGATTTATTTATAGAAATAAAAATCATTTATCATTTAGATCTAAGAATTTTTTATCTACCTGTAAGTTTGCATCAAAAAGTGTGCCAGGTGCACAGCTCCTCTCTAACTTGTTTCCATTGCTGCACTGGTAGTATTTGGAGCAGTCTGTCTCATGAGGCAGCAGGAGGTGGATGTGGAAGTTTGAGGGGCAGCCATTGGGCAGGTACTGGGCTGAGGAAGCAGCTATCAATGTCAGGAAGATGACAGCTTTGTACATATCTGTGAAAAAAAAATTACAAGAATTTTGTGAAGGTTGATGTTTGTTACTCAATTACGAGTAAACGGCTGGACGGATTGAGATGAAACTTGGTACACAGATAGATCACATCCTGAATTAACACATAAGATACTTTTTATCCGGGTACATGAAGTAGTTCTCCTGGGGTTCGAGTGAAACCACAGCCAACAGTTAGTGTTCTGCCGGGGTTGCGGTGCGTGCTTATACGACTCCCGCGAACCCGGCCGACGGTCAGGAGGAGGAGCACCGTTGGTTTTTAGCCGGTAAGAGTCCGGCAGACTCCCTAGCCTTCCCCGGGTGAGGGCTACACATGAGGATGTGCCCACAATTAAAAAAAAGGCGACAGCTAGTGTAAACTAATAAAAACTTCTCGACGATGTGGTCCGCCAACCCACACCAGGCCAGAGTGGTGGACTAAGGCTTAAACCCCTCTCATTCTGAGAAGAGGCCCGTGCCCAGCAGTGGGATAGTAGTGGGCTAATTATGCTATGCGGAAACCAGACGGCAAGTTTCTGCCCAGTCATCATACCCATTCAAGTAAATTATCAACACCAGTATGACGTCATCTTCTTGTAACGGTTATAAATAATAATATTTATTGCGTAATGACATTTATTATCAGTATAACTGACTGCTGGGCACGGGCCTCTTCTCAGAATAAGAAGAGTTTAGGCCATAGTCCACCACGCTGGCCTGGTGCGGAATGGCGGACTATTTACACCCACCAATACTTTTTTGAGCTCATTCTGGTGTGCTGGTTTCCTCACGATGTTTTCCTTCGCAGTTATCGCAAGTGATAATCAAATCCAGATCCGCACATCAAATGGTAAAATTAGAGATGCGAGTGCGGTAGAACTACCCTAACATACCCTCTTAAATGGAAGGCAAACGTTCAACCCCTTCGCTATCACTATTACTGGTAGATAATCAAATAATGAACAAAAATATAAATAAAGTGTTTCTACCCTCAAAGTTTCGCAAAGTATAATATCTTAAAGGAAGTTATTTAGATTTCATTTTTTTTTAAATTTGAAATGGGTTTGCTCTTGACTCTAATCTAGGTCAGAGGAGACAGAGACAAAGTCTACGATGGAGTGAGCTTACCCAGAAGAAGCCTGTTAACTCTAACTTTGAAGAGATTCGTGTTGAATGGGTTCGGGAACACAGACGCAGGTAGTGAGTTCCACTCTTTTGCAGTGCGCATTATGAAGGATGTTTGGAAGCGCTTAGTGGGAATTGGTGGAATGACAACTAAGTATGGATGGTAACTTGCAGTGCGTCTAGATGTCCGATGGTAGAAGGGGGCCGGTGGGATGAGGTTGTGGAGTTCTTGAGCACACTCTCCGAAGCACAGTCTAGTGCTCTAAATTCTATGATAACATTGTAAGGTTATATTGTAACAGAAATCCGTATCCACGTCCGCAACTGCGGAGTATCCCAACAAAAGATATCGGCAAAACATTATCATCCGCATCTTTTGATTTTAAAAGCACCGCATCTTCATCCACATCCTCATTATTCTTATAAGGACATGCCCTGACACTCAGACTAACAATATAAAAACTTGCGCCGACCCAAAGTCGCGGCGATGGAGAATGAGTTACCGACTTATTTATTTTTATAGTACGACATCCGTATCTACGTCCACATCCACAAAAAAGAATATCCGAACACGAACATCCGTTTCTTCAACCGCATCCTCAAAACCGATCGTATCAATGCCATCCACATCCTCATCCACGTAACGAAATTACATGTGTACCAGAAATTTATACATACATAAAATGACACTTAAAATCCTTCAGCCAAAGCTCTTCCTGAATCCACATTTGGCATCGATCTGGTCGAGTTAAAAGTACCAAATTTTCACTATATTTTATCAGGTATTGCCCATTGCCTTTTCACTAAACCTAGGTATAATATTTTCGTTAATAAATAACGGGATACGTAAAAATTCAAATGAAAATCAGTTACCAAATATTAGCAGCAAATATAATATTATAATGATAATTAAGTGTGACTAAAAAGCGTTGTTTCGTAAATTAGACATCGTTTTAATTAGCCAAAACAATTTTTTAAGATAAGTTAAGTATTTATTCAAAAGCATTTTTAATGCGTGTCGTTCATTTATTTTTGAGGAGGTAAGTTTTTAAATATTTATGTGGACTGGACTGTATTTTACAATTAAGTTCATAATTAATAAATCCCAATTATAATTTCAGGTAAGTGAATTAAGGAAAATATTTCTTCTTCTTCTCTCTGCCCTTATCCCACACTAGGTGGGGTCGGCACAAAATGTATTTCATAAATCCATGTTGTTAGAGGTTTTGGCTTATTGTTTTATGACCGGCCGCCTGCCTGACATCAACCCTCCTTGGGTATACTCGTTGCGCCCGTCGCGCGGTTGACCCAATGTGCTTGCTGATATTATACACTGGGTCCCAAAATAATATGCTTGTCAATCTTATTGCCAACAACTAAACAGACTATGTTCTTCTTGGTGGAGTATACTTATAATTAATTACTTATACTTATTAAGGAAAGTATTTATAATCTATATTTAGGGATTATTTAAAAATTAATCTCTATTTCCCTTGGTCACGCCATAACTTGAAAACGACTTTACCGATTGAGGTCATATTTACACAATATATTTGTGTCAAGACAATGGTTTGTAATTATGCTGGGATCCGAAAGGTGGCGCTGTAATTAAATTATTTACGCAGACGCAGCCGCGGGAGAACAGCTAGTTTTTTTAATAATATTCCTCTACATATTTAAATATTAAGATAATAATATAAAATAAAATAATAGTAACCCTCCAGAAATAAAAACAGGGTCCAAGGTACCGATGGTCAGAGAGGAGGAATCTCGTAAGAATACGCGCCGTTTTCAAAAGTAATACTTCCGTATCAAGGCCTTGAAGAGCCTCTTCAGGTATTGATCGAGGCTCTTGGCTATTACATCATTAGTCGTAACAACTATTAGACACAATGATTCCCTAGCCCTTGAACCCAACCGCCTAACAAGAGCCTCTTCAGGTCATTAAGGCTCTTGGCCATTAAACTATTGGTCGTAACAGTTATAAGCATAATATTGCTTTCAAAATTCAACAATATAAAATTTTTGTAAAGTAAAAAATATTTATTATTATTCAACACTTTCACCACTCACCTCAATCAATTCACTATTATTATTTTCACACAATAATTATTATTATTCCGGAATAAGGTCATCACTTTTAGCCTCAGATTAGGGCCGCACTTTTTCAAAATTATCTCTATTATGTCGCACGGGTAATTTTAGATGTTAATATACCTGTCTATGTAAATCAATTAAAATAAATTTGTCGGTATCGCCGAATATATCAGCTACTTATAATACTATCACTATATCACATCGCGTCACCGCAAGAATAATGTATCTGCGATTTCGGCATGTTTCGTTAAAAACATTTTAGGCTGATTAGAAACATTTGTTTTTGTAGTTCCCGTACAACATGTAGATAGTGATATTTTTAAGGATTTTTTCTCAGATTTTTTATCTGAAAAGGCAACATATACACAGTACATTTTACAGTATATGTAAAATACGTCGTGGTTGAGCGAACGGGCAAAGAGACTCCGAGTGGTACGTCCGGCTACCCATATAATTATTACACTCTTTGCGTCCGACGCACCCTATGCAGTCAGCCCCACCACCAACCTTGTTGACTGTCTAAACTTTTCACCACGACATGAGCCAATCTCGTATGGAAATTGACAAATAAAAAAAAATACTTTTTTCTTATTTCCTCTTTAACCGATTTTATGACTTGCTAATGAGCGTTATTGGTTAAAATTAAAACCCTTGTATCTTTACTAATAATGAAGCAAAGACCTTTGCATAGTAGACCCTCCTATATGGAAGTAGCTACCACAGGTAAAATTAGCTTACGATTCCATTAACCCATTTTGGCAATAAAAAATGCAATCATTGGTAAGCAAACCATCCGGATTTGTTAATAGGAACTGGACATAAATGGTTTAAAATTGTCACTAAAATACATATACATTGTCGGAGTAAATTCGCAACTGGAAACTTTATTACAACTAATATTTGGTAAAAATATAACATAATCAGCCCATTACTGTTCCACTAGGCACGGGTCTCTTCTCAGAATGAGAAGGGTTTAGGCGTTAGTCCACCACGCTGGCCTACTGCGGGTTGGCAGACTACACACACCATCGAATACTTTACGGAGCCCTCTCAGGTGTGCAGGTTTCCTCACGATGTTTTTCCTTCACCGTTAACGCAAGTGATAATCAAATTCTGATCCGCACATGTATTTGAAAAGTCAGAGGTGCGGGTCTGATCACACTCCAATTTCTGGTATTTTTTTATTTAAATCCGTCGTTCATGGAACCTCGTATCTAATTCTGTAATTATTGTCAATTAAAATAGCCTTAAATCGTTAAAATTTAGTCAGAAGTTCATCTTTCTTTCTTAATCGTGTGGTTAATAACTAACCTGGTGTCACAGTTTATGCCGCCCATGGGCCTCTGACTTGACTTCACATGCCGTCGAGAAATATCTCTCAGGCATGCCGGTTCTGGTATTCTGTTGCGCACTTTGACAGGACTAAACTAAACTAAGGGTGTTTGTCTCTTTCTGTTTCAATAGAAAAAGAAAGTGACAGTTGCGTTTAGTCTAGTTTAGTACTGTCAAAATGAGTAATAGAAACGACACCAATATCTAGTCTTCTTCTTCTTCCTGCCCTTAACCCACACTAGGTGGGGTCGGCACAACATGTATTTCATAAGTCCATGTTGTTAGAGGTTTTGGCTTATTGTTTTATGACCGGCCGCCTGCCTGACATCAACCCTCCTTGGGAATACTCGTTGCGCCATCACGCGGGTGACCCAAAGTGCTTGCTAATATTATGCACTGCGCCCAAAAATGATATGGTTGTCAATCTTATTGCCGACAACTAAGCAGACTGTGTTTTTCTTGAGTATACTTGAAGTTCCTCGACCCACTCATTCAGTTTTGCTAGGGACTTTGGTTCTGACACATCGTAAACTAATATAGCACCGTGAGCGTCTCTGTATAAATATCTAGTATTATTCATAAATTAATTTATAAGGAAGTCATTATTGCATTTTTTCAAAGCTATTATTTTATTTAATCTAATTTAAGTCGTCGAGGTGCATAGATAACTAAATCCTTTAAGATAAGTTTTGTTTATAGTGATATCATTAATTATTGCATAGGTATTAATTAACATAACATCACGCCTGTATTCCCCGAAGGGTTGGGCAGAGGTGTATAGTAACACCCTCATTTCGCCGTCATGCTCAAGTCCCAAGCCTATTGCTATCAACCGGACGCAAATCCAAACTGCGGGCTGCTACTGAGGATTTCCACACGGTATAACCTAATAACGCGCACAGACAGACAGACGCGGCCTGGGACTTGGTTTTATAATTAGTAATACATAGGTCTCGAGTTCGAACCCAAGGCACGCAACTCTGACTTTTCGGATTCATGTGCGTATAATTATCACTTGCTTAAAAACGGTGAAGGAAAACATCGTGAGGAAACCGGCATGCCTGAGAGATATTTCTCGACGGCATGTGAAGCCAAGTCAGAGGCTCATGGACGGCATAAACTCAGACACCAGGTTAGTCACTAACCACACGAAAAGAAGAATTAGTGATATTATGTCAACTTACTTCGCATAACGTCAGCTCCCTATTGGGATGAGTAGATTGTGTGGTGCGGACGCCACGATCTTACCACTAGTATGTTGCTTCCTGTAAATAAAAAGTGAAGATAGGAGATGAAAGTATTGAACAGGTGAATGAGTTTGTTTATTTGGGAAGCATGTTTACAAGAGATGGTAAGATTGACGAAGATGTGGAAAGGAGAGCAAATGCGGGAAATAAAGTAAATGGTGCTTTGCATACGGTTGTGGCTAGCCGGTCGATGTCCAAAAAGGCTCGACTGGCTGTCCATAATGGTGTGTTGGTACCTACGCTTATGTATGGAAGTGAATGTTGGTCGTGGCAGAAGAGGCATGAAAGTAGAATAAATGCCGTGGAAATGCGTTCCTTGCGAAGTATGTGCGGTGTAACTTTGAATGATAGATTGAGAACCTATATTAAAAAACCTATATTAAACGTGTCCTCACTCAAAAAGCATATTACAAGACTAAGGACTACGTTGACGACAGGGATGTTTGGCATTAGTTCTTGCACATGTGGCTTCCCTGGAACCTCATTAAAAACATATGTGTACGTCTACTAACTATCCTCAATTAAGATTATATTTTTTTTTTATTACTATCATTACTCTCAAGATATCTTTATCTTATTTTACAATGATTTTTTAGCTAAGTTTTGATGACATTTAACTATGTCAATTGTTTTATATAGTTTAGCTTCCTTTTCACTTTTGTAAATGTGAGAACTTTGTGGACCTGCATCTATAAATTTGTAAATTACTACAATATTATTCATATTACTTTTTTTTAAATTTTATTTTTGTTTGTTAGTTTTTGTACTCAAGTCTTTTAGAACTATATTACTCATTGGTCTGTGGTCAGGACCTCATTGTTCTCTCACTATCATAAATCATTGTACTGTATCCACTGAAATTGTTAAAGGTATTATTTTTAAAAGAGTAACCATGGAGTTTCTTGCCGGCTCTTCTCCATAGGAAACGACTAATTGGAACCGTGCACCTAAATTCGACGTTTCATAAGCACCTGTATTGGTTTATGTGAAATAAAAAATTTTTGATTTGATTTGATTTGATTTGAGAAATGAAGAGATTAGACAAAGTTGCGGTTTAAAAGATGATGTAGTGACAAAAATTGAAAGGAGTATGCTTAGGTGGTTTGGCCATGTTGAGAGAATGAGTGAACGGCGATTAACAAAAGGAATTTATAAGGCGGATGTTAATGGGAACGCCGGTAGAGGACGTCCTAGAAGGACATACATCGATGTTATTGGTGATGTTCTTCACAAAGGTCAGGTGCGTAGTACTCTCAACCGGCGTGCGTGTATGACAAGATGTATGAATGTGGATGAAGCGAAAGGGGTATGTAAGAGTCGTAGCATGTGGCGTTCTATAGTTTCTGCCTACCCCCATGGGAAAAAGGCGTGAGTTATGTATGTATGTAAATAAAAAATGCCATTTTAACACACTATTATAATAATGTTGACGACACGTTTGGTGCAGTGGCTGAGCGATTGACTTCTGCGGTACGGGTCGTGGGTTCTGTTATAACCTTTGTCACTATGCAATTAAATTGCAATCAGCACTTTACGTCAACACGTATTTTTCGATGTGTTCAAAGGTGCAAGTTAGCGTTTTGCTAACCTAATTAGTTTTATTAATTTTTCGTACAGTTTTTGGTAGTCAGTTAGAATTTAAATCCCATGTACACTGGTACTCTCAATTAAAACCAAGTTAAAGTAGGGAAGTCAGTGGCAGTGTATTTGTAAAAAGTTATTTTTTTCATTAATAAACTAAGTGCTGGGAAAATTGTAGTTTTCTTAAAGACAAACGTATTGGGTCTCCTAACAGTTCGATTCCAGCACGGATCAAATATATGTATGATCTACAGATACTTGTTCCGGGTATCGGCGTTTGTGCATGTGCAGATTTGTGTCTGTAAACGCACCCACGATACAGTAGAAATCCAAGTGTGGGGCAATGTTTCATAAAAAAAAATTAATGTGTCCCCGTTACATTGTCCTGCTTCGTTGGTCTAGTGGTGGCAAGCGAGACTGCTGATCGTGAGGTCCTGGGTCCGATCCCCAGGTCGGGCAAAGTGTAATTGGATTTTTTCGTGTGGAATTCCTCAGTAGCAGTGCGGAGTTTGGATTTGTGCCCGATTGATGGTAATAGGCTCGCCCTCTGTTACGTGGGAGTTAAATATAACGGCGAAATGAGGGTGTTACTATACACCTCTGCCTAACCCTTCGGGGAATACAGGCGTGATGTTATGTTATATTGGTCCGTGTGGGGGACAGGTAAGAATAATAAAACTTCTTCACTTCACGCTAAGAATAGACGCGTGTTATAAGATTCATCAAAACCGAGCACACTTGGTGGTAGGAGCTATACGGTCCGCCTGGCTAGCTACCACCTGAACATTAAAGTCCGGCGCCAAGCAGTTTACTGTGTTCCGTCATGTGTATGTGAGAGCCAGAGGGGTATAGGGGAGTCCATCTATATCTCTGTTACTTGTATTCGTGTGCTCCATCTTAGACCCTGTCTGGGCTTACCATCAGGTGAGACTAGGGCCAAACGCGAATTAAACTTGAAGTTAAAGAATAATAATAAAACATGGCCGTTATTGTGCATTGAAAGACAGATTCATATTGTATGCTTCCGAAAGCTAATTTAACTTCCACGTCGTAACTAACATCATCATCTCTCTGTCCTTATCCCACACTAGGTGGGGTCGGCACAACATGTATTTCTCTTCCATTCTCCTCTATCAGTCGTCATCTCAATACTCACTCCTTTGTTACCCATGTCATCCTTCACACAATCCATCCATCTTTTCTTTGGCCTACCTCTACTTATATATCCATCCACATTCATGTTTAACACTCTTCTAACGTCATTACTTTCTTCCCTCCTCATAACATGTCCATACCACGCTAACCTATTACTCCTCAACTCTTCAGTCACTGGCGCTACTTTCAAACTTCCTCTGACATACTCATTCCTTATCTTATCCATTTTTGTCACTCCACACATCCATCTTAACATTCGCATCTCCGCTGCATGTAATCTCCTTTCATCCGTCCCTTTGGTGGATCAACACTCAGACCCATACAATAAGACAGGTCTCATGATAGACTTGTAAATTTTCCCCTAAGTTTAAGGGGCATTCGTGGATCGCACGCTGTTCCTCAGACCTGCCGCCATTTTAGGGTTAGATCAGTTGTCAGACTTTCGGGCTACTGACTACCGTAACGACTGCAATAGGTATTCTTATGACACCCGGGACCAACGGTTTAACGAGCCCTCCGAGGCATACAGGGGTCTCGATGTGTAAACAAATGGTCACCCATCCACGGACTGACCGCGGCAAGCGTTGCTTAACCTCGCAAATCGGTTGATCCGCGAGGTAGTTAATATGTCACGATCCCCTCACATAGCATAGCGTAATAATGTAGAATAATACAGTTTTAGGCCCGTACTTCACCAAAACGGAGATGTGCGAAGAGGAGAGGAGAGGAGATGCTTAACAGCTAAGGTGTATCCATCTCAGCTGTGCGGAGATGCGTACTGGCTAGACGCGGAGCTTAGCTGCGTGCGGCGTGCGTTGAATGTTGAGATGAACGCACAGTTCAAAGAGTATAGTAACATATAGGGAAAAGAGAGCCCTCTCATGGATTTTTTGTGCCTATCATTTTGAAGCGCCCCCTAGATTTTGTAACAGGAACAAAGTCTATATATATACATCCATAGCTAGGTATAGTATGTATATACGTATATTGTAGGTATTTCATTCAAATATTTCGTTTTCCCATGAGCAACTATAAATTACTATACAAAATAGATCATTATCGATAAAACTACCACAAGTAAATAATGAAAAATAAAATAAAACAACAAACCCAACCGCAAGTTGTGACGACCATATTGTATGTGTCAGTGTTACATTACCAAAAAATATATTTTATGCGTTACGGTGAGGTTGCCAATTTTAATAAACTGTGATTTTAGATTTAGTTATTTAGTATAGCGACACCTATTGGAATTTTAGGGCAACACGGAGCTTTATTATTGGTTACATGTAATAGATGGCAGCAGTTTCTTTAGCTCTGTCGCTTTTTTTTCTAAGTGTCCTCCCCCTGGCACAGTTTAACGCGATCTGACACGAAAGGCGGACGTCCGCTCGCCGCTCCTCTCGTCTCGTCTCCGATTTGGTGGAGTTCGGGCCTAAATATAATTTAGTTTTCCCACGTCTGCCTATTTAAGGGGATGGCATACATCAATCGCTTTATTTTTTAGGGTGGAGACCATTTAGGTCTCGCTACTAACTGCCCGGTTACGTAGAAACGGTCCGCAAGACCATCTACAAGCAGTCGGATAGAAAAAAGATAAATTTTCTATTTAATACCTTCACTTACGTCATCATCATCATCTTCCTGCCCTGGTCCCAAGTTACTTGGGGTCGGCGCAATATATTTTTCCCTTCCACCCTTCCCTGTCAGCCGTCTCATAATCATTTACTCCCTTATCTTTCATATCCTCGCTCACACAATACATCCATCTTTTCTTAAGTCTCCCTCTCCCCCTCCATCCACCAACATTCATATTCATCACTCTCTTAGTCACATGTGTTTCATCCCTCCTCATCACATGCCCATACCAAGACAAACGCTTTCCTTTCAACTTTTCTGTCACTGGTGCCACTTTCAAATTCCCTTTATTATACTTATTTCTTACTTACGTCACAAATATTATAATTACTTCCAAGTCATGATAATTCCAACCGCACTTTTGCAGCCCGCCTTACAAAAAACAATTCTCGGAACTTCCATAATCTGATAACGGAAACAATATTATGTTCTTAAGTAACTTTATGTGATAAACCCATTTTGTTACAAACATTCATGAATACAATGTGATAGCAGTGATTTGTTCCGGTTACTACTGATAATATTAAAGTAGTCAGTGGTAATGAAAAGTACAGAGATAATAATTATGTATAACATAACATACCTACTCGAGGAACTTCAAGTAATCTCCACCAAAAAAAAAAGTCTGCTTAGTTGTCGGCAATAAGATTGACAAGCATATTATTTTGGGACTTAGTGCATAATATCAGCAAGCACATTGGGTCAGCCGCGCGACGGCGCAACGAGTATTCTCAAGGAGGGTTGATGTCAGGCAGGCGGCCGGTCATAAAACAATAAGCCAAAACCTCTAACAACATGGATTTATGAAATACATGTTGTGCCGACACCACCTAGTGTGGGATAAGAACAGGGAGAAGAAGAAGATAACATCATGCCTCTATTCCCCGTAGGGTTAGGCAGAGGTGTATAGAACCTAACACCCTCATTTCGCTGTTATGTTTAAGTCCAATTTAATAGGTAGGGGGCGAGCCTATTGCCATCAAACGGGCACGAATCAAATCTCCGGGCTGCTACCGAGGCATTCCACACGGAAAAACTTAATAACACTTTGCTCGACCTGGGAATCGAACCCAAGACTTTACGATCAGCAGTCGAGCTTGCCACCATTAGACCAACAAGGCATCTAGAATGTTGAAAGCAATTGTGCCTATAGTTGTCACGACCAATAGTGTACTGGCCAAGAGCCTTAACGAACTAAAGAGGCTCTTGTAAGGCGGTTGGGTCAAGGGCTAGGGAATCATTGTGTCTATAGTGTGACGGGTGGTGGCTGACTGACGGAGGACCGGGCCAATAAAAGGTCGGGCACACTGCAGATCGCGCTCTCGCGCCGCTGCAGTTGCCAAGTTAAGTGTTACACCTGCTCAAGAAGACCCTGGACTCCTCGCATTGCTACGAATCACGCCCTATTGATATATTTGTAATTCTGATTAAAATATACATATATCGTCAGTGGAAAGTTAAAAAGACTAAAGCGCCAATATACCTACTTTACAGGAGAGCTATTCAAAGTATTTTTTTAAGAAAATATACATAGTTATTTTTCTTAGAGTATACATATTAAATAGATAATGAAATTTATCTATGATATATTTCCACTGATGATATAGTGTACGGTTACAAGTGTTATTCTTTATCCTCCCGTAAGTACACGCCTGCTAAATTTTATGTGCACATGCTAGTTGAGGGTTGTCTCTTAAAGCCACCCTAAGTTGTTACAATAGTTATTACGGAGTTGCCCAGGTTTTGCAGCGCATCAGGCATGTTTGCTGATGCGCGTCTGGACTTTTATGCCATTATGCGCAAGCGATGTGCCACGATGCTGCAACGATTTAGAATCAGCACCAACAGTATTCTCACCACCTTGGCGGATAAAATTGATGGTCCATTTCTCAAGCACTGGGTGGGTGTACATGTGCGGGAAGGAGTTCATGTACCAAATTGAAAGGTGCTGCTATGTATTTATGTATTTCTACCAACATTAGTTTTTTAAGTTTGTACTAACATTTTATATGGATCTATGGTCTGAAATAAAAATATATTATTATATATTATATTATTACAACCAATAAGACTAAGAGAGTGATGAATATGAATGTTGATGGATGGAGGGGGAGAGGGAGACCTAAGAAAAGATGGATGGATTGTGTGAGGGAGGATATGAAAGATAAGGGAGTAAATGATAATGAGACGGCTGACAGGGAAGAGTGGAAGAGAAAAACATATTGCGCCGACCCCAAGTAACTTGGGACCAGGGCAGGAAGATGATGATATTATTACAACCAATGGTCTAACAGCCAAGAGCCTCAACGAACATCTATAGAGGCTCTTGTTAAGTGGTTTCAGGGGCTTGATATAAAAAGAATTACTCCTGAACACAGCGCGTTTTGTTAGGAGATTCCTCTTCTCTGACCATCGGTACCTTGGACGCTATTTTGGGGGGGGGGGGGGGTTACTATTTTTTGTAGAGTAAATGATTTTTTATCGAATTTTTTAATGATATAAGTTAATAATTTATTATTCTTCAACTTGTTATAATAACAGTAATCGACGTTAAGGTATACTTAGCTAAAATTATAAGGATTAGTGGGATTTTTTAACCATATCGTCCTCTGACTTTTTTAATTCATGTGCGAAATTAAATTTGATTATCACTTGCGTTAACGGTGAACGGCTCTCAAAGTTCTCGATGGTGTGTGTAATCCGCCAACCCGCACCAGGCCAGCGTGTTGGACTAAGGCCTAAACCCTTCTCATTCTGAGAAGAGGCCCGTGCCCAGAAGTGGGACAGTAATGGGCAGACTATGTTATGTTATGTTAGGAGTATAATGGTAATCATAGATTGATACGTCATGTTTTTAAATCGGAACAGAAGTAACATTTACATGACTTTTATTTAAGCGCTTCGTTGGTCGAGGAACTTCAAGTATACTCCACCAAGAAGAACATAGTCTGCTTAGTTGTCGGCAATAAGATTGACAAGCATATCATTTTGGGACCCAGTGCATAATATCAGGAAACACATTGGGTCACCCGCGCGACGGCGCAACGAGTATTCCCAAGGAGGGTTGATGTCAGGCAGGCGGCCGGTCATAAAACAATAAGCCAAAACCTCTAACAACATGGATTTATGAAATACATGTTGTGCCGACCCCACCTAGTGTGGGATAAGGGCAGGAAGAAGAAGAAGTTGGTCTAGTGATGGCAAACGCGACTGTTGATCGTGAGGTCTTGGATTTGATCCCCAGGTTGGGCAAAGTGTTATTGATTTTTCATTAGTTCTCAGTAGCAGCCCGGAGTCTGGGTTTGTGCCCGGTTAATGGCCATAGGCTCGCCTATTACACGGGACTTAAACATATCTGGCGAAACAAGGGTGCACTAAAAACACCTCTGCCGAACCCTTTGGGGGATACAAGGCGCGATGTTATGTTGTATTGATGCGTCATGTTTTGAAAGTTATTGTAAGAATAAAAGTAGTATTTACATGACCTTTATTTTATTTTATTTCATGTTACAACAATTTGCAACATTACAAAGTCACATCTTGTGGTCACGGTCAACGTTATCATTTCTTAAAATTATTAACGTTATCATTAAACTTGATATAAATACAATATAATAAATTAATATTATTTGTCATAGATCTTTAGATATCAAATGTTCAATACATTTTATTTGTCATAGATGAAAATCGGTCACACCTTTGTGTATTTATCTATGAATATATGATTATCTTTATAATAGGTAGAAGTGTGCTTTTCATTCATTGGTCTATTAAAAAAAGATTACAAAGACAACTTTTAAAAAACAGAAAAGTAATTACATCCAAAATCGAGACGCTGAATACTCAATTAAACTTATATCTTCTCCTTCCTGCCCTTATCCCACACTAGGTGGGGTCGGCACAACATGTATTTCATAAATCCATGTTGTTAGAGGTTTTGGCTTATTGTTTTATGACCGGCCGCCTGCCTGACATCAACCCTCCTTGGGAATACTCGTTGCGCCGTCGCGCGGGTGACCCAATGTGCTTGCTGATATTATGCACTGGGTGCCAAAATGATATGCTTGTCAATCTTATTGCCGACAACTAAGCAGACTATGTTCTTCTTGGTGGAGTATACTTGAAGTTCTCGACCCACTCATTCAGTTTTGCTAGGGACTTTGGTTCTGTCACATCGTAAATTAATATAGCACCGTGAGCGCCTCTGTAAAAACTTGATGTCAATGTTCTGTATCGCTCCTGTCCCGCTCGTATTACGCTATCCGTATTCGACATCGTTAACAACATAAATAAACGGCGATTTATAATAACAAAATCAAAAGCGATTCCTTTGTGACGCACTCACAGCATTAATAATGATTTGATCGCCACAAATACTCAAACTTATATTATATTCAAAATGGACTATTGTTCTTCATGAAAGGCACTAATTAATGATCAGGGAAATTAAAATGTTTGATCAGTGACAAAAACAGTCGACTCGGTTAGCTCAAGTTAGAAGTTAGAAGTGCAAAGTGTCAATATGAGTCTAGTAGAAATAATTTAGTATGATGCGCACTGCAAAAGAGTGGAACTCACTACCTGCGTCTGTGTTCCCGAACGCATTCAACCTGAGTCTCTTCAAAGTTAGAGTGAACAGGCTTCTTCTGGGTAAGCTCACTCCATCGTAGACTTTGTCTCTGTCTCCTCTGACCTAGACTAGAGTCAAGAGCAAACCCGTGTCAAATATAAAAAAAAAGATCCCTGAATTTGAACAGAACTGATGTGGGCATGTACCATACAATTCTATCCCAACCAAATGGCGACGATGCGAAGGGTTTGTTCAAATTCATGGCTCATGTCATCTCTTGTGAAAGTACAATTGTTTAGGATATGATGAGACTGACATACGCTATGCGTAAAAGCCCTTATAAATAAATAAAGAAAAAAAAAGTGGAGTGTTCGTGATTAATCACTGATCATGCATTGCTGATGAACTATTGTTTTTCACTGATCAAGCTTTTTTAATTGATCAGTTAAATGGTACCCCTTTGTGAATGTAAATATTACAAAAAAAACTCCTCAGAAAATGTATTGAAGCCAATCAATTCTTATCGTGAATACTGTGTCCATGGTATCAGCTCAGCGCCTGAGAAACATCTATACTTATACTCGGAAAAATCACATTTTCATTACAAGAATGTCAGCAATTAATTTGGGTGCTGGAACCATCATCAGCGTAGCCTTTTCCCATGTTGGGGTCAGCTTCCAGTCTAAACAGATGTGGCTGAATATCAGTGTTTTACACGGAGTGACGGGTGGCATAGGTAGCAGTGATAGCCTTCCATGCAGAAGAGTCTGAGATCGACCACAGCCCGCACTTCTGACTTTTTGAATTCGTGTGTGGATCAAAATTTGATTATCACTTGCGGAAATCATCGTGAGGAAACCTGCACAACTGAGAGGGCTTCAAAACAAAAAATGCTCAATGGTGTGTGTAGTCCGCCAGCCCGCACCAGGCAAGCAAGGGTGACTAAGGCCTAAGCCTTTCCCATTCCGAGAAGAGGCCAATGCTCAGCAGTGGGACAGTAATGGGCTGATTATGTTATGTATGATATGTTACACAGAGCGACGGCTATCTGAGAGACTGATAATCACAGTTGATGAATCATACTTCGTTCATACCAGAAATAAATTGTCAAGGCCCAGGCAGACGGATTGTATCCCGACCGCAACTGCAACTGTCCAGTGCAGTTTGGCTGGATATACAGTCTTCTGGCAGTTACGATGCGGTATCTATAGACATGTCCGCAACCTAATTACGGGGGCGTACCGATATCTGGCAATCCTCGAGAATCGATGTATAAAGGAAAAAAATATATCAATCATTGCACAACTTTGAACAAGATAAACTAATTGGCTTTTGTGTTAATGAGAAAACAATGACGCACTGTATTTTAGCAATAAATAAATATTTTTAAGGTGAGATGTTCAAAGTCCAATTGAGTCATCACGAGATTTTCCTCAAATCTTGCGTATAAGAGGGAAAGCATAATGACCTTTGCTCTGCTCTTGGACAATTCACCAAATGAGACTTTTGTACTGCCTCGTTGGTCTAGTGAGGTGTTGGGTTCGATGCCCAGGTCAGGCAGTGTTTTTGGGTATTTCCGTGTGGAATTCCTCAGTAGCAGCCCAGAGTTTGGATTTGTGCAGAGTTGATGGCAATAGGCTCGCCCCTATTACATGGGACTTAAACATAACGGCGAAATGAGGGTGTTAGTATACACCTCTGCCCAACCCTTCGGGAAATAAAGGCGTGATTTTATGTTACGAGACTTTTGTCCACTTCTGGACATATGTAAGCCTCTTCCAAGATACAGTTAGTTTAATCAGCCCATTACTGTCCGACAGCAGTGATAGCCTTGTGGTGTGACCGTTGGACTGCCAAGTCATAGGTCTTGAGTTAGAACACAAGGCACGCACCTCTGACTTTCCGGATTCATAATTATCCGTATTGTATAATTATCACTTGCTTAAAAACGGTGAAGGAAAACATCGTGAGGAAACCGGCATGCCTGAGAGATATTTCTCAACTGCATGTGAAGCCAAGTCAGAGGCCCATGGGCGCCATAAAATCTGACACCAGGTTAGTCACTTACTACACGAAAAGAAGAAGACTGTCCCACTGGGTATAGGCCTCTTCTCAAAATGAGAAGAGTTTAGCGGAAAGAATATTTTAAGGGGCACGAGTAATCTTCTGTTACATATTGTACAAAAAATTATAACTGACTCGTAAATAAGTTGTCATAATCAATTTGATGAAAAAGATAAGATTTTAAATCAACACTTAAATAATTGTACATAATTAAAAATAATGAATATGCGTTTACATAATTAATGTTTTTAGTAATTATTATCTTTTAAAAACACTAATGTGATGGGCAGATAGGCTGCAGGAGTGTCGATGACATGATTTCGCCATTTTACTAAAGATTTCTTCGGCGGGTCTTCGCGGTATCTGTAATTGCTGGGACACAACTACCTAATAAAATTAACAAAAGAAATTTATAAGGCGGATGTTAATGGGAACGCCGGTAGAGGACGTCCTAGAAGGACATACATCGATGTTCTTCACAAAGGTCAGGTGCGTAGTACTCTCAACCGGCGTGCGTGTATGACAAGATGTATGAATGTGGATGAAGCGAAAGGGGTATGTAAGAGTCGTAGCATGTGGCGTTCTATAGTTTCTGCCTACCCCCATGGGAAAAAGGCGTGAGTTTATGTATGTATGTATGTATGTACAACTACCTACAAGAAAACAGAACTACTGGTCTGTCTTCTTCTATTCGTGTAGTTAGTGACTAACCTGGTGTCAGAGTTTATGCCGCCCATGAGCCTCTGACTTGGCTTCACATGCCGTCGAGAAATATCTCTCAGGCATGCCGGTTTCCTCATGATGTTTTCCTTCACCGTTTTTAAGCAAGTGATAATTATAAGATACACACATGAATCCGAAAAGTCAGAGGTGCGTGCCTTGGGTTCGAACTCGAGACCTATGATTTGGCAGTCCGACTTGTTACTAGACTGTCAAAAATGGTAAATCCTAAAAGGTACCAATTTACTAATCAACGATTAAATTGAATTTTGATTGGGGTTAAAAATAACTTGGTCAGCGAAAAACAATAACTGATCAGCGATACGTGATCAACGGGGAGATTTTCAAGTATAAGTTATAATGCGTGCTTAAAAAAATAACCACGAAGTGCAAAGTGATAGCCATGCATGCATGCATGTCGTAATGAAATGGAAATAAATAAATGCGATCTCTTTGCACTTCTAATCTAACCTAACCGAGTCCTGATTTCTGTTGCTGATCAAATATTGATTCCGCTGACCAAATATTAATTTCTCTGATCAATAAATTTGTTCTTATTACTAAGTAATTTTGGGAAGGAACAAGGGGAAGCTACAAGATTAAAAGAACCTTATTCCATAAAGACGACCACCGTTTTAGTCGGTAAAACATATCATAACAACACGCCTGTATTCCCCGAAGGGTTGGGCAGAGGTGTATAGTAACACCCTCATTTCGCCGTTATATTTAAGTTTCATGTAATAAAGGGCGAGCCTATTGCCATCAACCGGGCACAAATACGAACTCCGGGCTGCTACTGAGGAATTCCACACGGAAAAATCCAATAACAGTTTGCTCGACCTGGGGATCGAGAGTCGCGTTTGCCACCACTAGATCAACGAGGCAGCGAGTCGGTAAAAGTCCGAAATAACCGGGGAGTATTAATTTCGAACTTTTGGACTTTCGGGTAAATCCCCATGGTTCCACCCTGGGGATTTACCCACGGTAAAAAAAACTATGAAGATGTTTTCTTATTCCTTTTTCGAATTCACGTGCGGGTCAGAATTTGATTAACACATGCGTTAACGGTGAAGGAAAACATCGTGAGAAAACGGACTCTATGGTGTGTGTAGAAGTCTACTAACTCGCACCAGGCTGTGGTGGACTGAGGCCTAAAATCCTTCTCATTCTAAGAGGCCCGTGCCTAGTGGTACAGTAATGGGCTAATTACGTGTGGTATCCAAAGTGCAAATGCATAAACTTCTACGCCATTCGACCCACGCATTCACTATCTTATCAAAAGTAAAAATTAATTGAAAATAATTGTACAAGTACCAATAGATACGATCTAATCCAATTACCATTAAACAGTAGATGACTATTTGATAAGTGTATAAAATCAAAAATTATTCCTGATATCATTCAGATTTTAATCTATCGTTATTGATTCTGAGAAGAATTTTTTTTTATATTTGATAACACCTGTATCGGTAGAGATGTGGCGATACATTTCATAGTTGACTATTGACTATCCTTTGTGTTGTCCGACTAAATAAACAATTGCTATTTCTTCTAGCTACCATCCTCACATTAAAATCCGAAGCCAAGCAGTTTACTGTTCCGTGGTGTGTATGTGAGAGCCAGATGGGTAAATGGGAGTACCTTTATATCTCTGTTACTGGGATTCGTGTGCTCCATCTTAGACCCTGTCTGCGCTTACCATCAGGTGAGACTAGGGCCAAACGCGACCAAGTCAACTGTACAACTAAACCGTGTTTGGCATAAATGACCTGCGCAACCAAGTTACTGGGCAATGCTGATATCCTAAAGTTATACCAGCTGTCCGACGTCTTCTGAATTCCCGTAACGACTGTCATAGGTATTGGCATGACATCCGGGACCGACGGATTAACGTGCTCTCCGAGGCACAGAGGAGTCTCGATGTGTAACGAATGGTCACCCATCAATCTTTAATAGCCCCTCATATGATCGTGAAAAACTAAATATCAAGATGGCGTGCATTGCATATAGGCAATTAAGCAGTGCCTACCTCATAAGATTTAATTAACTACACCATCTTTAACTATTAGGTACTATAAATAAAATAAGCGTGTATGGCTATGATTTGTTTTGGTCAGAATCGTATGGAAATGGTCTTAACCGTACAATTGAAAACCGACATCGCTAGTGCCTGCCTATCTAGTCCGAAAACCAATGCACGCCACTGCTATCGTACTACTAGCTACGTAATATCTTGAAAGTTCCTGGTAGTACTGCTTGCAGAGACAAATATCAACAATAATATCAAATTCAATTTCACCATCTGCCGAGATATACTGTATCTTCCTCTTAGCCTTTTTCCCAATTATCTTGGGGTCAGCTTCCAGTCTAACCAGATGCGGCTGAATACCAGTATTTTACACGGAGCGACTGCCATCAGACCTCCGCAACCCAGTAACTGGGCAATGCCGATATCCTAAGGTTAAACCGTTTGTCAGACTTTCGGGCTTCTGACTACCCGTAACGACTGACACCCGAGATATACTGTATACAAAGTACCTACTAATACTAATTCCGGCTTAAAAAAAGAACCTAATTTGATATTATTATCATAGGAAGTATTAAAAACTACTTATATTATAATACTTATTATTATCTGCAAATTCATCGAATTATTAGAACCACCTCATTTGACCCGATAAATAGAGATAGGGTCGCCCCAATCAACGGGATAAAACCTAAAGCGCAGGCCACACCGCCAGCTGGCGAGCGGGCGCGCGAGCCGGGCGAGCCTCGTTTCACCTCTTTTCATACTTCGATTCACACCGCGAACTACAGAGTTAAGCTACGTCAGCGATACCAACGATGAGAACGAAATATCCGACGATGCCAGCGATGCTATCTTCACCTCGTTAGCGTAGCTTAGCTCTGTAATTCACGGTGTGAACCGAAGTATGAAAAGAGGTGTAACGATGCTCGCCCGGCTCGCTCGCTCGTTCATGCCCTATGCAACTGCGCGCGAGTGACAAAGACGGAATGCTCCCCTCGCTCTCCTGCCCGCTCGCTCGGCCGTCCGTCCGTCCGTACTTTTCGGTGTGAACCCACATAGTTTAGCTCGCCAAAGCTTCGCTTAGTTTATACAAGGTTAGTCGGAAAAGGGGTACTAAGCCGAAAGGGTGTTAAAGTACCGATAATAAGGGATAACTTCTGTTCTACAACTTTCCCCAAAACTCGATAGTTTAAGAGAAACAGCTTTTCAAAGATTTCATAAAATATATGCTAAAATCTATCTATCCATAGCTATGATCAGCTGTTTTTACAATTTAGGTCTTATTTGGGGTCACGGGTTAGAAAATTAATTTTCTGAATTCATAACTTGAGCAGGAATGATCTTTTTTTGAAAAAACTAAAATAAAAACTTTTTTGTATGCAAATAAAACTTATCTAATTATGAAATTTTAACACTTGCTTTAAAATAGTTATCAGTAATACTTTAGGTGGCCTGCGGCTTAGTACCCCCTTTCCGACTAACCTTGTATAGTTTCCCTCGCCTCGCTTCGCCCGCCAGCTCGCTCACTCGCTAGCTGGCGGTGTGGCCTGCGCTTAATATCGTACAACTGTAGGTTAGACAACACGTTCTGACGTGTCGTATAAATTTATATGGAATTTTTAGTTCAATCATATTTAACAGCTTTTATTTACGCCCTTTTCTTTCTTATTTTATCAGAGTAAAGAAGATGGCAATAACCTTAATTAAGTTTAGTTTGTGCACAACAGAATTGACACCAATGTCAGATCAGATTCATCAGCAATCATCAAGTGTTTACATTTTAGGTCATATTTGGGGTCATGAATTAGTAGCTCCATTTTCTGAATTCGTAAGTAACTCGGAGCAGTCAATTTTATGACACGTTTGGTGCAGTAGCTGAGCGATTGGCTTCTGCGTTACGAGTCATAGGGTCGACCCCGCACGGAACAAATATTTGTATGGCCTACAGATAGTTGTTCTGGATCTAGGCGTTTGTGTTTGTGATGATTCGTGTCTGTAAACGCATCCACGATACAGGAGAAATCCTAGAGTGGGGGAACGTTTCAAAAAAATATGTCTAAAAATATAAAAATAGGTACCTAATAGTTTTGTAATTGCTTTTACAACAGTCATCAGTGATACCTAATTTTGTTACCTCGCGGCATAGTAGATACCCACTTTCCGACTACCCTTTCATAGTTAACTATCAAGTGCCACCCCTATACTAATTTAAATAAACACAAAACTCAATTAGAATACATTGATAGTACATTGTCGGCACTTTCGCATATTACAATAATTTCTTATCAAAACCATCGGCCAAGGTTCATTTATCTTTGAAATGGTAAAAACATTAATTTGGTGAGTGCTTATAAATTGATTACGATCAATTTATTACTGATCAGTATCTATAGCGTATAAAACGCAGTGTACAATAATTTGGTATCTGTCAATAATAAGGTGTTTTGCAAATGCAATACGTTTGCGTTCGCAAACATTAATTTTAAGTGCACCCGGTGCAATCTGCGACGGTCTGATGAAGCTCTAATGACTAATCAGAACTGCTACCTAATAAAAAAAAATGTTAACAATTATATTAGGTGTTAAAGCAGTGATAGCACAAAACAGATAGGTACAGAAGTCAATCTACATACAAGTGCGCTCGAGCAACGCACACATAGACACTGCTCTCGGACACGATATCGCGGACTATTTGGGACTAGAGTGCGAGTGAGTGCGAGCGCGAGTGCCATGCGCTTGAGAGAGATAGAGCGACCGCCGAGCGTAGGTATGAAAAGTGAAGTACATACATGTGATTGACTTCTGGTCCTATCTGTTTTGTGGTGATAGCCTAAACTAAATGAGTGGGTCGAGAAACTACAAGTATACTCCACCTAGAACATAGTCTGCTTAGTTGTCGGCAATAAGATTGACAAGCATATCATTTTGGGACCCAGTGCATAATATCAGCAAGCACATTGGGTCACCCGCGCGACGGCGCAACGAGTATTCCCAATGAGGGTTGATGTCAGGCAGGCGGCCGGTCATAAAACAATAAGCCAAAACCTCTAACAACATGAATACATGTGACCCAATGTGCTTGCTGATATTATGCACTGGGTCCCAAAATGATATGCTTGTCAATCTTATTGCCGACAACTAAGCAGACTATGTTCTTGGTGGAGTATGCTTGAAGTTCCTCGACCCACACATTTAGTTTAGGCTGTCACCACAAAACAGATAGGTACAGAAGTCAATCACATGTATGTACTTCACTTTTCGTACCTACGCTCGAACATGGATTTATGAAATACATGTTGTGCCGACCCCACCTAGTGTGGGTTATAGGCAGGAAAAAGAAGAACCAGTCATAGACGAGCGGTTGAACGCTTGCCTTCCAGACAGGAGGGTCTGAGTTCGATACCGGCCCGTACCTCTGACTTCGAATTCATGTACGGATTAGAATTTGATTATCACTTGCGTTAACGGTGAAGGAAAAACTTCGTAAGGAAACCTGCACACCTGACAAGGCTCTATTAAGTTCTCGATGGTGTGTGTAGTCTGCCAACCCGCACCAGGCCAGCGTGATGGACTAAGGTTTAAGCCCTTCTCATTCTGAGAAGAGGCCCGTGTCCAGCAGTGGGACAGTAATGGGTTAATTACGTATTATTATTTCCTGAAGGGTTGGGCAGAGGTGTTTTTAGTACACCCTCGTTTCGTCAGTTATATTTAAGTCCCACTCCCAAGTAATAGGGGGCGAGCCTATTGCCATTAATCGGGCACAAATCCAGAACAGGTTGCTACTGAGAAATTTCCTAATGGAAAAACCCAATAGGTAACATAATAATATTTTTCGGTATTTATTTATTTTAAATAAATATAAATTAAAATTGTGCAGTAGTACACTAACAACCGCGCCGATCATACTGCAAGGTTAAGTTGCACTTGCCGCGGTCAGACCGCTGATGGGTGACCGTTCCCCACAAATCAAGACCCCTCCGTGTGTCGGACAGCACGTTAAACCTTTGGTCCCGGGTGTCATATGAACAACTATAGGTATGACAGTCGTTACGGAAAGTCAGAAGCCCGAAAGTATGACAACTGGTCTAACCTTAGGATATCGGCATTGCCCGGTAACTGGGTTGCGGAGGTCTGATGGCAGTCGCTCCGTGTAAAATACTGGTATTCAGCCGCATCTGATTAGACTGGAAGCTGACCCCAACATAGTTGGGCAAAGGCTAGGTAGAACTGTTAACTAAAGCATTGGATTCACTAAGGCACAAATGGAGCAACATGTCGCGGTACTTGACGCGGGACATCTATGCGAATGTACGGGGGACAATGTCGCGGAACAATTCTCTCGCACACACCTGCGCCCACCCTCGAAGCGGCGCGGCGGCTTGCAACACGTCCCGTTCGACGTAGAAATGCCGCACAATGTTGCGCGGCAGTGTGCAACGTAGCAGCGTCACGTAGACTCAATGTGGCGAGTCATGTTAGAGAACATTTTGTCGCCACACAGCTAGGCAGCACAGTACACCAAGGACTACCCCCCGATCTATCTTTCCTTTCACGTCTTCCTAGTACATCTAAAGGTAGTCTAAAGATATCTCATTTGCCGATAAGATCGCCATTTTGTACCCTTGTACTTAAATTATTTCTATTGTTAATATGTGCGGTGTAACTTTAAATTATAAATTGAGGAATGATGAGATTAGACAAAGTTGCGGTTTAAAAGATGATGTAGTGATAAAAATTTAAAGGAGTATGCTTGGGTGGTTTGGTCATGTTGAGAGAATGAGTGAACGGCGATTAACAAAAGGAATTTATAAGGCGGATGTCAGTGAAAACGGTAGAGGACGTCCTAGAAGGACTTACATCGATGTTATCGGTAATGTTCTTCACAAAGGACAGGTGCGTAGTACTCTCAATCGGCGTGCGTGTATGACAAGATGTATGAATGTGGATGAAGCGAAAGGAGTATGTAAGGATCGTAGCATGTGGCGTTCTATAGTTTCTGCTTACCTCCATGAGAAAAAGGCATGAATTTATGTATATATGTATATGCATGTATGTGTTGTTTTTTAATAACTTTTTACTTATTTGTTTTCTTAATTAAAGGTAATAAGTAATGCCGTTATAATCAGAGCAGTAATAACCTAGTGGTGTGACCGTAGGACTGCCAAGTCATAGATCTCGAGTTCGAACACAAAGCACGCACCACTGACTTTTCGGATTCATGTGCGTATTGTATAATTATCTCTTGCTTAAAAACGGTGAAGGAAAACATCGTGAGGAAACCGGCATGCCTGAGAGATATTTCTCGACGGCATGTGAAGCCAAGTCAGAGGGCCGTGAGCGGCTTAAATTCTGACACCAGGTTATTCACCAACCACACGAAAAGATAATGATGCCGTTATGTTTTGCAACCATTTCTTTCTTTCTACCCCAGATTGTGTTTGTAGACATCCTGTACATAGCAGACGTCGTCGTCAGTAAGTCTGCCATATCGCAGTTACCTTCTGTTATCACTCGGTAATACGCGGAGTGATTTGCTGTGATTATATTTACTGGACAGTCGCGCACACTAGCTTAACCCGACTTCCAAAAAAAGGACGAGGTTATCAATTCGGCTGTGTGTTTTTTTTTAATGTTGGTTTCCTCACAACACCGTCATTTTTAAACCGATTTGGTAAATTATTTTTTGTTTGAAAGAGTATTCTTTCGAGGTGGTCCTATTTAAATTTGGTGAAGATATGACGAAGAACTTCGGAGATAGACAATTGAACTCCTCAATGACGAACAGTATCATAATGTGATGATGTGATTGGGTTACGAGCAGTCTTTAGTAGGTCCAATCATGTTCTAATTTAGGCCACTAAAAATAAGCAAAATAAAAAACATTTTAACAAAAATAAAACCGACTTCAAAAAACAAATATTAGAATAAAATAGTTATATTTGTTGAAATATTTTTTATTACTATAATATAATGTTTACGTAAGATTTTACCAGCATTTTCGGGCTATTAACTCAACCAATAATATCTTTTACACCACAATGTCTGGACTTTAAAAGAGACCTTGATCTCAGAGTTTGTTTCGGCTTTTCTTCTCAGAGCTAGTCAGATAGGAAATGACGCCGTCATCTAGTCTTTAAAAAACAATAAGTACAGAAATAAAAATTATTTATCATAAACTAAAACAACGCCTATGGCACCAGACGGAATCGGAATTTTAACCCATGTTACAGACTAGAAAATAAAACTTCCTGACCGCACGCTGAGAGTAGACGCGTGTTGTAAGATTCAACAAAACCCAGCACGCTTGATGGTAGGATCTATACGGTCCGCCTGGCTAGCTACCAACCTCACATTAAAGTTCAGCGCCAAGCAGTTTACTGTGTTCCGTCGTGTGTATGTGTGAGCCAGAGGGGTATAGGGGAGTCCTTCTATATCTCTGTTACTTGTATTCGTGTGCTCCATCTTAGACCCTGTCTGCGCTTACCATCAGGTGCGACGAGGGTCAAATGCGACCGAAAAAATAAAAGAACTATTACGTAAAACCTTATATCGCCTTTGAGCCTGTAGCACCTCTGCACATCCCTTCACGCAATACAGGTGTAACGGGCGGTTCTAGAGTCGTGCAGATTTCGTCATACACGCGGGTTTGACCCGCATGCGTACGCAGTTCACCGTTTCGTGCGTGTATCACGCGTTATAATAAACTTCGTCCTAGCCTTTTCGCATCTATGTTGGGGTCAGCTTCCAGTTTAACAAGATGCGGCTGAATACCAGTATTTTACACGGAGCGACTGCATCAGACCTCAGCAACCCAGTAACAGGGCAATGCCGATATCCTAAGGTTAGACCGGTTGTCACACTTTCGGGCTTCTGACTACCTGTAACGACTGTCATAGGTATTCGTATAACATCCGGGACCGTAACGGCCTCTCCTAGGCACGGAGGGGTCTCGATGTAACGAACAGTCACCCATCCACGGACTGACCGCGGCAAGTGCAGCTTAACCTCGAAAATCGTATGATCGGTGCGGTTGTTAATTAGAACCAAGCCCATAGAAGAAGCAATAATGTTGCTAATATTTGCACTTTTCCATGTATATTTCTCATCATATATTCTAATATTATAAAGAGGAAAGATTTGTATTTTTGTATGTAACGAATAAAATTAAAAACTACTGCACCGATTTTTAAAATTCTTTTTCCGTTAGAAAGCTACATTATCACTGAGTAACATAGGCTATATTTGTTACTGGAATAAAATTACATACGCAGGCGGAGCCGTGAGAAAAAAGTGAAATTCGAGCGCCACGCACGCGGGTCCCATCCACGTGCATGCCGAGATCCGCGTACGTGACAACATCCGCGCGACTCTAAAAACACCGTAACTATTAAAAATCCCTCTGTTCACGACAGTACATTAAAAATAATATTGTTAAATACTGAAATCTTATCATCTATCAGTATAATCTTTTTTTCTCAGAAACTTTTAAGTAATAAGTAGGTACTCTTTGTGTATATGACTAGTAATAACTTTGGCGGTTTTTCAAACGCGCTGACTGATTACAGCTTGACCGGTATTACTTGACACTTCAAGGTGGCGCTGCTCGCAAAGGTAAGTTTCAAATCCGATACATTTTTATTTAGTTCCAGACTCCGCCGCCGGCCTTGATTAATTGGACACTCTGTATCTAGTACTTAATTGGTATTAAAATCATATTTTAAAAGTATTTGACTGAGATTTCAGGGCTTTTTTTGAAGGTCTACGACACCGGAAAGAAAGGATTATAATATATTTTTTTATATATTTGTCGAAGTGAAGTAAACGGCTTGTTTACGTACTAGTGACGCCATCTATTGGTGTTTGAAATACTTAGTTGATTAATCAAATTGATAACAGCTGTCATTGAGTCAGTAGTTCTAGTAAAGGTTGTCAAATGAACTGTCACATGTAACGTTCAACTTCTGTCAGATGCCGAGGTGAGACTAGAGTGTTAGTGACACGACACATTTGACATCCAGAGCTCGACCGCGCCGGGTGTGCGCGAGTGTTGCCGAACAATCGATGGTTTCACTATCTATAGTTTAAATTGAAAATCAGCTACTCCATCGATAGGCCTATCGGTAGTATCGACACTATCGATAGCATGGTTCACGTCAATACTATTGACATGCATCAATCGTATCGATACTATCGACAGTTATACAGAATCGATAGTGGCTTGTATTTCGATAGTATCGATAGTATTGCTTTTCTGAACTACAATACTATCGATAGTATCGATAGTATTGTACTCTGACAGTACTATTGCCACCTTCGTAGCTATCGATAGTATCGATAGTATAATAGATAGTCATACTATCGTTGAACTATCGTCAGACTATCGTTCTTATTTATTTATTTGGAAACTCAACAGCTTATAATTAATTTACATGAGTTATGAATGTTCACCCCACCATCATGAACAGCTCAATGCAGTTGCGTCGAAGTTACAGCAACTGTCTGACTATTTAATTTTGACAATTCAAAAGCGCCTGTGCACACTTCAATTGAAATAAATGCTTTGAATTTGAGCTATACACTGCTCAGTGATAGTGAGTTGATGACAATTATCACTTAAGCCAATAATAGAGTTTTACGGCATTGATAAAGCTAAGTTAACCAGAAAGTAGCAAGAGAATACAAACGAAAAAACACAAATACAGCTATCAATAATAAGTAAAATGCGATTGTTGACACTTTAATCACTCTAAATTAAAGTTAAAGGTATGTACCTAGATAATATGACTATATTAATTAACAAACGAACAAGAAAAAACATTTATTGTTATATATAAGAAAGAGTTATGGCACATCTTGTTTACTAAACAATATCTGCTTGATTTGTTTCCGGTATGATTGTTTGGATAAATAAAATATATCGACACTTTCAAAACTTTCAGAATAGATGCGAGGCAGTCGATTTTTACTGCTATCGATTTTCGCCTATCGATCAACAATACTAGTGTGCGCACTGATTCTACTCGACCAAGTGCAACATGGCGGACACCGATGATATTTCGGATAAAAATCCCTCTGCATCTCCGACATATTATAACATATTAAAAAAAATTGGGTAACAACTTGACGGCCCATCTGATGATTGGTTACCGCCACCTATATACACTACACTACACTAAGAGGATTGCTAACGCGGTGCCAACTCAGAGACAAAGTTGTAAAGTCTCATGTGCCTGTAATGTCACCAGATATGTACTCCACCTTCAAACTGGAACACAGCAATACTTGGCAGCAGAAATAATTCACAAGGAGCTGTACAGCACACACTACACAGGCCGCGACAGGCCTCGACAGGCATGGCAACGTCCGGCGCGTCCTGTCAGTTTACGGGCCGTGGGATTGCAGTTTAACCGGACAGTTATTGGTGACAAGAAAGCTCAGATAAGGACATAGTATACTTTTTATCCAGAAATTGAGAAATATTTTCATGCAGGTAAAGTCACGGGTTGGCCTGCGGGCGGCAGGTTACGGGACCCGCCGCCCGACCAGTAACAGGCCCGAGAAGGCGGCGCGCCGTGTTCCGTGCGCGCTTCTCAGGAGGACGTGGGGCAAGGCCCCACAGAGGAGAGGTCCGCCGAGGGTTGGTGGACCGGGACCTGCCGGAGTTGCGGTGCATGCTTTTGCGAATCCCGCGACTCCGGCCAAACGGTCAGGAGGAGGAACACCGTTGGTTTTTAGCAGGTAAGAGTCCGGCAGACCCCCTCGCCTTCCTCGGGCGAGGGACGACCATGAGGATTTTCCAACGAGAAAAAAGAAAAAAGGTCAAGTCGCGCGTACGGGTAGTGTTATTATTTTATTTTATTCTTGGAGCATCCTGTACTAGCAGATTTTGCTAACTGATTTTGTCGATGATTAAGCAGTAATTTTGATAAACATCAAAATTATAGTGTAGCTAATCAAATTACGCGTTTGACAAACTCTACCTAGAGTATTGTCCGCTGAGTCACGAGTTACATTAGCCCTCGTGGTGTCGTTCTGCCTACCCTTTTCCTAGCTATGTTGTGGTCAGCTTCCAGTCTAACCAGATGCGACTGAACACCAGTATTTTACACGAAGCGACTGCCATCCAGTTACTAGGAAATGCCGATATCCTAAGGTTAGACCGGTGGTCAGATTTTCGGGCTTCTGACTACCCGTAACGACTGTCATAGGTATTCGTATGACACCCGGGACCGATGGTTTCACGTCGATTATACGGTTTAACGCAAATCGTATGATCCGCGCCGATCATATGATTTGCGAAGTTAAGCTGCGCTTACTGCGGTCAGTCTGTGGATGGGTGACCGTTCGATACACATCGAAACCCTTCATGCTTCGGAGAGCACGTTAAACAGTCGGTCCCGGGTGTCATAAGAATACCTATGACAGTCGTTAGGGCAAGTCAAAATCCCGAAAGTCTGACCACCGGTCTAACCTTAGGATATCGGCATTTCCTAGTAACTGGATGGCAGTCGCTTCGTGTAAAATACTGGTATTCAGTCGCATCTGGTTAGACTGGAAGCTGACCACAACATAGTTGAGAAAAGGGTAGAAGGAAGGTATTACTTCTACTATTATAACCTGCTCCCGTTTTGCATAATACCCTCCATTCGTGGAGGATAAAACGCCAGATATTGAAAATTAAAAATCCAGTGATTGAGATCCGGATCTTACAATACATGCTCATAATTTCAATAATTGATTATTGTAAATGATAAGACGCAGATATAATCATTATCAAAGATATCACTAATTAGTAATAGTGTATGTAATAGGGAAAACAGATATGCTGACGTAGACAGATAATGATTTTACTACAAAAAATGTATACAACGTGTTTTTTATTGAACTATCTAAAATTAATGATAATAATATACTACGCCTATGCCTTTAGGGTCCGTACATAAAACTGCGATGCGACGTCGCATCGTAGAAATATACGAGCTCGCACGACGCATCGCAAGAACTTACGAATTGATTCGCGTAATTAAATTTTCCTATATTTTCTTATCAGTAACAGCAGTGCGCAAATCTTATTACGTAAATTTATTCTACCTAGTATAAAATACGTTCAATACGGTTGACGACCGTCAAGGGATTGGTCACCCGAACCTTGGAAGGAAGACGCCTTGCCGCACGAAATCGCATCGCAGCAATTTGCGTCGCAGTTTTCTGCGTTGCGAATTCGTATCGCACCGATTCGCAGTTTTGTGTACCTACAAGCCCTTATGGCTACGACAGGCCCTATTTTCTGCCCGTGACTACTAGCTCACGTGCCTAGCCCAAGGCTACGTCATCACTATGGCGTGTTGCCACTGTGTAAATAAATTACCCGAGCAAAATGCATTTTTTCACTTACTTGCTTCTATAAAGAAGCAATTTTGAATAGATGAATTTTATACAGTTTACTTTTTTAACTAAATAGATGAATAACACGAGATAGTAAATAGTTAGGTTAGTTAGCAATTTATTTTATACTAGCGGTCCGTCCCGGCTTCGCACGGGTGGACATTTTTCCCGTTTTTGCAACATTTTTCATTTATGCTGCATTTATGTGATGTTATATAGCATATAACCTTCCTCAATAAATGGACTATCCAACACAAAAATATTTTTTCAATTCCAACCAGTAGATCCTGAGATTAGCGCGTTCAAACAAACAAACTCTTCAGCTTTATAATATTAGTACTTATAGATTTATTACTTGTCTATACTAAAATTATAAAGAGGAAAGATTTGTATTTTTGTATGTAACGAATAAACTTAAAAACTACTGGACCGATTTCAACAATTCTTTTGCCGTTAGAAAGCTACATTATCACATTTATCACTGAGTAACATAGTCTATATTTATTACTGGAATAAAACTTCTTACGCGGGCGGAGCCGTGAGGACACAGCTAGTTATATATAATTTTAATGATATTGTGACTCTTTTGTAATACCAACTCTCTCTGAATAGCAGCCATTTAGATTTTCAATCTGCCTAGTACTGTACGTGTTCATTCAAAATGTAATATCTTTGGATTTTGGAGTACAAAAGTCTTAAATTCTTTTTTATTTGCAAGCTTTTAGTCCTCCTCGTGTATTTCAACCAAAAAAGTTCTTAGTTATTGATGAAACCTATTAAAAAAGTTAAGTTTAAAAAATGTTGTCGCGTTAACGGTGAAGAAAAACATCGCGAGGAAACCTGCACACCTGAGAGGGCTCCATAAAAATCACGATGGTGCGTGTAGTCCGCCAACCCGCACCACGCCAGCGTGGTGGACTAAGAACGAATTCCTTCTCATTCTGAGAAGATAGGGTTGCCATCCGTCTGGGATTCCCCGGATTTGTCCTAGTATGGGAAGGCGTCCGGGTAGGTCCGGGGGGGTTCTCAAAAAGTGTCCGTGTCAAACCGAACGCCAGCCGCATTGGCAGTTTCGTTCGTTTCCTATCCCGGTACTTAATTATTTTCAAGCATCACACAGATACGTGATATGACTTAAGTAGGTACGATAATATTTTGTCTATTTTAATCCAAAAAAAATGAAAATTTCATTGTTTTTATATTTTCAAGGGCGTCCGGGGAAAGGTCCCAATTTCGACCAAATGTCCTGGGTTTTATAAAATCTTTGTCCGGTGTCTGCAGTTTAGATTATGGCAGCCCTATGAGAAGAGGCCCGTGCCCAGACAATAATGGGCTGATTATCTTAGAGTAAATCTTTTCATAATAATTTGTAACATGTTTTTATATTAATTTCTGACAAAATGTAGGTCGTCTAATTATGATAAGTTAATTAATTGAAACACTAGATTCTAATCTCGAGCAATTAATCGACATCAAACGATTTGATCTTAAAATACATTGTCACAAAATGATTACGTAGTTCATCAAGTAATTCGATGGCAGCAAAGTAAAAGAAGATATCTACAAAATCGCAATTTTATAGGACAGCACTTTTAATAAAAAAAATAGGAGATTTAGCTGCGATGTTTTTTTTAAAATCTAGTGTACAGTAGATGTCTTCATTTACGTGCGAGATTTTATCGAGATGTGTTTACATTTTAGGTCACATTTGGGGTCACGGATTAGAAGCTCCATTTTTTGAGTTCGTAACTAAAGCAGAGAAAAATATTTTTTTTTAAAAAACTAAAATAAAAATCATTTTGCATGGTTTTTTTTATCGAATTTGATATTTTAACGCTTTCTTTAAAACAATCATCAGTGATACATTAAGTGACCCGCGGCTTAGTACCCCTTTCCGACTAACCTTGTATATTCTTTTTTACTTTTCAGTAGGTAATCAGACGATAAAACTGAAAAGTAAATATTATTGTATTGTCATCAGAACTACATAGGTACAGTCCGCGACAAGTCGACATGGTAATTTTCTAGTCATTTTCAATACACAACTATAAGCAACAACGTGAGCGAGATCGAAATCGATAAACGCGGTCGATACGGACTCGTGCAGCGCTAACACTAACACCCATTATTCTAAGACGTTCCTCCAAAACTTACTCGACTCGACTCGACTCCACCTCGACTCAGCCTTTCTCACTACCATCGGTAGTTGTAGTTGACATTTAAAAACGTCCTCGACTTGAGATTTTTCCTTAGTCGAGGTAAGGAGTCATCTGTCAAACTCAAGGTACCTCGGAACCTACATTAAGGAAGGAAGTGTCAAAGTTCGTATGTAACAAAAATGAATTTTGAAGACTTTATCGAATATTCTCACGATAATTCTTACAATTATTTATCGCGGCGTTATTTGCGCGATGCAAATAATTCAAATTATGACGTAATGACTCAGTCGATGAACCTCAAAGTTCACTCGAAATTGCGACTAAGAATACAATTTTGAAGGTGTTTTCCAGGCCGTCCTGAGCCGAATATGAGTCGTGTAAGTTTGGAGGAACATCTTAGAATATGGGTGTAAGATGGCGGGCGCTGTGCGGGTGTGCGGGGCGTGTGTCCTCACACGACGAGCCACATACACGATTACCATGTCGACCTTTCGTTGACTTTACCTAAGTGGTGGAGCTGCGGTTCCATTGCGATTTTAAACATTATTCTGTATAGCCTCCAAGAACTTACCGATAGAAAAACGATTATCGACTTGCAATGATAAAATTTCCTTCACTCACTTTATTACTTAACCAAAAAAAACTAATATTTAACTAAATTTATTTTAATAATAATGAGAACACTGTCCATTTGATTTTGAAGCCAATATTTTGATGTCTTTGGTTTTAATTACTTTCATATCAATGCCATCATGTCGGCCATTTTGAAAAAATAATAAACATTTAAATATCCTGTTTATTATTGGTATTTCAAAATGATAACATAACCTCAATCGATTTTGATTTACCTACGCAAAGACAGATGGTACGGATAAATTAATTAGAAACGCAATTATTCAAAAAAAACTGATACCAAAATGTTATTTACACCCTCATTATTGATTTTTATCATCAAAGATATTCTGCGACAAATCCTTTCGAACGAACTTAAGAAGAAAATAAATGCGGTCGGCATTTAGTCCATACAAACGTATTCCTCAGTTCCCTCTTTGGATAATGTAACTAGAGCCAGTATTTTTTACCATATACAACATGTAACGTAATTAACGCAGACCCTCAAACACCCCAATCAGAATATTATGTTATAATCATAATACATACACTGAAATTTTATTTTTATGTGTTTAAATATTGTTTATTCAAGAAAATAGTATTACTCTTTCATTGTTAACTTCATTTAAAATTCTGTCTTATGACCTTGACATAAGGCTCAATTTTCGTTGTGCCAATTAAAAGACTAATTATTAAAAAAACACGTTTATAAAAAATATACACAGTAAAAATGGCTGAAGTCGATTCAGTAAACGATTCTGAACAAACTACTTTCAGGATGTGCGTTAATTATGTTACATATTGTATATCTACCACCACTATGTCCCTATGTTTTGTTTTTGTCAATAAATTAATTATTATAAGAACTAGAAACGTTTAAATTTCACAAAAATAGATCGGTTTAACCACCCTTTACAAACACCTGGCAAACAAATTTGACGCATATAAAAAATATAAAAACTTTTTTACAAAAAATTTAAACCGACTTCAAAAAAGAATAAAATAATTACCATGTAAAATTAACAGTTTCAGAAGTCGGTGCTGATCCACGCTGAACCAAATTGAAGGCACCGACTTCTGAAACTGTTAATTTTACATGGTAATTATTTTATTCTTTTTTGAAGTCGGTTGACATTTTTTGTAAAAAAGTTTTTATTATTTTCATTTTAGTGGCCTTAATTAAAACTTGGTTGGACCTACTAAAGACGCTGCTCGTAACATAATCATAATATGCGTACTGTTCATCTCTGAGGAGTTCCATTGTCTATCTCCGAAGTTCTTCATCAGATATTCACCAAATTTAAATGGGACCAACTTCGAAGTATACCCTATCCATTAAAAAAAGAATCATTAAAATCGGTTCACCATTGGCGAAAATATCGATGAACATACACAAAAAAAAACATACATACAGACGAACATAGTAACCTCCTCCTTTTTGGAAGTCGGTTAAAAAGAAAAACATACAGACATAACCAAAGTCTTTCTTAAATGATTACAGAAAAAAATATTAAAATCGGTCCAGATTTGAAGAAGGAAACAGGGAAATACGAAAGTACGATTTCGCTAATATTACACAGGAGAAATCAGTCCGAGATGCAGTTGTCTCTTTCGTGCTCAATTGGGAAGGTTTGCGGGAGGGGTGGGACGGAAATAGATCGCAAAAACCTATTCAAATTATTAATATTTTGCATCCCGCGTTTCCTCTTAGCCCATATCCGGACGGATTTACCCCAACGCATCCTACTTACTTTGGACCTACACAGGTCGTAAACGAAATCATGTAATTCCTTCAAACCTCGTGATGTACTGCTGACATAGATTAACCCTGAATGGGATACTATTGGATTAAAAAAAAATACAAAAAATAAACATGTGTTCTTAACGTGAGGCATTTTAGCGCCCCGAGTTAAATGACCGCGCGGCGAGCGATAACCGTCGAACCTTAGGATATCAACATTGCCCTGTAACTGAGTTGCCGAGGTCTGATAGCAGTCGCTCCGTGTAAAATACTGGTATTCAGCCGCATCTGGTTAGACTGGAAGCTGACCGTAACATAGTTGCGAAAGGGTAGGCAGAACGGGTCGTGGTCATTAGCCGTTTATTCTTTTAAATAGTTATATAAGTGTATATTCCTATTGATTCTTCTTCTTCTTCCTGCCCTTATCCCACACTAGGTGGGGTCAGCACAACATGTATTGATGAAATCCATGTTGTTAGAGGTTTTGGCTTATTGTTTTATGACCGGCCGCCTGCCTGACATCAACCCTCCTTGGGAATACTCGTTGCGCCGTCGCGCGGGTGACCCAATGTGCTTGCTGATATTATGCACTAGGTCCCAAAATGATCTGCTTGTCAGTCTTATTGCCGACAACTAAGCAAACTACGTTCTTCTTGGTGGAGTATACGTGAAGTTGCTCGACTCACTCATTTAGTTTTGCTAGGGATTTTGGTTCTGACACATCGTACACTAATATAGCACCGTGAGCGTCTCTATAAAAACTTGATGTCATTGTTCTGTATATTCCTATTGATTGATTGCGTGTTAAATCGTTGTTGGTAATTCATTATTATAATCTATATCCCACTTACTTAAGGGACGATAAGACGTTGATACTTTATTTTGGCGATCACAATAAACTTATTTACAATCTAGCGGCCCGTCCCGGCTTCGCACGGGTGGACATTTTCCCCGTTTTTGCAACATTTTTCATTTATGCTCCGCTCCTATTGGTCGTAGCGTGATGTTATATAGCCTATAACTTTCCTCGATAAATGGACTATCCAACACAAAAATAGTTTTTCAATTCCAACCAGTAGTTCTTGAGAATAGCGCGTACGAACAAACAAACAAACTCTTCAGCTTTATAATATTAGTATACCTACCTACCTATAGACATGGCTGACTCCTATGATTTACCGAACGATAACATAATTAGCCCATTACTGTCTCACTGCTGGACACGTGCCTCTTCTCAGAATGAGAAGGGTTTAGGCCTTAGTCCACCACGCTGGCCTGGTGCGGGTTGGCAGGCTACACACACCATCGAGAACTTTATGGAGCCCTCTCAGGTGTGCAGATTTCCTCACGATGTTTTTCCTTCAGCATCTTCTTCTTTTCGTGTGGTTAGTGACTAACCTGGTTTCAGTTTATGCCGCCTATGGGCCTCTGACTTGGCTTCATATGCCGTTGAGAAATATCTTAGGCATACCGGTTTCCTCACGATGTTTTCCTTCACCGTTATTAAGCAAGTGATAATTATACAATACGCACATGAATCCGAAAAGTCAGAGGTACGGGCTGGAATCGAACTCAGACCCTCCTGCATGGACGGCAAGCGTTCAACCGCTAGGCTATCACTGCTTCTTCTTATCCCACACTAGGTGGGGTCGGCACAACATGTATTTCATAAATCGATGTTGTTAGAGGTTTTGGCTTATTGTTTTATGACCGGCCGCCTGCCTGACGTCAACCCTCCTTGGGAATACTCGTTGCGCCGTCGCGCGGGTGACCCAATGTGCTTGCTGATATTATGCACTGGGTCCTAAAATGATATGCTTGTCAATCTAATCAAATTAAGGCTCTTGTATATTGACCAATAATGAAGCAAAGACCTCATATCTTTGCATAGTAGACCCTCCCACATGGAAGTAGCTATCACAGATACATCAGCTTACAAATCCCATATTATGCCCAGATTTCGACACGTTTGGTGCAGTGGCTAAGCAATTGGCTTCTGCGCTTCGCGTCGAGGGTTCGATTCCCGCACGGATTAAATATTTGTACGGCTTACAGATAGTTGTTCCGGGTTTGGGTGTTTATGCATGTGAAGATTTGTGTCTGTAAACGCACCCACGATACAGGATAAATCCTAGTGTGGGGCAATGTTTTTTATTAATGAATGATAGAAGAAACAGTTTGGTAATTAAATATGCTACCATTAGTAAGCAAAACGAATCGTTTTTGGCCATAGGAACTAGGCAATATTATACTATAATAGAAGTACCTCATTGGTCTAGTGGTGGCAAACGCGACTGCTGATCGTGAGGTCCTGGGTTAAATCCCCGGTCGGGCAAAGTGTTATTGAGTTTTTCCGTGTGGAATTCCTCAGTAGCAGCTCGGAGTTTGCATTTGTGCCCGGTTGATGGCAATAGACTCGTCTCCTTTTACATGGGACTTAAACATAACGGCGAAATGAGGGTGTTACTATACACCTCTGACCAACCTTTCGGGAATACACGCGTGATGTTGTTGTCAATGACATTGACAGTTCTAAAAGGCAGTTCAGGAGATGACGTCCCCGCTATGGACGACTATATGGAATGGATAGACTGTGGTCATACTTTGGCATATTAGATTCCGTTCTGCTTAGGTTTCTTTCTCAACTATGTTGTGGTCAGCTTCCAGTCTAACCAGATGCGGCTGAATACCAGTATTTTACACCGAGCGACTGCCATCAGACCTCCGCAACTCAGTTACTGGGTAATGCCGACATCTTAAGGCTAGACCGGTTGTCAGTACTTCGGGCTTCTGACTACCTAACGACTGTCATAGGTATTCGTATGACACCCGGGACCGACTGTTAACATGCTCTATGGCACGGAGGGGTCTCGATGTGTAACGAGCGGTCACCCATCCACAAACTGACCGCGGCAAGCACAGCTTAACCTCGCTAATTGTATATAGGTACACATCTAAATAAATTATCGCCAATATTTTGACTAATTAACAATGGAGGTCGCTTTACAAAAAGATGATAAGAAACGGGCAAGTCTCACATATCAATGTAATCATAATACATACGTATCAGCTCGTATACGTCCACTGCTGAGCTTGTACGTCCTAAAAGATCACCACAAACTAATTGAGATGAACATTACTATAACCATATATATTATATTACACTAGCGACCCGCCCCGGCTACGCACGGGTGCAATGTAGATACTAATATGGGGCATATAAACCTTCCTCTTGAATCATTATATCTATTGCTGAAAACTGCATTAAAATCCGTTGTGTAGTTTAAAAGATCTAAGCGTACAGACAACGGGAGCGACTTTGTTTTATACTATGTAAAGATAGCAGTGATAGCTTAGTGATGTGACCGTCGGACTATCAAGTCATAGGTCTCGAGTTTGCACCCAAGGCACGCACCTCTGACTTTTCGAATTCATGTGCGTATTGTATAATTATCACTTGCTTAAAAACGGTGAAGGAAAACCTCTTAGCCTTTTCCCAATTATCTTGGGGTCAGCTTCCAGTCTAACCAGATGCGGCTGAATACCAGTATTTTACACGGAGCGACTGCCATCAGACCTCCGCAACCCAGTAACTGGGCAATGCCGATATCCTAAGGTTAAACCGTTTGTAAGACTTTCGGGCTTCTGACTACCCGTAACGACTGTCATAGGTATTCGTATGACACCCGGGACCGACGGCTTAACGTGCTCTCCGAGGCACGGAGAGGTCTCGATGTGTAACAAATGGTCACCCATCCACGGACTGACCGCGGCAAGCGCAGCTTAACCTCGCAAATCTTACGATCGGCGCGGTTGTTATTTAGCCACGAGCCCCGGTGAAGGAAAACATCGTGAGGAAACCGGCATGCCTGAGAGATATTTCTCGACGGCATGTGAAGCCAAGTCAGAGGCCCATGGGCGGCATAAACTGTTAGTGTCACCAGGTTAGTCACTAACCACACGAAAAGAAGAACTATAACCACCATTGGGAAACGTATTGTGATTCACTCTCATATCAATATTGCTAAAAAACACAACGCTCATTATCATCTTCCTGCCCTGGACCCAAGTTACTTATGGTCGGCGCAATATGTTTTTCTCTTCCACTCTTCCCTGTCAGCCATCTCATTATCATTTACTCCCTTATCTTTCACATCCTCACACAATTCATCCATCTTTTCTTAGGTCTCCCTCCCCCCCCCCCCCCCATCCATCAACATTCATATTCATCACTTTCTTAGTCACATGTGTTTCAACCCTCCTCATCACATGCCCATACTAAGACAAACGATTTCCTTTCAACTTTTCTGTCACTGGTGCCACTTTCAAACTTTATCTAATATACTTACTTATTTCTTACTTTATCCATTCGCGTCACTACACACATCCATCGCAACATTCTCATCTCCGCTACGTGTAATCTTCTTTCATCCGTCTTCTTCACGGCCCAACACTGATCCATACAGAACGACAGGTCTGATAATGAATTTGTATATTTTGCCCTTCAGCTTGAAAACACAACACTAGAGAGTAAAAAAAAACACTCACCGCTTCAAAAAATCAGTGTCACTTCAAATATCACAAAAAAAGTTTGTTTGATTTTTTATTTTTTTTGCACATTATTATTAAATTGTAACTCACGGGCACGCTATGAAGACTAGGTAATTATTAACATCTGATAATGACTGATACATATGTTATTAATTAATCTACATTTCGTTTCTAAAGATATGCTAGTTTTAATTATCGCAAATACAGCACGTTGTTTTTTTTACGTAAAATTTTTGGTTGATTAAAATATGAACGGCTCCAAAATGTGTTTTTAAAAAACATAACATCACTCGTTGTATTCCCCGAAGGGTGCAGCAGAGGTGTTTTAGTACACCCTCGTTTCGCCAGTTATGTTTAAGTCCCATGTAATAGGGGGCGAGTCTATTGCCATCAACCGGGCACAAATCCAGACTCCGAGCTCCTACTGAGAAATTTCTAATGGAAAAACCCAATAACACTTTGTCCGACCTGGGGATCGAACCCAGGACCACGACTTCCGACTGAAACCACTACGGTCTTCCTCCTACTACCTTTGGTCGGGGATGCGGGACTCACTCGAGCATTCGCGGCCCCCCGCCAGTATTTACAAGTTCCTGACTATAGACGGAAAGATTGGCATTTAACCTCAAGACCCATAAAAAGATGATTTCGTAGTATGATGTCCTGGGATACTACCGCCTCTTCCGTACCCTTTTTCAGACCCAGAAGAAGACAAAAGTAATGTTATTTTCAGTAGAGATCTGCATATTTAAATGTTAATGTACTCACTACTATACTCCTTCTTCTCCGTGCCCTTATTCCACACTAGGTAGGGTCGGCACAACATGTATTTCATAAATCCATGTTGTTAGAGGTTTTGGCTTATTGTTCTATAACCGGCCGCCTGCCTGACGTCAACCCTATACATTCTAAACTTTATCAACAAAAAACAATTCAATAATAAAACACAAAGTAAGCTACAGCCTATTAATAAAAACATATAGATTATAGTTAATACAGGTGTTAAGACTGCCATAAATGGCTTTAAATATGAATGTATCATGCAAATATTTCTTTGTAAAAGTGCAGCCGTTTTATCGACGAGCTGGAACAATAATAACGGGCAAATCTAAAAAGGAGGAAAACCCAGTATAACGACTACTATGGCAGTTTTCATAATGAGGGGTAATTGACTACTTCAACTGCTTCGTTCGTCTAGTGGTGGCAAGCGCGACTGCAGTTCGTGAGATCCTGGGTGCGATCCCCAAGTCAGACAAAGTGTTATTGGGTTTTTCCGTGTGGAATTTCTCAGTAGCAGCCTGGAGTTTGGATTTGTGCCCGGTTGATGGCAATATGCCCGCTCCGTATTACATGGGACTTAAACATAACGGCGAAATGAGGGTGTTACTATACACCTCTGCCCAACCCTTCGTGGAATACAGGCCTATTGTTATGACTATTTTAAAGAATTAAGAAGAATTTAATATTACATTAAAAAAGGTATATAAAAATAAAACAAATCAATCTAAAAATGGAGGAGATACGTTTTTGAACGGCGCATTTCCTGTCCTTATCGCACGAAACGGACAAAGTTTTTGAAGTATGACGTCATCGTTCAATAGTGCGGTCTCTGTTTAACAATTTTAAATCGCTTATAACTTTGGCATCCTATTATATATTTAATTGGTTTTTTTCATTGTTGCCTATGCTTTTTGTAAAAATTTTGTGATAATTAATAAAAAAATATTATTTACTACCCAGTTTGCAAACTCGTACGGTTTAGGTAGGAGTCAACTACGTCACTAGTGGGAAGAAGGACACTCTTCATGCGCTAATACCTACATACCTGGGATACATTAAAAGAGTCTTCACTCCTGACGATACTCAAGTACGGACGGCGCCCCCTGTGCAGTCAGCCCCGCTACCAACCTTGCTGACTAGATAATCTGCACACCACGACATGAGCTATTTTTGAGAGATTATTTTATTTTTGAGTAATGTTTTTTTTACATGGTATCTTCTTCTTTTCGTGTGGTTAGTGACTAACCTGGTCTCAGAGTTTATGCTGCCCATGGGCCTCTAACTTGGCTTCACATGCCGTCGAGAAATATCTCTCAGGCATGCCAGTTTCCTCACGATGTTTTCCTTCACCGTTTTTAAGCAAGTGCAAACTCGAGACCTATGACTTGGCAGTCCGACGGTCACACCACTAGGCTATCACTGCTATAAATAAAAAAACATACCTTTCTCAATCCTTGTCACTAGAACATGTTCCTCCAATCCACAATGTCTTATCACTCTCGTTGTTATTACACTCGTAACTCTAGATTTTTAGAATGTGTAATTAATCTCACACTTGTGACACTGCTTTAAAATTCGTTACAGTTAGTTTTATATCAGTCTGTCAGTATCATCGTTGCAGAAAACCTGGCTGACGTCACCACTTGTTCAGCATGAAAAAAACGGTGATCACTTTCTAAAGTCTATGGTCCAGACGTTATCTGTGACAGAGTGACAGCTTAGATTCCCGCCTAATCCTGGCTTCTCCAAACTTGAGGTGTTACAAGTTATTCACCACCAAACAAAGATGGAACGTACTATACCAAGGACAGTAATCAATGTGTATGTACTACATGTAGGAATGTTTTCAATGTTAGTTTTTAAAAGTCCCTGATTGTAGTAATCCCTTTTCATTATAGTATTATACAAAGTATGATATAAATACAGATAAAAAAGATTAGGTTTATTATTCATACAGATTTAGCTATGACATAAAATGTTACTAAATCTTTATTAATCGCAATTTCGCAGTATTCGAGCTGTATAACTTTATATTCCTTTCTTTATGAAAGTTTAAAAATACTAACCTTTACCTGCGAATTTACTTGCATAATATTATAATAGCTTTTTTTTTATTATCTACTTCTATATGACTAGCTGTGTCCTCACGGCTCCGCCCGCGTTGAAGTTTTAATATAGCCTATGTTACTCAGTGATAATGTAGCTTTCTAACGGCAAAATATTTTTTGAAATCGGTCCAGTAGTTTTTAAGTTTATTCGTTACATACAAAAATACAAATCTTTCCTCTTTATAATATTAGTTTATATATAGATTAGATTATTATATGTTACGACCTATAATATTTGTCTCCGATACAGACACTCAGTTCTCTAAACATTTTAATTCATATTTTATACAAATTACATTTTGTGAACCGCCTGTATGTAAGTGATCAACCGATATGTCCCTGTTAATTTGTTATTAAACATGCAAAAATAATATGTTTCCTTAAGATAGTTGTTTTTTTCATTAGACTGCTTGAAGATTTTCCTTGTGGACCGTTTTTACGTAACCGGGCAGTTATTGGCGAGACCTGAAGGGTCTTTTGCCAACAAATAAATTAGTGGTTTCTCAATATCTCCTCTTTTAGTTCAGAAGAGACATAATTATGTTTAACTTCGGACGGGTGGTTCGACTTCCATGTTGTTTATGATGATGGGTATGTACTACTATTGATAATGTAGCGACAAAAAATGAAAGGAGTATGCTTAGGTGGTTTGGTCACGTTGAGAGAATGAGTGAACGGTGTTTATCAAAAGTAATTTTTAAGGCGGATGTCAATGGAAACGCCGGTAGAGGACGTCTTAGAAGGACATACATCGATGTTATTGATGATGTTCTTCACAAAGGACAGGTGCGTAGTACTCTCGATCGGCGTGCATGTATGAAAAGATGTATGAATGTGGACGAAGCGAAAGGAGTATGTAAGGATCGTAGCATGTGGCGTTCTATAGTTTCTGCCTACCCGCATGGGAAAAAGGCGTGAGTTTATATGCCTATGTATGTATATATACTACTATTGAGTATCTTTGGCGATATCCTATATACATACCCATAGATATAGATTTATTATTCTGGGCGTAGCTAGGATTTAGTTCAAGGTGGGGCAAACTCAGTCAGACAGTACAGCGGCGCGAGTTCGCGATCGGTTTTTTTTTTCTATTCGACTGCTTGTAGATGGTCTTGCGGACCGTTTCTACGTAACCGGGCAGTTATTGGCGAGACCTGAAGGGTCTCCAACCAATGGGGACGAGAGTAAAATACTTAACCTAAGCTAACTACTATTACTACTCAACATCATGACTAGCTAGCAACAACAGCACCAAGGGCGACCCCTAGGGGGGACTCGGACCTCGGCTTAGGGCGTTGCTTACGAAAGGACTGGGAGGGACTGGGCAGCTTGATGAGGGCTGAATTTACGGTGTGACTGCGGAGTCAGAAAAGACGACGGGCTCCGCGGCTGCGGCGGGTGAGCACGGTGGATCAGGGACGGCGGCGGTGGGATGTCACGATGGGCCTCGTCGGCGAGGAAGAAATACCGGGCGGCGGCGGACGTTGTACCTTGTCTTGCCATAAATATCATCACGAAGATTTTTTTTTTATTGCAAATAATATTTATTACTTTTACAGTGTGTTAGTTTAATACATAAATATAAAACAATTTAAAATATAAAAAGTTTATTCGAAGTGGTCTCCATTCGCTGCAATACAGTCCTTTAAGCGTTGAGGCCAGTTATCAATAGAAGCACGCACTCTTTCCATGGGAAAATTCTTCACTGCCAATCGTATGGATTGTTATAAGGACTCCAAATTATTATGGCGTTTAGAGCAAGCCGTACTCTCTAAAACTGACCATAAATCATAATCCAGCGGATTAAGATCGGGACTAAACGACGGCCAGTCTTCAGCTCTGATGAAGTCCGAAACGTTCACATCCAACCAAGACTGCGTGGACCGAGCTTTATGACCCGGCGCCGAGTCTTGTTGGAAGGACCATACTTGGTTATTGAACATGGTATTGTTAAGGGGCTTAACTACCTTCTCAAGAATGGTATCTTGATACACTTGTGCCGATGTTTTGATACCTTTTTCACAAAAATATGGCTCAGTCACTCCTTCATAGCTAACACCCCACCAAACCATCACTGAAGTCGGATAATGCCCACGTTGCACTCTGTCGACTAATTGGGAAGCTTCCTTAGAGCTTTGAGCATAAATACGGTCATTTTGTTTGTTAAAATGTTGCTCAATTGTAAAGATTTTCTCATCCGTAAACAAAATTTTTCTGTGACCTCCCTTTGCGTACCGCTTCAGTAGTTGTTTCGATTTTACCACCCTATTCTTTTTTAAATAATCAGTAAAAAAATGTCCAGTGCGTCTCTTATAGGCTGCAAGTCCTAAGTCATCTTTTAAAATACGCGACATAGTTCTGGGTGCTATCTTCATCTCCCGAGATAAAATCTTTCGCTTTCGGACAGGATTTCTTCGAATTCTTTCCCTTATTGCTTTGACCACCTTTTTCGTACGAACACGTGGACGGCCAGATCTTTTTCTGTCTCATTGTACCTATTAATAGCCCGGTACACAAACATTTGACTAATACCAAGCGTATGGAGAGTTTTAAAAATTGTATTTGGCTCCATACCAACTTTGTGTAATGCAATCACAGCGATTCGGTTCTCTTTATCACCCCACTCCATTTTAATATCGCAAAATATTGTACAATGTATTGGCGCCAAAATTAGAAAACGCAATGAACAATCGTATAAAAATAACAGATTCCAAATTCAAATGTAATATCTTTCTTATTTTTAATTGTAACAGTATTTGTGGCCAGACTAGGTTTAGTGTGCTGTTCGATTTACTCGCCTCCTGGAGGAGGGTAATATCGTCGTCCGGCTCTTATAGCGCATGCCTGGGACGGCGTACTATGCTAATTTGAGAGGGTTTATAATCGGCCGCGGCGGCCACTAGAGGGTTCCGGTGCCTCGAGGCATTTTCGAAATAACGTTTGGAAATGCGTTGGAGGTATTGCCTGACGGGTTTTTAAATCTAAGTGAAGAGTTCGCGATCGGTAGCGTGCCCGACCTTTTATAGGCCCGGTCCCCCCGCCAGTCGCTACCACCCGTCACAACCAACTTTTCTGTGCCAGGGTGGCGCAAGCGCCCCATCTGCCCCACCCTGAACACGCCTATGCACCCTCATAAGGGACTAATGGCTAAATACTCAAACGTTACTCAGTTTTAAATTGCTGTTAATTACCTGCTGTCACTATCACTTATGATCTCGCGGCTACTCGCTAACCGCGCAGATCGTACAATTTGAGAGTTTAAGCTGCGCTTGCCGCGGTCAGTCCGTGGATTGGTGACCATTCGTTACACATTGAGACCCCTCCGTGCCTCGGAGAACACATTAAACAGTCAGTCACGGGTGTCATACGAATACCTATGACAGTCGTTACGGGTAGTCAGAAGCCGGAAATCTAACAACCGGTTTAACCTTAGAATATCGGCATTGTCCAGTAACTGGGTTGCGGAGGTCTGATGGCAGTCGCTCCGCGTAAAATACTGGTATTCAGCCGCATCTGGTCAGACCGGAAGCTGACCCCAACATAGTTGGGCTAGGTAGAACTGTTATCGGTAGCTTCATCGCTTTATCCAATTGTGAGGAATGTGGAGTTGCTGAGGACCTACACCATCTATTGGTGAAATGTGTCCAATATGAGTCTAGTAGAAATAATTTAGTAAGATCCCTGAATTTAAACAGAACTGATGTAGGCATTTACCATACAATCCTATCCCAACCAAATGGCGACGATGCGAAGGGTTTGTTCAAATTCATGGCTCATGTCATCTCTTGTGAAAGTACAATTGTTTAGGATATGATGGGACTGACATACGTTATGCGTAAAAGCCCCTATAAATAAATAAAGAAAAAAAAATCGTTAGCTGGCAACACTGGACAATGTTGATAAATGAAGTAGTCGTCAAGATGAATCAACGTACCTACCCGACGATATAAAAACAGTGGTCATTCGACGGAGCAGAGGATTCTATGTCGAACAGCCGAAGAAGTCTGACCTTTTATATCTGATTAGCTTGTCCTTATTTTCTGATCTTGTGTAAATTATTATATTGTAAACTAGCTTCTGTAATTAACCCCTTTTTTAACGTTGGAAAATCCTCATAGATGTCCCTCGCTCGGGGAAGGCGAGGGATCTGCCGGACTCTTACTGGCTAAAAACCAACGGTGTTCCTCCTCTTGACCGTTCGGCCGAGGTCGCGGGATTCGCAAAAGCATGCACCGCAAGTCGCAACCCCGGCAGGTCCCGGTCCGCCAGCTACTGGCGGACCTCTCCTCTGTGGGGCCTTGCCCCACATCCTCCCGAGAAGCGCGCACGGAACACTGCGCGCCGCCTTCTCGTATCTGATACTGGTCGGGCGGTGGGTCTTCTGTAACTAACCCCTAACCCAAATATAAGTACTCTCAGTGGTGGAGAGCCTATGTTGGTTTTATTTTACTTTATTTACTCACCATGCTCACAATCCTAACAGACCGATATTAGCTATAACTGTAGATAATGATAGATTCAACCCTACAAGAAATTCTGTTGTTTGTATTTTACAGAACAAAGGTTGGATTCGGTCTGTAAGCAATGCTTAATCCAAAACGGATTATCAGAAAATGGATTGCGAAACATTCTTGAATCCCTAATGACTTCCGATAACTCTAAATCATTTCTTCGTATGCAGTTATCACAAGATTTCTTGTATTATCTCCTATTGCGGTTTTTGGCGCCACGATTCCTCGAAGTGTGTGCTACTATCAGCTTAGTGCAGCTAGCGCACGTATGTGATAAGGGCATTATCGTGGTTAAGGAACGCCCACAATTGTGTGTAGTACGGACAAAAGCAATTCGAAAAAAAAATTGAGTCTTTTTATAAAACTGTAATCTATTATACGACGGTCCCTATGTATACTATCTAAACTACAAAATTTCAGTTTTTATTTTATTATGTATGTACATCGATTATGCTGAGATTTATGATCCGATTTACGTGATTCTTCTTTAATTTGATGCGGAATAGTTGCCATTTGAGCCCATAAAAATGTATTATTTTATAACCTTTAAGATAACATAATTTCACACATTTTAAGCAGATAAAATAAAAACTGAGATTTTGTAATTTCGATAGTATACGTAGGGATAGTCGTATATTGTTTAAGAGGGCGCTCCCGTTTCAGTCGTCTCGCTCTAACATTAAGGCCGGGGCATTCTTCGAAAAATATTAACAAAAATTGAGAACGTCATTAGCATCATCCCAAAGTTAAGAATGCAGATGTTTAATACTATAATTATGATAATGAAAACTCAAACTATACCGCTGCCGTCAAGCAATAAGACAAGAATAAAAAGCAATCTGACAATACTATAACGTTAATAACCCGGGAGAAGAATGATTTGTTAAAATAATGTTAAAAATTTTCTAAGAATCACCCCTTATCTTATTAAGATTTTAAGCGATATTGAAAAATGTATTCAATCTGCTTCCTTCAGGATAACATTATAATTATATTTGAAACATATTTTCGTCTTGATTGTTGCTTAGAAAGGGGAGGAGAAAGAAAATTGATGTCTTTTGTTTTTTCTTTATAAATAACTAGCTGTGTCCTCACGGCTCCGCCCGTAGTCTATGTTACTCAGTGATAATGTAGCTTTCTAACGGCAAAAGAATTTTTGAAATCGGTCCAGTAGTTTTTCAGTTTACTCGTTACATACAAAAACATAAAAATACAAATCTTTCCTCTTTATAATATTAGTATAGATATAGAAGTATAGATGATTGTATGAAATAAAACTATTGTTTAAATATTTGTGTTGACACTCAAAAGGTGGATACTCAGAATTTCTACAGATTAGGTACATTGTAATTGTGTTCCCCTGGAACGAGGTATGGTATGGTGTTCCTCCTACGAAAAGGGAGGATTCCTCTACCAGGCAGGTCTTATGCCTGGCGGGCCACTGCCCAACGGTTGATGTTGGGAAGTTGTATATATACTAACTCCGTGTCAGATCTTGATACCGCGATGCAGGATTTGTGACGATTCATCTGACAGCTGTCATTGTTGTCGCTGTAGTCTGCTAGACATTCGTCGTACTGCGTAGTTCGCATGTGGCGTGATAGATGCCGCCACAACATTTTTTTAAATCTTTAATAAATGCTTAAAAGTTAAGCTGTGAAACAGGAGCGGCCTCTTAAATCGAATCAAATTTATTTCCAATTGTACGTTTCTAGAGTGAATATTTTCAAATAAGTAGGTATAGGTCTACCGGAATCTCATGGCATTAAAAATTAATAACAAATAGTGGTTTTCATATGGCAATGTCAACATGTCACTTGTCAAAACGAGTATGACTGTAGTTGATACATTTTCAACTTAATGTTTTCTTGTTCAAACATTTTTAATAAACATACTTATTTTAACAAGGTTTCCTTTTCCATTACAATAAAATTGCATAAACTGCATTTTGTTATGAGAAATAAATAAGACAGGTTGTAAGTAGTCAGCTCTGCTGTACCCTGTCTGTCTCTTAATTCACTTAAGAAGAACTGATATTCATGATACAATATTGCAGTCTATAGTAAATAATATATTACTACAGGAAGTGAATAAAAACCAATAATAATTACAGAAATGAAAGAAGCTCACGGTGCTATAATAGGTTACGATATGGCAAAACCAATGTCCCTAGCAAAACTGAATGAGTGGGTCAAGGAACTTCAAGTATACTCCACCAAGAAGAACATAGTCTGCTTAGTTGTCGGCAATAAGATTGACAAACATATCATTTTGGGACCCAGTGCATAATATCAGTAAGCACATTGGGTCACCCGCGCGACAGCGCAACGAGTATGCCCAAGGAGGGTTTATGTCAGGCAGGCAGCCGGTCATAAAACAATAAGCCAAAACCTCTAATAACATGCATTTATGAAATACATGTTGTGCCGACCCCATCTAGTATGGGATAAGGGCAGGAAGAAATGACGAAATTAAAGAAAAAAAAATATAAGTATCAAGACTTTTTATTCAAATTACTCTTGTGCTACCCACAAAAAAAAATAATTTCCCTATTTGCCACCAGATTCCGGTAGACCTATACCTACATTTTTTTCATAAGCCCCTCATGCCACGGCCTTTCTGCCGGACCTAGCTTAGCGCCTGGCGTCTAGCGTGACGCCAAAGGAAAAGAAACAAGTGTAACGCATCGCCATATGCCAGCCGAGCCGCAACAGGAAGATGCGTCAAACTTATCGAGCCTGCAGTTGATTGGTGGTGACGTCACAACCGGCTTACCATCGCCATATCGCCTAATTTGGAGTGGGGGATTATGATTAGGAGCTCATTTTATGGTTAATTCTGTTTGTACACTAGAGTAAAAACCAAAACCCTGTCCAATAGGGTATGTGACTATATTTTTTTATTAGAAATTTCGAAACTGTTATAAAAATGTTAAGCAATAGTGAAAAAACTATTGAAATATTTAATAAAATGCCCAAGTTATAAACGATTGAAAATTGCTCACTAGACAGAGACAACATGACGCCACAATGACGTCATACCTTGCAAACTTCATAATTATTTGACATCACTTCGTATATGCGTTTCGCGCGACAAGGATAGAAAATGCCCCCTCCACAAACTTCGCAAGCGTGTAGCTCTTCTATTTTTTCATTGAATTTATTTATCTTTTCACATATCAATTTGTATCTATACTTTCTTTAAAATAATACTAAATTGTTGAACATTTTTAATAGTAGGTAGTCAAATACCCTATTATTGATATAAATAAATAGTGTATAATTAACTCCCCGAGTGTTTCAATTAGTTTCCTTCACAGCCTAAAATATACAGGACGGCCGCACAGCGCGCTTGGGCGGTTGGGTGACACGCCGCGCCGGTCGCAGGCGCCAAGCGCGTCTTTTCACGTTAGCGTACCGCTAGACGCCAGGCGCAAAGCGTGTATCTTTTTTTCAAATTAGTTTGGACCAGACTGTATGCGCTAATCTCTGAAACTATTGCGATTTTTCAAAATTCATAACATTGACAGTGGTGTCGATTCTGTTGCGCACTTTGACAGGACTAAACTAAGGGTGTTTGTCTCTTTCTGTTTCAATAGAAAAAGAAAGTGACAGTTGCGTTTAGTCTAGTTTAGTACCTACTGTCAAAATGTGCAACAAAATCGACACCATTGTAACATTGACACTGTCAAGATCTGCAAAAAAGTTTATTTTTATAAGTCGTTTGAGGTGCAGGCACTGCATTTTTTTAAATTAAAAATCGTTTACTCAAAAATGCTTGTAATGTGGTCATTATTTTGACAACCTTCTTTAGGCAAAGTCGACCTTTCCGCGCTACTTGAATAGGCGCCAGCAAAGTTGTATGGAATTTCATTGCTGGTGAGTTTTAGCCACCAGCAATTTCCTTTGAAAATCCATTATTGTCGAGTTTTGTTTCAAAAATAGTCTGGTGCAAAAAGTTTTTATACAGAATTTGACTGTATAGGTACAAGCAGTACAATCATTAAAGACTAATTTAAAAAAATAAGCTAAGGACCGGGGAAGAAACAAATCGTTACTTTAAATTGTTACTATACTAATCTGGTTTTATTTACATTACTCGCATTGTTTGAGTAAAGCACTATACAAGCCTTGGTCCGCAATGACTGCGTTGCTGGCCACGCTATGATGGCCTCGAGCTTAGTTTAGCTACGCTCTCGGCCTTCAAGCTTGGTCATCATTGCAGCCCTTGCTGTCCGCGCTAAGCTTGTCCACCAAGAGCTGCAATGCTGACCGCGCTGTGATGGCCTAGAGCTGCGCTACATTGCGCTTTCGGCCATCATCAGTGCTGCCAGCAACGCAGTCATTACAGACCGCGGCAGTAATGTACTATAATCTCGTCTATTTACAGAGACGGGAACCTTAAACATCCTTTAGGACGCGTGATGTCTACGCGTGTAAACTACTACCGACTGGTAAAATCCTTACTATCCTTACTAATATTATAAACGCGAAAGTTTGTATGCATGTATGGACGTTTGTTACTCTTTCACACAAAAACTGCGGAACGGATTTGGATGAGATTTGGCATACAGATAGACCATGTCCTGGATTAATACATAGAATACTTTTTATCCGGGTACATCAAGTAGTTCCCCTAGGATGCGGGTGAAACCGCGGGTAATAGATAGTATTCAAATAAAACACACAAATACATTTTTCTAAACGTATATTTATTAGAAACATAGCAACAATACCCTTATTTACTCTACAGTAATTACAAATGGCGGTGGACAACCTACAGGGCCGTCTGAAGCGGGGTGCATGGGGGCAACCTGGGCGCACAAAATGCTTGGGTGCAACGGTGCTATATGCGACCCGGGTGCTAGGGTATAGTGCAACTCTAGGCATTGCACACGATAAAAACATTTGAGCCGTTTAGAATATGAGTATAAGTGTTGCAATAATATCGATTATTAGTTATAAGGACGCTTTAGTGTTGCGCAACTGTCGCGCCACTGTTGCGCTGCTATCGCTCCACTGTTGCGCGACGGATTTATTATATGAAATGGCGATGAAAGGCAGGAAAATTGCCCCTGCTTGCCTGTACACATTACAATCAAGGAGGCAATCTAGGGTCCTCCCCACCTCATCGCCCTAGATTGCCCCTGCGGCAGGTGTGTGAGTGGCCGGCTTTAGTAAAAAATAGCAATTCTTTAATTTTAGTTTAGTTGGTGAATAAGAGAATTGGCGCCAATTGTTTTTAAAGTAATTTCCCGTCATGATCTATTAATTTTGTTGGGAAGAAGAAACTTAAAATGGGACACCTTTGCCTTTTTCAAACCTATAGGTACTCCATTCCATATAAAATTAGACAAAAGTGGCCCACCAAGGCACGCGTATCCTTTGAACCATATCTTCAAGTACAGTTTCAGCTCATCTTGATTGACCGTTAAGGTTCATAAAAGCATAATACTGTGTTGAATCTGCTGGAAGCAAACATGTTGCTTATTTCTATTCATTTCCTTGCTAAAATGGGTCTTTATTTGTCTAATGTTACATTTAATAGAGACATTTTTTTTGTTTTTTTATGGCTCCATCGTTCATTCGTCTCCATTCTATGACTCTGCCAACGTCAAGGTTGAAAAAGACACTGCGATAAGTACGTAAAGTAAACTTACACTAAACAAAATTAATGACCGGTGTTTGTAGCGTTGAAATCAGATGAGCATGCTTATACAATAGATTTAACAAAATTCTACCACCAAACAAATGATATTCAAAACCAAAACAGAAGTTAATAATTATAATTTGAGGTTAAGCAAGCACTGTGCCAAGTTCAAACCTCGAATCCAGAGAATATTTTATTTTTAAACAATATTTTTGTCGTTGCACCCGCCACAAACGGGAGTGACGGCCCTGTCTTTTTAAATATCTTTATATTTCCGGACAACGCAGTAGGCAAGCTTGCGATACCCGCAACGTACTGTCGCACACTGCAATCCTTGGCTGCCTATTGCGTTATTTAAAAGCGAGAATCTCTCTCACAAAAATACCTATTTTGATGGTGTTCGACGTCCACGTAGGGACTGGTTGATACGTTAATAAAAATATGTAATTTTGTACAATGCGGAGGCAACGCAAAATGAAAGCAGATGGCAGCTAGTGTTGCCGATTCGATAGGCGAATATCGATAGCAGTACGATAGTCTATCGATAGTTCAACGATAGTATGACTATCGATTATACTATCGATATCTAAGAAGGTGGCAATAGTACTGTCAAAGTGCAATACTATCGATAGTATTGAAGTTCAGAAAATCAATACTATCAATATTATCGATACCATCGAAATACAAGCCACTATCGATTCTATTGAAGATTCCAAATAACAATACTATCGATACGATTGATAGTATTATCTTTAGGAGCTTCGATATTATCGATACTATTGATGCATGTCAATAGTATTGACGTGAACCATGCTATCGATAGTATTGATACTATCGATAGTCCTATCGATGGAGTAGCTGATTTTCAATTTAAACTATCGATAGTGAAACTATCGATTGTTCGGCAACAGTAATGGCAGCACCTCTGTCTGTACCAATTACAACCAATCAGAACGGGTTAAATAAACATTAGCAATAATGCCAAACCAACTTTAACCAATGAAATTGCGTTGGTACCGTCGATGGTGGCGCCATAAGTTCCCTGGTATGCTACTCCATTCCAGAAGAGCATAACGGTTTTGTTACTGAATATCGGCTGAAACTGAAATCTCTGAATTGGTGTAGGTTTATGACTTTTGAGAATACTTCTATTAAAGGAGATGTTTCATTTTTGTATGGGACTCCGGCCATAACGTGTACCTTTTAGAAAAGCTGGGAAACTAAACCCTGAATAGCTTACAGTAACATTTTTTTTTTTCATAATATCAAATGTTTTTTATGCACAAAATAAAAGTTAAAAATGTTTGACGTTTGTCGTGAGAGTTATGACAGCCGTGAGAGGTTGTAAAGATGACGTTTACCTAACCTAGAAATTGATATTTGTTAATTACTGACTGACTGTGACCTGACATTTTGAATTTTTCGTTCAGAAGTACACGTCAAAAAAGAAGAATAAATATATTTCTAACGATGAAATCGTCACACTAGCTTAGAATTAGTCGAAAAAGATGGCTAAGAGAATAATAATTATTATTAATTGTACAAGAACACATACCTTTCATATTTAACGTCTACGTGAATTATGTTTTGATTTCAGAACGAAAGCAGGCTATGTAAACTATAGGACGCCATGTTGAATAGAATATGGCAATAATTGAAAACTTATTATATTTTGTGCACAACAAATCAGGTTTAAATTCACGAAAAAATATTTTTCCTCAATTCTTGGATTTTTTTCCCCTTTTTCGATAAATGTACATCTTATGGCCGAAAATGAAACATCTCCTTTCTGTCAAAAACGTACATCAATGCAGATATTTTGGATTGAGATCGGTAGGCTGGGTGTCCTGCGTAAGCGACAAACGCGACGCGGTGCGACGCGACACGACGTGGAACAAATACGCGTTACGTCGCGTCTCGCTACATAGGCCGCTAGTAGGGAATGCCGTTGTCTTGATCGCGTTTGTCGCATTTGTCGCGTCAACACGTATGTAGTAAAGTTAATGTAAGTGAATTTTGAATCAAAAATACTCGTTCCTCACATACTATTTAATTAAATTGAATACTTTATTCATATCTATGTATGATACAAATCGTGCATGTCGCAAAAAAATAAACCAAAATGTTATAGGGCAGTTGTATTTTCGATTCAAAATACACTTATATTAGCGATACGTCAAATGTTCGTGCTACGCTGACGACGATTGAGCAAGTGACATTTGCTCTCTTTTTAGCGCTTAGCTTTCATATAGCGTTGTCTCGTTCTCTCATCCATATTGATTTTGGGTGCTATAGTAAAAGAAATTCTCGCTTTCAATACGACTTTATGAGATCATATCATTGCGCTATATATCAACAGAGCATAATCAGAAACAATTAACATTTTCCATTGTATTTATTTATTTGTTTTGTGTACAATAAAGAGTATTGTATAGTATTGTACGATTTCATTGCATTGTCATCATTGAAAATTATATTAATTTGTACTAAAATTTGGTTAAAATTATAAAAATAAAATATTAAATAATAACCTAACTTTTGTAACATTACTCGATGATACATCTTGTGACTTACGACACGGACGTTAGGTTCAAATTTCAATGATTCACGCATCTTCTGCATAGAATATCACCCAAACACCAACCAATCCTAGTGATTAACGCGTTATTGAACCACTACTGTTCACCATTAAGGTCTATGGTGGTCCATTTTCAGCGGACTTTTACGGGCAGTCAGTTATCGGCAGTGAAAACCTTGTAAAACCAATTTTCTTTAAAAACGTTTTATCTGTTCTTTACATCGCTACAGAAGCGATGCCAACGCGCTACTAACGCGCTACAGCATCGCGACTGTATCGATGCAAACGCGCGATCGTGTCGGACGACATCGGGGAGAGAACGGAGGTAGGGTGGCGCGCGAGTGGAGAACCGAGCGTTTGCATCGCGACAGAAGCGCGACAATATCGCGTTTGCATCGCTACTGAGAATCGTGGTGTGGGCGAGGGCAAACAGCTAGCGACCGCATCGCGACTGTATCGATGCGAACGCGCGACAGCATCGCCACAAAAAGTCGCCGTGGGCGAGCGGCCTTACACGTACTAGTTCAACAAACTATTCAATTCAAATACTTCTAAGCCATCTATGACGTACGATGACAAACTTGTATAAACATTTGATCGGCCATTTTTTTTCAGGAGACAGTTTTATCTATCTCTTGTAAAAAATTGTATTTTGAACATACGTGGTTTTCACTGCCGACTGTCGTTACGGTATAAAATAATTGAACATTTAAAATTTCATAGCCAATTTTGTTTCTAATAAACTAAGTTTTTTATAATGAACACAATACATTTTTTTTGCCTAAATTATTATACAATTTTTAATTTCATCAAAATATACATAGGAATGGTTTAATAGATTGATAGAAGCAGTAAAGTAATTATTTTGGAGTTAATTTTCTAGTGTTTGCCGTGATCATGAGGTTCTGAGTTCGATCCCTAGGTCGGGCAGTGTTATTGGGTTTTTCAGTGTGGAATTCCTCAGTAGCAACCCGGAGTTTGGATTTGTGCCCGGTTGATGGCAATAAGCTCACCCCCTATTACATGCGAAACGAGGGTGTTAATACTGCCCAACCCTTCGGGGAATATAATTTCATTCCCAAGCGTTTCTCCTGTATCTTGCGTGCATTTACAAACACAAAAAAATTCCGGCTTCCTTTTCAAGCGATAGGCGATAGTTGGACGACCTTTTTTTTGACGTTCCCCTCACTCGTTCGATTTCTCGGACTGTATGACCGGCCCATCGGGCTTTTGTCCGATTTGCCAGTTCGGGCCTGGTGCGATGAGGAAGTTTTACGTGTATCCCCACACGGAATATCAGTGTTTTACACGGAGCGACTGCCATCAGACCTCCGCAACCCTAACTGGGGAATACCGACAATCTATGCTTGAATTGTCATATTTCAGGTTGCTGACTACCCTTAGATACCCGTAACGACTGTCATAAGGGCCATTCAAGTATTACATACATGCATAAACTCACGCCTTTTTCCCATGGGGGTAGGCAGAAACTATAGAACGCCACATGCTACGACTCTTACATACCCCTTTCGCTTCATCCACATTCATACATCTTGTCATACACGCACGCAAGTATTACGTAGGCAGAATTTTAGTAATTTTTGACCCACCCCTCCCCCTTGTCAGCAAAAGTAAGTAAAGCTTTTACCCCCCCTCCTATGCTTACGTAAACATTGGTATACATTTTTTTTATACTGATCAGGTTTCTTTATTGTTATTCACGAGCAGCAGTTTTTAAGTCTAGAAAAACAAGTTAATAAATAAAAACTGCTGACGTAATCATCATCTGGACACCCCCGTCCCCCATCTATACTAATATTATAAAGCTGAAGAGTTTGTTTGTTTGAACGCGCTAATCTCAGGAACTACTGGTTGGAATTGAAAAAATATTTTTGTGTTGGATAGTCCATTTATCGAGAAAGGTTATAGGCCATATAACATCACGCTACGACCAATAACAGCGGAGCATAAATGAAAAATGTTCACCCGTGCGAATCCGGGACGGGCCGCTAGTGGGCTTATAATTATGCTTTTCTGTTTCTATCAAACTATTAAACAAAATACTGATTAATGCTTACCATCTAAATGCAACGACAGGTCACACATTATATAATAATAATTTTGTACATAACAATATTAAATTAAATACAGTGATATTTAGACATAAAATAATACTAAGTTTAAGCCAAGATTATGTATATTCATACTTTTTATATAAAATAAGGTAACGAGATACTAGAAAGGTGAAAAAAGGGCATGTTTCGTGTTTCATGTGGTGTTGCCGATCGATAGGCGAATATCGATAGCAGTACGATAGTCTACCGATAGTTCAACGATAATATGACTATCGATACTAACGGTAATATAGATACTAACGGTAATATCGATACTATCGATAACTAAGAAGTTGGTAATAGTACTGTCAGAGTGCAATACTATCGATAGTATCGATACGATTTATAGTATTATCTTTAGGAACTTCTATAGTATCGATACTATTGATGCATATCAATAGTATTGACGTGAACCATGCTATCGATAGTGTCAATACTATCGATAATCCTATCGATGAAGTAGCTGATTTTCAATTTAAACTACCTATCGATTGTTCGGCAACACTATCGTCCTGTCACTGTCACTTCGCTTTAAAGTGACAATGACAGCATCAGACCAAGCGGCAACTTACAATTTGAGTATCGTTTGCGTATTTGGCCATAAGTCTGCTAATTTACGAACGTGTCGAAAGAATAGTTGAATAGTAAGTTCATAGAACCCAAAAATTAATATAAATTTGATTCTAGGCACCTCAATTAAAGTAATTAGTGTTTTCAATTTGGGCGATAGACTGTAGTGCGATAGTTGCGCAACAGTACCGCGATCGCCCAAATTGAAAGCGCCCTTAATTTTATGTTGAATTTCTTACCTTTTACCGTTTTTTCAGTATCTCACCGCCATTTTACAGAACAAAATACTTTCAATCAAACATTTTTTACACAATTTTAGGCCAATTCTGTTGTAGTTTTACGAAAATGGGAGTTGGTACATCTTGTTGACTTTTTTAGCATAGTATAATATTAAGCGGCGTTGTCGCGACCTTATGATCCGTGGCTGGTCAAAGAAATACCGATTTGACAGATGGGGTATACATTTTTTGTGACAAAATTGATTATATTGGGTGTTAAAAAAGTTACTCGGTATCGCAAAATTAACAACTTACGTAGAACAACTTTTCGATTTTTTTTATTTTTTCCATACAAATAAAAAAAAAACTATATCTTCTTAGTGTGTCGATGGCAATCTAAATTGAGTCGGCCCAGAACTTACCTACGAGTTTAGCGTTATCAGTACAGAAGTAAGTATCAGATTTGTATGGACAGTAATAAAAAAAATACGTGAATTACGAAAGTTGTTCCATTTCCGATACAGAGTAACCCCACAAAATTCTTAAGAGTTGCGTTTTAACAGCCTGTATGAGATGGGATATCTATCTAATCTATCTAATAACTTTAAACGAGCAATTCTTGTATATATGTATAGATATAATCTGAATCTAGGAAACGGCTCCAACGATTTTCATGAAATTTAGTATGCAGGAGGTTTCGGGGGCGATAAATCGATCTCGTTAGGTTTCATTTTTAGAAAACGTCGATTTACCACAAAAAAACGAGCATGGCTCGGTCGTCCAGGTACTGTTGAGTTATGTGTGAAAAATGCCAAAAACATATACCAAACCTCATCTTTTCCGTAAATAAATGCATTCTTTTTGCCAATAACATCATATAATACAAGACAAGTGTACATTTCCTTAAATGCTGCAACCGTGTTTTTCTAAATACAAATCAGTGGATTTTCAATAACGATGAAAGAGCGTTTATTGCTTCGGGCTATGATCATCATGTTGGTTTCTTTTGAAGGTAGATAGAAATCTAAGTAAGATACATTGGTGAGCGTGTGGAGCCGGCATTATTTGAATAAAGGTCATCAGTCACTGCAACAGCACCGCTCCTACACAGCAAATAACATTCAAGTTTGGGTTTTAAACTCTGTGCATCAGTTAAATGGACTATAGCGACAGGCGCGCTTACCGCGAACCGTCAACTATTTAATCTTGCCATTATAAAATTTACTTTAACGTACAAGATTTAAGGTCCATACACAAAACTGCGATGCGACGTCACATCGTAGAAATATACGAACTGTCACGACGCATCGCAAGAACTTACGAATTGATTCGCGTAATTGATTTTTCCTATATCTTTTTATCAGTAACAGCAGTGCGCAAATCTTTTTACGCAAATTTATTCTACCTAGTATAAAATACGTCCAATACGATAGACGATCGTCGAGGGATTGGTCACCTGAACCTCGGAAGAAAGACGCCTTGCCGCACGAAATCGCATCGCAGCAATTTGCGTCGCAGTTTTCTGCGTTGCGGATTCGCATCGCGTCGATTCGCAGTTTTGTGTACAAGCCCTAAAACCCTAATTTGAATGACAAGTTATTTGCTGTGTCGGAGCGGTAGTCGGCCTTTTGTTCTCCCCGCTAATAAGAAGCACCCTAAAACCGTTTTTCGACTTCACACAACACGACAAACGTCGTTACCACGTTTTGTTAGGTCGTATCGTGAGCTGTGTATAAATGACCTAAGGCTTTCTGTATAGTAAGAGCGATGCCTCATTAGTGCGTTGCGTTGCGTCGTCGCAACGGATCAACGCATTGTATGCCACACCTGCGTTGCGACGACGCACGACGTCGCAGCGCAAGAGGACGGCGCACGCACCTCAGTCAGTTTCGTTTGCCCCTCTAGCAGTGGAACACGGTTCGTCGTCACACCGGAGCTCCGACAGCGCAGCGCATCACCCTCCCCCCGCTTCGTCTCTCGTCCGCCGATCCGTTAAAACGTCGCGTGCGACGACGCAACGCTTTAATGTGGCATTTTATTTAAAATATATGGAAAACGACGCAGCGTTGACGCTGCGGCGACGCAACGCAACGCACTAATGAGGCAGAGCTCTAAGATACGAAAATGTATATCGTAGCAATTTCATCTACCTTTCAACTTGCACTGCAAAAATCAAATTTTCCTTTAAGAAAGTCGAACCGAGTAAAATTTACTGATAATCATTATGATATGGCGAATTTTCTGTTTTTATGCAGAGTCAAAGAAGAGAGATGGCATTTTGTTAGCCGGGTTTACGACATTGTAGGGTTGACCACACATGGGCTCAGGTGCAGTCGCAGCCAAAGACTTGGGGGTGGGGGGGGGGGGGGGTGTCAGTCATATTAACAGTAAAATAAGTTAAGCATATTAAAATGTATTGCACAATTTTTGTTTTTGTAAATAATCTATTTTTAGGAAGTTTAATGATTTGGGGGTCATGACACTTACGACACCCCCCCCCCTCGGACCCCACTCTTGGACCACCACCGCGTGGGTCACTAAGTTGCCCGAGACACAATTGATCGCTATCAACTCGCCTTCGTGAGATAAAAAGACTAGGTATACAAAATAGTATTTTTATTTCAGAAAGGCGAGTGTTTATTTATTTATACAAGGTTAGTCGGAAGGGGGGTTCTAAGCCGAAAGGGTATTAAAGTACCCATAATAATGGATAACTTTTGTTCTACAACTTTCCCCAAAAGGTATTAGTTTAAAAGAAATAGCTGTTCAAAGATTTCATAAAAAATACGCTAAATTCTATCTATCCTCAGCTATGATCAGCTGTGTTTATATTTTAGGTCATATTTGGGGTCACAGAATAGAAACCCCATTTTCTGAATTCATAACTAAAGCAGGGATAAAGAATTTTCGAAAAAACTAAAATAAAAATTATTATTCATGGAAAAAGAATTAATCGAATTTTGAAATTTTAACACTTGCTTTAAAATAGTCATCAGTGATACTTTAAGTGGCCCGCGGCTTAGTACCCCCTTTCCGACTAACCTTGTATACTCTTTATTGTACATACACCAGGTTAACACAACACGAAAAACTATTTAAATACAAAAATGCACAATGGGCGGTCTTATCGCGCAAGGAGAACGCTTCCAGACAACCAAAGTGTTGTTACTCATGTCTTTGATGTAAGGTTCAAATTGTAATAATTCGCTTGCCTTTGTGAGATAAAATAACTCCAGCTGCAGTTACCGTTTGGTGTGTGGAAGAACGAGGTATGATGTTCCTCTAACGAAAAGGGAGGATACTCCTACCAGGCGGGCCATATGCCTGGCGCGCCACTACCCAACGGTTGATGTTGGGAAGTTGTATATATACTATCTGCGTGTCAAATCTTGATAGCGCGATGCAGGATTCTGTGACGTCATCTTTGCGAGTTGTCGTTATTGTCGCTGTAGTCTGCTAGTCAAGCGTGTTGCGTAGATTGCATGTGGCATTATAGATGTCAAATAAAAACAAATGTAAAAGCAAATGGCGATCAACTGTGTCTCGGGCAACTTATAGTGGCGCGTGTGTGATCAGCCTAATTTTATTTACTATACAGAAGATTTCTATATACCCCAAGAAACGGTTTGATGATAAAATCTTTGCAATTAAAGCTGTTTTTTACTACGCAACAAATATAGGGCAAAATGAGTTGCCCGCAACAAATTTTGGCAATGTGTCGCCCGAAACATCGCGCCATATTGCGATATGTTGAGCGATTTCTTGTTGAGCGGTTTCGGGCTACATGTTGCTCAACAATGGTCGTCGAGTGAGTACATGAATATAAGCCACAGAGTATTAATAAATGAAGTGCTAACCGTTTATACCTAAAAACAAAATGTTTAAAGAACTTTTTAAGAGTTTTTACTTGTTTTTGACACGTAAAAAATATATATAAAATTGTTAAAACAAATGTTTTAAAGATCTATATACATTTTTGCTACGTAAAGTACGAAACAGCAATTATTTTTTTTCGAAAAAATCTCAGGTTCATGTAGGATAAGTACATGTTTTATACCTAGGTGTAAACGAGAGGTAATGGGCTTTTAGAGAGCTGTAGCACAAAACAGATAGGTACTGAAGTCAATCTACATACAAGTGCGCTCAAGCAACGCACACATAGATACTGCTCACGGACGCGATATCTCGGACTGTTTGGGACTAGTGTGCGAGTGAGTGCGAGCGCGAGTGCCATACGCTTGAGAGAGATAGATATATAGATAGAGCGACCGCCGAGCGTAGGTATGAAAAGTGAAGTACATACATGTGATTGACTTCTGTACCTATCTGTTTTGTGGCTGTGGTCTGCTAGTCAATCGGCGTGCTGCGTAGTTCACATGTGGCGTCGTAAATGCAGCCATAAGCTCTCCATTTATTACTACTCTGTGGTTTATTTAACCAGTTAATTTAAACTCTTAACAATATTTTTGTACCATACTACTATTTTTCTGTGTCGCTATAACATATCTACTACAACTATCTCATTCTCTCATTGTTATAGTTTCGTCAGAACATCATGAAAGCGGTACAAGCTTTTATTGATATAATTGTTAGTTAAAATCACTATTGTCGATTTAAAATTGATTTTGTAGCGAGAACGCAGCGATTTTGTTGCGATTTTTACTGTGTTTACTAAAATAGTTTGACGCCATAGACAAATAGAGTCCGATATCAACGCTCGGCAGTGAAAACCTCGTAAATCCAATTTTCTTCAAAAGCGTTTTATTTGTTCTTTACATTGATAAACTCGTCATACACGTACTAGTTCAACAAACTTTCAATTCAAATACTTCTAAGCTATCTATGACGTACGATGACAAACTTGTATAAACATTTGATCGGCCATTTTTTTTATCAGTAGACAGTTTTATCTCTCTTGTAAAAAATTGTATTTTACACATACGTGGTTTTCACTGCCGACCGTCGATGTAAAGTTACATACACGTTATTTGTGCCTAGTGCGTTAACTGTCATAGAAAAGTGTTTTCATAACTGCAAAATGTATGTCATTTAAGTATAAAATTCTTGTCAAGGTTAATTTTATTGTTAATTCGTATCTCAAACATATTACTCCTCTTTACCTCTCAGTCGGGTAAAAGCGCTACACAATCGCTACGTTTCCACTGCGTCGGCACTGCGTTTAAATATCATACAAATTACAAAACTCCTCATTCACCCAAACTAAACGTACTTTACACAAAGCAAACATACTAACACTAATAAACGCCGCGTTTACCTGCGTCGCAACTGCGGGGCAACTGGTTGGCAACTGCGTGGCAACTGCGGGGCGACAGCGTGGCAACTTTTTCAACACCGTCTATCGTTATTGTTGCGATATGCGATTCTATGCTAGTACCTATAGTAGTTTGGTTTGAATGGGCCTACTTTGTTCAAACCTAAGTACTTTGCTTGTTCGTCGGTTAGTTCCGTTAGATGGGCGTCGAATGTGGGTAGGTGGAGGCTCGCGACGTACTCGTCCATTTTCTTAGGTAATAGGTACACGTCAGCCTGCAACAGAGTTGAATATTATTTTGAAAACTTCCTTTGTTCGGTTGACAATGTTTTTTTTAAATTCTTTTGACGTCACACATATTACATGCCCCGGTTTATAAAAAGTTGATCAATTTTTCGACGACACGTCTGGCTGAGCGATCTGCTTCTGCGCTACGGGACGTGGTTTCGATTACCGCACGTAACAAATATTTTAAGGCCTACAGATAGTTGTTCCGGGTCTGGATGTTTGTGCATGTGAAGATTTGTGTCTGTAAACGCAAACACGATACAGGAGAGATCCTAGTGTGGGGCAATGTCATAAAAAACTGTAATTAAATGTCAAGAGATTGGGTGCCGGTGAAATTACAAGCACGCAACGCATCAGCAATCCTCTTGAGGTGTATTTTGGCGGTAGTCATGTTCCATCAGATAGGCCGTTGCCTTGGAAAAATAAAAATAAACTTTAACACATCTTTACATTCCTCGGTTCTACACTAAACCAACCTCTTACTTCCTTACTCCTTCATTTCTAACACATTCCTCCCGAATCCGCCGGCTATCATCACATTCCGCTTCACTCCTCCCAGGTTAATTCATCTCTGTCAACCTCCCCATAAGTTTACCCAACATTCCTCCTCACTCATCCAAATTCCTCCTCACTCCTCCAAATTCCTCCTCACTGCCCATACTCCTTTTCACTCCTCTCACCTTATACCGATGGTGCGGTGCATTATATAACTCAATCAGCGCCAAAGCTTGCGTCGCAGCCGTCACGGAGACCACGAATGAGGGTAATGACGAACAGCAAAGGTTAGCAAGGCGGCCTTCAGCGAGGAGAACGATGCGTTTGCCGTTCGGCCATATTATATGGTCTACCTGTGGACAAAAATAAAATATTATTGTTGTTATTGCAGGAGGTTCAAGCTGGCAATGGAATTCCTTGGCGGCGCCCATGTGTTTTGTGGACACTACGGTAAGGTGACGCACACGGCACTACAAGAGCCGTCCGGCCTATACTCAGTTCTCCCCGCCCTCTACTCCGTTCTCCCCGACCTTTGTATTTGCCGACATACCCCGCCGGTCAATCATATTACAATATTTTCAAAAAGGTTTAGTTAAGTAGACTAAAATAGTCTTTTACCTGACTTCGCACTCTCTCCCACAATAGGTCGGGCGTGCGCAGCGCGTGCACATCTATCTCCGTGTTGCTGTGACCCATATTGCACACGACACACCCATTCTTCATTCTCTCCATGTGTTCGCGTGTGACGACGCCTTTGTTGCCCGTCGCTGTTATCACGATGTCTACTTGGCGTATCACCTGGTAAATAAATAGGTTTTTTTAGAATATTTTGATATACAGGGTGTAAAAATAGCCTTAACGAAGCCGAAGTCTACGCATACTGTACATAAAACTAAGTAACATACAGCAAAAATAATTGCTGGGAAACGACTTTTATTTTTTGGTATTAATAAAACAGCTTTTAATTGTAGCGCGCAATATAAGCGCGCGAGCAGCAGACTGTGCCTACATTTCAAAAATGTTGATAATGTTTGTATAGAAGAATGTTTAGTAATAACATTTAAACTTAGTTTTCATGAAAAATTTACAAAAATATGGCGACTTTGACCTTCAATATCTCCATAACCAGTCGGTTCCCAGGTATGGCCCAATACCAAAAAATCTTCGTAATGATGGGAAGAATACGTGGATCTCGGCTTCGTTAAGGGTATTTTTACACCCGATATGTACACGCAGATACTATTGCAGAGTGATTTTGTTACTGTTCCTAATGGCTTGATTACTCGTAACGAAAACAGTGGCGAGATAGCTGACAGACGAGAGATCGACTTGTACGACTTTGGCGACTGCGGCAAGCTACATAGTTCAAGTACGATGTGTGATGTGATTAGCGAGTATGCACTCGGTGTGTGCCGAGTGTCCCAGGGAGTCAGTGCGAGGTATGAGCACAAGTTCGGAGGAGGACACTTGGTCTAGTAAATAGAACAGAGTCCGAGTGGCTGTCTCGCCCTTCTAATAGCAGTGATAGCCTAGTGGTGTGACCGTCGGACTGCCAAGTCATAGGTCTCGAATTCGAACCCAAAGCACACAACTCTGACTTTTCGGATTCATGTGCGTATTGTATAATTATCACTTGCTTAAAAACGGTAAAGGAATATATCGTGTGGAAACCGGTATACCTGAGAGATATTTCTCGACAGCATGTAAAGCCAAGTCAGAGGCCCATGGGCGGCATAAACTCTGACACCAGGTTAGTCACTAACTACATGAAAATAAGAAGACTAGGTTAAGCGCTCAGCCATGCACTCGGTGATGTTGTTTATACCAACCGAGCCAGTGGCGTAGCGAAGTGGAGGCGGCAGGGGCGGCATTCTTTATGGGGCGGCAAAGTTTAACAATAAATAATAAAACATACATACATACATAAACTCACGCCTTTTTCCCATGGGGGTAGGCAGAAACTATAGAACGCCACATGCTACGACTCTTACATACCCCTTTCGCTTCATCCACATTCATACATCTTGTCATACACGCACGCCGGTTGAGAGTACTACGCACCTGACCTTTGTGAAGAACTTCACCAATAACAATAATAAAAATATTTTGTAAATTGTACAATCGTTCTAGGTCTAATTAAAAATTGATTTGCGTTTTATATTCAATTTGCTAATTATTTAATCTTGTCGATCGTCAAGGTGTACCTAATCTTAAGTGGTAGGTACCTAAGTTCTATCAATGTATCTAAGTGGTTGAAGTATAAGAATTTGTGTATTAATAAACGTGATTGTAAAACTTAATGTTGTACTTGTTAACGGGAACGCCGGTAGAGGACGTCCTAGAAGGACATACATCGATGTTATTGGTGATGTTCTTCACAAAGGTCAGGTGCGTAGTACTCTCAACCGGCGTGCGTGTGTGACAAGATGTATGAATGTGGATGAATGAAAGGGGTATGTAAGAGTCGTAGCATGTGACGTTCTATAGTTTCTGCCTACCCCCATGGGAAAAAGGCGTGAGTTTATGTATGTATGTATTGTAAAACTTAGATAAACTTTTTTATTTAAAATCTAACCTGTACCATGCAAAATAATGATGACTGTTCTTGCCGAGAAGTTCTCTATAATTAATGTATGTAATGTACAGTATACATTCAATTGAAATATCTAAATAAGAGGGCGGCAACATTTTCTTCCGCCCGGGCAGCCGACACCCACGCTACGCCACTGAACCGAGCACTCGGCCGAGAGCACTGTCTCGCCACTGTACTCGTTACGTGTAATCTAGCCATATGGTACTTATTGTTGACTAGCTCTTGCCCGCAGCTTCGCTTGCGTGATTTTTTTTCACCCCCTTAGGGGTTGAATTTCGAGAAATCAAAGTCAAAGTCAAATAGACCAGATTTCAGGCACTTTTAAAACGTCAAAACTAGGTGCACGGTTCCAAAAGGTAGGTTCTATGGAGAAGAGCCAGCAAGAAACTCCATGAATACTCTTTTCAAAATAGTAGTTTATTACAATTCCATTACAGTAGTGTGAGAAATAGAATGAGAATAATGCAGGTTAATGTAACAAATAAACTCACATAAGAGTAAAAAATAGAAAAATATGCCTTCTAGGATTGCCATAGCAGTTAAGAGCTGACCAGTCCCGACAGACGGCACCCGTAAATCCCTTCTTAGTGGAAGATTACGTCACAAAATGAACCTACTGTCAAAATTTCAAGTTTCTAACCCCAGCCGTTTAGGCTGTGCGTTGATAGATCAGTCAGTCAGTCAGTCAGCTTCTCCTTTTATAAGTATAGATGGACAAGAACAGATGTAAAATAATTCTCACCTCGTTTAACTTGACGACTCTAAAACCATCCATGGCAGCCTGCAGCGCGCATATTGGATCGATCTCTGTTACATACACCTGGAAATATACATCTCCGTTAAATAACACAACATCACGCCTGTATTCCTCAAAGGGTCGGGCAGAGGTGTATAGTAACCTTCATTTCGCCGTTATGTTTAAGTCCCATGTAATAGGGGGCGAGCTTATTGCCATCAACCGGGCACAAATCCACACTCCGGGCTGCTACTGAGAGAAACACCTTATAACACTTTGCTCAACCTGGGAATCGAACCCAGGACCTCACGATCAGCATATTATTAATCGCACCTTCTGCATTTGCAAATATTTGGGGGCGGGAGGGCGGTGCTGCATACTGCATTCAGGCTTGATCAGCTGTTTGGAGGAATTAACACTAAATATTGTTATTGTATATTTGTCTATCAAATGTTGCTCTAAATAAGAGTCCAAACTACGTCACCGGAAAGCCAATACCTACTACTTAAGCGCCATTTTTGGCCAAAATGAGTTATATTTATATTATTTATGTTATATCGTTGGATTGGGTTTAAAAAATCCAATCCAACGATATACATATAAGGTCTGACCAAAATACCTGGACAAACTTTTACACAGTGTTCAGTAAGTGTAACTGAACATATCTATGCAAAAAAAAAACCAAATCCAAGTGTTTTTTTTTTCTAACCAAAAACTTTTTTTCAACTTTAATTTTACTTTTTTTTTTTTTTTACATTTTTCACTTCTCTGTTTAGGTAAAACACGGCACGGAATTAGGGCGCGCCCCAATGGCGGTCGATGCATAAGAAATGGATGAGTTTATTCTTAGAGAGTAGGTACAGGAAATTTAAAACGTTATTATTTTTTGGATTGAAAAAAAAACACTTGGATCTTGTTTTTTTTTACATAGATGTGATTAGTTAAACGTAGTGAATACTGTGTAAAAGTTTGTCCAGGTATTTTGGTTGGACCTTATATATAACTCATTTTGGCCAAAAATGGCGCTTAAGTAGTATTGGCTTTCCGGTGACGATATAATATCTGCCTAGACTTTTCCCAACTATGTTAGGGTCAGCTTCCAGTCTAACCAGATTCGGCTGTATACCAGTATTTTACACGGAGCGACTGCCATCAGACCTCCGCAACCCAGTTACTGGGCAATGCCGATTCTTAAGGTTAGACCGGTTGTCATACTATCGGGCTTCTGACTACCCGTAACGACTGTCATAGGCACTCGTATGACACCCGGGACCGACTGTTTAACATGCTCTCCGAGGCACGGAGGGGTCTCGATGTGTAAGGAACGGTCACCCATCCACGGACTGACCGCGGCAATAAGAGCCCAAACAACCTCCTTAAATTAATAGGGCCACATATTTCTGATACATATTGTATAATTGTACTAGCGACCCGCCCCGGCTTCGCACGGGTGCAATGTAGATACTAATGTGGGACATTAAACCTTCCTCTTGAATCACTATCTATTGCTGAAAACTGCATTAAAATCCGTTGCGTAGTTTTGAAAGAAAGAATGAAAGAAAATTATTTATTCTGGACTCACACAGGCAGTTACAGAAACAAAAACAATATAAAAAAAAGAAAGAATAAGAATTTAGACTACCTGCACGAGGCCAAAAAGGGCTCCGACCTCAGCATTATGTTTTAAAGATCTACGCATACATAGGGACAGACAGACAGCGGGAGCGACTTTGTTTTATCTTTATGTCGGAGAATTAATCATTTAGAAAATAAAGGAGGGTATAGGTCTACCAGAATCTGATGGCAAATAGGGAAATTAAATGTTTTTGTGGGTAACACAAGGGTAATTTGAATAAAAAGTCTTGATACTTGTAATTTTTTTTCTTTAATTTCTACGCGATCTTCTTCCTGCCCTTATCCCACACTAGATGGGGTCGGCACAACATGTATTTCATAAATCCATGTTGTAGGTTTTGGCTTATTGTTTTATGTGACCCAATGTACTTGCTGATATTATGCACTGGGTCCCAAAATGATATGCTGATATATGGTTTTTTGCAATTTTATTGTAATGGAAAAGGAAACCTTGTTAAAATAAGTATGTTTATTAAAAATGTTTGAACAAGAAAACATTAATCAGAACTGGAAAATGTATCAACTACAGTCATACTCGTTTTGACAAGTGACATGTTGACATTGCCATATGAAAACCACTGTTTGTTATTAATTTTTAATGCCATGAGATTCTGGTTGACCTATAGTCGTCAGGATGAGTCGACGTACCCGACGTTATAAAGACTGTTGTCATTCGACGGAGCAAAGGATTCCATATCGAACAGCCAAAGAAGTCTGACCTTTTATATCTGACTAGCTTGTCTTCCTTATTTTCTGATCTTGTGTAAATTGTGTTAATTATTATTAGGTCCCCACCTATGAAATTGGCGTTTTTTTCTCACAAATAGAGAACCTCGTCACTGCTATGATTTAAAATATTCATCAATTGCTTGATATTATATCGAATAATGACCATCATAGCCAACTAGCAATAGTAAAAAAACCTTATTAGTTATAGTTTTCTCAACATAAAAAATATCTTAAAAATGACTCCTCTTTTTGTTAGCAGAAATGACCACTATTTTTGTTTTAACTTAGTCAAAACTTATTTTTGTCGCATAATCGAAGTGGCATACGTTGTCTTAGTTTTTAAACATTAGTGCATAAAAGTTTTAAAACATTAGTGTTCATAGTTGTCAAATAAATTAAGAAAATGTTAGTATGAAAAATGCAACTTCTTAAAAATTCTCCATACAAAACGCTGATTTCATAGGTGGGGACCTAATATATTGTGAATTAGCTTCTGTAACTAACAACTAACCCTAATACAAGTACCTACTCCCAGTGGTGGAGAGTCTACGTTGGTTTTATTTACGAAATACCCGCTTTACGTTCTGATAAGCAGACACTGGTCTAAACTGTAATGCTATACTCATTTCTATCAAACTCTATAAACGGTGTGTGTCTGCGACATTTATATATATATATAATTCGACTGTACGTGCGTATGCCACTGAACTCCTCCTAAACGGCTGGACCGATTTGAATGAATTTTTTGTATGCGTTTGGGTGGCGAACTGGATGGTTTAGAATCACAATTGGACCCGGTAGGTAGCACTGCTGTCGGTATGTCACCAAGTTGTAGGGCAGGACGACGTACTCGCCGCCCGACCAGTAACAGGCCCGAGAAGGCGGCGCGCCGTGTTCCGTGCGCGCCTCAGGAGGACGTGGGGCCCCACAGGGGAGACGTCCGCCATGGGTTGGCGGACCGGGACCTGCCGGGGTTGCGGTGCATGCTGACGCGAATCCCGCGACCCTGGCCGTACGGTCAGGAGAAGGAACACCGTTGGTTTTTAGCCGGTAAGAGTCCGAGACCCCCTCGCCTACCCCGGGCGAGGGACATCCATGAGGATTTTCCAACGAAAGGGGCAGGACAACGTCTACCAGTTCCGCTAGTACTATGTAAAGATTATTCGTACTCACAACACAACCGAGCGCTTTGAGCGCTTGACAGCAACCCTTGCCGACCTCCCCGTAGCCGCACACGACTGATTGCTTCCCGCCAAACATTAAGTCTGTGCTGCGCTTCAGAGCATCGATTATACTTTCCCTGCAGACAAAAAAGTATAAAGTAACTAGGTGTGGACTGCGGTTTCACTCGCATTTTAGGTTAACTACTTCATGTACTCGGACGTGTCAATAGATTGGTGTCAAAAAAATTATTTGTGAGAACTACTCTTTTTCTCTGTACCACACATAAAACATTACGTTTAAGTCCCATGTAATAGGGGGCGAACCTATTCCCATCTACCGGGCACAAAATCCAAACTCCGGGCTGCTACTGTGGAATTCCACATGGTAAAACTGCAATAAAACTTTGCCCGACCTGGGGATCGAACCCAGGACCTCACGATCAGCAGTCGCGCTTGCCACCACTAGACCAATGAGGCAGTTCTCTGTACCATTTTATCTAAATCTGTGAATGTAGTTCGAAATATGTTCAAACATTATCCAGATGTTTTCTTGTAGCTAAAACGGTTATAAGGCAGCTGTTATCTCAAATCTTCACCCTGTTTAAGACACCAGTATTTAAGATACCAGTATTTAAGATACCAGTATTTAAGATACCAATATTTAAGATACCAGTATTTAAGATACCAGTATTTAAGATACCAGTATTTATAATAATAATAAAGCCATTTACTCCATATTACCAATTTACATTTCAAATGTTGTTAGTAGTTTGTTAGTATATTTTCCTTAGAGTATGTTAGTACTTATGTTAATCTTCTTTGTTTGGAATATGGTCCCCTTTTTGGGTAAAGGCCTCCTCCAGCTACTTCCATACATCCCTGTCCTTGCCTAGGTCTAACCAATTGTTCCCTGTCACCTGTATAATATCATCAAACCACCTTCTCTTTGGTCTACCAACATTTCTTTTCCCTCCTGGGGTTTTCCAACGAGTGGTCGCTATGGTACATCTTTTATCTGTGTAGTGTGAAATGTGTCCTGCTCATTTCCATTTTAGTGTAAGTGTTTAGTGTAAGTAATACCAGTATTTAGGATACCAGTATTTAAGTTACCAGTTTTAAGGATACCAGTATTTAGTATACTGGTATAATTAGCTGGTTTATATCAATAATATCGTCGTTTCAAGATCAAATCAGCACCTTATAAGCTAAAGGACTTACCGACAAGAATATAAATTGTCAAATTTGGTCTTGGTAACTGAATCGTTGACGTTCATAGCGGGCACACATAGCTTGCCCGCTTTGCTGAGTTGGTACAGGCGGTGGACACCTGTCACGCTTTCTTCTACTATTCCTGCAAAGCGGGAGACGAAAAATAACTGAAGATGGGTCTTGAAAAAATAGTATAGCAGTGCTTTTAACCTAATGATGAATCGTCAAGGTCTCAACAGACGAAACGATCACCACTCTCCATTTAAAATGATAAGCTGATTCTTCTTCCGTCTATTAAAAGATGCACCAAAATGTTTAACCTTTTTTATTAACCGGTTTTAATTAGGTTTGCGAGATCACGAGCTAGTATGGGTTCAGTTGAAAACCAGCGTCAGGCACTAGTGGTCTGACATTTATGCTGAACTGAACCTATTTGGCGCAGCAACTAGACACACAGCTACTTTATTTTTTTATTTTGTTTTGTCTCTTATGAATTTTTTTGTCTGTGTGTCTGGCTGCTTTCGTGCCAAATAAATGTCTTTCTTTCTTTCTATTTCTTTAGCTTCACTTCGTATATTTGTTTGTTTGATTCAAATTTTGCGACAGATTTTTCAACTACTTCTGCTTAACCGATTCTCCTGAAACTTCGCATACAAATTCAATTCCCATGACAATACAACATTATAATAATTTCAACCTTCAATCCTCAAATCCTGATGATGCAGGGGTACTGGAAGATAAAACCGTTTAACTTAAAAGCTCTGTAAAGGGACTTTTTAATGTGGGTAATTCTTCGGATGCCCTACACCTTGAGAAAGGCAGGGCGGCTGCTCTAAGCAAAAAGAAAGTAAACGACTTTACTGTGAAATTGAAATATGACTTATTGAATTATGAAGTTACGTTCATTTTACGTCGTCAATAAATTGCCGCTTACTTTCTTTTTGATTAGAGCAGCCGAGGGGGGCTATGTCAGACTCTTACTAACAGCCGACACCAATAACTAACCTTTAATATGTTTGAAGGCAGCGGCGTGTTTCTTGAGCATGAGATGCGTGGCGTCCCCTCCATCATCCAGGATCATATTAGGCGCCCAGGTGGCCGTTGGAGTACAACACTGGTCAATGCACCACCAGAACGCTTCCTCGCTTTCACCACGCCAGGCGAAGATCGCGTATCCTGAAGATGAGATGAGGAGTCGTAAATCTATACTAATATTATAAAACTGAAGAGTTTGTTTGTTTGAACGCGCTAATTTCAGGAACTACTGGTTGGAATTGAAAAAATATTTTTGTGCTGGATTGTCCATTTATCGAGGAAGGTTATAGGTTATATAACGTCACGCTACGACCAATAGGAGCGGAGTATAAATGAAGAATGTTGCAAAAACGGGAAAAATGTCCACCCGTGCGAAACCGGGACGGGCCGCTATTTAAGAATAAATTTTGTGTGATTAGATTACGAATGAGCTAGACGTGCTCGTGGACATTTTTAGGCGCTAACAGAGGAATTGTACTTTGCCGACGAAATAGCACAGCAAAGTGTCATTCATCTGCGAGACCCTTAAGAAGTGAATCTGGGATTATTGATTACGGGAGTATTTGGGAGACAAGAAGTAGCGTCTGCTCTGCCTAGCCTATTCCCAACTATGTTGAGGTCAGCTTCCAGTCTAACCAGATGAGGTTGAATAGCAGTATTCAGACTGCCATCAGACCTCCGCAACCCAGTTACCGGGCATTGCCGATATCGTAAGGTAAGACCGGTTGTCAGACTTTTTGACTGTCATAGATATTCGTATGACACCCGGGACCGACAGTTCAACGTGCTCTTCGAGGCACGGAGGGGTCTCGATGTGTAACAAGCGGTCACTCATCCACGGACTGACCGCGGCAAGCGCAGCTCAACATCGCAAATCGCATGATCCGCGCGGTTGTTAATTAACCACGAGCCCCTCTCTCAATGGCCAAATACTCAAACGCTACTCAATTTTAAGTTACTGTTAAGTCTCGTGTTGTCTCTCTCACTCTAAGGCGAAGTGACAGTGACAGCACGAAAATAACGGCAACTTAAAATTAAGTAGCATTTCAGTATTTGACCATTACTAACATCGTTTATCCCATCATTTACTTAATGTACAATAGGGGAACGAAATGATTATGGGCGAATATTCGAAAAATATTAACAAAAATTGAGAACGTCATTAGCATCATCCCAAAGTTAAGAATACAGATGTTTAATACTATAATTATGATAGTGAAAACTGAAACTATACCGCTGCCGTCAAGCAATAAGACAAGAATAAAAACAATCTGACAATACTATAACGTTAACAACCCGGGAGAAGAATGATTTGTTAAAATAATGTTAAAAAATTTCGAATATTCACCCTTATACACCTTAAGGTCTATTTTTGCTTGCACAGTACAAGAAACAACCTATTTTACCAACTACGTATTACTATTAAAAATTATAATAGTGACATGATAACAGACACTAGTAAGGGAACGTACCCATACTACGTGACCCGTTCAGGGGGGGGGGGGTGGTCTTCAAAATACCACGCTTGGTCACAAGAGCACTTGGTCATATACTGCTCACCGAGGCACGGGGAGGGGGGGTTAAAGGAGGAAATTGTAAAAAATGGGTCACGTAGTATACGTTCCCTAATGTAAATTTATTTAATCGCCGATTTGATTTATGTCATGGTTTTTACAACCAAACTCTTTAAATCAATTCAAAGACAGTAAGTACTACGTCATATGGAGGCAAAAGGCAATTTTGATCTTTGCTACCAAATAATTAAACAATTTTCCATGCATTGGTCTGTTCCGTTCAACAGTTTGAAAAAATAACATGTGTCCGCGATGTGGGAAATGAATGAATTTGAAAACTGACGATACCTTTCATTCCCCTACTGTACATTGAAATCTGATTCGACAAGGAAATGCAGTGCAGGTTGCCATTTGGTCAACCTGGACATTTTCCTTCTCCTTCTACGAAAGTTAGTACTGTTCTTACCAGCGTGTGCTAAGGCAGCCGCCACTTCGTTCTGTGTACTGTATATGTTGCAGGCGGCCCAGCGCACCGTGGCACCCAAGGCTGCCAGGGTCTCGATCAGAACTGCTGTTTGAGCATTTATGTGTGTGCAGCCTACGATCTGGGGACAAATACGACACATTTTAACATAACACGTACGGATTCCTTAAGGGGAGGGGGAGGTATACGCATTTTTTTCTATTCGACTGCTTCTACGTGGTCGTGCGGACCGTTTCTACTTAACCGGGCAGTTATTGGCGAGACCTGAAGGGTCTCCAACCAAAGGGGACGAGGGTAAAATTAACTACTAATACTATCAACACCATGACTACTAGCAACAACAGCACTAAGGGCGACCCCTAATAGGACTCGGTCCTCGGCTTAGGGCGTTGCTGGCGGGAGGACTGGGAGGGAGACAGCTTGATGAGGGCTGAATTAACGGTATGACTGCGGAGTCAGAAAAGACGACCGGCTCCGCGGCTGCGGCGGGTGAGCACGGTGGATCAGGGACAGCGGCGGTGGGACGTCGCGATGGGTCTCGCCGGCGAGGACGGTATGCCGCGCGGCGGCGGACGTTGTGTAGTGTGCTGCCCACATGAAGACGCGCTCGACTCTTCGTTTAAATCGCGTGTTCTCTCGCACTCAATGTGAAGAGCGGGAGAGAACACGCGATTTAGACAAAGAGAGGGGCGCGTCTTCTCGGATGGCATTTTCTTTAATTGTCAACGAGGGAATTTCTATTGAATTGAATATGAATTCATTTAATACGAGTGAGTAATCTACATCATAATTTTTAGACATTATATCCCGTGTAGAGCCGGGCTGGAATGTAAAACTTCCTCACCGCACGCTGGGAATAGACGCGTGTTATAAGATTCAACAAAACCCAGCACGCTTAGTGGTAGGATCTATACGGTCCGCCTGGCTAGCTACCACCCTCATATTAAAGTCCGGCGTCAAGCAGTTTACTGTGTTCCGTCGTGTGTATGTGAGACTCACGGGGTATAGGGGAAACTCTCTATATCTCTGCTAGGTACTTGTATTCTTGTTCTCCATCTTAGAACCTCTCTGCGCATACCATCAGGTGCGACAAGGGTTGAATGAGAAAAAGTAAAAAAAGAATCGTCTTCATCTTCGAGAATATTCTTTCAAAAAAAGAACACGTATATCGGCGCAGAAGTCTCTGAAAAATCCATGTATATGCATAAGCAAACGTGCTGAAACGAGAACTTCCTCCTTTTTTTGAGTCGGTTAAAAACTAAGTACTTTCTACGCGAGCGGAGCCGCGGCTAAAGCTGTCTACATAATAGTTCAGTACGTACCACAACGAAGAGCAAACCTTGTAACTGGTAGATGGGAAGGTTAAATGTAATACAATGGTACACTTTTTGTCACTATCCACGCTATCCAGTTATCACACAGTGCGAAAACGCGGGCATAGTTCAAGTTATGATATTCAGGATTTTGAGAAATTGTTATTTCTAACTTGTTTACATTGTGCAGGTGATCTTGTAGGATGATGTTAGTTATGTTAACCGACTACAAAACTGAAAGAGGTTATGAAAAATCAATAAAATAAAAATTGGTGAATAGCGTGGATAGTTCCAAACAGTGTATGATTGTGGTATACTTTACCCACCCATCAACCAGTTTCGAGGTTTGCTCTTCGTTGTGTTACGTACAGTGTATCCCATCTTTTTTTTTATCGTTGGAATATTCTCATGGATGTCTCTCGCCCGGGGAAAGCGAGGAGGTCTGCCGGACTCTTACCGGCTAAAAACCAACGGTGTTCCTCCGCCTGACCGTACGGCCGGGGTCGCGGGATTCGTAAAAGCAAGCACCGCAACCCCGGCGGGTCTCGCTCCACCAGCTTCTTCTGGTGGACCTCTCAGTGGTGGGACAATTTCTCCCCTGCCCCACTTCCTTCTGAGAGACGCGCCATCCTCCCGGAAAATACTGGTATCCTAAATATTGGTAACCTAAATACTGGTATCCTAAATACTGGTGTCTTTTTTTTTAACAAGATATAGCTTATTTCCTTACACAAACATTACTTCCTTAATTTATGTGTTAATGGCTAATTTACTATAATAATTACAAGCCATACAATGTCAAAGATTATCGAAACTTTTATTGTGTGCTGGTTGAGTAAAAATCCATTTGTCTCAATATTTTTCCTTTACTCTAGTCGGTTTATCATGAGTGACATAGTTACCGACATCCGATTGAAAGGTTGACATTATGATTGATGAGTGAACGACTGAAGTTTATTGATTGATTGGCCAATTAACTGATATAAATGTGGGGCTACAAGCTGTCTGTGTTTTTATTATGTGCGTATATTGGTTGTTGAGTTTATATTTAGACTGTATTGGTATAAGGCAGGGGTCTGGAGTCTGGATCCGCACCCGACCGACCTATTTTGTTTGGACCTTAAGTAAACAGTCCAATATATAAGTAACAGAAACTTAATCTTCTTAGATTAAAGTTTACATAACATCACGTCTGTATTCCCCGAAGGGATAGGCAGAGATGTATAGTAATACCCTCATTACGCCGTTATGTTTAAGTCTCATGTTAGAAGGGGCGAGCCTATTGCCATCAACCGGGCACAAACTCCGGGCTGCTATTAAGGAATTCCACACGGAAAAACCCAATAAGACTTTTGCCCGACCTGGGGATCGAACCCAGGACCTCAAGATCAGCAGTCGCGCTTGCCACCACTAGACCAACGAGGCTGTTAATAAAAATCATTTATCATCTATACTAATATTATAAAGCTGAAGCGTTTGTTTGAACGCGCTAATCTCAGGAACTGAAATTAGCGCGTTTCAGTTGCGAATTCAGGTTGGAATTGAAAAATTATTTCTGTGTTAGATAGTCCATTTATCGAGGAAGATTATAGGCTATATAACATCACGCTACGACCAATAGGAGCGGCGCATAAATGAAAAACGTTGCAAAAACGGGAAAAATGTCCACCCGTGCGAAGCCGGGACGGGCCGCTAGTTTATCATAAGATCCTCTCACCTTGGCCTCCTTCAACGGCTTATCTTCCTTGGCCCGAGCTCTGAGCGCCATAATGCCCGGCATCTCCTGCTCTGCTATCTCAATCTCCCTTCTCCCAAATGCATGCTGTTCAATGTTCCGCACACAGTACGCTGGGTTCGGCTGACCGGCTGCGATGGCCTTCTCATGGGGCTGGACGCCTTCATCTTCGTCTGATGATGACCCTGGAACAATGGAGAGGTTTGTTTATAAGTGTTTCGGAAGAGACAACTTGAATTTGAAGCTTGGTACAAGTTTTTCTTCGTAGGGTTAACTTCTTGATTGCAAGACCACCGTTTTTTGTCCATATCTTTTTAAACTAAAAAGGTAATATGTATCTTTTGAGTTTTATTTATACAAGGTTAGTCGGAAAGGGGATACTAAGCCGGAAGAATGTTAAAGTACCTATAATAATGGATAACTTTTGTTCTACAACTTTCCGCAAAAGTCATTAGTTTAAGAGAAATAGCTGTTCAAACTCAAACTCAAAATATTTATTTGCACACTAAGGTAAAATAATACAGATCTTATTATATAGAGTAGGTACAGCTTAGCAACCTTTTCCAGGTGTTGCAATATTTGAGGGCTCTAATTTTAAGATTTAATAAAAAATACGTTTAATTCTATCTATCCTCAGCTATGATCAGCTGTGTTTACATTTTAGGTCATATTTGGGGTCGCGGATCAGAAGCTCCTTTCTCTGAATGCGTAACTAAAGCAGGGATGGAGAATTTATTGAAAAAACTAAAATAAAAATCATTTTTTTAAATCGAATTTTATACACTTCTTTAAAACAATCATCAGTGATACATTAAGTGGCCCGTGGCTTAGTACCCCCTTTCCGACTAACCTTATATTTTTTTATTTACTTAGATCTATGCTGTCCTTAGCTATTTCATGTTAAAAATGAAGGACAGAGATAGTCTCGCGATTTCTCGGCGAGTCTAGATGGTGATGATGATGTCACTTTACAGTATATATCGTCGGTCGGCAGTGAAAACCACGTATGTGTAAAATACAAATTTTTAAAAGAGATAGAAATAACTGTCTCCTGCAAAAAAAAATGGCCGGTCAAATGTTAATACAAGTTTGTCATCGTACGTTATAGATACTCGTAGCTTAGAAATATTTGAATTGAAAGTTTGTTGAACTAGTACGTGTATGACGAGTTTATTAATTTAAAGAACAAATAAAACGCTTTTGAAGAAAATTTTATTTACGAGGTTTTCACTGCCGAGCGTCGATATCCAGATGCTTCTTTCGTCTTGACGGAAGCCTCCGAATAAGCTAGGGGTTCACTTAACAGCCAAAGACATACGGGTGTCCTGCGTAAGCGACGCGACACGACGTGGAACAAATACGCGTTACGTCGCGTCTCGCTACATAGGCCGCTAGTAGGGAATGCCGTTATCTTGATCGCGTTTGTCGCGTCGCATTCGTCGCTTACGCAGGACACCCCGTTATAGGCAAGGAAAAGTAAGATAAAGACTCACAAACATCGCTTCCGGATACAATTGAAAACCTCTTCTTAGGTTTAATTTTCTTCATTTCATTCCCGGCTTCCATGTTCACACAATTAAAAGTGCTATCTTTTTACCGTGTTGAGGTTGACTTCTAGTGTAACTAGATGTGTCTGAATATTAATATCTTACTAAATATTTCCTGTATTGACGTTTTATTCGTAACTAATAGTAGGTATTAATTAATAACTTTATTGAGTGGTTTATCGGCTTATCGTGAAATGTATTAGTCAAGAATTTATGCCCAGTTAATGGCAATAGGCTCGCCCTTTATTACATGGGACTTAAACATAACTGGCGAAACGAGGATGTACTAAAAAACACCTCTGCCGAACCCTTCGGGGAATACCATAATGTTTATAATGTATATTTATATTATTCTTTCTTCTCAAAATAATTTTAAAACTTTCGATAGAATAGAGCCCAGCACGGGCCTCTTCTAAAAAAGAGAAAGATTTAGGCCTTAGTCCACCACGCTTGCCTGGTGCGGGTTGGCGAAAACGCAATATCGAAAAATCCTTTGTACTCTTCCCACCCCATGAAAAATACTATATACGTAAATAGAGCCTAAGTATTATTGATTAATAGTTAGCTTAGGCTATTCCTGGCTTCTGACCTTGAAGATATGTACATGTTTATAAACGCAACAGACTTGGCGGCTCGGTTAGAAGTCATGTGTGACCCAATCATGCTTGAAGACGTTCTACTTAGATACAATGTAAAAAATGTATCACAAAAGCAGTGATAGCCTAGTGGTGTGAGCGTCGGACTGCCGATTCATAGGTCTCGAGTTCTAACCCAAGGCACGCACCTCTGAATTTACGGATTTATATGCATATTGTATAATTATCACTTGCTTAAAAACGGTGAGGGAAAACATAGTGAGGAAACCGACATGCCTGAGAGATATTGTCTCGACGGCATGTGAAGCCGAGTCATAGGCCCATGGGCGGCATAAACTCTGACACCAGGTTAGTTACTAACCACACGAAAAGAAGAAGATACAGTGTAGCGTTTCCCGGCTTCAGTGCCGTCTACCTTGATTAAAGGGAGTAGTGACAAAACAGCAATTTTGGAGGTGTAGGAACCAAAATGGGGTGCCTTTTAATCAAGCCAGTGCGAGGAAACTGCCAAATGTGTGTCGGGACATGCAGTGTTCTGTCACAAAATAGATAAGTATAGAAGTCAATCTACATACAAGTGCGCTCGAGCAACGCACACATAGACATTGCTCACGGACACGATATCTCGGACCGTTTGGGACCAGAGTGCGAGTGAGTGCGAGCGCGAGTGCCATGCGCTTGAGAGAGATATATATATAGATAGAGCGACCGCCGAGCGTAGGTATGAAAAATGAAGTACATACATACATGAGATTGACTTCTGTACCTATCTGTTTTGTGGTTCTGTTCTGTACACACCAAGATAATGAACATTCCTCATTTGGTAAAGGGGTTCCAGTACATTGTTCTATGGAAGCTAGCATAGCCAACCTTTTTTTTTTCTCGTTGGAAAATCCTCGTGGATGTCCCTCACCCGGGGAAGGCGAGGGGGTCTGCCGGACTCTTACCGGCTAAAACCCAACGGTGTTCCTTCTCCTGACCGTACGGCCGGGGTCGCGGGATTCGCAAAAGCATGCACCGCAACCCCGGCAAGCATAGCCACCCTGCCGCCATTTTCATTTTATTTGTTCAAAGTAACAGCCTCCGTTTTATCTGGTGTATTATGTGTAGAGGACACTTATACAAAAAATGTCGTCTATATGGTGCCCTAAAGTGTTACTTTCCGATATCCTAAGGCCGGGGCCGCACTGGTACGGCGACAGCGACGCGACGGCGATTTCGTGAAAACAAACTCATATAAACACATATCGGTGGCCGCACTGCAGAAACGACAAACGAAATTTATTTATATACGAAATCACCGTCGCGTCGCTGTCGCTGTACCAGTGCGGCCCCGGCCTAAGTTTAGACCGGTTGCCAGACTTTCGGGCTTCTGACTATCATCCACAGACTGACAGTGGCGAGCGTAGCTTAACCTCGCAAATCGTATGATCTGCGCGGTTGGTAATTAGCCACGAGCCTCTCATCACTCTCAGACCCCTCTTCATCCCCTGCCCTTATCCCACACTAGGTGGGGTCGGCACAACGTGTATTTCATAAATCCATGTTGTTAGAGGTTTTGGCTTATTGTTTTATGACCGGCCGCCTACCTGACATCAACCGTCCTTAGGAATGACTCTCAGACCCCTCAGGATTTAAATATGAATCCTAAATATCCCGTGTGGGGACGGGCTAGAATATAAAACTTCCTGACCGCACGCTGGGAATAGACGCGTGTTGTAAGATTATACAAGGTTAGTCGGAAAGGGGGTACTAAGCCGCGGGCCACCTAAAGTATCACTGATGACTATTTTAAAGCAAGTGTTAAAATTTCAAAATGCGATAATTTTTATTTGCTTGCAAACATATTTTTATTTTAGTTATTTCAAAAAATAAACATGCCCGAAATTGAATTTTCTAATCCGTGACCCCAAATATAACCCAAATTGTAAAAACAGCTGATCATAGCTATGGATAGATAGATTTTAGCATAATTTTTACGAAATCTTTGAAAAGCTATTTCTCTTAAACTATCGAGTTTTGGGGAAAGTTGTAGAACAAAAGTTGTCCCTTATTATAGGTACTTTAACACCCTTTCAGCTTAGTACCCCCTTTCCGACTAACCTTATACATCTTTCATTAATCTTTAACCCCAGTTCAAATCAGTGAAACAGTTTCAACAAAGTACATACATACATAAACTCACGGCTTTTTCCCATAGAAGTAGGCAGAAACTATATAACGCCACATGCATACTCTTACATACTCCTTCCGCTTCATCCACATTTATACATCATGTCATACACGCGCGCCGGTTGAAAGTACTACGCACCTGACCTTTGCGAAGAACATCACCAATAACATCGATGTATGTCCTTCTAGGACGTTCTCTACGTTTCCACTGACATCCGCCTTATAAATTCCTATTGTTAATCGCCTTTCACTCATTCTCTTAACATGACCAAACCACTAAAGCACACTCCTGTAAATTTTTGTCATCTATATCATCTTTTAAACCGCAACTTTGTTTAATCTCATCATTCCTCAATCTATCATTCAAAGTTACACCGCACATACTATTAAACACAGTATTATATCCATAGTTAAAACGGTTTATCTAAACAATACATTAAGTGTTTGGCCAGACTGCAAACGCGGGCGCGGGGTGGGCGCGGTGAGGCGAGTTCAAACAGAAGAACTTCATTTGAGTGTCCGTAGTGGGCACGCGGGCGCGGGAAGCGGCGCGGGCTACCTGGCGCGGGGAGCGCGCGGGTAGCTCACGCCATAGCTCGTTCATACAAGTGGCCGCAGTGAGTGCGCGGGCGGCAAGCGACAACCCGCGAGGGAGCGGGGGATCTCAAACTAGTTAGAGCTGACCACGCGCGTGATGGCGTCTTCAAAATTAAATGTTGAAGAATTAATAAGTGCTATTCAAGCACGATCTGCACTGTGGATGTCGAAACATGGTTTTTTAGTAAGAATATTCCAATAAAAATAAGTTTTCTTCATCCATATTATAAACACTGGACACGACAATGCTCAGAACGAAGCCGCGCTCCACTGCCGACAGGCAAATCGCGCGCGTTCCCGCACCCGCGCCGCTCACCGCACCGCGCTGCCACTCTGGCCAAGCACTTACGACCCAATGAGATGTCATCAGACTATTCAGGCATTCAATTTGTCTGGACGGTGTTGTGTAATACCGCCATAACAGGGATGGATGTTTATTGCGACTCCATTAACGAAATAATTGCAGAAATATTTGAAAGTAGAGAGGTACTTACATAACATAACATCATGCCTGTATTGCCCGAAGGATTGGGCAGAGGTGTATAGTAACACCCTCATTTCGCCGTTACTTTTTTTTTTATTTGTATCATTACTCTCAAGATATCTTTATCTTATTTTACAATGATTTTTAGCTAAGTTTTGATGACATTTAATTATTTCAATTGTTTTATATAGTTTAGCTTCCTTTTCACTTTTGTAAATGTGAGAACTTTGTGGACCTGCATCTATAAGTTTGTAAATTACTGTTATTCATATAGTTTTTATTTTATTTGTTAATTTTTGTACTACATTACTCATTGGTCTGTGGTCAGGACTCCTTTGTTCTCTCACTATCCTAAATCATTGTACTCTGTAATTGTTAAAGATATTATTTTTAAAAGAGTAACCATGGAGTTTCTTGCCGGCTCTTCTCCATAGGAAACGACTAATTGGAACCGTGCATCTAAATTCGACTTTTCATAAGACTGTACTGGTTTATGTGAAATAAAATTTTTTGATGTTGATGATTTTTTGATTTTGACTTTTAAGTCCCATGTAATAGATAGCGAGCCTATTGCCATCAACCGGGCACAAATCTAAACTCCAGGTTGCTACTGAGGAATTCCACGCGGAAAAACCCAATAACACTTTCCCCGACCTGGGGACCGAACCCAGGACCTCACCACTAGACCAACAAGGCAGATAGAGATGTTTCATACATGGCTCGTGGCAAGTTACCAACCACGCGAATCATACGATTTGCGAGGTTAAGATACGCTTGCCGCGGTCAGTCCGTAGCTGGGTGACCATTCGTTATACATCGAGACCCCTCCGTGCCTCGGAGAGCACGTTCAACAGTCGGTCTCTGGTGTCATACGAATAGTAATACATTTAGCCCGCGACTTCGTCCGCGTGAATTTTCATACAAACTTCCATCTCCTATTTTACTCCCTTACCGTTAGCTAGACAAGGACACAGCTATAATTTTCATTCTACAAATTTCGCGAAATTACTATCCATAAACAGCTGTTTAGAATGGGAGAGCCTTATGGGATAGCGTTAGAGGAAAAGGGATGGCGATATTCTCGAAAGTGTGTCGTTCTTTCTAGGCGCTATTCTGGTTTCTGATTGGCTAATTTAATATGTCATGCACCCTTCAATTCCTGATTGGCTGGTTGAGTGCCACGTCACGTCAATAAAGGGTTTCCAACTCTAAAATGATACCAGGTTTAAATAATTTGCCAAATTGTAGGGATATTCGTCGCGAATATACGTAAATCTGCTGTAGACGCGCGAATGTTGTTAGCATTTCCAATAATCCTTTCTTTGTGGATGCCTACGTCACAAAAGGTACCTACTGTCCATATTTCAAGTTTGTAGCCCCTGTGGTTTAGAATCAGTCAGTCAGTCCGGACAAGTAATTATACAACGTGTTACATAATTCCCCATGAAAAATGTAAATAATCAAGTAGTCTTTTATGGTTGTTGTCATTTACCTCTCAGAGGAAATTAGGTAAGAATTTAAATAACTTTCTCGGTAGTCTACTCTTTAGTTTTATGTTTTCAGGGTTGTGTTTCAATGATGATTATTTTATGTTTAATCCAAATTCTTTTTTTTGCGTCATGCTGCGGTTTTTAAATATTACCAATAGACTCTTTACAAGGGACCTTTTAACCCCCTTTCGGCTTTAGGGGTATTTTTGTAACACGTTGTATCTGATTTTTTTTTTGTTACTAGGCCTGCGTTTGGCCGCCATCCCGCCTGATGTTAAGCGATGATGCGGTCTACGATGGAGCACGCTTGCCCAGAAGAAACCGATTCACTCGTGACTTGAAAACACCCAGATTGTAACTGTCGGGGAACACCCACTCAGGCAGCGCATTCTACTGTTTGGCGGTTTTCACAATGTATAGATAGATGTTACATAATAATAATTTCCTACAACTAACAATAGCTAGAGTGCGCGCAAGATAAGTCTGCGCGCGACGGAGAGCGTGCTAAATGTTGCCATGATCGCAAAAATACAAAGTTCTACTTTTCAAGGAAAAGTAGTATATACGTGAGCATTAAAATTGGGCAGCCCTCTTGTGGTTTATTATATTTTAATTGAGCTAAGTTATGTACGTTTAAATTTACTACCTATCAACTAAATAAATTAGTATTTTTACGTAATTTGCAAAGGAAAAGAACTAAGGTTATAAATGTGCCGTGAGTGAATAAGAATGCAGTATGATTATTATCGTCTGATGAGGTCTATTATAATCTTTATTATTATATTTTCTTTTATTCCTAAAATCAGGTAAAATTAGTGACAAAATTAATAAAACGGCAACATTATGTCGGAACATGATTAGTTCCGATTTTGGCCGCGCGCAGAGTTATCTTGCGCGCAGTCTAGATTCAGTGAGGTGTCACGTGACCGTTCAGGCAATCAGTTTGACAAATAGGACGGTTTTATGTAACTTGTTGGAGGACGGCGTTATGTAATAACGGTCTAAAGAGTAGTATTCTTGTTTGTTGATGACGGAAATCGGGACGCGTCTATGCATTTTAATTTTTTGTAATTTTCGCGATGAGGCAAAGGGCCTTGTCTACACAACTCTGTCTATTGTAATTATTTTTTTCGCAGGGTCTAAATATCTAATAAAAAGAGATAGGATTTGACTCTATATCAAATTTGTCTCTATTTCTATGGGGCTTGTGTTAAATTTGTCATTACTTCTATGAGGCCTATGTCAAATTTAATATTATTTCTATGGTGCTTAAGTCAAATTAGACATTACTTCTGTGGAACTTATGTCAAATTTAACATTACTTCTATGGGGCTTAGGTCAAATTTGACATTACTTCTGTGGAACTTATGTCAAATTTGACATTACTTCCATAGGGCTTGATGGCAAAATTGACATTACTTCTATGAGGCTTATGTCAAATTAAATTACTTCTATTGGGTTTGTCAAAATTGACATTACTTCCATAGGGCTTGATGGCAAAATTGACATAACTTCTATGGGGCTTAAGTCAAATTTGACACTACATCTACGGGACTTATGTCAAAATTCTATCTCTTGTAGTGTAAACCGCCGATATATATGTCATTGAATATGACCGCTAGTACGTTTTAACTTGTTGAGAACAAGTGGTTAGCGACGAACCCATCAAAAGATCCATTAGTTACATCTAGTATCTCACAGAATCTATGTAGTTACACAGAAATGCTATAAAATCTTCATTAGCGATACTGAATGACGCCATCCCATATACACTGTGAGTGTGGCGTATATAGGTCAAACATATTAAATATAACTGTAGGTACATTTGTTCACTACGACTGCCATTGCTGTTTTTAGGTTGTTAAGTACACATTAAACTCTCTCATGACTTAGTGGACGCAAGAGCGATAACCCAGCTTGAGATTCTGAGTTCGATTTCCAGATGGAGAAAGGTGTTATTCGGGCTATTATGATAGGATATTCTTATTAACAACAGTTTTTTTAATTGTTCCCAATTGTAAGGGGCCATTCAAGTATTACGTAAGCAGAATTTTAGTAATTTTTGACCCACCCCTCCCCCTTGTTAGCAAAAGTAAGTAAAGCTTTTACTCCCCCTCCTATGCTTACGTAAACATTGGTACATATATTTTTTAAACTGATCAGGTTTATTTATTGTTATTCATGAGCAGCAGTTTTCAAGTCTAGAAAAATAAGTAAATAAATAAAAATTGCTGACGCAATTATCATCTAGACACCCCCGTCCCCCATGTCATCAAAAATAAGCTAAGCAAAGACCCCCTCATCTCCCTTTCATGCTTACGTAATACTTGAATGGTCCCTAAACTCAATCAGCAACGAAGCCAATGTCACTTTTGTGGACCTGAGACTGGAGTCCTCGCAATGGTCAGGTCGAGAAAAATGTTATAGGTAGTCCAGTCGCAATCCTGGTAAAGCACTCATGGACACGGAAGATGACGTTATCACTCCACATTATTATTCCAAAAACTCGTAGCCAAGAGTTTGCAAGAATTTTTCGATTCACCCTGTATACCTACGTAACTATTTCAAAACTAAACAGTGGTCAAAATAACACCGTTTTTAACCGACTTCTAAAAAAAAGAGGAGGTTCTCAATTCGACTGTATGTTTTTTTTGTATGTTTGTTCCGCCATATCTTTGCTAATTGTGAACCGATTTTAATGATTCTTTTTTTGTTTGAATGAGTATTCTTTCGAAGTGGTCCCATTTAAGTTTGGTGAAGATCTGATGAAGAACTTCGGAGATAGACAGTTTGAAGTCGGTTTTATTTTTGTTAAAAAGATTTTTTTATCGATCGTCGTAGATCAGAGGTACAAAAAAAGGTTATCGAGGTTCGGTTCTAGAATTTTAGACAGGAACTTTGAGTCGTTAGCGCAAAAAAAAGACAATTAGCAAAAACAGCGAAAACAGTTATGGAAGCGTTTTCCCAAATATGCTTTGGATGGACATCTTTTTTACTCAGACCAACTGGCATCGAACTTCGTAAATCCTATTTCCAGGAGATACATAGAAGTTGTCAAGTTTCAGACGACCGATAGATATCACAAGAGTTATAAAATTCGCATGACAGGATTCTCCAAGATTGAGATCCGAGGCACATAGAGGTCGTAATATAGGAAGAAACTGTGGTCACCCATCCAAGACAAGACGATGCCAATATTACTTAACTTCATAGATTTAACTGCGCGGAAGCCTTTAAGTGTAGGACAATAATGATGATAACAGGCGAGCATGCATACATTTTACAATATTCAAATTGCTGTAAGTAATATTATAAAACGAAGGTTAAAATAAGGTCAATCTAAAGGCAAAAAATGTACTAGAATGACTGGTTCTGTCTGCCTTGATATTCTAGTTAAATCTAGTTAAATGTTGCAAATAAGGTATTTTACATGACCGCTGGTTTGACGAGCTGACTGCCCTAGTTAGCGACTTCCTCAATGAATACGGTCATGGTAACAATGATGAACTGGTCATGGAAATTGTGGTTCAGATCGATACTTGTATTCAAGGTTTTAGATATATATGGCCAAATAAGAATGATTTCCACCAAACGGCTCGCATCGCATCGATCGGAAAGGATACGAATGGATGCGGCGACAGCCGATCGAGTCCGGCAGGATGTCGACGCATACGATCGGCTCCGTACCGTCACTTGCGAACGTATCCGTTTCAGCGCCTAGACAAATAGTTTTATTCCTATCGTGTTGACAGCCGAAAGGATCCGATCGGATACGACGACAGGCGAACGGATCCGATCGCGCGTCGCAGCATACTTTCGGCTACGATCGCGTGTCGCGGAAGACGCCCGTGGTCAAGCTGCTGTGCGCGGCTTGGTAATATAGACTTTAAATACTGTGTACATGATTTAATATCGTTTAAAGATTGTAAAATCCGTTCCGATCCGATGCGATACGAGCCGGTGACAGCACGGGACTTAGGCTGGACATCCACCAGAGCTGTGCGAGGAAAATGTGTAATGCGAAAATGTGTAGCGAGGATGTGAAACGGTGTGACCCTTTCCACCAGAGCTGTGCGAGGAATGTGTAATGCGTAATGTGTTAATGTGTACAAATGAGCCGTGGCGGGAGCGGCACGCATTCCTCGTAACACATTCCTGGCAACACATTCCTCGCAACACATTACTCCCAACACATTGCTCGCAACACATTACTCGCAACACATTTCTCGCTTGTTTTGTATGAACAAAAACCTCGCACTGCTAGACCCATATCCACCAGAGCTGCGCAGAGCGAAGCTAGGTAAATGAAGTGATTCTATTGGTGCTTACAAAACATATTCCTCGCTACGCAGCTTAGCACAGCTCTTGTGTATGCTCAGCCTAAATAGCAACTTAAAACTGAGTATCGTTTGAGAATTTGGCCAATAGTGGATTAGAAACAGCAGTGATAGTCTAGTGGTGTGACCGTCAGACTGCCAAGTTATAGGTCTCGAGTTTAACCCAAGGCACGCACCTCTAACTTTTCGAATTCATGTGCGTATTGTATAATTATCATTTGTTTAAAGACGGTGCAGGAAAACATCGTCAGGAAACCGGCATGCCTGAGAGATATTTCTCGACGGCATGTGAAGCAGAGTCAGAGGCCAATGGGCGACATAAACTGTGGCAGCAGGTTAGTCACTACTAACCACACGAAAAGAAAAAGTGGATCACAAATTGATTATTTGCGTTAAGGAAAATATTGTGAGAAAACCTGCACAAATGTGAAGGCTTTGGAAATTTTCCATGGTGAGTGTAGTCCGCCACGCTGGCCTGTTACGGGTTGGTGCTCTAGAAACAGCATGGAAAATATTCAGAGCACTCTCATTTTTAGGGTTCCGTACCCAAAGGGTATAACGGGACCCTATTACTAAGACTCCGCTGTCCGTCCGTCCGTCCGTTTGTCACCAGGCTGTATCTCATGAGCCGTAATAGTTAGATAGTTGAAATTTTCACAAATGATGTATTTCTATTGCCGCTATAACAACAAAATACTAAAAAACAGAATAAAATAAATATTTAAGGAGGCTCCCATACAAAAGACATGATTTTTTTTGCCGTTTTTATAGATAATGGTATGGAACCCTTCGTGCGCAAGTCCGGCTCGCACATGGCCGGTTTTTTTAAATGGTCTTATTATTAGCTTCACTTCGTATATTTAATTCAAATATTGCGACAGATTTTTCAACTACTTAACCGATTCTCCTGAAACTTCGCACACAAATTAAATTCCCATGACAATACAACATTATAATAATTTCAAACTTCAATCCTCAATCCTGATGCTGCAGGGGTACTACCAGGGGCAGATCAACACGTTAACTTCTTTACATAGGTAGTATAAAACAAAGTCGCTCCCGCTGTTTGTACGCTTAGATCTTTTTAACTACGCAACGGATTTTAATGCAGTTTTCAGCAATAGATAGAGTGATTCAAGAGGAAGGTTTATATGCCCCACATTAGTATCTACATTGCACCCGTGCGAAGCCGGGGCGGGTAGCTAGTTATTTTTAAATACCTTTGTTTTGGTAAGTACAGAATCTGACAATCAGGTCGCTCTACAGCTCGGCTATAGAGAGAGTCATATCTAAAATACATAACATCACGCCTGTATTCCCCAAAGGGTTGGGTACAGGTGTAGATATAGTAACACCATCATTTCGCCGTTACGTTTAAGTCCCATGTAATAAGAGCCAAGCCTATTGACATCAACCGGTGGGCTGCTACTGAGGAATTCCATATGGATAAACCCAATAACTTATCCGACCTGGGGATCGCACCCAGGACCTCACGATCAGTAGTTGCGCTTGCCACCACTAGACCAACGAGGCAGTTTTAGTCGTACCTATTTGCGTAATAAGTGGTACGTACTACGTACCAGTTATTTTTAAACCGCAGTAAAACTGTTGCATGTTTTACGAGTAGTGTTACCGCGTGGTTCAATGATTTGAACTCTCGTTGTTCTATCTAGCTTTTTCCCAACTATGTTGTGGTCAGCTTCCAGTCTAACCAGATGTGGCTGAATACCAGTATTTTACACGGAGCGACTGCCATCAGATCTCCGCAACCCAGTTACTGGGCAATGCCGATATTCTACGATTAGACCAGTTGCCAGACTTTCTGACTGACAGGTATTCGTATTGTAGTTGCTGATAGCGGTAAGCTTCAGTGTGTGTACGCGTGGTTGTAAAAACTTACAGTTTGGGGATGTAAATAAAAATAACGTCCACTCCGATCAACAGATGTAATACAGATACAATATCCACACACAGTTTACAACCAAGTTCACACACACAGAAATAGATAGAAGGCGCAGTAAGGATAGCACAAGCACTAGGTATAAGTTTAAGGCATAAAACTAGGTAGGTAACACTAGAGGAACTCAAGCGAATAGGCGGTACATATAAGCGCGCGAAGGGTAGGCAAGTAACATGCACTCCGCGTCGAAGCTTTAGAACGACTACTTTGACCTCTGCGATGCCCAAGCGCAGTTGCGCCGGCCGCCACATAATACTACCTCGAACGTAATTAGTGCAAGGGCAGTGTCGATAAAATTGCACTATCGATAATTTATATCGACAAACCGGTTGACACTATGACCACGTTATTTAAATACGAATAAATATAAATGTGTAGTTATAGAGGTTTTTAAATGTAGTAAATATAACGTAAATTAGTATAAATATATATTTGTGTGTGTGATATTAAACATTGAATGGGTCGATAAGGAGCCTACACCACCCCCCACCTGAGACCGTCAAGGGCGATAAAAATTTGTAAATTTCACCCGCCGACCAGAACGTGTCGTGTAATTTTGCAGATCGTCTGGTTCTTGGTCGTTATCTTTAATAGACAGTGTAAAAACCGGTTTCAATCGATTTATGGATACTGTCACTTCTTTATTGTTAAGGAGAATTTTGAAAACTTTGTCCCCCCTGGCGAGAACCTTGTGTGGCCCGGTGTAGGCAGGTTGCAGAGAACCTCGAGACGTGTCGTCACGAAGGAAGACATGGTCACAGGTTTCTAGTTCTTTATATACAAACACCTTTGGGTTATTATGGCGAGAAGTCGGCACGGGTCGTAACTTATCGATTAAATTTCTGAGCCTAGCAGAAAAATCGGATAAATCCGTGCTACCACTAGAAGTCGGTTCAAAGAACTCGCCAGGAAGCCTAAGTGGTTCTCCATAAACCAATTCCGCAGAGGAAGTCTGCAGATCATTTTTGAATGACGTTCTGATGCCCAGCAGAACCCATGGCAACGACTCAGTCCAGCTTTCGTTAGCGTGACAAACTATTGCAGCTTTAAGTTGCCGATGAAATCGCTCAACTAAGCCGTTGCAAGCCGGATGGTATGCTGTAGTCCTTTTATGCTCGAAACCAGAAAGTTTGGAAAGACACTGAAATAAGGCCGATTCAAATTGGCGGCCGCGATCCGTAATTATGTCTGTTGGGCAACCAAATCGAGCTATCCAGGTCGCTAACAAAGCTTTTGCGACGGTTTCCGCTGTAATGTTCTCAATCGGGACTGCTTCTGGCCAACGGGTGAACCGATCTACAGCTGTCAAGCAATATCGAAACCCATGCGATATAGGAAGGGGTCCTACAAGGTCAATATGGATCTGCTTAAACCGAGCACGAGGAAGATTAAAGGTGCCAAGCGGGGCAGTGACGTGACGATTCACTTTCACCCGCTGGCACTGCAAACAAGTACGCGCCCAACTGGAACAATCCTTCCTAACTCCTGGCCATACGAAACGTTCGGCTACTAATCTGGCTGACGCGTTGGCGCCGGGATGGTTCAACGAATGCAGACTATCAAACACCTGCTTTCGAAAGGGCTTCGGGACATATGGCCTGGTAGCCGAATTACTGACGTCGCAGTATAAGAGATCTGGGCTATCAGGGACATGCAATTTCTGTAAATGCAGAGATGACCCTTCACTTAAAAGTTTCTTTAGCTCCGGGTCGGACAGTTGACCATTGGCTAAATCCTGGAGGCTAACGGGCGCTCTCAATTCTTCAATTCGCGACAAGGCGTCGGCAACCACATTATCTTTGCCGGATATATGTCGAATATCGGTCGTGAATTGAGAGATAAAGTCCAAGTGTCTATACTGCCTGGGCGAACAGTTATTTTTCCTTTCGTGAAAAGCAAAACTGATCGGCTTGTGGTCAGTATAGACAACAAAATGCCTTGCCTCAACCATATGCCTAAAATACTTTATACCTTCATAAATGGCAAGGAGCTCCCTGTCATACGGCGAATATTTTGTTTGCGATGAAGTCAATTTCCTAGAGAAGAAAGCTAACGGTTGCCAAGCATTGTCCTTAAATTGTTGAAGCACCGCACCGAGAGCCTTATCAGAAGCGTCCGTAACCAAGGCCAATTTTGCAGAACAATCAGGGTGGGCCAGCAAAGCGGCGTTTGCTAGGCTCTCTTTACAGGCGTTAAACGCCTCCAAGGTTTCGCCAATGAGGTTAACGGGTTGCGAGCCTTTCACGGAACCCGTTAGCAAGGCATGCAGTGGAGCTTGTATCAGGGCTGCACTCGGGATGAATCTCCTATAAAAATTGAGCATGCCTAAAAACGCCCTGAGCTGTCGCACGTTTGTGGGAGAAGGAAAATCTTTTATAGCCTGCACCTTTGAATCTAAGGGTTTGCATCCTCTTTCAGAAATCGAGTATCCTAAGAAAGTGACCTCACTGAAGCCAAAAACACACTTAGAAGTATTCAACAACATGCCGTACTCTTTCAGTCTCTTGAACACTTCGCGCAAATGCTTCTCATGCTCCGCTGGGCTGCGTGAAAGGACCAAAAAATCATCCAAATAACAGTAGACATAGTCGAGCCCCCTAGTCATTTCATCTACGAAACGTTGAAAAGTTTGGCCCGCATTCCGAAGACCGAACGTCATAAACGGAAATTCATAAAGGCCAAATGGCGTTGTGATGGCGGTCTTCGGAATATCCTCGGGGCTGACAGGTATCTGATTATACGCTTTTTCCAGGTCCAAAGTAGAAAAGACTTTACAGCCAGCAATATTATGCGTGAAGTCATGGATATGCTTAATCGGATACCTGTCAGGCACGGTACGGGCATTCAACTTACGGTAATCGCCGCAGGGTCGCCATCCGTTATTTTTCTTGGGAGCTAGATGCAGGGCCGACGACCACGGACTTTGTGAAGGTCTAGCTGTGCCATTCGACAACATAGACTCAAACTCCTTCTTGGCAATTTGGAGTTTGTCAGGAGCTAAGCGACGGGGAGATGAAGCTACCGGAGGACCTGGGGTAGTACGTATGTGATGGGTGGTGTTATGTGGTGTGGTGTGGTATCTACCGGCTGGTCGAGTTATTTCCGGGAATTCCTCTAAGATTTCATGGTATCGCGACTCACCAGTTATAACTTTAACGGAGTGAATGTTACTACAATTAGCCTGGGTAGCAATAGTTGATACAGAGGTTAAGTTATCAATCAATCTCTTATTACGACAGTCTACAATAATGCTATAATAATTAATAAAATCTACACCTATAATTGGTTTTGTTACGTCGGCAACAATAAAACGCCACACGAAAGTCCTACGTAACCCAAAGTCTAAGTCCAAATGTAAAAAACCATATGTAGGAATAGTGGTACCATTTGCGGCAGACAAAGTAAAACCTGTCCTTGAACGACGATCACGCAGCGCCGATCGTGGGAAGACACAGAGGTCGCTACCAGTGTCGACCAGAAACTGCGTCTTTGATGATCGGTCGGTGATAAATAGGCGACCAATTGTAGAAGGGCAATCGCCAGCCGCCATTACCGACCGCCCTTGGAGTTTCCCGCTTTGTAGTCGCAGGGCCGGTTACACTTTGCAGCCTTCTCGCCAAAATTTTTGTGGTACCAGCAAAGCGGGAACTTGCGGTAGTTGGACTCCGATCGCGTCCTCGATTTACTGCGACTATCTCGAGACGGTCGCGAGTGAGTTCTGCTATTCCTATCTGTCGTCAGCTTCTGTACTTGCTTTCGCAGCTCCGCAATTTCCTTAGCCAGATCGTTGATAACGGAACCTGGGACATCACTGACAGCAGCTACCTTTGGTGTTGATGATGCTAGATCATTGACCCTATCCGCTAGATCAGCCTGGTCCTCTAGAGGTGCTGTTGCTGGCTGACCTGCAAGCACCGTCTGGATTCCATGGGGAAGACGGCTGATCCAGATGGTCTTCAAAAACTCGTCCGGAACGTTCAGGCCTGCAAGACTGCGAAGGTGACGGAGAAACTGGGAAGGCTTACGGTCCCCAAGTTCCTCGTGCATCAACAGCTGCTTGATTTTATTTTCTTTTGACGCACTCAATCGCTTAATCAATTCGCTTTTCAGCTTTTCATATTTGTTTGTAGCCGGCGGATTGACTATAATGTCCTTCACCTCTCTGGAATGCTGGTTATCGAGATGGCCAATGACATAATTGAATTTGGTGTGGTCGCTAGTAATGCCGGAAATCGCAAATTGCCCCTCCACTTGGGCAAACCAAATATCGGGTTCCTCTGCCCAAAACGGCGGCACTCTCACACCGACTCTAAAAACATCGATATGTTCTGTCGACCTGTTCCCATCACTAGTGCCGGGACGGGCGTTACCCAGTGCATCTTCGAATTCCTTATCCATGTTCTATTCGGGGTCACCAGTGTAGTTGCTGATAGCGGTAAGCTTCAGTGTGTGTACGCGTGGTTGTAAAAACTTACAGTTTGGGGATGTAAATAAAAATAACGTCCACTCCGATCAACAGATGTAATACAGATACAATATCCACACACAGTTTACAACCAAGTTCACACACACAGAAATAGATAGAAGGCGCAGTAAGGATAGCACAAGCACTAGGTATAAGTTTAAGGCATAAAACTAGGTAGGTAACACTAGAGGAACTCAAGCGAATAGGCGGTACATATAAGCGCGCGAAGGGTAGGCAAGTAACATGCACTCCGCGTCGAAGCTTTAGAACGACTACTTTGACCTCTGCGATGCCCAAGCGCAGTTGCGCCGGCCGCCACATAATACTACCTCGAACGTAATTAGTGCAAGGGCAGTGTCGATAAAATTGCACTATCGATAATTTATATCGACAAACCGGTTGACACTATGACCACGTTATTTAAATACGAATAAATATAAATGTGTAGTTATAGAGGTTTTTAAATGTAGTAAATATAACGTAAATTAGTATAAATATATATTTGTGTGTGTGATATTAAACATTGAATGGGTCGATAAGGAGCCTACAGTATGACACCCGGGACCAACTGTTTAACGTGTTCTCCGAGGTCTCGATTTGTAACGGTCACCCATCCACGGACTGACCGCGCCAAGCACAGCTTAACCTCGCAAATCGTATAATCCGCGCGGTTGGTAATTAGCCACGAACCCCTCCTGATTTGATCTCTCATTCTGTTCACTTAGACAAAATTGTTCTCGGACGCATCTGAAATGCTTCAAACTATTCACAAGATAACGCTGACGCAGCGTTGGACAAAATGAGTCATGTACGCGTTGGTGTTAGTACTAATACGCTGCTGCTGACGCCCGTGTGGACAGCTTCATATATACATACATAACATCACGCCTGTGTTCCCCGAAGGGTTGTGCAGAGTAGAGGTATATAGTAACACCCTCATTTCGCCGTTATGTTTAAAGTCCCATGTAATAGGGGGCGGGCCTATTGCCATCAACCGGGCATAAATCCAAACTCTGGGCTTTACTGAGAAATTCCACACGGAAAAACCCAATAACACTTTGCCCGACCTGGGGATCGAACCCAGGACCTCCCGATGAACGACGACGAACTAGTAAATACATATGGAACTACATGGGAGTAGGGTGAACGAAAGGCAAAATGTAAAATCGCGGAAATCGAAACGATAGTCAGATCCGAAGCACTTTCGTGGTTGGAAAATTTGCGATCCATCAGCCGAAACTTCGTAGTTCGACTTTCGGAGTAGGCTCCCTGGAGTATGCATTACGCCCTACCCGATAACCGTTATGTAAAGTTACGACGAGAGCTGCAGCTTTTACAGCAGTGATAGGCTAGTGGTGTGACCATCGAACTGCCAAGTCATAGATCTCGATATCCAACCCAAGGCACGCACCTCTGACTTTTCGGATTCATATGCGTATTATATAATTATCACTTGCTTAAAGACGGTGAAGGAAAACATCGTGAGGAAACCGGCATGCCTGAGAGATATTTCTCGACGGCATGTGAAGCCAAAATCAGAGGCCCATGGGCGGCATAAACTCTGATACCAGGTTAGTCACTAACCACACGAAAAGCAGATCAAAAAATGTATGGTTCCATACACAGACGTTAAACAGAGTTATAACTTTATTAATAAGGCGGTTTTACTGTGCAAAGTTTAATTTGAATAAATATAAAAATAATCCGAGTTAATTGATTGATACTTCGATCTCTTCGTAATCATATTTAATAAATACCTATTTCTGATTCCAACGACGCATGTTAGATCGTGACCAATCATGTTAATTAAAGATCTATAAGAAATGGTTTTCCTCGTAGTCCGATTCCAAGTGCCTAAACCATTTTTTTATTAAATCAATAGGGAAATAAAACATGATAATATTAGCTATCAAATTCAGGTTCGTAGATTACCAACCGCGCGAATCATACGATTGGCGAGATTAAGTTTCGCTTGCCGCGGTCAGTCCGTGGATAGGTGACCGTTCGTTACACATCGAGACACCTCCGTGCCTCGGAGAGCACGTTAAACAGTCGGTTCCGGGTGTCATACGAATACAGGATGTGAACGAAATCATGTAATTCCTTCAAACCTCGTGATATACTGCTGACATAGATTAACCCTGCACGGGATAACCTTGGATTCAATAAAAAAAAATTACAAGGAATAAACATGTGTTCTTAACGTGAGGCATTTTAGCGCCCCAAGCGAATTGCGCGGCTATCGTTCGCCCCGTGGTCATTTAACTCGGGGTGCTAAAATGCCTCGCGTTAAGAACACATGTTTAATTATGTCTTTTTTTTAATCCAATAGTGTCCCATTCAGGTTTAATCTATGTCAGCAGTACATCACGAGGTTTAAAGGAATTACATGATTTCGTTACACCCTGTATATGACAGTCGTTACGGGAAGTCAGAAGTCTGAAGGTCTGAGAACCGGTCTAACCTTAGGATATCGGCATTGCCCAGTAACTGGGATGCGGAGGTCTGATGGCAGTCGCTCCGTGTTAAATACTGATATTCAGCCGCATCTGGTTAGACTGGAAGCTGACCACAACATAGTTGGGAAAAGGCTAGGCAGAACATGAACACGTTAGGTATCAAATTCGTATCTATACTAATATTATAAAGCTGAAGAGTTTGTTTGTTTGTTTGAACGCGCTAATCTCAGGAACTACGGTTGGAATTGAAAAAATCTTTTTGTGTTGGATAGTCCATTTATCGATGAAGGCTATATAATATCACGCTACGACCAATAGGAGCGGAGCATAAATGAAAAATGTTGCAAAAACGGGAAAAAATTCCACCCGTGCGAAGCCGGGACGGGCCGCTAGTCAATAATATAAATCTTAGTTATAATTCATTCTTTTTTTTTTTTCAAAATTAATATCATCGGCCTTCATTTCGTCTGAGTGGAACGAACTTTTAATATATGTACCTCGGGAATTAATGTACTAGGATTAAGAGTATTGACACTAAACAAAATGTAAAGATGCTGTTACACTGAAGACTAATCTTTCATTCGTTTGGGTGGTCTCGGCGTCCGCAAAATTTCTAGTATTAGTTTACCGGCGTTCTTGTCCTCGGTCCACGGTACGGAGAAATTAACCAGGAAAATCTTATCATCCTCACTGGTTGATTTTGAAGTACCGTGCTTAACCGATGCTGAGAACGCCTGGAAAATGGCTTGTCCCAATACGGTGTTGCCCGTCAATCCGTCTTCCCAGAGACAGTGGGACGAGCCGCTTTGCAGTTTGACACGGAAAAACCTTTTGAATACGTCTGTCAATACTGCCGAGCGTGCTCGTCTTTTGGCTGTGGGCGAATGGGAGTCGGGACTTTGGCTTCAGGCACTTCCGTCATCCAACGTAGGCACTATGTTGGATGACGTAAGTTTCCGTTTCGCCACTTGCCTGCGCTTGGGCGCTCCATGTGTTGCTCCTCATCGGTGTCATTGTGGTGAAGCAGTTGACAGCCTCGGACACCATGGTCTGTCTTGCTGCAGGAGTGCAGGTCGCATAGCACGGCACGCCAATATTAACGACATTATCCGTCGTGCTCTTGCCACCGCCGGCGTGCCAGCTGTACTAGAACCGAATGGTTTGGCACGCGACGACGGGAAGAGACCAGATGGCATGTCGCTATTGCCATGGAAGATGGGTAGGCCTTTGGTATGGGACGCAACTTGTGTCGACACCCTTGCTCCATCCCATCTTCCTAGCTCGGCGGGCTGTGCTGGCGCTGCCGCTGCGGCCGCGGAGGCCCTCAAGCGGCGCAAATATAGTAACCTCATTGGTTGCTATGACTTTGAGCCGTTTGGGGTCGAAACGCTCGGGCCATGGGGTCCGAGTACACATCTTTTGTTTAAAGAAATTGCCCAAAGGCTGGTCGACGCTTCGCGTGACCAGAGGGCTGGCTTATTCTTTGGCCAAAGAATAAGCGTTGCCATCCAGCGTGGTAACGCTGCCAGTCTTCTGGGCACGCTTCCGGATGACGGTGATGAGGAGGAATATTTTGACGCCTAAGTGATATTTTTGAATAATTTGTATTTTAATAATTTTGTATATAGGTAGTTAGTTTTGTCTTTAGATTTGTATGTTTTTAGTTTAGTTTTATATTGTATATATTAGGTTTAAATGTAGGTAAATGATATTTGTGTATAGATAAATAATTTAAAATACTTTATTAAATGTTTACTACAATTTTATTACAACATCTTTTTATTATCTTATCCCATGTGTGGATAGGCTAGAATAAAAAAATCTTCCTCACCGCACGCTGGGAATAGACGCGTGTTGCAAGATTCAACAAAACCCAGCACGCTTGGTGGTAGGATCTATACGGTCCGCCTGGCTAGCTACCTCATCATGTCAAGCAGCTTACTGTGTTCCGTCGTGTGTATGTGAGAGCCAGAGGGGTATAGGGGAGTCCGTCTATATCTTTGCTACTTGGACTCTTGCTTGGAACTGCCTCTTTCGTCTAGTGGTGGCAAGCGCGGCTGCTGATCGTGAGGTTTTTGGTTTAATCCCCAGGTAGGGCAGTGTTATTTGGTTTTCCGTGTGAAATTCCTCAGTAGCAGCCCGGAGTTTAGATTTGTGCCCGGGTGATGGCAATAGCTCGCTCCCTATTACATGGGACTTAAACATAACGGCGAAATGAGGGTGTAACTGTGTAGTTAGTACGAAGAGTTGGGCAGAAGTGTGTACTTCTGCCCAACTCTTCGGGGATTCGTGTGTCTTAGACCCTGTCTGCGCTTCCCATCAGGTGCAACTAAGGCCAAACACGACAAAAGTTTAACCAAAAAGGATTAGTGAATCTGAAGCGATATCACATGATACTTTACTAGCGACCCGCCCCGGCTACGCACGGGTGCAATGTAGATACTAATATGGGGCATATAAACCTTCCTCTTGAATCACTCTATCTATTGCTGAAAACTGCATCAAAATCCGTTGCGTAGTTTAAAAGATCTAAGCGTACAGACAGCGGGAGCGACTTTGTTTTATACTATGTTAAGAAGATTGCGAATCTGGTGTAACAGTTTTATCAATAAAAACTTGTTGCAGTTTGTTGCCTCATGTGGGCGTGACATCATAAGTACCAGGTGTTGCCTGGCAATGTTGACATAATTTCACCATCTGCCATTTTTAATCCAGGTCTTAAAGACAACTGACGTAATCAGAGTTGCTAGGTGTCCATGCCGGACATGTCCTGCTTTTTACAGATTCTTTTTTTGTTCTTTTCTATTCGTCTGCTTGTAGATGGTCTTGCGGACCGTTTCTACGGAACCAGGCAGTTATTGGCGAGACCAGAAGGGTCTCCAACCAACGGGGACGAGAGTAAAATAGTTAACCTAAGCTATCTACTCCTACTAACTTCATGACTACTAGCAACAACAGCACTAAGGGCGCCCCTAATGGGACTCGGATCTCGGCTTAGGGCGTTGCTGGCGCGGACTGGGAGGGAGACAGCTTGATGAGGGCTGAATTAACGGTGTGACTGCTGAGTTAGAAAAGACGACCGGCTCCGGGGCGACGGCGGGTGAGCACGGTGGATCGTGGAGCTTTTTACAGTTGTGACCTGCCAAATATACTGGGTTTAAAAATAACCTTAACGAAGCCAAAGACTACGCATACTACAACATCAAACTAAGTAACATTCAGCAAAAATAATTGCTGGGAAACGACTTTTATTTTTTGGTATTAAAAAACAGCTTTTAATTGTAGCGCGCAATAAAAGCGCGCGCGCAGCAGACTGTGCCTACATTTCGAAAATGTTGATAATGTTTGTATAGAAGAATGTTTAGTAATAACATTAAAAGTTAGTTTTTATGAAAAACGTTCAAAAATATGGTGACTTTGACCTTCAATATCTCCATATTCAGTCGGTTCCCATGTATGGCCCAATACCAAAAAATCTTCGTAATGGTGGGGAGAATACGTGGCTCTCGGCTTCGTTATAGGTATTTTTACACCCGATATACAACTCCGACCTGTCCGACTTTTGTTAGACTTTTGGTCAACCCCACCCCGCCAAAAGATGCCGAACGAAAGTGCGCGAGCGACTCACGCATTATCTCACATATATTAAGAATAGAGTATGTCTCAAATGAATAACGGTAATAAATACCCAATTAAAGTATTTCTTTTTCTTTTTTAAAAACCATAACGTCAAGCTTTCAGAGTCAAATCTCCGTCTAAATATAAATCTGTGTCCGGCATTTCAATTTTTGCGCCTGGCGACCCTAGACTTAATGGATAATTTCCAGTTCTGCAAATTTATAACCAACAGTTTGTCAGACTGACAAATGATTTGATGACTGCCTTGTTAGTGTAGTGGTCGCAAGCGCGACTGCTGAGCATGGGGTCCTGGGTTCGATCCCCAGGTCGGGTAAAGTGTTATTGGGTTTTTCCATTAGGAATTTCTCAGTAGCAGCCTAGAGTATGGATTTGTGGACGGTTAATGGCAATAGGCTCGCCCCCTATTACATAGGACTTAAACATAACTGGCGAAACGATGGTGTACTAAAACTCCTCTGACGAACCCCCGAATGTAAGGCGCGATGTTATGTTAGGTATTTGTCAGACAGTTTCACCGGTAGGTACTAATGTGGCATTGTTTGACAAATACACGTGCAAATAAAAGTCCTAACAAAAAACCGGCCAAGTGCGAGTTGTGCTCCCTAACCGAGGTTTGCGTACCGCTGGAGGAAATATTTTTTTCAATGACAACTAAGTTTTTTGTAAAATAGGTATATTAATTTGCTGATATCTAAAAAACTGTGCTAGTTAGAGACATCGTTTTATTTTTCCCGTAATATTTACATAAACCTCCATCAACTCTATTTATTCCAGATTTTTCGCTTTGCAAACTTCGGAGATAAGGGGGGGAATGGTGTCATTTCATACGTTTTTCCTCATAAGCCAAAAACTATACGATATAAACAAAAATAAAAATATATTTTATTATGTGCAAACGAAGCCCTTTCATATGACACCCCACTTAGTAACCACACTTTAAAATTTCAACCCCCCATTTCAACCCCGGTTGCAATGAAAATAAAAATATTTTTTCGATTCTTTCACTTGCAATATAGATAAGTAAGCATTATTTAAATCTATTCCAACAAGTCGGTAGCATTAGTAGTTTCTGAAATAAGCAGCTGTGACAGACAAACAGACGAAGGCGCGCCATAAGAGTTCGTTCTTTACCATTTTGGTACAGAACCCTAAAAATTTGCATCACGCCTGTATTCCCCGATGGATTCGCAGAGGTGTATAGTGCCTTTCAATAGAATCCGCTAATAATGTAAACAAACCAATTTAAACACGATTACTCCGTAATTACTTACATTTGAATATCAATCCTGATCATATTCACATTTCAAGGAACCATACATTGTTCTTACAATCATTTCGATACCAAATAACTTATTTATGATAGTTATTTTAATAAAAAATACTCGGACGACGAAAATATCAATAATTTGTCAAACTGACATATACATTTTTTACTCATCAAAGTCTTGTTTGTCTTTGGAAAGTTAGTGTTGTTCATCGTTGTTACTCACTACTTGATTTTAAAAATATTTAATCAAACCAAAAATAACTTTAATAATGATGGCTAAACCCGCTGTAACAAAGCCTTTTATAATAACTGTGACCGGTGACACATCAAGTGATGATGAATCTGACACAAGCGAATGAGTCACAAAAAGTTTGGTATAATATTAATAATATAAGTTCTACCTTGATTTGAATTGCTTCATAATTATTTTGGATTAATTAAAATACTTAGGATGAAGCAATGAACAGTGAGTGAACTCTATGTCAATGATCAATCACTCACTTTGACATCAGTATAGGTACAACACTATGATCATAGACAATCATATACAACTGATAGACAACTGTCAAAATATTATCTTGTTTACATTATTGCGCGTTTCTATTGAAAGACACTATACAGTAACACCCTCATTTCATCGTTATGTTTATGTCCCATGTAATAGGGGGCAAGCCTTTTGCCATCAACCGGCGGGCTGCTACTGAGAAATTCCATACGGAAAAACCCAATAACACACCACGACCTGGGCATCGAAATCAGCAGTAGCGCTAACCACCACGAGGCAGTTAAAAAATTATTAATGACTAGCCGTGTCCTCACGGCTCCGCCCGCGTAAGAAGTTTTATTCCAGTAATAAATATAGCCTATGTTACTCAGTGATAATGTAGCTTACTAACGGCAAAAGATTTTTTGAAATCGGTCCAGTAGTTTTTTAGTTTATTCGTTACATACAAAAATACAAATCTTTCCTCTATACAAGGTTAGTCGGAAAGGGGGTACTAAGCCGCGGGCCACTTAATGTATCACTGATGATTGTTTAAAAGAAAGTGATAAAATTTCAAAATTCGATGAAAAAAAAATTACTATGTAAAATGATTTATATTTTAGTTTTTTCCAAAAATTTTCATCCCTGCTTACGAAATCAGAAAATGGAGCTTCCAATACGTAACCCCAAATATGACCTAAAATGTAAACACAGCTGATCATAGCTGAAGATAGATAGAATTTAGCGTATTTTTTATAAAATATTTGAACAGCTATTTCTCTTAAATTAATGACTTTTGGGGAAAGTTGTAGAACAAAAGTTATCCATTATTATGGGTACTTTAATACTCTTTCGGCTTAGTACCCCCTTTCCGACTAACCTTGTATAATATTAGTATAGAAGTATCGATAATAATATCGACCAACATAACCAATTAAATCTGAATGTACCTTAAAACAGTTTCAAAGTGTCAAACAACTAATTATCTCATCACACAACTTTTTTTTTATAACATAACAAAAACACAACGCTAATTCTTCTACGGAACTTTTTTTAATCGCGATAATCTCGCGAGTCGCTCACGCCGAACTTGATTTCCTTCAAGTCGTATATAAATGCCGCCTGAGAGATATTATGTTAGTATTAAAAGATACTTCGCAATATGAAATCGTTTGTGGTGTTGTGCGTCGTCCTGGTGGCCGGTATTCGGGCCCATGTGAGTATTTATTTATCTTTTTATTTTATTCTTGACTTGGTCGCGTTTGGCTCTAGTCTCACCTGACGGTAAGCGCAGACAGGGTCTAAGATGGATCACACGAATACAAGGAACAGAGATATAGAGGGATTCCCCTATACCCCATCTGGCTCTCACATACACACGACGGAACACAGTAAACTGCTTGGTCGAGACTTTAATGTTCAGGTGGTAGCTAGCCAGGACCGTATAGATCCTACCACCAAGCGTGCTGGGTTTTGTTGAATATTACAACACGCGTCTATTCCCAGCGTGCGGTGAGGAAGTTTTATATTCTAACCCGTCCCCACACGGGGACTTATGTGTACGTTCTGCCTAGCCTTTTCCCAATTGTGTTGGGGTCAGCTTCACCGACCAGATGTGGCTGAATACCAGTATTTTACACGGAGCGACTGCCATCAGAACTCCGCAACCCAGTTGCAGGGCAATGCTGATATCCAAAAGTTAGACCAGTTGTCAAACTTTCGGGCTTCTGACTACCTGTAACGACTGTCATAAGTATTCGTATGACACCCGGGACCGACTGTTTAACCGAGGCACGGGGGGTTCTTAATGTGTAACGAATGGTTACCCATCCACGGTCTAACCGCGGAAAGCGTTGCTGTATGATCGGCGCGGTTGTTAAGTAGCCAAGAGTCTCTCCTGTTTTGCGAATTTTATAATTTCTGTAACAAGCAATCTGCGGTAAGCGTTGCTTAACCTCAAAGGACAGGTGCGTGGTACTCTCAACCGGCGAGCGTGTATGACAAGATGTATGAATGTGGATGAAGCGAAAGGAGCATGTAAGGATCGTAGCATGTGGCGTTCTATAGTTTCTGCCTACCCCTATGGCAAAAAGGCGTGAGTTTATGTATGTTACCACAGTAAGTAATTGATCTAGTATAGGTTTAGCATATTTAGCCACAATTATATGAGATAACATGTAGGCCACTATGCTAAAATTAACCAAGCCAATTAACAACCGCTCGGATCATACGATTTGCGAGATTAACCTGCGCTTGCCGCGGTCGGAATATTGACCGTTTGAAACACATCGAGCCCCCCGTGCCTCGGAGAGCGCGTTAAACAGTCGGCACCGGGTGTCATACGAATACCTATGACAGTCGTTACGGGTAGTTAAAATCCCGAAATTCTGGCAACCGGTATTACCTTAGGATATCGGCATTGCACAGAAGGTCTGTTGGCAGTCGCTCCGTGTAAAATAATGGTATTTAGCCGTGGTTAGACTGGAAGCTGACCCTAACATAGTTGGGAAAAGGCAGACTCATGTTTTCACAGATAAATTATCTTTATCATCGTGTAGAGGCATGGCTGAAAACATTTTTACTTCCTGCCCTGGTCCCAAGTTACTTGGGGTCGGCGCAATATGTTTTTCTCTTCCACTCTTCCCTGTCAGCCGTCTCATTATCATTTACTCCCTTATCTTTCATATCCTCCCTCACACAATCCATCCATCTTTTCTTAGGTCTCCCTGTCCCCCTCCATCCATCAACATTCATATTCATCACTCTCTTAGTCACATGTGTTTCATCTCTCCTCAGCACATGCCCATACCAAGACAAACGCTTTCCTTTCAACTTTTCTGTCACTGGTGCCACTTTCAAACTTCCTCTAATATACTTATTTCTTACTTTATCCATTCGCGTCACTCCACACATCCATCTCAACATTATTGTTGGTAAAAATAATGATATTTTAACTCATACATTAACAGTCGATACCAATATCCGATCTCAGTCCACCAATAAGCAGTGATACCCTAGTGGTGTGACCGTCGGACTGCCAAGTCATAGGTCTCAAGTTAGAACCCAAGGCACGCACCTCTGACTTTTCGGATTCATGTGCGTATTGTATAATTATCACTTACTTAAAAACGGTGAAGGAAAACATCGTGAGGAAACCGGCATACCTGAGAGATATTTCTCGACGGCATGTGAAGCCAACTCAGAGGCCCATGGGCGGCATAAACTATGACGCCAGGTTAGTCACTAACCACACGAAAAGAAGAAGATCCACTAATAACAAATTAATAACGATACCAACAACAATAACGATACGATGTAGGTTTTTGACAGAAATTCGATGGCAGTAATGTCAAACAGAGATTATAGATTGAAATCTGTTATTAGGATCGACCGTAAGAGAGCACAGACGGGGATAGCATAGAACAAAAGGATACCATATTATGATACTTCGAAGTAGGTAGTACACACTGCCTCGTTGGTCTAGTGGTGGCAAGTGCGACTGCTGATCGCGAGGTCCTGGGTTCAATCCCCAGATCGGGCAAAGAGGTATTGGGTTTTTCCGTGTGGAATTCCTCAGTAGCAACCTGGAGTTTAGACTTGTGCCCAGTTAGTGGCAATAGGCTCGCCTCCTATTACATGGGACTTAAACGTAACGATGGTGTTACTTAAACATCTCTGCCGTACCCTTCGGGGAATGCAAGGCATGATGTTCTGTATGTATGTCTGGCAGTGTGACAGTACTGGGGTACTATGCTGATGCTTCCTACGCTCCCGAATAAAATATCCACTTCGTAAATGATAACCACGACCATAACATTCCTCTTCATCTCTTCCAGACCGTCCCACTATCGCAAGCACAGAAAGAAAAAGCGACCCAAATCGCAGCCGAATGCGTCAAGGAATCTGGTGTGAAACCTGAAGTTTTAGCCGAAGCAAAGAAAGGCCACATCGCAGAAGACGAAGGCCTGAAGAAATTTACCCTCTGCTTCTTCCAGAAAGCAGGCATCGTCAGTCAAGATGGCAAACTAAATATGGATGTTGCATTGGCGAAACTTCCACCAGGTGTCGACAAGGCTGATGCTGAGAAACTGCTCGAAACTTGCAAGTCTAAGAGTGGAAAGGACGCTGCTAGTACAGCCTTCGAGATCTTCAAATGCTACCACCAGGGAACAAAGACCCACATCTTGCTCGGGTTCTAGAAGACCCATAACCCCCTGTTACGTATTCCCTTTGTTACTTTCAAGATAGTGTCATCTTTTTACCTCTCGGGACATTAATTCTCTATACAATCCCCTGGGATTCTAAGTGACCCCACATTTACGTCTCTATTACCCCAATACGTTACTGGAAGTATTTTACTTTCTCTACGTGACCACTTGAGTAGATTATCCCTGAAACATCCTTACAATCTATGTATCCCAATTCTGCCTTAAGTCATCCGCTCAAAACATTTGTTCCTTTAGTAGTTTTGATATGTTTTCACATAAATAAATATATGATTCATATCGCAAGGCAGACTAGCATTTTGAAATCTTGCATTTAATTGCAAAGATTTTTACTAACTAAATTATTGTTGTAATTTATTAATTTATTTAGAACAATAAAAACATCAATGTCAGTTGTGTTTTTTTTTTATTTGGTGAACCATAGTTTTGCTTCTTAGAATAGTTGAGCAGCAAAAAGTTTATGTTTCGGTAATACCAAGTTTGACCCGCGACGCGACTTTTTAATTGTGTTATGGTGCGTCCAGACCTGACGAACGCGCCGCGAATGCGTCGCTCGCGACCTGCGCGCGGTGGCGCGCAAATTTTTCTGTAACCTCCCTTTTCGTACCGCTTCAGTATTTGTTTCGATTTAACCACCCTATTCTTTTTTAAATTATCAGATAAAAAATGACCAGTGCGTCTCTTATAGGCTGCAAGTCCTAAGTCATCTTTTAAAATACGCGACATGGTTCTGGGTGCTATCTTCATCTCCCGAGATAAAATCTTTTGCTTTCGGACAGGATTTCTTCGAATTCTTTCCCTTACTGCTTTGACCACCTTTTTCGTACGAACACTACGTGGACGGCCAGATCTTTTTCTGTCACAAACAGAGAAGGTCTCATTCTACCTATTAATAGCCCGGTACACAAACATTTGACTAATACCAAGCGTATGGAGAGTTTTAAAAATTGCATTTGGCTCCATACCAACTTTGTGTAATGCAGTCACAGCGATTCGGTTCTCTTTATCACACCACTCCATTTTAATATCGCAAAATATTGTACAATGTATTGGCGCCAAAATTAGAAAACTCAATGAACAATCGTATAAAAATGACAGATTCCAAATTTAAATGTAATATCTTTCTTATTTTTATTTGTAACTTTATTTATGGCCAGACTAGGTATATAGATAGATTATCATTTAATTGAGTTAGGTTATTTTATATTTCCACGCTTTAAAATAGAAGAAAAGTTGGTACATCATATTTAATTGTATCTAAAAAAAATGTTACGAGGGCAGAGTGATAAGTCTGGTAAAATTCAACTAAGGAATAAAGTTATCGCAAATTGCACATAGTCTTTTTATTTAACACTCTTTTGAGAATCTAAATGATAACTTTTAGCCAGTTATGTCGGTTATCTTTTATTTGACAGCCATTAAATAAAAATAATTACTTGAGTTTTCGCAAACATGGAGAAAAGTGAATTTCGTATGTTGATTAAACATTATTTTTTGCGTAAAAAAACTATTACGGAAACGAAACAAAAGCTTGACAAATAATATGGGGACTCCGCTCCGTCGATCAAAATGATTCACAACTGGTTTTCCGATTTTCGTTGTGGTCGTACGAACACAAGTGATGCTGAACGTCCAGGACGCCCTGTTTAGGTCACGACACCAGAGATGATCGCCAAAATTCATAACATCGTACCTATTGAATGACCGACAAGTAAAAGTGCGTGAGATAGTTGAGATAGTCGACATCTCAGACGAACGTGTGCGCAATATCTTACTCCAATGTTTAAGCATGAAGAAGCTCTCCGCGTATTGGGTGCCGCGTTTACTCACTATGGAACAAAAACACACGCGTGTGACCACTTCAGAGGCAGGTTTGGCGTTGTTTCAACGGGATAAAATGAAATTTATGCATCGTTTCATAACAGTAGACGAAACGTGGATCCACCACTATACACCAGAAACCAAGGAACAGTCAAAACAGTAGATTGCTTGAGGCGAACCTGCGCTGAAGAAGGCCAAAGCAGTTTTATCGGCCAACAAAGTGATGGCCACAATTTTTTGAGATGCACGTGGTATAGTCCACATTGAGTATCTACAGAAGGGTAAAATGATTACCAGCGAATATTATATCAATTAATTGGACCATTTCAACAAAGTTTTAATGCAAAAACAGCCGCATTTGTCTCAGAAGAAAATCCTTTTCCATCAAGACAATGCACGAGTGCACACCTGCGCGATCGCCATGGCCAAATTCCATGAGTTACACTATGAGTTACTTTCTCACCCACCATATTCTTCGGATTTAACCCCCTGCGACTATTTTCTGTTCCCGAATTTTAAAAAATGGCTGGGTGGAAAAAAAATCCTCCAATGAAGAGATCATGCACAAAACTAATGCCTATTTTAAAGGGTTTACAAAATCGTATTATATTCAAGGGATCGAGAAGTTGGAGAAACGTTGGATGAAGTGTATGGAGCTAGGGGGAGACTATGTTGAAAAATAAATAATAACTTTTACAAAATATATATTCCTTGTTTAATTTTTACCAGACTTATCACTCTGCCTACGTATCAATCATCTTCAGTTTTTGCCGCGTTTTAAACAAATCAGTATTCATTAATAATTTTCCATATCCGGGTGTCTGTCTAATTAGCAAGTTAAATATTATCTCATAACAATGAAATTTTTTAAACGTTTTTTTTTCTATAGAAACTACAGTTAATATTTTTTTTTTTATCATTACTGTCAAGGTATCTTTATCTTATTTTACAATGATTTATTAGCTAAGTTTTGATGACATTTAATTATGTCAATTGTTTTATATAAGGTTAGTCGGAAAGGGGGTACTAAGCCGCGGGCCACTTAATGTATCACTGATGGTTGTTTTAAAGAAAGTGTTAAAATTTCAAAATTCGATATTTTTTTTCTATGCAAATTGAATTTTATTTTAGTTTTTCATTCTTAATTCTTCATTCCTGCTTTAGTTACGAATTCAGAATATGGAGCTTCTAATCCGTGACCCCAAATATAATCTAAAATATAAACACAGCTGAGCATAGCTGAGGATAGATAGAATTTAGCGTATTTTTTATGAAATCTTTGAACAGCTATTTCTCCTTAACTAATGACTTTTGGGGAAAGTTGTAGAACAAAAGTTATCCATTATTATGGGTACTTTAACACCCTTTCGGCTTAGTACCTCCTTTCCGACTAACCTTGTATATACTGGCCTGCAAAAATAAGTATCACACTTTTAAAATTGCAATAACTTTTTAAGTACACAAGATATATTTTCGAAACAAAAAGGACTCAAAAAAGAGTTTAAGTTTGTTACTATAGTTTCAAAGAAAGCTGATAAAAATTGCTATGAAACGTTTTTTTTATTTTAAATCTCTAACTTCTATAGTTTAGAAAAAATTGAAATTTTAAAAGTGTGATACTTATTTTTGCAGGCCAGTGTAGTTTAGCTTCCTTTTCACTTTTGTAAATATGAGAATTTTGTGGACCTTAACTATAAATTTGTAAATTACTGTTATTCATATAGTTTTTATTTTATTTGTTAATTTTTGTACTACATTACTCATTGGTCTGTGGTCAGGACTCCATTGTTCTCTCTCTATCCTAAATCATAGCACTGTATCCACTGAAATTGTTAAAGATATTATTTTTAAAAGAGTAACCATGGAGTTTCTTGCCGGCTCTTCTCCATAGGAAACGACTAATTGGAACCGTGCATCTAAATTCGACTTTTCACAAGCACCTGTATTGGTTTAAGTGAAATATTTTTATTTATTTTGATTTTGAAAAGAAAAATAATCATTTTAAGTACATATATATAAATAAACATCAGATTTGGTACACCTTATCGTAATATTCAACTAAACCAAATCCTTATCAAATTATGAGTGTATGTACCTACCACTTTCACGCCTCACCTACTAATACATATCATAAAATCACGCCTGTATTCCCCGAAGGGTTGGGCAGAGGTGTATAATAACACCGTCATTTCGCCGCTATGTTTAAGTCCCATGAAATAGGGGGCGAGCCTGTTGCCATTAACCGGGCATAAATCCAAATTGCGGGCTACTACTGAAGAATTCTTCACGGAAAAATCAAATATCACTGCCTGACCTGGGTATCGAATCCAGGACCTCACGATCAGCAGTCGCGCTTGCCACCACTAAACCAATGAGGCAGTTAGGCAGTGCATGTGGACTCTAGTATTAAGGTGAACGCACACTTATTAGAGCCGAAGGAAGCGAAAGAGCCGAAAGAATCGAATTTTAGAATTACTTGTATGAAATCCTATGAAACCTCGCACACTTATCCGCTCCGAGTCGGACGATTCGGCCGATTCACCTTTATTATGATAGGGGTGGACCACACCACATAATTCCAAACCTGAGCAATCTTTATCCAACCCCGTGTTCTCACAGAAAATCCAATAAAATATTCCAGACCTCGCAATCGATCTTAAGACGTCTTGATCAACTCGCGTTTCTGATCACAATAACCAATTCCACAAAAAAAAAACCTTATAAACGTAAAACACATTACTCTCCTTTTAGCTCGGGTAAGCGGTAAAATAGCGACCATTACATTTTGCAATACCAATAAATTGTATGACTGCAACTATTAACATCCGCAAATAGTTACGAATAACTCACGTAAGTATATTATTTACGTCAACACTTTATAGTTTTATTACCCACACAACAACCACAAGAATAGGTAACAAAAAAACAATTATTCCAAAAACCGTATTTACGTTTCTTTGAACAGTTAAAATCAATAAACGCACATCACTATCACTTGCACATCAAAGACGAATAATAAAAAAATAAAAATTCGATATTTAAATTGAATTTCTTTTTCGAATACGTTCGCCGCGTTTAGCGCACGCCAAATGTGTGACGAATAGCTGTTATTCACGTGTTGAACAGTATGGAGTCGACTTTCTTTAAATATAAAGTACTTAATAATTTTTTTATTAACTTATCTATAATTTTATCTAGAGTTTTATTAGCTTAGATGCTTATGTATACAGTTTATTTGTGTCACGCTATGGTATGTTTACGAACTACTACTGAATTTCAATCGATAATGTCGCAATGCAATGGTGGTAAAAACAGGATGAATTATTTATCGGTCGCCTCTTTTTCTGGGAACTTTAAAATTGCTGCTGCATAGTGCATATAGGTACACTCGTGTCAAGTTAATCGGTACCTGCAGGCCTACCACGAACGTTTGACGTAATAGTAACGTAGACGTATCGCTAATTTAGAATCGAAAATACAACTGTCCTATAACATTTTGGTTAATTTTTTTGCGACATGCACAATTTGTATCGTATATAGATATGAATGAAGTTTTCAATTTAATTAAATAGTATGAGAAATGATAGATTGAGAAATGATGAGACTAGACAAAGTTGCGGTTTAAAAGATGATGTAGTGACAAAAATTTAAAGGAGTATGCTTAGGTGGTTTGGTCATGTTGAGAGAATGAGTGAACGGCGATTAACAAAAGGAATTAAAAGGCGGATGTCAATGGTAACGCCGGTAGAGGACGTCCTAGAAGGACATACATCGATGTTATTGGTGATGGTCTTCACAAAGGTCAGGTGCGTAGTACTCTCGACCGGCGTGCGTGTATGACAAGATGTATGAATGTGGATGAAGCGAAAGGGGTATGTAAGAGTCGTAGCATGTGGCGTTCTATAGTTTCTGCCTACCCCCATGGGAAAAAGGCGTGAGTTTATGTATGTATGTTAAATAGTATGTGCGAAACGTGTATTTCCAATCCAAAATTATTCTCCTACATTAACGTTACTAACGTCACAACATGTGTGCTAGAATTAATGTCACTAGTAGGCTAGTGACATTAATTTTACACACTGACTAGCGACCCGCCCCGGCTTCGCATGGGTGCAGTAGATACTATTGTGGGGCATATAAACCTTCCTCTTGAATCACTCTATCTGTTGCTGAAAACTGCATTAAAATCCGTTGCGTAGTTTAAAAGATCTAAGCGTACAGACAGCGGGAGCGACTTTGTTTTATACTATGTAAAAATAATTTCTCTATACTCAACCGTTATTAGTTAAAATAATGATTGAGTAGGTATTGCTATGTTTTCATTCATACAACACTTTTGAATACTTTGAGCAATTTTCACTTAGGTACTTTTCATGTTGACGGCAAGAATTGTTCGAAATTCTAAAAGAGTTTTAGCGCCTGCACCATGAAAATTCGGCACACTAATTTTGTCCTAAAGAGCGCGTCTACCAAATGCTGTTGACTCTATGTATGCATTCTAGCTTCAATTCTAAATGTCACTTTAGACTGCCAGCGCAGATGAGGGACAGTTCTCGACGTACTTTTCTGTCCGTGAAAATAAAACACTTAGGCTCAGTTGCACCAACTAACTATAACTGTTAACTTGCCACATTTATTTTAAACTAGCTGCCCGGTCAGACTTCGGTCTGTCAAAAGTTATTGGCATGTAGTGGGAAAAGAAAAGTGTTGTTTTTACTATTTTACACGCAATTTTTATGTTTTTTTCTCCCAATAAGAACCTTTCTTGTGCCTTAAGGAATATATATTTAAAAAAAATAGCCGTATTGGTCGAGCCGTTCTCAAGTTTTGCGCTTAGCAACACATTTGGCGATTCATTTTTATTTATATAGAAGATTTGTACTGATTTAACAGATATTTTGGTATGGTTACGGTTATAGTTAGTTGGTGCAACTCAGCCTTAGTACTGCATCGGATAAAGCATACGATGGACTAAGGGCCTTTGCCCACTGGCGGCACAACACGGCAAGGGATTTTATAACTAGAATATGACAAGATGTATGAATGTGGATGAAGCGAAAGGGGTATGTAAGAGTCGTAGCATGTGGCGTTCTATAGTTTCTGCCTACCCCCATGGGAAAAAGGCGTGAGTTTATATATGTATGTAATAGGAATATGAGTTTATGTATGTATGTATTTCAATTTCCAATTTCAATTTTATTGTCATACTATTCAGTTATATTTTATTTATTTATTTATTTGCTTGAAATATGGTACACAAGTTGTTACATAAAAATAGACCAAGACATATTTCACCAGTAATACAGGCATGCAAAATTTAAATTAATTACACAAATGTCTAATGAAGCGAGAAATTAAAAAAAAAAAGAATTAAACATTATATATAACATTAATATATATTTAGTCATATTCGTCTCATAAAAATCTCTTAACGTACCGTGCCACCAGTGACCGCAGGCTCTAAGTGGTAGTAGAGCTCCTCGTCGTGGAAGTACTACCACCATACCTATATCTGCCGCCAAGCACCATTGCTGTGTTCCGGTTTGAGGGGTGTGGGTGCCGGTGACATTACAGGCACATGAGACTTTACAACTTTGTCTCTAAGGTTGTCAACGCATCAGCAATCCTCTTGGTGTTGTGGGTGTAACCACGGCAGTAAACACAACATAAGGTGATCCGGCAGCTTTTTTGCCAATCTATATTAAAAAAACGCGTATATTTTTATTTTCACGAACAAAATGTACACCGAGGACTGTACCGCGTCTGCGCTGAGCTGAACATCAATCACTCGATACGCTTTGCAAAAATCTCTCGTCCCAAAATTGTGTAACCGTTTTTATACATCCATTATCCGCAAATCTGCTGATATCTCTGATGTAAAGATATTCTCCGCAGGTACGGTGGACCCTACAATATGCTGACACATCTACTGAAGGCCACCAATATCTTATAAGACTGGCTCAATAGTTTTTTTTTGTTTTTTTTTATTTAATCGGTTGGCAAAGACAGAACGAAAAACATTTATTTGGCACATAGCACACAGCAACACAGACGTAAACAGGCCCATCTGATGGAAATACATTTTTCAATATCACCTAAAATTTCTTTAAAAAAAAATTTAAACCGACTTCAATAAAGAATAAAATAATTACCATATAAAATTAACAGTTTCAGAAGTCGGTGCTGATCCACGCTGAACCAAATTGAGGGCACCGACTTCTGAAACTGTTAATTTTATATGGTAATTATTTTATTCTTTTTTGAAGTCGGTTTAAATTTTTTGTAAAAAAGTTTTTATTTTTTTCATTTTAGTGGCCTTAATTAAAACTTGGTTGGACCTACTAAAGACGCTGCTCGTAACATAATCACATCATCACAATATGCGTACTGTTCGTCATTGAGGAGTTCCATTGTCTATCTCCGAAGTTCTTCATCAAATCTTCACCAAATTTAAATGGGACCAACTTCGAAGTATACCCCATCCATTAAAAAAAGAATCATCAAAATCGGTTCACAATTGGCGAAAATATCGATGAACATACACAAAAAAAAAATTAAAAAAAATACATACAGACGAACATAGTAACCTCCTCCTTTTTGGAAGTCGGTTAAAAATACATACAGACGAACATAGTAACCTCCTCCTTTTTGGAAGTCGGTTAAAAATAGTTCAAGTTGCAGCGAAACGGCTGTGAAATGGGTACGGCTTCGCTTCAGGAGCCCATGGGCGGCATAAACTATGATACCAAGTTAGTCACTAACCACACGAAAAAAAGAAGAAGGTTTAGTGACAAAAATAAAATATATAAAAGAAACATACCATCTATTAAATCCAAATTTTTGACCTCTTCCTCTAAAATTGTAGGCTCCACATGTATCTCACTCAATTTAGGCATGATCACAAGATGTCTGACTGACCACAGAGCTACAAAATTACTACAATATCCCACTGATAATCATGACACAGACACTTCACCTTGTCAGTTAAAAAAGCAAATATTTTTAAAGTAAATATTCACATAAAACATTGTTTAAATAGTGTTTTTTATCAAACGGTCGTCCTCTTCCGATTTTTTTAAAGAAATGAGGTTATTGCCATGAAGTTTATCAGTGATAGGTGCTGCACACACAATGCACATATTACCAGTCTTAGGGTCCGTACACAAAACTGCGATGCGACGTCGCATCGCAGAAATATACGAGCTCGCACGACGCACGAACTTACGAATTGATTCGCGTAATTGATTTTTCCTATATCTTCTTATCAGTAACAGCAGTGCGCAAATCTTTTTACGCAAATTTATTCTACCTAGTATAAAATACTTTCAATACGGTTGACGGTCGTCGAGGGATTGGTCACCCAAACCTTGGAAGACGCCTTGTCGCACGAAATCGCATCGCAGTAATTCGTATCGCAGTTTTCTGCGTTGAGAATTCGCATCGCACCGACTCGCAGTTTTGTGTACAAGCCCTTAGTCTAACCTCGCTTGCCTTTAGCTTGACAGTCTTGATTAACAAAATATTCTACATTTAGCTTAACCGAAGTGGAAAAAAAAGAACTTCGAATGATACTGTACACGGTACAACACCAATTACATTAATTACAATAGAAAGTAAACAAAACTATACAATGCAGACAATAGTGTCATAAACAATTATTCGCTACTTACTAACATGGAACAGTGGACACTCTCGCATACTGTTTTCACAGAAAATCAGGGTTAGCCATCAGAAAGGCATTGAGCATCCTTAAAGAACGACACATAGGCGATTCAGCTCTGGTGACCGTTCTAGAAGGCAGTTGCGCGAAGAGATTGTGTCGGCGACTTTGGCGGAGACCGATGTATTTGTCGGGCACAAATAGTCGACAGAAAAGGTCATGGAGCTCAGGGCAGTCGATACAACCGTTAAGGGTCTTACAGGCTACCGTGAGCTTATCAAGGCCTCTTCTTACCTCCAACGAGTTGAAACCCAAAGTCCCTATGGTATGGGCATGTGATGCGGAGGAATCAGGAACTTGTTGTGAGGAAAGTTTTGAGTATGAACGTGGGTGGTTATAAGAGTAGAGGAAGACCAAAGAAACGATGGATGGATAGTATGAAAGATGATATGGCTAGAAAGAGGGTGACTACTGGGACGGGTAATAGAGATTTATGGAAGAAGAAGAAATACTACGCCGACCACAAATATGTTGGGATAAGGGCAGGAGGATGATGACTTTCTAACCAAGTAAGTAACTGAGTTGTGGAGGTCTGATGGTAGTCGGTCCGTGTAAAATACTGGTATTCAGCCGCATCTGGTTAGACTGGAAACTGACCACTTCATGTCCATCCAAAGGTTGTCTGGAAGAAATCGCCTAGTGCGATAAGACCGCCCATTGTACATCTCTATTTTTATAGTAATGTTTCTTGTTTGTTTTGTGTACAATAAAGAGTATTGTATTGTATTGTATTGTATTGTATTGACCACAACATAGTTGGCGAAAGGCTAGGCAGAACGAACTTCCTAACCAATAGAGTATCTCTCAATTATCAAGAATAGATCTCGAAGATATTTACATAACGAGCTATACCAGAATAGCTCATACCGTGAAGATTACCCAGTCAGCAAGGTTGGTAGCGGGGCTGACTGCACAGGTGGCGGCGGAAGTACTTGAGTATCGTCAGGAGTGGAGGGTCTTTTGCGTTCCACCAGTTTCCTAGGACATGCCAAGCGACCACTGACTATTGTAGATTCTGGCTTACATGAATCACAGTGGTGAGAATGTGTGGTGGGACAAATCCCTCCTGACAGAGCACCAAAGACTAGTACTACTCTTAATTTCTGTGAGATGTCATATGGAATGGGCTTTATTAACCAATATCATCATCATCATCCTCCTGCCCTTATCCCAATTTATTTGGGGTCGGCGCAGTATGTCTTCTTCGTCCATACATCTCTATTAGCCGTCATCTCAGTAGTCACCCCCTTTTAGCCATATCACCTTTCAAACTACCCACCCATCGCTTCTTTGGTCTTCCTCTACTCTTATAACCATCCACATTCATACTCAATACTTTCCTCGCGACATGTTCCTCGTTCCTCCGCATCACATGCCCATACCATAACAACCGGTTTTCACACAACTTCTCAGTCACCGGCGCCACTTTCAGGGTTCCTTTTACATACTCATTTCTAATTCTATCCATTCGCGTAATACCATACATCCCCCTTAGCATGCCAGAAATATGCATGAGAAATGTCGACCCATAATTTTCAAAACCTTGTCGGAGATACGGTTACAGAGTTGGATAGAAGTGAGTATAGCATTACAGTAAAGACCAGTATCTGCTTATCAGAAGCAAAGCGGGTATTTGGAAATAAAACCAACACAGACTCTCTACCACTGAGGTCCGTATTACAGAACGAAACCCAAGCATTAATCTCTGTTTAAAATTAGTTTTGAGTCGACTTTTAATTTTAGAACATTCCTCAAGCATAGATTCATTGATCGTAGTTCAGCTGAGTTTGGCTTTATTCTAGATCGTTACTCAGTTCGTAGATTCGACCCCAAGCAGTGATTTGATCTGTAATCAACCAATCGATTGGCTCGATTTGAGTCTCGTTTCATCTGAGTATAGAGTATAGATTTGGGTTAGTTGTTAGTTACATGAGCTAAGTCACAATATAAAATTTTTTACAAGATCATAAAATAAGGACAAGCTAATCAAATATAAAAGGTCAGAATTCTTCGGCTTTTCGACTTACACCCATATTCTAAGACGTTCCTCCAAAATTTACTCCACTCATACTCGACTCACGACGGCCTCGAAAACATCTTCAAAATTGTATTCTTAGCCGCAATTTCGAGTGAACTTTGAGGTTCCTCGACTGAGGGATCCTCAAATGAGTCGAGATAGAGTGGAGTCATTACGTCATAATTTGAATTATCTGCATCGCGCAAATAACGCCGCAATAAATAGTTGTAAGGATTATCGTGAGAATATTCGATAAAGTCTTCAAAATTCATTTTTGTTACATATGAACTTTGACACTTCCTTCCTTAAGGTAGGTTCCGAGGTAACTTGAGTTTGTCAGATGATTCCTTACCTCGACTGAGGAAAAATCTCGAGTCGAGGACGTTTATGTCAACTATAACTACCGATGGTAGTGAGAAAGACTGAGTCGAGGTGGAGTCGAGTCGAGTAAGTTTTGGAGGAACGTCTCAGAATATGGGTGATAGAATCCTCTGCTCCGTCGAATGACCATTGTTTTTATAACGTCGGGTACGTTGATTCATCTTGACTACTACCATCCTTTACCAGCTACCGACAACAACCTACATTGCAGAAGAGCAAATAGATCTTGTATATTTTTCAATGAAACATTTTTATTTGTACTGAATACACAACGACATTACCAAACATATTCACACATCGCTCATCCGAATTTGTTACCATAATCCACACATGTCTCTAAGTGCTTTTATACAAAAATGTAAAGTATACACAGACTAATATTTGCTACTATTGTTTGCTTTTGTAGGGCTGTCAAGAAGAAATACTTATTTATATTCTGCCGCATCTAGAGTCGAACAGATTACACTTAGGTATGGAAAATTCTAGGTTTGGTTGTCAGGACGCCAAGTTTAGGAAAACATGTTTGGCTTCTAGGGATGAATGAAAGGCAATTGCATGCGGTTGAGATGAGAGCGCTAAGACGGACGTGTGGTATTATAGGTCTACCAGAATCTGATGGCAAATAGGGAAATTAAACTTTTTTGTGGGTAACACAAGGATAATTTGAATAAAAAGTCTTGATACTTGTAATTTATTCTTTAATTTCTTCTTCATCTTCTTCCTGCCCTTATCCCACACTAGAAGGGGTCAGCACAACATGTATTTCATAAATCCATGTTGTTAGAGGTTTTGGCTTATTGTTTTATGTGACCCAATGTGCTTGCTGATATTATGCACTGGGTCCCAAATATGATATGCTGATATATGGTTTTTTGCAATTTTATTGTAATGGAAAAGGAAACCTTGTTAAAATAAGTATGTTTATTAAAAATGTTTGAGCAATAAAACATTAATCAGAACTGGAAAATGTATCAACTACAGTCATACTCGTTTTGACAAGTGACATGTTGACATTGCCATAGTTATGAAAACCACAATTTGTTATTAATTTTTAATGCCATGAGATTCTGGTTGACCTATGCGCGAATGGATAAAATTAAAAATGAGTATGTAAGAGGAAGCCTGAAAGTGGCGTCGGTGACTGAGAAGTTGTGTGGAAACCGGTTATCATGGTATCGGCATGCGATGCGGAGGAATGAGAAACATTCTTGAGGAAAGTTTTGAGTATAAATGTGGATGGTTGTCAACAAAGATCTTGTCCGAATCTCTGAGTGGAACAAATGCTACGGACTATCAGTCAATCCCAACAAGACACAAGTCATTGTTTTGGGCAGCTCTCGGATGGTTTCGCGAATTGACTGGTTACAACTTCCACAGGTTTTCTTTGAAGGTATTCAGGTTCCTTTCAGCGACAAAGTAAAAAAACTTGGGGATCTTTATGGACAAGAACTTTTCATGTGATCCACAACTGCAAGAGACCAGCCGTAGGATGTTTGCATCAGCCGGATCCTTGAGAAGACTTCGTAACTTTTTACCCACTGCCACTAAAACTGCGCTTGCACAATCTCTTCTTCTTCCCATCCTTGACTATGCCGATGCCAGCTATCTCGATCTCACCGAGGACCAGTTTAACAAACTTGAGCGACTTCAAAACTTTTGTATTAGGTTCATATTTGGTTTACGCAAATATGATCATGTGTCCGAATTTCGTGCTAAACTCAAGTGGTTTCCAATACGTCTTCGTCGGAATGCTCATATTCTTTCCCTACTATACAGTATTCTGTTCAATCCCGCTACCCCTTCTTATCTTAAAGAGCGTTTTGAGTTCATGCGTGATTCACATTCACAATCCTTGAGATCATCGGAGAACTTGAAACTGAAGATGCCTATGCATTCCACAAGATTCTTTGACCATTCCTTCACTGTTCAGGCCATACGCTTGTGGAATGCAATACCTGTACCTGTAAGGCGTGCTCAGTCGTTGGTTTCTTTCAAAAGAATGGTTAAAGAACATTATCTTGCTCTATAGTGGTTTATATAAGTAAATTATCTGTATATATAATTAATTATGTATGTATCCTATTTGAGTGTGTGTATATATATACCTATATATATATATATTTAAAATATATATTGTGATTATACCTATTATTTAGTTGATTCCCGGTTTTTAGTAGGTTGCATATGTGTACGCTGCAAACTGCCCTTTATATTTTTTCTTAACTATTCTTTCCATCCAATGGTTGTCTGGAAGAAATTGCTTTAAGCGATAAGACCGCCATTTGTACTGTTAATTATGTGTATTCCTTGTTTTATTTCTTTTAGTGTGCAATAAAGTATATCTATCTATCTATCTATGGTTATAAGAGTAGTGGAAGACCAAAGAAACGATGGATGGATAGTGTGAAAGAGGATATGGCTAGAAAGGGGGTGACTACTGAGATGACGGCTAATAGAGATGTATAGAAGAAGAAGACATACTGCGCCGACCACAAATAAGTTGGGATAAGGGCAGGAGGATGATGAGGTTTGGCTTCTAAAAACCTCGCTTCATATCAGAAGGCTAAAGGCTGATTTACACGGAGATAGTCTATCGAAGCGAGTCTCGTTCTGTCTTTGACTTTCTCTACGATGAAAACAGAGATAACTAAAGACTCACTTCGAGAAACTATCTCCATGTAAATGAGTCTTTAGCAGGTTTTTTTTAAGCGAGAACAGTTCGGGAATCGAGCAGGTATTTTTGTTTTTTTTTTATTTGTTACTAGGCCTGCGTTTGGCCGCCATCTCGCCTCATGTTAAGCGATGATGCGGTCTACGATGGAGCACGCTTGCCCAGAAGAAACCGATTCACTCGTGACTTGAAGACACCCAGATTGTAACTGTCGGGGAACACCCACTCGGGCAGCGCATTCCACTGTTTGCCGGTTTTCACAATGAAAGTGGAATCAAAACGCTTCGTTCAGGTTTTTGGTATATCAACCATGAACCGATGGCGCTTTTTCGTGCTTCTGGCCGTCCGATAGAAAAAAGGGCAGGGGGGTATTAGATCATGCAGATCTGAAGAACACTCTCCGAAATGTGTCCGATAAAAAACCGATAGAATAGCAACTTTGCGCCGATGCTCAAGACTTTGGAGTTTGGTCTGAACAAGGGAGTCGTTGCTGATAAGCTTCTTGGCACGCTTCTCAATGGACTCCAACGCCTCAAGCTGGTATTTGGCTGAGCCATCCCAAAGGTGCGAGCAGTACTCCATGCAGGTTGCTTTAATAGTGCAGTTTTTGTTTACACTGTCAAATTGTTTGACAACAAAAACAAAAGCAAACATTATGCAAACGAAAACTATAAAAAAACTTGCAAGTTTCTTGCTTCAAAGAAATACCTGAATTACCCTACTGGACATGAACTCCTGATGTTGAACATAGAACTCGTAGACTGCTTCAAAGAAAGATCATGACTGTGCCATAATCGCCACGCTTGGGAGAGGAATTAGTTATTTTTATTCTTTTTTCCTAATCGACGCTTGTAGATGGTCTTGCGGACCTTTTCTACGTAACCGGGCTATTATTGGCGAGACCAGAGGGGTCTCCGAACCAATATCTAAACTAACTACCTAGCTAACTACGCTAACTACTGTAACATCATGACTATTATAGCAGCAACACCTCTAAGGGCGTCCCTCAGGGGGGACTCGAACCTCTTAGGGTGTGGAATGCGAGAGAACTGGGAGGGATACGACAGCTTGATGAGGGTTGTATTAACGGTGACTGCGCGGAGTCAGAAGGGACGACCGACTCCGCGACTGCGGCGGGTGAGCACGGTGGATCGGGGGCGGCGGCGGTGGGACGTCGCAAGGGACCTCGTTGGCGAGGGCGATACGCCCGGTGGGAATTAGTTATCACAGTATGTTGTTATTAATAGGCAGAAGAACTCTTAACATAATCCTTGTGTCGCCCAACACTCACGGGAATACAGAAGCAGACTTTTTCCAGCGAAAATTACAAGGCAATTATGCTGAAGAACACCAATCCGGTTTTCAGAACAACAAACGGAATCAAGCCTAAGGCTGGCTGCGAATGTACGGTTTCCTGATTAGGAATTCAGATTCGGAAACCTGAATGCTCGCCTTACATACAAAATTTCAACAACGCGCACACGTTCGTATATTTTCTGAATGGAAATAAAACCTGGCAGTGTAAATTCCTAATACGAAAAGCATAACGTCTGCGCTAGGCTCACGGAATTCCGAATATGAATTCTTAATCAGGAAACCGTACATCAGCGGCCAGCCTAATGGTGCGTCCAGACCTGACGAACGCGCTGCGAATGCGAGCGGCGCAGGTGGTGCGCGCGTGCCGCTCGTGGAACCTGCCACCAACGTCTTCTGTTTTTTCTTTTAGTTTTTGTCAGTAATAAAAAAGCCGATGCTGCAGCAATTATGCTAACGGCAGTCGTATAGTCCGACATCTTCGGAAGCAAATTCACAACTGAGGCTCATAGTTCAAACGCGAAAGAAGCTATGTGCGCACGAGCGGCGCGCGGGCCGCGCGCCCCACTCGAGACTTGCCGGAGTTGCACTAGAGCGGCGCACCAAACGTACGCTGTAACTGCACGCGAGCAGCACGCGCGCAGTTCGCAAGCGGCTCGCGAGCGGCGCATTCGGCAGGTCTGGACGCAGCATTAGACTGTTCCCCCACGGTGCCGCAAGTCGGAGCAATACACGTCAGAACGATTTTTGCATCACAATTAATTGTACGGAGTCGCACACAGCTGTCGCATAGACGTACGTCTCTGTAGTACGTATGCGGTTGTTGACGCTCTGAACTGCGTCACACTGAACTGCCTCATTTAAATGTTCTACGTCTGCCATCCTTAGTTTTCAAAGGTCATCGACTTGACGTGTTCTCGTGACAAAGACTGAGACGTTAGATAAGAAGCGATGGTCGCAACTCCCTTGTGTAGTTTATAAAGATCGTTATCATGTTGATTGACTTATTAAACTAGTTGGCGGAGTCCTGAAGTATTTGCTTCGATAAAAGTTCAACCAAAATGACGGGTACGAAAATATCAGTACGAAGAGTCACCATTAACTAAGGGGATTACAAAATGTAGCGAAGGGCTCGTCATCATAAGATTTGTTACATATCGAGACCCCTCCGTGCCTCGGAGAGCACGTTAAACAGTCGGTCCCAGGTATCCTACGAATAACTATGACAGTCGTTACGGGTATACAGAAGCCTGAAAGTCTGACAACCGGTCTAACCTTAGGATATCGGCATTGCTCAATAACTGGATTGTGGAGGTCTGATGGTAGTCGCTCCGTGTAAAATTCAGCCGCATCTGGTTAGACTGGAAGCTGACCCCAAATCATAAGTAATACTGGTATTATAATTACCGGTAATAATTGTATTTCTCTACAATATCTGTGAACAAAAAAAAAATTGGTATTCAGCCGCATCTGGTTAGACTGGAAGCTGACCTCAACATAGTTGGGAAAAGGCTAGGCAGAACAAAACATCTATAGAACAAAGGTTACCATCTTCAGTCCCCAAAAGAAACGTTGTTACACTAACTAGATTTATCTACAAACAACATTGTTAAGATTATATCTCGAGTGATTCCGACACACATCTTGAAGTGATTTGGAGATAAAAATATAACTTGTAGATTTACGATCAATAAACAACAATACAGTTTTATCTGCTAACTGGGTTACATTGTGAATATTATCAGTCAATAACTCACGATTATCAATACTCCCATTTCATATAACATTAGACAAAACTGGCCAACCAAGGCACGAATATCTTTTGAGCCGATATATGTACAGAGTGGCGCAAAAGTAATGACTCCATTCGGTTCAGCTACTGCTTCTTTTCTAAATTAGAAAACTATGGTTATTTTTTTCTATACATATATATACTTGGGCCATGAAATTTCGACATGTATCTTAAATGGTGACCTCCAGAGTTGATGCACATTTGAGGCCTATCTATACTGATATTATAAAGAGGAAAGATTTGTATTTTTGTATGTAACGAATAAACTTAAAAAATACTGGACCGATTTCAAAAATTATTTTGCCGTTAGAAAGCTATATTATCACTGAGTAACATAGGCTACGGGCGGAGCCGTGAGGACACAGCTAGTTTATGATATTTTCCATAACTGGTCGCAGCGCTTCCAACGATATGTTTGCTATTTCTTGTCGAATGTTGTCTTTTAAGGTTACGAGAGACTGCGGCTTGTTCACATAGATCAAAGATTTCAAATAACCTCAAGGAAAGAAGTCTGGTGAGGTCAGATCGGGTGATCTTGCGGGAAATCAACTAAACGGGAGACAACACAGCTTGGAAAACTCGTAAAGTGTCAATTATTTCGCATTCCTGAGATTCGATTCGATGTTTATTTTTGGTGTAAGTATTTTACATTTGTTTACTTCACAATTTTCAATATCAGGATGAAAGGAGACACCATTTAAAAAAAAAGTAATTTCTATAGTGTCAGTAGGTACTTCAAGTACAGTTTCAGCTCATCTTGATTGACTGTTAAGGTTCATAAAACTTTGCTACTTTGCTTTGGTTTGCTGTCTCAGCAATTAAACTTTGGAACGTGCTCCCCCTTGATATTAAAAAAGCTCCTAGTAAATTCTCCTTCAAACGCAAAGTTAGGAAACACTACTTGAAGTCGCTGCACTCCTAATCATCTAATTTAGTCTTCGTCATAATTGCATTAAGTTTTTCATAACGTTTTGTAATTGATATATATATTTGTAATATCTATATATTTTATTATTTGTATATATGTATTTTATGTAATTTACATTTAACTTTTGATTTCCTAATATATTCAGTCCAAAATGGTCAACTCATCTTTTTCCTGTACCTACGTTTTTTGATGCTTTTCTTTTTAACCCAAAGGTTGACTGGTAGAGAATGCCTTATGGCATTAAGTCCGCCTAATGTACCACAATAGTGCATAGAAGTATAAATAAATAATAAATAAATAAAAGCATAATACTGTGTTGAATCACTGCTGGAAGCAAACATCTATACATTCTATACATTTTCTTGCTAAAATGGGTCGTAGTTGTCTAATGGTATATTAAATAGAGTAGACGGTACTTAGTACACATCTATAGAAATATCAGAGAGTTGCCAAAATTCTATACATCTATTGTTATTTCCTTGGGGTAATCAAAATTCTATGTTTGACGAAATAATTATAAACGTTGGAGGTTTCAACAGAACAAAACAAGGGAAGGGATAGTCGGCATAGAAAATGGGCTTCTATTATAACCCAAAAGAGGGTTTAAAATTGGAGAGCGCTTCACAAAACAATTCCCTTCGCCGCAATGTTGGCACTATTGAGTTTTAATTGTTTCAAAGCGATTTTACAACGCCCAGTGGTGCCAAAATAGCGACGATGAGAATTCTTGTAGTCAAACGCAGTTTAGTTGAGTATGAGTCAAACTTCTGAGCAAAGTTGCGTCCATTTATATGGTTAGACAACTATCGTTGTAGATAAATCCAGGAACACGAAAAATATTTCTTCAAGAGCTTTTCTCGTGATATTTTCTTTCACAATTAACGCAAGTGATAATCAAATTTTGATCTGCACATAAATTCGAAAAGTCAAAGATGCGGGCCGTGATCTGATTTGGACCCGCTTGTATGGAAGGCAAGCGTTCAACCTAGGCTAGGCTATCACTAGCTATTTTTAGAATTCTTCTTTTCGTGTGGTTAGTGACTAACCTGGTGCCAGAGTTTATGCCGCCCATGGGCCTCTGACTTGGTTTCAGATGCCGTCGAGAAATAATTATCTCAGGCATGCCTGTTTCCTCACGATGTTTTCCTTCACCGTTTTTAAGCAAGTGATAATTATAGAATACGCACATGAATCCGAAAAGTCAGAGGTGCGCGCCTTGGGTTCTAACTCGAGAATGTCTTGGCAGTCCGACGGTCTTACCACTAGGCTACCACTACTACTACTAGAGAGCAAGAACTAGAGATAGAAATATGCCATAACCTCCATAGAGGTAATGTCTTTCTATCTCCAATATGGCAAATCTTCGATAGGTTATTGGTTTCGACCGTGAAAACTATTAGCAAAATCTATCACTATCTATCTAACTACATTTATAAAAAACAATGTCACCGCCGCGTCTGTCTGTACGCAATTTTCTCCGTAACTACTGAGCGGATTATGTTACGGTTTTCATGATTAGATAGGTTGATTCTCGAGGAAGTTTTTTGAGTATAATTTATAAACGCGTTGTTTATATTAGCTGAGTAATCCAGAATTTTTTCAAGATTAAAAAATCAACTGCTTGGAAGATGAAAAACACCTCAAGGTCCCATACAAAGACGGGGCAGGTCGCTAGCCTTTTCCGAACTATGTTAGGGTCAGCTACCAGTCTAACCAGATGTGGCTGAATACCAGTATTTTACACGGAGCGACTGCCATCAGATCTCCGCAACCCAGTCACTGGGCAATGCCGATATCCTAAGCTTAGACTAGTTGTTAGACTTTCGGGCTTTTGACTACCCGTAACGACTGTCACAGGTATTCGTATAATACCAGGGACCGACTGTTTAACGTGCTAATTATATTAAAAACTGTTATGCAAAACAAGCATGATTCCCTGAAAACCAACACAAAATGAATAAAAATGTCTTAAACATCGCATCTGAATATCTACAGTCTAGTCAGTAAAATAGCGTATTCAGCGAAATATTTCACTTGGATGAACATGCTTCGTTCAATATTATGTTAATAAGATACTTTAGAAAAACAAAATATGTACAAGCTAATTTTGCAGACCGAGGAAAAAGATTTCTAAGTAACAATGTTCAAACTCTATGTTGGATATATAAGGAGAGGTAGACCAAAGAAAAGATGGATGGATCGAGTTAAGAATGATATGGGTAAGAAAGGAGTGAGTACTGAGATGACGGCTGATAGAGGTGAATGGGAGAGAAATACATGTTGTGCCGACCACACCCAGAGTGGAATAAGGGCAGGGAGATGATAATGAATGTGCAGGATGCAAAACTCTTTAGAGGTCATTCTGAGCAGTAAGCTAGGAGATTTGAGCGCTGAAAAAGACACAGGAACGATTAAATTTGTGCCTTCAGTTCGGTATCCACTACGTTCGCGACCCAGTGATGTACCACGATAATTCCTAATGGATACGGTCCCGGGTTTAGAGCAAGTAGGATTGTGAACAGTTCGTGTTCCGTCAGCAGTGACCCGAGCGGTGATGGATTTTGCGTGAACACAAAGGGGAGCGCAGTGGGAGGGGCTCGCGGCTAATTACCAACCGCACGGATCATACGATTTGCGAGGTTAAGCTGCGCAAGCCGCGGTCAGTTTGTGGATGGGTGACCGTTCCTTAAATATCAAGACCATTCCGTGTCTCGGAGAGCACGTTAAACAGTCGTTACGGCAAGTCAGAAGCCCGAACGTCTGACAACCGGTCTAACCTTAGGATATCGGCATTGCCCAATAACTGGGTTGCGAAGGTCTGAAGATAGTCGCTCCGTGTAAAATACTGGTATTCAGCCGCATCTGGTTAGACTGGAAGCTGACCCCAACATATTGGGAAAAGACTAGGCAGAAGAAAGGGGAGCACAGTGTGTTCGCAAACCACTTCTCCGTTTGAACGCATACAAGAGCTCAAAGTGCTACTCGACAACCGGCAAAGCCTGCGTTGAATATGCGCGAGATGCAAGAGGAAAGGAGTCAACAACCAGCTACCCCCCGAACAAACCTCATATCCACAAAGTGCATGGTACCATTTTCTATCGAAGCCCGGACGACCTGCAGATGGCAGGATCACCAGTCAGCGTGGCAACCGTAATGCCTACACCACAATTTTGGCAAACAATGACATGGATAGTGTGAAAGATGATTATGGCTTGAAAGGGGGTGACTGCTGGGACGGCTAATAGAGGTGTTTGGAAGAAAAAGACTTATAGCACCGACCACAAATATGTTGGGATAAGGGCAAGAGAATGATGAGCAGAGGCAGTTGTCCAAGATAAAGACTCTACGGTACGAAAAATGTTTTTGGGAGATGCCCAATGCAGCAATGATCTGCATGCAATACGTCGCTTAAGTTCTAACACCGTCTAACTCAAAATAGTTAACTTTTCAGGAGAGCAAAAAATAGATTTTTTTCTACCTATCATAATAATTGTTTTTAATCTACAATATTCTATTTTAATTTGGTTTTTTCGACGGTGCACTTTCGCGAAACGATCCAGTATGGAACCCACTTGACTTACACGCTGTTTTAGCTGTTTACATAGCTTGATGGAAAAAATATTAAATACGCAGTGGATTTTGTTTTTGAAATAACGCGTTACTATTGGATCTAACCATTGATTGTGATTGGTCAAACGATGCGTTTTACGATTCCCTATCAAATGACGTGCGTAACTCAAAACTACTATTTTTCGAGTTACGCGGTGTTAGAACTTAAGCGAGGAATAGTACGTTAGGAATAAAACCGCATCCTTCGTTCTTTGTAGACGATCTATGAAATATTAACCAATGCATTATTAAGTTTTGAAATATGAAAAATATTGACCACGGATTTCAGAATACAAACTTCATCGACCATGAATGCAAAGGTCAACGTAAAATTGGAAACCTAACAAAGTTCGAATGTTTACATGAACAATATTCATCGAATTGGGAACAAGTTTCTATGTTTATTTAACTTTTCACATTACCCGACCTTTGCAGCACTTTCGGGTTTTCTGAGAATGGCCAAACAATTTTCATTATAAGAATTTTCGTAATGCAATATTTTCTGTACGTTATATAATGTACCTAAATGTTTTGTACCTACCTAGCCTTTACCCAAGTAATTTTGCTAAGATCGGCTAACTGGATGTGGTCGAATAGATGATGGCTGATTATAATGATGACAACACAGAAAAAATATTATATTTCATGGTAAACATTTATTTATAAACAACTAGCGACCCGCCCCGGCTTCACACGGGTGCAATGTAGATATTAATGTGGGGCATATAAACCTTCCTCTTGGATCACTATCTATTGCTGAAAACTGCATTAAAATCCGTTGCGTAGTTTAAAAAATCTAAACGTACAGACAGCGGGAGCAACTTTGTTTTATAGGTACTATGTAAAGATCAAAGATGTGTAATCAACATGTTGCTGAGATTCTGTCAACATATTGCTAGCAACACCGCGTATTCCAGAATTGATCACGGCATGTTGACAAGTTCTCGTTCGACGAGTGACAAAATCAGTTTATCAACAATTGTTGACATGTGTGGACGTGTTTGCAACCAGTTTAAAACATGGCAGTGCTGTTTTCGCACCCACCACCTTTTTTTATTAGAAATTTTATACATTAGATGCAGAGAACACAACAGCACTTCCTCGGGCAATATTTTGGTGCAGAATGGCGTGTGGACAAGACATATTGACATAAACTTTGTTTCCAGCAAATTTGTCGTTACTCATCAACAATGTTGATCAACAAAAGTTTACCGTGAATACGAAGCTTATCAGTCTGGCAACTCGTCAGCACGCTGCCAGCAACACAGAAACACGTTGCCGCAACAATGTTTGTAAACATTTGTTTACCATGAATATGTGGCTTTACAACATATGTTATCGGTAGCTGGTAACACTGGACAATGTTGATAAAGGAGGGTAATCGTCAAGATTAATCAACGTACCCAAAGTTATAAAAAACACTGGTCATTCGACGGAGAAAACGATTCCATGTCGAACAGCTGAAGAAGTCTGACCTTTTATATCTGATTTGCTGATCTTGTGTTAATTATTATATTGTGATATATTGTGAACTAGCTTCTGTAACTAACCGCTAACCCAAATATAAGTACTCTCAGTGGTGGAGAGTCTATGTTGGTTTCGTTTACTTTATTTACCATGTTCCCAATCCTGACATACCGATATTAGCTATAACTGTAATGATAGATTCACCCCTACAAGATTCTGTTGCATGTATTTTATACATCTATTTGCCTTCATCAATGTAGCCCTGATACAATTGAAAACCGTTACATCAGACACAATCATACAATGCTTTGCGACTATATCAATAGCGGTTATTGAGTAAAATTGATACGCCATATGATAGCAAAAATATCTATAGAATGTTCAACAATAGTTTTATTGATTACTTCAAGTTTCTGTACCACGCGTTGTAGGTGGTAATTATAGTAAGCTTTATAAATATCTGTGTAAAGAACGCTCTTCTCATACATACATACAATCACGCCTGTATCCCATAGGTAGGCAGAGACTATAGATTTCCACCTGCATCCTGACACACCCTTTTCGCTTCATCTACATTCATTAACCTTCTCATGCATGCTCGTTGGTTTAGGGCGCTACCAACCTGGCCCTTTTTGAGAACGCCCGCGATTTGTTCGTGGTACGTCGACCCCTTCCAACTGTTCCATCCACACTCGCCTTGTACACTTGTTTCGTTAATCTCCTTTCGTCCATCCTCTGTACATGACCAAACCATCTAAACATACCTTTCTCAATCTTTCTCACTACATCTTCTTTCACTCCACAACGTTCCCTTCGCTATTCTCAAAACTTATTTTTGGCTTGATGCTAATTAACAACCAGGCGCATCATAATATTTGTGAGGCTAAACTCCGCTTGCAGCGGTCAGTCCGTAGATAAGTGACCGTTCGTTACACATCGAGACCCCTCCGTGCCTCGGAGAGCACGTTAAACTCTCGGTCCCGGGTGTCACACGAATACCTATGACAGTCGTTATGGGAAGCCAGATGCTCGAAAGTCTGACAACCGGTCCAACCTTAGAATATCGGAATTGCCCAATAACTGGGTTGTGGAGTTCTGAAGGCAGTCGCTCCGTGTAAAATACTGGTATTTAGCCGCATCTGGTTAGACTGGAAGCTGACCCCAAACATAGTTGGGAAAAGGAAGGCGGAAGGGAGCCTACAACGGGGATATACGAGCCTTTACCTATTAACACCCCTTGGTGGCCGTCTTCAGCACTTGCAGAGGAATTTCAGGATTTCTAGTGGGGATATTGCAAGTGACTCATTGGCATTATTCTTTATCATCACCGTATTACGATTACGGGCTTTTTTGATGATGATAATAACATAAACAGCCCTTTACTGTCCACCAGGGCACGGGACTCTTCTCAGAATGAGAAGGGATTAGGCTTTAATCCACAACGCTGGCCTGGTGCGGGTTGGGAGACTACACACACCATCGAGAATTTTAAGAAGCCCTCAGTTGTTCAGGTTTCCTCCCATTACAGTCTCACTGGGCACGGGCCTCTTCTAAGAATGCGAAGGGTTTAGGCCTTAGTCCACCACGCTGGCCTGGTGCGGGTTGGCAGGCTACACACAACATCGAGAATTTTAAGGAGCCCTCTTAGTTGTTCAGGTTTCCTCTCATTACTGTCACACTGAACACGGGCCTCTTCTCAGAATGCGAAGGGTTTAGGCCTTAGTCCACCACGCTGGCCTGGTGCGGGTTGGCAGACTACACCCAACATCGAGAATTTTATGGAGCCCTCTCAGGTGTGCAGTTTTCCTCACGATGTTTTCCTTTACCGTTAACGCAAGTGATAATAATCAAATTACAATCATTTAATGATGATGATACTACAGATTATTTTCCAACACAATAACTGTAAACAATTCACACTTATTTATAACGAGAGCCGTCTCCACATTTAATTAGCGCACCCGCAATGCACTGCTGCATAAAATTGATTGGTCGAGCGGCCTACTCGCGCGCGCGGCCGGTCACTACTTGCGATAGTTGGCGTGTTGCACAAATTGTGACGACATGAAACATGGATTAAGTGGTACATAATGACGGAAACGACGCAACCAGATCATATTGGTCGAAATACGTGTAAAAGTGGTCGATGTATTTCTTTAAAGGTTTTAATTAGCTTCAGTTCCTATATTTGTTTGTTTGTTTGATTGAAATCTCGCGACAGATTTTTCAACTACTTCTGCTTAATCGACGTTTTTTTTAAGACTAGGTGGCGCCGGCATTTTCTCTGACTAGCTCTGAGAAGAAAAGTCGAAAAAAACTCAAAGATCAAGGTCTCTTTTATAGTCTAGACATTGTGGTATAGAAACTATGCGAGTCTAACAACCCGAACTAACCGTCTAACCCGAACTACGCTACCAATCAGCCGGACATTTGAGTAGGTCACAAAAAATACTCAAAACCGCCAAACAGTTACAGAATTCGTGTATATAGCTAGTAAATATACATGGTACTCACATACATAATTTAACAAAAAATAAAAACTTTGTTTTTGTCTATACTAATATTATAAAGCTGAAGAGTTTATTTGTTTGTTTGAACACGCTAATCTCAGGAACTACTGGTTGGAATTGAAAAAAATATTCTGTGATTTTTAAATTTTTTAGATTTCTTAAGTATTATAAATCCCCGTTTATTTCTATTGTAAACGATGTCGAATAGTAGTGTGTAGTGTCGAGTACGAGAACTTCAAGTTTTGACGCTCACGGTGCTATACCTATTAGTTTACGATGTGGTTCTACCAAAGTCCCTAGCAAAACTGAAAGAGTGGGTCGAGGAACTTCAAGTATACCACACCAAGAAGAACATAGTCTACTTAGTTGGCGGCAATAAGATTGACAAGCATATCATTTTGGGACCCCGTGCATAATATCAGCAAGCACATTGGGTCACACGTGCGACAGCGCAACGAGTATTCCCAAGGAGGGTTGATGTCAGGCAGGCGGCCGGTCATAAAACAATAAGCCAAAACCTCTAACAACATGGATTTATGAAATACAAGTTGTGCCGACCCCACCTAGTGTGGGATAAGGGCAGGAAGAAGAAAATAGTCTATTTATCGAGGAAGGTTATAGGCTATATAACATCACGCTACGACCAATAGGAGCGGAGCATAAATGAAAAATGTTGCAAAATCTGGGAAAATGTCCACCCGTGCGAAGCCGGGACGGGCCGCTAGTTTATAAATACTTATGCTGTTGTAAGTTATTCATAATTAAAACTTGACTGTATGTCAATAGTCACGTCTCAGTGCAAATAAAAACAGTGCTGAGCCGGGCGCTCGCCTTGACCCGACAGCCATGTTTAATTCGTAGTCATATCTCTAATATCTATAGATATTATCACGTGCGTCCTACATAGTTGAACACTTATGTAAATGTAATCCTGAGTTTGACGCTTAATTGAGCGATTAAAGCCTTCGCTACACCGAACGCGGGCGCGAGCGGGTCACGTCGTCGAGACCCGCTCACGCACCGCGCTCGCATTTCGTACCACATGCTTCATAGTAACTGCCTCGTTGGTCAAGCGTGACTGCTAATCGTGAGGTCCTAGGTTCGATCCCCAGGTCGGGCAGTGTTATTGGGTTTTTCCGTGTACAATTCTTCAGTAGCAGCCCGGAGTTTGGATTTGTGCCAGGTTGATTGCAATACGCTCGCCCCCTATTACATGGGACTTAAACATAACAGCGAAATGAGGGTGTTAGTATACACCTCTGTCCAACCCTTCGGGGAATACAGGCGTGATTTTATGAATATTAAACACGCGGGTCCGCCTACGAAACGACCCGCTCGCATCCCGCGTTTGGTGTGGAAAACGCTTAAGGAAAATTGACATTATTAAATGGTGAGGTAAAGCAAAATTATTTCTATTAAGCTTGGATAGGTGACCACTGTTTGAACTAAAAAGCTTGGTAGAATGAGCGTGGTTGGCAAAGGACCGGATATAGTGCCGCAATTTGGTAGAAGCCTATCTCCAGCAGTGAACTGCGATAAGCTGAGTTGATTGATTGATTAACGAGACGATACCTCTGCTCTGAATCAGAATAGATTATCTATCTTCAACACTTAAAACGGTGTATTTACAATGTTTGTTAAATGTTTTGAGTTTCTTATACAGGGTGTATACAAATTTGTGTAATTCCTTAAAACCATATGATCTGCTACTGGCATAGATGAATCCTAGACGGGATTTTGCTTGATTAATAATAATATTATATTTTTTTACGCCGCCGGCTTCACTTTATTTTGAGCACGACTAGCACGGTATCGCTCCGCGCAGTCAGTTGAAGTCGGGGCGTTAAACTGGTACGCAGAACGTCACTTTCGCAAATGAGTCAGGTTAAGAACAAAATATTTATTTACTATTATTTATTTTCTGGCTCACGATTGCTGAGCATGGGGTCCTGGGTTCGATCCCCAAGTCAGGCAAACTGTTATTGGGTGTTTAGCAGCCCGGAATCTGGATTTAAGCCCATTTAATAGCAATAGGCTCGCCCCCTATTACATGGGACTTAAACGTAACTGGCGAAACGAGGGTGTACTAAAATCAACTCTGCCGAACCCTTCGGGGAATACAAGGCGTGATGTTATGTTATTTTTTACTTGTACTGGAAAAATCCCCTGTAGGGTCAATCCGTGTTACCAATAAACCTCGTGGGTTTGGGCATAAAACGAATTCGTGTACAGCCTGTATTTCGGCACTGTTGCAAGCGCCATGTTCACGGGTAAACTGAAGTTATTACGTGTGTTTATGAGCAAGCAAAACGATCTACCCTCTTCCTTATACGCTTTGTGCGCTGGGTGCCGCTATCACTATCACGTAAGTCACAACTCGATTCAGTTCTCGACGTACTAAACTCACTGTGTGTGCTCACAAAGACTTTTTGGGTTGTTATACAATATCAGCATTGTTATGTAGACCTATCGATGTCAAATACTCAATTGTCAATTTCTAATACATTATAATTTTAATATTGACATTGTGTTCATTCAACGACTCCTGTTGCTGACTATACAAAACAAAGTTTTTAAACAGGTCTACATTCACAGTGGCGCCATCTGGTGTCGATTTTAGAAGTACTTAAAAATATAATTATAACGACTGACATTAATGAACGATTTACTTGTTCAGCTTACCACCATGAATGTACGTGAACCGTACACTTTTATTTAAAAGAGTAATTTGGTTTTGAAGAATAAAGCATACGGGGTTGGAGGCGATCAGTTGCTTTTTATTTTCTCTGAGATAATCCCACTTTAATGAAGTTGGTGAGGTGCAGTCACTCCGTGTAAAATACTTATAATCCAAACCAGTGAATTCAGAATTTAATAACACTACGCTACGTGACAGACAGAGGCGTGCAGTTGCTAAAAAGTTTATTGTGCCTTTCTTTCTTCCTAGCTTAAACACTGAGAAACGGTGCATGGAGTTTTTGGATGCTGTTTCAAGACAGACCTTTAAGAAAACAATTTTTAGGAGCTTAATTCCAAAATTGGAAGAACAGAACACGAAGGATCTACATCTGTCAGCACGGAATCGCGTTTTTTCGTGTTCTATCCTTTTCTGGCGCTCAGGAACTAGCGAGAAACACAGTGCGAGTGTTATCGCGTGCGGTCTTACGTTGTCTTTCTTGCTCTATTAAATGAAGTGCCTGAACGACAGAAAAGGATAGAGCATGTAAAAACGCTATTCCGTGCTGACAGATGTGGGTCAATCCTTATAGATACACTTTGCTGTCTAGCCGTCCAGATTCATCAATACTCAATAGTGTCTCAATTACATGACTTGGTCGCGTTTGAGTCTAGTCGCATTTGATGATAAGCGTAGATAGTCTAAGATGGAGCATATTAATCCAAACAACATATAAACAACACATAGAGGGATTCCTCTATATCCCTCTGGGTCTCACATACACACAGAACACAGTAAACTGCTTGGCTGACTTTAATGTTAGGGTGTTAACTAGCCAAGTGGACCGTATAGCTCCTACCACCAAAGCGTGCTGCACACGTCTATTACCAGCGTGCGGTGAGGAAGTTTTATATTCTAAATTCTAGCCCACAGATGATAAAAAATTGAGTTAATTTTAGTGCATGATAGCGTGCGTTTTTTTTTCTGTTAGCAAGCTCGTACTATCGATCTGAACCTCATTTATCATAGTTTGACTGACCTGGATCTCCAGAATTCTGTACTTCAAGAATAGCAGTCGCGCTTGGTACAACTAGAACAACGAAATAGTTACTAATTTTTGATGTTCCTTTAATATACCAGTCACTGCTGACTATAGGCCTCCTCGTGCCCGGTTCCTATATCCAGAAAACGGATTGTTTTGCTTACCAATCGTAGCATTTGTCCTTTGAAAAAATGATTGAAAGAATTTTGCCTAGCTCGAGGTCTCCTGCACTAAGTTATGAAGACTACGCTCCAATATTGGCGAGGATACGAGGGTTCTTTTGCCAATAACGGTCGGTTAGAGATAGGAATCGGGCATTAGCATAATCAGCCTGTTACTCTTTCACTGCTGGGCCGGCCTCGTCACAGATTAAGAAGACTAAGGGCGGATTCGACCAAACCCGAATTTATACACGAGTAACTATACCAGGAATAATTTATTCCATGATTTTATTCTCGAATAAATCAACAGTCATTTTTCCATGCAATCTAACGTATAACTATACTTGGAATAGTTACTCGCGAATAGCGGAGTGAATGTGAAAATGTGGTGAACGAATGTAATACCCGGCAAAAAACGTTGTTCTACAAACGGGAGAGTGTAGAAGCAAAACGCATGACAACTCTCATTTGTCATATTATAGAGTGAAAAAGTTGCAGTCAATGTCAATATTCTCAGTATAATTTGAAATGTTTGAATTTTTGCTTGTCGGTTCGGTTTGGTTCATGTGGTATTTATTTTCGCGTTTTGCAAGTTTAGATAATCATATTTATAAAATGAGTGACGTTATGCGTAAACGTCGTCCTCATAATCATAATATTCAATTAAATCTATTCTCTCTTTTATCCACCTTGGACGTCTAATAACTTCCTCAACACTATCACTATCTTCAATCAAATTATTTAAACGTTGTATTATATATTTTTGGAACAATACCTTGTGTTGAGTTGAAATTACAGCTTAAAACAATAGGACGCCATTTTGTTATTCTTGGAAAAAGCTCCCTACTCCATGCCTGACGGCGGTAGTGACTATTCCCGAATAGACTCGTTATTCCTCGAATTGTAGTTGGTTAAACGTGAAATTGAGTTATTCTCGAGTAAGTAGCGATTTACTCCGAGAATAAAATGTATTCCTGTTTGGTCGTATCCGCCCTAAGCCGTAGTTCACCGACTGGCGTGTACCTCTAGTAGTACGAGTTTGCGAGTTCCGAAAACGGCAATAGTTGTACGAGCTCGCTAAACTCTATCTCTCTTACACATCCACAAGAAAAAGAGACAAATATATTAAATGATAAATTATTTTTATTACTGTAAATAAACCTATTGTAGACACTTTTACAAGTCAATGTAATGTTTTTTTTAAGACTAGATGGCGCTGGCGTTTCCTATCAGACTAGCTTTGAGAAGCCGAAACAAACTCAGAGATCAAGGTCTCTTTTAAAGTCCAGACATTGTGGTATAAAAGCTATGCGAGTGCAACAATGTAGGGCAACGCCTTTTGAGAAAAGTGCCATAGCTGGTTTGAGTTGACCTGTCCTACCTGACGGCACGCATGCATCAGCCATCATGTAGCTCAAACTTTATTTTAAGGCGCTCAACTCGACGCACGACCCTACCATTATACATACATAAACTCACGCCTTTTTCCCATGAGGGTAGGCAGAAACTATAGAACGCCACATGCTACGACCTTTACATACTCCTTTCGCTTCATCCATATTCATACATCTCGTCATACACTCACGCTGGCTGAGAATACTACGCACCTGTTCTTTGTGAAGAAAATCACCACTAACATCGATGTATGTCCTTCTAGGACGTCCTCTACCGTTTCCATTTACATCCGCCTTATAAATTCCTTTTGTTAAACGCCGTTTACTCATTCTCTCAACATGACCAAACTACTAACGTCACTACATCATCTTTTAAACCGCAACTTTGTCTAATCTCATCATTCCTCAATCTATCATTCAAAGTTACACCGCACATACTTCATATACCATATTATTCAGTTTAGCGAGCTCACAAAAACTATAGCTGTTTATGTTGTTTGCAAACTCGTACTATAGTCCGCGCGCAAATGCTAGTCACCTCCTGAGGAATGGGAGCGACAGGAGGGGGGTGTGCGCGGTAGACAAGACAAAGCGAACTAACAGAGTGCGCCAATTGTTTCGCACCCCCCTCCTGCCGCTCTCATACCTCGGTGACTAGCACTTGCACGTAGACTATAGGAGCACTGGTTGGCGGACTACACAAATAACCAAACCCTTCGGAGCTCTCTCAGGTGTGTATGTTATCTCACTCTCTGCACTCAAGCCTTTTAGTACTACATTACTCATTGGTCTGTAGTCAGGACTTCATTGTTCTCTCACTATCCTAAATCATGGTACTGTATCCACTGAAATTGTTAAAGATATTGTTTTTAAAAGAGTAACCATGGAGTTTCTTGCCGGTCTTCTCCATAGGAAGCGACTAATTGGAACCGTGCATCTAAATTCGACTTTTCATAAGCACCTGTATTGGTTTATGTGAAATAAAAAAAAATGTTTTATTGATTGATCACGAAGTTTTCCTTCACCACTAATTCTGATCCGCACATGAATTCGAAAAGTCAAAAGTGCGAGCCGGGCTCGATTTCACTGTCATGCGTGGAAGGTAAGCGTTCAACCTCAAGGCTATTACTGTGGTTTTGGATTAGCCTTTTTTGGATATATCAGCTACTGTTTTACATTTGGGCCTTATCACAGTCGACTACGAAGATCTGAATGATTTAGTACCTACTATCACAGTTTAAAGATGTTCTGCCTAACCTTTTCCCAACTATGGGGTATATTGGGGTCAGCTTCCAGTCTTACCACATGCGGCTGAATACCAGTACTTTACACGGAGCGACTGCAATCAGACCTCCGCAACCCATTTACTGGGAAATTCCGATATCCTAAGGTTAGAACGGTTGTCAGACTTTCGGGCTTCTGACTACCCGTAACGACTGTCATAGGTATTTGTACGACTCCCGGAGCCGAAGGTTTAACGTGCTCTCCGAGGCACGGAGGGTTCTCGATGTGTAACGAACGGTCACCCATCCACGGACTGACCGCGCCATGCGCAGCTTAACCTCGCAAATCGTATGATCCGCACGGTTGGTATTAGCCACGAGCCACATTAGCACTATAGGCCAAAAAAGCCGAAGATTTAAACGAAGCCGAAAGTTCGTTAAAGGTGCAATGGGTGGCGTGACGGCTTCGACCAAAAGTTCGTCGGACACTAATCATGTCCTCGTGGAAATACCAAAGACAATAAACCACTGTATAAGGGATGATATCCACCAAACGGCTCGCATCGCATCGGATCGGAACGGATCTTACAATCTTTAAACGATATTAAATCGTGTACATAGTATTTAAAGTCTATATTACCAAGCCGCGCACAGCAGCTTGACCGCGGGCGTCTTCCGCGACACGCGATTGTAGCCGAAAGTATGCTGCGACGCGCGATCGGCTCCGTACTGCTGTCGTCATATCCGATCAGGTCCTTTCAAATATTAGAACACGTCAACACGATATGAATGAATCTATTTGACTAGGCGCAGAAACGGATACGTTCGCAAGCGATGGTACGGAGCCGATCGTATGCGTCGACATCCTGCCGGACGCGATCGGCTGTCGCCGCATCCATTCGTATCCTTTCCGATCCGATGCGATGCGAGACGTTTGGTGGAAATCATCCTTAAGTCGGAAGCTAATAAAGAACCTACTGAAGTGTCATTAGCAACAACACAGTGGCGTGCCATTACAAATTAATAAGTGCAACATAATTATGATGAGCTAGTGAGTTTCCGTATGTCTTCTTTAATTAATAAGACACTGATTTATTGCGCATTGTTAAGAAAATTATACGTAGTTCAGATGTGTTGTTTTATTTGCGGACAAGAATTGATGATTGTGTAAATTCTTCTTTCTTTTCGAGTGGTTATTGACTAACCTGGTGTCAGAGTTTATGCCGCCTATGGGCCTCTGACTTGGCTTCACATGCCGTCGAGAAATATCTCTCAGGCATACCGGTTTCCTCACGATGTTTTCCTTCACCGTTTTTAAGCAAGTGATAATTATACAATACACACATGAATCCGAAAAACCAAAGGTGCGTGCCTTGGGTTCGAACTCGAGACCTATGACCCTTGTGTAAATGAATGTGCAGCAGTGACGGTTCCAAGGTGATGGTCATGCGAGACGTGTTTATCCTCCTGTACCCTTAGTACGAGTTTGCGAGCTCGCTTAAGTATCACGGGGTCGGCAACAAGAATCAAGGTCGACGATATCGCTAGTATCCAGAAATTAAAAGACAACAACACTTTTCCTATGTGGCACTTTAAAATGATTTTCCGTGCAAAACAACTAATGGATGTCGTAGATGAATCACCACCTATCGCTTCTTGTGGAACTGACCAGGGGCCATTCAAGTATTACGTAAGCATAATTTTAATAATTTTTGAGCCACCCCTCCCCCTTGTCAGGAAAAGTAAGCAAAGCTTTTACTTCCCCCTCCTATGCTTACGTAAACATTGGCATTTTTTTTAACTAATCAGGTCTCTTTTTTGTTATATATTTTAAGTCTAGAAAAATAAGTAAATAAATAAAAATTGTTGACGTAATCATCATCTAGACACCACCGTCCCCCATGTCATCAAAAATAAGCTAAGCAAAAACCCATTCACCCCCCTTTCATGCTTACGTAATACTTGAATGGCCCCACACGAAAAAAGGAATAATTGGAGAACTAAGGATGCTGTAGCTCAACGTGCAATTTTAAAAACAGATCTCCCTTACACACCGACAAAAAAAAGAGACAATATTATGACGGGTACAGACTGCTGTAACGTAACATGCATTTTAACATGAAAGGTACGTAGTGCGCATGTGTAGTGTGCACGGTTCGTGCGCGCAAGGCGTCCACACTTTGGGAATTCTGTTACATTGCATGATACATTGCGACAATCTGGACGGCAAATTCTTTCATTGCGTGTTACATTGCATGTTACATTTCGTAAGTCTGTACCCGGCTTTATTCTGTTTAGCGAGCTCGCGATAACGATTGCCGTTTCCGTGACTTGCAAACTCGTACTAGGAATAAGCTGGTACACACAACCATGAACCGAGGTTCGTCTACATAAGGTTACTTCAAATCAACTGGAGAAACGTCACTCACTTCATGGCTTTCCGAGTATCGTTAACAAAACACATTACAAATAAATATAAATATTTATGTTAGTCGCTAGAATCGATACTTCGTAGAGTACCAGCGAATTAGGTAGTACAATAGATACAAAAAAATACAGGACAAGTGCGAGTCGGACTCGGCACGAAGGGTTCCGTACCAATATCTATAAAAACGGCAAAAAAGTTATGTCTGTTGTATGGGAGCCCCTCTTAAATATTTGTTTTATTGTAATTTAATTATTTATTCTTAAGTACTTCTTACTTGCCCACGCTGCTTCTTAGAATGATAATAATTATGACTATATTGATGAAGTTGGCAGATCATTTTGGGACCTAGTGCATAATATCAGCAAGTACATTGGGTCACCCGCGCGACGGCGACGGCGCAACGAGTCTTCCCAAGGAGGGTTGATGTCAGGCAGGCGGCCGGTCATAAAACAATAAGCCAAAACCTCTAACAACATGGATTTCATAAATACATGTTGTGCTGACCCCACCTAGTGTGGGATAAGGGCAGGAAGAAGATTCTTAAAGTGAATATATAACTAAATATTCTGTGAATATTTCAAGCGTCTACCTGTTGCCGTTATCAATATCAAGCAAAAACAAGCAAAAAATATCACGTTTGTTGTATGGGAGCCCCCTTCAATATTTATTTTATCCTGTTTTTTAGTATTTGTTGTTATAGCGGCAACAGAAATACATCATCTGTGAAAATTTCAACTAACTATCACGGTTCATGAGATACAGCATGGTGACAGACGGACGAACGAACGGACAGCGGAGTCTTAGTAATAGGGTCCCGTTTTACCCTTTGGGTACGGAACCCTGAAAAAACAAGTCGAGATATGTGAACGTACCCAGCCAGCACGCGTAGTTTCACCAATTAATATGAAGTAACCCTATACAAAAATGAAAAATTATAAGAAGCCCTAAGCGGCCTCAAACCTGGCCGCACCCCCTGAGCTCAAATCAGACTCCACCACTGATGTGCAGTAAGGATGTGATAAACGTGTGGCTGCATGTAGCGACAATCATGGCAGCTAGCTGCAATGTCTTACTAATACGTATACACGTCGCAGCCGCAACAAAAAGGTTTGACGAATCGCTGCTGATAAAACCAAGTCTTTTCTTCAAATTAATATTATTTCAATGCTTGACGAATTTAATCGATCCCCAGGTCGAGGAAAGTGTTATTGGGTTTTCCGTGTGGAATTCCTCAATAGCAGCCCGGAGTTGAGAGTGACAATAGGCTCGCCCCTTATTACACGGGACTTAAACATAACGGCAAAATGAGGGTGTTACTATACTCCTCTGCCCAACCCTTCGGAGAATACAGGCGTGATGTTGTTATGTTGAAACTGGACGAGTTTTATACTGAATCGCACGAACGCATGTAAGCACTATGCTGTTCACATTTAAATATTTAGCCGCTGTAAACTGATGGAGCCGCATCGGATCAACTCAGGTTGGATGAAATGGCGACAGGTCACAGGGACAACTTGTGACCAACGGATGCCCCTCAAGCTGAAGGGCAAAATCTACAAATCCATTATAAGACCTGTCGTGCTGTACGGATCAGAGTGTTGGGCCGTGAAGAAGACGGATGAAAGAAGATTACACGTAGCGAAGATGAGAATGTTGAGATGGATGTGTGGAGTGACGCGAATGGATAAAGTAAGAAATAAGTATATTAGAGGAAGTTTGAAAGTGGCACCAGTGACAGAAAAGTTGAAAGGAAAGCGTTTGTCTTGGTATGGGCATGTGCTGAGGAGGGATGAAACACATGTGACTAAGAGAGTGATGAATATGAATGTTGATGGATGGAGGGGGAGAGGGAGATCTAAGAAAAGATGGATGGATTGTGTGAGGGAGGATATGAAAGATAAGGGAGTAAATGATAATGAGACGGCTGACAGGGAAGAGTGGAAGAGAAAAACATATTGCGCCGACCCCAAGTAACTTGGGACCAGGGCAGGAAGATGATGAAACTGATGGAGCCGACTATTCGACAACCGGGACTAGCTACAAGGCTGAGAATAGAATCTTTATTTGCTTAGAATGTAGGTACAAAAAATAAGTTGTAAAGTTCTCAATAGAATCCATGTATATTCTGCCTTAATACATACATAAACTCACGCCATTTTCCCATGGGGGTAGGCAGAAACTATAGAACGCCACATGCTACGACCCTTACATACCCCTTTCTGCATGCAAATGTAATACAAAAATAGAGGATAATACTGACACTACAAAAAGTTATCATTTAAGAAATCCTGCACAGAATAATAACATTTATTTACAAGGAACTTTATGAAACGATTTTTAAATTTTTGCAACGGCAAGTTTTTAATTTGGTCAGGAATTTTATTAAAGATAACAGGAGCCATACAAATCACATTTCTTTTTACAACAAACTCACACTTCTTACAGTAGTAGTACGAGCTGTACGAGCTTGCAAGTTACAAAAACGGCATTTGTGCGAGCTCGCTAAAGTAAATAATATATTTGTCTCCTCATCTTACGGGTGAGAGATTTCGATGTAAATATAATTTTTAATTTAGTACCTACTGTACTAGCTCGTCCGGTGGTACGTTACGAAACTTGCGAAGTATCGACTCTAGCGACTAGCATAAATATTTATTTTTATTTGTAATCTTCTTCTTCTTATACTTATAAAAGGAGAAGCTGACTGACTGACTGACTGACTGACTGACTGACTGACTGATCTATCAACGCACAGCCTAAACGGCTGGGGTTAGAAACTTGAAATTTTGACAGTAGGTTCATTTTGTGACGTAAACATCCACTAAGAAGGGATTTCTCGAAACTCAACCCCTAAGGGGGTGAAATAGGGTTTTTAAGTTTGTATGTAAGTCCGTCATTTTTAAGGTAAGAAGCTTGAAATTAAATAGTAAGGTTTTTGGTTAGAAATAAACATACACGTGATTGAGCATTTTTGGAAATTCAACCCTTAAAGGGGTGAAATAAATGTTGAAAGTTTGTATGAGAAATCTGGTATTTTTGAAGTGAGAAACATGGAATTAAATATTTAGGCTTTTGGTAAGAAATAAACGTATAAGTGTTTGAGGGTTATTGGAGATTCCACCCCTAAGAGGGTGAAATGGGGGGTTGAAGTTTGTATGTAAGTCCGTCGTTTTTGAAGTAAGAAAGATGAAATTAAATATTAAGGTTTCTGGTTAGGAATAAATGTACACATATTTGGAAATTCAACCTCTAAGGGGGTGAAATAAGTGTTGAAAGTTTGTATGAGAAATCTGGTACTTTTGAAGTAAGAAGCATGGGGAGAAACTGACCGACTGGCTGAGTAATCTAGCAACGCACAGCCTAAACCGCTGGGGGTGATAAAAGACGGCCGTTTTGGATTTTAAAATGGCACTTTAAAATGGACTTAACGAGGATTTCAAACTTCACGCAAGCGAAGCTGCGGGCAAAAGCTAGTGTGTTATATTAACGATATTCTGTAACCCTGTTTAGTTTCGCCAGTTGATTTGAAGTAACCTCATATAAATGAGGCTCGGTTCACGGTGGTGGCCAGCTCAGTACCCCTAGTACCACCACTAGACCAACGAGGTAGGGTTAATGTCAAATATTTATGTATCGCAATATTAAGGTAACCAGAATTTGAGGTGTGACGTCATACCGTATTTTAAAGACACGTTTGGCGCAGTGGCTGAGCGATCGGTTTCTGCGCTACGGGTCGTGGGTTCGATTCCCGCACGGAACACATATTTGTATGGCCTACAGATAGTTGTTCCGGGTCTGGATGTTTGTGCGTGTGAAGATTTTTGTCTGTAAACGCACCCACGATACAGGAGAACTCCTAGTATGGGACAATGATTTAAAAAAAAATAAGAGGCGTCTTAATTTTCGGATCATTCAGTCCTTGGTACGAGTGTCTTCGAGTAAGTACTATTAATTAACCGACTTCAAAAAGGAGAAGGTTCTATCTATACTAATATTATAAAGAGGAAAGATTTGTATTTTTGTATGTAACGAATAAACTTAAAAACTACTGGACCAATTTCAAAAATTCTTTTGCCGTTAGAAAGCTACATTATCACTGAGTAATATTTTATATGATCAGTTTACTCGCGAATCGGCACAACAATACTTGTGTCGCAGTAAAATACACGGCACTCGGAGTTGTCACAACATTGCGTCGTGAAAAACGACCTTATATCACCGGAATGGGGTTACAAACGACATTGGACCAATTTCACATTGTTTCAGCTAAGCTCCCATTTTCGTGTGTAACGAGGCGTGCCTGTCAATTTATCAGGATTCAGGCGCAATTCCAACACCATACAGCCAGTCTCGGATGTCAATTTAATGGATAGAACACTCTCTGTATTTATTACTATTTTTTTCTATTCGACTGCTTGCAGGTGGTCTTGCGGACCGTTTCTACGTAACCGGGCAGTTATTGGCGAGACATGAAGGGTCTCCAACCAATGGGGACGAGAGTAAAATACTTAACCTAAGCTAACTGCTATTACTACTACTAACATCGTGACTACTAGCAACAACAGCGCTAATGGGTTGATTACACCTAACGAGTACATTGGCGAGTCAGTGTCATCGGCCGAGTGCTCGGTTGGTATAAACACTTTAACGAGTGCTCGGCCGAGTGCTAGGTCGAGCAGAGAGGCGAGAGAGTCACTAGAATCCCAATCTGTTTACTAGGCCGAGTACCCACCTTCCCGCTTCATTCTTCTGCCCCCGCAGCGACTCGTTATCCCGGTCGGCACCCATGAACATGCACTCGCTTGTCACTCGGCCACTCGCCACTCGTTCGTTCGTCACCAAGAGTGTGCGTGTTTATGTTTTTGTTTTCAAATTATCCTAATCTCACACACTGACTCGCCACTATAGTAAATTCGTGTGACTACCCACTCGGTTCGGCGACTCTCTCGGCCGAGAGCTCATTTACCGACTCGCCAATGTACTCGTTAGGTGTAATCAACCCATAAGGGCGACCCCTAATGGGACTCGGACCTCGGCTTAGGGTGTTGCTTGCGAGAGAACTGGGAGGGAGACAGCTTTTTATTACATTTAATTTAGCTTAAGACTTTATAGTCTATGGATGGGTGACCATTCTTTACACGTTGAGTCCCCTCCGTGCCTCGGAGAGCACGTTAAACCGTCGGTCCCGGGTGTCATACGAATACCTATGACAGTCGTTACGGGAACTCAATAACCCGAAAGTCTGACAACCGGTCTTACCTTAGGATATCGGCATTGCCCAGTAATTGGGTTGCGGAGCTCTGATGGCAGTCGCTCCGTGTAAAATACTGCTATTCAGCCGCATCTGGTTAGACTGAAAGCTGACCCCAACATAGTTGGGAAAAGGCTAGGCAGAACGAACTTTATAGATAGGTAAGAGTGTTAGGCTATTGTAGGTATTTTTTTACATAACATCATCACGCCTATATTCCCCGAAGGACTGGGTAGAGATGTAGGGTTACCATATGACAGGTATTTTAAGGTTTAAACAGGCGTGCGGCCAGCATTACTCTGAGACAAGCATAAGGCTGAGCATCCGCCAGAGATGTGTTAAGCTGCGTAGCGAGGAATGTGTTTTGTAAGCACCAATAGAATCACTTCATTTACCTAGCTTCGCTCTGCGCAGCTCTGGTGGATATGGGCTTAGCGGAGCGAGGTTTTTGTTCATACAAACCAAGCGAGAATTGCGAGCGAGGGATGTGTTGCGAGGAATGTGTTGCGAGGGATGTGTTGCGAGGGATGTGTTGCGAGGAATGCGTTGCGAGGGATGTGTTGCGAGGAATGTGTTACGAGGAATGTGTACCGCTCCCGCCACACCACCCTCATATTCGAAAAGAGGCCGCTATCTATCCTCGCACCGCTCATTTGTACACATTAAAACATTACACATTACCCATTGCTCGCACAGCTCTGGTGGAAAGGGTCACACCGTTTCACATCCTCGCTACACATTTTTGCACCGCACATTTTCCTCACACAGCTCCAGTGGATGTCCAGCCTAGGGTGCATTCAAAAAGCCTCTATGAGTGACGATACTTAAGTAGGTACGTACGGAGCACACTGTGTAGTCAGCCCCGCTACCAACCTTGCTAACTGCCTAATCTTTTCGCGACACGGCAGGAGCTATTGTCTTGCCGACGCGAGAGAGAGATCTACGGGTATTTTTCGGTAAAATCAGGCATATAAGGCACTCTAGGCAGGCATTCTTTCATTTTGGAATGGTAAACCCATAGAGGTGTATACACCTCTATGGGTTTACCATTCCACGCACAGGCACGCACCTCTGACTTTTCGGGTTCATGTGCGTATTGTATAATTATCACTTTCTTAAAAAATGGTGAAGGAAAACATCGTGAGGAAACCGGCATGCCTGAAAGATATTTCTCGACGGCATGTGAAGCCACGTTAGAGGCCCAAGGGCGGCATAAACTGTGATACCAGGTTAGTCAATAACCACACGAAAAGAAGAAGAAAAACATATATGTGAAAATGGGAGCCAAGTTCAATGTAAGAATATGCGTGGTTGTCGACTTCGCCGACAAAAAAATTGAGATCTAAATGGCGCCAAGTTCCTTAGATAATCCTGAAACCCATTTACAAGATCATACACAATTTCTTGTTCCTCTCTGCCACAACAACGCCAACTATTTAAAAACACAACCTCCCAAACCTAAACAGTCGAACCATCCACACAAGGCAGATAAGGGGTTGTACCCATACTACATGACCCGTTCAGGGGGTAAGGGGGTTTTCAAAATACCACGCTTGGTCACAGGGGCGGGGGGGGCTTAGGTTTTAGTCTCGTGAATATCCTTTAGGAAAGTCTTGCGCTTTTTCGAGCTATATTCAAATATGGCGCGCAGCGTTTAGCGCTTTTTAAACTCACAGGTGGCAACATTGACGCACATTGAGCCAAATAATTTGCATTTTGCATTTTTTTTTATTTAAAACTGTATTTATTAATTACTACGTGAAAACTAGAGGGGGAGGGGGGTATTCGCATATAATACGGGTGGTCACCGAGGGGATGGGAGGGGGGTAAAAAGTTGTAAAAAATGGGTCACGTAGTATGGGTACGTTCCCTTACTTAGGATAAATTGAAGCTCAAGATTTGACTTGGCTAGTTTTCACATACAAGTTATCTTATATTTGGCTTATCAACTTATCTTCTTTATGTTATACGCAAGTTTTTATATAGTTTAACGAAAGATTTAACATAAAACAACTAGCTCGCAAATAATTCTGTAGGTTTAGCAGAGACTTAGGGGTTATGCATACATCCAACTAAACTGTTGTGCGGTAGTTTGACGACTTCATTGCTAACCCCCGACGAAAAAGAGGGGTGTTATAAGTTTAACACGTGTATCTGTGTGTCTGTCTGTGGCATCGTAGCTTCCAAACGAATGGACCGATTTTAATGCGGTTTTTACTGTTGTTATCGCTAGCTGGTAATACTGGACAATGTTGACATAGGAGGGTAACCGTCAAGATTAATCAACGTACCCGAAGTTATAAAAACACTGGTCATTCGACGGAGAAGAAGATTCCATGTCGAACAGCTGAAGAAGTCTGACCTATTATACGATAGTATCTGGTTTGCTTGTCCTCATTTTCTGATCTTATGTTAATTATTATATTGTGATACATTGTGAACTAGCTTTTGTAACTAATCACTAACCTAATTAAAAGTACTCTCAGTGGTGGAGAGTCTATGTTGGTCTCACTTGCTTTATTTACCATGCTCCCAATCCTGACATACCGATATTAGCTATAACTGTAATGATAGATTCACCCCTACAAGATTCTGTTGTATGTCTTGTATACTGTTTTAAAGCTGATGTGATCGAGATGGTTTTTAGCTATAATTTATGAAGATCTATTCAGGCGTTTGAAAATCATCAGCTCATTTCTTACTTGGCAAAAGGGTCTTATCAACTTTCACGGGTCCGATTGATTTGAAATTTGGTTTACTGGTTACTTCGGTGGTAGTTCCAAGACATTGCAACCATGAGCAGATGTTTTTTTTTTATTGAATCCAATTGTATCCCCTTCAGGATTAATCTATGTTAGCAGTTCACCACGAGGTTTGAAGGAATTACATGTTTTCGTTTACACCCCATATAAACCGGGCCTTATAAGGGTATCGTCAACAATCTGTTTGTAACCTTACGTAACTAACAGATCACGTTACAAGTGGCATGTAATCTATAATCCGTTACGCGTCCCTGATCAAAGAAACCGTAGAATTTGTGACCAAATGAAAGTTGAATATAATGTGGATACTAGTACAGTGCGCGGCAAAAACTTGAACCAAGATGGCGTCGACTGCGTGATCTATGTGAGGTTCGGGTCATATGATTCGTTTTGATGAGTCCAATAGATTGCACTTGGTGTTCAGGGTCTAAAGATGGAGCTAGGAGGTGGATAATGGAACTCTTCAGTGGCTACTATTAAACGCCTCAAGTTTGGCAGTCGACGCCATCTTGGTTTAGGTTATGTGCCGTGCACTGCAGCTGTTTATACGAAGAAAGTTGTTTGGTAGAGGCATAGGGGAAATCATTTTATAGTGGTTATAAGATGCTACCATCGAGAAAAGGCAAGACAGCCCGTCCAAGTTGTGAACCTAGGTACTTCAGACGGAAATAGTCTACATCAAACTTGGTCGCGTTTGACCCTAGTCGCACCTGATGGAAAGCGCAGTCAGGGTCTAAGATAGACCACACGAATACAAGGAACAGAGATATAGAGTGAATCCCCTATACCCCTCTGGCTCTCACATACACACGACGGAACACAACTGCTTGGCGCAGGACTTTAATGTTCGTTTGGTCCCCGGGGTGGTCACGGCGTACCATGTGTTCTGGTGATGTGGGGTGCCCCCCGCGCCTCTCAGGAGGTCGTGGGGTGGGGCCCTACAGTGGAGAGGTCCACCAGCAATTGGTGGACCAAGACCTGCCGGGGTTGCGGTGCATGCAATAGCGAATCCCGCGACCCCGGCCTTAGGTCAGAAGGAGGGACACCGTGGTGGTTTTAGCCGGTAAGAGTCCGGCACCCCGTCTTCCCCAGACGGGGGATAGTCCATGAGGATTTCCCCACGATAAAAAAAATAAATAAAAAAAAATGGTGGTAGCTAGCTAGGCGGACCGTATAAATCCTACCAAGAAGTATGATGGGTTTTATTGAGTCAATCTGTTCAGCTACTGCGGCATCTGACATTCCGACACTTTTGTGATTCTGATTTAAGTCGGTCGATCCAACATTGTGAGAACAGGGTATTAGGTCCAACAAGCCCTTTGGAGCAGGACAGAATCTATATATTTAAGTAACATACCATAACATCACGCCCGTATTCCCCGAAGGATTGGGCAGAGGTATATAGTAACAAGTAGTAGTAGCCTATTGCCATCAACCGGGCACAAATCCAAACTCCGGGATGCTACTGAGGAATTTCATACGGAAAAACCCAAGAACACTATGCCCGACCTGGAAATCGAACCCAGGACCTCATGATCAGCAATCGCCCTTGCCACCACTAGACCAGAGGCAACGAGGAGGTTTTTAAGTAACTTCTGTGGTATACCGCTAAATCTGCTAGCAAAGACTTCTTCTTTTCGTGTGGTTAGTAATTAACCTGGTGTCAGTCTATGCCGCCCACGGGCCTCTGACTTGGCTTCAAATGTCGTCGAGAAATATCTCTCAGGCATGCCGGTTTCCTCACGATGTTTTCCTTCACCGTTTTTAAGCACGTGATAATTAATTATACAATACGCACATGAATTCGAAAAGTCAGAGGTGCGTGCCTTGGGTTCTAACTTGAGACTTATGACTTGGCAGTCCGACGGTCACACCACAAGGTTATCACGGCTGTTGGCACTAGCAAAGTGAAATTACACGAGTTTTTGAAGAAAATCCTTGCTGAGTAATACTTCCAGGTAATACTGTTGTGGGTATGTCCACAGTGGAAGTCAGTTGCTCGAGTTCGTTCTGCCTAGCCTTTTTTTCCCAACTATTTTGGGGTCAGCTTCAAGTCTAACCAGATGCGGCTGAATACCAGTATTTTACACGGAGCGACCGCCATCAGACCTCAGCAACCCAGTCACTGGGCAATGCCTATATCCTAAGATTAGACCGCTTGTCACCTTTCGGGTTTCTGACTACCGGTAACGACTGTCATAGGGATTCATATAACACTCGGAACCGACTGTTTAACGTGCTCTCCGAGGCACGGAGGGGATTCGATGTGTAACGAATGGTCACCCATCCACCGACTGACCTCGACAAGCGCAGCTTAACCTTGCAAATCATATGATCCGCGTGGTTTTTAGCCACGAGCTCCTGGTAGACAAGTCAGTCAAGCCAGTTGAGTCAGTTGTTCAAGTAAATTGCGCAATTCACTTGCAAACGGATTCAGCGCTGAAGAATAATCTTGTTTACAAATCTTGTTCCACAAATGGAGGTGTATCTGATTACCATATTGTATTTCGTTGCGGCGAAGACATTATACGACCAGTAAACATTTTTACATTGTTTTTTCAGGGTATCTTTCAGTGGAATGATCCTTCTAAGTGGATTGTATAATAAATACATCAGGGTTCTTGTAGCTTAGTTAAGTATCCTGTATACTGTAAGTAAAATCATGTAATTTCTTCAAACCTCGTAATGTACTGCCGACATAGATTAACCCTGCACGGTATACTTTTGGATACAATAAAAGAACATTACTAGAAGTAAACATGACTGTGTGCAATTCGCTCGGGGCGCTAAAATGCCTCACGTTAAAAACACATGTTTACTTCTTGTAATTGTTTTTATTGAATCGGAGTGTATACCGTGTTGGGTTAATCTATGTCAGCAGTACATCACGAGGTTTGAAGGAATTACATGATTTCGTTTATACCCTGTATAGCAGGGGTGGCCAACTTGATTCGACCCAAATCTACTGTTTACTGAGTAGACTCTGTGCGATCTACCAATTACATAATCAGTACCTCTTCATTCAACTTATATTTTTCTTTGCCTAGCCATGATCGACTGGTTGGCCACCCCTGCTGTATAGGGATTATAGACACAGGTGCGGCCTTAGCAAGGCTCTGGGCGGGTAGATCCTTGCCAGGCCCTTGTCTTTGTGGAATTAGTTTTAATGACAATCCTTGACGAGAAATGCAAAGTTTTATAATGCGCGGTGTAAGGCGAAAATTCAAATAAACATTAGTACTAGTAGTACTTAATATTTTTCTACTTGGGTTGCTGCGAGCGTGCGCGAGGACCCTGCAAGAGCGAGGCCCTGGGTGGTTGCAATGTTCGCCACACCCAAAGGTCGCCCCTGCATAAACAGGATAGAAAGAAGAACGTCAGACAGCGGTTAATGGCGCGAGAATGTCAAGACCTACATGCAGACCTCGCTTCCGGCTGTGGTTCTGTCCATGGTTGGGAGCGAGTGCCTGGGACGCCGTATAGCAAAGAAGTGGTGGAAAAGGAGAATTTGGTGGCTACCTCTCTTACACCCTGCAGCAGACGCAACAGGCGCCGGTGGGCACTTAATGATTAAGGCCACCGTAGATAGCGACTTGCAGGCGGTGGGCTTGACCCTATACCCACGATGTCGGAGTGTTAGATGCCACAGCAGCTGTACAGATTGACTCAATAAAACCCAACATGCTTCTTGGTAAGATCTATACGGTCTAGCTAGCTACCACCCTCACATTAAAGTCCCGCGCCAAGCAGTTTACTGTGTTCCGTCGTGTGTATATGAGAGCCAGAGGGGTATAGGGGAATCCTTCTGTATCTTTGCTACTTGGATTCATGTGCTCCATCTTAGGTTCTGTCTAAGCTGGCCAATCGCCCAGTTTCAGCTTCCCGTGGGTGTTCCCAGGAGGACGTGGAGCAAGACCCCAGACGAGACGTCTGCCAAAATCAATGGTGGACCAGATGTTGCGGTAAATGCAATAGCGAAACCTGCGAGAGCACCGTGGTGGTTTTGGGTGGTAGAAGTCTGACATAACCCTACGCCTTACTCAACGTGGAAGGTATCCCAAGGATTTTCCCCGTTTAAATAAAAGAACCCTACCTTCGTCCAGATGGTGAATGGTTACATGCAGAGGAATCTTTTTGACCAACAATAAAGTCACAATTTGTTCTGCCTAGCCTTTCCAAACTATGTTGGGGTCAGCTTTCAGTCTAACCAGACGCGGCTCAATACCAGTATTTTACACATAGCGACTGCCATCAGACCTCCGCAACTCAATTACTGGACAATGCCGATATCCTAGAGTTAGACCGGTTGCCATTTTTCGGGATTCCGACTTCCCGTAACGACTATCATAGGTATTACAAGTACCGACAGTTTAACGTGCTCTCATAGGTACGGAGGAGTCTCGATGTGTAACGAACGGTCACCCATCCATGAACTGACCGCAGCAAGTGCAGCTTAACTTCGCAACACTCACAATTTGTTGTCAATAAGTGGTTATTAATTCTAGTCTTACATTATTGGCCTGTAAAAGCCCTCAGCTGAATATGGGTGTTCTACTTAAGTACTATGAAGGTTGATTGTGAGAGTACATTGGCTTAACCACAAAGCTTGGCAAACCAATTTGTGGTCCGGAAACAGGAACACCGATCCATTTGCAAAACAACCATTTGTACACACACAAGTTGTTTGTGGTGGAACGAGGTATGGTGTTCCTCCAAAAAAAGGGAGGATCCTCCTACCAAGTGGGTCTTATGCTTGCCGGGCTACTGCCCAACGGTTAATGTTGGGAAGTTATATATATACTATCTGCATGACTTGCTTCTCGTGTAATAATTATTATCTCTTAATAGACACTGAAAAAAGGTCTCAAGAAGATGATGTATGATTTATCCTTCATCGGAAATGTCATGACAATACTTAAGTGCATCCAGCACACGCTAGGCAGTCAGCCCCACTACCGACCATGCTGACTAGCTTCAATGGCAGGAGCTATACAAGACTGACACAAGACACCTAGCATAATACTAGGCCAGATTTACACCCTCGACTCAGCTTATCACAGACCTCTCAAATTCTTAAGGAAATAAAGTTTTCTAATACTTTTCATTTTTAGTGAGGACGGCTGGAAAGACATGGACTAGACAGGCAAGGAACAGAGAGAACTGGAAGGGGTTGGAGGAGGCCTTTGCCAAAGGGTACACACAGACTCGGAACTAATATTAAACTTGTACTATACAACTATCACTCTGAATGAAGGCTATAAATAAATAAAAAATGCATCAACATAAATGACAGCCACCTCCAATGGTTACATGTGATTTTCAGCTATTTATCAGTACAAATAAAATACACGGAAGGAAGGACATACATCGATGTTATTGGTGATGTTCTTCACAAAGGTCAGGTGCGTAGTACTCTCAACCGGCGTGCGTGTATAACAAGATGTATGAATGTGGATGAAGCGAAAGGGGTATGTAAGAGTCGTAGCATGTGGCGTTCTATAGTTTCTGCCTACCCCCATGGGAAAAAGGTGTGAGTTTATGTATGTATGTAAATAAAATAAATTTGCCGCTCTGAAGTGAGGAGCAATGTTATTTTATGCATACCATATTTTACGTTGGAAAAAAATATTTTTTATTTGCGGCAACATTATCAATACTGCTGGGAAAATAAAGAGAGGGAAAGCATGAGGCAGGTGTTATGGGTGCTATCATGAGAAGGCCTAACTCCAGCAATTAATGGTTAAAAGATGAAGAAAAAAAAACTTTCAATATTTCCCTATAGTAACAATTTTCATATTTGAGACAAAATTATAATTAAATCATTGGAATTTTTTAATTTTCTTTTTGGTCAACTCAAATATTTTCTTAGTATTGTTTTTTTTTTTAACTCTGTAATTTTGTTTAATAATATAAGATTTGTGTAGAAGATTGGTTATTGGAATAATTCAAGTTAATTAAATAAAAATATTTTTCTCCATAATACTCCATATAAAAATTGAAAAAAAGACTGCATGCAATATTGAATATTGTTATTTTTGGGTCTAAAATTAAATTCCTGTATAATTAGGCTGAATAAAAAAATTCCTTGGCAGACATCCATTTTTAAAAAGGTCACTTACCTTGTTTGTTTACAAACATTGTTTGTTTAACTATAAACACAAAATATTTCAGGCAAATAATTAAAATTGTTCCTCTAATTATGTTTTAGAGTTTTACCTGAAAAATAATATTGAATAGCCCACTTACCGGTATAAGACGTAGAACTATAGGAATCCGCAGAAGACGCCGAAAGCGATCTGCTTCTATAGCGCGCAGATTTTTTCAACGCGCTGGATTTCCCGCGCTGGCCCTCAAATTTCCCTGCAGCACCAGCGTCCGCATTCCCGCCACGCACCTGCCCGGGGTCCGTCACAGGACTATCACTCGGAACATTAGCAGACACAACACTTTCTTTCCTACTCGAATTCAACTGATTCGGCTCCCCGTGACCGTCAGACATATTTGAATTTTTATTTTATTAATATTATATTCCAATCCAATTAGATTTTCCGGTTTTCTAAATTAAAACCTCTTTATAGTTGTAAACCTTCGATTTTTATGGATGCTTTAGATAATAGTACACGGGTACAGTAAAATAAAAATATCAATAATAAAAACAGCAGTACAAACGGCCGCAGTGACGATTAAAATAAATTTCAAGATAGGGGGAACACTTCGCGGTATAAAAATAAATTTATATAATAGTATGACGTTATTTTGTTATCGGTAAAGTCATGGAAAACTAAAAAATTAAATAGAACAGGTGGAAAATACAATTTCTTCAGTTATCCGCCCGAGCAAAAACGCACACCCCTCTTCCATGCTTCACCCCCGAAACTGAAATGTCATTTTTTCGATCGGCTTTCAGCAAGGGATTGCATTAAAACTCTAAACGATAAACCGTTAATTGAAATTGAGAGTTCCGATTATTGTGATAAATAAAATCCAAACAACATAGTAATAGATTTTATAAAACTCACACATTTATATTCATCTAATTTACATCTACAGAACTCATCTCAGTTTCACTATTTCTAAAACTTACGATGTATTTTTTATATAAGATCCCACACATAGACCAAAGTAACATGTACTATATTTATCCGTTATTTAATTTTATCACTTTCATATTTGTTTTCAGTCCCCTTATTGCATACGATTTGTAAAATAAACCGATAATACCGGTTTTAGTCTATGAAAATTGTAATTAGAAACTCTTACGCACATCACTATACTCGCCAATATGGAAGTGAAACGTATGTCAACTACTGCGCGACCAAACAACTAAGAAATAAATAACTCAAAAATACTTTCTATTATTTAACTTGGTGAGTAAATATTTACAAAATTTATAATTAAACTATTGTTTCATGAATTTCGCTGACAAATCATCAATTTTTAGTGTCCATTCACAAATTGAAATACACTCGATAATCGTCATCATAGCATTCGCCGGCGAACAAAGATATTTTTAAAATACATAGCCTATAAATATTTAAATCACATTCGAAAGCGTTGTAAACAAAACCTCTTCTACGTATCTGTTGAGTTTTCATTGATGGTATTCCTGTATTTTTTTGAAAACATCCATATATGACATTATAAAGTTGTCATCGTGTTTACATGTCATGCATTAATAGTTTATGTATTTAATATAGAGGAAAGGTGTTGGAGCGTGTATTTTTATCTTTACAGGCGTCATGTTGTATAAAGTTAAGTGATAATGTTGTGTAAATAGCTGTTTTCGAGATATTCAGTCAAGGCTGAAAATCGTGATAGTAAAATACAACACACGCGTTGACATGTGGGCAATTTAGTTTTTTTTTCCTCGAAGTCGAAGGTCGGATTCTGCATTCATCCTAGGACTTCTAAATTTTATGTTGTTCATGTCTCATAAACATTTTTTTCAACTTTGTTTGCATTATTATTTCATTCATTCAATCATTAAATCTTACTTATGTGTTCAGCTGTAGTAATTAAACATTCATATGTATATTGCAATGATGATCAAGTCGTAATTTGACAGTTTTTATATTAATACTAAACTAATTTTAATTTAATTAATTATTCATAAAATTTTACATAAACTTGCATGGTTTCAGCCCTAAGTAAAATTTATCATTATTGTTAGTTAATATTATATTACAAATCTTCATAACACCATATCGTCGCTCGGCAGTGAAAATCTCGTAAATTAAATGTTCTTCAAAAGCGTTTTATTTGTTCTTTAGATTGATAAACTCGTCATACACATACTAGTTCAACAAACTTTCAATTCAAATACTTTTAAGTTATTCATGACGTACAATGACAAACTTGTATTAACATTTGATCGGCCATTTTTTCGCAGGAGACAGTTGTTTCTATCTCTTTAAAAATTTGTATTTTACTCATACATGGTTTTCACTGCCGACCAACGATATGTACATGTAATTGGATCTCGGAATGAAAGAGTAACATAGAATGTATCAGCTATCTATTATCTTGTGAATTTGTAAGTTGTTTGAGGAAAATTTTACAATTATTTATTTACTACAGGGATAATTAGGCTTTAATTACCTGTCACTCGCCAATCAAAATAGGGGCTCAATATGAGTAGCTCATTAAGATTATTAAGCTATGGCACTCTTAACAACTAATATTAATAACCAATCTTAATTGGAAATTGGAAACTCGATAGAAGTAATTTCAAAAACATCCATCAATGCAAAGATTTTCTGTCGTGTTGGTACAAGGTATATGATAATAGCTCATGCTGTGGTGACAAGATTATCCAGTCAGCAAGGTTGGAAGCGTGGCAGACTGCCCAGTGTGCACCGGACATACTTGAGTAGTTCCATGCACCCCAAAGATCCGAAGAATTTGGTTATTAATATTGGTTTTAAAGAAATATATTTCAGATGATGTTAAAAGGATAAAAATAACAAAAAGAGTTCTATCATGTATGTCATAGCTAAATAATCTACCTACATATCGATACCTCAGTTCCAAAGTGTAATAATTCAGAAACAGGTTCTTTATAATAATTTGAAAACTAATAAGTACTTTGACAACTGTATTTTTAAATACTATTTAATTAATCTGAAATGCCATTCTTAATGATATTACATTTCAGATAAATTAAATAATGATTAAAAAATACACAGGTAACTCACTAGTCATTTAATTTTCAAATTATCTCAAAAGAACCCGTTTCTGAATTATTACACTTTAGAACTGAGGTATTGATATATATATGTTGCAAAGTAGTACAATCCGGACAATGTTTAACACCATATAAAAAAACACTGTTTAAACTTGTATGTTGGTATTCACACTTTACCGTTTGGTATTTCATGATTTCTTTTAATGCAAAAGAACATATGAAATACCAAACCATATCTAAACCAGTAATTCAGTACCGCAACACCAAATACATACTCAAATACCTCACACAAGATCTTGTACAGCTAATACAATCTGCTTTTCCTTCGTTCCCAGATTACCATGGATTTAAAAAAGGTACCACCTGTAATGTATTTTTTATTACTTATTTATCCAGATGTGTGTCGTGCGATGTTAATAAAAATGGATGTGCAATGAAAATTTTACCGAATGCAATGTATTTTGTGGATATTCAAAGTAGCAGCACATCAACAATTTCAAAAATAAATTCATAATACCGCACAACGGTGTCGATTCTGTTGTTCACAAGCTAAACTTAGTTATGACTATGGCCATCTTTGTCACTCTGATAGAATAAGAAAGAGACGAAATATATTTGAACTAATATTTCCATACAAAAGATGACAAGTCAGAAACTCGTCGATTATACACGGTGAAGTTCAAGGCGTAAACTAGTTTGACATCTCTAACTTAGTTCTTATCTATCACCGTCCTTTTCTCGCGCTGCCTGTTAGTAAAAGATATCAATTCTCTAATTTTATTTTATTTGGTGGACAAGAGAATCGGCGCCATTGGCCACGCATTGAGCACTGACTAAACTTAACTAAAAATATTGCTATCCTTTACTTACAGATAAAACAAGAAAGAGATGGAGAAACAGAACTGTTATATTAATTTGAACTAAAATTTCCAAACAGATTCAGACCTCAGCATATCGTCGCTTAGGTAACAATACCGCTCAAGTTCAATTTGACAAGTTTTCAGGAAAGGCAAAAAACTGATAAAGGCCCATTTACACGGTGCCAGTTTCTTGAAGCGAGTTTCATGCTATCTCTGTTTTTGTCGGAGAGAATGACAAAGATAGCATAAGACTTGCTTCAAGAAACTTGCACCGTGTAAATGAGTCTTTATTATCTTTAAAATGACACAACAAACGACTTGCGCGGTGCCAGAACTGTTTGAATAACTCGCTGCGATTGGATAATTATATTTTTTTTCTAACATCATTCGATGCTCGCCAAAAATATCTATCCAATGACGTATAAAACGTCAAATGACCAATTTTCGACTAAGTGCCGATTTCACCAACGTCGGATAACTTTAATCGAGGAATAAATTTGACGTTTTGACAGCTTTTGCATAGAAATTCTGTCAAAATGTCTGTCTTATTCCTTGGATAAACGCTATCCGACGTTGGTAAAATCGAGCCTTAGGCGGTATTGTTACCTAAACGACTATATGCCACCTAAAAACATAGTGATGTTCAACAAGTAAACTAGTTTGACAGGTCTAAAAATGTTCCGTCTCTTTCTTATTTTGACTGTTAGTAAGGGATAGCTATATTTTTAGTGTAAGTTTAGTTAGTGTGCAACGGAATCGTCATCATTGATCATGATATAATATTTATGTAACATGATTAACAAACAATCCGTTCAGAGAATTTTGTTTTGTTTCTTCTTTTCGTGTGGTTAGTGACTAACCTGGTGACACTAACAGTTTATGCCGCCCATGGGCCTCTGACTTCGCTTCACATGCCGTCGAGAAATATCTCTCAGGCATGCCGGTTTCCTCACGATGTTTTCCTTCACCGTTTTTAAGCAAGTGATAATTATACAATACGCACGTGCATCTGAAAAGTCAGAGATGCATACCTTGGTTTTGAACTCGAGACCTATGTCTTGGCAGGACACAGGTAGTATTTAATAATGCCGTTTTTACACGGCACACGATATGACGACTCTGATCACCATAATTATATTCCTATGACTCGTTTGTGACGACACTAGTAATATCGTGTCGTTTCGTGAGTAAACTTTTCATAGGAATATTATGACGCCTGGAGTCGTCACTACATTATGTCGTGTGGCGATAGACGGCCTTATAGGATCAAAGTTTTGGCGGTAACATGTTAAACACTAAAGTCAATGCCCTATTCACATACACACATATATAAGGGGCAATTCAAGTATTACGTAAGCAGAATTTTAGTAATTTTTGAGCCACCCCTCCCCCTTGTCAGCAAAAGTAAGCAAAGCTTTTACCCCCCTCCTATGCTTACGTAAACATTGGTATATATTTTTTTTAAACTGATCAGGTTTCTTTATTGTTATTCATGAGCAGCAGTTTTTAAGTCTAGAAAAATAAGTAAATAAATAAAAATTGCTGACGCAATCATCATCTAGACACCCCCGTCCTCCATGTCATCAAAAATAAGCTAAGCAAAGACCCCCTCACCCCCCTTTCGTGCTTACATAAAATTGGAATGGCCCCTAACACATAATATAACGTCTTGTACGTCCCGAAGGGTTCGGCAGAGGTGTATAGTAACACCCTCGTTTCGCCGTTATGTTTAAGTCCCATGTAACAGGGGCGAGCCTATTGCCATCAACTGGGCACAAATCCAAACTGCGGGCTGCTAATGAGGAATTCCACACGGAAAAAACCCAATAACACTGCCCGACCTGGGGATCGAACCCAGGACCTCACGATTAGCAGTCGCACTTGCCAGTGTTGGCATTTAGCACTTGGCAGTTGCAGTTTAAATATACGAGTTCGTACGCTTGTCATCACTGATCTCTTTCACTCATTACGTTTCGTTTTCCCACATTCATAAGAGCGAGAGAGAACACGCGACTTAGACAAAGGGCACGTCTTCGTGGATGGCACTATCTTTACAAATATATGACGCGCTCGAAGTCGTCACTACATTAGGGCTTGTACACAAAACTGCGATTCGGCGCGATACGAATTCGCAACGCAAAAAACTGCGACGCAAATTGCTGCGATGCGATTTCGTGCGGCAAGGCGTCTTGCATCCAAGGTTCGGATGACCAATCCCTCGACGATCGTCAACCGTATTGAACGTATTTTATACTAGGTAGAATGCGTAAAAAGATATACGCACTGCTGTTACTGATAAGAAGATATAGGAAAAATCAATTAAGCGAATCAAGTCGTAAGTTCTTGCGATGCGTCGTGCGAGCTCGTATTTTTCTACGATGCGACGTCACATCGCAGTTTTGTGTATAAGCACTTATGCCGTGATAGGCGGCTTTATAGAATCAAAGTTTTGGCGGTAACATACTAAATACTACAGTCAATGCCCTATTCAACCTTGAATATCCTCCAAGGTTATCAAGATAGTCATTGTTTGAGATATTCTTCCAAATCTTGGCTAATGTATGATAATTTATTTCAGAACAAAAAAACTTCTTCAATATCTGTAGTCTATGATATGACATCATAAGTATTTAATAATGAGCGGCCCGTCCCGGCTTCGCACGGGTGGGCATTTGTCCCGTTTTTGCAACATTTTTCATGTATACTCCGCTCCTATTGGTCGTAGCGTGATGTTATATGGCCTTTAACCTTCCTCGATAAATGGACTATCCAACACAAAAATATTTTTTCAATTCCAACCAGTAGTTCCTGAGATTAGCGTGTTCAAACAAACAAACTCTTCAGCTTTATAATATTAGTATAGATAGCGATAGTCTAGTGGTGTGACCGTCGGACTGCCAAGTCATAGGTCTCGAGTGCGAATCCAAGGCACCACTGACTTCGGATTCATGTGCGTATTGTATAATTATCACTTGCTTAAAAACGGTGAAGGAAAACATCGTGAGGAAACCGGCATGCCTGAGAGATATTTGTCGACGGCATGTGAAGCCAAGTCAGAGCCCATGGGCGGCATAAACTCGTGACACCAGGTTAGTCACTAACCACATGAAAAGAAGAACAATAATATAGGTAATAATAATTTCATTTTTCTCTGCAATATGTGATAATTTAATCTTTTATGTTGTAAATACCGATATCATAAATATGAAATACCTCATTTAAAATCAATTATTATGATATCAAAATCAACTTAGCCTATCAAAGGCTACATTTCCGCGTAGTACAAAGGCGACTGGAATGTTGGCAAGATAGGCAGATTGTCATAGTGATAGCCTAGCGATTGAATGCTGGCTTCCTATGCGGGAGGGTTCAAGTTCGAGCCCAGCCAATTCATGTGCGGCTTAAAACTTCTCAAACGTGCCCGGCAGTGGGACAATAATGGGCTGGTTATGCTATGCAGGCATATTATCTTAATGGCGATTGAGGGGGCGGACACGTGAAAGTGAAAAAAAAAAAACGAGAATTAAAAGCAGCAGGTGACAAATATAGCCAGTCTTGACCATCCCCTGAGCTAGAAGTTGGATCTGCCACTATATCATCATCCTATGCAACGGGGCACGGCACGGCGGGCACGGCAAGGGTGGTACTGCATGGGGGGGGGGGGCACGACATGGGAGGCACGTGCCTTCCGCCCCACTAGATGGTCGACGTCGACCACACAAAGGGATAATATTAGGTCCCAGAATAATTCTAGTAGCTTTTGAACTAACTCCATACCAGTCTAGCCTTCGTGCCCCCCATCGCCCGACCTATACAAGGTTAGTCGGAAAGGGGGTACTAAGCCGCGGGCCACCTAAAGTATCACTGATGACTATTTTAAAACAAGTGTTTAAATTTCAAAATTCGATAATTTTTATTTGCATGCAAAAAGATTATTATTTTAGTTTAAAAAAAGGAAAAACATATCTGCTTTAGTTATGAATGTAGAAAATTAAGTTTCTAATCCGTGACCCCAAATATGATCTAAATAGTAAAACAGCTGATCATAGCTATGGATAGATAGATTTTAGCATATTTTTTATGAAATCTTTAAAAAGCTATTTCTTTTAAACTATTGAGTTTTGGGGAAGTTGTAGAACAAAAGTTATTCCTTATTATGGGTACTTTAACACACTTTCGGCTTAGTACCCCCTTTCCGACTAACCTTGTATGTGTATTAGTTCCTATTGTGTTTCTATGACCACCAATCTGTTTGACTAGTAATATAAAGTTATTACATATTGTTATCGAAAACTGTTTTCATTCTACACGGTAACTGTGTCGTTATAACACCATATGTTATTATAACGGTTGGCCGTGAATCACCATTGAACGTTTTATTGCTATTAAGCCTTCGGCACACCAAACGCGGGTCATGTGACGGGTACATTCTGTAGGCGGGACCCGCGTGATTTGTATTCGAAGAACTGTAGGTTAACATACATAAACTCACGCCTTTTTCCCATGGGGGTAGGCAGAAACTATAGAACGCCACATGCTACGATCCTTACATACTCCTTTCGCTTCATCCACACTCATACATCTTGTCACACACGCACGCCGGTTGAGAGCACTACGCACCTGTCTTTTGTGAAGAGCATCACCAATAACATCGATGTATATCCTTCTAGGGCGTCCTCTATCGGCGTTTCCATTGACATCCGCCTTATAAATTCTTTTTGTTAAACGCCGTTCACTCATTCTCTCAAAATGACCAAACTACCTAAGCATACTCCTAAGTAGGTTAATTCGGGTATTTTTTTGAAGCAGTCAAATTGTTTGGTTTTGTTGGCCAAAAATTACGAATACCATACCATTGAAGAAAACAGCATGCATCTTACACGACACCAAAGCGGAGAGGAGAGGAGATGTCTCGATCAACCAACAGCATCGTGTTATTTTCACATCTGTCCGCTTAGCTTCAACTCAAAACGAAATCCTATTGGTTGTTTACGAGACATCTCGTCTCCTCTCCGCTTTGGTAGAGTCCGGGCTTTAGACTACTGTTATGGAACATGACAAATGAAATGACAGCGCGGGTCATTTGCTACGCGTGTCGTCGACCCGCATTTGAAGTGCCATGTTTATTTTTAATTATAGTTCCACGTTTGTATATGTCGCAGCGATATTTTAAAAGCCGTTATATTTTATTTTTTATATAAATAGCAACAGCAAATAGTTACATTATATGAACTCACAACAGAATTCGTATTTTGTTAATAATGTAACCCACAACGCCGCCCACGAGTTGACATAATCGTGAAAAAAAAAGTGAAAGTAATCGCTATGAGTTTTAGTAACAGTGCGTGTAGTAAGTAATGGTATGAGACCAGTTGAAACAAAATTATATAGTACTAGCAACCCGCCCCGGCTTCGCACGGGTGCGTGTAGATACTAATGTGGGGCATATAAACCTTCCTCTTGAATCACTATCTATTGCTGAAAACTGCATTCAAATCTGTTGCGTAGTTTAAAAGATCTAAGCGTACAGACAGCGGGAGCGACTTTGTTTTATACTATGTAAAGATATAAATTTAGCAAATTGGAATACAGTATTCAGATCTAATTTAACGGACAATTATTGAAGACTAGCTGTGTCCTCACGGCTCCGTCCGTAGCCTATGTTACTCAGTTATAATGTAGCTTTCTAACGGCAAAAGAATTTTTGAAATCGGTCCAGTAGTTTTTAAGTTTATTCGTAATATACAAAAATACAAATCTTTCCTCTTTATAATATTAGTATAAATATCAATATTTAAAAAAAATATATACGCGTCCATACTGCGGATAGATGAAAATACTAGAGAAATTATAATTTCATTTGATTAAAATGTCAAATTCGAAGTCCACGTAGTCCACAAAGACTTCTTCCCACCTTCGCATCCATTGTCCACTGTCATTAAATTTTAAGACTTGATTATATAACCTGCTGTTGTTTCACGTGCTCTGTATTGTGTTTTAAGTCCAAATAAACATTATTATTGTATAGTACCATACAACTAAGAAGTCATAGAACTCATTCCTATTGCGTCAGCGTAAAGATCATTTTTCACTGCACCACTAATAACATCCGTGCTCTTGAAGTCGCACGCAGTTCGGAAATGATCGGTTTTACGAAGTTTGCCGACGCCACTTCTTAGTTGTAGTACTTCTTCTTCCTGCCCTTATCCTACACTAGGTGGTGTCGGCACAACATGTATTTCATAAATCCATGTTGTTAGAGGTTTAGGCTTATTGTTTTATGACCGGCCGCCTGCCTGACGTCAACCCTTATTTTGAATACTATTTGCGCCGTCGCGCGGGAGACCCAATGTGCTTGCTGATATTATCCACTGGGTCCCAAAATGATATGCTTGTCAATGTTATTGCCGACAACTAAGCAGATGACTTAGTTGTCTTACTATACTTAAAATATTTTACTACCGTCCATACTCTCACACTATCTACACATAATTGAATACCCATATTTCTACCATTCCAGCTAGTTATAATGTCGAGTGTTGGCCGCGGGAGAGGGTACACCGGCCGCCATCACTTGCGGGAACAGCGTCCTGGTGACGATCGAGACGCCGATACAGACGCGGCGAGAACACTGGCGGAACTCAGCCCCCGATCGACTGGTGAGTGTAGTGGATCTGTCACTCACTTGCGGGAACAACGCGTTGGTGACGATCGAGACGCTGATACAGACGCAGTGAGAACACTGGCGGATCTTAACCCACGATCTACAGGTGAGTGTAGTAGATGTGCCACTCACTTGCAGGAATAGTGTCCTGGGGACGATCGAGACGTAGATGCAGACGCGGCGAGAACACTGGCAGAGTTTAGCCCCCGATCGACTGGTGAGTGTAGTAGATGTGTCACTTGCAAGAATAGCGTCCTGGCGACGGTCGAGACGCCGATACAGATGCGGCGAAAAGATTGGTGGAGCTTAGCCTTCGGTCTACGGGCGAATGCAGTGGATGTGTCACTCACTTGCAGGTACAACGTGTTGATGACGATGGAGACGCCAATATAAGGTATACCGGGCTGATGTCCATAACTCCACGTCTGAGCGCGTATTTCGCGTCACGGGTGGTAAGTGTAGTCACTCGATCCACCCTAACTCCTCGAAAAAGGCCAGCACACCCTTGATGTTGCTGACGATCTCTCGGAGAGTACCTGGGTTTCCGAAGTACTTGGCCCTGTATGTGGCGACCTCAGGGCAGTTTAGTAGCACGTGGGCTGCCGTCTCGTCCATCCACGCATGCTTTGCACAGTGGGATGTCTGTAACTCCAATAACAAAGAGGTGTTTGTTTAACGAACCATAGCCAGTGATGGCTGGGAGACGGCGATACAGATGCAGCAAGAACACTGGCGGGGCTAAGCCCCCCATCAACTGGTGAGTATAGTAGATGTGTCGCTCACTTGCGGGAACAGCGTCCTGGTGACGATCGAGACGCCGATACAGACGCAGCGAGAAGACTAGCGGAGCTTAACCCCAACGGTGAGTGTAGTGGATGTGTCACTCACTTGCAGGAACAGCGACCTGGGGGCCGCCTCCGAAAAGCGACGTCAGAGTTTCGGATCGCAACGAAACAACGACGTACATCGATCTTATAAATATACGATCAAAGTATTGTCAAACAACGAACTACCAGATGTCAATTAACATTCCGGAGTAGGGTGAACCTAGGGAGACCTTCGCAACCCAGTTACTCGGCAATGCCGATATCTTGAGGTTAGACAGGGCGGTTGTCATACTATCGGGCTTCTAACTTCCCATAACGACTGCCATAGGTATTCGTATGACACCCAGGACCGACGATTTAACGTGCTCTCCGAGGCACGGAGGGGTCTCGATCTATAACGAACGGTCACCCATCCTCCAACTTAACCTCAGATCGTACGATACCCGCGGTTGTAAACACAATAACAGATACCTAATTCTTTCCACAGACCCAGCACGAGTGGAAGTTAAACGCGAAAGTGAGACCATGGAGCCCGAGAAAGAGATAGCAGATAAGACGGAGAAGCAGTCCCCGGTGGAAGAGGACTCCATGCTCAAGGAGATGCTGAGGATCGACGAGCAATTTGTACCTTTGCTTACACTGGTAAGAAATATATACTAATATGATAAAACTGAAGAGTTTGTTTATTTGTTTGAACGCGCTAATCACAGGAACTACTGGTTGGAATTGAAAAAATATATTTGTGTTGGATAGTCCATTTATCGAGGAAGGTTATAGCACAAAATAGATAGGTACAGAAGTCAATCTACATACAAGTGCGCTCGAGCAACGCACACATAGACACTGCTCACGGACACGATATCTTGGACTGTTTTGGACTAGAGTGCGAGTGAGTGCGAGCGCGAGTGCCATGCGCTTGAGAGAGATAGATATAATTAGATAGAGCGACCGCCGAGCGTAGGTATGAAAAGTGAAGTACATACATGTGATTGACTTCAGTACCTATCTGTTTTGTGGTTATAGGCTATATAACATCACGCTACGACCAATAGGAGCGGAGCATAAATGAAAAATGTTGCAAAAACGGAAAAAATGTCCACCCGTGCGAAGCCGGGACGGGCCGCTTGTAATATAAATGGTTAGAATATAAAACTTCCTCACCGCACGCTGGGAGTAGACGCGTGTTGTAATATTCAACAAAACCCAGCACGCGACGTGGTAGGATCTATACGGTCCGCCTAGCTAGCTAACACCTGAACATTAAAGTCTCGACCAAGCAGTTTACTGTGTTCCGTTGTGTGTATGTGAGAGCCAGAGGAATCCCTCTATATCTCAGTTCCTTGTATTCGTGTGCTCCATCTTAGACCCTGTCTGCGCTTACCATCAGGTGAGACTAGAGCCAAAAGCGACAAAGTCAAGAATAAGCTTCACTTCGCATATTTGTTTGGTTCAAATCTTGCGACAGATTTTTCAACCACTTCCGCTTAACCGATTCTCCTGAAACTTCGCACACAAATTCAATTCCCATGACAATACAACATTATAATAATTTCAACCTTCGATCTTCAAATCCTGATGCTGCAGGGGTACTGCAAGGTAAAACCGTTTAACTTAAAAGTTTTTTTATTATACAATATTTCCACAACCATGATGTTTGTAATATCACCATATTTATCCTAATCTGTCCATTACTGTCCCACTGTTGGGCACGGGACTCTTCTCAGAATGAGAAGGGTTTAGGCCTTAGTCCACCACGCTGGCCTGCAGACGTAGTACGTCCACCGTAAATAAGAGTTTTGTCGATGAAAGAATAGACAATCTGACATTTATTGTGAATGTCATTTTGTCTATGCTCCCGTTGACAAAATCTTTGTCTATGGTGCATATTCTATGCATGCTGGTGCGGGTTGGCAGGCCACACACACCATCGAGAACCTTTTTCCAACCCTGCCATTTTGTGCAGGTGTCCTCACAATGTTTTCCTTCACCGTATGACAGTGGTGTCTGAAGTAAAAAAAAAAAAACTTATATACTATACGCCTGGCAGATGTGAAACATCGAAACACATTTTGTAAAAAATAAATAAATGGCCGAATCAAACTGAAGAAAGCCGACGAGTTACGAAGGTCTGCGGTCGTGTGTCTGCCATGGCGAGCGTCGCCACGCAACAGCCGTTCTCACATCCGTACCGCCGCATTAGATGTTTCACATCCAAAACTTTTATTATTATTATGTCTTCAGCTCGAGCAGTTTTCTCCCGGTGAGGACGGCATACAGTTCAACAGGAAGCTTCGACACTTCGAGACCACCGTCTCCTCCATGTGTCCTGATGAGTCACGTTTGCAGTGAGTACCATTTATCATGTACTAGCGACACCCCGGCTTCACACGGGTGCAATTTAGATACTAATGTGGGGCATATAAACCTTTCTCTCGAATCACTCTATCTATTGCTGAAAACTGCATTAAAATCCGTTGCGTAGTTTAAAAGATCTAAGCGTACAGATAGCGGTAGCGACTTTGTAAAGATAATTTACATCTTTTTTTCACTAGATAAGGCCATCTACCTCATTTACATACAAATAAAATCTCAAAGATGTACATATTTTAAGCAAAATATTTAAAATAATATGAATTTCGCGGGTCGACTGAAGACTGAACCTTAAACAATTATTGTTTAAGGTTCAGTCTTCAGTCTTCTTCAGTGACTATTATAGTCAAGTCGCATGTCAGGTTCAAGGTATGTTTTGCTAAGACAATCGACTCTTTAAGTGCAAAATGAGTCGTAATCCCATAAAAATCAGTGATGGGTCGAATAACGGTTTCACCAAATACGAATAATCGGCCGAATTTTCGGTTAAAAGTTTACCGAACCGAACATTCGACCGAATATTCGGCAGGATTTGTTACATATCGAACGCGTGTATGTATACATGTCGAACGCATTGAATCGCGCGACCCTTCCGAACGCTGATGCTGCTACATTCGGACTGTTATTGCGTCATCTAGTTAGCGAAAAAACATCGGAACATGCATTAGTTTTTGTGTACAAAATCGTTAAAACTCAGTAAATTGCCAAAGTAACAATGAAATAAGTGGAAAGAAGAGGTCGAATATTTGGACATTTTTCTGTGAAACTGACGATAAATGTTAAGACACACTTGTAATTATACTAATTCATACAAGCATAGATGCAACTTTTTAACGCAAGATTATTACCGAATAATCGGCCGAATACGAATGTTCGGTAAACCAGCCGAATATGCCGAATACCGAACATAAAACGAATATTCGGCCCATCCTTAATAAAAATACAACCTTATTTCCCATAATTTCAGACAAGCATTCGCCACGTTCCGCGCGGCCGCTCTCCTAAATCCGGTCACCGCTCGCAAGTTGGCGGCGGTGGGCGCGTCGTTCACGAGACAACAGCGACAACAGTTGTTGAGAGGAGCTCTTCTTAATGTGGTCATGCAAGGCACCTTCGCTAGTAAGTACTGATACGAACTTAGGGAATGCACCCATACTACGTGACCTATTTTTTACCCTCCTCCCCCCCTCGGTGACCACCCGTAGTATATGCCAATGCCCCCCCCCCCCCTCCCCCTCTAGTTTTCACGTAGTAATATAATTAAATATGGTTTTATTTTATTTTTTGCAAACAGAAAAATTACTCTTATGTGTGAGTGTTGCCACCTGTGACTTTAAAAAGCGCTAAACTCTGCGCGCCATATTTGAATATAGCTCGAAAAAACTCGAGATTTCCCTAGAGGATATTGACTACGTGACGAAAATCTAAGACCCCCCCCTGTGACCAAGCGTGGTATTTTGAAGACCCCCCTCCCCACCCTGAACGGGTCACGTAATATGGGTACGTTCCCTAACAGTTAAGAACAATAGAACAATTTGTAGAAAGTGAAATACAGACTCTTGAGTTACCGCAAACTTTCTATCATTCCATCAAGCATCCCCAAGCTCACGTAATATGGATACGTTCCCTTAAGACAGGCTATAGGACGCGTTCCCACGAAGTCGTGACGATTAATTTGTGGTCGGCCGACTGTCGTCTCTAGCTGTTCCCATTATAACGACTGTTTGTCGTCAATTTTTCTTATCGTTTAAAGACTATCGTATCTAGCTGCTCTCATTGGATCGCTACGACATTTTATCGTTTCACGGCAGTCGCTTCGTCGTTTGCACATCAGTAGCAAGCTACAAGACGAGACGATTTTTTTATCGTGACCACGGCAGATAGTCGTAACAGCGACACATGATTTGCCGTCACGATGTCGTGACGTTTTCTTATAGTTTTACGACTGTTGTGCTAGCCGTTCTCATTGACTTGACAATCTGTCGTCGCTGCAAAAACAAGGCGTGAACGACAGTTAATCGTGTCGTCTTATAATTATGTGAACACCTCCATTTAAATATATACACATTTGCATTAATATACAAGGTTAGTCGGAAAGGGGGTTCTAAGCCGCAAGGGTGTTAACGTAACCATAATAATGGATAACTTTTGTTCTACAACTTTCCCCAAAAGTCAATAGTTTACGAGAAATCGCTGTTCAAAGATTTTATAAAAAATACGCTAAATTCTATATATCGCACCTTCGGTGGAACAAAGTCACAACAGCTCATTTTGTAATTTTACAGGAGAAGACTTGAAAGAAGGAAAGAAAGAAAAAGTATTTATTTTCCGCCCACGCGGACGCATACGGATCCTTAAAATTAAAAATATAATGTTTCTTAAAAATTAACACTTATATTTAAACCTATTATATTAAACAACACGGTAACCCAAACACACAAAAAAAAAAAAAAAAAAACTATGGTTACTATTATTTAGTCTATGGTGCACGGGCTACCATAACCATAAATCCTCATGCATCATAAAACTAAGTGACAATAAGCAAATACAAACAATACAAACATATAAACATGACTTAAGATTTTTTTCGCATTTATTTCCATATTATTGGATTACTATCCAAATATTTTAAATCTACTACAGATAGTAATCCAGTAATATGGAAATAAATGCGAAAAGGGTCTTAAAAGTCCTGTCCTGTAAAATTACAAAATGAGCTATTGTGACTTTGTTCCACCGAAGGCGCGATATTCTCAGCTACAATTAGCTGTGTTTACATTTCAGGTCATATTTAGGATCACGGATTAGAAGCTTCATTTTCTGAATTCGTAACCTAAGCAGGGACGAAGAATTTTTGAAAAAACTAAAATAAAAATGATTTTTCAAGGATTTTTTTTCGAATTTTGAATTTTAACACTTTCTTTAAAACGACCATCAGTGATACATTAAGTGGCCCGCGGCTTAGTACCCCCTTTCCGACTAACCTTGTATATTATGCCTTATGTTCTATTTTCAACGACTTTTGCCGGACCTATTATAGTCTGTCGTGTCGATAGCCCTTAATCATATTGTATTTGTTTTCAGAACTGGACGTCCTGGAGCGTTCCAACCCACTATTCTTAATAAATGCTGCTAACCTGATGGGAGACTATTTTGCAGGTAAATCATATTTTAAAAACAATTTTTCAATTGACATAATTATGTCAATTGTGGCAATGCCGATATCCTAAAGACCAGAACTGACATAATATTTTTCTATTCAACAGAGGCACGTTTGTGCAACGGCAACAAGGTTCATATACTGGCCAGTCCGCTGCTACAATACATGAGGGCGCTGCTGGGCAGTGACGATATTAGGGCACACCGCAGTCTGGCTACACAGGTATGTAGATACAACAGATGTTTAACAGATACTGGCAGAAAAAATAATCTCAGCATAGTCCATTACTGTCCCACTGCTGGGCACGACCCTCTTCTTAGAATGAGAAGGGTGTTCACCACGCCGGCCTGGTGCGGGTTGGCGGACTACGTATCATCGACAACTTTTTGAAGCCCTCTCAGGAGTGCAGGTTTCCTCACGATGTTTTCCTTCACCGTTAACGCGAGTGATAATCAAATCATGATCCGCACGTGAATCCGAAAAGTCAGAGATGCGGGCCGAGATTAACTCAAACCCTTTTACATGGAAGGCAATCACTCAACCGCTAGACTATCACAATAATAATTCATGTCTAAATTGCTTAATTAGTTCAATTCCTCGCGATGTTTTCCTTCACCGTTAACGCAAGCGATAATCAAATTATGATCTGCACATGAATTCTAAAAGTCAGAAGTGAAACCATCCTCTTTCCAGCAACCTTTGCAACTGTAGGGAACGAGATATGGTGTTCCTCCAACGAAAAGGGAGGATCCTCCTACCAGACGGGTCTTCTGCCTGGCGGGCCACTACCCAACGGTTGATGTTGAGAACTTGTATACCTAGTCTTGCCATAAATATTGTAACGAAGAAAATAAAAAACAAATTATTGCAAATAATATTTATTACTTTTACAGTGTGTTAGTTTAATACATAAATATAAAACAATTTAAAATATAAAAAGCTTATTCGAAGTGGTCTCCATTGGCTGCAATACAGTCCTTTAAACGTTGAGGCCAGTTATCAATAGAAGCACGCACTCTTTCCATGGGAAAATTCTTCACTGCCAATCGTATGGATTGTTTTAGGGACTCCAAATTATCATGGCGTTTAGAGCAAGCCGTACTCTCTAAAACTGACCATAAATCATAATCCAGCGGATTAAGATCGGGACTAGACGACGGCCAGTCTTCAGCTCTGATGAAGTCCGAAACGTTCACTTCCAACCAAGACTGCGTGGACCGAGCTTTATGACCCGGCGCCGAGTCTTGTTGGAAGGTCCATAGTTGGTTATTGAACATGGAGTTGTTAATGGGCTTAACTACCTTCTCAAGAATAGTATCTTGATACACTTGTGCCGATGTTTTGATACCTTTTTCACAAAAATATGGCTCAGTCACTCCTTCATAGCTAACACCCCACCAAACCATCACTGAAGTCGGATAATGCCCACGTTGCACTCTGTTGACTAACTGGGAAGCTTCCTTAGAGCTTTGAGCATAAATACGGTCATTTTGTTTGTTAAAATGTTGCTCAATTGTAAAGATTTTCTCATCCGTAAACAAAATTTTTCTGTGACCTCCCTTTGCGTACCGCTTCAGTAGTCGTTTCGATTTTACCACCCTATTCTTTTTTAAATTATCAGTTAAAAAATGACCCGTGCGTCTCTTATAGGCTGCAAGTCCTAAGTCATCTTTTAAAATACGCGACATGGTTCTGGGTGCTATCTTCATCTCCCGAGATAAAATCTTTTGGTTTCGGACAGGATTTCTTCGTATTCTTTCCCTTACTGCTTTGTCCACCTTTTTCGTACGAACACTACGTGGACGGCCAGATCTTTTTCTGTCACAAACAGAGGAGGTCTCATTGTACCTATTAATAGCCCGGTACACAAACATTTGACTAATACCAAGCGTATGGAGAGTTTTAAAAATTGAATTTGGCTCCATACCAACTTTGTGTAATGCAATCACAGCGATTCGGTTCTCTTTATCACCCCACTCCATTTTAATATCGCAAAATATTGTACAATGTATTGGCGCCAAAATTAGAAAACTCAATGAACAATCGTATAAAAATGACAGATTCCAAATTCAAATGTAATAACTTTCTTATTTTTAACTGTAACAGTATTTATGGCCAGACTAGGTATATACTATCTGCGTGTCAAACTTTGATATCGCGATGCAGGATAGTTCGCATGTGGCGCGATAGATGCCGCCACACAACAAAATTCTCATTCTAATATCTTCTATTTTTGTTTCCAGCTCATGCAAAATGGCCGCGAGTTACTCTCGGTCCTAACACAAGAATTAGACGAGCTATCCATATCCATCCGCCTTCGATTGCTATCCCCGCCGCCGGTAAGCACAATCTGGTTATTACTGTCCGCAGACCTCTGCCTCAACAAATTTCTGCCTCTCCCCAACACTCTGCAACAGTTCTACGCCGCCCACCTCGAACTGACAACAGAGGAAAATTTTAGTGAAGTCAGCTATGGTTCTTGGAAGAAAAGTCCTGAAAAAGATGATTACAATAGGTCTGATAGCAACGATATGGCTGAAAAGGTTAGCATGAATCTATCACAAATCAGCCTAAATAACAATGAAGATACGAAGCCTAAGTTAAGGCCGATATTAGGCGCTGGAGCTGGACTGTTGAGGCAGGAACAAGCTTTGTCCGTCAGTCAGGATACCTTCGAGACATGGACAGCAAAGAACAACCTCAATAAAAGATACGATTTAAACTCTTGGCGGCAGGAAGAAGAAAAGAAAGAAGAAATAGAGTTTAACCAAACAGTTTTACCCCCAAACGTAACAAATTTCCCCGTACCGGATTACCCCCCACCCATCAATCGATTTAATTACCCCGAAAACTTCGTCAACTACTTACAACAAGGCGACGGCGCGTATATACAAAATCAATACGCAAACGTCGCCTTCAACCAGCAAGGGGGGGATAACTTCCAAAATTTCACCGAAAGACCCCCAGCACCGGCCACCAACACCGAGAGACCCCCACCAATAGTCGAGAGGGTCAACGAGCGGACCCCAGCACCCCAACTACCAGAACGGGTGAACAATGAAATTCAAAAAAACAGCGCTCGCCGTCCAGTTGAGAATTGGCGAAAAGAGAAGGGCGAGGTCAAAGAAGACGCCAACAGAAATAGACAACGGAACTGGACCCGTCAGAAATCCAAAGACAACGTCAGCGAAGACGAAGAGAAGGAGAAGTTTAAAGACCGATCCGCGTCTAGGAACAGAGATGCCAGACCCGTAAAGATAAACCGCCGCAGCAGTGGCGAGGAAGAGGGGCAAGCCAAGACCCCACCGAGGCGGCACGTCACCGAAGTACCCAGGAACCATAAATATTGGGACCACGACGACCGGTGTGATAAAGATTACAATAGTTAGTACCGGGAGGCTATTTAGCCGATAAAACGCGTTGTGTGGAAAGTGGCCGACGTGGCCCGTAGCGGGGATTTTTAGACACGGTATTAGTGAATAAATTTTTGTGAAATGGCGTCTGCAATATTAAATAACGGAATCGGGTGTTACTTTGCAGAAATCTATGACATTCAATACAATTACAATATTTTTTGTTAATTCGGTATGCAGAACGATCATCCCATCAGCAAAAAAAAAGCATTAGCATCATGTAATTCCTTCAAACCTCATGATGCACTGCTGACATAGATTAACCCTGCAAGAGATAATTTTGGATCCAATAAAAAAATAGAAGTAAACATGTGTTCTTAACGTGAGGCATTTTAGCGCCCCGAGTTAAACGACTACGCCGCGAGCAATAGCCGCGCAATTCACTCGGGGCGCTAAAGTACCTCACGTTAAGAACACATGTTTACTTTTGTAATTTTTTTTATTGTATCCTAAAGTATCCCGTGCAGGGTTAATCTATGTCAACACTACATCACGAGGTTTGAAGGAATTACATGATTTCGTTTACACCCTGTATATTTTTTTATTTGAAATGGGTTTGTGACTCTAGTCTAGGTCAGAGGAGACAGAGACAAAGTCTACGATGGAGTGAGCTTACCCAGAAGAAGCCTGTTAACTCTAACTTTGAAGAGAGAGTATATTTGCGGGCGGGATACTGCATCCAAGCAAACTAGTTTGGCTAATTAATACTAAATATTATAATTGTATTGTATATCTACATACTTAATGGACAGACATTTAAATACTCTCATTCCATATAACATAGACAAAATTGGCCCACTGAAGCACAAATATCTTTTGAACCATTTCTTTAAGTACAGTTTCAGCTCATATTGATTGACCGTTAAGGTTCATCTTCTTCCTGCCCTTATCCCACACTAGGTGGGGTCGGCACAACATGTAATTCATAAATCCATGTTGTTAGAGGTTTTGGCTTATTGTTTTATGACCGGCCGCCTGCCTGACATCAACCCTCCTTGGGAATACTCGTTGCGCTGTCGCGTGGGTGACCATTGCTGATATTATGCACTGGGTCCCAAAATGATATGCTTGTCAATCTTATTGCCGACAACTAAGCAGAGTGTGTCTATTGACCGTTAAGGTTCATAAAAGCAAACATGTTGCTTGTTTCTATACATTACCTTGCTAATATGGGTCTTTTTTGTCTAATGTCATAATAGAGTGTAACTTATTATTGCAAGTATGTCGTGTGTCGGACATAAGGTGGGTTTAAATACTACAAAGACATTGTGGTATTTATTTTTATTAGATAATACTATCTGTCTACACTGCCCCGGATTTTCGCGTAGCGAAATCCTTAATTCATAGAGAATTTAAACAACGATAGTAAAATACTACACTGCCTAATGTCGGACGCACTTTACTATAGTTATCCTAGACTTTCTTCAACTATGTTGGGGTCAGCTTCCAGTCTAATCAGATGCGGCTGAATACCAATATTTTACACGGAGTGACTGCCATCAGACCTCCGCAACTTTTTTTCTTGAAATTACTGATATTAAAAGGTACAAATTTGACGCTGAATTCATACATATTTATTCACTATACCAATGCTATATCCATTCTTGGATAAGCAGTAAACTATCTCCAATGAACAGCGCCGCCTATCGATAAATAACTTGAAACATGAACTCTACCAAATTGGGACTTTGATAGTGAAATTTTAAGTGACAATGACACTAGTGAAGTGACTAAATTTGTACTAAAAGTGGATGCCAGTTGAAAATTTTAGTGTTAAAAAAAGTACCAATTAAGTACCATGTAATTTTTGGTATTAGGTACAACAGTTTTGTTAAGGTAGATCGTAGAATGACAATCGGTACCCGATTTAATGTTGGATACATTAGATTATAATATGAAATTAACGCACACGAACCTACTAGTTATAGGTCCTACAAAAATCGCCGAAGAATATTTGACAAGACTATGAAATTAGAAACCAACATTTTGTAGGACGCCGTTGGAATCATTAGACGATATATCGGACATACTAAAAATCCGTTGTCTGCGGTCTACCTAAGACCCCATTTACACTTTGCTTTTTAAGCATGCTATAGACATCATAAAAAGCCTGCATTTCGCAGTTGCATACTTTAAGCATGCTAAAAAAAGTATTTTTTAAATGAGGTCTTATACTGTAAGGGATCATTGTGAAGATTTTTAAGAGGGTTATTATCGTCATTAGCCCATTATCATCCTATATGGCATATTGTCATTCCACAAGGATTGTCATTTTTTTCTACGGGTTAATGCCAAAATCACCACGGTTGACCAGTAGAATGGTGATCTTCACACATCCTTTTCGGTTAAAATGGGTATAAAAATTATAATAATATTATGTTGTTATTAGGCAATACATAATAATGTTATTTTTTATTAAAAATATCTGAAAATAAATTATTTTTGCAACTGACTCTACTTTTCTAAATTAAAGTCGAGTGCTATCTGCAAATACAAACAAAAAATAACCGATTTTCCATTATGGAATATTATATTTAATTTAGTATTAGAATTTAAAGTAAATAAAAAAAAGTTTTCTTTTTCTCATTTAAATAGTAGTAGACAATTATTATTAATTAATTGAATTCTTAAGGAAATCTTAAGTTTTCTTGTGGCAGTTACATTCTTTAAGCTTGTGTAAACTTTGCGATTAAAAGTCGCAGTTGCGATTTGGTCGCACACGTGTTTTATATTCGAGTAAGCCTTTAATTCAACTTATTTGTTAAAACCGCTACGCCAAATCCAAGTGCGACAAAAAAATCGCATTGTTTGTGCACGTCTTTACTTGTACTTTTAATTGCTCAAACCCTTAGTTTCAGACCATGACACCAATATTTAAAATAGCAATAATTTGTGATATACAATGCAAAAATAATACAAACTATATTTAATCGGTAGCCAGGCCATGGACTGGACCAGTGGCAGTGAGGCCTTGTTTGGAAAAGACCACATAATTACAAAAAAATGTTGTCAATACCTCGCATAGAAAAAAACAAAGCTAATTTTTATTAAATAAATAGTAGACACCAGTGGCGCAGGGTGAATTTTCTTAAAAGGGAAGCCGGACCAAACTCAAAATATATTATAACTTATTTCTTTGATTGTTACCTTCATAAGCAAATGTTATACCTGCAATGTAACTTCGTAAATAATGATTTGTTTAAATGATAATTGAAAATAACAGATACTAGTATTTGCCATATTTCGAAAGGGAAGCCGATAGGAATCGAGTTGTATGGAGCCTTCGCCACTGGTAGACACTCAAACACATGTGATTCTATAAGTATTTTTTCATTGTCAGACAAAAAACTTAGCCCAAATTGACTGGTTATCCAATTCTAAATTATCATGACTGCATCAACTTCCATGGGCGTAGAGATAAACTACGATAACATGTCCCGCCCCTCCAAAATTCAAAACGCTTCAATGTATTTGTGAAAGTATTTATAAAGCACCACCAATACTCCCAACGCATGTGTGCGTGTTGAGACAGCCGTCAAACAAAAACTACAACTACATACACACTCTTTCGTAAAGATGTGACTGAACACATTGAAATAGTAATGTGGAGGGGCGGGACATGTTATCGTAGTTTATCTCTAGCCAGGATTTTGTCCAGGGTGGAGCAAACTCAGTCAGACAGTAAACATTTGTCTTTTCAATAAATCCAAGTGCAGAATTGGATTATGAGGCAATTTTGCCACAAATACTTATTTTTGAGGTCCAAATAAGTATAGACGGAGTCTGGCCGCCTGGCTTGGTCCGCCTATTTTGGGTAATTGTTCTGTGGACATGAGTGGCGAGTTGACTGAATGTAGACCATTTACCTATTCTTTCCGAAGGCGAGGGGGTCTGCCACACTCTTACCGGCTAAAAACCAACGGTGTCCCTCCTAACCTAAGGCCGGGGTCACGGGATTCGCTGTTGCATGCACCGCGACCCCGGCAGGTCTCGGTCCACCAGCTTCTTCTGGTGGACCTCTCCTGTGGTGGGGCAATTTCTCCCCTGTCCCACTTCCTTCGAAGAGGCGCGCGCGGAACACGGCGCGCCATCCTCCCGGGCCTGTTACTGATCGGGCGACGGGTCCCCTAACCCGCCGCCCCGTCTGCCCCACTCTGAATACGCATATGTTAACTTTTATGAGCATTGGTCATGTTTTATTGCTAACACATTACAAAATATCTCAAACTATATGTTTAAGGATGCTATAGTACACACAGCCACTATCCAAGTCCTGGTCTTATAATAAATTAGCCAAATTTTCCCCAAAGTAGAATGTCCCTCGTCGCGTAGTAGTTCCTTATTCAGACTGAGAAAACTCGGAAGTCAGATTAGTAGAACTCGAATTCTGTCTCTTCTCTTTCCGTGTGGTTAGTGACTAATCTGGTGTCATAGTTTATGCCGCCCATAGGCCTCTGACTTGGCTTCACATGCCGTCGAGAAATATCTCTCAGGCATGCCGGTTTCCTCACGATGTTTTCGCAAACATGAATCCGAACTGTCAGAGATGCGTGCCTTGAGTTCGAACTCGAGATCTATGATTTGGCAGTTCGACGGTCACACCAGTAGGCTATCACTGCTATTAATTCTGTGCTCAAAGTTTTATAAAAGATTATACCAACATCACCACAGTATACTTAGGCGACAATGGCACACCTTGGACGCTCTTAATCTTATTCTTCCTCCGTGTAAACACGAGTTATGCAAGAATAGTTTGAGAGATAAGATTTGCTAGTCATCAATGCTCATAGCGCGGCTGCCCAGAGTACATGGGACTTAAATTGGCGGACGCTCGATGAAATGTATGAACCCAGCGTAACGCTAGGGGCCTAAGCATAGTTTACATATGCTAAGGTCCGTATTACAAAACATTCCTTAAGTCCAATTTGATCTTTAATCAGTTGATCACTGTTTAAATATAGAATCAGTACTTGAGGAACGGTCTTATTCCAGAACGGCAATCAATGTATACTCAGATGAAACGAGACTCAAATCGAGCCAATCGATTGGTTGATTACAGATCAAATCACTGCTTGGGATCGAATCTACGAACTGAGTAACGATCTAGAATAAAGCCAAACTCAGCTGAACTATGAACAATGAATCTATGCTTGAGGAATGTTCTAAAATTAAAAGTCGACTCAAAACTAGTTTTAAACAGAGATTAATGGTTGAGTTTCGTTCTGTAATACGGACCTAAGAAACAGTGAAGCATATAAAGTATTGCAACTTTCACAAATTTCCACTTTAAGACCATTTAAACAAAGTTCATTATAGAATGTCAAAAACTATTTTAAAGTTCATACATTAGACGTACTAGTATTGTTGCCTGTGGTGTCTGTTGCGCACTTTGACAGGACTAAACTAAACTAAGAGTGTTTGTCTCTTTCTGTTTCAATAGAAAAAGAAAGTGACAGTTGCGTTTAATCACAAAACAGATAGGTACAGAAGTCAATCTACATACAAGTGTGCTCGAGCAACACACATAGATATTGCTCACGGACGCGATATCTCGGACTGTTTGGGACTAGTGCGAGCGCGAATGCCATCCGCTTGAGAGAGATAGATATATAGATAGAGCGACCGCCGAGCGTAGGTATGAACAGTGAAGTACATACATGTGATTGACTTCTGTACCTATTTGTTTTGTGGTTTAGTCTAGTTTAGTACTGTCAAAATGTGCAACAGATTGAACACCATTGTCGTCTTACCATCAACACAATACACGCTCAACCGAAGCCAAGACCGAGTGTCCCAGTTGAATGACGGGAGGCACCAAAATGATTTTTTATCCTCATCCTTGATGGCTGATAGCATCGCAATGTATAAACGCGTGTTATCATATCTAGTGTCCAAACTAATCAGCCTAGCCTTCCTTGTCGTGGTCGGCTTTCAATCTAACCAGATGAGGCTGAATATTAGTATTTGGGAGTGTCCATACTGTGCGCTATTAATTATGTATACTGTGACAGTGGTGTTTTTTAATCTGGGGCTACACTGAATAGTTTTTTCGCAACCAATCTTAATTATATTGAGGTATAGAGAATTTTCAAGTCAGTCTGTAGTGCCCAAATGAGACAGGAGGTGTAGTGCCGTAGATCTATAGTTCGCTAGACGATAATAGGTCATATTTGATAGAAAAAGCGTACCGATGTCAAAAGATGTTAAATTATTGGATGGATCAGTACTTTGGGACTCTCATAGCCGTTCTGCCTAGCCTTTTCCCAACTATATTGGGGTCAGCTTCCAGTCTAACCAGATGCGGCTGAATACCAGTATTTTACACGGAGCGACTGCCATCAGACCTCCGTAACACAATTACTGGACAATGCCGATATCCTAAGGTTAGACCGGTTGTCAGACTTTCGGGCGTCTGACTACCCGTAACGACGGTCATAGGTATTCGTATGACACCCGAAAACGACGGCGAGGCACGGCGGGGTCTCGATGTGTGAAGAATGGTCACCCATCCACGGACTGACCGCAGCAAGCGTAGCTTAACCTTACAAATCGTACGATCCGCATATCTAAAAGAAAGAAAGAAAGAAATTTATTTGGCACGAAAGCAGTCAGACACAGACAAAAAAATTCATAAGAGACAAAACAAAATAAAAAAAATGAACAAAAAAATAAAGTATCTGTGTGTCTAGCAGCTGCGCCAAGTAGGTTCAGTTCAGCATAAATGTCAGACTACTAGAGCCTGACGCTATCTCAGGTCTCATAGCCTTTCCCAGAAAATTTTGGAGTCGGTTTTCAGTCTAACAAAGTTAACAAACTAGGTTTAGTCTGTTAAGATCGATTGCAAATCTAACCACATGCATCAGTCTAGCATATTCCCACACACGTTGGTGTCGGCTTCGCCTTGCGTCTAAATACTTCGCGAGTCTATCAGTCTGTTAATTGTTTCAATATGGTCGCTAGTTACGTGTCGTTAAAGTTTTCATTACTTTCTTGGCCAGTGTTGGGCTAGAACTATATAGAGTTAGCAAGATTTCTAGAAGTTTGCCACTCAAAATTATTGGCCTAATGTAACATATATACAGAGTTACTGGTAACTCGACGTGTTCCTTGCAGGACATTATAGAAGGGGTGAAATGCAATAAATTAAGCCACCAAATGTTCTGCCGAAATTCAGTAGTTTATGAGATTCATTATTTTTTATTATTGTTGAAAAATCTCAGATTCAACCATTTGAAACCTATTTAAAAATAATGTAAGTCGCGAATGTATTGAAATTTAAGTTTTTATCATAGCTTATGCTATAGCTCTGTGAATAATTAAAAGTTCAAAAATACCAATCAATTTTGCAAATATTGTTGAATCTGGGATTCTTCAACAAAAATCTAAAAAATAATATCTCTACAACTACTGAATCTCGGTAGAACATTTGGTGGCTTAATTTGTTGCATTTCAACCCTACTATAATGTGCTGCAAGGAATATGTCGAGTTACCCAGTACACCTGTATATGATATCATCATCTTCCTACCCTGGTCCCAAGTTACTTGTGGTCGCCGCAATATGTTTTCCTCTTCCATTCTTCCCTGTCCACGTCTCATTATCATTTACTCCCTTATCTTTCATATCCTCCCTCACACAATCCATCCATCTTTTCTTTGGTTTCCCTCTCCCCCTCCATCCATCTCATGTAAGAGATAAAATGCATTAAATGGTAATTTTGAGGACATAATGCTAGCTACAAGAGGTTCTTAGAGGTCAACAATTCTAGAAATTATTGATAGTCTAAAAGTTCTTTCCAACATTTAAAAGAAAGAATTTGAAAGATAAAGCAGAAAGTAATGACGCTAGCCTTAAATAATGCATAATAATGAAATTAGATTTCTTATTTTTCATATTGTAATTCATAGTTTGAAATAATTAGATATAAATAGTTTTTAAGACTACATACTACAAAATTGGAATCGTGATTAGTGCAATGAATAAAGTTTTTTCTCAAAAATGGCGGTGTAATGAAATTCTACTCATTATAAATTTATTTGACGCGAACACAATGTTTAATTTTAATAAAATGGCAGCAGATTCTTTTTTTATGATGTCTAAGGCCGCGATCCCACTTTGTCGTGACGACAAATAGTCGTGTAGTTTTAAGTGTCGTGGCTTATATATTTAAAGGGAGGTGTTCACATATAAGACGACACGATTAACTGTCGTTCACGACTGGTTTTTGCAGTGACGACAGATTGTTAAGTCAATGGGTAAAACATCACGATATCGTGACGGCAAATCATGTGTCGTTGTTACGACTATCTATCGTGACCACGATAAAAATATCGTCTCGTCGTAGCTTGCTACTGATGTGCAAACGACAAAGCGACTGCCGTGAAACGATAAAATGTCGTCGCGATCCAATGGGAACAGCTAGATACAATAGTTGCTAAACGATAAAAAAAATTGACGACAAACAGTCGTTATAATGGGAACAGCTAGAGACGACAGTCGTCCGACGATAAATTAATCGTCACGACATAGTGGCAACGCACCTTAAGAGATGAAAAAATCTGTTACAATACCTGGCAGTAAATATTACACATCGGGCTTTAGAAAGAGAAATTGGCTAGCCTCGGCTTTATACGAAGCGACAAAACATCACATAGGTATGAGTGACAGAGACGACGCTCTACGAAACTGAAGCTAGCCGATTATCTCTCTCTAAAGCTCCATATTTATAGTAACTGCCCAGCTTCTATTATCCTTAAATAGTAGTTAATATGTACTGGTATTTGTTTGCATTTATTTCGAATTAACTAAAAAAATATTAATATGCATAGATAATGCTAAAATCTCGTTAAGATTGAGTAGTATTTCAGACATTGTGATTGGTTGAAAACTTTATTACTTTATTCCTTAAGCGGTCTGTTCATATATTTCTATCTTTTATCACTAAATAACTGTCTTATTTCAATATATAAGGTTCAACCAAAATCCTGGACAAACTTTTACACAGTGTTCAACACGTGTAACTAAACATATATATGCAAAAAAAACCAGATGCAAGTGTTTATTTTCTAACCAAAAATAATAACGTTTTAAATTGTCTGTACTCTCTAAGAAAAATGTCATCAATGTTTTATGCATTGACCGCAGCCGAGGCGCGCCCTACTTCTGCGCCGTGAAAAATGTAAAAAAAAAAAGTATGGTTAGAAAATAACACTTGGATGTCGTTTTTTTTGCATAGATATGTTTAATTAAACGTACTAAACACTGTGTAAAAGTTTATCCAAGTATTTTGGTTGGACCTTAAATAACTATACAATTGGCGACAATTCTGCATAGAAACAAAGTTGTCAATTTTCATTCGGAAATACCCGTATCGCACACATTATTTAATAAAATTGAAAACTTTATTCATATCTATGTACGATACAAATTGTTCATGTCGCAAAAAATAAACCCAAAATATTATAGGACAGTTGTATTTTCGATTCAAAATTCGCTTACATTAGCGATACTTTTACGATACTCGTTCGTGCTAGCTTTCACAGCATGGGAATAGCCATTACCTTCTTTATTAGCAGTGTTTTCTTCAAGCAGTTGACTGAAAAGACGAAAAAAGACTTCAACATTCTGCCTTAGTATTCCCTTGAATTTGACTTAATTAATCTTTACATAGTATAAAACAAAGTCGCTCCCGCTGTCTGTACGCTTAGATCTTTTAAACTACGCAACGGATTTCAATGCAGTTTTCAGCAATAGATAGCGTGATTCAAGAGGAAGGTTTATATGCCCCACGTTAGTATCTACATTGCACCCGAGCGAAGCCGAGGTGGGTCGCTAGTTTAGTAATAAAAGATAGAATAATAAGCAGACAGAACTGTAAGGAATTTAGAACGTCTTGAAAACATCGCTCGGGATTAAGTACCTGTATAGAATAATTCATTGTCAAGCACAATGATTAATTTTAACGTATCTTTAAATTAAAAATGAGTTCAGGCCGTGGACTGTAATCATTGAGAGTGAGGCCACAAACTGTAATAGAATATTGGCTGTATATTGTTGCGCTGTTTTTACTTTAAATAAGGCTTCGATGACATATTGTGTGTTATCGGACAGCTTTGGGCCTTCCAAGGCCATTATTTTTATGTAAAGGCTTGTACACAAAACTGCGAATCGGCGCGATGCGATTTCGTGCGGCAAGGCGTCTTCCTTTCAAGATTCGGATGACCAATCCCTCAACAATCGTCAACCGTATTGAACGTATTTTATACTAGGTAGAATAAATTTGCATAAAAAGATTTGCGCACTACTGTTACTGATAAGAAAATATAGGAAAAATCAATTCGTAAGTTCTTGCGATGCGTCGTGTGAGCTCGTATATTTCTACGATGCGACGTCGCATCGCAGTTTTGTGTACAAGCCCTAAACGGAAAGCCTGAATCAAACTTATGTTGTATGGAATTTATTTATCAAATATGATTGTCTACAAAACAATACGCATCAAACAACATTGTCTGTCGAGGCCAAGTCTTGTACAAGGCCACAAATCCAACACAAGCTTAGGTAGTGAATTAGTTAATAATATTGGGTAACTAAACTGCAGTCCACGGCCTTATAAACGATTTACTTGCAAAATTGTACCGGAGACCATTATAAACTGCCTAGTCCAATTTTGAGTCTCCGTTTATCAATATGAGGCCTTTGTTCCACCCACCTAAATAATGCTATATTTAGATATAAAATGATTTAGTGCTGTGCTTAGTTTCAATATTATTTAAATAGATACCAGATCAATTTAACCTTTTGAACGCCAGAGCATAAATGCATCGTCGTACCCCCCACGCCAAGGTAACTGTAATCCCATCGTTTTTGTCACATATTTGTGACGTTGGCGTACAGGGTAAACTTCGTTTGTCACATATGTATGACAATGGCGTCCAAAAGGTTAATAAAGATTATTTTTTTAAATAATTTTCTTTTTATATGAAATTATTTTTAATATAGTGATTATTAAGGTCTTCATTATAAATTGATCTGGCAAATGAGACTTTAAAGGCACACTCGGACGATTGTTAATTGAATATTTTGTTTAATAGCTACAAATATTAGGTCCCCACCTATGAAATTGGTGTTTTTTTCTCACAAATAGAGAACCTCGTCACTTCTATGATTTAAAATATTCATCAATTGCTTGATATTATATCTAATAATGACCATCATAGACAACTACCAATAGTAAAAAAAACTTTATTACTTATAGTTTTCTAAATAAAAAAAAACCTTAAAAATGACTCCTCCTTTTGTTAGCAGAAATTACCACTATTTGTTTTTTAACTTAGCCAAAACTTATTTTTGTCGCATAATCTAAGTGGCTTAAGTTATCTTAGTTTTTAAACATTAGTGCATACAAGTTTTAAAACATTAGTGTTCATAGTTGTTAAATAAATTAAGAAAATGTTAGTATGAAAAATGCAACTTCTTTAAAATTCTCCATACAAAACGCTGATTTCATAGGTGGGGACCTAATATAAGCTTCTTCATCCTGGGCATACGACATAACTTAAATTTATCAACATTAAATTGTTGTATTCTTAATTTAATAAGCGTTATCTGGGTGCCAGTCGGTAAGGATGCACAAACTGAAGTATCGCCTCTTCAATCTATCGCAGTACACTGCTGGGTATCTACCCTTCACGTGGGGAAATCCTCATGGACTATCCCCCGTCCGGGGAAGACGGGGGAGTGTGCCAGACTCTTACTGGCTAAAACCACCACGGTGTCCCTCCTTCTGACCTAAGGCCGGGGTCACGGGATTCGCTGTTGCATGCACCGCGACCCCGGCAGGTCTCGGTCCACCAGCTTCTTCTGGTGGACCTCTCCTGTGGTGGGGCAGTTGCTCCCCTGCCCCACATCCTTCCGAGAGGCGCGCGCAGGACACGACGCGCCATCCTCCCTGGGCCCGTTACTGGTCGGGCGACGGGTTCCCCAACCCGCCTGGGTATCTACCCTGTTCTAAGCCTTTCACATTCAGTCAACCTAGCTGCCTTTAGGAATACCGAATTGAGATGCTTCATTTAAAACTAAGAGTTATGTCAATTTATGCTTTCTTAATCCAACAAATCCTGATTTTAGAATTACAAAAATATAGTTACAAAAAGGCCCTCAATCAATACGAACTGGGAATTTGTACAATTTTGCAAGCACATCGTGCATATTAAGGCATTGTAAATTATCTAAAATATATTATATTATAGATTTTTCTAAGAGTTCGTAATGAAACCAAGTTGTGGATTTTTTTTTCGATTGATTAACAAAATATATTTAATTATGGTAGTAGTTAGTTCCGTATGTTTAAAATCTTTCCTGCGTGATGTATGTAGAATGAAAATCAAAATTGGTTACATTTTCTTTGATGTATTCAAGATAAGATACTGCCTTGACCGCCTTGTTGGTTTAGTAGACGCAAGCGCGACTGCTGCGCATGGGGTCCTAGGTTCGATCACCAGGTCGGGCACTGTTATTGGGTTTTTCCATTAGGAATTTCTCAGCAGCAGCCCGGAATCTGGATTTGTGCTCGGTTAATGGCAATAGGCTCGCCCCCTATTCCATGGGACTTGAACATAACTGGCGAAACGAGGGTGTACTAAAACACCTTTGCCGAACCATGGTTACCAGACATCAGGATCTGTCTTGATATGTCTGGATTTTTAGGTACCTGGTCAGGATTCCGACCGGACTTTGAAAATATCAGGATTTTTGTTTATTTAGTGAAATGCTGAAATTTTCCAAGTCGGGAGTACCTGCATGACGGTTGGCACACAAAACAAATAGTAAACTTGCATTGCGCGCACTCGCGGTAATTGTGTCAGAACATTTTTATAGAAATCAAGCCTTTTCCATACATTGCTAGTACCCCAAATCGTCGCTGCGCCTGCAAATTCAGCTGTGTTTTTTTTTTTTAAATCTGTCTTTGTTGCTATTTCATAATAGTTCTCAAGCCACACAAGCACCTGTAAAAACTGGTTTTTAATCATTTATTTGGTTAAGAAGTTAGCAAAATAAATTATTAGAAAACATATTTTTTTTAAAACAGCGGATTTTGCAGGCGCAGCGACGAAATGCTGCTTTAAAACTTCGATATTAGAATTCAAAGTCAAATGAAACCAATTTCGATAATCATTGAGACTTACGGCTTACACGAAGCTGACTTAAGCGGGATTAGATAACTTAGTTAAAATGGACACCAGATTAACACGACCTATAAACCTTATTTTATAGAATAAATTGACAATCTACTTATACTAATTAAGTTCGCATACTTTTTATGTGTTTAACATAGAAATGAGGAACAATCGGTAAGTCATACAAATATTTGTTACATAGTAAGCGAATCGCTTACGGGCTGTCCTGCGTAAGCGATAAACGCAACGCGACGCGACACGACACGACGTGGAACAAATACGCGTTACGTCGCGTCTCGCTACATAGGCCACCCCGTTACGGGCTGTCCCGTAACGGGGCGGCATTTCCTACTAGCGGCCTATGTAGCGAGACGCGACGTAACGCGTATTTGTTCCGCGTCGCGTTTCTCGCTTACGCAGGACACCCCGTTAGCCACTGCGCTGATGGAGTTGTCAATACTATGCGATTCAAATAAATAAGAATGATCTCTCGACATATTAAGACCCTTTAGTTGTCTTACTAACTTCATTTGAAGCCCGATTTATACTAACATAAGTTAAGTTGCCGATTTAGTGAACTTAACTCGCCAGCATACGTCTAAATGAGGTTTTCTACTTAACTCGCTTAATCGGCAAGTTAACTCCCTACTTATGTGTGTAAATTGGGCTCGTATCGCGCCAAGAAAGTATTACGTAAGTAGAATTTTAGTAATTATTGACCCACCCCTCCCCCCTTGTCAGCAAAAGTAAGCAAAGCTTTGCCCCCCCCCCCCCCCCCCCCCCCCCCCCCCTCCTATGCTTACGTAAACATTGGTATATATTTTTTTAAACTGATCAGGTTTCTTTATTGTTATTCATGAGCAGCAGTTTTTAAGTCTAGAAAATAAAGTAAATAAATAAAAATTGCTGACGTAATCATCATCTAGACACCCCCGTCCCCCATGTCATCAAAAATAAGCTAAGCAAAGACCCTCTCACCCCCCCTTTCGTGCTTACGTAATACTTGAATGGCCTCTAAGGTTCAGGATGTGCTTACTTATTGAAGTAAAATTAATTTGTACTTTTAATTTAATCGCATAGTTCGGCACTTTCTTAATAGTCCTCTATAAAGAAAACTTCATTTACAATTTGCGAGGTCATAATATGTCTACATTAGTACAACAGGTCGTGTTATCTGGTCGTTACCAACATTGCCTTAATCTGTTATTTCAATATTGTTTGAAGGTGCAGACAGTGCAGTTACTTCATCCCTTATATCTATGTACTGTATCACACGAAGCTAGGCCAATTTTGAGGCCAGAAACTGTAATGAAGATATTCGGTCAGTTTTTGGCCTCGGTCGACCATAATATGGTAAATATAAATAAGTGCATCATGTTGTACATAGATAGATCGACGGTCCCTATGTATACTATCGAAACTACAAAATGTCAGATTTTATTATGTATTATATATATTATATTATACCGATTACGCTGAGATTTATAATCCGATTTACGTGATTCTTCTTCAGTTTGGTGCGTAATAGTTGCCATTTAGTCCCATAACAAAATATTATTTTATAACATTTTAAGATAACATAATTTCACACATTTAAGCAGATAAAATAAAAACTGAGATTTTATACTTTCGATAGAATACGTAGGGACCGTCGAGATATCTCGACTTATCTAAACCAGAAAATTATGTCTAAAGAATGATTCTTTAGTCAAAGATTAATAAAGGACATCAATGATTTTAAATGTTAACAATTTCATGTATAATAATTGTAAACTATTTAATTTCTAATTTTAATTTACTAAGATTGTACAAATTCCTGAAGTTTTAAGGCAAATGGAATATTTTTATCGCTAAATTCCTATAGTTTATAATAAATTGCATGCACTTTGGTAAAGATCTCAAATTAATGTAAGGTGTAAAAATATTGCTCTTGCCTTGAAAAAATAATAATTCTATGTTATTTAATACAACTTCAGTTGAGTAAAAATACGTCATTATAAATTATTATAAAAATATTTTCAGATCGAGTGTTTTTACACGGGATAAGTGAAAAATACATGTATTTTTCTTTCTAAGAAATTGTCACTTAGATGAAAAACTGGGTGAATATTTTTTTAAGATAATATCCTGTGTTTTCTGACCTCGAGATTCAAGAACTATGTTTATACACACTAAATAATGTTATAAAAAAGGGATAAGTAACTGTGAAAGGATTTTTATTAATATAAAATAATTTAGATTTGAAAAGGCGGTCAAAGTCGCTAAGATTTCGTTATTAAATTATGTAAACTCGAATAAACTGAAATATGATTTCATTTTGTTGTTTCATTTCGTTTTTTTGTATAAATAGAGGCAAAGATGCAATGGCAGCATTTTTTTTTGTTCTAAAAATCGACAGCAGTTGGCGCCACTGTGAATGTAGACCTGTTAATAAATTTACAGTCGGCAACAGGAGTCACTGAATGGGCACAATTAAATTACAATATTTTTACAACACACTACAAATTACTGGCTAATATGTTAAATATTGACATTTTGATTGAGTATTTGACATTGATAGGTCTACATAATAACCTGCCGGGGTTGAGGTGCATGCAATAGCGATTCTCGCGACCCCGGCCTAAGGTCAGAAGGAGGGACACAGTGTTGGATTTAGCCGGTAAGAGTCCGGCACACCCCGTCTTCCCCAGACGGGGGATAGTCCATGAGGATTTCCCCACGTTAAAAAAAGAAGGTCTACATAATAACAGCGCAACATTAGATTTGTTAAGAGACCTGTGTTAGAAATCTAGATGTCTTGCGTAAACGATGAAAGAAAATATCGTGAGGAAACCTGCAAACATGAGAAGGCTTAAAAGCAATTTTTTCTAGTACCATCGACTTACCACCACTTAGGGGATAACAATTATAGACTCTGCTAGCGTGTAAATAAAATCGAAAATTACCTTTGGTCTCTAGTCATTCCGATGCTCTCAGGCACTAGTAGTTTTGTTAATTGATTTTCGATATTATTTAAACCCTAGTAAAGTCGAAAATGGTTTGGCAGTGAAAAACATGTTCTGCGCCTGCCTATACACTTCGGTTGACCAGTCACCCGTCGTCAGCTGGTCATTTAATTTATTTTGATTACACTCTCACACTCGCAACTGACTTGTGTAAGCTTGCCGAGAGTGAAGTAAATTTTGAAGAAGCAAAGCTTTTAAAATAAAAATAAAATTTATTTTGAAATTGTTTATTTCAAAAATTATGTACAACTTACAGAATATTTCATAGTTTATGTAACTAAAATAACATGATATAGGAACATAACGTTTATTTACAACTAATACGAAATAAACATAATATTACTTGGAATGAGAGATAGCAATAGAGTATTTGACTACATTTATTTCATTAAAAATCTTTAAACTATTACAAAAATGATAAGGAACAGTGCAAAAACCAATGGAATATTTAATAAAACGCCCAAGTTATAAACGATTTAAAATTGTTGACTAGACAGAGACAACACTACTACCACAATGACGTCATACCTTCAAAACTTCATAGTAACTTGACATCACTCCTTACAATATCCGTTTCGTGTGACTAGGACAAAAAATGCCTCCTCCACAACTTCGAAGTCGTGTCGACTCCTCAATTTCTTCATCGATTTTATTTATTTATTCACATAAGCGTGTTATTTCTATACTTTCTTTAAAGTAACACTAAATTGGACGTAGTTTAGCAGAAAGGACTCAATCCACAAAATTGACAATACCAAAATGGCCTTTCATTCAGCAAAAAAGATCCAAGAAATAAACAAAGGAAATACGTTTTTTGTGACAGGGAACCAAACCACATATTAGGCAGGTATTTCCTTTTTATTACCTATATAGACCTCCACCTGCTTAAATCATCCACCCTATATTTTCCTAGATCAGTCCAGAAATACACAATATAACCATTAACCACCGATTTTACCAAGTATGTGTAATGACGTAACAAAATCTGAATACAGCATCACTGAAGAAAACCACTCTGAACTTAAAACGTCAATAACTCAAAGGTGAATCTGTGTGGGTTGAGTCCTTTCTGCTTAACTACGTCCAATTCTTGTACAATTTTAATAATAGTCAAATACCCTATACACTTAAGTCAACGACAGGTCGACATGGCAATTTTCTAGTCATTTTCAATACATAACTGCAAGGAACAACATGAGCGAGATCGAAATCGATAAACGCGGTCGATGCGGACTCGTGCGGCGCTAACACTAAGGGATGGTTTCCACCAAACGGCTCGCATCGCATCGGATCGGAAAGGATACGAACGGATGCGGCGACAGCTGATCGCGTTCGTCAGGATGTCGACGCATACGATCGGCTCCGCACCGTCGCTTGCGAACGTATCCGTTTCTGCGCCTAGTCAAATAGTTTCATTCCTACCGTGTTGATCAGATACGACGACAAGCGAACGGAGCCGTACGCGTGTCGCAGCATACTTTCCGCTAAGATCGCGTGTCGCGGAAGACGCTCGCGGTCAAGCTGCTGTGCGCGGCTTGGTAATATAGACTTTAAATACCGTGTACACGATTTAATATCGTTTAAAAATTGTAAAATCCGTTCAGATCCGATGCGAGCCGTTTGGTGGAAATCATCCTTAAGATGGCGGGCGCTGTGCGGGTGTGCAGGGCGTGTGAGTAACACGACGAGCCTCATACACGATTGCCATGTCGACCTATCGTTAACTACAATATCAAATGCCATACTTGTTTATAAGGCGATTACACACTATTGGCAAAATAGCAACTAAAAACTGGCAACACATCTCTCTATCTAGCAGATATCACTTGGGGTGTCTTCATAAACGGTGTAGTTCCATTTTGGCCTATTTTGAACCCCTCCCTCAGTTTAGCCTAACGTGGCCTTTGCCTTCTGTACACTGTTTTATAGTGCCTGTGGAGGGAACGAGGTAAGTTGTTCCTCCAACGAAAAGGGAGGATCCTCCTACCAGGCGGGTCTTATGCCTGGCGGGCTACTGCCCAACGGTTGATGTTGAGAAGTTGTATACATATTAACTCCGTGTCAGATCTTGATATCGCGATGCAGGATTTGTGACATTTCATCTGACAGCTGTCATTGTTGTCGCTGTAGTCTGCTAGACATTCGTCGTGCTGCGTAGTTCGCATGTGGCGTAATAGATGGCGCCACATGCCAAATAAATTAATTGAAGTATTACGTAGCTAGACTCGTGACTCCCCATGAAAAGATTTTCAGCTATTTCAATCAAATTAGCTTCTGTTCTGTCTGGCGGCGTAGTTGGTAAGGTACGGCTGTCGACCGGGAGGTGTGGGTTCGATTCCTAGTATTATTAATTTTTTTCTGATTAAAAATGTTTCGGTAGCTAGTGCTCGATATTGGCAATAAGATCATTCCATCTGTACTAATATTATAAAACTGAGGTGTTGGTTTGTTTGAACGCGCTAATCTCAGGAACTACCGGTTGGAATTTAAAAATTAATTTTGTGTTAGATAGTCCATTTATCGAGGAAGGTTAAAGGCTATATAACATCACGCTACGACCAATAGGAGCGGAGCATAAATGAAAAATGTTGCAAAAACGGGAAAAATGTCCACCCGTGCGAAGCCGGGACGGGCCGCTAGTATTTAATAATACCGTCATTTGAGTCGAGGCTTCAATTTCTACGACTTTGAAATATACTGCTGATGGTAAAAAGCGCAAAAATAAACCTTTTAATACAACATCAACGAATTTGAGCTATTTTGGGTTTAAAATCACCGATTATTTAATCTCTGAATACATCCAGTATCTGAAACAATGAAATACATAATTATTTATTTGCTAGCTGACGCCTGCAACTTCACTCCGTGGCCCTAAAATAAGTTTTGAGCTACACGACGGCTGCATGCATGCGTGCCGTCAGTTAGGACAGGTCAACTCAAACCTGCTATGGCACTTTCCTCAAAAGGCCATTCCAGACGTTGCCCTACATTGTTACCCTCACATAGTTATTATACCACAATGTCTGGACTTTAAAAGAGACCTTGATCTCTGAGTTTGTTTCGGCTTTTCTTCTCAGAGCTACTCAGATAGGAAATGCCGTCATCTAGTCTTAAAAAAACATTACATTGACTTGTTTATGTCTGTAACAGATTTGTTTACAGAAATAAAAATCCAAAAGTATCCAGTGAGCTCGATTGTTTACTTTCTTACCCGACTGCGGCGAATCCAAAAAAGGAGGGTTATGTGTTTGACCTGTATGTATGTATGTCCGTCCCTATGTTCCCTCGTAACTACTAAACAACTGAACCGATTTTGATGAATAATATGTCGTTGGATTCGTCTTTATTGCGCGAGTGTCACTGGGTATAAAATTATAAAATATCAAAATGGCGGATATTAGGTGCCAAAGAGAAAGTTTTCAAAAAAGAAACCCAATCCTATCGAGTACCCATTGTTGGGATGATTTGAGCTGGTCTAGATTTTAAATGGGTCCCGACTGTTACACCCATATTCTAAGACGTTCCTTCAAAAGTTAGTCGACTCAGAACGGCCTCGAAAACACCTTCAAAATTGTATTCTTAGTCGCAATTTCGAGTGAATTTTGAGATTCCTCGACGGAGTCATTACGTCATAATTTGAATTATCTGCATCGCGCAAATAACGCCGCGATAAATAGTTGTAAAGATTATCGTAAGCTTATTCGATAAAGTCTTCAAAATTTATTTTTATTACATACGAACTTTGACACTACCTTCCTTAGGGTAGGTTCCGAGGTACCTTGAGTTTGACAGATGATTCCTTACCTCGACTGAGGAAATATCTCGAGTCGAGGACGTTTATGTCAACTATAACTACCGATGGTAGTGAGAAGAAGAGAAAAACATATTGCGCCGACCCCAAGTAACTTGGGACCAGGGCAGGAAGATGATGGTAGTGAGAAAGACTGAGTCGAGATGGAGTCGAGTCGAGTAAGTTTGGAGGAACGTCTTAGAATAAGGGTGTTAAAGTCGCTATGTTACGCATTAGATTTTATTATTTGTACTGTACTTGGTTTATTCTTTTCACTTTTTACGCAGTCGAATTTTCTGTTTTTTAACCGACTTCCAAAAAAGGAGGAGGTTCTCAATTCGACTGTATGTTTTTTTTTGTATGTTTGTTCCGCGATATCTTTGCTAATTGTGAACCGATTTTAATGATTCTTCTTTTGTTTGAAAGAGTACTCTTTCGAAGTGGTCCCATTCAAATTTGGTGAAGATCTGATGAAGAACTTCGGAGATAGATCATTTGAAGTCGGTTTTATTTTTGTTAAAAAGTGATTATTTTTATTTCTAATTGGTTCGGGCCATTATAATAAATTAATGAACCTACCCTCAACACGTTGTAGCTCCATGTTCCTCCTCGATATGTTTCTTGAACACCGCTCTCGAGCCGGACTCAAACCCGCACGCGCCGCATACTAGCACGTCTGCCGCTTCCACTTCTTCCGTATCTAAGTGTACTGTGTCTAAAATAGAAAAAACAATGGTACCATTTACTCTTACATAACATCACGCCTGTATTCCCCGAAGGGTTGGGCAGAGGTGTATAGTAACACCCACATTTCGCCGTCATGTTTAAGTTCCATGTAATAGGGGGCGAGCCTATTCCCATTAATGAGGCACAAATCCGAAGCAGCAGTCCGGAGACTGCTGCTGACGAATTCCACACTTTGCCCGACCTGGGGATCGAACCCAGGACCTCACGATCAGCAGTCACGCTTGCCACCACTAGACCAACGAGGTAGTTTTTAACTGATTTTGAATCAGTTAATTGGCGTTAAATATAACTTGATCAGTGAAAAACATTTTCTGATCAACAATGCAATATGATCAGCGGGAAATAGCAGTGATAGCCTAGTGGTGTGACCGTCGCACTGCCAAGTCATAGGTCTCGAGTTAGAACCCAAGGCACACACCTCTCACTTTTCTGATTCATGTGCGTATTGCATAATTATCACTTGCTTAAAAACGGTGAAGGAAAACATCGTGAGGAAACTCAAGGAAATTGCAAGGCAATTAAATCAAAGACATTATATGGCACTACTACGTCATATGGAGGCAAAAGGCAATTTTGATCTTTACTACCAAATAATTAAACATAATTTTCCATGCATTGGTCTGTTCCGTTCAACAGTTTGAAAAGGTAACATGTGCCCGCGATGTGGGAAAGGAATATAAAATAATTTACCTGTAATGGACTCAACATTTTGGTATAAAATTTATACTAATATTATAAAGCTGAAGAGTTTGTTTGTTTGAACGCGCAAATCTCAAGAACTACTGGTTGGAATTGAAAAATCTTATTGTGTTGGATAGTCCATTTATCGAAGAAGGTTATAGGCTATATAACATCACGCTACGACCAATAAGAGCGGAGCATAAATGAAAAATGTTGCAAAAACGGGAAAAATGTCCACCCGTGCGAAGCCGGGACGGGCCGCTAGTCTTAAATATAATTCGAGGAGGATTTATGAATAAGATTTTGGTATGTTCAGGTTAGGGTATGCAGTGGTCGCACAAGGGCGACTCGCGACAGCCACAAGTGGCCGATCACAAACTGCAGACTACATTGTTCATACATTTAGCAAAGATTCGCCGCCCACTTGTACACCCACGAGAGGCGCGGACTGGCGAGAGGCGCGGGCGGGCGAGAGGCGCGGGCGGGCGGGCGGGCGAGAGGCGCGGGCGGGCGGGCGAGAGGCGCGGACTGGCGAGAGGCGCGGGCGAGCGAGAGGCGCGGGCGGGCGGGCGAGAGGCGCGGGCGGGCGGGCGAGAGGCGCGGACTGGCGAGAGGCGCGGGCGGGCGAGAGGCGCGGGCGGGCGGTCGGGCGAGCGCAGCGACCGGTGGGTCGGCCGTCGCGGGCGCCGATCCGCCGAGAGAGCACCAGGGCTGCGCTGGCGTCCCGATGTAGGTACGCGGTAGTGGAAATAAGGCCGCGTACAAGCGTTCGGGAAGGTTCGGCCGGGTACACACGATCGGCCGACAGGTAAGTGTTTGCTTTCGTTTATTATAATAGGTGTAGTGTGTGTAATGTAATTAAGTGGTAAATTTAATGTTTAATGTGTGAGTTGCCCACACGTGCAAATAAAAATAATCGAATTTTGAAATTTTAATATTTGCTTTTAAATAGTCATCAGTGATACATTAGGTGGCCCGCGGCTTAGTACCCCCTTTCCGTCTAACCTTGTATACAAATCCGGGATATCCGGCTTTTGTTAGGCTTTAGGTCAACCCCGCCCCGTCAAAAGATGCCGAACGAAAATGAGAAAGCGATTTTTTTTTCTTTGAACAACCAATTTGTCAGGATTTCAGAGCAAAATGTCCTGCTAAATATGAATCTGTGTCCGGCTTTTCTATTTTTGGGTCTGGCGACCCTACACACGTGTGGCACAAAATAGATAGGTACAGAAGTCAATCTACATACAAGTGCGCTCGAGCAACGCACACATAGACACTGCTCACGGACACGATATCTCGGACTGTTTGGGACTAGTGTGCGAGTGAGTGCGAGCGCGAGAGCCATGCGCTTGAGAGAGATAGATATACAGATAGAGCGACCGCCGAGCGTAGGTATGTGATTGACTTCTGTACCTATCTGTTTTGTGCGTGTGGCCAGTGGTGGCCACATACAAAAACAGCTGGTGGCCGGCTACTTGTGGCTGTGGCGAGTGTCCCGTGAGCATGTTACCTTAGTTATATGTTGCTAATACATACAATTGGATGACTTACTGCTAACGCCGCCATCCAGATGTTTTTCTTGCACGTGTTTCATTAACTGGAAACAAAAATAATTATTTTACTAAATTAATCTGACATAACCTGTATTCACCATAGGGTTGGGCAGAGGTGTATAGTAACACCCTCATTTCGCCGTTATGTTTAAATCCATGTAATAGGCGAGCCTATGGCCATCAACCGCGCACAAATCCAAACTGGGCTGCTACTGAGGAATTCCACACTGAAAAACCCAATAACACTTTGCCCGACCTGGGGATCGAACCCAGGACCTCACGATCAGCAGTCGCGCTTGCCACCACTAGACCAACGAGGCAGTAATAATTCTGATATTTTTGATAATTGTTAGATAGGGGCCATTCAAGTATTACGTAAGCACCAAAGGGGGGTGGGGGGGTCTTTGGTTAGCTTATTTTTAGTGACACGGGAGACGGGGGGGTCTGGGTGGTGATTACTTATTTTTCTAGACTTGAAAACTGCTGCTCGTGAATAACAATAAAGAAATCTGGACAGATTTAAAAAAAATATAGGTACCAATTTTTACGCTTCACGGAGGGGTTGGTAAGACCGTTGCTTACTTTTGCTGACAAGGGGGAGGGGAGAGTAAGAAAATACCAAAATTCTGCTTACGTAATACTTGAATGGCCCCATAGCCATTGTCGACATTATATGAAAGTTTTATCAACATTACAATTTACAAGTATTTTATGTATTCATATTGGTGCCGATTTAATTGCGAATCAACTCTTCCTCCTAGCCTTTTTCCAACTATGCTGTGGTCAGCTTCCAGTCTAACCAGATGCGGCTGAATACCAGTATTTTACACGGAGCGACTGCCATCAGACCTCCGCAACCCAGTTATTGGGCAATGCCGATATTCTAAGGTAGATCGGTTTTCAAACTTTCGGGCTTCGGACTACCCGTAACGACTGTCATAGGTAGTATGACACCCGGGACCGACTGTTTAACGTGCTCTCCGAGGCACGGAGGGGTCTCGATGTGTAACGAACGGATCCAAAGACTGACCGCGGCAAGCGCAGCTTAACTTTGCAAATCGTATGGGTCCGCGTGGTTGATATAAGCCACTACCCTTTCATATCTAATTATTTTTGTATGTAATTGAATAATATCGGGTGTCAAAGTCAAAGTATTTATTTCAATTAGGCACATAAAAGGCACTTTTGAACGTTAAAGTTACAAAGAAAATAGAATTGATTCTAGTTGCCCCTTCCAAAAGGTAGTTTCGTATGGAGAAGAATGGGCAAGAAACTCCACCGTTACTCTTTTAAAATGTCTTACAATATTTTGTATAGGTACATTAATTATACAATTATATGTGAAAACGATGCACCTAGAATAAAATTACTATACCACAAAAGGTAAAAAAAAATAAAAAATGAAACAATGACATATTAATTTATGTGATAGGTACATGTAAAGACATTATTTCTAAGTAAGGCAGCAGAAAGCGCGGGTGAGGAATTCAAAGTTTCAGTAGTTTTAAGGGGAACATTAGCAAAAAAGTTTTCAAATTCCTGAGCTATTTCTACCTCTGAAGTGATGGGCCCATGTGCAGTCTCTAAATTAAATTCAGTATTAAGCTGTTTTCAGTATTAAGGTGTAAAAATACCCTTAACGAAGCCGAGAGCCACGTATTCTTCACACCATTAGGAAGATTTTTTGTATTCATACCTGGGAACCGACTGGTTATAGAGACATTGAAGGTCAAAGTTACGACTTAATTTTACGGTTTTTACGAAATCTAATTTTAAATTTTATTAGTAAACTAAATGCCCGGACAGACTTCATTCTGTCAAAAGTTATTGGCCTGTAGTGGGAAAAGAAAAGTGTTGTTTTTACTATTTTTCATGCAATTTTTATGTTTTTTCTCTCCATAAGAACCTTCCTTGTGCCTTAAGGAATATATAAAAAAAAGAATAGCCGAATTGGTCGAGCCGTTCTCAAATTTTGCGCTTAGCAACACGATTGGAGATGTATTTTTATTTATATAGACATTCTTCTAAACAAACATTTTCGACATTCTTGAAATGTAGACACAGTCTGCTGCGCGCGCGCTTACGTTGCGCGCTACAGTTAACAGCTGTTTTTAAAACCTAAAAATAAAAGTAATTTCCCAGCAATTATTTTTGCTCTATGTTACTTAATTTGATGTACAGTAAACGTAGACTTCGGCTTTGTACCTTTTAAGCGCGTGGCTAAATATCAATTGCCGAGCCCCTAGCGCGCGACTACTAGTCGATAAAATAATACCTACAATAAATATTAAGATTTTTCAATACTAAGGAGCTAAAGTAATTGTTGTAAATCATATCTCTATTGAATAATCGTTTTAGTTGTACCACGCAGTTCATAAGACGAAAAAAAACCATGCATGTTCCTGTCGCAGAAATACGACACTCGCGGTAGGGGCACGGAAATATTTGTCGCATAAATGCGACACACGCGCTTAAAAGGTTAAGACAATATTTAAACGTTGTACGGTGTTACCCTGACCTGTGAGTGCGTGGCCCCCCTGAAGGGACAGCGCGCACACTGCAGCGTGACAGCCGCGCCGCGCCCGCCGCCCGAGCGGCCGCGCCCCGCGCCGCTGCCGTGCTCGGTGGCCTGCACACAATGTTATAATGCTGTAAACTGCTCTCAATATTGAATTAACATTTAATAAAGCTTATTTCTGGCCTTTACACCCGCGCGAACGCTCTACGAGTATTCCCGAGGAGGGTTGAGGTCAGGCAGGCGGCCGGTCATAAAACAATAAGCCAAAACCTCTAACAACATGGATTTATGAAATACATGTTGTGCCGACCCCACCTAGTGTGGGATAAGGGCAGGGAGAAGATCTCTCTCTCGCTTCCGACCGTGGTTCTGTCCATGGTCGGGAGCGAGACTGCGTGGGAAGCCATTGCCTCCTTTTGCGAGGGGGTGATGGCGACCAAGGAGGTAGCGGAGAGGGAGAGGGAGAGGGAGGCCGCTTCTTCTCTCCCTTCTAGCGCTAGACGCACCGGGCGCCGCAGGGCGCGTGATGATCTCCGGCCACCCTAGTGAGTGGCCTGCGGGCGGCGGGTTGGGGAACCCGTCGCCCGACCAGTAACGGGCCCAGGGAGGATGGCGCGCCGTGTTCCGCGCGCTTCTCGGAAGGATGTGGGGCAGGGGAGCAACTGCCCCACCACAGGAGAGGTCCACCAGAAGAAGCTGGTGGACCGAGACCTGCCGGGGTTGCGGTGCATGCAATAGCGAATCCCGTGACCCCGGCCTTAGGTCAGAAGGAGGGACACCGTGGTGGTTTTAGCCAGTAAGAGTCTGGCACACCCCCCGTCTTCCCCAGACGGGGGATAGTCCATGAGGATTTCCCCACTCTAAAAAAAAAAAAAAAGGGAGAAGATCTCTGGCGTTTATTATTGACGGTTACTTTGATTTACTGAACGTTATTGGTTATTAAGACTCGTTTCTTTAGCAATAATAAAGCAGTTTTTTTTTGTAATTTTTTTCTAATGGACTGCTTGTACATTGTCTGCGGACCGTTTCTACGTAACCGGGCAGTTATTGGCGAGACCTGAAGGGTCTCCAACCAATGGGGACGAGAGTAAAATACTTAACCTAAGCTAACTACTACTACCTACCAGTGGCGAAGGCTCCATACAACTCGATTCCTATCGGCTTCCCTTTCGAAATATGGCAAATACTAGTATCTGTTATTTTCAATTATCATTTAAACAAATAATTAAGTATTTACGAAGTTACATTGCAGGTATATTATTTGCTTATGAAAGTAACAATCAAAGAAACAAATAAACGCCTACAATTTTTTTCGCAGCAACGTAACTTGAAACGACGCAAAAGAAAAGCCGGTCAGGCGCGGCAGGAATCCAGTACATTTAATTCATAGTTTCACTTGTAGCGATCGTGACCTTGAGGCAACATAACACCGCTAGATATAGCGACGATGGCAAGCCGCGATTCATCGAGTTACGATAAGGACAGAGATAGGAGATGCGTACGCCAGAACGAGATGGAAATAATGCTACTGAAGTTCGTAATTTGTTCAGATAGTAATATTTGGATGACAGATTCACAACAGATTTTTTTCGCTCTTATTTATATTATTGTTTTCACTTGTTCCTTTGCATTTGATTTGATATATTCGTATCATAATTTAGAATCTTATAGCATTATTCATGTATTATTGTTGAAATTTATTTATTTGTGTGAACTAGTGATAGTTTTGCGAAGTGATAGTGCAGTAAAAACAAGGTTAGTGGCGTTGTATTGTTTGGTGATCGTCTATTTAAATAGGTATTTAGGTAAGTAAGGATAGTTTTTTTATTTTGTAGTTTTATTAGAAAGTATTATTTTGTTATTATTGAGTAAATTTGATACCATGGCGGCATTAGTGAACGTAGAATGCTGTCTGACAGATTATTTGTTGACTGAGGAAACATCCTTTTCAAAGTTGAGTTTTGAAAATAAAAAACGTGTAATTCAGTTAGGCTGTGCTCGCCCTGACATGATTATAAATTACAAACGACGCGATGGTTTTTTCAAACATTTTAACAGTTTTTTGTAAGTACGACAAATACCCTTGGCTTACGGGAAGTTGTAAATTAAATAAATTGTTTTGTTTTCCTTGCATATTATTCTCAGATTCTAGCAGCTTATGGAGCCACACGGGATTTAAAGATATTAATAATCTTTCAAATTCGTCCAAAAAACATGTTCAGACCGAAAAACATAGGTATCCGAAGTTGTTTATCTTTGCATGATTTCGGAAATCGTAGGATAGAAACATTTTTTGCTAATACGTATGAAGTTCATAATAGAAAAAAGTAGATCGGAATAGAAGTTTAATGAAACGGTTCATCGACACAGTAATTTTGCTAGGTAAAAAATAATTCGCTTTTCGCGGCCACCACGAATATCCGGCATCCGATAACCGCGGTAACTATATCGAAACGTTGTTATATTTAAGCAAGTATGATACCGTAATCGATTCGCATTTGGAACAATGTTCCTCAACACAGAATCCCACATTCGCTGGCCTTTCGAGTAATATACAAAATGATTTAATACAAAGTATCGCATTCGTTTTACGCGACCAAATTAAAGTTGGAAATAAATAAGGCTCAGTTTGTGTCGGTCATGATTGACGAAACGCCCGATGTTAGTCATAGGGAGCAACTAACGGTAATATTTAGGTATTTATCTGAAACTGGAATCGAAGAACGTTTTCTTGGTTTCTATGACGTTAGCGTCAGTCGGACTGCTGATGTTCTTCTCATATCCATCCCCAAACGGCTTTTCTCAAAGCCACTTTTATTATACTTGCAAGACATTGTTTCTATGTATCAGTGCTTACATGTATAGTGAAAGTGAGCTAAGGCCAATTCATCTGTACAAGATTTCGAAGTCGGTAGGTGTTTAAAATACCTACCTACAATAAAGGTGATGCGTGTATGTGTATGGTGTTTTATACATTTTATATTTTTATATATATATATATTTTTGTATGTTGTTAAATTTCTTTTTTTTTTGTTGTTTTATTTTATTTTATTTATATTATAATTTGTTTGTTTTATAACTAGCTGAATGTCCGCACGTGTTTTAGGTGATCACTGAAAATCAGCGCTGTGTCTGTGGCCCACGCCATAGCACAGCATTATGCTGAGTGGTCACCTTTTTGTCACAGTTGTCTTTTATTTTAATATTATTTATATACTATCATGTTTTGTGTTAAAGTGTATCTGTGACAAATAAATGTTTTTTCTTTCTTTCTAAGTCAGCCACAGGGCCACAGCTATACGAGTAGTTACTGGAATTCACGCATCACACTTGAGCAAGGTAAGCATTTTTTGGTTCGGCTTCCCTTTTAAGAAAATTCACCCTTCGCCACTGCTACCTACTATCGTGACTACTAGCAACAACAGCACTAAGGGCGACCCCTAATGCGACTCGGACCTCGACTTAAGCGTTGCTTCTTTCATTTCGTGTGGTTAGTAACTAACCTGGTGTCAGAGTTTATTCCGTCCATGGGCCTCTGACTAAGCTTCACATGCCGTCGAGAAATATTTCTCAAGCATGTCGGTTTCCTCACGATGTTTTCCTTCACCGTTATAAAGCAAGTGATAATTATACAATACGCACATGAATCCGACAAGTCAGAAGTGCGTGTCTTGGGTTCGAACTCGAGACCTATCACCCATATTCTAAGACGTTCCACCAAAATTTACTCGACTCGACTCCACCTCGAGTCACTACCGTCGGTAGTTATAGTTGACATAAACGTCCTCGACTCGAGATTTTTCCTCAGTCGAGGTAAGGAAACATCTGTCAAACTCAAGGTACCTCGGAACCTACCTTAAGGAAGGAAGTGTCAAAGTTCGTATGTAATAAAAATGAATTTTGAAGACTTTATCGAATATGCTTACGATAATCCTTACAACTTTTTATCGCGACGTTATACAATTTTAAAGGTGTTTTCGAGGCCGTCCTGAGTCGAGTAATTTTTGGAGGAACGTCTTAGAATATGGGTGTATGACTTGATAGTCCGACGGTCACACCACTAGGCTATCACTGCTAATGACGCTGTTAACGTGTATCACATAAATTATGTATTTAATCAATAATCCTCACCTTATGAGCGGACATATCTTTAACTGCATTGCACTTGTAATTACATAGCTTACAAGAATATAAGTATAGTTTGAAGTTAGGCGAGGCGAGGAGCTCGTGAGGAGGGGGCAGGTCGCTCTTCCGTTTCCGACCTCGACTGCGGGACGGCGTTGAGAGGAGAGCTCTGAAACACAGAAGAATTGGGGGTGAGCCTATTGCCATTAAGGGGCCATTCAAGTATTACGTAAGCAGCATTTTAGTAATTATTGACCCCCCCTCCTCTCTTGTCAGCAAAAGTAAGCAAAATCAAAATCATTTTTTTTTATTTCACATAAACCAATACAGGTGCTTATGAAAAGTCGTTTTTAGATGCACGGTTCCAATTAGTCGCTTCCTATGGAGAAGAGCCGGCAAGAAACTCCATGGTTACTCTTTTAAAAATAATATCTTTAACAATTTCAGTGGATACAGTACAATGATTTAGGATAGTGAGAGAACAATGAAGTCCTGACTACAGACCAATGAGTAATGTAGTACTAAAATTAACAAAACAAAATAAAATTTTAATTAGAACTATATTAATAACAGTAATTTACAAATTTATAGATGCAGGTCCACAGTGTTCACACTTTTACAAAAGTGAAAAGGAAGCTAAACTATATAAAACAATGGGGTAGGCAACTGTGGAACTAATGGCGCTACTTTCGATTGTTCCACTGCAATCTTATTGGTTGCAATGTGTTTGACATTATTGTTAATATCAACCTGATGGTTCTCATTGGTGGAAATAACTAAGAATGGAGGTGCTGCCATCTGCTTTAGTTTTGCGTTGCCTTCCCCATTGACATAATTAAAAATGTCATCAAAGCTCTTAGGCGCCCCGTACACAGTCAATCTGGATCGCGATCCGCGATCAAAATCAATGATCGCGATCCAGATTGATAGTGTACGAATTAGATTGACGGAACGGAACAAAACAATCTGGATCGCGATCATTGATTTTGATCGCGGATCGCGATCCAGATTGACTGTGTACGGGGCACCTTACCCTCCTATGGTTACGTAAACATAGGTATATATTTTTTTATAAATCTGTGAATCCGTTCGTTACACATCGAGACCCCTCCGTGCCTCGGAGAGCACGTTAAACTGTCGGTCCCGGGTGTCATACGAATACCTATGACAGTCGTTACGGGTAGTCAGAAGCTCGAAATTCTGATAACCGGTCTAACCTTAGGATATAGGCATTGCCCTGTAACTGGGTTGCGGAGATCTGATGGCATTCGCTCCGTGTAAAATACTGGTATTCAGCCGCATCTGGTTAGACTGGAAGCAGACCCCAACATAGTCGGGAAAAGGCTAGGCAGATGTTATCATCTGCCTACCATACTATTATTAGTATGGTAGGCAGAGATTTAGACATTTTATTGTACTTACTTCGCTTTCTGTAATGCCTTCGCTTTCTCTAAGATTTCTGTAGGCGACAAAATGATATTATTCTGAAACAAAATTATATTATTTACTAGCTGCCCAGACAGACTTCGTTCTGTCAAAAGTTATTGGCCTGTAGTGGGAAAAGAAAATTGTTTTTTTTACTATTTTCCACGCAATTTTTATGTTTTTTCTCTCCGTAAGAACCTTCCTTATGCCTTAATGAATATATAAAAACAAAAAATAGCCGAATTAGTCGAGCCGTTCTCAAGTTTTGCGCTTAGCAACACATTTGGCGATTCATTTTTATTTATATACCTAGATTAAAATTACTTCATATTCACTCTTGGGAGCCATTCAAGTATTACGTAAGCAGAATTTTAGTAATTTTTGCCCCACCCCTCCCCCTTGTCAGCAAAAGTAAGCAAAGCTTCCCCCCCTCCTATGCTTACGTAAACATTGGTATATTTTTTTTAAACTGATCAGGTTTCTTTATTGTTATTCACGAGCAGCAGTTTTTAAGTCTAGAAAAATAAGTAAATAAATTAAGATTGCTGACGTAATCATCATCTAGACACCCCCGTCCCCCATGTCATCAAAAATAAGCTAAGCAAAGACCCCCTCACCCCCCTTTCGTGCTTACGTAATACTTGAAAGGCCCTTTAACACATTTAATATGAACTACTACATAGTACTCAGTAACAGGCTTACTCATATAACATATATTAACATAATCAGCCATTACAGGCACGGGCCTCTTCTCAGAATGAGAAGGGTTTAGGCCTTAGTCCATCACGCTAGCCTGGTGCGGGTTGGTGGACTACACACACCATCGAGAACTTTTTAGAGCCCTCTCAGGTGTGCAGGTTTTCTCACGATGTTTTCCCTTCACCGTTAACGCAAGTGATAAATCAAATTCTGATCCGCACATGAATTTGAAAAGTCAGAGGTGCGAGCTGGAATTGAACTCAGACTCTCCTGCACTGAAAACTCGCACCTCCGATTTTTCGGATTCATGTGCGTATTGTATAATTATCACGTGCTTAAAAACGGTGAAGGAAAACATTGTGAGGAAACCGGCATGCCTGAGAGATATTTCTCGACGGCCTGTGAAGCCAAGTCAGAGGCCCATGGGCGACATAAACTGTGACACCAGGTTAGACACTAACCACACGAAAAGAAGAAGAAGCAGGCTCTTGTTTAGAAGTGGACGTGTACGTACCTTAGAGTCTGTTTTCTTCTGCATTCCTGTTGCCTGTTGTAGTGCAGATTTGAGAATCACCAAGGAACCTTGCCCATTTTCACTCTCCACCATAACATATGAGTCTTGGTTGTCTGGGTCTAAAAGTATTAACATCTTAGGTTTTCGTCACGTAGTTCATATCCTCTAGGGAAAACTCGCACTTTTTCGAGCTATATTCAAATATGGCGCGTAGCGTTTAGCGCTTTTTAAACTCACAGGTGGCAACACTGACGCACATACGAGCCAAATAATATTTTTTATCTTTCGGTTTGCAAAAAATGATTTTTAAACCATATTTATGAATTACTACGCGAAAACTAGAGGGGGAGAGGGGGAGGGGGGTAAAAAATGTGTCACATAGTATGGGTACGTTCCCTAACATACCTTTGTTCAAAGATGGGGAGAGAATTAAAGAAATACCTTCAGTGTCACTGGATTGCAGCACACAAGTGACTGTTGCATCCGAAGATATGTCACCATCAGACGTGCCAGCGTTGGCCACCAGCTGATAGGACTCCTCACCATCCTGACACCTGCAAAACAATATTGTGTTGTAGTTAAGTGTTCATATTTCATTGCAATGTGGTTAAAAGGCAGTGTTCTACGGCCATTCTAAGGGCGATGCCTCATTAGTGCGTGGCGTTGCGTCGTCGCAACGGATCAACGCGTTGTATGCCACACCTGCGTTGCGACGACGCACGACGTCGCAGCGCAAGAGGACGACGCACGTCTCGCCCGCCCCTCTAGCAGTGGAACACTGTCCGTCGTCGCACCGGAGCTCCGACAGCGCAGCGCATCACCCTCCCCCCGCTGCGTCTCTCGTCCACCGATCCGTTGAAACGTCGCGTGCGACGACGCAACGCTTTAATGAGACAGAGCTCTAAACGTTGCCCTACACTGTCACATATACCCATATTCTAAGACGTTCCTCCAAAACTTACTCGACTCGACTCCACCTCGACTCAGCCTTTCTCACTATCATTGGTAGGTATAGTTGGAATAACCGTCCTCTACTCGACATTTTTCCTCAGTCGAGGTAAGGAATCATACAGATGATTCCTTACCTCGACTGAGGAAAAAGTTTTCAAAATTAAATTTTATTACATACGCACTTTGACACTTTCTTCACTTCACTTCCACTTGAGTTTAACAGTAAACTCAAGTGGAAGTGAAGTGAAGAAAGTGTCAAAGTGCGTATGTAATAAAATTTAATTTTGAAAACTTTATCGAATATGCTTACGTTAATCCTTACAACTATTTATCGCGGCGTTATTCGCGCGATGCAGATAATTCAAATTATGACGTAATGACTCCGTCGAGGAACCTCAAATTGCGATTAAGAATACAATTTTGAAGGTGTTTTCGAGGCTGTCCTCAAGGCGTCATGAGTCAAGTATGAATCGATTAAATTTTTGAGGAACGTCTTAGAATATGGGTGATAGTTTTATCCCACAATGTCTGGACTTTAAAAGAGACCTTGATCTCTGAGTTTGTTTCGGCGTTTCTTCTCAGAGCTACTCAGATAGGAAATGCCGGCGTCATACTCTTAAAACTTAACTACTTCGTTGATCTAGAGGTGGCAAGCGCGACTGCTGATCGTGAGATCCTGGGTTCGTTCCCAGGTCGGGCAGTGTTATTGGGTATTTCCGTGTGGAATTTTCGTCAGTAGCAGACCGGAGTTTGGATTTGTGCCCGGTTGATGGCAACGAACAACAATCCGTGCAGTTGTTACTTTACCATGAGACACTCTCTAAGAATCATAATTTTAATTACTTAACAGACACAAATTCAATCAATGAATGCCTATCGCAGTCCACTGTTGGAGCTAAGCCTCTTCCAAGTTGCCCAACAACACACATTTTATTTTTTTACTAAAATGTTACCCCACACTAGGTTTTCTCCTGTATCGGTGCTGCGTTTACAGACACAAATCTTCACATGCACGCCCAGACCTGGAACAACTATCTGTAGGCCGTACAAACTTTTGGGCGGTGTGGGAATCGAACCCGCGACCCATAGCGCTGAAGCCAATTGCTAAGCCACTGCACCAAACGTGCCGTCATTATATTAGCAGTTAGCACAAGAAATACATACCTCACTAGCGTCAAATTTAGTAGATCCAACTGCACCAAGCCCTTGGTAGTATCCAGTACTTGCATGTACTTAGGCTGTGAAACACCTCCATCTGACAGGTCTGGAAGGATGTGGTTTTCCTGAAGAAGAGTAGAATATTATTCACATGACTCCCAGGACTAAGAATCTAACCAGATGCAGCTGAATACCAGTATTTTACATGGAGCGACTGTCATCAGACCTCCGCAACCCAGTTACTGGGCAATACGTTGGTATTAGGTATCCAGGGCCGAACTGGGACCTAAAATCGGCCCAGGCATTTGAGAGACGGCAGCCCAGTGCTGGGAAAAAAAAACATTCCCAAGCGATTAGACGGACGACGTTTTTTTTTAGACACCCCTCACTCTGCCTCCTGTTTCTTTTTTTTTGACGTTCTCTTCACTCTTTCGATTTCTCCGACTGTGACCAGCCCATCGGGCATTTGCCCGATTTGCTGGTATGGCCAGTCCGGGCTTGCCAACATCCTATAGTCAGACCGGTTATCAGACATATATATACATAGGTATTCGTATGACACCCGGGACCGACGGTTTAAGGTGAACGCACACCTATCAGAGCCGAAGGAAGCGAAGGAGCCGAAAGAATCGAATTTTAGAATTACTTGTATGAAAACCTATGAAACCTCGCACACTTTCCGAATTGGACGATTCGGAGCGGATACGTGTGCGAGGATTCATAAGATTTTATACAAGTAATACTAAAATTCGATTCTTTCGGTTCTTTCGGCTCCTTCGCTTTCTTCGGCTCTGATAAGTGTGCGTTCACCTTTAACATGCTCTTCGAGTCACGGAAGGGTTTCGATGTGTAACGAACGGCCACCCAGTCAAAGACTGACCGCGGCAAGCATAGCTTAACCTCGCAATTCGATAATTTAACCTACTTCAATTACTTGCATAGTTAAAAATCTTACCCTATCCTTCTCAAACGGAGTCACTTCAACTATTTGTAGTTGACCTGCAATAAAAGAATTTTCAATTAATATTCTAGTAGTTAGTATTGGATAAGAATTAAGTTATAAATATGATACCATGTCTTAGATCTCGTTTAGAGATAAACTACGATAACATGTCCCGCCCCTCCACATTACTATTTCAATGTGTTTAGTCACATCTTTACGAAAGAGTGTGTATGTAGTTGTAGTTTTTGTTTGACGGCTGTCTCAACACGCACACATTCGTTGGGAGTATTGGTGGTGCTTTATAAATACTTCCAAAAATACATTGAAGCGTTTTTAATTTTGGAGGGTAGGGACATGTTATCGTAGTTTATCTCTACACCTGTTTTCTACAAGTAGTTACTAGTAAATTTATTCAGAAAAAAATAAAGCATAAATACATATTATAAGTAGCAAACATTCATAACATAGTCCGCCCATTGCTGTGCATTACTGTGCCACTACTGGGCACGGGCATCTTCTCAGACTGAGAAGGGTTTAGGCCTTAGTTTATGCTGGCCTGGTGCGGATTTGTGGACTACACACACCATCGAGAACTTTATTGAAGCCCCTCAAGTGTGCAGGTTTCCTCACAATGTTTTCCTTCACCGTTAACGCAAGTGATAATCAAATTACGAGGTGCACATGAAAACTAATAAGTAAATCTTTAAAACTATTGTTTTAAACATACACGGAACATGTTTAAACTGATGTTAGTGGCATAATCTGGAGAAGGCCTGTCATAAGACAACCTAACCAAAACTTAACCTAACTTGATTTTTAGTAGGTTACATATTTGTATGCTGCAAACTGCCCTTTATATTTTTCTTAACAATTCTTTCCATCCAATGGTTGTCTGGAAGAAATTGCTTTAAGCGATAAGACCGCCATTTGTACTGTTTCTAATAATGTGTATTCCTTGTTTTATTTCTTTTAGTGTACAATAAAGTATATCTATCTATCTAACTTAGATATTTTATAATTAAAAAAATAGTTTTTTGATTTTTAGAAAACTAACCGTCCTTGTATTCAGCAGCCAGGATCTGTCCATCAGACGTCTCAACTTTAACCTCTTCTTCATCAGACATCATGAATCAGATCTGAAAATAAATGATTTGTATTCATTTGTATCAATTATTTACAATAAAAGTACATCTCGTAAAACGTTTGTCATATGGCTTGACGGGGCTCATAGCTAATTACTAAGCATGCGGATCATACGATTTGCGAGATTAACACCAGAAAGACCAAAGTCGTCAAATTGACGATTTTGTGAAGTAAAATGATAATATTTTTAAAGTTACGGCTTGTTGCAACATGACACTCTGTGACTTTTAATATTTTGTGGTTTTAAACAGCCTATTGATATATAACGTTGTTATCTTAATTAGTTCTGGAATTACAATGAGTAATACCTACAAAGACCACTATCGTCAAAATGACCCAATACAAAGGGCTCGGTTAACTTTGATACTTGAGGGTACTTAGAAATATTTTGTTTACATTATCGCTCAATATATTGTTGTGCTAGCTTATTGATCGACTAGTGTTGAATATCTTAGTGGTGTGTAAGGAGGATAATTTTGTATTCGTCGCCTTTTGTATCCGTTTTGAATAAAATCGATATGAGTGCTCGTAGAAATCTGTCTGAGTTTGAAATACAGAGACAACTGCAAAATCTTCGGAATTTGTGTAGCTCAGAGTCTGAATCGGGTGGAGAAGACAGTGCTGATGCAGTTGATATCGCAGATACGGACTAAATACCTGTGATCAGAAACCGATTATTGTTGGACAGCTCAGATTCAAGTGAAGATATCCAAATAGAATCACCTTCCACAAGTGACGTGGGTTCTAGTCGTCGCAGTATCGCATTGAGAAGCAGGCGTAAAGGAGGGCGAGGTCGACGCGGTGGGAATTCTTCCAATCGACAATCGGAACTACCTGCTACAGGTGATACTTTGATCGCAAGTTATGGCACCGAATGGAAGTGTGTAGCACATACCCACAGTAGAAGCCAGACCGGACGGCGTAGTTGTCAAAACGTGCTTCGGGAAATTCCAGGCCCAACCCCCTACGCAAAACAATTCGTTGAAAATGGTAAGGTGATTATTGCTTGGCGTCTATTCCTTGATGACACAACTCTTCGACTCATAAAGTCGTGCACAGAAACGGAAGCTCGTCGACGGACCAACGATTAGACTTGATGTATGTCTTTAGAGGAGGTTGATGCTTTTATCGCATTACTAATGCATATTGAAGACAGATACCGATACTACCCTAACTATCTATCAGGGAAAACCTAATAAAAATGTTATGATTCTCAGCACTCTACACCAGACTGTTCAAATTGGTGCAGGGGAAAAGAAAATTCCCGAAACTGTGGAATTTTATAATGCAACAAAATTTGGTGTTGATATTTTGGACCAAATGGCACGGAAATATTCCGTGAGAGCTGGTACTCGTAGATGGCCCATGCACATGTTTTAGATATAGCTGTTATCAACTCGTGGGTTATTTACAGAAAAATTACTCAAAATAATATTTCTCGGCACAGTTTTATACTCCAACTCGTTTCTGAGTTACAAGCCAAACATATAAAAAATCGCCCAAGCCCAGCTCGTCAAATGACTGATCCTGAAAATGTAAGCATGGAAGTAGAAGACACGGGGTCGAATAAAAGACGAACTTGTCAAATAAATATAAAATGTAAAAGAAACAAAACGTCTTACTTTTGTGACACATGCAAGAAACCAGTTTGTGGAAAATGTATAAAACATATAAAAAAAACATAATTTGTACAAAATGTGTCTCTGATTAAAATAATTAAAAGCTTCATAAATAATAACTGTGTTTTCTTTAATACACCTAACAATAATTTGACATCAACGTCAATGGATATCCAAATGTCAATATGACGATCTTGGTCTTTCTAGGTAGGACACAAATGCCGGTCTTTCTAGTGTTAAGCTGCGCTTGCCACAATCAGTCTGTGTATGGGCGACCATTTGTTACACATTGAGATCCCTCCGTGCCTTGGAGAGCATGTTAAACAGTTGGTCCCGGTGTCATATGATTACCTATGACAGTTGTTACGGGAAGTCAGAAACCCGAAAATCTGACAACTGGTCTAACCTATGATATCGGCATTACCCAGTAACTGGGTTGCGGAGGTTTAATGGCAGTCGCTCTGTGTAAAATACTGGTATTTAGCTGCATCTGGTTAAACTGGAAGCTGACCCCAACATAGTTGGAAAAAGCTAGGCAGAATAAAACGGTGAAGGAAAACATCGTGAGGAAACCGGCATGCCTAAGAGATATTTGTCGACAGCATGTGAAGCCAAGTCAGAGGCCCATGGGCGGCATAAACTCTGACACCAGGTTAGTCACTAACCACACTAAAAGAAGATGGGTACTTCTTATCTAAGATGTACAAATTCATGTAATAGAAGAATACCTCTGCTAACCCAGCGGGTATTGGAGGCGTGAGTATGTGTGTATGATTGTGAGTGTAGTCAGTTCTTGTGAGACGATAGCTGGCATGTAACTGCACAAATGAAAGTTACGATACGATTTTCATCGGACAACTGTGCGGGAAGCATTCCTAAGATAAACCAATTCTAGATCACTGCACGAAGAGTTTATTACTGTTCGTTTTATTACAGATAGATAGATAACTAAATTACATTGATGTAGATTATTGCATACGATATGGATACACTTCGGAACTTCAGAAAGTTGGTAATGCGGTCATAGTTTCCCTCATACAAGACATCAACAGCCATTTTATAGCAAATAAATGCTATATTAGCAATTTCTAGTAAATAATAAACAAAATAAATGAAATAAACGTCAAGTCAATCAATATGTTTGTCAAAAATACTTCTTGCAACACCAAATTTGTTGATGCGGTGTTTCTATGCTATGGCGAACACTTTTTAATTTTATTATTGCAACAATCAATACTCACAATTAATGGCAACAATGAAGTTTTAAAACACTGGAATAAGCGTCTACAAGATGAGTAGCACGTGTGGTAATATGAAATAACTTGAATTAGGAAGTTAAAATGGCGTCGGCATTAAATAATATGTCTTTTTCTGTGTAAATTACGACTTGCAAACATGTCGGCATTCTGCCAGGGTTACCAACGGAAATTTTGTTTACCCATAATATAATAACCGGAAATTGATATCCCGATCATTGTTATAGTTTTATAAATATTTTATCTTTAAAATTATAAATAATATAGAAATAAAGTAAACAATTTATTTGGAGTCCACTAAACATTTTAATATTTTTTGAAATAGCAACTATAATATAGAGATTTACCTTTTTAATTATCTACAAAAGAAAAATTTTAAGTCATTATAATTTAATACTATGCAGCTTATGACTACACAGAAGAAATTTTATATTGCGTTTTTACCTTGTTTTTTTGTAAAATAAGATCAGATTAAATCGAATGACATGAAACTGAGATAGGTGTTAAGTGAAAATGTTTGTCTCTTTTTAACGTTCTAAAAATCTGTTGCTATCTTTGTCTCATAGAGGCATCAGCGTCACACAAAACTACAGATGGTAGAGCCAAAAACGTAAACAAATGAACTTGTGCAACCAATAGTAACAGGTAAAATCACGTGGATGAATATGTTTTGTCTTTTTCGCTCTCATAAGATTAAACCATAAGAACTGTGACGAAAGTAAATTCTTTGAATAAAATCAAAACAATGAACTCTACATTAAAATTAAAATTTGTACACGATAGATTTTACTGTTTTCTATCATTTTTGGGAAGCAATATTGGGTCTACCTAGAGCTGATTTCGCGTATAAAATGCCGAAATGCGAAATCCTGAATCGCGCAATGAAAGTTTTCACGTCTGTTTGGAGCATCACCAGTTTTTGAGCAAGTGCTATCGGGAGGTCCGTAGCTACTACGTAAGCCGGTGCTGACAAGGAACCGGTCTAACTCCTTGTCATCAGATATGTTGAAGCGTATAAGCAATCATATAATGGTAAAATATAATGTCAAATATGTCAAGAAAAATGATAAAGAGAGACTAGGTCTCATCCACACGATAGTAGCTGATTTGACTTCCTTTTATGCGGTTTGTGACAAGGATTATTGAACGAAATATTATGAGAACCTCTTTTTGCATTTTTTTGAAGTTTTTTAAAGTATTTGGTGTTATTTTTTAAACACCGGTAACAGCAAATCTTAATTTAAGATAATTATATCGTTCAGACCAATAGAGCCAAATTAAATATCTTAGTTTTTTTCGGAATATGAAGCCCTATTAGTAAAAAAGGACTCTACTTAAAAAGGACTTCCCCAATAATAAACAACACAACATATTACTTTATCCGACGTCATCAGAAAAGTAGAGCAATTATTTATAAACAAAACAACCTGATGGATATTTATAGACGCAAGGAAACACCTATTTGGCACGATAGCAGGTCATTGATACAAAGTACTGAATAACCGGTCATTGAACTAAGTACCTTGACATTGTGTTTCAATGACACTTCCTGTGTGCAAATAATAAATACACCTGAATTTAAAACATAGGTCTCAAAATCAGTTAATCAACATTTTATACCTATTATTATGGTTGAATCAAATTTCGAGTAACCAAAAAGGTTGACTCTACATTGACAATTATTCTAATTTAGAATTACAAAGTGGATTTTCAGATAAACTGAATGCATTTACCTTGCCTTTACCTTTATTTTGACATACATCAATGATAATTTAAGTGATATGGTAATATTGATAGAGCATTTGGTGTATGTTTGGGAATATTTAATATTCACTAAAATTAAATTATAGGATATGTTGCATGTTTTTCACTGTTTCATGACAAAGGGTGCTACTTGCTCTATTAAAATTACAGGCGCAATTTATTAATGCTCCGGCTACTGAAAAAATATAATTTCAGGCAAATATTTAGTAGAAATGTATAAGGGAATCGAGCAAAACGAGTTGCTAAAGAACAATATTTTTATTATTTATTATTATTATTTATTATTTTTTGTCTCTACAATTATTGAAAAATGCTTATGAGTACCTGCGAAAAAATATAGAGACTTATAAGACAAAATATACAATGTAGAGATAAAAACCAAAAAGGAAGTCAAAGGCGCTACAGCGGTGTATGTGAGAAGGACTCTCGTTTTTCATTGAACAGAATGATTGAACATTATTCTTTAAACATTTTATATTAAACCCATACATGACGACGTAAAGACGACATATTCAGATGGCGGAGGCTTAGACCGGTCCTCCGCCACGACCGGTATCCCGTGTAGCAGTGGACTCCCCGACGGCTCTACCGAAAATTTTGTATATATACTAACGGAGGGTGAACACTTCGATACCGCGATGCAGGCCTGGGCTCCTGATTGGTTCGTTTTTGTGACGTAGTTTCGTGTCGAGGATCGGATATTGAGAATGTTGCTGCCTGAAAGGGAAAGCTGGATAACTCAACTTTTTTACTATGGTAGACTTTCAGGTTTTTGTTTAGAGAATAGTGTGACGTTTCGTGACTTTAGGTTTTGAAAATATCCACCTGTCTTGTTAATAATGCAAATGAAAAAAATTAGAGGAATCGAATTACAATGCAATATCTTAAGTCACGTTAGTCAAAGGTAGAGTCAATAAACGATTGTTTGTTCTAATTCATGTCTAGTAAAATCATTTAAAAATAAATAATTATCTATATTCTCACCCCTCAGAGTATGTTAATACATTGAAGCAACTTAGGGGAACCTTCCGAACTTCCCCAATGTACTATTAATAAGGGCTTTACATGTATAGGCTCTACCATGATGGATCAATATCATTTGCAGCTATAAAAACGTGGGTTCAATGTTCGCATAGAATCCAGTAGAGTCAATCAATTTTTTTAGAGTGCAATCGGGACCTTGAGTCTTATAATAAAAAGAATTAAATACTTTAGTTTGTTCAAATTGCTGATGGCTCTACTTACACTAAAGATGTTATGCTCATACTGTTCGTAAGAGTGGGATGAATACAAAAGGTCATTCTCAATTTACTCATAAGTCACGACTTGAATTTCCGGAGACTCTATCTAGGGTTAAATTATTCTATCAATGACTAGTTGCAAGGCATAGCTCTATATAGAAACGATAGAAATCACTGTATGTTTTTAACTATTATATGTACTGATGAACAGCGTAAGGATTAAACATCCGGATTCCATGCTCTCTGTAACATTGCATTACTGATAGCGTAGAAGAGTTTTATCCAGTGTATGAAAAAAATAAAATTTCCAACGTAGTGCAGTTTCTTTGCAAGGCGGATGACGTAGAGTCGCTGGATGGAATAGATGGCTTGCACGTCATCGGTACGTAGAGTCGCTATTATATACGTCCTTACGTAGAGCGACGTGAATAGCGTCATGCAACTGAAACTTGAAGAGATTTATTTTAAGGAGAGAGTAGAGTTCTTGGCAATGACAATGTCCTAGTTTTAGCATTGTCTTAAAAATAGATCATCACTTTTCTTCCGTCTTCCAAAATGAGAGTATGTTCTAAAATGAATTTATGAATTATATTTACTAGTAGGAATTATTCTCTATTAGGAATTTATTACGTGAAAGAACTTAAGATCCTTTGTGTGATTAATCATTAATGGTTTAAGCAAAACTGTATTCGACCTATTTAGAAATTTAATACCATGTTAGTACTTAAACTTATTTTTTAATCAAACTCTACCAACAACCTCTCTTCAATCTGCTTAGCACTGTTCTGGCAAAATTTTAATAAACAACGTGGCTAGATATCGGTCGCTTGAACGTGTTGCCTAAACTACAACATCTTCATAAATAACGTTAAATAATCGCAAAAAGAGGTAGAGAATTAACTTTATTTCAATACAGAAAATATCAAAAACGTGTGGCGTGAGTTCATTGTCTGAGATTTGAACTCACGACCTATAACTTGCAGTCAATGCCCTATCCTTTTCGCTGTTCTTGTTGCAAATAATTGAGACTGTGCGAGTCTACGTAGTGAATTTAGGAATTCTTATTGACTCTACTTGTTTTAAAGCTAGAGCAAAATTTATTCTTTAAGTTTGTGATAATTTTATTCAACGTATAGTTAGTAAAGTTTTTGATAAAGCCAGTCAAAGTTCTAGAAATTGGCTCTATTATCGTGATATCAAAGACTCGGTTAGCGCTCTGAGTTACGGTTCGTGGTTTTCGAGTTCCGACCCTGTAAGCATCGACGTTTTATAACGGCCTATAAATAATTGTACTGGGTTTGGTATCTGCATGAGATTTGTGTCTGTAGACCCACGAGATCTGAGAAATACTACTCTGGGTTGAAATAAGCATTTAAAAGTAATTTCTGAATTCCGCGATACTGAATAATAATAATTCATGACAGCTATTGTGCGAAGTGATAATACCCAGTAACTAAGATAATAGTTAGTATATAGCAGGTATAGCTAGTGGAGTGACTGTCGGACTGCCAAGTCATAGGTCTCAAGTTCGAACCCAAGGCACGCACCTCTGACTTTTCATATAAATATCACTTGCTTAAAAACGGTGAACGAAAACATCGTGACGAAACAGGCATGCCTGAGAGATACTTCTCGATGACATGTGAAGCCAAGTCAGAGGCCCATGGGCGGTATAAACTGTGACACCAGGTTACCTAGTCACTAACCACACGAAAAGAAGAAGAAGAATAGTTAGTATCCTTAGATATGCATCTAGGGCCTAAACGTGGGTCGGTAAAGGCTGATTAGTAAATCCACGATTTGATCAACGCTTTCTAGCCTATAAAATGGAAAATAATATGGCATAAAGCAATTGTGCAAAAGTAGTGAATTGAAATATAACATCGTTGGAACATCTTCCGGCATGTAGTGTCACGGACGCATGCATCGATGATACGCTCTATTTATTTCTTAAAGGCATGACTAACTCTATGTAGAGAATATAACTTTTTGTGTAAAGTTTGCATCCTAATTCTTATTTTTTAATAAAAAATACTACTAATGCATTTAACCGTTTTTTGCGCAAGGAGGCCTTTTTTACAAATCACATTTCGCAATGCTCGTTCATTATCTTTATGAGAAGAGGCATTTACCTTGCAGTAGAATAATTATAAGCAGGTGTAATTATTATTATTTATTCCCAGTGTCTCTCTGATCAATAACTTAATAACTCCAATTATTTGGTAAAGGTACAGCTTTGAAGAGTAAATAAACCAAATATAAATAAGCGTGTTAAAATACGAACTACTGAAAGTAAATTGAATGGGTCTTTTTGTCTCCAAGTATTGCAAAATATACGTATCCTCGGGTTCTTTAAACCATATAACACGACATTACAAGACTCTACATTTATTATATTTGTATGAAATAAAGCCATTGTGTAACTTGACCTTAACTGTCTTCATTCATGAAACCTGATTGCGACCCCTCTACTACGGGATATTACAGAGTAGTCAAAGGTAGAGACTTTATTTTTCAATTCTTTAATGCACTCGTTAAACATTTTCATGCCTTGGAGAGCACGTTAAACAGTCCGTCCCGGGTGTCATACGAATACCTATGACAAGTCTGACAACTGATCTAACCTTAGAGTATCGGCATTGCCCAGTAACTGGGTTGCGGAGGTCTGATGGCAGTCGCTCCGTCTAAAATACTGGTATTCAGTCGCATCTGGTTAGAGTGGAAGCTGACCCCAACATAGTTGGGACAAGGCTAGGCAGATACAGATATACTTGTTAAACATTTTCTTATTTGAATCTACTTCTGCAGCTATTATTTGTTGTGAGTTATTGCAAATTAGAACTTTCTAGTTGTTATTGCTTATTTATGATGGCAATTCCATGCCGTACGAAAGTCATTGGAACTACTTTAAGTAATTGATTTCTTGATATCCAGCAAGCCCTAATTATATCAACTAATATTCAGCTATAATTTATACTAAGTATAGCTTTGATGCAGAGAATATTAGATTGATGTTGGTAGGAGTTCTGCTCAAGCAATAAAAACCATCAGGAATACCTAGCATTTTAGTCGATGGCTGCATAATTATAAAGTAACTTAACCTACTTACATGTTGCAAAATCCAAAAAAGAAGAACGAGTAATAACAGCCTCTAAAATCAGAAACTAACCTACATGCTTGAATCGCGCTATCGAAGTTTTCACAGCAGTTGGAATATAAGCGATAATTTCGCACTGCTTAGCAGGGAGTCCGGTACCACGCGGTAAAGTGGTCCAGTGCAGCCGCTTCAATCAAATGCACGGCACAATAATTCTCTGACCATCACGATCTCAGTCGCATAGAACAAACTTCAACATTTGCCATTCTGTCGACTAGAAGAAATTGCTAGACTGTATTTGGAATACCTGCGACTCTGGAGAATGACGAATGCTTGAACTTGACATTGACTGCTTACAGCACCTGTGTGGTTAATTTGACTCCTTTTTTTTAGTTTTTATTAAAAACTTAGAAAAATAAGATTAACTATAACTAAATATAAATACTCTACCTACAGTAAAACAAAATAGTAGTAAACTTAGTTTCAAGATTTGATTTGATTACTCTCTTTTGGTTTTTATTTAATAAAATCACAAAACGAATCATATAAATACAATATGAGTAGGTAATAATTTTTATTAATATTATTCAGTATTTTTATGTTCTTTGGATAATGCTAATTGCATTTAACTGTACCTACCTATAAATATAAAATTAAATTACATCTTGTAGAGTTAAATATTCTGTCTTTTTAGTTATATTTTTTGCCTTCTACTAACGTCTACATTTCAGATAAGAAAAAGTGAAACAAAAACTGTAGGTTGTTAGAGAATTTCCAGCGAGAAACTGGTTTTACATACCGAATCGTTGTTTTTATTAAAAAAAACTCTCGTTAAGAATTAAGGTTACCTTTTATAACGACATCTGTTGAGTATACAAAAGTACCTACATACTTTACAAGGCAAGTAAAAGTGCTGTCTCCAAACGGCTGTATACAGTTTAAGAGTAATTCACTTGAAAGAATCTGGATGGCGCTCTTCGTTTCAGTTTCAATACATATTAAAATTTCTACGTGATGTCGAAAAGTAAGGCTTTTTTGCCATTGACTATTATTATAAGAACGTAATCCAAGAAAATAAAACATCTCCCGAAAATTATTTTCTCCCCTTCTTGTGACAACCCCAAACGGTTACTGCGCAAGTCAAAACTATGTCAATTCCGCTTTGTCAGTCAAATCTATCAACGCGACAACAAATCTTTGAAAATGATTAAATATTAATTTCAAGCGTATTTGATAATATTTTATCAATAGAAAATATTTCATCTTTAATTTAGAAGTAACGAAAAAAAAGGATTTGTGTTCAGGTACATAATTCTCCCGTCAAATCAATTCTTATTTTTCGGACGCAGTGTTGGTCAATTTTATTACTTAATATATTTTGTGATTTTAGTTAATCAAATAATTCAGTAAAACAAAATCAGAATATTGTTTTCTGTTCTTTAAACTAATAACAACTACCTACATAATGTTTTAAAATTACGTAAATAATTGAGAAGCGTATCAAAATTTTATTAGTGTCGCGAATAAAATAGTAAAATTGACTGTTTTCCGGTTTAAACAGCTAAATAATTGAATTTTATTTTTATTGTAAGTTCAAATATAATATATAAACATGACATAGCATTAATTCTTAAATTTATTTGTACAATTTAATTCATTCTGTTACGTTTTTCCAGTCTTTACATTATTTATTTTATACGTTGATACATAAAATAGGTAATATAATTTTATGTTTTCAGAATAAAATGGCAACTGCAGGTTCGGGTGCAGTATTCTTTTTAGGCACGCGAGCGCATTATCAGGTAAATATTTGATACATTCTTTAAAACGTACCCTCACGCTACTGCTTGTCTGAATCTCTTTGAGTATGAATAAGTTAAGCTATAGTACCTATGACCGTAAGCAGTGAGCAGCATGCTCACAGACTAGTATATGTATTTGGAAAAGCTTGCTCATAGTTGCTAATAACAATAAATCAATCAACTTAGGGATGATATCCACCAAACGGCTCGCATCGGAAAGGAAACGAACGGATGCGGCGACAGACGATCGCGTCCGGCAAGATGTCAACGCATACGATCGGCTCCGTACCGTCGCTTGTGAACGTATGCGTTTCTGCGCCTAGTCAAATACTTTCATTCCTACCGTGTTGACAGCCGAAAGGATCCGATCGGATACGACGACATGCGAACGAAGCCGATCGCGCGTCGCAGTATACTTTCGGGTACGATCGCGTGTCGCAGAAGACGCCCGCGGTCAAGCTGCTGTGCGCGGCTTGGTAATATAGACTTTAAATACTGTGTACACGATTTAATAATGTTTAAAGATTGTAAAATCCGTTGCGAGCCGTTTTGGTGGAAATCATCCTTTAGCCTATCTCAGTCCACTGTTGACAGTGAAACTAGTGGAACTCCAGCTTCTCAGAACCGTATTCACCACGCAATGGGGCAGGGCACACTGGCCCCCGAATAAGTAAAAAAAGGGCTCCTCGTGGGCGCCGAGTATTTGCTGCTCCACACCCTTTTGCTACGGCCCTGTCTACCATATTTCGATTGCAGTCTACCCCAAGCTTCCTTCTTCAGGTCGTCTGTCTGCCAAGAGGTGATTACAGTCATATTGACAGGATGTTCCATGTGGTTTCCGACAAAGAATAGCCTGACGCCTCTAAGCATGGGTGTCGTAAATGGTGACCAAGGGATTATGTCCAGAAGATATGAACACCAGTGTCATATAAGGCTCCAATTATGGCTATATCCCTGGATGATACATATTACTCTAAATTCAGAGGAAGTTTGAAAGTAGCACGAGTGACTGAAAAGTTCAGGAGTAACAGGTCAGCGTGGTATGGACATGTTATGAGGAGGGAAGAAAGTCATGTTATTAGAAGAGTGTTAAATATGAATGTGGATGGATATACAAGTAGAGGTAGGCCAAAGAAAAGATGGATGGATTGTGTGAAGGATGATATGGGTAATAAAGGAGTGAGTACTGAGATGACGGCTGATAGAGGAGAATGGTAGAGGAATACGTGTTGTGCCGACCACACCTAGTGTGGGATAAGGGCAGGGAGATGATGACTCTAAATGATTGATTATTCTAAGTCGACCTTTGAGACACCCACCAGTAAAGATAGTCGGCACATTCTTTGCCCGTTCACTGGGCTTCCATGTTCAGCAATAGGCATTTACTGATATTCCCATCGTCTATGTAGTTCATTGACTCAGGACTGTAGCTACAACAGCCGTGGCAGTGTCCTAGGGCCCCGGTTATAAAGGCCCCTCGATCACTTGCTGCTTAGGAACCCTAGGCCTCTACCTACGACCCTACATTGGCTTACACTTCCAGGTCCTTAACCAGCCAGAGTCCAATTTCGACGCGGAGAACGGCAACGCGTCCACAGAGACTATCTACCAGAACCCATCGGTCCAGGAGTTGTGGCCGGCAGACCAGAAACGGGATGATAACGAGCGGTGGGGGTATTGCGAGCAGGAAGTAACAGGTGAGGTTTTAAGCTTCGCTAATCATCCGTAGAATAATACAGCGATACTCAAACTTTTTTGCGGCCCGCTTATTATTGTAGCTACGCTACGTGGGCCGCAACCGATAAGATTGACATAGCCCTTCGGCTGTCAAATTTATGAGCAAATGTATAGGCAACAAGTGCGTGACCGGGGTGTGTGAAGCTAAGCGTTATCTGAGTAGTTTCACTTATTTCTATACAACGTCAGACTGCACAGTCTTGACAATGTAGCCAAAATTAACATGCTTGCTTAGCAGTGTTCTCCTATCTATATTATTAAGTGAATAGTTCTCTCAACAGTGACAGACGAGAAAGAGAAATCAGACAGTATGCTCCGATCCCGTCGACGACCGAGCACGACCGCTCTCTGTGAGGCAGAAGACATGAAGCCTGCGTTGCTTAACTCAGTGGGGAACAGGTAAATACATTATATTGTACGTGTCTTAATAGTTATAAATAGAATGAGTGATTCTGGAATGACTGACTGAAACATCGACGGCCACACGAAACAGTTTACTTTAACCTAGGTTTTATAACGTGATGGTCCATGTCGGACATCCACTTAAGGATTTGCCGAAGTCATCAGTCGCAGATAGTCACGAGGAACAGCGAGTGCCAGTGATTGGCGGTTTGGTAGATTTTCATATGAAGTTGGACACAAAAGACAGCCTTAGTTGCCTTCTGGAACTGCGCACTTGGGCGACGTTCTGTAAAGCAACTTAGGCCTTTTCCCTCATGAACCGATACGACACTAGTCGTAGTAAACGGTTCATCTATACTTATAAATCTATATATATAAAAGGAGAAGCTGACTGACTGACTGATCTATCAACGCACAGCCTGAACGGCTGGGGTTAGAAACTTGAAATTTTGACAGTAGGTTCATTTTGTGACGTAAACATCCACTAAGAAGGGATCACGCAAGCGAAGCTGCGGGCAAAAGCTAGTAGAAATACATAGCGCTGAGTCCTCACCTATTTCATATCGTGTCATGAGCGGTGGAAAAAAGAAATTAGATTAGACCAAGCATCGCGGCCAATGTATTTCGTCATGTGATTACATTCGGAAGAGTATTCCGCACACCATTAATCCGATTAAGCATCGATCATTCCTTAGTCTGTTTCTAGCACTTTCGTTCTACTCTATGCATTGCACGCGTTATTCCTCAGCAAGCAGTAAGTACTTATGTTTTTACAAACGCTGTCAGTCTTCATATGGAGAGCTGTAATTATGAAGTATACATAGAGTAAACAGGCTTGTGTTGTTAACAGCAGTGCGACAAAGTGCGGGAAAGGCCGCGGTACGCTCCTGGCGCTGCTGTGGTCACTCGCTCGGCGTAAACGGCGCGCCAACGACGAGATCTACCTACGTCATATAGATAACGCGCTGACTAGTTGTACCTACAGAGAAAGCTGTAGATGCTTAGAGTGTCAGGTGAGTGTGATTTTATTTAATATATTTTATCTAATAGTTGCAACTTGTAAATTTTGTAACGATGTCCGTCCGTAATAAGATTGACTGATGTTTGTAAGTCATCACAACGAATAGTACGGCTCACCAGAGAATTATATGCGGCCCACCAAGCCTGTTTCGTTCACGGGCCGCATACAAGTACGTACTTGAGGGTATTTTTAGCAAGAACCATAAATATATCCCTGCCCCCGTCAGCGTCACACAAAACAGCTCGGCAGGCCGCATAGAAGAACCTGTTAGGCAGTGGCGTAGCTTGTCCTAGACGGGCCCTGTATCAAAATTTGTCGGGGGGCTCTTCTATCCGACTGCGGCGAAGCCCAAATGGTGAAAACCAAACCAAAAACCATGGTCTATGGTTGTATGGAGCGTCTGGGGTGTGCTGAGTTTAGCGTTTAAGAGTTTAGAGTTTGGCGCACGGCTTGAGAGCTTGAGTGAGATTATGGATAACATTTTACGAATATTTGCTTACACACGTCGAGGCCCCTGTAGCCTGAGGGCCCCGTATCATTGATACGGCTGATACGGCGGTAGTTACGCCCCTGCTGTCAGGCCGCTACGAAAAATACTGTTGAGTACCTTAAGATGATCAGTTCTCATCTGTTTTAAAAAGGCTTCAACCTAAACGTTGATATTATCTTACCGATGGATTGTTGATGGGTTAGTTGCAATAGATTTTGTCGATCGCAGAGGATTTGAAATAAAAAAAAAACAATCAAATGAATTACAATAATATATTTTTAAATAACATTATAAGCCAACAATTATATTGTATTACAGTTTTTACAATGGCCCTTATATTTTTCATATACCTACTTACATAAAATTAAATTTATATAAATATTATTCAAATTCGTACAAAAATATCTACAACCAACACAATTATTTTATTTTATCAATGGTTAATAATGGCAGCTTATTATTTTAAATACGCGAGCTATCCTTGCCTTCTTTTCTTAATTTCAAATATATTTTTCACGCCTTTCATTTCTTATACGCAAAGAATGGAATGATGGCGTACGAAATGATAACTGAAATTAATCAAATCTGTCTTTTTAAGGCCCGATTTGCAACATAACATAATCAGCCCATTACTGTCCCACTGCTGGGCACGGGCCTCTTCCCAGAATGAGTAGGATTCAGGCCCTAGTCCACCACGCTGGCCTGGTATGGGTTGGTAGACTACACATACCATCGAGAACTTTATGGAGCACTCTCAGGTGTGCAGGTTTCCTCAAGATGTTTTTCCTTCACCCTTAACGTGTGGAAGAATGAGGCAAAGTGTCCCTCCAACGAAAAGAGAGGACCCTCCTACCAGGCGGGTCTTATGCCTGGCGGGCTACTGCCTCGTTTTGTAACACAAACAGAACATTAGAAATCGTCTGAATATCGATGGGCATTACTAAATAATCGCTTTGTCATCGATATATAGAAGCATACGTTTATCGTTAGTCGTAAAAATATAATCGTTTCGCTTGTATTCGTTAAGATGAGACAGAGATGTTCTGTCGTACGCCTACACATCGTCCATAACTACGACTAGACCGGTCGACATGTCACGAGGCTGCCGCGCAAGGCATGTCCAGACTGACTGAGGGCGAGCTTGGCGAGCCTATTTAGGCGATTCAGCCGAGGATTATTTGATTATTGCGAGATTATCGCCATTTCTATGACTTAATTGCAATACATTACATCATTTTCAAATAAAAAACTTTATTACACTACTTCTGAGAATCGAATCTAAAATAACATGACATCTTGTATTCCCCGAAGGGTTCGGAAGAGGCGTTTTTAGTACACCCTCGTTTCGCCCGTTATGTGTAAGTCCCATGTAATAGGGGGCGAACCTATTGCCATTAACCGGGCACATATCCAGACTCTGGGCTCCTACTGAGAAATTCCTAATGGAAAAACCCAATAACACTTTGCCTGGCCTGGGGATCGAACCCAGGACCCCATGCTTAGCAGTCGCGTTTGCGATCAACAGACCAACAAGGCAATCATTTTTTACTACAGTACTAATAAACATTCGAGGTCTCGAAGTCGCACTCAGTTTGGAAGTGATCGGTTTTACGAAGTTTGCCGTTGCGACTGTTGAGTTGTGTCGTACTATACAGGGTTGTTAAATGATATAATTACGCAAGGTTCATCATGTTTCGCCGGCACAGTTGTATGCAAATTAATCTTACAATTAGCAAGACATATTCATTAAAGCTTTTTATTCGTTGTTTGATTACTGCATACAATTCAACATCAGCACCAAATTATATTAACCTTATTTTTACGTTAAACTAGCGTTTGATCGCAGTACCGTCTGCATTTTACGGTAATCATAACATTATGTTTAATTTATAACCTAATACAATAATCAAATTTACAGAATAAATAATTTTATTTCATAAAAAATATCACTAGGCCGCACGGCGAAGCAGGCAGGCCGCACTAAAATTGTCGGCGGGCCTAAGGTTGAGCTTCGCTGGTAATTAAGCATAGATTAATTTTAGAAAGTCAGTGGGAAGTTAGTTTGTGATAATATTATTAATCTTAGTACCTAATAAAGATGAAAATTATTAAAAACTGTTTTACATAAAGCTAAAGAAGTACCAAGATATAAATTGTGTTATCTGGGCTGTGGGGTTATTCAAACGATGTCACTATATCGCCTAAGGGCCGGCACAGATTTGGCGAAGTTCAGTGCAGAGCATTTTACACTGCTAAAGCATTATCATCATTGTGCGCTTTGAAATAAGATCGAAAATCAATTAACACAACTACTAGTCCCCGAGACTCCGAGAGCATCGAAGCGACTAGAAACGAAAGGTGTTTTTCGATATTATTTAAACGCTAGCAAAGTCTATAATGGTTTGGCAATGAAAAATGCTCTGCGCTGCGCCTCGCCAAATCTGCGCTGGCCCTTAGGGTGAATTCACACCGAAATGGCAGCGGTCCGTAGCGCCTAGGTCGATGAATTTTAGTGATAGGGACAAAGTCGAAATTGGTTTGACAGTAAAACTGTTAGACGCTGCGCTGCCGGCCGCTGCCACTTTGGTGTGAATTGACCCATACAGTCGATGGGTAGGAGTATTTTCACAGAGCATTTATATGGGGCCTGTGGGAATAAATAGATGGGCCGCAAGTCCCGAGCTAGCGAACTACAGCTGGGAACGATAATATTTGAACCTTAATACACAGTTAACCCCAGATAAAACAATGACGGTAGACGCCCTAGAAGGACATACATCGATGTTATTGGTGATGTTCTTCACAAAGGACAGGTGCGTAGTACTCTAAACCGGCGTGCGTGTATGACAAGATGTATGAATGTGGATGAAGCGAAAGGAGTATGTAAGGATTGTAGCGTGTGGCGTTCTATAGTTTCTGCCTATACCCATGGGAAAAAGGCGTGTGTTTATGTATAAAACAATGACTGACACAGCACTGAAAAAATTAAAAATTAGCTCCGATTATAGATTTTGTTATCATGTTATGACTGCACTGCAGCTTCCACCACTCTCTAATCCCGTTCCGTCTGTTTGTGTAGTGCAATTCTATAAATAATGACAGTCCGGGGAGGGGGGTCGTAGAGGTCATGACCCCCCCCCCTCCCAAAATCGTACACGTCAAATAAGATAATTTCCAAAAAAATATAATTCTTCCTCGTTTGCCTCGTTGGTCTAGTGGTGGCAAGCGCAACTGCTGATCGTGAGATCCTGGGTTCGATCCCTAGGTCGGGCAAAGTGTTATTGGGTTAGTAATAGCCCGGAGTTTAGATTTGTGCCCGGTTGATGGCAATAGGCTCGCCTCCTATTACATGGGACTTAAAAATAACAGCGACATGAGGGTATTACTATACACCTTTGCGTAACCCTTCGGGGAATACAGGCGTGATGTTGTGAGTTATACAGATACCCAAGTTTATCAAATTGTTTGAAAACAAGCGTATCATATTTTTTGTTTCAACTACCTACATAACGTGGGTAGTTATGTGCTGGGAAGAAGCAATGAGACGTAGCGCACACACATCCTATAACCATTTGCGTTTGTAGAAACGGAATCGACTGAGAGGGAACTGTGAACTGTCCTGGCAAAGTAACAAGTAGGAGGATTGCTCCTACCGAATGGCATGCAAAGTAGATCAACTTGCGTGATTTATACAAGGTTAGTCGGAAAGCGGGTACTAAGCCGAAAGGGTGTTAAAGTACCCATAATAAGGGATAACTTTTGTTCTACAACTTTCTCCAAAACTCAATAGTTTAAGAGAAGTAGCTTTTCAAAGATTTCGTAAAAAATATGCTAAAATCTATCTGTCCATAGCTATGATCAGCTGTGTTTAAAATTTAGGTCATATTTGGGGTCATGAATTAGAAACTTAATTTTCTGAATTCATAACTAAAGCAGGAATATTTTTTTTATTTAAACTAAAATAAAAATATTATTGCATGCAAATAAAAATAATCGAATTTTGAAATTTTAACACTTGTTTTAAAATAGCCATCTGTGATACATTAAGTGGCCCGCGGCTTAGTACCCCCTTTCCGACTAACCTTGTATAATAGGTATCTGTGGTCAAAAATATAAAAGAAAACTACCAGAATTATATATTGGTACTATTGTATTGTCTTTAACATATAATATTAAATGTGAACAGGTCGCATTTCCATATTAACGTTGCACCTTCGCTTTTTATATACAGGCTGTAAACGAAATCATGTAATTCCATCAAACCTCGTAATGTACTGCTGACATAGATTAACCCTGCACGGGATACATTAGGATTCAATACAAAAACAAATTACAAAAAGTAAACATGTGTACTTAACGTGAGGCATTTTAGCGCTCCGAGCGAATTAATTGCGCGGCTATCGCTCGTCGCGCGGTCGTTTTACTCGGGGCGCTAAAATGCCTCACGTTAAGAACACATGCTTACTTCCTGTTTTTTTTTTATTGAATCTAACGAACGAAGCGTTTTGATTCCACTTTCATTGTGAAAACCGGCAAACAGTGGAATGCGCTGCCCGAGTGGGTGTTCCCCGACAGTTACAATCTGGGTGTCTTCAAGTCACGAGTGAATCGGTTTCTTCTGGGCAAGCGTGCTCCATCGTAGACCGCATCATCGCTTAACATGAGGCGAGATGGCGGCCAAACGCCGGCCTAGTAATAAATAAATAAAATAAAAAGAATTCCGTGCAGGGTTAATATATGTCAGCAGTACATCACGAGGTTTGAAGGAATTACATGATTTCGTTTACCACCTGTATATGTGGTCAAAAATATAAAAGAAAACTACCAGAATTATATATTGGTACTTCTGTATTGTCTTCAACATGCAATATTAAATGTAAAGAGGTCGCATTTCCACATAAACGTTGCACCTTCGCTTCTTTATATATAAAACCGGCCTCAGACGAGCATATACATTTGTGCAAAGATTCAAGGAAAATTGATTAAATTAATTTTGTTACTATTCTTGTATTTCGAATTACCTGACACTGGTGACGATTTTCATTAACTAGCTTGCCTTCTATAGATTCTGCATACCCTATGGCAAAAAGGCGTGATGGCAGTACGTATCTATAGCCCGGCCATTTAAATTTTGTCTCGAAGGTAAATAAACCTTAGATTGTGAATCCTTCATACACTTTTTTAAAAAACCTTGTTCTTCCTAGCCTTTTCCCAACTATGTTGCGGTCAGCTTCCAGTCTAACCAGATGCGGCTGAATACCAGTATTTTACACCGCGGCTCATCCCGGCTTCGCACGGGTGGACATTTTTCCCGTTTTTGCAACATTTTTCATTTATGCTCCGCTCCTATTGGTCGTAGCGTGATGTTATATAGCCTATAACCTTTCTCGATAAATGGACTATCCAACACAAAAATATTTTTTTCAATTCTAACCTGTAGTTCCTGAGATTAGTGCGTTCAAACAAAAAAACTCTTCAGCTTTATCATGTTAGTATAGATAAGACACGGTCATTTTAAAAGCAGTTATATTGATGTATTAAAATATTAACAAACATCACATCACATCCTGTTTGCACTTTTAAAATGTTTATGCTAGTCTCCGACCGGCACAAAGCCTAAATTAAGTCTGCATACACGTGCGACTATTTGTCGCAAGGCTAGATTATAATATAAAGCGTGTCGCAGATATAGGCACAAAATAGTAATATTATTCTTTATATCAAACACAAATATACAACGTTAGTCGGAAAGGGGGTACTAAGCCGCGGGCCACTTAATGTGCCACTGATGATTGTTTAAAATAAAGTATTAAAATTTATAAATTCGATTAGTTTTTTTCCATGAAAAATTATTTTTATATTCGTTTTTCAACAATTCTTCATCCCTGCTTTAGTTATGAATTCTGTAAATGGAGTTCCTAATCCGTGACCCCAAATATAATGTAAAATGTAAACACGTCTGATCATAGCTGAGGATAGATAGAATATAGCGTATTTTTATGAAATCTTTGAACAGCTATTTCTCTTGAACTATTTACTTTTGGGGAAAGTTGTAGAACAAAAGTTATCCATTATTATGGGTACTTTAACACCCTTTCGGCTTAGTACCCCCTTTCCGACTAACCTTGTATAAGCAGTCTTAAAATCTGTACATGCACTAAGACTGCTTACACATCTGCGACTAATCGCGTCTTTGTGAGACATTTGTGATTTGCGACAAAACGCAAGACAAACTATATGAATGTAGTGTGCGTGAAATAACTAGAACCAAGATGACATCGACTGCGTGATCTATTTGAGGTTCGGGTCATATGATTCGTTTTGACGAGTCCAATAGGTTGCACTTGGTGTTTAGGGTCTGATGATGGAGCTAGGAGGTGGATAGTGGAACTTTTCAATGGCTACTAGTAAACCCCTCAAGTTTGGCAGTCGACGCCATATTGGTTTTAGTTATTTGATGCGCACTGTATCTTATATGAAACATGATTTATTTATAAAAATATTTATTGTAATTAGGCATTAAAATGTTAATTAGTCACATTTGAGTAATATAATATAACAAGTCAATTGATTGCACAAAAAAGTCGCCAGTCTGCAAGCGGCCTTCACATTAAAAACTTAGAACTTAACAATAAGCACTGATTTAAAAAAATGTCAGGTACAAAATTAATTTACAAACTTGTCAATATCATACTCTAATGTGTCCGTTGTGTCAGTCTGCACTTCATCAACGGTCTTCTTCCGTTCCTCCAAACGCACACACTTCAAGCATTTCTGCCCTTTCCGTAACCAACAACCTCTGTGATACATTGCGTTACATTTGTCACACATTAGAGCTCCGCTGTCAAACGGGTACAACACTTCGTTGTTTTTACAAACTTCGCACAAGTAACCTTTTCCGGAACATAGACTGCAACTCGTTATGTGTGAACGGCATTTCTCCGTTAGTTCGGTCAGCTGCGTTTCTAACGAACCATCGTTGATAGCTTGTAGGTGTCCCATACTGTATTTCTTGTTCACGTCACCGAGTTGAACAAATAACGGTGACAGTAAGTTCGTACCATCAGCACACGCACAAAGGTATCGCCGCATCCATTCCAGATCTTTTCTCATTTTGTGCACCCATTCTAATTCTGCGATGAAGTTGAACAATCTAGGGTTTATACTCTCTATATCGATGTATGGTCTCGTCCAAGATAAATTCAGCATTTGAAATGCAATACGGGACACATATCTCTTGTCCCAATCCCAGTTGTGGATTACTCTTGCTGGTATTGCAGATAAATCATTCCAGTGGCACGTCGCACAGAAGTATAGGCCTGTATAATCACATAACCGTGGCTCGTTCCACGTATCTTTGAAGGTTAACGCTGTTTGGCACTCTGCACATTTATAATCTTGGGCCGCTAACCCTTTTTCGGGACATATACTCATTTCGAAGCTTCCTTTCTCAGTCATAACAACGTGAGCGCACACCCTGCATATGTGGTCTACGCATTTGTAGTGACATAAGTAACCGCAATCATTACAAATGTATGAACCTTGAACGATACTCCAAATTACTCCACTACAGTGATCGCAGTACTGTTTACGGTTGGTAGGATTCGTTTGCTGTTCAAAATGATGTCCTTTGATTGAAATTTGATCTCTAGCCTGCCCATTATTGTCCTTCAAATCTTCTAACCTAAGACGCAATTCTACTAGATACCTTACAAGCCATTTTCGTTCGTCCGAACATTGGACACTGTTTAACACAAGCTCCTTGCACTGGCCGATAGCTTTTTCTATTTCCTCTTTCGTCGCAGAACTATGAATCTTCAATTTTTTGTTCGCAATAGATTTTGGTATGCAATTTGAATCGTAACTTTCGTCAGCGGAAACACAGCCTGAAGTTGACGAGGTGGATGTCCTAGACGTCGCTTCGACGCTAGGACTGCAGCAGATCAGGCTGTTCTTGTATTTTGGCGAGTCATTCATCATTGTAGCAGCCATTGTCGCAAATTTTTACACAACAAAGGAATAATAATCAACAAGAATACATCGCAGAAATTTGCATAAGTTTTGCAATATTACTTTATATTTTTGTAGTTTCTCATTTACACACGACTGTTATCTAGGATTACGTCTCATTTCCACTATGATTCAACAGTGTTTTGATAGGGATTTGTAGGTTTTTCAATAAAATAAATATATTTGTCGTCAAGTCATTTTTGACAGATGAATAAAGTTTTTGTGTTTGTATGTTGGCTATTGCGTTTCGTTTCACGTTAACAGTTTAATAAAAATATTTTGTTCACGGTTTACCACTTCAATTTATTTCTTTTATCGTATAAATAACACTTAACAAAATATTTAATATCAAAAATCACCCTTTTCAATGTAAAATTCTCATTATTTAGCTTATGTTTTGAAATAATATTGAAGTTATTTCTACGTTGTCATTACAGTATTGAACGGAACGTCGCATTGCGCGCAGGCGTACCAACATGACGTAGGGACCTTCTGCTTGTCAAAGAAAATACAATTCATTGCGTTTAGCTGTCACTTAAAACTACGGTTTACATTGCTCGTTATGTAGGAAACAACTTTACCCACCTTCAAGTTAGATGCGTCAATGTATAAAAAAAGGGTTTAACCTCGCGTTATACTTTTTTAAATTGGTTGACACGGACGTGAATGAGATCAGCCTCTATATTAGTCCCATTTACCTAGATTATGGTAGGTACTTAACAATGACCTATGGCCATGCACGTGCAGTTTATGCCTCTAGGGCGACATCCGCGGAATATAGATTATAATATTACGCATTAAAGCTGTAATTGTTATTTTTAAATAAACGTTATTATAAGTAAATGTATTTATAAGTTTTTATTTTAGGAACTTCTTTTAGATATTCTTGTCTACATAGTGATTATTAGACTCGAAATTCGTTTCCCAGTTTAGTTTTTTTTAATGAGGTTTTTGTCGTTGCCTCTCGAGGCTACTGGACTAGTAATGTCAAGCCCAGCTACCGCTGAGGATGCGGTCCCGGGTTGAATTCAAAATCAGGTCAACCGTTTTTCATTCGCCCTAAAACCGTAAGGCTGACCGCATATACGGGCCACTAAAGTGGTTATGTCTGGTGAGGGTGACACAGTTTAGTGACTCGAGACACAGTTTTAAGCTACTAGACGATTCTCGAGCGATCAAGACAGTGGCTGTATTCAAAGGGGTGGCCTTAGTCATTGCGAGGCTTCGGGCGGGTAGATCTTTGCGAGGCCCTTGTCTTTGTGGAATCAGTTTTAATGATGACGCTTGACGAGAAATGCAGAGTTTTATAATACGCGGCGTAAGGCGCGCACTTCAAATAAACAGTGCTACATATTATTATTATGTCGTCAGTGGAAAGGTAAAAAGTAGAGATGTGCCGATTATGACTTTGGCCGACTAGCCGACTAGCCGATTAGTCGGTTGTAAAGAGGCCGACTAGTCGGCCAAGCCGATCACGGTTTCGGGGATTTCCGTGACGCTTCGTTTACAGCTGATTCGCGCGCAAGTAGCAACTACCGCGCCGCCTGCGAAAGTGTCGGAACCTGTTTTGTTTGTTTACTTCGCATTTTTTCTTGATTTTTGCTTTTGTACGGGTCAGAGCGGTGTTTTTGTGTAATAAACGACCAAGGTTTTTATTTAATGTAATTCCCCCTACATACATTTTATTGAAAAATACATACAAAGTAAGAAGCCGGATAGTCGGCGCTCTTTGCCGAATAGTCGCCGACTACGATAGTGGCCGGATAGTCGGCTTTACCGACTAGTCGCCGACTAATCGGCATATCTCTAGTAAAATGACTAAAGCGGCAATATATGGTACTTTACAGGAGAGAGATTAAAAGTGTTTTTTTAAGAAAATAAACATAGTTTTTTTTCTTAGAGTATACATATTAAATAGATTATTAAAGTATCTACTTAATATTTATACCCTAAGAAAAATACGATTCTACTATCCTTTCCACTGACGATGTTATTTTTGACTGCCTTGTTTGTCAAGTGGTCGCAAGCACGACTGCTGAGCATAAGGTCCTGGGTTCGATCCCCAGGTTGGGCAAAGTGTTATTGGGTTATTCCAGTAGGAATTTTTCAGTAGCAGCCCGGAGTCTGGATTTGTGCCAGGTTAATGGCAATAGGCTCGCCCCCTATTAGATGGGACTTAAACATAACTGGCGAAACGAGGGTGTACTAAAAGCACCTCTGCCGAACCCTTCGGGGAATATAAGGCGTGATGTTATATATTAGTCTATACTAATATTATAAAGAGGAAAGATTTGTATTTTTGTATGTAACGAATAAACTTAAAAACTACTGGACCGATTTCAAAAATTCTTTTGCCGTTAGAAAGTTACATTATCACTGAGTAACATAGGCTACGGGCGGAGCCGTGAGGACTCAGCTAGCCTATATCTATACTAATATTATAAAGAGGAAAGATATGTATTTTTGTATGTAACGAATAAACTTAAAAACTACTGGACCGATTTCAAAAATTCTTTTGCCGTTAGGAAGTTACATTATCACTGAGTAACATAGGCTACGGGCGGAGCCGTGAGGACACAGCTAGTCTATACTAATATTATAAAGAGGAAAGGTATGTATTTTTGTATGTAACGAATAAACTTAAAAACTACTGGACCGATTTCAAAAATTCTTTTGCCGTTAGAAAGCTACATTATCACTGAGTAACATAGGCTACGGGCAGAGCCGTGAGGACACAGCTAGTCTATATCTATACTAATATTATAAAGAGGAAAGATATGTATTTTTGTATGTAACGAATAAACTTAAAAACTACTGGACCGATTAAAAAAAATCTTTTGCTGTTAGAAAGCTACATTATCACTGAGTAACATAGGCTACGGGCGGAGCCGTGAGGACACAGCTAGTCTATATCTATACTAATATTATAAAGAGGAAAGATATGTATTTTTGTATGTAATGAATAAACTTAAAAACTACTGGACCGATTTCAAAAATTCTTTTGCTGTTAGAAAGCTACATTATCACTGAGTAACATAGGCTACGGGCAGAGCCGTGAGGACACAGCTAGTCTATATCTATACTAATATTATAAAGAGGAAAGATATGTATTTTTGTATGTAACGAATAAACTTAAAAACTACTGGACCGATTTCAAAAAATCTTTCGCTGTTAGAAAGCTACATTATCACTGAGTAACATAGGCTACGGACAGAGCCGTGAGGACACAGCTAGTCTATATCTATACTAATATTATAAAGAGGAAAGATATGTATTTTTGTATGTAACGAATAAACTTAAAAACTACTGGACCGATTTCAAAAAATCTTTCACTGTTAGAAAGCTACATTATCACTGAGTAACATAGGCTACGGGCGGAGCCGTGAGGACACAGCTAGTACTTAATATTTTTCTACTTGGGTTGTTGCCCCGGGCGGTTGCCCTGCTCCCCACCCCTAAATGCCGCCAACAAATCTGTGGTCAGTCTAATTAGCTACCCTTGAACAATAGTACTAAAGTTTATGGAATGTAGGCACGATGTTAATGATAATATAATACACAATACACTATGACTAATACCTAGGAAGTATTTATAAATGGATGTAGCCATGTCTCATGACGCAATAATGCGACCTTAGGAATAGTAAAACAAAGACATATCGTACGGGTGAGGTAAAAAGCTGTGATAGCATAGCGATTGAACGTATGCCTGTCATGCAGACCGAGTTCGGACGGGGCCTGCGGACCCTGATATTTCGAAGTAAAGTTTGTTCTTCCCCTTTTTCCAAGTATTTTAGGGTCAGCTTTCAGTTTAACCAGATGCAGATGAATACCAGTATTTTACACGGAGCCACTGCCATCAGACCTCCGCAACCCAATTACTGGGCAATGCCGATATCCTTAGAGTTAGATCGGTTGTCAGACTTTCGGGTTTCTGATTAACGACTGTTATAGGTATTCACATGACAACCGAGACCGACTGTTAAACGTGCTCTCTGAGGCATGGAGGGGTCTCGATGTATAACGAACGGTCACCCATGTACGGACTGACCGGCGCAAGCGCAGCATAATCTTGCAAATCATATGATCCGCGTGGTTGTTAATTAGCCACGAGCCCCTTCAATTTTCGAATATTATTATCCGCACATGCATTGCGTTTCGTTAACGGTGTAGTTAAAAGTCGTGAGGAAACATGCACAACTTTTTTATCGTGGAAAAATCCTCATGTATGTCCCTCGCCCGGGGTAATCGAGGGGGTCTGCTGGACTCTTACCGGCTAAAAACCCACGGTGTTCCTCCTTGTGACCGTCGGCCGGGGTCGCGGAATTCGCCTAAGCATGCACCGCAACACCAGCAGGTCTTGGTCCACGAACTGCTGGTGGACCTCTCCCCAATGGGGCCCCACCCCACGACTTCCTGGGAGGCGCTGGGAGCACCCCACATCACCGGTGCACTAGAACACATGGCACGCCGTGACCACCCCGGGGACCAAACAAGCACATGGGCGCCAGACGGCCCCGTGTCTGGGCGCCCTTGATCCCCCTGCGACGGGTCAGGTTAGTGGCCCCACCGCCTACCACTTTTCGGCCGCAGAGGGTCATGTTAGGGGGCTCTATAAAGTTCTTGTGTAGTCTGCTAACCCGCACCAGGCTAGAGTAGAGGAGGGCCATAATCTACAATAGTAAAAATGTATAATCACTTCGTGGGCCGCATAAGGGCCCATAAGGGACAATCTAACGAGGCGCAGCGCAGAGCATTTTTCACTGCTAAACCATTATCGACTTTGCGAGCGTTTAAATAATAACGAAAATCAATTAACACAACTACTAGTCCCCAAGAACAACAAAGCGACTGGAGACGAAGGGTGATTTTCGATATTATATAAACGCTTGCAAAGTCGATAATGGTTTGATAGTGACAAATGCTCTGCGCTGCGCCTCGCCAGATCTGCGCCGGCCCTAAGTATGAGCCGTAGTTTTCGATAGCCCGGCTCTAGACAATGGGAAAGTCGAGAAGAGAAGAAAGAAGTCTACAATGGAGAATGAATTTAACTTTTATTTGCTTTCAGAGCCGCTACTTCGAATGTGATGAAGACAGCGAGGACTACAGTTCTGATGAAGACAGCTATGTGCCACGCTACGTGGTGGAGGCAATGGAGGCGCAACATCATCCAGAACCTGAGCCAGAAGAAGAAGAAGAAGATGATGAGGTACGTTTAGTAGATAATGATGAGATAGTCCACATTCAATAGACAAGAATATAAAATTTCTTCACTGCACGCTGGAACACGCATTTTGTAAGATTCAATAAAACCCAGCACGCTTAGTGGGAAGATCTATACGGTCCGCCTGGCTAGCTACCACCCTCACATTAAAATGTTTCCGAAGTGTGTATGTGAGAGCCAGATCGATAAAAAGGAGTCCCTCTATATCTTTGCTACTTGGATTCGTGTGCTCCATCTTAGACCCTGTCTGCGCTTACCATCAAGTGACTGAATGAAAAAAATCTTGCCAGATGTACATTTTCCATCTTTTTTACTGATGACGCTTACAATACGAATCCATTCTTTTTTATTCTTGTCTTGGTCGCGTTTGGCCCTAGTCTCACCTGATGGTAAGCGCAGACAGGGTCTAAGATGGAGCACACGAATCCAAAGAACAGAGATATAGAGGGATTCCCTTATACCCCTCTGGCTCTCACATACACACGACGGAACACAGTAAACTACTTGGCGCCAGACTTTAATGTTCAGGTGGTAGCTAGCCAGGCGGACCGTAGAGATCCTACCACCAAGCGTGCTGGGTTTTGTTGAATCTTACAACACGCGTTTATTCCCAGCGTGCGGTGAGGAAGTTTTATATTCTAACCCGTCCCCACACGAGTAACACCCATATTAATATTCTAAGACGTTCTTCCAAAACTTACTCGACTCGACTCCACCTCGACTCAGCCTTTTTCACTACCATCGGTAGTTATAGTTGACATAAACGTCCACGACTAGAGATTTATTCTCGGTCGAGATAAGGAATCATCTGTCAAACTCAAGGTACCTCGGAATCTACCATAAGGAAGGAAGTGTCAAAGTTCGTATGTAACAAAAATGAATTTTGAAGACTTTATCGAATATGCTTACGATAATCCTTACAACTATTTATCGCGGCGTTATTTGCGCGATGCAGATAATTCAAATTATGACGTAATGACTCCGTCGAGGAACCTCAAAGGTCATTCGAAATTGCTACTAAGAATACATTTTTGAAGGTGTTTTCGAGGCCGTCCTGAGTCGAGTATGAGTCGGGTAAGTTTTGGAGGAACGTCTTAGAATATGGGTGTATGATCCATCCTTGTTCGTTGCTGAGTGAAGACGTATTTCCTCCAGGTGTTCGTTGACACAGTGCCGGGAGACAACACATCGACAGACATGTTAATTGACAAGAAAATGTCCGTCTCCTCAGACGAAGCGACAGAGCCCGACCCAGAAGATAAACTTCAACTTGAAGTCGCAGCCGGCACGCCTGTCTTGCTTAACTATCTGCTCACCCATCCTATCACCTGCAATATACAATAGTCCTGCTTCTCTCATGTTGTGGTCAAAAGATATTCCAGTCAGCAAGGTTGGTAGCGAGGCTGACTGCACAGTGCGTCGGTCGTGCTTATCGTCAGAAGTAGATGGTCTTAAATGCACCACATACAATAGATGATGAAATAGAAGCGACTATAGTCGACTATGACTGACTATAGTAAGGTAACTGCAGCTGGTAGTTGCGGCTTACGTCTATCATGTTAAACTATCTGCTAACTCATTCTGTAACCCGCAATATTCAATAGATGGTGAGTATAGTCAACTATAGTAAGATAAACTATAGTTGGTAGTCGCGGCTTGCGTCTATCATGTTAAACTATCTGCTAACTCATTCTGTAACCCGCAATATTCAATAGATGGTGACTATAGTCAACTATAGTAAGATAAACTATAGTTGGTAGTCGCGGCTTGCGTCTATCATGTTAAACTATCTGCTAACTCATTCTGTAACCCGCAATATTCAATAGATGGTGACTATGGAACCGCGATGGTACCGCGCCGCCTGCTATTTCAATTGCCATATTTTTGATTAGCTGTCACAAATTATATTAAAAGTAGTTTTTATTTTTTATTATATTTTTGTAGTTTATTGACACATTATAAAACACTTTTATCCATTCAAGTATAATAGAATATATATTTAAAATTAACTACCGCCATCCGTGTGTCACTGCGGGGGTGCCAGCTGAAAATCAGCGCTGGGTGTTTTGACGCCTAGCATATGCTGAGTTGGTAACCTTTTCGGCATGGACATGCTCGACAGCATAAAATTTGTGTTTAATTCTTATTATATTGTTCTTTCTTTGTTTGTTTATTTTATTTATGCTGTCAGTGTTCTTGGCTGAATAAATGAATTTTCTTTCTTTCTTTCTTTCTTACTATAGTCAACTATAGTAAGATAAACTATAGTTGGTAGTCGCGGCTTGCGTCTATCATGTTAAACTATCTGCTAACTCATTCTGTAACCTGCAATATACAATAGGATGGTGACTATAGTTAACTATAGTAATATACATTTCTACTTGAAGTCCAGCCGGCACACCTGCTTATTAAACTTTCAAGTGCAATATACAGTAGGTGGTGGCAATAGTAAACTATGAGTGACTATAGTCAACTAAGATAACAAAGCTAGTTTGAAGTCGCGGTCGAAACGCCAGTGTTGTTTAACTGCCTGCAATAGGTGTGGACTATATTCAAAATAGTCGACTATAGTCAACTACAAAAAACTATATTTACAGCTCCCTCTCTAGTGATAACTCGAAAAAAATATTCAATAAATCTAGTCTAGAATACCAAAGTCCCCTTTGCCTATTTACTAGATATTTAGATATAAAATAGTTTGTAGAATGTGTCCGTATGTCCAACGCACCTCATTAAAAACCTATGGTAATGTTATAATTTAGCAAGCGGCTACAGTGCGTTTTACGAAAAAAAGTCCTTCGGCGCTATGTTGGCACCATTGAATTTTAGACGTTTTGGTTGCTTTTGCTAAAAAAAAAACAGTGGTGCCAACTTACCGCCGAAGGGACTCCTTTTGTAGAACGCAGAGTATTCACCATATCCAATAGTTAACGCATTTCGACATATCTACGCCATTTTGTAATTTAGTTCCAAATATAACCGACAACAGCGCTATCTGTTATTCACAATAGAGCCCAGCTCTCACTGACAGGACGACACGGCAAAGGATTCTCAACCTTATTATAATACCGCGTGATATTTCGTCTTGCCACGGTACAACGAAACATCCTGCGACATGCTCAAGCAAATATGACTGGTAAGGGTGTCAAAATAAGGTTCTTCTTTTCGTGTGGTTAGTGACGAATCTGGTGTCAGAGTTTATACCGCCCATGGGCCTCTGACTTGGCTTCACATGATGTCGAGAAATATCTCTCAGGCATGTATCCTTCACCGTTTTTAAGCAAGTGATAATTATACAATACGCACATGAATCGGAAAAGGCAGAGGTGCATGCCTTGGGTTCGAACTAGAGACCTATGATTTGTCAGTTTGACGGTCACACTGCTAGGTTATCACTGCTAAAATAAGGTTAAAAATTAGTTTAGCTTTTGCCGTTCAGTCCTGTCAGTGTGGGTTTTAAGAATAATTATTTTGAACTTATAAAAACTAAACCTTGCATTTACCTAAGTTATTAGTTCATTCCAATACAATAGATTTATGCACAAAACAGATAGGTACAGAAGTCAATCTACATACAAGTGCGCTCGAGCAACGCGCACATAGACACTGCTCATGGACACGATATCTCGGACTGTTTGGGACTAGAGTGCGAGTGAGTGCGAGCGCGAGTGCCATGCGCTTGAGAGAGATAGATATATACAAGGTTAGTCGGAAAGGAGGTACTAAGCCGAAAAGGTGTTAAAGTACCCATAATAATGGATAACTTTTGTTCTACAACTTTCCCCAAAAGTCATTAGTTTAATAGAAATAGCTGTTCAAAGATTTCGTAAAAAGTATGATAAAATCTATCTGTCCATAGCTATGATCAGCTGTGTTTACAATTTAGGTCATATTTGGGGTCACGGATTAGAAACGCCATTTTCTGAATTCATAACTAAAGCAGGGATGAAGAATATTTGATAAAACTAAAATAAAAATATTTTTTCATGGAATTTCTATATATCGAATTTTTAAATTTTATCACTTTCTTTAAAACAATCATCAGTGATACATTAAGTGGCTCGCGGCTTAGTACCCCCTTTCAGACTAACCTTGTAGATAGATCGACCGCCGAGCGTAGGCAAGAAAAGTGAAGTACATACATGTGATTGACTTCTGTACCTATCTGTTTTGTGATTTAGTTGTCTACTACATCATGCAATAACATGGAAATGCACTACTTAGTAGTATTAACTGCGTCGTCGTCGTTGGTCTAGTGGTGGCAAGCGCGACTGCTGATCGTGAGGTCCTGGGTTCGATCCCGAGGTCAGGCGAAGTGCTATTGGGTGTTTCCGTGTGGAATTCCTCAGTAGCAGCCCGGAGGTTAAATTTGTGCCCGGTTGATGGCAATAGCCTCGCGTCCTTTTACCTCTTAGCCTTTTCCCAATTATGTTGTGGTCAGCTTCCAGTCTAACCAGATGCGGCTGAATACCAGTATTTTACACGGAGCGACTGCTATCAGACCTCCGCAACCCAGTAACTGGGCAATGACGATATCCTAAGGTTAAACCGTTTGTCAGACTTTCGGGCTTCTGACTACCCGTAACTACTGTCATAGGTATTCGTAAGACACCCGGGACCGACGGCTTAACGTGCTCTCCGAGGCACGGAGGGGTCTCGATGTGTAACAAATGGTCACCCATCCACGGACTGACCGCGGCAAGCGCAGCTTAACCTCGCAAATCTTACGATCGGCGCGGTTGTTATTTAGCCCCGAGCCCCTCGCGTCCTTTTACATGGGACTTAAATGTTGAAATGCGAGTGTTAATATACACCTCTGCCTAACCCTTTGGCGAATACAGGCGTGATGTTATGTTATGTTGGGTCATCAAGGAAACTATCTGCGTTATTATTCAACTTGCCTTAACTTGGTCAGCTTTCTGACTGAATCTTCTCCACTATGCTCAATATATAAGGTCCAACCAAAATACCTGGATAAACTTTTACACAGTGTTCAGTACGTGTATAGGTCTACCAGAATCTGATGGCAAATAGGGAAATTAAATGTTTTTGTGGGTAACACAAGAGTAATTTGAATAAAAAGTCTTGATACTTGTAATTTTTTTTCTTTAATTTCTTCGCGATCTTCTTCCTGCCCTTATCCCACACTAGATGGGGTCGGCACAACATGTATTTCATAAATCCATGTTGTTAGAGGTTTTGGCTTATTGTTTTATGTGACCCAATGTACTTGCTGATATTATGCACTGGGTCCCAAAATGATATGCTGATATATGGTTTTTTGCAATTTTATTGTAATGGAAAAGGAAACCTTGTTAAAATAAGTACGTTTATTAAAAATGTTTGAACAAGAAAACATTAATCAGAACTGGAAAATGTATCAACTACAGTCATACTCGTTTTGACAAGTGACATGTTGACATTGCCATATGAAAACCACTGTTTCTTATTAATTTTTAATGCCATGAGATTCTGGTTGACCTATAACTGAACATATCTATATCTAGCAAAAAAAACGAGATCCAAGTGCTTTCTTTTTCTAATCAAATTTTTTTTTTAATCATTTTTCACTTCCCTGTTTACGTAAAACACGGCACGGAATTAGCGCGCGCCCCAATGGCGGTCGATGCATATGAAATGCATGAGTTTATTCTTAGAGAGTACAGGCAATTTAAAACGTTATTATTTTTTAGTTCGAAAAAAAAAACACTTGGATCTCGTTTTTTTTACATAGATGTGATTAGTTGAACGTATTGAACACTGTGTAAAAGTTTGTCCAGGTATTTTGGTTAGACCTTATATTACATCTTAAATAAAAGTTTCTCAATATGACAATTAAGATAATGACTTATGTACCTGCTTACGATTCAAATCAATATTACGGTTGACCCACATCTGTTAGCATCAGCACGGAATCGCGTTATTTATTTAATACTTCAATGCACAATGGTGGTACATTAGGCGGACTTAATGCCACAAGGCATTCTCTACCAGTCAACCTTTGGGTGAAAGAGAACAGCATCGAAAAGAGAGATACAAAAAAAAAAAAAATTATGGATATTTGCGACTTAATTAACTATATGGATAACTAAACAACTATATATATAGGACATAGGTTATTTCGTGCTCTATCCTTTTCTTTCGCTCGGGAACTACATTTAATAGAGCGAGAAAGAGTGTTAGACCGCACGCGATAGCACTCACGCTGTCTTTCTCACTCCTGAGCGACAGAAAAAGGCAATTCCGTGCTGATAAATGTGGGTTCATTTACGGTGAAGTTCCTTTGAAAACATGCTATGTGAAAATTAATTATTTATTCAAACTGATCTCATTAGATGCATAGTTATTTATTAAAATAAATAAGTAGTAGTTATTATTTTAATTATGCCGCCTCATTGGTCGAGTACAGTGATGCTCAAACTTTTTGTTCGGGCCGCAAACGCTTTTGTGTACCTACAGCAGGGATACACAGACCACGGCCCTTCGTCAATACACAGGGTGTAAACGAAATCATGTAATTCTTTCAAACCTCGTGATGTACAGCTGACATAGATTAACCCTACACGACAAACTTTAGGATTCAATAAAAAAAATGCGAGAAGTAAACATTTGTTATTAACGTGAGGCATTTCAGCGCCACGAGCGAAATGCGCGGCTTTCGTTCGCCGCGCGGTCATTTAACTCGGAGCACTAAAATGCCTCATGTTAATAACACATGTTTACTTCTTGTAATATTTTTATTATTGAATTCAAAAATATCCCGTGCAGGGTTAATTTATGTCAGTAGTACATCACGAGATTTGAAGGAATTACATGATTTCTTTTACACCCTGTACATGCGGCCTGCCAGCAAAAAACTATTTTATGCATTTGTATGAAAATACTGCAATATTTTTAAGTTTTTTAAATGCCCAATACTAATTTTTTTTTCAGTTAACTTATTTTCAACTTTTTTTATTGTTTTTAATTGTGCTGGCCCGCTTTTAGCTGATAGTCTACCCGAATGGCAACAAGTCCTAATAAGTCTCTGCATCCCTAACCTACAGGCACCTCCAGGTTAGCACACATGTCAGCTTGACACCGTATCGCCCCGATTTATTTACATAATGTTCCAAAAAGCAATTGCTCGCTTTTTTGTTATCACTGTAGATAGTAACGTCAAGGCGATGAGGCGAGGCGTTGCTGATACGATGCTGAGGTGTCTTCTTGTGGGTTTCAATTTGACACCCTCTCAAATGTTAGTTACCCTTGCAAATAAAAGTTTAATTTATAGTTTAAAAAAACAAACACTTCATTTGATTTCAATTGTGCGTATTTTTAAGCTTAGTTTTCTTCTTTTTGTGTGGTTATTGACTAACCTGGTGTCAGAGTTTTTGCCACCCATGGGCCTCTGACTTGGCTTCACATGCCGTCGAGATATATCTTTCAGGCATGCCGGTTTCCTCATGATGTTTTCAGTCACCGTTTTTAAACAAGTGATAATTATACAATACGCACATGAATCCGAATAGTCAGAGGTGAGTGCCTTGGGTTTGAACTCGAGGCCTATGACTTGGCAGTCCGGGTATCACTGCTATAAATAAGCTTAGTGGGCCGCACAGAACCCGACGGGCCGCATTTTGAGTATCACTGGATTCAACTGTATCCCAAAGAGTATTGTAGTAGTAAGTAAAAATGCTGATGTTTTTGTAAGTTCCTACGCTGAATAAACAAATGTGCATAGATATAATACATATTATAATTGTGAAGGCTTTTAATGTGGTTAGCTACTTAGGTACTGCGATTGTCTTGATTTTAAACTCTGATAAGTACCAATATCCTATTGTTCTAGTCATATACAGTGTGTTCCTGGATAATGTGCACAAATGAAAATGGGTGAAACTAGATCACAATTTATCAACAAAAAAAAATGGAAAAAAATCAGTTTTTGTTTTTTTTATTAATAAAAATTAATAACTTTTATACATTGCATGTATTTCGTTTAAATAAAAACAATAATGATGGCAAAGAGTTGATGTTGCATAGCTAATGAAAAGCTACCCTTAAAAACCAGTCATCAAGTTAAAAAACGCGTTTCTTTGAAGAAATGCAATTTTTTTTTGTGATTTTATGAATACATTTTTATAAAAATAAAATACTTGTTTCGTTTTTCAATTTTTTTTGTCGTTAATTTGTGGTCTAGTTTCGCCCATTTTCATGTGTGCACATTATCCAGGGACACACTAGTCCAGGTCGGATGCTGGACATAAGATTCTGGTACGATTTCCAATTCGGTAATTCGGTTTTTCTGTTGCGAAATTCTCGGAAACTTTACCACGTGACTTATAACCGTCATCAGGAAACTGTGGCTGGTACGTATCCGAGATTGAACCCAAGACATTGTATTTCAAATTAGGTATAGATAGATATAGTCACAGCACCGCCGTTTCTTTTTAAGACATTTCTTTCTATAGTTACTATGTATTTTAGGAAAAACGAATTTATTTTAAATTTCACAGAATAATCTGCTTCATTAGTATTGTACTGATTTAATACTGTTTTAAATTACTTGGAAAATAGAACGAAAGCTTGTAAGATACCTACCTACTGTAGATTTTGTAAAAAAAATATTGACAGTTTCTTCTCGAAAATTTTCATCATATCAGCGCAAACAAATGTCCGTTTTCTTAAAATAATATACAGGGTGGAATTTTTACCGCACCTATAGGGAAAGTACTCTAAATACTGTAGATAGCCAATTTTATTTTTAAAAAAACGTTCCTTTATTTTTAAAAAGAAGCAAATCTGCGTTTACCGATATTTGAAAATACGCTTGCCACACCCGGGAATCGAACTGGCTAAAACTCGACAAAATAATACCCTGCACTTTTTAAACTGGCTATCTTCAGTACTTAAGAGTACTTTCCCTCAAGGTGCAGTAAAACAATTCCATCCTGTATAATTATTTAATTAATTTATCTATATTTAAGTTTAAAAAATAATTATAATTATGAAAGCCAAAGCCACGCCATTTTGCTACAAAGTTTATTATAAGGATTATTTCTTATATTATATTTAAGTAAATGTAATAAACGCTTGTATAAAACCAATAAAAGTTATTTAAATATTTAGTTGTGGTTTTTATTTTATATACGTAGTTGATCTAGTGGTGGCAAGCGCGACTGCTGATCGTGAGGTCCTGGGTTCGATTCCCAGGTTGGGCTAGGTGTTATTGGGTTTTTCCGTATGCGTTTTGCGTATGGTATTCTTCAGTAGCAGCCCGGAGTTTGGATTTGTGCTCTGTTTATGTTAGTGTAATAAATTTTGAAAAAGTTGTGTTCCATATCGCTTAGAGAAAAAATAATAACTTTTTAACAAAAATAAAACCGACTTCAAATTGTCTATCTCCGAAGTTCTTCATCAGATCTTCATCAAATTAAAATGGGACCACTTCGAAAGAATACTCTTTCAAACAAAAAAAGAATCATTAAAATCGGTTCACAATTAGCAAAGATATCGTAGAGCACACACACATACAAAAAAAACAAGTCGAATTGAGAACCTCCTCCTTTTTGGAAGTCGGTTAAAAAACAAACCGACATATTTTTGGCATTAAAAAATGAAACACAGCGTCGCCTTAACATTATTTATTCTCAGTCAATAAAAAATCCATTTAATTATAATACACATAATCATTCACACCGACGATACATACAATTATTTTATAACTATACCTAAATACTACAGGGTTAGCAGTGAGGCGGTTTACGTGAGTGTAGGCAACCTGCGGCCCGCGAGTAGCATGCGGCCCGGCGAGCTTTCAATGCGGCCCGTTGAGATAAAAGCTCAGGCCCGATAACAGGAAGCCTTTTGTATTGTTACATAACTTATTGACTGACTTTTATAGAAAAGCATAGAGTTTTATTGTCGCTACTAGCGGCCCGTCCCGGCTTCGCACTGGTGGACATTTTTCCTGTTTTTGCAACATTTTTCATTTATGCTCCGCTCCTATAACTCGTAGCGTGATGTTATATAGCCTATAACCTTCCTCGATAAATGGACTATCCAACACAAAAATATTTTTTCAATTCCAACCAGTATTTCCTGAGATTAGCGCGTTCAAACAAACAAACTCTTCAGCTTTATAATATTAGTATAGATTTCGCCAAAGAAATGTCTTTTAAGCGTTTGTCACGCCAAACGTCGTCGACACGACCCGTTGGCGTCTCATACTCGCATTTGGCGTGACATGCTTCATAGTGATCCCTTAAAAACTCCCATCTAACGCGAGCCAAGAGACGACATGGCCACCTCGCGCCCCACGTGGTGGCTAACGCTTCGGATCTTGGCAGCATCGTATTCTCAAATATAATTTTTGTTGTAAACATTCATAAAAGAAAATGAAACCGTCGGGTACTACTAGTTTTTGTATGGTTAGTGACTAACCTGGTGTCAGAGTTTATGCCGGCCATGGGCTTCTGACTTGGCTTCACATGCCGTTGAGAAATATCTCTCAGGCATTTCCTCACGATGTTTTCCTTCACCGCTTTTAAACAAGTTATAATTATACAATACGCACATGAATCCGAAAAGTCAGAGGTGCGTGCCTTGGGTTCGGATTAGAGAGCTATGACTTGGCAGTCCGACGGTCACACCACTTGGCTATCACTGCTGTACCGTCACCGTACCGTCCGTGTACCGTCGGGTTACATCTGGCAGATGTGAAACAGAAAATCATTTTGCAAAACAAAAACTGGCCGAATCACACCGAAAAGAGCCGACGAGTAACGAAGGTCTGCCATCGTGTGTCTGCCATTGCGAGCGTCGCCACGCAACAGCCGCTCTCACACCCGTATGATGTTTCATATCTATACTAATATGATAAAACTGAAGAGTTTGTTTGTTTGTTTGAACGCGCTAATCTCAGGAACTACTGGTTGGAATTGAAAAAATATTTTTGTGTTGGATAGTCCATTTATCGAGGAAGGTTATAGGCTATATAACATCACGCTACGACCAATAGGAGCGAAGCATAAATGAAAAATATTGCAAAAACGGGAAAAATGTCCACCCGTGCGAAGTCGGAACAGGCCGCTAGTCAATAATAAGTATGGACGTCGTTCGCTTCGAACAACTTGGCATTATCGAGTTTGAAATAAAAGGTAAGAAAGTATTGCTGGTGTAGATTGTAAAGATATGATACAATATTATTTAAAAATTTATACTTCTATTGTTGGGAACCTCACTGCTTGCCAAATCATATAATATTGTCGGGAATAGCGCAATATTACGATGGTTGAAGGTTGTAAAAAAAACTTGTAAATAATCTTATGACTGTGGAACATGCAAACCAACGCATCCAGCTTATGGCCGCGCTGGCGTGTAAAATTGCGGTCAGTTATTGTAACTGTACTTGTAGAGACGTGTTCAAATCAAATGTATCTTGTTTAGTTTGAACGTCTCTACGCGTTTGGTTTGAACACGTCACTACGTCGTAATCGTGCACACCACCCGGCCGCTAACCGACCGAGTTGGTTTGAGCCTAGGTGCCTTAAGATGTTATTCACAAATATTTATACAGATTTCCCAAAACGGTTGAGTTTAAAGCATATTTTTGTCAATCAAAAGATTTTGACATGATACAGTTTTTCTGAAAAAAATCTAATCATAGACTGCCCAGTATAATATATCTTAGTGGGTGGCAAAATACAAAAATACATTTAATTGTACTGAATTTCAGATACATTGCCTTTACAAGGTTAGTCGGAAAGGGGGTACTAAGCCGAAAGGGTGTTAAAGTACCCATAATAAGGGATAACTTCTGTTCTACAACTTTCCCCAAAACTCGATAGTTTAAGAGAAATAGCTTTTCAAAGATTTCGTAAAAAATATGCTAAAATCTGTCTGTCCATAGCTATGATCAGCTGTTTGAACAATTTAGTCATATTTGGAGTCACGGATGAGAAAATTAATTTTCATAATTCATAACTAAAGCAGGTATGTTTTTTAAAAAAAAAAAAAAATATAATAATCTTTTTGCATGCAAATAAAAATTATCGAATTTTGAAATTTTAACACTTGTGTTAAAATAGTCATCAGTGATACTTTAGGTGGCCCGCGGCTTAGTACCCCCTTTCCGACTAACCTTGTATAAGCAGCGCTACCACAAGTCATAAGGCACGCTGTTATTACGCTATTTTCGACAATATATCCTTATGTACGTATATTATACCTATTCTAAGGACACTTCCTCTCCAATTGCCCCTTGCCCCCCTCGTCGTATTCCTGTGAAGATATCCACATCTGTTGGAACGATCCAATCGATGCTAGGATTGATCCGCCTGCAAATATAAATATTAAAGTTTTAACAATGTTCAGGTACAATGTAAACCGCGACATAGGAAATATACCCTGAAAAACTTAAATTGGCAAGTGTGGCAATATACCGCTCTTGTCACACTTGCCACAAACATCACCAACTTGCTTAATAAGCATTTCTCATCACAGATATACAATTATCAACGTTAAATGGTGAGTGTGGCAAATACCCAACCTTACCACACTTACCACAGCCATCACTAGGTTACTTTCCACGTAGCTACAGTTTCAAATATACACCTAGAACCTAAATTTGGCAAGTGTGGCAATACTTCAGCGTCACCACACTCACCACAAAGTCAGTAAATCTTACCTATCCAAGCCGCGAATCTCCTCTCTGTACTATTGGGCGCAGCGTGACTCTTAAGACGGTGTGAGGAGGGCGCGCGCGTCGCTAATTCCTTGCCAAGGCGCTCAAGCCAGCCTACCGTGTTGGCGAGGCCGCCGCACGCGACTACGGAGCCCCACAGGGCGGGGCGGGCGTCCGCATCACAAGCGGCTGCGGCTGCACATACTGTGGATAAAAAGTTCTAAATAAAATTGTTCGGCGGATAACGCAATGGTCGTTGACAACGACGGTTTTAGTTATAACTAAAACCCTAAATATACCCTTTACCACACTTGCCACAATCACCACAAACGCCTTTAACACACTTTTCAAGAATCATCCAACCAGAATAAACCCCACACAGCTTACTTTGGCGAGTGTGGCAAACAAACCACACTCGCCACAAATGACACCAACATATTTTTCAAGCATCCTCAATCACTACTTGTCCTTAATTACTCAAATTGGCAAATGTAGCATTCTTACCACACTCGCCACAATTACCACAATCGTCACAAACCTAAATGGGGTGCTCCTAACGTCTGCTCGAAGAGGCACTCCGTCAGCTTGAACCTCTCGGGACCGAAGTCCTGGTGGTATCCGCCTGGGAACTCGTAGTGACTGAAGGGGACTGACGCCACTTGACGCTCTTCATATTGACTTTCTGATATCTGAGGGTTGAAAGTAATTATACATCCAGCCATAGAAGCTTTGGAACAAGAAACCTATATTCCACTTTACCATAGTACAGCTTGACATAAAAGTCTAAGGGATGATATCCACCAAACGGCTCGCATCGCATCGGATCGGAAAGGATACGAACGGATGCGGCGACAATCGATCGCGTCCGGCAGGATGTCGACGCGTACGATCGGCTCCCTACAGTCGCTTGCGAACGTATCCGTTTCTGCGCTTTAGTTTCATTCCTACCGTGTTGTGTTCTAATTTTTTAAAGGATCCGATCGGATACGACGACGGGCGAACGGAGCCGATCGCGCGTCGCAGCATACTTTCGGCTACGATCGCGTGTCGCGGAAGACGTCCGCGGTCACGCTGCTACGCGTGGCTTGGTAATATAGACGTTAAATACTGTGTACACGATTTAATATCGTTTAAAGATTGTAAAATCCGATCCGATGCGATGCGAGCCGTTTGGTGAAAATCATCTTTAATAAATGCAACATGTTTTTTATACAGAGTGTAAACAAAATCATGTAATTCCTTCAAACCTCGTGATGTACTGCTGACATAGATTAAATTAGCATGGGATACTTTTGGATTCAATAAAATCAAAAATAGTTCATCACGAAGTTTGAAGGAATTACATGACTCCGCTTACACCTTCTAGTAACACCCTCATTTCGCCATTGTGTTGTCCCATCCCATGTAATAGTTGGCGAGTCTATTGCCATCAACCGGGCACAAATCCAAACTCCGGGGTGCTACTGAGGAATTCTACACGGAAAAACCTAATAACACTTTGCCCGACCTGGGGATCGAACCCAGGACCTCACGATGGAGTCGCGCTTGCCACCACTAGACCAACGAGGCAGTTTATGTTTTACAATGTCTGACAAGTGGCGCCCCCATTTCGTGTAGAACTGTACAATAATATCTTCTTTGTGGGAGCATTTTGTCCAGCACTGGACTTCTTCCTGCCCTTATCCCACACTAGGTGGGGTCGGCACAACATGTATTTCATAAATTCGTGTTGTTGAAGGTTTTGGCTTATTGTTTTATGACCGGCCGCCTGCCTGACATCAACCCTCCTTGGGAATACTCGTTGTGCCATCGCGCGGGTGACCCAATGTGCTTGCTGGTATTATGCACTGGGTCCCAAAATAATATGCTTGTCAATCTTATTGCCGACAACTAAGCAGACTATGTTCTTCTTGGTGGAGTATACTTGCAAGCTCCTCGACCCACTCATTCAGTTTTCCTAGGGACTTTGGTTCTGATACATCGTAAACTAATATACACTGGCCTGCAAAAATAAGTATCACACTTTTAAAATTTCAATTTTTTCTAAACTATAGAAGTTAGAGATTTAAAATAAAAAACGTTTTATAGCATTTTTTATCAGCTTTCTTTGAAACTATAGTAACAAAGTTAAACTCTTTTTTGAGTCCTTTTTGTTTCGAAAATATATCTTGTGTACTTAAAAAGTTATTGCAATTTTAAAAGTGTGATACTTATTTTTGCAGGCCAGTATAGTACCGTGAGCTCTGTAAAAACTTGATGTCAATGTTCTGGACTGGACTGCGATAGGTTAATATTAATGATGGGCCGAATAAGGATTTCACCGAATACGAATAATCGGCCGAATATTCGGTTAAAAGTTTACCGAACCGAATATTCGGCAAGAATTGGCATTGCAAAAAATTAAAGTCTCTACTTGCCGAACACATTGAATCACGCGGCCCTTCCGACCGCTAACGTCGCTACCCCCGGACTATTGTTGCGTCATCTAATTAGCGACAAAACATTGGCACGTGCATTTGTTTTTGTGTACAAAATCGTTAAAACTCAGTAAATTGCTAAGAAAACAATAAAAATAGTGGAAGGAAGAGGTCGAACATTTGGACATTTTTCTGTGAAACTTACGATAAATAAATAAATAAGACACACTTGATATGGACACAATTATTTCATTAAAATAAGTACTACAGAAAAGCATAAAGGCAACTTTTTTAACGTAAAATTATTCGGTAGAATGTTCGGCATTTTTGCCGAATAATCGGCCGAATACGAATGTTCGGTAAACTTGCCGAATGTGCCGAATACCGAACATAAAACGAATATTCGGCCCATCCCTAGTTAATATTACCTGTGCGACACAATGACAGAAGTCTTCATATTGCCTCTTCAGCATGTACTGTTGCCAGGAGTGAGTCAGGCCGGCTGGGAGAGTCTTTAGAGTGTAGCGGCCTCGCTCTCGTTCTCTAATCACTTCTTTACTCTGCAAGGAAATTGTTAGATAAGATTGGGCTTCACAAACTATGGATGATGTTATGAAAAAGTGAGAAATTCTCAGGACAGGAAAATTGTCTAACAACTTTTAAACCGACTTTAAAAAAGGTGGTCTCTATTCGGCGCCTTTTTATGTTATGTACACGGATTTGTTAGAGATTTACGTGATTCTTGACTTTAGAAAATGTTAATTTTATTACTTTACTAGCGGCCCGTCCCGGCTTCGCACGGGCGGACATTTTTCCCGTTTTAGCAAAATTTTCATTTATGCTCCGCTCCTATTGGTCGTAGCGTGATGTTATATAGCCTATAACCTTCCTCGATAAATGGACTATCAAGACAAAAATATTTTTTCAAATCCAACCAGTAGTTCCCGAGGTTAGCGCGTTCAAACAAACAAACTCTTCAGCTTTATAATACATTGTGCTACTAACAGAAATTGAATACAGTCCACTTATTTAATGTTAGGCGTGTTTTACTGTGCCCGACCGCTGAACAATGCGATATAAATTTTATCTGTCTAATTTAGACTTTTTTAGGGATGGGTGGAGGTGATAGCTGACCTGTATGCTGTAAATAGGTAACATCTGTATATGCAAGTTGGTTAGCATGTGTTTAGCTTGAGCCGCGAGGTGGTCGCCGCCTACCGGGGACCGCACCGCAGCGTTTACAAGGGCGTAGCTGTGAAAACAAATTAAAATTGAATGTTATACAGAATAATAATACATTATATAAATTAATTATATTATTAACTAGCGACCCGCCCCGGCTTCGCACGGCGGCAATGTAGATACTAATGTGGGGCATATAAACCTTCCTCTTGAATCACTCTATCTATTGCTGAAAACTGCGTTAAAATCCGTTGCACAGTTTAAAAGATCTAAGCGTACAGACAGCGGGAGCGACTGTTTTATACTATGTAAAGATTACATAAATTATATTATATACTAGCTGTGTCCTCACGGCTCCGCCCGTAGCCTATGTTACTCAGTGATAATGTAGCTTTCTAACGGAAAAAGAATTTTTGAAATCGGTCCAGTAGTTTTTAAGTTTATTCGTTACATACAAAAATACAAATCTTTCCTCTTTATAACATTAGTATAGAAGTATAGATTACATAGTATAAAACAAAGTCGCTCCCGCTGTCTGTACGCTTAGATCTTTTAAAAAACAAAGTCGCTCCCGTTGTCTGTACGCTTAGATCTTTTAAACTACGTAACGGATTTTAATGCAGTTTGTAGCAATAGATAGCGTGATTCAAGAGGAAGGTTTATATGCCCCACATTAGTATCTACATTGCACCCGAGCGAAGCTGGGACGGGTCGCTAATATAATATAATAGTTCAGAGTGGGAGAGTACGTTAAACCGTCGGTCCTGGGTGTCATAAGAATACCTATGACAGTTGTTACGGGTACTCATAAGACCGAAAGTCTGATAACCGGTTTAACTTTAGGATATCAGCATTGCCTCGTAACTGGGTTGCAGAGGTCTGATGGCAATCGCTCCGTGTAGAATACTGGTATTCAGCCGCATCTGGTTAGACTGGAGGCTGACCCCAACATAGTTGGGAAAGGCTAGGCGGAACGATTTGGAATATGTTTGCTTACCCATCAATAACAGGCACAGCGGACGTCTGACTGGCTCCAGCATCCACCACCAACGCAGTCGACTTGCCGTTAGCAAACGCTGCTAACACTGCACTTTTTACTAGAAAGAATGCAGGCGCTTGGTACTTCTCAAACAGTAACTCAGCTAGTTTCTCCCTTGCGGGCCGGGTGGTCCACACAGCTTCCGTGAAGAGTGCTGGGTGATGTTCCGACGGGGAGCGGATTACCTGGAAGAGAATTTGGTGGTTACGGTTTGGTGAAATGAGGGCCTTATAGCTGAACAGCTATGGCACAAATCAATTGATCTGAAGGTTAAGCTGTCACATGCCATCGAGAAATATCTCTCAGGCATGCCGGTTTCCTCACGATGTTTTCCTTCACCGCTTTTAAGCAAGTGATAATTATAAAATATGCACATGTATCCGAAAAGTCAGAGGTGCGTGGGGTCACACCACTTGGCTATCACTGCTTTTGTGGATCCTTAATTTTTGTGTGGTGTAATGGGCCAACATGCATAGATTTTGATTAATTATCAGATATCTCCATCTTGTGGACCCACCTTAGCATAGCAGTAATCAAGCATCTTTTCAAACAAGTCCCAGTTGTCGACCTGTCCGTCCTTCATGTAGGTGTGTACTTCCATGCCCGCTCGGGGGACGTGGAGCTCTGTCACATCTATGTAATGGCGGAGTTCACCGCCTGCCTTTGTGCCTGAGGGAACAATTTTAAAACTGATTTCTAACAGTTTTAATTAGGTTCACTTGGTATATTTGTTTCAAATCTTGCGACAGATTTTTCAATTTTTTTTTTTTTTTTTTAATATTTTCAGGAAAACTTACTTCTATTCAGATACAATAGTGACAATTTTAAATTTGATATGGCCAATTACAAGTTTTCACAAATACTTAAATGTTCATATAAAAAAAGACATAAGCAGTAGTAACACATTTCACAAATTGCGTAAAATATTTTAAACATTGTTAAAAAAGTGTTGTTGAATTACTGTGTAGTCCGCTTATAACTACAGCAAAGGAAGGCAATATTTGGTCGTACTAAACGGACGTCGTTATAAGCGCCAGTAAATACCAGATAAGCCTAACCTAACGCCTAAAGCCTAAGCTAACCTAACTAAAGTCTGTTCTTAAGTTTCTATAAGCGGCTGGTCGTTATAAGCAGTCGTATTAAACGGATTCCACTGTACTTCTACTTAACCGATTCTCCTGAAACTTTGCACACAAATTCAATTCTCATGACAATACAACATTATAATAATTTCAATCTTCAATCCTCAATCCTGATGCTGCAGGAGAACTGCAAGATAAACCCATTTGACTTAATTTTTTTAAGGGTTTATTTTTATGGCAACTAAACCGATGTTGACTATCCCGTTAGCATCGTTAGATTATGATTAACTTAAAATAATTTTGTAGGTGAAGAATTAGTTGACCACCAAGTAACACTCCTCTCTAAGCTTTACTTTAGGAGAAATCTCAAAACGGAACAATTCATGTTTTTTTCTAAATATTCCATCAATTCTCAGGTCCGTATTACGGAACATTCCTCAAGTCCAGTTTGATCTTTAATCAGTTGATCACTGTTTAAGTATAGAATCAGTACTTGAGGAATGGTCTTATTCCAGAACGGCAATCAATCTATACTCAGATGAAACAAGACTCAAATCGAGCCGATCGATTGGTTGATTACAGATCAAATCACTGCTTGGGGTCGAATCTACGAACTGAGTAACGATTTAGAATAAAGCTACACTATGATCAATGAATCTATGCTTGAGGAATGTTCTAAAATTAAAAGTCGACTTAAAACTAGTTTTAAACACAGATTAATGCTCGAGTTTCGTTCTGTAATATGGACCTTAGTCTTGTCAACAAACAAAACATCATGGACAGCTTAGTTCAGTTTTCTATGCTTTCTACCGACTCCAAAACCTATCATTTACGACTTAAAATAGTGTTTTTATGCTTCCAAAGTCAGTTTTGACACAGTTGAAATGGATTTTACAATACAAAATGATGCCATTCTCTGCTGAAGAATTTTGGAAGAAAAACCTACCGCTTTGAGTGACATTCCCATCTGGAACCTTCTCCTCGGGCTCCGGGACGTGTGTGGCAGGCCCCACGCCCACCACAGCCGGAATATCGGCCTTTGGAGTATCCTCTTGAGCATAACCAACACGCAAAGAATGATGTCCTGGGTCGAACACTAGCGCGCCTATCTCGTCGCCGCCATACAGCATCCCGTTTGGACCACTCATATTCGTATTTTGAACTTAAATATTTCGAGTTTTTGATATGTTTTTAGGGTTTTGTACAATTTCGGCGCGATGTACTTTGTTGATCGTAAACCAAACCAACCAAATTGGATTATTTTTATTTATCTGTGGATTCTGTGGTCCAGTCTGGGTTAGAATTTTCATTAATGGCATTTTGAGCATAAATGGAAGGTAGAACGAGATAGCTAGATATAATTTAATTGGTGTAAGAGTGAAATGTACGCATTGAGAAAATTACTGAATCGGAACGCAAAATGTAATTTGCGTGAAATGAAATGTATATTGATTGTGCCTTATTTAATGAGTGAAATAAGTACCAATTTGGTTTAATTAAAAATATCCTGTCTTGATATTTTTTTTTATTTCGGAGATAAATAAGCAAAAGTATTGCTTAGCAAACTTGACAATTATTGTTTAACGTTCGTAATTTGCGAAAAGTATTTTCGTGGAAAGGAATGCTATGTAGCTGTATTATAATAATAACATTATGGAATGAGAAGAGGAAAATCAATTAATTTATTTGAATAAATAATAACAGATTTGAGTATGGCTTTAAGGTAGCTCTACAACTTATAGGTACAAAACAATATCTCGTTGGCCTCGTTTTAGGTAGCACGTCTGGAAATATTTTGGTCCTGGGTTTGACTCACATTTAGGAAAACTGAAAAGGGCTTATTTTATTACGCTACCTAGTTTCTAAAGTCCCTAACTTTTTTTCAGTGTAGGTAGTTATAATAACAGAGCGCCCGGTCTCTGATCTTCGGTCGGGCCCTAAGAACTAGATACCTACTTACGTAGGTACCTAGTGTAATTAAGGCTCTAGTAGTAAGCACAAGTTATTTAATTTGGATCGCATCTGTATTACAATCGGTCATCAACAAATCTAGATATAACAATCATTAATTTGGCATTACAGTAGATTCTATACCACTGGTTATTCTTCAAAAAACGTAGGCACGCATTTATTGAATCATTGATAAGTAGGTATGTTTTCGTTCAAATCTTTTTGGTACCTATCTCATTCTCACTTTAAGTTTTGGAGCAGTTTCGTAGAGTGCGCGCAAGATAACTCTGCGTGCGGCCAAAATCGGAACTAATCATGGTCCGCCATAGTGTTGCCGTTTTATTAAGTTGGTCACTAGATCTACCTGATTTTAGGAATAAAAAAATATAATAATAAAGATTACCTCATCAGACGATAATAATCATAAGAGCCATACCTCACCGGGAAGCCATGACGGCGCAGCCAGGTCGCGTCGCCAATAAAGTGTATGGTTGGCTGCGTCACCAAGCGGACGCCAGGTCAGCCATCCTCTATAAAGCTGTATACATTTAGTTGGCTGGGCGACCTGGAGACGTCGCTATGGCGTCCCGGTGAGGTATGGCTCTAATGCATTCTTATTCACTCACGCCACATTTATCAGCTTAGTTCTTTTCCTTTACAAATTACGTAAAAATACGAATTAATTTAATTGATAGGTAGTAAATTTAAACGTACATAACTTAGCTCAATTAAAATATAATAAACCCCGCAAGAGGGCTGCCCAATTTTAATGCTCACGAATATTTTACTTTTCCTTAAAAAGTAGGACTTTGTATTTTTGCCATCATGGCAACATTTAACACGCCCTCCGTCGCGCGCAGAGTTATCTTGCGCGCACTCTAGTAGGTAAATGAAACACTTTGTATATTCTGACAGCACAATTATATTTTACAACACAATCAAATTATTTATGCGAACAAATAATTATGTCGTTACATCGACAGACAATTATATTTTATTGCTGCTAATGTATATTTCGTGAATAAACAATATTTATTTGTATAACAAGATTTTATTGGTAGTGCAGAGATTCTGCAGTTTCACTTAATGAAATAAATTAAATTTAAAGATGGCGCCACTGAATCTAAAGTAAAAATGATTTAAAAATAACTAATTATAAAGCAAAGGATACCTTGTGGAAATTATTACTGAAATTTGAAAATATACAATTTTAAATCATTTTAATTATTAAATTTAAAAAGAACTCTGCAGTTACCTTTTACGTGGTTCTGCAGAGTTCCCAATACTAGTTACCAACTTAAGAAATTAATGAAAAATCTGTGAATTAATGTAATTACGTATACAAAAGTGAATTTCAACAACCAGAATTAGTTTTACCACCAACTACATCGTTTAAAAGATGAAAAGAGTAGTTAGAAAATAAAAATCACGATTATTGCAGTTGAAGCTATGTTTAAACAGTTTTCTTCCACATCTATTCAATTTGCTAACACGCAGCTATAATGATGATAGACAATTTCACATATTGACAGTAAGAAAATGTATAGGAACCATACTAAAAGGCTTGCAATATCATAAGTATACATGTAATACAAAAAAATGATGTGGCTCGATAGATTTAAGTAGTTTTGCTTTTTGGAACACATTTTAATTTAATACATTGAAAAGATGGATGGATTGTGTGAGGGAGGGAGGATATGAAAGATAAGGGAGTAAATGATAATGAGACGGCTGACAGGGAAAAGTGGAACAGAAAAACATATTGCGCCGACCCCAAGTAACTTGGGACCAGGGCAGGAAGATGATGATTTTAATTTAATGCATTCATTTCAGCAGTGATAGCAGTGGTACGCTTGTCTTCTATGCAGGAGGGTCTGAGTTAGATACCGACCCTCACTTCTGATTTTTCGAATTCATGTGCAGATCAGAATTTGATTACCTATCTCTTGCCTTAACGGTGTAGGAAAAGATTGCGAGGAAAATTGGTCGATAGTGTGTGTAGTTCGCCAACACGCACCAGGCCAGCGTGGTGGACGAAGGCCTAAACTCTTCTCATTCTGAGAAGACGCCCAGGCTAGACAGTTACAGTAATGGGCTAATTATGTATCATTTCAGATGAGATAAAAATTAGTTGTAAGAGCGGTTGCGGATTCACGGTATCTTGGCAGAATTTCATAGATGCATCAACGAGTTTACTTGGATTCAGAGTATTGTACAAAACGCTCGTATATTCTTAATAAATGAAGGTATTATAATTATTAATTAGGTATACACGCCTTTTTGCTCCATTACAGTAAGGAAAACGTCAGCAGTCAATGTGTATTTCACTCTCAAAATCACTCAAAAAATGTGTTTGTGATGATAATGTGATCTTCTTTTATATAAAAATGTAATGTATGTATCCTAGGTGTTTTTAGAAATATAATTCAAGTGCTTTTTATTTTTTAAGACATATAAAACGGTATTATCCGTTCCATATGCTGTTAAAATACGACCTTTTGGAATTGCGTTACGCGGCAGTGATTACATGTAGTGTCAGAAAAACTATTGGGTGAATTTAATCAGTAAATATTTTTAAAATATATGTGCACTCCTCTCTTTCTCTTTCAAAATAATCAATTACTCTCATGTTTCCCGAGCATATCTCATCGTTTAGCGCTTATTTTGGTTACAAAATACCATCAATGATACAATGCAAAAATATATAATCTCGATAGCGTTCCTGACGTTACTGGCAGCTGTCAGTTACGTCAAATAGCGCTCCATTCTAAAAGGTCACATCCTAACAGCATTTGGAACGATTTAGTAACTATCGAGCCAAATCGTTACAAAACACACAGTATGAAAGTACCATACCTAATAAGGTATACAATTTACTATACTAATACGTATAACTACCTGTATATTTTACATACATGACATTTACTGAGTAATTATAAAATTATATCGTCAGTGGAAAGGTAAAAAGACTAAAGCACCAATATACCTACTTTACAGTAGAGAGATTTAAAAAAAGTAATAAACATAGTTATTTTTCTAGTATACATATTAAATAGATAGTTAAATTATCTATTTAATATGCATAATTTAAGAAAAATACAATGTTTATTTTTTTTAAAAAATACTCTGAATCTCTCTACTGTAAAGTATATTGGCGCTTTATTCTTTTTACCTTTCCACTGACGATATAGCTATTTTATTTATGTACCTATATTGAAAGGACGCTTTGATGGTTTTTCTCAGGTAGTTCTCAGTAAACTTACTCTCGTTCTATAAGTCCATAGTGAAGGACCCAAACGAAGCTGGAATACTTCGTTCAGGACCCAAACAAGTCTTTTATAACTAAAGTAGGTGTGCTGAAGTATACAAATCTGCATACCCTTATGGTTATTACGCAGGTATGTTTCTTCTAAAGCGTCCCTTCGGTACTAATACACATAATATATTCAGAAATAGTTGATTGTCTACAAAGTTCATGTAAAAATACATTTCTATACAAACTTTTGATCCATACATTCATCGCCAACATTTTTTACATATTTTGAAAAGTGTAAGAAGGATTATTAGACTTCTAGTCCAAAAAAGACGGCAATAGCCTCATGGGTAAGGCGTCAGAAGGTTTTTAGTTCAAATCCCACCCTTACATATACATGAACCCACTGCTAGTACAAGCACAATTTAGCTTAGGTAGGGGGAAGGGTGTTTACCAGGAATACTAGTAATTTAATCGACATATCTAGTAATTTTAATAAAAATATTATTCTAATATCGTTATAAACACCAATTTCTAATACTTATATTCAGGTTAAGGCGGTGTTTAATATGTTGGTACATATAATCAGCCCGGGAAGGGCTCGTCAACGTTCACGTCCACTGGTAAACATGGCATGCATCTGTTGGTAATTTTACTTCACGCCAATTCAATGTAGCGGTTCATTCAGGGTCATTTTCCATCAAACAGAAAAATCGTCGCACACTTTTTTGACGGCACTAAACGAAGTATTTAAAAAAAATTAAGAAAAAAAATCTGTAGGTATCAGTGTTATCTTTAAGTATAAAATCCGACGCAGACATCAACCGTTTCCTTGTGCATGCCAGAGCATACACGAGTGTCAGATTTTATACTTAAAAGCAATATTAATACAGTACTTAATCAGTAACATCACAAAAATGCGCGAGGATATTTCCTTTTAGTGAAAACTGATCCAAAGAAAACCTATGTCGGTCCACTTATTGGGCTTAAATAAAAATATAAGGATAGATTATTCTGTTAAACTATACATTCATGAAAAAAACTACAATATTAATACTATATACATACAATCTACTCATTCTATGTAAACCTAACCTGTAGGTAAATATGGTAGAGTCCACTGTAATGAAAAAATCTACTTGTATTAAAATTCCCGCCTGCAGGAATATTTTTTAAAATCATATCGTACTAGCATTTGCCCATATTCTGAACAAACTATACTCCATTCCATATAACATTAGAAGAAACTGGCCCAGCAATGCACAAAATATCTTTTGAACCATTTCTTCAAGTAGTTTCAGCTCATCTTGATTGACCGTTAAGGTTCATAAAAGCGTAATACTCTGTTGAATCTCTACTGGACCAACATGTTGCTTATTACTATATATTTCCTTGCTAAAAAGGATCATTTTTGTATAATGTTATATTAAATATAGTCAAGAAATGTTCAACTAATTAATTTTTTTTTTGGTATCATAGTTTTCACTTTAGACAGAAAGGTAGCATTTTTTGAGTAAGTCTCAAATCGACACCAATTGGCGCTGCGAATGTAAGCCTTTTAAAACTTTGTTTTGCACAGTCAACAACAGAAGTTGCTGAATGAACACAATTAAATCACAACATTAGGTATATTGTTATTTAATTAGCTTTACAACATACCATAATTTTGCCATTGACATTTTAAAGGATGATTTCCGCCAAACGGCTCGCCTCGCATCGGATCGGAACGGATTTTACAATCTTTAAACGATATTTAATCGTGTACACAGTATTTAAAGTCTATATTACCAAGCCGCACACAGCAGCTTAACCGCGGGCGTCTTCCGCGACACGCGATCGTAGCCGAAAGTATGCTGCGACGCGCGATCAGCCCCGTTCGCCTGTCGTTGTATCCGATCGGATCCTTTCGGCTATCAAAACGGTAGGAATGAAACTATTTGACTAGGCGCAGAAACACATACGTTCGCAAGCGACTGTACGGAGCCGATCGTATGCGTCGACATCCTGCCGGATGCGATCGGCTGTTGCCGCACCTGTTCGTATCTTTTCCAATCCGTTGCGACGCGAGCCGTTTGGTGGAAATCATCCATAAATGTGTATTTAACATTGATAGGTCTACATAACAACAGCGCCATTTATTGCTGCCATTTCGTTGGTAAATTATTATAATGGGCAGACGTTAGTATAAAAGATATTTTTCTACATTCGCAGTCAATACACTGGCCTAGATTTCTTACATGATTCATAACCTTTCCAGTCATAAATACAGCTTTCACTGCATATTAGCCATCGAACAGTGGTTTTAAATTTTAATAAAAAAAAAAAAAAAATTAAAACAATATATACCTGAAATAAAATAGATGAATAAACATTAAATAAAATAAAAAAAAGAAAACAAAAAAAATGATAATATGAAAAAAAAAACAAAAAAAAAATATAATATCAAAAATAATAAAAAAATACTTTACATTAATGACTGCCATCCCTTTTCCGAGTCATTAGCTACCTATATACCTTTATATACCTGCGGTCGAACTATTGTTATATCGAAATATTGTATACGTACTACTATGCTCACAAGTGAACTGTAATGTTCTTGAGAAAATAAAGTTCTTTAAACCTAACCTAATATGCAATTTCCACTCTCTCTCTCATATTTCCACTCTCTCTCTCATATTTCTAGTTTAGTACACTATAGTGAGTACACTTCAGTCTTACACGGAATTTCACAGAGGCCATTAGTCAAATCGCTTGAAGTTTGAGAATAATTCACGTGTTTCTAATAATATTATTATAATATCATACTTGGGAAAATTCATTTTTTTCTAAACTTATAATGAAACTAAGGTACAAAGCCTGGGGTTGCGGTGCATGCTTTTGCGAATCCCGCGACCCCGGTCGAACGGTCAGGAGAAGGAACACCGTTGGTTTTTAGCCGGTAAGAGTCCGGCAGACACCCTCGCCTTTCCCGGGCGAGGGACATCCATGAGGATTTACCAACGAGAAAAAAAAAGATACGAAGCCTATTTCAACTAATCCTTATAAAGATACCATATTTTGTTAATGCATTTATTAACGGCGTTATGCGTAAAATGGCATTATTATCAGGACAGGTCAAATATGTCATGAATATCGTAAATAATTAAAAATATAAGATTACAAATAGAAATGCGAAATGAGGGTGTTACTATACACCTCTGCCCAACCCTTCGGGGAATACAGGCATGATCTTATGTTTCTCTTATTACAAATAAAATATCTTATTGATTTTAGTACAAAAATTGTATAAATAGAACTTAGATATTAAAATTGAAAAACATGGCAGTTAACAATGAGAATACCAAAGAACACAATTTTAAAACATCTTAAGTTTATACGCTTAAACAAGTAGGTATATAATAAATCATACTTTGCAGCAAAGAAAGAGCCGAATTTACAAAATTAGTGTTATCAACAGACACTTCTGTGGTTACCTCCACTGCCGTGCCAATCCAAAAGACTGTAACTCGACCTATAGTATTTTATCTTAACAATGCCCAATCCGTTTCTTGAAGTCTGTTTAGTACCCCTGACCAACATTTTTTTCATTTCAATGTATATTTTGCAAGATATGGCAAGCTAGAAAACACTGTATTACGTTCAAATTAAGGTTTAAACAAGCTGGAAAAACATATATCGTCAAAAACATTCAAATGTGGTTTTCAAAAGTTACAGTGTATTAGATTGGTAGGGCAGTCCACTTTTATAGCATGAAATAAAAAATGTATTAATTCCGTTCTGTGGATTACAAAGAGCTTGCTTGGTTGTTATGACTCTGTGACACTAGATCCAAGCATTTGTATTTCAGTATTGGCGATGCAAATATTGTAACTAGCGCCTCAAGTAACAAAATTGTGAAGCTGTCTAAGAACGACACTTTGACAGTTTTCAATACAATTTACGTCACAGAAAAAAATATTTATTAAATATAAATCAGATTTATGTTTAAACTTCCGTGGTTGGCTTCCGTATAAATCGGCTTGCCTATTCTTAAAGCAGTCTCCCATTTTTTCTTCATAATTTTGTCTTTTGGAAACAAATGAAAATTTATTCCTGAATCTCCGTAAGTACTACATTGAGGAACGCAACAATATTTCTATTTCGTATTTCTGCTTTTATTAGCAACAGGTTTCTGTATGTAATCGTGATACATCTGAATATGTATAAACATAACCTCACCTTAACCTCAACTTTAAAGCAAAGTGTCGTTCTTAGACCACTTCTAAATTTCACCGCTAGAGGCGCGCGAATAATCTTTGCATCGTCAATAAATAGGTTGAAAGATAACTAAGTAATCTGTCTCCACTATTCCTCTTTGCAAGTAAAAAAGTAGTAATATCCAATTGAATTTTTCCGAACATGATATCATAAGTATTTAGTACATTTATATTTAATTACACATAACTAAATTGACTAAACATTGATTTATCACAAGCTACATAGAAGGCGATGGGCCTTCAGTAAGTATCAGACTAATAAAATGTCAATATTTAATATATTCATATTAATAATATACAGGTTGTTTAAATTAACCCTGAAATTTGACAAATATTAGCAATTGAAACGGGATCAATGTATATCTAATTATTATTTAACTTAAAACAATAAATAGGATACAATTATTTGTTATTGTTTATCCTTTAACTTTAATCGACATTCAAATAATATATTTTTCGCTATTTCAAGTTCTTAATAAGATATACAATAACCCAGTTGCTTATTTAAAAAATAATCACCTTGTATAGAATAGAAATGGGTGTATTGGTTACAATAATTTCTTTTAAGTGATAATGCAGAGTTTTAAATAAGGCTAATTTTACGTAGTAAACATATGAAAATTTATATTCTCTCACTACGAGCTTAGCCTAGCTCAACCTTTCGTTTAAGTGGTATTATAAGACTCTGCAGTCCTACTTAACCCAGTCTGCAATATTAATTTGTTTAAAAATAAATCAAATGGTTTCAGTATGGTTTTCGAAATTAACGATTTATCATTATTCCTTTCAATAATTATCTTATTACTCTTTAGACTAAATAAATATACCTACTTTCATTTATAAGTAGGATTGCAGAGTTTCATAACCCCATAAAAATACACTGTAGAGCAAGTAACACACAAAACACACCTTTATCAATGCTGCCAACCTTAAAAAACACACTTTATCTTTTTAAAATTCAAGCCCTAACACACAGTCCTTTAAGAAAATATTTTTTATTGAACTATGCAGCCCACACTTATAGCACTGAACAGGGGCGCAGAGCCTAGGCCTCCGTCGCCGTCTGTGACGCCCGCGAGGTACTTCGCCCTCACACAGTCGTCGCACGTACAGCTGTCTTTGAGGGTGCAAAGGCCTCGGGCGGTAGCGATAGCTTCCCACTTAATTTGGTCATCTAAAGTTCCACTTCTGCTTAGGAGGTGCTGTTGAAATACATATAAGTATATTAATAAAAAAAGAGGGGCTCGTGATTAATTAACAACCACGCGGATCATATGATTTGCAAGGTTAAGCAGCGCTTGCCGCTGTCAGTCTGTGGATGGGTGACCATACATTACACATCGACACCCACCCGTGCCTCGGACAGCACGTTAAACTGTCGGTCCCGGATATCATAAGAATTACCTATGACAGTCGTTACGGGTAGTTCCGGAAGTCTGACAACCGGTCTAACCTTACCGTGTCGGCATTGCCCAGTAACTGGGTTGTGTAAAACACTGGTATTCTGCCGCATCTGGTTAGACTGGAAGCTGAAACCAACATACACTGGCCTGCAAAAATAAGTATCACACTTTTAAAATTTAAATTTTTTCTAAACTATAGAAGTTAGAGATTTAAAATAAAAAACGTTTTTATAGCAATTTTTATCAGCTTTCTTTGAAACTATAGTGACAAAGTTAAACTCTTTTTTGAGTCCTTTTTGTTTCGAAAATATATCTTGTGTACTTCAAAAGTTATTGCAATTTTAAAAGTGTGATACTTATTTTTGCAGGCCAGTATAGTTGGGAAAAGGCTGGGCAGAACTAATAAAATCGAAATGCGTTGACGGTGAAGGAAAAGCATCGTGAGGAAACCTGCATACTTGAGAGGGCTTCAAAAAGTTCTCGATGATGTGTGTAGTCCACCAGCGTGTTGGAGTAAGGTCAGGCGATGTAACTTACCATCTCAGACTCTTAAGGACCCATCTGCAGAATGCGTAGGTTAAGTCATATTACTACATGCCGACGGCCCACACACACACCGTACCTTCATCTTCAAGTTAGGACAATTAGAATCTTTGTGACAATGGACGATCTATTTTATCGCGTGTTATCGGTTGCTGGTAACACTGGACAATGTTGATAAAGAACGGTAGTCGTCAAGATGAATCAACGTACCCGAAGTTATAAAAACAGTGGTCATTCGACGGAGCAGAGGATTCCATGTCGAACAGCCGAAGAAGTCTGACCTTTTATATCCGATTTGCTTGTCCTTATTTTCTGATCTTGTGTAAATGATTATATTGTGAACTAGCTTCTGTAGCTAACTAACCACTAACCCAATTTAAAGTACTCTCAGTGGTGGAGAGTCTATGTTGGTTTCATTTACTTTATTTACCATGCTCGCAATCCTGACAGACTGATATTAGCTATAACTGTAATGGTAGATATACCCCTACAAGATTCTGTGTATGTCTTTTACACGCGTATTGCGTCGACAAAGGCGTACACTCTTCTCATTCAAAGAAGACGCCAGCGGTCACCAGTGGGACAGTAATCGGCTGATTATATTAAAGTACAAACCTGCATAACTTCAACATTACTTGCTTGCCACATATCAAAATCCCTTAGCTGCTTCTTCTCCTCCTTACTTCTGATCTTTTTGGTCTTCTTCAACGTCCCGCAGTAGACCGAGAGGTCTTCGCTGGCGGCTATCGAGGTCTCGTCAAATTGTAAGGAGAGGACGTCGCAAGACGTCGAAGCTCCATCTCCGTCGTCTATTAAGGTGTTTTCATTGTCTTCTAGATCAGAATTGAGGGTCGACATCGATGTGGCGTCCGTGGAGTTCTGGTTTTTTAGGAGTAGGTAGTTTATCTGGAAAATAGACGGGTGCTTTTGACTTTGAGAAGTAAAATAAGTCTTCGCAGTATATCAAGGTAGTTTTAAGGAGTCTGTCCATTACAGCGTATCGTACCTTGACCGTAATAAGGACGTGTCATGCACGGTAAAAAACGCTGTGTACACTTCTATGCCTACTGCAACAGATCAATTGTGTTCTATACGGGTATCAACCATACGGGTATGATAGCCGTACCATCCCCGTTTAGTGTAGTCGTCCTCCACTTTTTTGCGCACATGCATTCGTTCAAAGGCTAGCAAATAATTAATATCTTGTATAAGACAGGGATTACAACGCGGAGCATACGGGTAGCATACGCGGTATTAAACACGGTGTATACCTGTCGCGTTTCAGGCACGGAGCGTTCCATTACCTGCGAAATATTTTCTGTAATTGCCCATTGGCCCACCTCTAAAATCACGTATATTGATTCTAAGAAGACTCTACTTATACAATACGGGAAGTCTTACCTGTGACTCTTCCGGTTTGCTTCCTTCACTAACACGACGTGTTACTATATTCTGCTGTAATACAGTATCCTGGAATGAGAAAAACTAAGTTAAGCGTGATTCCAGACTTTCCCCGTGTGGGGACGGGTTGTAATATAAAACTTCCTCACCACACGCTGGGAATAGACGCGTGTTGTAAGATTATACAAAACCCAGCACGTTTGCCGGTAAGATCTTACGGTCCGCCTGGCTAGCTACCATCCTCACATTAAAGTGCGCCGCCAAACAGTTTACTGTGTTCCGTCGTATGTATGTGAGAGCCAGAGGGGTATAGGGGAGTCCCTCTATATCTCTGTTCCTTGTATTCGTGTGCTCCATCTTAGAACATGTCTGCGCTTACCATCAGGTGAGACTAGGGCCAAAAGCGACCAAGTCAGGAATTTACATAAAAAGGACGTATCTAAGTTTCATTTTCTATTTAGATCAAATATATTCCTATTCTTCTAATGAGAGGTTCCTGGCTAATTAACAATCGCACTGATCGTACGATGTGCGAGGTTAACCTGCCGTCCATCAGTCTGATCGTTACACATCAAGACCCCTCCGTGCCTCGGAGAGCACGTTAAACAGTCGGTCCCTGGTGTCATACGAATACCTATGACAGTCGTTACGGGTAGTCAGAAGCCCGAAAGTCTAACAACCGGTCTAAAGTTAGGATGTCGGCATTGTCTAGTAACTTTGCGGAGGTCTGATGGCAGTTGCTACGTGTAAAATACTGGTAATCAGCCGCGTCTGGTTAGACTGGAAGCTGACTACAATATAGTTGGGAAAAGGCTAGGCAGAACGATATTCTTCTGTGGATTTCATAGTACATCATTTGAACTATACTCACCTCATCCTCGCTATCAATGTTCAGCACAGACAGGTCAGCAGACGCCGTGTCCTCTGCCATTCCCTTGCTGGTCGAAGGTATGGGAGAAGATGGCGTTCCAACTGCAAGCAAATGTATCTTGTCTGTCATTGGAACCTCTACTACAGGGATGCACAGAATGATTAGGACTAGGGGATACTCGGGTAGACCATGAGCTAAAAGTGGACCACCACAACTAAAAACAATCAAAAAAGTTAAAATCAAGGCATGATTTCCACCAAACAGCTTGCATCGCATCGGATCAGAACGGATTTTACAATCTTACGATAAAACGATATTAAATCGTGTAAACAGTATTTAAAATCTATATTACCAAGCCGCGCACAGCAGCGTGACCGCGGGCGTCTTCTGCGACACGATCGTAGCCGAAAGTATGCTGCGACGCGCGTACGGCTTCGTTCGCTTATCGTCGTATCCGATCGGATCCTTTCGGCTGTCAACATGGTATCAATGAAACTATTTGACTAGGCGCAGAAACGGATACGATCGCAAACGACGGTATAGAGCCGATCGTATGCGTCGACATCCTGCCGAGTGTGATCGGCTGTCGCCGCATCCGTTCGTATCCTTTCCGATCCGATGCGATGCGAGCCGTTTGGTGGAAATCATACTTTAGTTTACTGAACAAAAAGAAGTTGATTGGGTATTTAAAAAACTTAAAAATATTGCATTATTTTCTTACAAATGCATAAAAGAGTTTAATTCGCTTGCAGGCCGCTTGTATATTGACGAATGGCCGTATACGACCCGTGGGCCGCGGTCTGTGCATTCCTCCTCTACTGTAACTGTACGGCGAGAACAGAATCAGTGAGGTGCGGAAACGCATCGGAAATGTACCTAGTACGTCACGCCGCAACGCATTTTAGAAATAGTAGAGTTCCTTGTGAAAGCTCGTCCGGGGAAGTATTAATACCATACGTATTGCTGCCGTCAAGCAGCATTGCTGTTTCGGTTTGAAGGGTATGTGTGCCGGTGACATTACCTACAGGCACATGAGACTTTACAACTTTGCCTCTAAGGTTGGCAACGCATCAGCAATCAGCACCAGGAAAAGGAGAAATAGATAATTAAACACACAACATCACGCCTGTACTCCCCAAAGGGTTGGGCAGAGGTGTATAGTAACACCCTCATTTCGCCGTTATGTTAAGTCCCATGCAATAGGGGCGAGCCTATTACCATCAACCGGGCACAAATTCAAACTCCGGGTTGCTACTGAGGAATTTGACACGGAAAAACCCAATAACACTGTCCGACCTGGGGATCGAACTCAGGACCTCACGATAAGCAGTCACGCTTGCTACCATTAAACCAACGCGGGAGTTAAATAAAAAAATATGAAACAAAATTTTACGAAAATGCAATCTAACGCAATGCAATAACGTTGTACCTTTTGAAATGCAAATGTGAATACAGATTGTTTAGCATATATGTATGTTAATAAAACTATGTATAATAATAAGCTCTGTCTGTGTTTATACCACAGAAAGTGGTTTGAACATTTTTCTGTGGAAGTTGGCATAGGCACCGGGCCGTCATTTTTTTTTTAAATTTGCTGCGTACATTCAATTTGGTGTACTGCCTGTAAGGTAAATCGGTTAACATCCAAAAACCATGAACTCTGTTCATCATTCTGCCCAACTTTTACTTTGGGACAAACTCAGAATTCGTGAAAAAAAAAATTGCTGTTCCATACATTTTGTTAGGCAACAATGATTATTTTGTATGGAACAGCAGATTTTTGACGTGAATACGTGTTTACTACCATACGGGGGCAATCTGAAAAACCTAATGATAACAAAATCGGGGGAAACAGTTTGGCGTTGTAGGTAGTTTGGAATCTATCTTCTACATCCAAAATTAAATTACACCACTGGACAGCTAAAGGATCAAAGAATTTATTACGATAAACGAGAACAGTGACGCATCGCGCGCGGTGGAGGGGGAAGCGCCGCCATTTTGAGGTTATTTTGCTGCGTATCGAGATTTGCAATTAGTGTAACTTTTGACTCGGAGGAGCTACGATGTTCGTTTAAGTTTTAATCGTCAGCTGTCGTCAAAATCTATCGTTTTTGTTTCCTTGTTTTTATCCTAAATACATAAATAAAAAAAAAAAATTAAAAAGTATAACCCGTTACATAAACGTATTCATGTACAACATACGGCCGTGTCCATGACACAGCCACACCCCATTTTTTTACGAATTTGGAGATTGTCCCATAGTAAAAGTTGTACAGAATGATGAACTGAGTTCATGGTTTTCAGATTGTAAGCGGCTAACCGCCAGTTCACACAGAAACTGTTTACAGGACCCGTTTTAGCGGATCCGTTTTGTAATTCGCACGCCAAGAGCACACGATACACGCGACGTGAATATCACGCCCAGCCACGCTCTCAGTCTGACCAGGCCTTTATTTTATTTTTCTCGTTGGAAAATTCTGTTGGATGTCCCTCGCCCGGGGAAGGCGAGGGGGTCTGCCGGTCTTTTACCGCCTAAAAACCAACGGTGTTCCTCCTCCTGACCGTTCGGCCGGGGTCGAGGGATTCGCAAAAGCATGCATCGCAACCCCGGCAGTTCCCAGTCCGCCAACCCTCAGCGGACCTCTCCTCTGTGGGGCTTTGCCACACGTCCTCCTGAGAAGCGCACACGGAACACAGCGCGCCGCCTTCTCGGGCCTGTTACTGGTCGGACGGCGGGTCCCCTAACTCGCCGCCCGCAGGCCCTCACACTAGGGTGGCTGGAGGTCACCGCGTACAGTCTGATCAGGCCTGCGTCACCATTTGGTATATTAGGTACGTACAAACTCACCATGGTCACTACTGTTGCTGGTGTGGAGTAGGTTCTCTGTCGAAGGCTGTTCCTGATAGTCCCTGCTCCGAGCTTTGAATAGTCCGAACTTGACTGGGGCCATTATCTGTGAACAAGTGTGGAATTAAGAAAAATGTAATGTCATGGACGTGAACGGTGTTAAAGTCAAGCTTGGTATTTGGGATACAGCGGGACAGGAGCGATACAGAACATTGACATCAAGTTTTTACAGAGAAGCTCACGGAGCTATATTAGTTTACGATGTGTCAGAAACAAAGTCCCTAGCAAAACTGAATGAGTGGGTCGAGGAACTACAAGTATACTCCACCAAGAAGAACACAGTCTGCTTAGTTGTCGGCATTAAGATTGACAAGCATATCATTCTGGGACCCAGTGCATAATATCAGCAAGCACACTTGGTCAAACGCACGACGGCGCAACGTGTATTCCCAAGGACGGCTGATGTCTGGCAGGCGGCCGGTCATAAAACAATAAGCCAAAACCTCTAACAACATGGATTTATGAAATACATGTTATGCCGACCACACCTAGTGTGGGATAAGGGCAGGAAGAAAAAGACTTCGCTTTTCAGTCGCTGGATGGATGGCACTCCACACATACGAACGCCAAACGAAGTGATGAAATAAGGCTTTTTGGAACATGGCTAAGTGCTAGATGCAATTGGTAGAACGCGAGATTTTGACACTGCGATTGAGTGCAGAGTGTCGCCAAAACGAGATGCAGTATCATAACGGTGATAGCATAGTGGTGTGACCGTCAGACTGCCAAGTTATAGGTCTCGGGTTCAAACCCAAGGAAACCTCTGACTTTTCAGATTCATGTGCGTATTGTATAATTATCATAACACCACCCACGTTGTATTTTCCGAAGGGTTAGACAGAGGTGTATGTACACCCTCGTTTCGCCAGTTATGTTTAAGTCCCATGTAATAGGGTGCAAGCCTGTTGCCATTAACCAGGCATAAATCCAGACTCTGGGCTGCTACTGAGAAATTCCTAATGGAAAAACCTAACAACAGTTTGCTCGACCAGTTGCGCTTGCGACCATTAGACTAACAAGGCAATTATCACTTGCTTAAAAACGGTGAATGAAAACATCGTGAGGTAACCGGCATGCCTGAGAGATATTTCTCGACGGCATGTGAAGCTAAGTCAGAGGCCCATGGGCGGCATAAACTCTGACACCAGGTTAGTCACTAACCACACGAAAAGAAGAAGATGCAGTATCGATGCAGACGCAAAAATCGCTGATGCAAAAATTGTCGTGGCTGCAGTGGCCCTAATTTTTATTTAGTGAACCTTCTCGTGAATGAGTTCGTCCGGGGAAGTACTGCCATCTCGTCAGTTTTTTTTAAGTATTAGTTTTTGCAATTAAGCTGATGGCCCACTTGATGGAAATTGGTAACAATACCAAGAGGATTAAAATGTCTATCTGTGTAGTGCTGGAGGCGAATCTAAAGGAGAAAGGGTGAAATGTTTATAATTTGATCTACCCCTCCTTTAGCAATGAGTGACATGTCATTAGAAAGGTCTTTGGTAAACATTTGGTACTAACACAACTTATGTCAATTGTTAATATTATCGGAGTTATAACACATTTAAAGTGAAAAATCGTTTATATTCATACTATTCCAATTTCTTCTATTTTTATAATAATAATAATAATAATAATAATAATATTTATTTGCATAAAACATGGTATATAAAGTTGTTAAAATACAATTATAGAGCATACATGTTTTGCTAATATCATAGCATGCAAATATCGGTTAAATTACAAAATGTTTCCCGTCAATAAATTCTTTTATGCTATAAAAATTATTACAGCTTAACCATTTATGTAATTTATTTTTGAATAGTCTAAAATCTAAAGTTTTCAATTCACTTGGAACTTTATTATATATCCGAACACACGTGGCTAAACAGCTTTTATTATATTTAGCCAGTCTTGGTAATTCGTCTAATATAAGCCTGTGAGGATCTCGCCGGTTTCGAGGATATACATCATCTGCCTTTTTAAATAAGTTTTTATGTTTCTTAACAAATATGCATACTTCATAGATATAAAGAGAGGGTAGCGGTAATAAACCAAGTTCTTTAAATGTTGGCCTGCAAGATTCGTTAGGTTGAAGCCCATATATTGCACGAATACACTTTTTTTGAGCAATAAATACTCTATTTTTGTCGGTACTATTGCCCCACATTATGAACCCGTAGCGAATTAATGATTCAATATAAGCATGATAGGTAGTGATAGCAGTTTTAATATTTGTTATATTTTTAACCTTTTTGAGTGCGTAAACGAATTTGTTTATTCTTTTAGAAACATCATCTACTTGCGCTTTCCAATTTATGTCCTGATCTAATATTACTCCAAGAAATTTTGTTTGTGTAACTTCATTAAGTTTTGGTATGTTAAGTTTCAAGTTGTATTTATTATTATTGGATTTATTAAACTGTATATATACAGACTTATCTAAATTAATTTTTAAGTTATTACTGTCAAGCCATTCAATTAATTTGTCAATCGTGTTGTTTATTTCTGTTTCATGGTCGATAAGTGTATTATTCTTTTTATCGGACGTCACTATAATGGAAATATCATCGGCGAATAGTATGCATTTGTGATTAGTTATATCTGTGATTGAATTTATATAGATTAGGAACAATATTGGACCCAAGATACTTCCTTGTGGGACGCCATAATTGTTACGTTTATATTCAGATGAGTATGGTACCATGACGTTGTTTTTATCTAATTTTACAATAGTTACACGTTGCTGTCGGTTATTTAAATATGATGATATCCATTGTAATGCATGTCCTCTAATCCCGCTTATCTCGAGCTTTTGCAGTAATAAGTCATGTGACACTAGGTCAAAAGCTTTCGACAAATCAAAGAATAATCCTGTAGTAAGATAGTTTTTATTAATATTGGATAGTATTGTTTTTATCAGAGAGAAGATGGCTAATGTAGTAGATTTGTTCTTTTGAAAGCCATATTGATCTGTATTAATAATGTTGAATTTGTTACAGAAATTAACTAGTTTTTTATACATGCATTTTTCGAATATTTTTGACAGAATCGGTATTAATGTTATTGGTCGACGTATTAATGTTGTTTTGTTACTTAAGTACTAAAGTATCGCTACGTTCTTATCATATTACTAGCTGACCCGCGCAACTTCTTCTGCGTTTTTCCTGTTTTTGCAATATTTTTCATTTATGGTATCTACGGCGCATCTACCTACCATACCTGCCTACCCTCCCTACCTGCTTACCCAACCTACCTACCCTACCCTGCCTACCCTACCTGCTTACCCTACCTGCCTACACTACCTGCCTACCCTACCTGCCTACCCTACTTGCCTACCCTACCTACCTACCCTGCCTATCTACTCTAACTACCTACCCTACCCACCTACCCTACTCACCTACCCTACCCACCTACCCTACCTACCTATCCTACCTACCTACCCTACCTGATACTTCAAAATAAATTATAGCCTATATGTTGCCGAGGACTAATAGCTGTAGAACAAAAAAAGTTTCATCAAAATCCGTCTAGTAGTTTTTGTGTTAAAGCCGGACAACAGACAGACAGACAAAAATTTCAAAATGATTTTTTTTTGCTTGTGTTACTTGTTTGAAGACCCCTAAGGGTATTTTTTAGTTTTTATTCAATGTACAGAATTGAACTTTTCTACAGTTTTATTAATTATGTATAGATAGATAGAAGATATAGATATGTAAAAATTCAAATGGCCAGACTATACACATTATTACAAAGTTGCAAAGTCACCATGTCCTGTAACTCAGCGGCACCCTTTCAATCTGGAAACTTAACAACGCTGCTTGACTGCAGTAATAGTGGTGGTAGTACTTTCCCGGACGAACTTTTACACAAGGAGATAAGATAAAAGATAAAGGTAAAAGATAAAGATAAAAGATAAACATAAAGTAAAGCTAAACAAAAGATAATTGATAAATATAAATATAAAGATAAAGGATAAAGATAAAAGATATTAGAGAAAGAGGTAAAAAGGCAAAAGATTAAGATAAAGGATAAAGGTAAAAGATAAAGATAAAAGATAAAGACAAAAGATAAAGCTAAAATATATAGATAAAATATAAAGACAAAAGATAAAGATAAAATATAAAGATATTTATTTTGCAAATATGGGTGGTACAAACAAATGTGGTGACATAAAAGAGGATACATGATCAGCCATTAACCATTGCGGCCCGTCCCGGCTTCGCATGGGTGGACATTTTTCCAAATTTTGCAACATTTTCCATTTATGCTCCGCTCCTATTGGTCGTAGCGTGATGTTATATAGCCTATAGCCTTCCTCGATAAATGGACTATCCAACACAAAAATATTTTTTCAATTCCAACCAGTAGTTCCTGAGATTAGCGCGTTCAAACAAACAAACAAACAAACAAACAAATTCATTAGCTTTATATACCTATTAGTATAGATTTGCAAACGAATAACATATTAACATTCTTTTTGTAATCTAAAATTGTCCGAATGAACGTTTCGGAACGGTTGCGATTGGTCTACAATTCTTTGGTCCCCAAGACGCCAATTCTACTTATCTTTGCCCCGGTACCATAAAGTAAATAAATACTTCCGGCTATTTGAACGGGACGATCAAACATCTGACCGAGTGTAATTGGACCTTTTGAAGACGTGATCATTGTGTTATCTAGTGGATCAGAAGTCTGTATAGCTGTACAGGCTCTAAACTAAATAGTGTACAGATAGCGGCACGTAGTTGAACCAAAATGGCGGTCGTCCGCGCAGGTATAAGGCTGAGCATCCACCAGAGCTGTGCTAAGCTGCGTAGCGAGGAATGTGTTTTGTAAGCACCAATAGAATCACTTGGTGGATATGGGCTTAGCGGAGCGAGGTTTTTGTTCATACAAAATAAGCGAGAAATGCGAGCGATGGATGTGTTGCGAGGAATGTGTACCGCTCCCGCCACACCACCCTCATATTCGAAACCGCTACCTATCCTCGCACTGCTCATTTGTACACCTTAACACATTTCGCATTCCTCGCACAGCTCTGGTGGAAAAGTCACACCGTTTCACATCCTCGCTACACATTTTCGCACCGCACATTTTCCTCGCACAGCTCTGCTGGATGTCCAGCCTAAATCGCGGCAGCTATGATTACGCGCGGCCCCTCGCGGCGCACCTCGTACTGCACTTCGATTGAGACCCGTAAATGTGTTACTGCGCATTCAAAATCATAGTTCAACTTATGTGCCGCGATTTATACTTGCGCGGACGGCCGCCATTTTGGTTCAACTTGCGTGTCGCTATTTATAATTCCTTCAAACCTCGTAATGTACTGCTGATATAGATTAACTCTGCACAGGATACTTCTGGATTCAATAACAAAAAAACATTTTTTACAAAAAATTTAAACCGACTTGAAAAAAGAATAAAATAATTACCATATAAAATTAACAGTTTCAGAAGTCGGTGCTGATCCACGCTGAACCAAATTGAAGGCACCGACTTCTGAAACTGTTAATTGTATATGGTAATTATTTTATTCTTTTTAGAAGTCGGTTTAAATTTTTTGTAAAAAATGTTTTTATTTTTTTCATTATAATGGCCTTAATTAAAACTTGGTTGGACACTGCTCGTAACATAATCACGTCATCACAATATGCGTACTGTTCGTCATTGAGGACTTCCATTGTCTATCTCCGAAGTTCTTCATCAGATCTTCACCAAATTTAAACGGGACCAACTTCGAAGTATACCCTATCCATTAAAAAAAGAATCATCAAAATTGGTTCACAATTGGCGAAAATATCGATGAACATACAAAAAAAAAAAAAACATACATACAGACGAACATAGTAACCTCCTCCTTTTTGGAAGTCGGTTAAAAAAATTACAAGAAGTAAACGTGTTCTTAACGCGAGGCATTTTAGCGCCCCGAGCAAATTGCGCGGCTATCGCTCGCCGCACGGTCATTTATCTCGGTGTGCTAAAACGCCTCACGTTAAGAACACACGTTTAGTTCTTGTATTTTTTTTATTGAATCCAAAAGTATCCTATGCAGTGTTAATCTATGTCAGCAGTACATCACGAGGTTTGAAGGAATTACATGATTTAGTTTACACCTTGTAGTGTTCAGGATATCATGGCGGGCGGCGTTTCTTGCAACGCAAATGTCAAAAATATGTCAAATTCAGTACATAACATAACATCACGACTATATTCCCCGAAGGGTTCGGCAGAGGTGATTTTAGTACACGCTCGTTTCGTCAGTTATTTTTATGTTCTATGTAATAGGGGGCGAGCCTATTGCTATCAACCAAGCACGTATCCAGACTCCAGGCTGCTACTGAGAAATTCCTAATGGAGAAACCCAATAACACTGCCCGACCTGGGGATAGAACCCATGATCTCGCGACCAGCAGTCGCGCTTGCCACCACTAGACCAACAAGGCTGTCAATCCACACATAATCAGCTTATAACTGTCCCACTGCTGGGCACGGACCTCTTCTGATAATGAGGAGGGTGTCAGCCTTAATCAACGCAATACGCGACGTAGTCAAATAGATTCCTCCTCGGTCAGAAAGAGTCAGTTTGTCTTAATCTTTACATAGAATAAAACAAAGTCGCTCCCGTTGTCTGTCTGTCCCTGTGTATGCTTAGATCTTTAAAACTACGCAACGGATTTTGTTCCGTTTTTTTTAATAGATAGAGTGATTCCGAGGATGGTTTATATGCCCCACATTAGTATCTACATTGCACCCGAGCGAAGCCGGAGCGGGTCGCTAGTTTGAAGATAAAGGTTCGCTGTGTGTATGGCCTGTCTAGTGGTGGCACGTGTGACTGCTGATCGTGAGGTCCTGGGTTTGACCTCCGCTCGAGTAAAGTGTTATTGGTGTAAAATACATACAACAGAATCTTGTAGGGGTGCGCATCTATAGCTAATATAGGTACCTATGTCAGGATTGGGAGCATGGTAAATAAAGTAAACGAAACCTACATAGACTCTCCACCACTGAGAGTACTTTTAATTGGGGTAGTGTTTAGTTACAGAAGCTAGTTCACAATATAATAATTTAGACAAGATCAGAAAATAAGGACAAGTTAATCAGATATAAAAGGTCAGACTTCCTCGACTGTTCGACATAGAATCCTCTGCTCCGTCGAATGACCACTGTTTTTATAACTTCGGGTACGTTGATTCATCTTGTCGTCATTGATCAACATTGTCCGGTGTTACCAGCTGCCGATAACATTGGGCTTTTCCGTGTGGAATTTTGACTACGTCGGGTCTAGACCCGACGTAGTCAAAATTCCACACGGAAAAGCACTATTCTAGAATAGTACCACTAACCGGAGCATTACGAACCATTGCAAAATGCGTACCCTACAAGATAAGACACACTATCTACAACACTTTAATTAAGCCACATCTGGAATATCTCATCCAGGTATGGGGCCAAGCTGCAAAAACGAATCAACAACATCTACAACGTAAACAAAATAAAATCATTAAAGTCCTCTTCAATTACAATTATTCAACGCCTACTGAATTACTCTACAAAAAATCTAAATTATTTAACGTACAGCAGCTGTATATGTATCACACATGTATGACTATTCGAAAGATACTTACGACCAATATGCACACGAATATCTCATTTAAGCAGAAGACTCACAAATATAACACTCGTAATAAAGACCACTTACAAGTACCAAGTATTAGAACTTTATACGGCGAGAAAACTATCCAGTTTGAGGGGGTTCGGTTATACAACAAATTACCTAAATATGTCAAAGATAGTCTAAGTATACACACATTTAAAAAAGGATTGAGAAATTTTATATTAAATGTATAAGTTTTGCTAAGCAACTTAATGATGGTCCCTCACCAGGTGTATTTGTACGGGTGTTCGTGTCATTGACTAGTGCGGAATGGACTTTGCGCAAATAAACATAAGGTTTATTTTGTATTGGCCGGGCGGCACGCGTATTTCGGCAGATGCGCTAATGTTAGATGTCAGCATAGGTTTAACTTAAATTAAATCATGTGCTTCTCTGTGACTTCAATATTTTGAATGCCTTGTAATATAACTACTTTATACCCCCTTTCCCAAACAACTACATTGTAAACAAATAACGCAATTTATAATAAAGGGGGTACTTATTGTAAATTAGTTTAAGTTTCTTTTTAAGTGAACTGTAATGTTCTTTAAGAAATAAATCTCTTTAAACCGAATTCCTCAGCAGCAGCCCGGAGTTTGCATTTGTGCCCGGTTGATGGGAACTGGCGGACTTAAACATAACGGCGAAATGAGGGTGTCACTATACACCTCTGCCTTACCCTTCGGTGAATACAGGCGTGATATTATGTCATATTTGCTACGTATTCTACAAATGGGTCCTTAAGGGCGTGAGATTGGTAAGTTAACGTCGCTATCCCGTCGTCTGCGTGTCATTTAGCAGGTCTACGTGCAGGTAAAGGCAACTTGAGGAAGTTGGAAGTATGTTTTCCCTCTTATTATATCTCTAAGTAGTGGTTTGGGGATATTAAGGCTACGTTTAAGGGGCAATAGCGTGTGCAACATGTCGCGTAGCTTTGTTTGGAACTGTTCAAACTTTTAAGACACTTTCCAATCTTCTTCTTTTCGTGTGGTTAGTGAGTCTCGATCAATTTCACCATCCAATTTATCGAGACGTTACGCATCGGATCAACTCAGGTTGGATGAAATGGCGACAGGTCACAGGGACAACTTGTGACCAACGGATGCCCCTCAAGCTGAAGGGCAAAATCTACAAATCCATTATAAGACTTGTCGTTCTGTACGGATCAGAGTGTTGGGCCGTGAAGAAGACGGATGAAAGTAGATTACACGTAGCGGAGATTAGAATGTTGAGATGGATGTGTGGGGTGACGCGAATGGATAAAGTAAGAAATAAGTACCTAGAGGGAATTTGAAAGTGGCACCAGTGACAGAAAAGTTGAAAGGAAAGCGTTTGTCTTGGTATGGGCATGTGATGAGGAGGGATGAAACCATGTGACTAAGAGAGTGATGAATATGAATGTTGATGGATGGAGGGGGAGAGGGAGACCTAAAGAAAGATGAATGGATTGTGTGAGGGAGGATATGAAAGATAAGGGAGTAAATGATAATGAGACGGCTGACAGGGAAGAGTGGAAGAGAAAAACATATTACGCCGACCACAAGTAACTTGGGACCAGGGCAGGAAGATGATGAGTGACTAACCCGGTGTCAGAGTTTATGCCGTCCATGGGCCTCTGACTTGGCTTCACGAGCCGTCGAGAAATATCTCTCAGGCATGCCGGTTTCCTCATGATGTTTTCCTTCACCGTTTTTAAGCAAGTGATAATTATACAATATGCACATGAATCCGAAACGTCAGAGGTGCGTACCTTGGTTTCGAACTCGAGACCTATGACTTGGCAGTCTGACGGTCACACCGCTAGGCTATCACTGCTTTTGAAGCAGTGAATAATAATAATGACCTAGCTCGGTGCCTAGTAGGTAAACGATAAATGATTTTTATTTCTGTAAATAAATCTGTTAGAGACTTTTACAAGTCAATGTAATGTTTTTTTTAAGACTAGATGTCGCCGACATTACCTATCTGACTAGCTCTGAGAAGAAAAGCCGAAACAGACTTAGGGACTGAGTTAGGGTAGCTACACAGAAAGTGGTTCGGCAGTATTTGTCGAACAACAAAGCCGACCCGAAGTAATTACTGCACATGTTCAGCTTCATTCGGCTTGTGCCGATTGGGTAGTTCATTCGGGTCGACACATCATTCGATTCGGCAGTACTTGTGGAACGAAAAAGCCGACCCGTAGCAACTACTACATACGTTCGGCTCCAATGATAATAATTCTTAGCTGAACTAAAATTTAAGCCGAGCGGGTTGTGATTCCCGAACATTCAACTACATATATTCGATTTTATCACCAGGCCGTGCTCGCTTATGTGTATACCTACCCTCAGAGATCAAGATTTAAAGTCCATACATAGTGGTATAAAAACTACGCGTGTGTAACAATTTAGGACAACGTCTGGAATGGTCTTTTGAGGAAAGTGCCATAGCAGGTTTGAGTTGACCTGTCCTAACTGACGGCACGCATGCATCAGCCATCGTGTAGCTCAAACCTTGTTTTTGGTAAGCTGGCCCATGGCGAAGACTTGATGAAAGCTAGGCATGGCAATATAATAGGCACAATCATATTGCGGTTGTGGCTAGCCAGTCGATGTCCAAAAAGGCACGACTGGCTGCCCATAATGGTGTGCTGGTACCTACGCTTATGTATGGAAGTGAATGTTGGTCTTGGCAGAAGAGGCATGAAAGTAAAATAAATGCCGTGGAAATGCGTTCCTTGCGAAGTATGTGCGGTGTAACTTTGAATGATAGACTGAGAAATGAAGAGATTAGACAAAGTTGCGGTTTAAAAGATGATGTAGTGACAAAAATTTAAAGGAGTATGCTTAGGTGGTTTGGTCATGTTGAGAGAATGAGTGAACGGCGATTAACAAAAGGAATTTATAAGGCGGATGTCAATGGAAACGCCGGTAGAGGACATCCTAGAAGGACATACATCGATGTTATTGGTGGTGTTCTTCACAAAGGTCAGGTGCGTAGTACTCTTAACCGGCGTGCGTGTATGACAAGATGTATGAATGTGGATGAAGCGAAAGGGGTATGTAAGGGTCGTAGCATGTGGCTTCTATAGTTTCTGCCTACCCCCATGGGAAAAAGGCGTGAGTTTATGTATGTAATATTGACAATTTCTGGATCCTTGGCCTACAGACTCGCGAAGTATGTCAAGGTTCGGAATACAACTCATGATCTGGGTATGCGTGTATGTGGAAAAATTGAGTTGACGGTAAAACTAGCAATTAATATTGTTTATTATCCTAGGTCATGTAGTGAAAAAAATTGAAAGGAGTACATATGCTTAGGTGGTTTGGTCATTTTGAGAGAATGAGTGAACGGCGATTAACAAAAGGAATTTATAAGGCGGATATCAATGGAAATGGTAGAGGATGTTATTGGTGATGTTCTTCACAAAGGTCAGGTGCGTAGTACTCTCAACATGTATGTATGACAAGATGTATGAATGTGGATGAAGCGAAAGGAGTATGTAAGGATCGTAGTATGTGGTGTTCTATAGTTTCTGCGTACTACCCTCATCGGAAAAAGGCTTGAGTTTATCTTTTGTTCATCATTTGCGTTAACGGTGAAGGAAAAACATAGTGATAGGAAACCTGCAGAACTGAGAGGACTCAAAATAAAACTCGATGGTGTGTGTAGTCCGCCAAGTTGATAAAACCAAGGACCAATTTGAGGAAACAATTCTGCAAGTCTGCATTCCATATTTTGGTATTTAAATTTAGCTGAATAGTTTCAAAAGTAGAGGTGCTCGTCTGACCAACCGCGCGGATCATACGATTTGTGACGATAAGCTGAGCTTGCCGTGGTCAGTCTGTGGATGGGTGACCGTCCGTTACACATCGAGACCCCTCCGTGTCTCGAAGAGCACGTTAAACAGTCGGTCCTACGAATGCCTATGACAGTCGTTACGAGAAATCAGTAGCCTGAAAGTCTGACCACCAATCTAACCTTAGGTATCGGCATTGCTCTGTAACTGGGTTGCGGTTGTCTGATCGCAGTTGCTCCGTGTAGAATATTAGTATTCAGCCGCATCTGGTTAGACTGGAAGCTGACCACAACATACCTAGTTGACAACCGGCTAGGCAGAACAGTTCCAAAATACGGAGTGCAGACTCACAGAGTAATTTCATCAAATAGGCTATGGTTTAATACTATACTGCGAACGACGTGTCCTCGACCATATGTAAACCAGTGGTCAGAACCAGTAACAGTAATCTGTAAGCAAACGATCAGACGTAGTCAGACCATAGCTTTTATTTCTGCATGACAACTTTAAAGATGACCTCTCATGAAGGGTTGCGCAGAGTATAGTAACACCCTCATTTCGCCGTTATGTTTAAGTCCCATATAGGGAGCAAGCTTATTGCCATCAACCGGGCACAAATCCAAACTCCAGGCTGCTGGAATTCCACACGAAAAAACTCAATAACACTGCCTGAACTGGGGATCGAACCCAGAACCTCACGATCAGCAGTTGCCACCACTAGACCAACGAGTAATGATTACAAAAAATAGTTTCAAAGTTTGGAACTGTATTTTTGAATCCTAACAAGTGGTTCATTGAATTTAGTAATTCTCAAAACAGCTAATAGTATGTAGACACTCAAAACAGGATCAGTTGAGATTTAGATTTACAGTATTTTTGCTAATAAAAACTTTTTTACAAAAAATTTAAACCGATTTCAAAAAGAATAAAATAATTACCATATAAAATTAACAGTTTCAGAAGTCGGTGCTGATCCACGCTGAACCAAATTGAAGGCACCGACTTCTGAAACTGTTAATTTTATATGGTAATTATTTTATTCTTTTTGAAGTCGGTTTAAATTTTTTGTAAAAAAGTTTTTATTTTTTTCTTTTTAGTGGCCTTAATTAAAACTTGGTTGGACCTACTAAAGACGCTGCTCGTAACATAATCACATCATCACAATATGCGTACTGTTCGTCATTGAGGAGTTCCATTGTCTATCTCCGAAGTTCTTCATCAGATCTTCACCAAATTTAAATGGGACCAACTTCGAAGTATACCCCATCCATTCAAAAAAGAATAATCAAAATCGGTTCACAATTGGCGAAAATATCGATGAACATACACAAAAAAAAAATACATACAGACGAACATAGTAACCTCCTCCTTTTTGGAAGTCGGTTAAAAAAAAATACATACAGACGAACATAGTAACCTCCTCCTTTTTGGAAGTCGGTTAAAAAACAATAAAATTCTTACCCCCAATTGAGTTTTATGACTTCCGCGCTATATACAGCTGATATAGGTATGTTTTTTTGTTTTTTTCATCCAAATATAAAGAACATTCTCGATTTTTTTACTACAAAAAGTATTTATATCTAGTAAAAATAACTTATTTACCTTTAAATCCTTATTTATCAGTAGGAATCTAAATAAAACACACTTTTTAGACTCAAAAACACATTACTGTACACACATAACACTGATATGGATCGTATCGTAAGACAATAAGCGGTACAAAATTTCATTTAATATAGGGGCCGTCCTCAAAAATATTTTACAGGTAGAAAATTTGTGTAAAAATAGTCAGTTTTGCTAAATATTTAGTTTAAAATATAGATTTTTTTGAGTAAAAAACAAGCGGTGTCGCCCGCTTCCTGAATCACGACGACTGGGCTCTTTTTGGTTGCAATGCTGTGTTTGTAAGGGAACTGTGAAAAAGAACAGTTGTATTACAGTCGCTGTGAAAGAAAACTAGTTATTTTCCTAGTAGCAGATACAGCAGGTATCAATTGGAATTCTATTGGAGGAGAATTTGCTTAGAGGTGTATTACAAAATAATAACGTATTTTTCTCTCCATCTACTGAAGATTAATCGTAGTACTTAACGGTTTTTCCTGTTCAAAGATTGGTGGTTTTAAACTGGACGGCTCACCTTACTGGACACAGAAGGTCGTGAACCGGGTGTTGTCTTGAATCTTGGGAGAGGCTGATGTCCAGCAGTGGACTGTGACAGACTGAGTTGATTCATTTACTGCCCAACCTATTGTTAAAACACTAACTGCCCCACGTTGGGTGCCACTTAATTGACTTCAAGACTCATGTTGTGTGGTAAAATTTTATAGCCCCGCGTTGGGTGCCATTATGCAGACAGCCCCACGTTGGGTGCCATTAAACTCAATTAATATGGCTAAGCGATTGGCTTTTGCGCTGCGGATTGCGGGTTTACAATATAATAATCACTATGATTTTGTCGGACAATTGATGTGGTAATATAGCACCCAATATCCTTATCAATTAAGTTTTTACGAATAAAACTGTCAACGTCTCGGTTGGTTTCTGATATAAGTCTAGCTAAGTTTGCACAAAAGGTCCTTTATTGGCTCTTTGTAAACCAAAATATTGTGTTCCCAATAAACGTACTCAAATTTTAAGCACATGATATGATTATTTAGTTTCATCGTGAATCACCAGAACTAATACCAGTAAGCAATATGTAGGCAGTTACAAAAGAACTGCTATTTATAACAGTTCCAAAACATATCGAACCCCGTTCCGCCGTGTCCACTAAAAAGAGCCCACCGCCATCTTACCACAACATCGCAGTTGCGCGCGCATTCTGTTTATAATCCACTTAGTTTCGATTTGACACCCTCTCTTTCCACTATACTGTTATTGTAAAATACACCTTTTTTGTTACGCAAGAAGGCTTGAAGTTAGTTGAGCGAAATGTGATATCTATACTAGTGAGTTGCGCGGATCTGGTTGAATTTCATTTTGATTTTTATTAAATATAATTCATAAATGTATTAATGTTTATTTCAATGTAGTAGTTTTTGTGTGGTCCAAACTCGACACGCAGGTTTATCGATCTCACCTTTGGGTTTATTAAGGGGAAATGTGACAAAGCAGTATTGAAGATAAATGTAGGTAGGTATATTGAAAACGTATCATATTGGGAAATGCTGCTTTCTCTGAAGGTTGCTAAGTCAAACAGCAGTGTCACTTTTGAATCACTTACCAGGATGACGACTGTTCACGCTATGTGAACCACGCGCGCGGGGGGCCCGGCGCGGGACGAAGAGCGAGGGGCAGTGAAGGTGCAGCGCGCCGGTGGCGACGCGCGCCCGCGCCCCGAGCGACGACAGAGCCATCATCGCCACGGGACCGTGCGTACGCGTCACGCCGCACGCGACACACGGCTAGCCCTCCAGTGCCGATCTTGTTTTATTTTATATTCAGACAGAATAAGCCAGTCATTGTAATAATTAAACTTAAAGAACATATAAAAACCCGTGGTTGTTATTGGTGGCTCTCACTACATCCAACAACGACATTAGTCTAACTTACAAATGAGCCAGAAAATCTTAGCAAACGGGCTGGACATGATGATAATTAGTTGGTGGTATTAATCAATATCATTAAGCCTTATAACTTTTTTTTTATGACTTTAACAGGGTCTGTATTTTCAGGCAGTACTGCTTATGGCTATAAAAATCTATTAACATCGTGTTGAAATCATATTTCTCTCTTTGAATTCCAAGAACACTTCATTAGTCTCCAGGCCCGGATCTGGGGAGTGGCAGTCACTTGCCCCGTACGGCGAAGATTAGGTGGCGGCCCGCCACCATCCAGTCTCGCTGTCTGTTCTAAGCTGGACCTGGTTATATTACTAATAAACCTTTAGAATTATTTATAATTTTATTTCTATAATAAACAATTTTTAAAAGTCTTATTACTTTTTTATATTTTGGCCAGAGGGTTGCAAATTGGTACTCTGCACCCCCCTTTAAAAAATATAGATCCGGTGCTGTATGTCTCTCTCAAATTACGCCACAACACTCATTCCTCCAATCCTTAAAATGCACATAATCATTGATTTAATAACATGAAACAGCCGGCCGTCTCGGTCGCTTGCATCGACAAAAATACGTGGAAAAAGTATGACGATAGAGGTTGATGACTTACTAAAAAAAGAAAACCGCGAAATTGATAACGATGGCGACAAACGTCACACCGCACTTGAGGTCTATCCTACTTTATCTTCACGCTGTGTTAAGTTCCGATGCGTCCGTGACAGTCAATGTTATAAATAGCAGTGACGTATTAACCATAGGATTATGGTGTTGTAGTTTATTGAAACAATGGCTGACGTTTGACACGCTTCATCGTCCATGTGACGTTGCTGAAGTACGATCGGCGCACCCTGGGCTGCTACCAACCTTGCTGACTGGCTAATGTTTTTACCACAGCATGAGCAATTCTCGTACAGGGGGCTCGTGGCTAAATAACAACCTCGCCGATCGTACGATTTGCGAGGTTAAGCTGCGCTTGCCGCGGTCAGTCCGTGGATGGGTGACCATTTGTTACACAACGAGATCCCTCCGTGCCTCGGAGAGCACGTCGGTCGTTGGTCCCGGGTGTCATACGAATGCCTATGACAGTCGTTACGGGTAGTCAGAAGCCCGAAAGTCTGACAAACGGTTTAAACTTAGGATATCGGCATTGCCCAGTTACTGGGTTGCGGAGGTCTGATGGCAGTCGCTCCGTGTAAAATACTGGTATTCAGCCGCATCTGGTGAGACTGGAAGCTGACCCCAAGATAATTGGGAAAAGGCTAAGAGGATGAGCAATTCTCGTACAGATAGTGCCGACACGAAAGAATAAGATTTATCCATTCCTTCATATACAAGGTTAGTCGGAAAGGGGGTACTAAGCCGTGGGCCACTTAATGTATCACTGATGATTGTTTTAAACAAAGTGTTAAAAAATCAAAATTCGGTAAAAAAAATACATGTAAAATGATATTTATTCTAGTTTTTTCAAAAATTCTTCATTCCCGCTTTAGTTACGAATTCAGAATATGGAGCTTCTAATCCGTGACCCCAAATATGACCTAAAATGTATACACAGCTGATCATAGCTGAGGATAGATAGAATTTAGCGTATTTTTTTTAAATCTTTGAACAGCTATTTCTCTTTAACTAATGACTTTTGGGGAAAGTTGTATAACAAAAGTTATCCATTAATATGGGTACCCTTTCAGCTTAGTACCCCCTTTCCGACTAACCTTGTACAAGAGGTAGATTTGAAATAATGCTTAATATAATACTTGACGATTTTGCCTTGACATTAAGCCATATAACATAACATCACGCCTGTATTCCCCGAGGGGTTGGGCAGAGGTGTATAGTAACACCCTCATTGCACTGTTATGTTTAAGTCCCATGTAATAAAGGGCAAGTCTATTGCCATCAACCGGGCACAAATCCAATCCCCGGGCTGCTACTGAGGAATTTAACACGGTAAAACCCAATAACACTTTGCCTGACCTTGGGAGGACCTCACGATCAGCAGTCGCGCTTGCCACCACTAGACTAATGAAGCCATATTTTGTGTGGTATTCAGCAATTAATAGACTACTCTCTCTTCACCCTTTGCTAATGGAATAAGACCAGAGGATGGGTATCAGCGTCCTCGTGTCTGCAATAACAACATACTGCGATAAGCAATCCGTCTGCGAAATGTGCTTCATCATCATCATTTTCTCCCTGCCCTTATCCCACACTAGGTGGGGTCGGCACAACATGTATTTCATAAATCCATGTTATTAGAAGTTTTGGCTTATTGTTTTATGAACGGCCGCCTGCCTGACATCAACCCTCCTTGGGAATACTCGTTGCGCCGTCGCGCGGGTGACCCAATGTGCTTGCTGATATTATGCACTGGGTCCCACAATGATATGCTTGTCAATATTATTGCCGACAACTAAGCAGACTATGTTCTTCTTGGTCAATATGACCGTAAATTATGGTCATTTTGGGCCATGTTCAGCAGACGACGTTTACCCATTGATGACAAAGATATTACTGATTCATGTTGAGAGAATGAGTGAACGGCGATTAGCAAAATTAATTTATAAGGTGGATGTCAGTGGAAACGGTAGAGGACATCCTCCATCGATGTTATTGGTGATGTTCTTCACAAAGGACAGGTGCGTAGTACTCTCAACCAGCGTGCGTGTATGACAAGATGTATGAATGTGATTGAAGCGAAAGGAGTGTAAGGACCGTAGCATAGTGGCGTTCTATCGTTTCTGCCTACCCCCATGGGAAAATGGCGTGAGTTTATGTATGTATAACTGATTCGACTTCAAGTAAAAAGATTATAACAAACATACGGACAAACAAACTCCTTTTTATTATGCAAAAAGAGATAAATACCTTGGACTAGTTTCATTAAACGCTTCCATTTCAAACTAAACCTAAAAGTATTTATGCAAGGTTCAAAATCCAATGACACGTACGTGATGTCATTTGATCACTTTCCGTAATGGAAGATTTAATTGATGGAGGTTTTAAAATGGGAGGGGGGTTACAGAGATTATACTTGCACAGTTTATGTACTAATCAGGGAGGTAAATTAGCTATATCGGGTGTAAAAATACCCTTAACGAAGCCGAGAGCCACGTATTCGTCCCATCATTACGAAGATTTTTTGGTATTGGGCCATACCTGGGAACCGACTGGTTATGGAGATATTGAAGGTCAAAGTCACCATATTTTTGTACGTTTCTCACGAAAACAAAGTTTAAAACTGGCGACACTTCATAGTTTTATTAGGTATTGTTAATAGAACACATCTATACTAATATTATAAAGCTGAAGAGTTTGTTTGTTTGAACGCGCTAATCTCAGGAACTACTGGTTGGAATTGAAAAAATATTTTTGTGTTGGATAGTCCATTTATCGAGGAAGGTTATAGGCTATATAACATCAGGCTACGACCAATAGGAGCGGAGCATAATGAAAAATGTTGCAAAAACGGGTAAAATGTCCACCCGTGCGAAGCCGGGACGGGCCGCTAGTTCTATATAAAAATTAATATTTAATGCTACCGGACTCTGACAACTGGTCTAACCTTAGAGTATCGGTATTACCCAGTAACTGGGTTGCGGAGGTCTGATGGCAGTCGCTCCGTGTAAAATACTGGTATTCAGCCGCATCTGGTTAGACTGGAAGCTGACCACAACATGGGAAAAGGCTAGGCAGATACGTACTCTATAGTGATTATTCGCACAAAAATAAATTATATATTTTTTTTTAAATATTATATGCAAATCGAGATCGGAATCTGATATCGAACCCCGCTAGCATGGTGTGTATACCCGGTTAATTTGAAGTAATCCTGCACAGTGTGTAACCAAAATCATGTAATTCCTTCAAACGTCGTGATTTACTGCTGGCCTAGATTAACCCTGGAGGGGATACTTTTGGATTCAATAAAAAAAACATTACAAGAAGTAAACATATGTTCTTAACGTGAGGCAATTTAGCGGCCCGAGTTAGATGACAATAAAATGCCTCAAGTTAAAAATACATGTTAACTTCCTGTATTTTTTTTTGTATTGAGTCCAAAAGTGTACCTTGCAGGATTAATCTATGTCCTCGCCGTCCGACCAGTAACAGGCCCGAGAAGGCGGCGCGCAGTGTTCCGTGCGCGCTTCTCAGGAGGACGTGGGGCAAGGCCCCACAGAGGAGAGGTCCGCCATGGGTTGGCGGACCGGGACCTGCCAGGGTTGCGGTGCATGCTTTTGCGAATCCTGCGACCCCGGCCGTACGGTCAGGAGAAGGAACACCGTTGGTGTTTAGCCGGTAAGAGTCCGGCAGACCCCCTCGCCTTCCCCGGGCGAGGGACATCCATGAGGATTTTCCAACGAGAAAAAAAAAAGGATTAATCTATGTCAGCAGTACATCACGCGGTTTGAAGGAATTACATTTTTTATTTTATTTATTTATTAAGGATCTTCAACAAGGAATACGCCTTACATTCAACTTATAAACTAACAGTAAACTAGCTCTGTGTTTCCTCAATTATAGAAGACCACAGCATGCATTATAAATTAAAACATGTATTATTCAAATTAACAAAATGAAATATTGAGTGGACTACAATTATGGTAAAAGTTTATAAACCATTTCGAAATTTAGAGAGATGCTTAGAGAGAAACAATAAATTTAGAGAGATGCTTAGAGAGTAACAATAAATTTAGAGTGATGCTTAGAGAGCAACAATAAATTTAGAGAGATGCTTAGAGAGAAACAATAAATTTAGAGAGATGCTTAGAGAGAAACAATAAATTTAGAGAGATGCTTAGAGAGAAACAATAAATTTAGAGAGATGCTTAGAGAGAAACAATAAATTTAGAGAGATGCTTAGAGAGAAACAATAAATTTAGAGAGATGCTTAGAGAGAAACAATAAATTTCGTTTACACCCTGTTTATCTAGTTAGATATTTAGTTTAGGTTTACGGGCTGGTAGATACACTGGCCTGCAAAAATAAGTATCACACTTTTAAAATTGCAATAACTTTTTAAGTACACAAGATATATTTTCGAAACAGAAAGGACTCAAAAAAGAGTTTAACTTTGTTACTATAGTTTCAAAGAAAGCTGATAAAAATTGCTATAAAACGTTTTTTATTTTAAATCTCTAACTTCTATAGTTTAGAAAAATTGAAATTTTAAAAGTGTGATACTGGCCAGTGTAGTTGTTTACATGCCCGTAAACGTTTACTGCTAAATATGGATCTCCCAACGAAAGGTCAAAAGGAAATTGTCATATAATCACCGCTCTTGGTAGATGGATAGGTGGCAGTGTGTTGTTATCAGCAGATACACGCTATTGTTGTTATTGTCCCTCGGACATATGGAATGTACGCGTAAGATTCAACAAAACCCAGAACGCTTGGTGTAGGATCTAGGTATACGGTCCGCCTGCCTAGAGTAGGTAACCAAGCGTGGTTGCTTACTTGCTTGAGTAATCCAGGCTTCTCTCGTGACTTTATTCTGTTAACGTAATATAATATCACGCCGGTATTCCCCGAAGGGTTGGGCAGAGGTGTATAATAACACTTGTTTAAGCCCCATGTAATAGGGGGCGAGTCTATTGACATCCCCCGTGCACAAATCCAGACTCCGGGCTGCTTCTGAGAAATTCCACACGGAAATGTTATACCTCCTATTTGGGAGAGGCCTATGTCCAGCAGTGGGGTATGACAGGTTGCTTGCTGACAGGGTTGAAGGAGTCAAAAAAGGATGTATAATAAAACAAATAAGCCATGAATAAATCTTGCATTTTGAATAAATACTACACACATTTTAGTAACACTATTTCATTTTGTATTAATTAAATATTTTTACTATCTATTACAATAAAAGAGATGTAATGAAAATCGCTAAAAATAGTCATTCACCCAGCTTGAAGACTATTTTTAAGACTTTTTTTTTGACAAATTTAATAAGCACATAATTGACTAGAATGTTAAAGACGGATTTTTTATAGTTTTTAATTTGACTACCTAGAGTAGTTTTGGCATAAATTACTTCGTAGACAGAGCATTGATTAATAATTGTGAATACAAATAGGTAGAGATGAGCGGTGCTTTTGAGTAAAATATATTTTAATTGACAAATGACATTTATATTCTAGTTATCATTTAAATTATTAATAATTTCGTTTGAAATAGCAACAGTCCCAAAGTAATAAAAACACATAATTAGTCATCTATTTTATTATACTGATCTAAAGTCTAATAAACATTCTAAAATGAATTATCCATGCCCATCTCTTGTAAATCACAGTTCCAAAATAACATCAGTAACAGTTCCACAATAACAGCAATAACAGTTCCAAAATAACAGCGAAATAAATGTTAAATTGACAATCGGCGAATGGTTCCAATTTACACGGGGTTATTGTTATTTGTATTAATATTTATTTATTTATTTACTTATAACCAAGGTTTTTGAAGGCCGGTTCATCGTTAAGATTGTGTTCGAAGAATGGACTCTCTCGGAAGATCACTGAAGCATCAGCTATGTGCATTTGCCTCTTGCCATACCTGTAAAAAAAGTAAACATTATTTTTTTAGCCTATGTTATACCACTGCAAGGCCATCTCACCATTTTTCACACTGTTACATGTATTATTTGCTACAATATGGGTCAGTTCTATTAATACGAGTAAGAGTCGAACTTGTTAAAAAATACGTATACATGCGATCTAAAACTCTTATCGGTATATTGTGAGTGTTACGCAGTACAGTCTACCCCGTTAGGCATCACAGGCGTGAAGGATGTGTTTTATTTTAATCGTAGACAGTGAGTTGTGTTACCAAGCCACCTGTTAGCCAGCGATAGCAACGTTTTGATGGTTCTTTGCTGAAAGTTCCAGTGTTTGCTAACGTTCTGTATAAAGTCGAAAGATGGCGTTGTCTTAAATTTATTTAGATATTAAAGAGACATCTATTGTCGAGTAGTGAAACTAGCAACTTTCAACAGGTTTATGGCGCAACAAGTTAAACTGTATCGCTTCAGAAGCCGAGCTATCATTTCCTGTCTTCTATTTGTATTATGTTCTTCAATATCCTCAATATGTAGGGTCCAAACAGGAAGCGCATACAAATATTATAATCTGAGTCCGACGACTAGATTCATAAAGATACAAATTAAATTCGTAGAGAGTTCAAGAATATATTGCTTGAGATACAATATTTTTATTTTAAATCAGTAAAATATTGTGTATCAACTTCAAATGCATGTCGTATTTGAACCCAAAGTGGGCATAACATGTTTGTATTTTATTCAAATATTATAATTGCTTAGTCAGTAAGTGGTGTAAATAATTATAGTACTAGAGTTCTCTAAATAAAGAAAAGTTTAATAAAAATCTACTATATTATCAAAGTATGAACATTGGCACCCAGTGTGGGACATTTGTTCTCGCCTTGAAATCAACTGTGGCTTAACAGTTTACTCACTATAGCTCAAAAAATATTGTTTAGTTTTAGTACAACGTAAAAATACTATTAATTTATAGAAAATTAAATAATTAAGAAATATTGGCACCCAACATGGGGCTTTTTACATTAATCAAAACCTCCTTTGTTTCTTCTCCTATGCACTAAGTGTTACTTTTGTAACTCCTAGAGATGAGAGATCTGCTCAGAAATGTTAGGCTCACATAACAAAAATATTTTACAAATATTGGCACCCAACATGGGACTATATTTTATTAAGACAGCACGATTCGATTGGCGCTGTAATTCCATTTCTGTGCTGGGTTCGTTCTCCACCCGGAACAAATATTTGTATGGCCCACAGATTATTGTACCGAGTCTGGATGTTTGTGCATGTGAGATTTATGTCTGTAAACGCACCCAAGATGCAGGAAAAATCTAAATGTATAATATTTAAATTGTTTTACCTTCCTCTCCCATGCACAGAGTAGTACTCCTGGAGCTCCTTCAGGTAGTTAGAGATTTGCTCAGCGGTGTCAAAGCGCTCTGGACGGCGAGGGCGCGGGTACTGCGCCTGCGTTGCGCACGACAATATGGCCGACAGCAGCAAGATCGCGGACAGCAGGAAACGCATTTTGACTGGAAGGAATAAAGGTAAATTTATTTTAAAATGTTATGTAAATAAACGATATTTTTCATGATGGAAGTCTCTATAATATAATGTATTATCTAGTCGTAGAAAAGTCCACCCTCGTCAGGATTTGTGCCAAGAGAATATCTTCTCTATGCGAGTAACAACCTATTATAATCGCTAATCTGTCTGGCAAGCAGCATAATCAGCCCATTACTCTCCCACTGCTGGGTACGGGCATCTTCTCAGAATGAGAAGCGTTTAAGACTAAGTCCACCACGCTGGCATGGTGCAGTTTTGCGGACCTCTCAGTTGTGCAGGTTTCCTGACGATGTTTATTTTTAACCGTCAACGCAAGTGATAATCAAATCCTGATTCACACTTGAAGTCGAAGAGTCAGTGGAGCGGTCCAGGATTAAATTCAAACCCTCCTGCATGGAAGACAAGCGGTAAACCGCTAAGCTATCACCGCTACTTAAAAATACTAAACACATGTTGAATACCAATCTAAGCACCACGTGTATGTATATTTTTACGCGTGCTCCATAGAAAATGACACGTAAAACCACCCGCGACACAAATGCGTGGTGGGGCATATCGTTTATCGTAATCACGTCAAAGTTACGCCGTTAATCCCCTTAGTATCACCGGGTTCCAGTTGGGTGCCATCAGCGTGATGCCAACAATCAGGTTTTGATGTGTTCCGACTGTAAAGCTTTCAATGAGCCACCGATTTTTACAGCTTTAGATTAAATGAATTTTAAATAAAGATTTGCGTAATTTCGGCGATTCACGGAGAATTAGGCGTGGATGTACTTTTAATTACTATACCCCATTCCTCGATGATGTTATAATGTTTCATGCAAAGTGTACAAAGGTATACAAAGTGACATCGTTCTGCCTAGCCTTTCCCAACTATGTTGGGGTCAGCTTCCAGTCTAACCAGTATTTTACACGGAGCGACTGCCATCAGACCCTCGCGACTTTGTAACTGGGCAATGCCGATATCCTAAAGTTAGACCGGTTGTCAGACTTTCGGGCTTAACTATCCGTAACTACTGTCATTGGTATTGGTACCCGAGCATATGACACCCGGGACCGACAATTTAACGTGTTCGGGGGCACGGAGGGGCCTCGATGTGTAACAAATGGTCACCCATCCACGAACTGACCGCGGCAAGTGCAGCTTAACCTTGCAAATTATATGATCTGCGCGGTTTATAATTAGCCACGAGCCCCTCACATAATGACATTAAATGATAAGTATCATAAATTCTATGATGCATTTTGTGATTGTACCTACACACGCCGCCATGACACGCGTTCAAATTGACCTTACAAGTGTGGTGTCTGTGTGATTCTTTATCAAACCACCGCCCACTTTCTGCACGTGTACAATCAATGAATCTATTAGTGTTAAAGACTTATTAAGAGCGCTTGTACACAGGGTACAATCCGTATCCGAGAAAATACGATCCGAACTAGCTGCAGTACTATTTGTATGAACGGTTGTGTACGCTTGGTGGTAGGATTTATACGATCCGCCTGGCTAACTACCACCCTCCCTTTAAAGTCCGGCGCCAAGCAGTTTACCGTGTTCCGTCGTGTGTATGTGAGAGCCAGAGGGGTATAAGGGAGTCCCTCTATATCTCTGTTCCTTGGATTCGTGTGCTCCATCTTAGACCCTGTCTGCGCTTACCATCAGGTGAGACTAGGGCCAAACGCGACCAAGTCAAGAGGTAAAAAAAACTACATTCGATCCAAATTTCATAGATTTGTGCCCGAGTTTTCTCGAATTGTATTTTCCCGGATTCGGACCGGACGTAGTGCATGTTGACGATTTAAGACCAATAATTCCAGGTTTCCTCACGATGTTTTCCTTCACCGTATGTCAGTGGTGTCTTAGCTTCTTTACATAGTATAAAACAAAGTCGCTCCCGCTGTCTGTACGCTTAGATCTTTTAAACTACGTAACGGATTTTAATGCAGGTTTCAGCAATAGATAGAGTGATTCAAGAGGAAGGTTTAAATGCCCCACATTAGTATCTACATTGCACCCGTGCGAAGCCGGGGCGGCTAGTAACTTATAAAGTACATATAACATTAAAAAGTCACGTTGGTTTTGAATCCGTAATCTGGGCTAATTCTACTATCAGAAACAATAATCAATCGCAACCAAACCGAATAGCAGTTTTCTTTTAAAAAATCTGTCAAATTGTTTGACAACAAAAACAATATTCGACGACACGTTTGGTGCAGTGGCTGAGCGATCGGCTTCTGCGCTACGGGTCGTGGGTTCGATTCCCGCACGGAACAAATATTTGCATGGCCTACAGATAGTTGTTCCGGGTCTGGTTGTTTGTGCGTCTGAAGATCACAGTACAGGAGAAATCCTAGTGTGGGGCAACGTTTTTAAAAAAATAAGAAATAAGAATATTATATTATTATTATTATATTTTGACAGTTTTCGTAAACGAAAACACTGACGGTCGTGGTTTTGGCAACAATTTTGTTAGTAGCATTGCGCTCTTTGTGCTTAGCAAGTACGTAGATATAACCTCCGGGCCACCACGAAAATTTCATCAATAACATTACATTACTCATCACATTTCCCCACCACCGCTATAGAAATATTCGTAATAAAATTAGCAAAATGCCTATAAATGTCACGAGAGCTTCACAAACAATGGCGGACTGTTTGCTTTTCTCTCGACACGGTCAAAATGCTAGTGTAAAATTAACTATGCACTTTATTCATCAAGGTGGGTGGTATTTTCACAGTGTATGGGGTACCGAATGGTGATATGGAAGCTGTATTAATTAATATCATCATTATTATAAAGAGGAAAGATTTGTATTTTTGTATGTAACGAATAAACTTAAAAAGTACTGGACTGATTTCAAAAATTATTTTGCTGTTAGAAAGCTACAATATCACTGAGTAACATAGGCTACGGGCGGAGCCGTGAGGACACACATAGTATTACATAAGAAAGGAAAGTTGTTTATTGGCGCCAACATGACGCACAAAAATAAAATAAAAGTATAAAACAAAACCAAAAAGAAATTATTGGGAAAAATATGCATCACATCCGCGCAAAACGGCCATCGCTCAGCATAATGCTGTGTCTCACGTGCGAGACAGAGCCACAGCGCTGGTTTTCAGCGACAGACATCACAGCTTGTATTCCCGAAGGGTTCGGTAGAGGTGGTTTTAATACACCCTCGTTTCGCCAGTCATGTTTAAGTCCCATGTAATGGGGGGCGAGCCTATTGCCATTAACCGGGAACATATCCAAACAGAGAAATTTCTAATGGAAAAACCCAATAAGATTGCCCGACCTGGGGATCGAACCCAGGATCTCATGCTCAGCAGTCGCGCTTGCCACCACTAGACCAACAAGACAGTCAATAATCATATTACTTAGCTGAAAGTGGTTACCAACGCATAGGGAACCATCTTTAATAAAAACCATAATAAGAACCATAATTTAAAAAATGTCGAGTGGTAAATGTTCTTGGATGTTCTTCTTCTGGGGAAGGTGGAGAGGTTAGTCGGACTCTTAGCGACTAAAACCAGTCGATGGCCATCCTCAGCACTAAGAACGGCTCCGAGATCCTTGGCGGAACGCGTCAGTAGACCTAATTCTGCCTAGCCTTTTCCCAACTATGTTGGGGTCAGCTTCCAATCTAACCGGATGCGGCTGAATACCAGTATTTTACACGGAGCAACTGCTATCAGTCCTCCGCAACCCAGTTACTGGGCTATGCCGATATCCTAAAGTTCGGTCAGACGTCTTAACGACCACAACCAACCGATGGCCGTCCTCAACACAAAGGAGCGGGTGGGATCTTAGGTGGAAAGCATCGGTAGACCTGTCCGCCGCATCAGTCCAATACAGTCCCGCTGCTGAACAAGGCCTCTTCTCAGAATGAGAAGGGTTTAGGCCTTAGTCCACCACGTTAGCCTGGTGCGGGTTGGGAGACTACACACACCACCATAAACTTTTTTTTGAAGTCTTTCGGTTGTGCAGGTTTCCTCACGATGTTTTCCTTCACCGTTAACGCAAGTGATAATCAAATTCTGTATCCTCATATCTATTGACTAGCGGCCCGTCCCGGCTTTGCACGGGTGGACATTTTTCCCGTTTTTGCAACATTTTTCATTTTTACTCCGCTCCTATTGGTCGTAGCGTGATGTTATGTAGCCTATAACCTTCCTCGATAAATGGACTATCCAACACAAAAATAATATTTCAATTCCAACCAGTAGTTCCTGAGATTAGCGCGTTCAAACAAACTCTTCAGCTTTATAATATTAGTGTAGATAAAAAACACAAAACATTTTTCTTTTCACATAACTATTGGTCGTGGGTGGTAGGTCGTAAACTAGTGCTGCTCTTATCGATAAGAAATACCACATCAAAGCCGTACCTATCAGCACTTGTTTTATCGATAAATACCAATATTAAGTGGGTTATCGACGCAAGCTTAATGTGATTATCTTTATTAGTTTTTAATGTGTAATCTTTTAATTCTAGTGTGGGCTTTGATATCAATTAGTTGTTTGAGAGTGAGTACCGCTTTTGTAAACAGTAATGAGTGGTATTTTGAGTACCGATGCTAGAAAAAGAACCGAGAAATGTGGTGATTTATTTACAGCTAGTTCACACAGAAACTATTTATAGGATCCATTTTAGCGGATCCTTTTTTATATTGGTGATAGCGCCTGTAGTTGAATGAGCGAGTTCACATACACGAATCCAGTAAAAAATACTGGATCCGTTATATTTATCGTATCCTGCCTGCCAGATGCGACGCAGCTGCCATTTGTTTAACAGATCCGTCGGTACAGATGTGAACAACACATCCAGTACCGACGGATTCGTTAAAACGGATCGCTGTGTTAATGGGCGCTAAAGTGTAATAGCGAGCTGTGAACTTTTATATAGTTCTAGTTAACATAATTAGCCCATTACTGTCCCACTGCTGGGCACGGGCCTCTTCTCAAAAAGACAAGGGTTTAGGCCTTAGTCCACCACGCTGGCCTGGTGCGGATTGCCAGACTGCACACCATCGAAAACTTTATGGTGCCCTCTCAGGTGTGCAGATTTTTAGCCGGTAAGGGTCCGGTAGACCCCCTCGCCTTCCCTGAGCGAGGGACATCCATGAGGTTTTTCCAACGAGAAAAAAAAAATCTTTCACCGTTAACTTTAGTGATAATCAAATTCTACTCATTAAATAAAAGGCTCTATAAAATACCAGGTACAGTTTACTCCCATCACTAAAATAGTTTTAAATCCCATCATTCTACATCAAAAAACTATAAAATGCAATTATGTAATTGTAAATCGTGAACGGTTGACATCTTCCATAAATAATCAAAAAGCGAGCCATTTTGTAAAGGTAAACGATTTAAATGTCTTATACAAAACTAATTATAAACTTCAAAGATGTTTCGAACGCCATCTTGTTTTCTTGTGAGGTAAGGGTTACTTAAAAGAGTTTACATCTCCGGTAAAGAGATTTATCTGTTCCTAGAGTTGAATAAAGAATACGCAAAAGTGCATTTGAATAATATGATCTTTATAATTTGGTTTTTCTTGTTAAGTCAATGTTGGTTGGTATTCACCAATATAAATTGTCTGATTAGATTAAACATCCAGTTAGGTTACGTAAACCATTGTTTAACCAGGCAATTAATGATCTGCCGGGGTTGCGGTGCATGCTTATGCGAATCCCGTGACCCCGGCCGACGGTTAGGAGGACGAACACCGTGGGTTTCTAGCCTGTAAAATTCTGGCAGACACCCTCGCCTTCCCCGGGCGAAACACATCCATGATGATTTTCCAAAGACAAAAAAAAGTTACACCCTCGTTTCGCCAGTTATGTTTAAGTCCCATGTAGTAGGGGGCGAGCCTATTGCCATTAACAGGGTACAAATCCAGAGACCGGGCTCCTACTGAGTTTCTAATGCAAAAACCCAATAATACTTTGTCCGATCCCAGGACCCCATGGTGAGTCAAAATCAAATCAAATCAAACAAATCATAAGTTTTTATTTCACATAAACCAATACAGGTGCTTATGAAAAGTCGAATTTAGATGCACGGTTCCAATTAGTCGTTTCCTATGGAGAAGAGCCGGCAAGAAACTCCATGGTTACTCTTTTAAAAATAATATCTTTAACAATTTCAGAGTACAATGATTTAGGATAGTGAGAGAACAATGGAGTCCTGACCTGACCAATGAGTAATGTAGAACAAAAATTTACAAACAAAATAGAATAAAAACTGTATGAATAACAATAATTTACAAATTTATAGAGGCTGGTCCACAAAGTTCTCACATTTACAAAAGTGATAAGGAAGCTAAACTATATAAAACAATTGACATAATTAAATGTCATCAAAACTTAGCTAAAAAATCATTGTAAAGTAAGATAAAGATATCTTGAGAGTAATGATAGCATCAAACGATAAAAATATATAATCATAATTGAGGATAGTTAATAGACATACACATATGTTGTTAATGAGGTTCCAGGGAAGCCACATGTGCAAGAACTAATGCCAAACATCCCTGTCATCAACGTAGTCCTTAGTCTTGTAATATGCTTTTTGAGTGAGGACACGTTTAATATGGGTTTTGAATTTTCCCTCTGTAAGATCTGTTACAGATTTCGGCAGCTTATTATAAAAACGTACGCCATTACCTAAAAATGACTTACTAGTTTTACTTAATCTAAATTTAGGTACCACAATTTTATGTTTATGCCGTGTGTTTTTATTATGAAAATCACTCCTAACATTAAACAAATGCAAATTTTTTCTAACATACAATATATTTTCCAAAATGTAGAGTGACGGCAAAGTTAGTATGCTAATATCTTTAAACACGTTTCTAAGGGACTCGCGGGAACCCAGGTTATAAATCGGTTTTAGTAGTCGCGTTTGCGACCACTAGACCAACAAAGCAGTCTATATAGTCTAGTCTATGTAGTCTATAGTCTATTTAGCATCTCAAAATGATTATCAAATCGAAATTAATAGTGCTCTTCTATAGTTTTAAATATCAATCTCCATACCCCGCAATGACGTGAAAATCATTTAGAAGAAAAAAACAGCAAAATCTGATTTAGGTATTATTTACTGCGCAATTTAGAGGCCATTTTATAAAAATAAGTAAAACAAAATGTCGGTGTTTACCCGGTAAACTTGAGTAACGTTTACGACGCCTTTCAATGGAGTCGCGCGGGAAAATTACGGGCCCACCGTACAACAAGTGGTTGAGGGAGGGGACATGGGATGAATAAAAGTGTCGATATCGATAAAGACCAGGTTTGATCAACCCTTAAGGGGAAATGCAGGCTGCAAAATATTAATCATTTGAATAGGTTTTTGCGATCTATTTCCATCCCACCCCTCCCGCAAACCTTCCCAACTGAGCGCGAAAAAGACACCTGCATCTCGGACTGATTTCTCCTGTGCAATATTAGTGAAATCGTACTTTCGTATTTCCCTGTTTCCTTCTTCAAATCTGGATCGATTTTAATATTTTTTTTGTAATAATTTAAGAAAGACTTAGATTATGTCTGTATGTTTTTCTATTATTTTTTATATTCGTCTTTGTTTGCCAGATATTTGAAAACGGTGGTAAAACCGGTCGATTTTTGTAAAATTTAAACGTTTCTAGTTCTTTTAATAATTAACTAATTGACAAAAACAAAACATAGGGACATATTGGTGGTAGATATCATAGGGTCATATAGTAAAAAATATTTGCTCTAGTGACATTATCCAAGGAGGAAACTGAGGAATACGTTTGTATGGACTAAATGCCGACCGCATTTCCTCTTAAGTAGCGTGGTTACTAAGAGCAGTGCCTCCTTTTGAAATGTCTTGTGCAAAGCAGATCTAAGTTGAATTAAATATTTTAAAATAATTTCATAGCCTAATTCATTTAGGTTGTTTCACGCCTACATTGCTAACGGGTAACAGTTAAAAATGGCGTTAGCGATGGTTAAATAAAAATAAGCGTTATTTCACGCTTTGTCGTTCTTGACGTACGTCAAAAGACATACAACGCTCTGCGTTTGACGGACGTTAAACATCTTACGTAATAGTTAATATTTGACTAACGTAACATACTTTTACTGATCGTTTGAAGAAACCGGCCCTCAGTAACCAGGTAGTAACTTCTGTGAACTGGTCAGAATTTTCGGTTAGATCTCGATTTTTATGTAAAATTTTAACATCAGAAGCCGAAAGATGAAGTGCGGGAAGACGTCAATTAAAAAAATTGCGGTATATTCTCCACTGTCCTATGAGACCTTGTTCTGCTTAGCCTTTTCTCAACTATATTGGGGTCAGCTTCCAGTCTAACCAGATGCGGCTGAATACCAGTATTTTACACGGAGCGACTGCCATCACATCACCACAACCCAGTTACTGGGCAATGCTACAGGGCTACCCTATGAGACCTTATGTTAAAAGTCTACAAGATTGACTGCAGCTGCGGTAGTTCCTATATCGGGCAGACCAAAAGAACAATAGCAGAACGGGCCAAGGAACATATCGCTGCAGTCAAGAACCGCCAGATCAACAAGTCCGCCATAGCCGAGCATCTTCTGGAGTCCGGTTCCAATCACTGGATAGAATTACATAGTCCAAAAATCCTCTCCACCGATCGTCACTATTATCCCAGAATAGTACGTGAAGCGATTGAAATTAAGAAGTACAAGAATTTCAATCGGGAAGATGGATACAAACTATCAACATCATGGAATCCGGTCATCAGCAAGTGTTATCGTCGACGGGACGTTTTAGGCGAGTGTAAAGACGTCGTTAGTGTGGTGTGTCGAAGTACCAACGATAATAATATTCTTAAAAATCAAGATACCCTCACTTGATCTTGATTTTTAAGAATATTATTATCGTTGGTACTTCGACAGATGAAAATACCCTCGCTTTACGAAGATGACAATTGCTCCGCCACTTCAGTCTACCCGTGACCACGGCCGGTGAAATTCGGTCGAAACGTCGGGATAAATAAGGTATTTTTCTGCCTTATAAATTTTCTACGCGACTAGACCCGATTTAGTATTTTTATAATAAGACCTTATGTTGTTTAAAAAATGCTTTAATTCTTTTGTATTCTTCTGTAGTAGTACCAACTGCCTCGTTGGTCTAGTGGTGGCAAGCGCGACTGCTGATCGTGAGATCCTGGGTTCGATCCCCAGGTCGGGCAAAGTGTTATTGGAATTCCTCAGAAGCGGCCCGATGTTTGAAATTGTGCCCGGTTGATGGCAATAAGCTCGCCCCCTATTACATGGGACTTAAACATAACTGGCGAAACGAGTGTGTACTAAAAACACCCCTGCCGAACCTTTCGGGGAATATAAGGCGTGATGTTATGTTATGTTTTATTCTTCTGCCTACTACCAAAACTCAGAGACCAGCGATTGACGTCACAGTTATGCTACGTTATTATCTAACTTTCATATGCTTAGAAGGGCTCGCGGCTAATTACCAACCACGCAGATCAACTATTTGCGAGGTTAAGCTGCACTTTCCGCAGACTCCTTACATGGGTGACCGTTCATGTCCATGTTAAGCAGTCGGTCCCGGGTGTCATACGAGTATGACAGTCGTTACGGGAAGTCAAAAGCCCGAAGGTCTGACAACTGGTCTAACAGAGTAAATGGGTTGCGGGGGACTGATGGCAGTCGCTCCGTATAAAATATTGGTATTCAGCCGCATCTGGTTAGACTGGAAGCTGACCACAGCATAGTTGAGAAAAAGCTAGGCAGAACATGAGTTTGCAATAACTATGAAAATAACCGGCGTGCGTGTAATACGAGGTTCACACGATTCGATTCTAGTTGATCAACTTCCAAATCGCATGCAATTTGAACCGTGTGAACAGACTTTCAATCAAATTGAATCAATTTGAAGGAACAAAACGTTTCAACTTTTGTTGTTCGACTAAAATCGAACCGTGTGAACCCGCTATATGACAAGATGTATGAATGTAGATGAAGCGAAAGGGGTATGTAAGGGTCGTAGCATGTGGCGTTCTATAGTTTCTGCCTACTCCCATGGGAAAAAGGCGTGAGTTTATGTATGTATGTATGAAAATAAGTTATGAAGATGTCTCCTAAAACCAACGCAAAACATTTTTATCGATATCGATAGACTCCTGGTACAGCTCTATGCAGTTGATTTGCCGCTTGTGGAACAAAAGGAGGGTTGCACAGTTTTCATCATACGTATTACGGGAGGATGCGGGTAGACGCCAATTTTCTGACGTTTGTTTTGTTTTTACAATTATGAGAGAAGATAATGTTTGTTTTAAGTTTCGGAGTAGGTTAAGAGGAAATGCGGTCTGCATTTAGTCCATACAAACGTTTTCTTCAGTTTCCTCTTTGGATACTGTCACTAGAGCAAATATTTTTTACTCAAAAATGCTTATAATGTTATCATTATTTTGACAACCTTCTTTGAGCAAAGTCGACGTTTCCGCGCTACTTGAATAGGCGCCAGCAAAGTTGTATAGAATTTCATTGCTGGTGAGTTTTAGCCACCAGCAATTTCCTTTGAAAATCCATTATTGTCGAGTTTTGTTTCAAAAATAGTCTGGTGCAAAAAGTTTTTATTTAGAATTTGGCTGTATAGGTAGAGGCAGTACAAACATTATAGACTTATTTAAAAAAAAGGTAAGACCCGGGGAAGAAACAAATCGTTACTTTAAATAAATTCTTACTATACTAATCTGGTTTTATTTAAAATACTCCCATTGTTTGAGTAAAGCACTATACAAGCCTTGGTCCGCAATGACTGCGCTGCTGGCCGCACTATGATGGCCTCGAGCTTAGGTTAGCTACGCTCTCGGCCTTCAAGCTTGGTCATCATTGCAGCCCTTGCTGACCGCGCTATAAAGGACGACGATTTAGACGACACGTTTGGTGCAGTGGCTGAGCGATCGGCTTCTGCGCAACGGGTCGTGGGTTCGATTCCCGCACGGAACAAATATTTGTATGGCCTACAGATAATTGTTCCGGGTCTGGATGTTTGTGCGTGTGAAGATTTGTGTCTGTAAACGCACCCACGACACAGGAGAAATCCTAGTGTGGGGCAACGTTTTATATAAAAAAAAAAAAAAAAAAAAAAAAAAAGGCCTGGAGCTGCGCTACACTGCGCTTTCGACCATCATCAGTGCTGCCGGCAACGCAGTCATTACAGACCGCGGCAGTAATGCACTATTATTAGTATGATATGTACCTATCTTACCACCACTATGTCCCTATGTTTTGTTTTTGTCAATAAATTAATTATTAAATGAACTAGAAACGTTTGAATTTTACGAAAATCGACCGGTTTTACCACCGTTTTCAAACATTTGGCAAACAAATTTGACGGATTTATAAAATAAAAGAAAACATACAGACATAACTAAAGTTTTTCTTAAATTATTACAGAATTTTTTTTATAAAATCGGTCCCGATTTGAAGAAGGAAACAAGGAAATACGAAAGTATGATTTCGCTAATATTACACAGGAGAAATCAGTCCGAGATGCAGGTGTCTCTTTCACGCTCAATTGGGAAGGTTTGCGGGAGGGGTGGGACGGTAATAGATCGCAAAAACCTATTGAAATTATTAATATTTTGCAGCCCGCGTTTCCTCTTAATCTGTCGCAGTGATCGCAGTGACAGTCGCAGTTAACGACTTTTGGGAGGAGGCATATTAATAGTGAAATCTTCTTCTTTTCGTGTGGTTAATGATTAACCTGGTGTCAGAATTGATGCCACCCATGGGCCTCTGACTTGGCTTCACATGCCGTCGAGAAATATCTCTCAGGCATGCCGTTTCCTCACGATGTTTTCCTTCACCGTTTTTAAGCAAATCATAATTATACAATACGCACATGAATCCGAAAAGTCAGAGGTGCGTGCCTTGGGTTCGAACTCGGAACCTATGAAATGGCAGTCCGACAGTCACACAACTAGGCTATCACTGCTGTTCAGTAATACAGTTATTTATGGTACCTGTAGTCTGCCAGTCCAGCGTCGTGGACGTAGTCTAAGGCCTAAACCCTTCTCATTTTGAGAAGAGGCCCGTGCCCAGCAGTGGGACATTACTAAATTAATAAAAAAAAATAGCCCGAAAGACGCCCGAAAAACGTCACACCTGTATTCCCCAAAGGGCTCGGCAGAGGTGTATACTGACTCTCTCATTTCGCCATTATGTTTAAGTCCCATGTAATAGGGGGCGAGCCTATTGCTACTGAGGAATTCCACACGGAAACACTCAATAACATTTTACCCGACCTGGCGATCGGACCTCATGATCAGCAGCCGCGCTTGACCAACGAGGTAGTTGAAGACTGTTAACTAGAGCCTTACACCCATATTCTAAGACGTTCCTCCAAAACTTACTCGACTCGACTCCATCTCGACTCACTATAATCGTCCTCGACTCGAGATTTTTCCACAGTCGAGGTAAGGAATCATCTGTCAAACTCAAGGTACCTCGGAACCTACCTTAAGGAAGGAAGTGTCAAAGTTCGTATGTAATAAACATGAATTTTGAAGACTTTATCGAATATGCTTACGATAATCCTTAAAATTATTTATCGCAGCGTAATTTGCGCGATGCAGATAATTCAAATTATGCTGTAATGACTCCGTCGAGGAACCTCAAAGTTCACTCGAAATTGTGACTAAGAATACAATTTTGAAGGTGTTTTCGAGGCCGTCCTGAGTCGAGTAAGTTTTGGAGGAACGTCTTAGAATATGGGTGTTATTAAGACGAGTCAAATAATAGCTGTAATGACTGGCAAGAATTCTGCTCATCTTTCTGTCGTTTTAATCACAAAAAACCTTAAAATAAGCTACCAGCGTAAAGATGAAGAACGTAGATTGGCATCTTAATTAGAAGCACAGTTTTTCTTCGTTGGCATCTTAATTAGTAGTACAGTATAATTGTACCTACTCTGTTAGCAGTCAAAGTTCAATACAAGGTGTAAAAAGACCCTTCACGAAGCCGTCAACCATGCATTCAGTACATCAAACTAAATAACCCTACGCAAAAATTGTCGCTGGGAAACGACTTTTTTTTTGGGTGAAAAATATCGTTTTACGGTAAAGCTCAATGAAATGCACACAAAACATTGTGCTGATAGATGCAATGAATAGTAAACGGGTAATGAAGGTATTTCAAGTACATTCGCAACCTTAAAAATTAGTATTTAAAAAAAAGTTGTGAAAAAGATGGAACTTTGACCTCCAATATCTCCGTAACTAGAAGGTTCCCAGGCATAGTCCAGAACAAAAGAAATATCGCAATGACGTGGAGAATAAGTGTCTTTCGGCTTCGTTAAGGATCTATTTACACCGTTTATTAAATCAGCCGAGAGCGATCAATCCAAAATAAGAATGATTTTGTTAAGACATGACATGTCCCGGGAGGATGGCGCGCCGTGTTCCGCGCGCGCCTCTAAGCAGGAAGTGGGGCAGGGGAGAAATTGCCCCACCACTGGAGGGGTCCACCAGAAGAAGCTGGTGGACCGAGACCTGCCGGGGTTGCGGTGCATGCAATAGCGAATCCCGTGACCCCGGCCTTAGGTTAGAAGGAGGGACACCGTTTTTTAGCCGGTAAGAGTCCGGCAAACCCCCGCGCCTGTCAAAAACTTAAAATGGCTGTCAATTGCGGCAAATGTCTGTCATATGGTAACCTTAGACACGACACAAGAAGAACACTTGTAGTTGTTTAGTTATCCATATAGTTAATTGTCGCAAACATCCATTTTTTTGTACCTCTTTTTAACCGACTTCCAAAAAGGAGGAGGTTCTCAATTCGACTGTATGTTTTTTTTTGTATGTTCCGCGATCTTTGCTAATTGTGAACCGAGTTTAATGATTATTTTTTTGTTTGAAAGAGTATTCTTTCAAAGTGGTCCCATTTAAATTTGGTGAAGATCTGATGAACAATTTCGGAGATAGACAATTTGAAGTCGGTTTTATTTTTGTTAAAAAGTTATATTATTATCGATGCTGTTCTCTTTGACCCAAATGTTGACTGGTAGAGAATGCCCTGTGGCATTAAGTCCGCCTAATGTACCACCATTGTGCATTGAAGTATTAAATAATAATAATAATATTTAATCAAGAACCACGTAGGTAGTTAAGAGTAGTAAGCTGTTTGCATAACCAAATCTACACGTAACACGAACATAAACTACATTTAAAATCTTTATATAACATCTAAATCATTTCAACTTCAATATTTCTACGAAAAATTAACGCACGAACAAAAATATTTGAATAATAAACAGCCAACAGTGTTACCAGCCTCAAAGGCTGTATTCACACCACGACGGATATTATTTTCACGCTTGGCAACACAGTAACTAGAAACGGAACGTGCAAGATGGCGGCGCGTGGTGTGAATTCCCGCCAACTTCGTGAAACAGTTTAAAGTTTAGTTTTACAAGTAAGTGTTAATTACATTCGTCTTTTTTGATATGGCGTTGAATATTTCATATCTTTCTCTGCAGCTAAAAATAAACTAAATGGTTTGTAGTATCTTTCACAGTTAAGGTAGGTAATCATTGTCAAAAGAACTCGTAAATGTGTTTTTCTGAACACTGAGCTCGCCGAAAAACCTCTAACTACAGTGAATTTTCCGCGAATAATCTTGGTTTATTTTCTTTGTCGATCTGTCTAGCCTTTCCCAACTATGTTGGGGTCAGCTTCTAGTCTAATCAGATGCGGCTTAATACCCGTATTTTACACGGAGCGACTACTATCAGATCTCCTTGTATGGCAATGCCGACGTCCTAAGGTTAGACCGGTTGTCAGACTTTCGGGCTTCCGACTACCGTAAAGACTGTAATAGGTATTCGTATGACACCCGGGGCCGACTGTTTAACACGCTCTCCGAAGCACGGCGGGGTCTCGATGTGTAACGTATGGTCACCCATCCACGGACTGACCGCGGCAAGCGCAGCTATGAGAAGCCCGAAAGTCTGACAACTGGGTTGCGGAGGTCTGATAGCAGTCGCTCCGTGTAAAATACTGGTATTCAGTTGCATCTGGTTTTAGATAAAAATCATTGATCATTTAATAGTCGTTGGATTTCGCGGATTTTGCTGGTTATAGACAAAACTTCAAGATGACAATCGCTTTTAACAGCACCCATGGGAACTGATATGACGGTCTATTCTTAGAAGACATACGCTTACGTCAAGCTACTTATAACTCTGAGCAATGAAGCTTGAGCCTCTTGGGAGACACTATTCTGCGGTTTAATCAGAAGAATTTAGATGATGTAGAAAATTTATACAATCGAAATATTTCAGTCTTTGTCCCTACTTAAACGCATTAGAATCTGGCTCTGTGCTGTCTGTGCATTAAAATACTAACAACTAAATTTTCAATGTTAGTTTGGGGTGTTTAAAAAGATGTACGAGTGACGATATTTATGAGGAAATGCGGTCGGCATTTAGTCCATACAAACGTATTCCTGTTTCGTCTTTGGATAATGTCACTAGAGCAAATATTTTTTTCCATATATGATATTTATCTACCACCACTATGTCCCTATGTTTTGTTTTTGTCAATACATTAATTATTAAAACAACTAGAAACGTTTAAATTTTACAAAAATCGACCGGTTTTACCACCGTTTTCAAACATGTGGCAAACAAATTTGACGAATATAAAAAATAAAAGATAAACATACAGACATAACCAAAGTTTTTCTTAAATTATTACAGAAGAAAATATTAAAATCGTTCCAGATTTGAAGAAGGAAACAGGGAAATACGAACGTAAGATTTCGATAATATTGCACAGGAGAAATCAGTCCGAGATGCAGGTGCCTCTGTAGCGCTCAATTGGAAAGATTTGCGGGAGGGGTGTGACGAAAACAGATCGCGAAAACCTATTCAAATTATTAATATTTTGCAGCCCGCGTTTCCTCTTAAGTTTAGCCCGGTTGACAGACGTTCGGGCTTCTAACTACCCGTAACGACTGTCATAGGTATTCGTATGACACCCGGGACCGACAGTTTAACGTGCTCTCCGAGGCATTTACTTATTTGCCAACCTACACACAAAAAATAACATTTACGTGTATGTACACGCTTCTTTAAGCCTCGGTTTAAAACACATTCGCCCACATTAGGATCTTAGGTGAGCCAGTTAAATCTTTTATGGCCCATTACGTACGCGAATCTTAATTTAGAGTTAATTGTTTAATTCTATTTAATTACGTTTCGAAAAGGAATTTGGAACGATTTGATTGGGGGTTAAATTCTATTTTATTTTGTGTTTCTTCTAGTATTTTTAACATTCAAGTTATAAGTTATAATTTTGAATCCTTTGTGTGTCTGTGGCACCGTAGCTACTAAACGGATTTCAAAGCGGTTTTTTTGTAAACCTAGTTTTTATTCATAGTAGGTAATAAATTAATTATGCTAATATACAGGGTGTAAACGAAATCATGTAATTCCTTCAAACCTCGTGATGTACTGCTGACATAGATGAAACCTGCACAGGAAACATCAGGGTTAATCTATGTCAGCAGTACATAACGAGGTTTGAAGGAATTACATGATTTAATTTACACCCTGTATACAATATAAATCTAAACTAGTATTATAACAAATCTAAGGTAAAAACTAACTATACAGTATGTTAACTAACGAAGGGCGTTCCCGTTAACCTAAAATAGTACAGCGTCCATATATCCTAAAAAAATATAACCATTGAAAAAAAATGTTTTTATTTCTTTAAATAATAATATATATATTTACAAAAAAATATTAAATTAATACGTAAAAGAAACACTGTACACTCGCACCTATCTTTCAACGTGGAAGTACGGCAATATTGCAATTAACTAATTAATTTTTGATTTATTTATTTCATTATTAATTTTTTTTATTAATTTTATCAAAAAAATAATACTTATTCTTCTATGCTGATATTTCTATTTTAATCTATTAATGATATAGATTAACAAGGTTAAGGGAATGCCCTCTGTTATTTAACATATTGTATATACAAAATACGTATAAAAATAATTAATAAAAACATTTTTTACAAAAAATTTAAACCGACTTCAAAAAAGAATAAAATAATTACCATATAAAATTAACAGTTTCAGAAGTCGGTGCTGATCCACGCTGAACCAAATTGAAGGCACCGACTTCTGAAACTGTTAATTTTATATGGTAATTATTTTATTCTTTTTTGAAGTCGGTTTAAATTTTTTGTAAAAAATGTTTTTATTTTTTTCATTTTAGTGGCCTTCATTAAAATTTGGTTGGACCTACTAAAGACGCTGCTCGTAACATAATCACATCATCACAATATGCGTAGGTACTGTTCGTCATTGAGGAGTTCCATTGTCTATCTCCGAAGTTCTTCATCAGATCTTCACCAAATTTAAATGGGACTAATTTCAAAGTATACCCTATCCATGAAAAAAAGAATCATCAAAATCGGTTCACAATTGGCGAAAATATCGATGAACATACACAAAAAAAATACATACAGACGAACATAGTAACCTCCTCCTTTTTGGAAGTCGGTTAAAAAGTGCAGTCACGCGTCAAAATAGTCCTCCACATCACTGTCATCTGGAAGCGTGCCCAGAAGATTGGCAACGTTGCCACTTTGGATGGCAACGCTAATTCTTTGGCCAAAGAATAAACCAGCCCTCTGGTCACGCGAAGTGTGGGCCAGTCTATGAGCAATTTCCTTGAATAGGTGACGTGCACTCGGAACCCATGACATGATAGCTAGTTATTATAGAGATGATTCTATGTCGGGAGTGTGTTTCATTGTTTACTGATTGTAAACAATATTTGATTTGCTGTACAGAGTGTAAACATATCATGTAATTCCTTCAAACCTTGTGATGTACCAATGACATAGATTAACTCTGCACGGGATACTATTGGATTCAATAAAAAAAAAATATGGCTAGAAAGGGGGTAACTACTGAGATGACGGCTAATAGAGTGCTATCGGTAGCTGGTAACACTGGACAATGTTGACATAGGAGGGTAACCGTCAAGATGATCAATGTACCCGAAGTTATAAAAACAGTGGTCATTCGACGGAGCAGAGGATTCCACTATATATTACTATACTCTTTGGGATTCCATGTCGAACAGCCGAAGAAGTCTGACCTTTTATATTTGATTTGCTTGTCCTCATTTTCTGATCTTGTGTGAACTAGCTTCTGTAACTAATCACTAACCCAATTAAAAGTACTCTCAGTGGTGGAGAGTCTATGTTGGTTTCATTTACTTTATTTACCATGCTCCCAATCCTGACATACTGATATTAGCTATAACTGTAATGATAGATTCACCCCTATAAGATTCTGTTGTATGTCTTTTATAAGAGATGTATGGAAGAAGAGGACATACCGCGCTGACCCCAAATAAGTTGGGATAAGGGCAGGAGGATAATGATATTATATTGCTCTCATCTTATAAGTCCCCCTCTTCAATTTCCCTATATTCAAGAAATAAAAAGAGTTCGCCTACGTATTCAATAACTCTTGAAACGCCGACCAAGAGTACCTATTGTATTCATAATCAAATAATAAAATCTTACACAATCAATCTAAAAATATTCCTCAACAATAGTAGGTACCTTCTAATTTATATGACATCAACAACTCTTTAGTAGTAAGGGTCTGGGGTGAACCCTCCAATTGTCGTCCGTGGCTGTTTTAATGTTTGGCCAAATGGTAGTTAGTGGGTTAGTATTGTTATGATTTTTTGTGGCTAAAAATATTTTTGTGAGAGTCGTTGGATTTTGTTTTTTTTTTATGTGCGCTGCTAAAAATAGGTTTGCGGTCCCGTGGGAGTTGTTAGTGGTTAAAGAGTTTATTATCCACTTTAATACTGATAATATCTTGTCGGTAGTGGTTTTTATGTAGTTTTGTAATGGAATTAGATGATTTTGCTGCGTCAAAAAAATGGCAGATATGACAGATTTTTGCTGTGTGTGATTCTAATTGATCAACTAGAATCGAATCGTGTGAATCCGGTGTAACATAACATCACGCCTGTATTCCCCGAAGGGTAGCGCAGAGGTGTATAGTAACACCCTCATTTCGCCGTTACGTTTAAGTCCCATGTGGAGGTGAATCTGTTACCATCAACCTGGAACAAAACCACACTCCGGGCTGCTATTGAGGAATTCCACACGGAAAAAGCCTCATAATATTGCCCGACCTGGAGATCAAATCCAGTACCTCACGATCAGCAGTCACGCTTGCCACCACTAGACCAACGAGGCAGTAATAATTAAAAAAAAAACAATAAAGTTATTATTGAAAAATAATTTTCTAAATCGATTTATAAATGACGGTGTCGTGAGGTAACAAACATAAAAAAATACAGCCGAATTGATAACCTCCTCCTTTTTTGGAAGTCGGATTAAAAGGACTATCAGAAACCAGGGTTACCTAAATATCTAAATAATATAAAATTAAACGTTTTTTTATAAATAAGAAAGCTATCGTGTTTGGTTTACGTGAACAGAATAATCTATACTATAATATGATAAAGCTGAAGAGTTTGTTTGTTTGAACGCGCAAATCTCAGGAACTACTAGTTGGAATTTAAAAAATATTTTTGTATTGGATAGTCCATTTATCGAGGAAGGTTATAGACTATATAACATCACGCTACGACCAATAGGAGTGGAGCATAAATGAAAAATGTTGCAAAAACGGGAAAAATGTTCACCCGTGCGAAGCCGGGACGGGCCGCTAGTGAAAAATAAAAATCAATTTAGACAGACACTGTTGTAAATATACAATAGTAAGGGGCTCGTGGCTAATTACTAACCGAGCGGATCATACGATTTGCGAGGTTAAGCTGCGCTTGCCACTGTCAGTTCGTAGATGAGTGACGATTCGTTAAACATAGAGACCCGTCCTTGCCTCGGAGAGCACGTGAAACAGTCGGTCTCTGGTGTCATACGAATACCTATGACAGTCGTTACGGGAAGTCAGAAGCGCGAAAGTCTGACAACCGGTTTAATTGCCCAGTAACTGGGTTGCGGAGGTCTGATGGCAGTCGCTCCGTGTAAGATACTGGTATTCAGCCGCATCTGGTTAGACTGGAAGCTGACGCCAACATAAACATAACTTCCCGTAACGTCTGTCATAAGGTATTCGTATGGCACCCGGGACCGACTGTTTAACGTGCTCTCCGAGGCACAGAGGGGTCTCGATGTGAAACGAATGATCACCAATCCACAGACTGACCGTGGAAAGTGTAGCTTAACCTCGCAAATCGTATAATCGCGCGTTTGGTAATTAACCATGGGCCCCTCAATTACGGCCTGATATTACATACATACATAAACTCACGCCTTTTTCCATGCTACAATCCTTACATACTCCTTTCGCTTCATCCACATTCATACATCTTGTCATACGCGCACGCCGGTTGAGAGTACTACGCACCTGTCCTTTGTGAAAAACATCACCAATAACATCGATGTATGTCCTTATCTAGGACGTCCTCTGCCGTTTCCATTGACATCCGCCTTATAAATTCCTTTTATTAATCGCCGTTCACTCATTCTCTCAACATGACCAAACCACCTTAGCATTCTCCTTTCAATTTTTGTCACTACATCATCTTTACATAGTATGATAGTATACTAGGTGTGTCCTCGCGGCTCTGCCCGTAGCCAATGTTAGGTACTCAGTGATAATGTAACTTTCTAACGGCAAAAGAATTTTTGAAATCGGTCCAGTAGTTTTTAAATTTATTAGTTACATACAAAAATCCAACAATACAAATCTTTCCTCTTTATAATATTAGTACAGAAAACAAAGTCGCTCCCGCTGTCTGTACGCTTAGATCTTTTAAACTACGCAACGGATTTTAATGCAGTTTTCAGCAATAGATAGAGTGATTCAAGAGGAAGCTTTTATGCGGCATTAGTATCTACATTGCATCCGTGCGAAGCCGAGGCGGGTCGCTAGTCTGATATTAATACAAATAAAGTTGTATGAAAAGAATTCATTGCAAAATATCTATGAAAAATCTGTTTTTTATTGTTTTTCAATCTCTATTCAGAGCTAAATTAATTTGATCAGCTTACAGATATGAAATAACGACAAAACAATATCTTTTATTGTGCAGGACAGATTATAAAAAACCGGCCAAGTGCGAGTCGGACTCACACACGAAGGGTTCCGTACCATTATCTATAAAAACGGCAAAAAAACATGTCTGCTGTATGGGAGCCCACCTTAAATATTTGTTTTATTTTAATTTATTTATTTATTTTTAAAGTGAATATACAAGGTTAGTCGGAAAGGGGGTACTAAGCCGCGGGCCACTTGAAGTATCACTGATGGCTATTTTAAAGCAAGTGTTAAAATTTCAAAACTCGATTAATTTTTTTTCCATGAAAAATAATTTTTATTTGAGTTTTTCGAAAATTCTTCATCCCTGCTTTAATTATGAATTCAGAAAATGGAGTTTCCAATCCGTGACCCCAAATGACCTAAAATGTAAACACAGCTGATCATAGCTGAGGATAGATAGAATTTAGCGCATTTTTTATGAAATCTTTGAACAGCTATTTCTCTAAAACTATCGAGTTTTGGGGAAAGTTGTAGAACAAAAGTTATCCATTATTATGGGTACTTTAACACCCTTTCGGCTTAGTACCCCCTTTCCGACTAACCTTGTATATAACTAAATATTCTGTGAATATTTCAACCGTCTACCTGTTAGGTACCGTTATCAATATCGAGTAAAAATGAGCAAAAAAAAATTCACGTTGTATGGGAGCCCCCTTAAATATTTATTTTATTCTTTTTTTTAGTATTTGTTGTTATAGCGGCAACAAAAATAAATCATCTGTGAAAATTTCAACTGTCTAACTATCACGGTTCATGAGACACAGCCTGGTGACAGACGGACGGACAGCGGAGTCTTAGTAATAGAGTCCCGTTTTATCCTTTGGGTTCGAAACCCTAAAAAGGAATCAATCAGTTTTGACAATAAAATGTGTGAAAAGTCGATGATACAATAATCTTTTCGATTCATGCTTGAAAACATAACAATAGGTATGGTTAAATGGAAACGCCGTTAGAGGACGTCCTAGAAGGACATACATCGATGTTATTGGTGATGTTCTTCACAAAGGTCAGGTGCGTAGTACTCTCAACCGGCGTGCGTGTATGACAAGATGTATGAATGTGGATGAAGCGAAAGGGGTATGTAAGGGTCGTAGCATGTGGCGTTCTATAGTTTCTGCCTACCCCCATGGGAAAAAGGCGTGAGTTTATGTATGTATGGTTAAATACTCGTTAAATTGATCACGCCTGTATTCCCCGAAGGGTTGGGCAGAGGTGTATAGTAACACCCTCATTTCGCCGTTATGTTTAAATCCCATGTAAGAATCGGCGAGCCTATTGCCATCAACTGGGCACAAATCCAAACTCCGAGCTGCTACTGAGGAATTCCACACAGAAAAACCCAATAACACTTTGCCCGACCTAGGGATCGAACCCAGGATCTTACGATCAGCAGTCGTGCTTGCCACCGCTAGACCACAGAGGCAGTTATTATTACGAGCAGTGTTGTATTGTATTGTAGTATTTAATTGTACTGTATAGCAGTGATAGCCTAGTGGTGTGACCGTCGGACTGCCAAGTCATAGGTCTCGAGTTAGAACCCAAGGCACGCACCTCTGACTTTTCTGATTCATGTGCGTGTTGTATAATTATCACTTGCTTAAAAACGGTGAAGGAAGACATCGTGAGGAAACCGGCCATGCCTGAGAAATAATTCTCGACGGCGGCATGTGAAGCCAAGTCAGAGGCACATGGGCGGCATAAACTGTGACACCAGGTTAGTCACTAACCGCACGAAAAGAAGAAGATTATATTGTAGCTACTAACTTGATTATTTTCATCTCTTTCATAAATCAGCAGCTGAATTACAGTATTTTAGCATGCCTAAATAACTATAGGTATTTTAAATGGTTTTAATTACCATCACTTCGTACCCATATTTGTTTGATTCAAATCTTGCGACAGATTTTTCAACTACTTACTTCTGCTCAACCGATTCTCTTGAAACTTCGCACACAAATTCAATTCCCGTGACAATACAACATTATAATAATTTCAACCTTCAATCCTCAAATCCTGATGCTGCAGGGGTACTGCAAGTTAAAACCGTTTAACTTGGAAGTTTTTTTAAGGGATTATTTTGAAGCTGTAAGCGTGCAATTTTCTTTCATACTTTCGTTTATGATTACTGTCAAAATGTTGAGTTATGTTCTTGTTGTATATGTTTTTGTTGTCTACACAAATGTATCTATCTATCTAATCTACCTATCTAATACCTTTAAACGGGCAATTCTTGTATATACATATATAATCTGAATCTCGACAACGGCTCCAACGATTTTCATGAAATTTTGTATGCAGGGGGTTTCGGGGGCGATAAATCGATCTATAGCTATTGATACCTATAGCTATATCTATAGCTATCGATAGCTATAGATATCGATAGCTATAGCTATATCTATCGATCTATAGCTAGGTTTCATTTTTAGAAAACGTCGTTTTATCCGTGTTTTCAGGCAATGAAACACTGCTGCAATATCATTAGAATATGAATGTAAATTTCGCCACCATCTTCAAGTTTATAATAGCTCAGGTTGGAAATAGGGCGGTGAAATTTCGGTTCGAGTCCAGATGGATGTTTTTTCCCTTTTTGTTTTCAAGTTCCTTCTTTTTAACCGACTTCCAAAAAAGGAGGAGGTTCTCAATTCGACTGTATGTTTTTTTTTTTTTGTATGTTTGTTCCTCGATATCTTTGCTGATTGTGAACCGATTTTAATGATTATTTTTTTGTTTGAAAGAGTATTCTTTCGAAGTGGTCCCATTTAAATTTGGTGAAGATCTGATGAAGAACTTCGGAGATAGACAATTTGAAGTCGGTTTTTTTTTGTTAAAAAGTTTAATTATTCTTTTTCCCTTTTTTTTTCTTTCCAAAAAACACGTTTTACCAAAAAAAAACCGAGCAAGGCATCATCATCATCCAGCTACTTTTATTTAAGTATCCATACACATTGTGGTATAAAACAGTTTGACAACCGTCACCTCAAACTTCAGGTCAAGTTGAAAACCAGCGTCAGGCACTAGTTGTCTGGCATTTTTGCTGAACTGGGCCTTTTTGGCGCAGCCGTGAGGCACACTTTCCTACTAATCTCTTTTTTTATCTGCTTTATGTTTTGTGTGCCGTTTAGTCTGAGCTAAATAAAATTATTTTCTTTCTTTCTGTTGTCAAACAATTTGACAGTTATTGTAAACGGATAATGTACTATTCAGTGATAGGTGATCACTGAAAATCAGCGCTGTGTCTGTGGCCCACGCCATAGCACAGCATTATGCTGTGCTATGGCGTGGTCCACAGTGGTCACCTTTTTGTCACAGTTGTCTTTTATTTTAATATTATTTATATACTATCATGTTTTGTGTTAAAGTGTATCTGTGACAAATAAATGTTTTTTCTTTCTTTCTTTCTTTCTTTACTATTAAGGAAAACTGCACGCTTTCTGCTTCATAATATACCAGAACTAGCTGTGTCCTCACGGCTTCGTCCGTAGCCTATGTTACTAAGTGATAATGTAGCTTTCTAACGGCAAAAGAATTTTTATAAAATCGGTCCAGTAGTTTTTAAGTTTATTCGTTACATACAAAAATACATATCTTTCCTTTTTATAATATTAGTATAGATATAGACTAGCTGTGTCCTCACGGCTCCGCCCGTAGCCTATGTTACTCAGTGATAATGTAGCTTTCTAACGGCAAAAGAATTTTTATAAAATCGGTCCAGTAGTTTTTAAGTTTATTCGTTACATACAAAAATACAAATCTTTCCTCTTTATAATATTAGTATAGATGTAGATTAGCAGACTGTTTGGAAACAAATCTTGTGAGTCGATTTACACCCACTTTAAAACTTGGTTAACTTATGTACCTAAGTTATAGTGGTGACAATAGTTACAATTATATGGTGTAACTAGAACTTTGCCCACGACTTCGTCCGCATAATATCGTAACAAACTTCAACCGCCTATTTTACCCCTTACCTACGTTACAAAAGGAACCTACTGTCCAAGTATGTATAAAGAGAAATGTCCCGATCCTTAACGCAGAGCCTAAACCACTGAAACTAGAAACATGCAACGAGCTGTGTTTTTAACCGACTTCCAAAAAAGGAGGAGGTTCTCAATTCGTCTGTATGTTTTTTTTTATGTTTGTTACCTCATAACTCCGCCATTTATAAACCGAATTAGAGAATATTTTTTTTATTTGAAAGGATATACTTCCAGATTGGTCCCATTTAAATTTGGTGAAGATCTGATGATGAACTTAGGAAATAGACAATAGAACTCCTCATTGACGAACATGTGATTATGTTACGAGCAGCGTCTTTAGTAGGTCCAACCATATTTTATAATTAAGGCCACTAAAACGAAAAAAATAAAAAACATTTTAACAAAAATAAAACCGACTTCATAAAACGATGAAAAGAATAAAATAATTACCATATTATAAAATTAACAGTTTCAGAAGTCGGTGCCTTCAATTTGGTACAGCGTGGATTAGCACCGACTTCTAAAACTGTTAATTTAATAATATGGTAGGTAATTATTTTATTCTTTTCATCGTTTTATGAAGTCGGTTTTATTTTTGTTATGCAATAAAGTGTCAACCCACAAAAAAATGAACTCTGGCTTGACGCCATCTAGTTATTGTCGTAGGTTTCCCAACGCTTGAAAAAATGCAAACGGTATTTAGACATTTTTGATAGAAGCTCTATAAAATTTGCTACAGTTCTGGGCATTTTTTCAAGCGTTAAGTATAGACCTACCCGAGAACTAGATGACGTTAACACAAAGTTCATATTTTTGTGTGTAGACACATTATTGCATAATACGGTCCAAATATGGACAGTAGGTTTTGCTTACTGTTCTTTTCCATTTTTCCAATAAATGAATGACGTAATTATTTAAATTAAGATAACTTTGAAATGCGCACATCGGTCTAACCTCAGGATATCGGCATTGCCCAGTAACTGGGTGGCAGTCACTCCGTGTAAAATACGGGTATTTAGCCGCATCTGGTTAGACTGAAAGCTGACCCCAAAATAGTTGGGAAAAGGCCAGGCTGAAAGAAAGAACTTTAGAAAGCGCACCCAAATCGGTTAAGCCGTTTCTGAGATTAGCGCACATAAACGCACAGGCAAACAGACAAAAAAATTGAAATCATTGTTTTGGGTTCTATTGCGTTAATAAAGACCCCCAATAACAGTTTTTCTCATATATCTTCCATGTACAGACAGTGATTTTTTTATATGGATAGATAAACTAATTAAACTTCATACTAAACTTTCTATTTCTTTTTTTTAATTTATTTAATAATTAGCGGCCCGTCCCGGCTTCGCACGGGTGGACATTTTTCCCGTTTTTGCAACATTTTTCATTTATGCTCCGCTCTTATTGGTCATAGCGTGATGTTATATAGCCTATAACCTTCCTCGATAAATGGACTATCCAACACAAAAATATTTTTTTAATTCCAACCAGAAGTTGCTGAGATTAGCGCGTTCAAACATACAAACTCTTTAGCTTTATAATATTAAGTATAGATAGTGGCAGCACACCACAGCGATGACGTAGTCTTGGGCCAATCACATGACCTAGCTGTCACAGGAAGAGAGTACACTATGGTACCATCGAGCTTGGACGATGGAGGCTGGTAGTTATAGGAACTCCTCAATGGGTAACAGTAAATCCATCAAGTTAAAGTTTGTTTTTCTATGGTTGACTGACCACTTGTTGCCAACAACAAAATTGTATTTCGAAGGTCCAGATTATGTTTATTTTTATTATTTAACTAGCGACCCGCCCCGGCTTCGCACGGGTGCAATGTAGATACTAATGTGTGGCATTTAATCTTCTTGAATCACTCTATCTATTAAAAAAAACCGTATCAAAATCCGTTGCGTAGTTTTAAAGATCTAAGCGTACAGACAACGGGAGCGACTTTGTTTTATATTATGTAAATACTTTTGTATGTGCGTCGTGTCATGATATTTTTCTTTTCTTTCCTTTCTTTCTTTACTTTCTAAGTTGCTTTCGACCTCCAAAACCCGATTACTGGAGGAAACAGACATCTAAAGACCATTGCGACTGTCACAGATATTCATTTGACAACGGGGACCGATAGTTTTACTTGTTCTCCGACACACGGAGAGTTATATATGTGTTAAAAATCGCCACCCATCTTAAACATGACCGCGGCAAGCAACCTTACCTCTTGGATCAATAGTTCTGACAGTCGCCCCATTTTTTCTTTTCGACTTCTTGTGATCGTCTTGCGGACCATTTCTACGTAACCGGGCAGTTATTGGCGAGACCTGAAGGGTCTCCAACCAATGAAGACGAGAGTAAAATACTTAACCTAAGCTAATTACTGCTACTAACATCATGACTACTAGCAACAACAGCACTAAGAGCGACCCCTAATGGGACTCGGACCTCGGATTAGGGCGTTGCTGGCGGGAGGATTAGGACGACAGCTTGATGAGGGCTGAATTATCGGTGTGACTGCGGAGTCAGAAAAGACGGTCACCCTAACCACGAGCCCTTTATTTTAAAAACAGAGGTATTTACTAAACATAAATAAGATTTAACGTTCTTAATAAATTTGAATTATGCGCAAAGGAAAATCTGGAACAGAAACAAAAAAAAACTGGTCTTAAGCCAAGTTAGGGCAATCACCTTGTCATAAATAATGTTTAATGACTACAATAATTAAATATTCTGCCGTAAGGAGCGCGACGCCATTTTTTTAGGTAACTAAAGGGGTGAAGATGACCTGGGCCTGCGGTCTTGATATAGATAGTCATCACGACCGATTTTGGTCGTCAAGTCTTCTTCTGTTCGTGTGGTTAGTGACTACTCTGGTGTCAGAGTACATGCCGTCCATGGGCCTCTGACTTGGCTTCACATGCCGTCGAGAAATATCTCTCAGGCATGCCGGTTTCCTCACGATGTTTTCCTTCACCGTTTTTAAGCAAGTGATAAATACAATACGCACATGAATCTGAAAAGTTAGAGGTGCGTGCTTTAGGTTCGAACTCGAGATACTTGGCAGTCCGACGGTCACACCACTAGGCTATCACTGCTGTTGTCTCGACTAGTCAAAGACCATCTCATCTCATCCCGTGATATCTTAAGAAGATACTTCTTAAGGATAAATTTCACTAATAAGTGACAACACGCGTCTGTTCCTATCGTGCGGTGGGTAAGTTTTATATTCAAGCCCAATTTTGATGGTTTCTGGTAGAGCTGTTTGGATCCTAAAGCCCCGTTTATGGACAAGTGGAATCCGGTTCGCACTCCACCGTGTTTTCCGCCGCGTACTCTCATTAGTAGAGATCGGATAGTCGGATGTATATTTACCTAACGTTAATTTTTCGCTACGAAAGTATGGAAACGCTTCCGAAAATTATTTATTAGAAAAAAACCCGATATTACGGGATTGCATAACTAATCGAATGCATATAATTTACTTGAAGTAAATTTTTAACCCCCGATGCAAATATGTGTGTATGTAGGGTGTAAGAAAGTGCATGTCTGTGTTAGTTAATAAAAGGGCACAACTTTAGGTACCTATATAAATAAATAAATATGCATTCAATTCTAGATAAATATGATTCTATTCTACAGAACACTTTTGCCGATCCCGGAATAGCGTGATTTTTTTCGATACAAAAGTGCATTAGCCAACACCTGAATTTTAGGTAAATATGCATCCGATTATCCGATCTCTGGTCATTAGATACAACTAAGGACCAAGCCACATCTAACGGAAGATACGTCGCCGACAGTGGCGTCACTATACCATCAGAGGCCCGTGGCAAATTCATTGGATGTGACCCCAGTAAAAATCGTGACGTTGTCACCAAGCGATTGTTGGGAGACCGTTTTTTTACACGTTCCCCTCACTCTTCGATTGATATTCGGTCTAGCCTTTTCCCAACTATGTTGGGGTCAGCTTCCAGTCTAACCAGATGCGGCTGAATATCAGTATTTTACACGTAGCGACTGCCATCAGACCTCCGCAACCCAGTTACAACGCCGATATCCTAAGGTTAGACCGGCAGTCAGACTTTCGGGTTTCTAACTTACCGTAACGACTGTCATAGGTATTCGCATGACACCCGGGACCGACTGTTTATCGTCCTCTCCAAGCCACGGAGGGGTCTCGATGTGTAACGAACGGTCACCCATCCACAGGCTGACCGCGGTAAGCAAATCGTATGAACCGCGCGGTTGGTAATTAGCTACAAGCCCCTCGCTCGTACACTTTTGAATCTTGGGTGCATTTACGAACACAAAAAAAATGCCGCCCCTAAAATCTAATCTGCCACCCTAGGCTCCAGGCTACTCAGCCTGCTGGTAAAGCCGCCACTGGCCGGGGGCTCCCGTCTGGCCGGGGGCCCGTGGCATTTTGCCAGCCCTTCCACCCTATAGTTACGCCACTGGTCGCCTATCTTCCGCTGGTACACACAATTCCATACAAACATCTCACACCGTACACATTTGACCGAAGATACGTTGCTAAAATTCCTTGGGTAAATTACGCGACGCCTTGGCTCTAAGAGTTGCGGAAAAACGTCTTACAAATCGTCAATAATTTATATTTTTTGATTTGGTCGAGTTTGACTCTAGTCTCACCTGACGGTAAGCGCAGACAGGGGCTAACCCTTCGTCCTGGGTGGGCAGCGCGTTGCATTGCGTCGCCAAGATTTTTAAGACCAAATTAATTATTATAATTGGACGTAGTTTAGCGAAAAGGATCCAACCCACATAGTTATGAGATATTCAATTGTTAAGTTTAGACTGTATTTCTTCATCGTTTCTTTGATTCATATTTTTTGGTTTTATTGTAATTAAGGGACAAAGAAATATCTACAACATTTATTTACAGAATTATCCTAATATACCTATACAATATAAATCTTAACTACTAAAATACAAATTTATAGTAAAAGAATCAAAGGGCATCAAAAAATTCGTCCGCTTCGCTGTCAACAGGAAAAGTGCCCATAAGGCTGGCAGCATTGCCACGTTGTATGGCAATGCTGATTCTTTGGCCAAAATATAGGCCAGCCCTATGGTCACGTGAAGAGTCGACCAACCGCTTGGCGATGTCGCGAAAAACTAAGTGGGCACTCGGACCACAGGGGACAAATGTATAATATTTTACTTGTCAAAATGTTATTATGTGTAGTTTGGCTTAAGAAGTTTAAGGAGTATTTTTAACCGACTTCCAAAAAGGAGGAGGTTACTATGTTCGTCTGTATGTATTTTTTTTTTGTGTTTGTTCTTCGATATTTTCGCCAATTATGAACCGATTTTGATGATTATTTTTTGAATGGATACTTCGAAGTTGGTCCCATTTAAATTTGGTGAAGATCTGATGAAGAACTTCGGAGATAGACAATGGAACTCCTCAATGACGAACAGTACCTACGCATATTGTGATGATGTGATTATGTTACGAGACGAGCAACGTCTTTAGTAGGTCCAACCAAGTTTTAACTAAAATGAAAAATTTTAAAAACTTTTTTACAAAAAAATTAAACCGACTTCAAAAAAGAATAAAATAATTACCATATAAAATTAACAGTTTCAGAAGTCGGTGCCTTCAATTTGGTTCAGCGTGGATCAGCACCGACTTCTGAAACTGTTAATTTTGTATGGTAATTATTTTATTATTTTTTGAAGTCGGTTTAATTTTTTTGTAAAAAAGTTTTTATGATATAAATAACTCATTTTCGATAATTTTGTGGGTTGGATCCTTTTCGCTTAACTACGTCCAATTTAGAAGACTATTTTGAGTACTGCCTTGTTGATCTAGTGGTCGCAAGCGCGACTGCTGAGCATGGGGTCCTGGTTTCGATCCCCAGGTAGGGTAAAGTGTTATTATTATTATTATTTATTTATTAAAGCAAGTTTACAAAAATCTTAAAACTAAGTACTATGATGCCCCACTAAACCGTTTTCTCAGTTTGTCTGTGAGAACGGAACAAACAGTATTAAACATTAGGTTTACTAGTTTAAATTGGGTTTTTCCATTAGGAATTTCTTAGTAGCAGCCTGGAGTCTGGATTTGTGCCCGGTTAATGGCAATAGGCTCGCCCCTTTTATATGGGACTTAAACATAACTGGCGAAACGAGAGTTTACTAAAATACCTCTGCCGAACCCTTCGGGGAATGTAAGGCGTGATGTTATGTCATTTTGAGTAGTATTTATTTGGATCAATATTTAAATTAAGTCTTTAACTCTTTTGATTTAAATATTATCTACAATTTCCAATTTATGGTCGATTTCCATGTCTTACCGAGCGTCATTGGTTAAAAATTATGACTTAAAATTTTACCAATAATGAAGCAAAGACCTCATAGCTTTGCATAGTTAACCATCCCATACGTAAGTAGCTATCACAGGTCAAAATTAGGTTTTGAGTCCATTTCTATGGCAAGTTTGACAATAGAAAATGCTACTATTGGTAAGAAGAACGATTCGTTTATTTGACCATAGGAACTAAGTATTAGGTACCTATGAAATCAGCGTTTTATATGGAGGATTTTTAAAGAAGTTGCATTTTTCATACTAACATTTTCTTAATTTATTTAACAACTATGAACACTAATGTTTTAAAACTTTTATGCACTACCTAATGTTTAAAAACTAAGATAACGTAGGTATGCCACTTAGATTATGCGACAAAAATAAGTTTTGGCAAAGTTAAAACAAAAATAGTGGTCATTTCTGCTAACAAAAAGAGGAGTCATTTTTAAGGTATTTTTTATGTTTAGCAAACTATAAGTAATAAGGTTTTTTATTATTGGTAGTTGTCTATGATGGTCATTATTCGATATAATATCAAGCAATTGATATATATTTTAAATCATAGAAGTGGCGAGGTTCTCTATTTGTGAGAAAAAAACGCCAATTTCATAGGTAAGGACCTAATATTAGACGTAGTATTTTTTCCTCTGCGTTCAGTTGTTTTAGCTTTTTAACAATAAATATTTAAATATATTTTACGCTGTTTTTTTTCGTCTTTTTATACTTTGGTAAGTACACTTAATTCTTCCTAAGATTTTATTATCTGTGTTAAAAATTACTAGTATTATTTTGTAATTTAAAATAAGAATAAGAATAAATAAATATTGTCACTAACGTATTCAAGACACAATTTATATTATGCGACACTTAATTTCATGTTCAATAATAAATTTAAAAAAAATGCGAATAAAGAACGCGATTGAGTCGCATTCTCTTTTCAAAAATTCCACTAACCTGTCGTGCTTCGGTTGCCAGTAACCAGGTAGCTCAGCGTCTGCTGTCAGCGTGGTGGTCAGGTTGTCAATGGTACGGGAGCGAAGCGCGTCAGGTTTAATACAGCTACAGGTGGGCGGGGCTGTGGGCGGACAGTGGCGTGGAGTCGTGCTGGGACTAGAAATTTTGGGTATTTTTTGTTTTTTTTTAATTTTTAGTTTTTTTATACAGGGTTTGTCGGAAAAGGGGTACTAAGCCGAAAGGTTGTTAAAGTACCCATAATAAAGGATAACTTTTGTTCTACAACTTTCCCCAAAACTCGATAGTTTAAGAGAAATAGCTTTTCAAAGATTTCGTAAAAAATATGCTAAAATCTATCTGTTCATAGCTGTGATCAGCTGTTTTTACAATTTAGGTCATATTTGTGGTCACAGATTAGAAAATTAATTTTCTGAATTCATAATTAAAGCAGGAATGTAGTTCTTTTTTTTTTAATTTTGCATGCAAATAAAAATTATCAAATGAAATTTTAACACCTGATTTAAAATAGTCATCAGTGATACTCTAGGTGGCCCGCGGCTTAGTACCCCCTTTCCGACTAACCTTGTATAACGCAACATAACATCACGCCTGTATTCCCCGAAGGGTTCGGCAGAGGCGTATAGTAACACCCACATCTCGCCTTCATGTTTAAGTCCTAGGTGGCGAGCCTATTGTCATCAACCGGACACAGAGTTAAACTCCGCGCTGCTACTGAGGAATTCCACACGGAAAAACTCCATAACACTGTCCGACCCGGGGATCGAACCCAGGACCTCACGATCAGCAGTCGCGCTTGCCACCACTAAACCAACGAGGCAGGTTTTTTTATGTAGATGTTATATTTAAGCCATGTACCTACTCGTATTCATTAGGAAAAAGTATTTGGGATACAAGTTGCAAGTTGTTTCTTGAAACGATGTTTCGGTGCTTTTGCCATCAAAGTCTGACAGTATAGTAGGATTATTAATTCACTGGAGTAAATTGACAGGTCCTACTCATGAAGGTAAAGATGGTGACCACACTATCGAACACCTACTGTAAATCGAAACCGAGATAGATATCCAAATTAAATATTTTTTCTTTATAAAAAAAAACCTTGCCCCACACTAGGATTTCTCCTATATCGTGGATGCGTTTACAGACACAGATATTCTATCTTTTTTTTAAACTGCCTCGTTGGTCTAGTGGTGGCAAGCGCAACTGCTGATCGTGAGGTCCTGGGTGCGATTCCCAGGTCGGGAAAAGTGTTATTGTGGTTTTACCGTGAGGAATTCTTCAATAGCGGGCCGGTATTTGGATTTGTGCCCGGTTGATGACTTACATCGGATTTAAACATAACGGAGAAATGAGGGTGTTACTATACACCTCTGCATAACCCTTCGGGGAATACAAGGCGTGGTGCTTATGTGATGTTATGTAAGGAAAAATTTACGAGCATACTTACCTACTTACTTCAGACTTCTTAAACAATTACACAGAATAAAGATCGCCTATTTTAGATCGAAACCCGTTTTGTTCGATTTCCTTTACTTCAAACATGTTTCTTCTACATGGTTAGTCGGAAAGGGGATCCGGGGTACTAAGCCGAAAGGGTATTAAAGTACCCTTAATAATGGATAACTTTTGTTCTACAACTTTCCCCAAAAGTCATTAGTTTAAGAGAAATAGCTGGTCAAAGATTTCATAAAAAAATACCCTAAATTATATCTATCCTCAGCTATGATCAGCTGTGTTTACATTTTAGGTCATATTTGGGGTCACGGATTAAACGCTCCATTTTCTGAATTCGTAACTAAAGTAGGAATGAAGGATTTTTGAAAAAAGTAAAATTAAAATAATTTGGCATGTTCTATTTATCGACTTTTGAAATTTTAACACTTTCTATAAAACAATCATCAGTGATACATTAAGTGGCCCGCCGCTTAGTCCCCCTTTCAGACTTGCCTTGTATAGTTTCTTACGGCTAAGCCTTATTAAATCGACGAAATGTTTGTCCTATGTAACATTACTTCGATAAACTCCTATGCGAATATCATTAAACCTATGGATTGATACTTCTATTCACATTAGCACTTCATTTCATTTTTTTTTATCACAAGTCGACTCCACTCCCTTCGCTGTCCGCGATACACAAACGCACCGTACAGCGACTGTGTTTTAATTACACCTTTTCGCGAAATACTTTAGTTTTCGATGAAAAATACTAGCTCTTAATTCAGGATCAAGTTAGGGCCCCTTTTTGATAATGGAGTACGTATCATGGATAAAAATAGCATATTACATCTTTTAGTATAAGCATTGCACTGTCCCAGTACAAGCTTTTATAGAGACGCTCACGGTGCTATATTAGTTTACGATGTGTCAGAACCAAAGTCCCTAGCAAAACTGAATGTCGGGGAACTTCAAGTATACTCCACCAAGAAGAACATAGTCTGCTTAGTTGTTGGCAATAAGATTGACAAGCATATCATTTTGGGATCCAGTGCATAATAACAGCAAGCACATTGGGTCACCCGCGCGACAGCGCAACGAGTATTCCCTAGGAGGGTTGATGTCAGGCAGGCGGCCGGTTATAAAACAATAAGCCAAAACCTTTAACAACATGGTTTTACGAAATACATGTTGTGCCGACTCCACCTAGTGTGGGAAGGGCAGGGAGAAGAAGAAGAAGATAGCTGTCCCATTGGGCACGGGCCTCAACTCAGAATCAAAAGGTTTAGGCCTTAGTCCACCACGCTGGCCTGGTGCGGGTTGGCAGACTACACACAACACCGAGAACTTTATGGTGCCCTCTCAGGTGTGCAGATTTCCTCACGATGTTTTCCTTAACCGTTAACGCAAGTGATAATCAAATTCTGATCCGCACGTGGATTTGATAAGTGCGAGCCAGGATCGACATCAGACTCTCCTGCATGAAAGGCAAGCGCTCAACCGATAGGCCTGTCACTATTATTTTTACATATGGTCGCTGCGCAGTGAAAACCTCGTAAAGCACAAATTCATTTTTATTTTTACACGCTTTATATTAGCTTCACTTGTAACTAACTAAGAAACTAACTAAAAATGTGAAAAAATTTGGAAGTCAATTTTAACCTACTTCCAATTGTCGTATCGAAATAAAACTTTGTATGTATATGTCATTCGGATGACAATACTATAATTTGGTATCTTGGAGCTGATCTGATGATGGAGCCAGGAGGTGGATAGTGGAACTCTTCAGTGGCTACTAGTAAACCCCTCGAGTTTGGGTCATATGATTCGTCTTAACGAGTCGAATAGATTGGGCTTGGTAACCAGGGTCTGATGATGGAGCCAGGAGGTGGATAATGGAACTCTTCAGTGGCTACTAGTTAACCCCTCGAGTTTCAGGTCATATGATTCGTCTTTACGAGTCTAATAGATTAGGCTTGGTAACGAGGGTCTTATGATGGATCCAGGAGGTGGATGGTGGAACTCTTTAGTGGCTACTAGTAAACCCTTCGAGTTTCAGGTCATATGATTCCTTTTGATGAAGCCAATAGATTGGACTTGGTGTTAAGGGTCTAAAGATGGAGCCAGGAGTTGGATAGTGCAACTCTTCAGTGGCTATTAGTACACCCCTCGAGTTTCGGGTCATATAATTCGTCATGACGAGTCCAATAGATTAGGCTTGGTAACGAGGGTCTGGAGGTGGATAGTGGAACTGTTCAATGGCTACTAGTAAACCCCTCAAATTTGGGCTCATATTATGATTCGTCTTGACGAGTCCAATAGACTGGGCTTGGTAACGAGAGTCTGATGATGGATCCAGGAGGTGGATAGTGGAACTCTTCAGTGGCTACTAGTAAACCCCTCAAGTTTGGGCTCATATTATGATTCGTCTTGACGAGTCCAATAGACTGGGCTTGGTAACGAGAGTCTGATGATGGATCCAGGAGGTGGATAGTGGAACTCTTCAGTGGCTACTAGTAAACCCCTCGAAAATATTATAACTTAATTAATATACATAAAACTTTAGAAAAATACTAACTAAGCCAACTTTAAATGCATTCTGTATTAGTAAAAAATATGTCAAAAGTTATTATAAGACTAAAAAGTAAAAAAATAAAAATATGTAGCTTAAAAAACTAAAAACACGCTTTTATCAGGCACAAACAATTATAAAATAATTATTTTATATCCAATGGTTAATTCAAAAAGCGTGGAGCGCTTTTTGGCTGTGTGTAGGCACTTTTAATAAATTTAAACAAAGCGCTCCACGCTTTTTGAAATAGGTAACCATTGGATATAAAATAATTATTTTATATTTTTTTGTGACTGATAAAAGCGTGTTTTTTAACCGACTTCCAAAAAAGGAGGAGGTTCTCAATTCGTCTGTATTTTTTTTTTTTTTTTTTAATGTTTGTTACCTCATAACTCCGCCATTTATAAACCGATTTAGATAAAAAAAAGTTATTTGAAAGGATATACTTCCAGATTGGTCCCATTTAAATTTAGTGAAGATCTGATGAAGAACTTCGGAGATAGACAATAGAACTCCTCAATGACGAACAGTACGCATAATGTGATGATGTGATTATGTTACGAGCAGCGTCTTTAGTAGGTCCAACCATATTTGAATTAAGGCCACTAAAACGAAAAAAATAAAAAACATTTTAACAAAAATAAAACCGACTTCAAAAAAACGATGAAAAGAATAAAATAATTACCATATTATAAAATTAACAGTTTCAGAAGGCGGTGCCGTCAATTTGGTTCAGCGTGGATTAGCACCGACTTCTAAAATTGTTAATTTTATAATATGGTAATTATTTTATTCTTTTCATCGTTTTTTTGAAGTCGGTTTTATTTTTGTTATAGTTTTTTAAGCTACATATTTTTATTTGTTATTCATTTGATGGGTAGAAAACCTCGTAATGCATATTTAGAACGTGCACAGCTCTAAGATGAAATAGATTGATGAATAGATAATAAAACGGAAGAACCTTACATCTACACTTCATACTTTTTTTTAACAGAGAGTTCAATCTTCTCCTGTAAAATGACGTCCATTGCAATTACGAGGTGTTCACTGCACAGCGACGATATTTAGTTTAGACTGTTCCGTGTGGGTAGGTACCGACAAAGAATAGGCCACATCTTTCCTAATTCCTCTTAGCCTTTTCCCAATTATCTTGTGGTCAGCTTCCAGTCTAACCAGATGCGGCTGAATACCAGTATTTTACACGGAGCAACTGCCATCAGACCTCCGCAACCCAGTAACTGGGCAATGCCGATATCCTAAGGTTAAACCGTTTGTCAGACTTTCGGGCTTCTGACTACCCGTAACGACTGTCATAGGTATTCGTATGACACCCGGGACCGACGGCTTAACGTGCTCTCCGAGGCACGGAGGGGTCTCGATGTGTAACAAATGGTCACCCATCCACGGACTGACCGCGGCAAGCGCAGCTTAACCTCGCAAATCTTACGATCGGCGCGGTTGTTATTTAGCCACGAGCCCCTCACATCTTTCCTAATTATAGGTATTGTATTGTGATCTCCAGTTTTACCTATAGGTACTTTCGTGTTTAAATGTCGCTTGCTTGCACTGATTGTTTTATCAGCTATTAAGAGTTTAGATTGCTGTTTCATAAGAAAACTAAACGACTAAGGCCATTTTTTCACGGCAGACGACACGCGACACCCTTAAGCCTTTGGCCAGACTGCAAACGCGGGCGCGGGGCGGGCGCGGTGCGACAAGCTCAAACAGAAGAACTTCATTTGAGTGTCCATAGTGGGCAAGCGGGCGCGGGAAGCGGCGCGGGCACGCGGGCGCGGGGAGCGCGCGGGTAGCTCACGCCATAGGTCGTTCATACAAGTGGCCGCAGTGAGAGCGCGGGCGGCAAGCGACAACCCGCGCGGGAGCGGGGGATCTCAAACTAGTTCGAGCTGACCACGCGCGTTGTTGTGATGGCATCTTCAAAATTAAATGTTGAAGAATTAATAAGTGCTATTCAAGCACTGTGGATGTCGAAACATCGTTTTTTAGTAAGAATTTTCCAGTAAAAATAAGTCATCTTCATCCATATGATATTTTGACAAACACTGGACACAACAACGCTCAGAACGAAGCCACGCTCCACTGCGGACAGGTAAATCGCGTGTCCCCGCACCCGCGCCGCTCCCCGCACCACGCTGCCAGTCTGGCCAATCACTTAAGCTGGATCTCCTGCGACCATATTTTTGTTAGAAATAGCCCCTATAGCTGGGTCTACGCGAGCCGAGCACGAGGGGAGCACAAGCGGAGCACAATATCGCGTAGCGTAGATTTTCGTCAAACCCGGCTTTATATTTCTATGTAGGTATTGTTCTGTGTCGTTGTGTGAGTGAACGGTTACAGGCCGACACACATCGAAGTGATGCGACGTCCGCGTCGCGTCGCCAAAATCGCGACCCACGTTAAATTAAGTATTATTGCTTTAGTTATAAAATAGCTTTAGAATTATGCGATGCGTCTACGTGCCCAGTGTGTGTACTTTTTATTCTGTTGAACTGCTTAAAGATGGTCCTTGCTGACCGTTTCTACGTAACGGGGCAGTTATTGCTGAGACCTGAAGGGGCTCCAGCCAATGGAGACGAGAGTAAAATACTTAACCTAAGCTAACTACTACTACCTACTATCATGACTACTAGCAACAACAGCACTAAGGGCGACCCCTAATGGTACTCGGACCTCGGCTTAGGGCGTTGCTGGCGCGGACTGGGAGGGAGACAGCTTGATGAGGGCTGAAACGGTGTGCCTGCGGAGTCTGAAGAGACGACCGGCTCCGTGGCGGAGGGTGAGCACAGTGGATCATGAACGGCATCGGTGGGACGTCACGACGGGCCTCGCCAGCGAGGATAGGTTGCACCGCAGTGTGGTGTATCTGGCTCTGATAGAAATATATGACACTTGGCATCATCGACACTTAAGGATGACTTCCACCAAACGGATCGCATCGCATCGGATCGGAACGGATTTTACAATCTTTAAACGATTTTAAATCGTGTGCACAGTATTTAAAGTCTATATTACCAAGCCGCGCACAGCAGCTTGACCGCAGGCATCTTCCGCGACACGCGGTCGTAGACGAAACTATGCTGTCTAATCCGATCGGATTAGAACACGTTAACATGTTAGGAATTAAACTATTTGACTAGGTGTAGAAACGGATACGTTCGCAGGCGACTGTACGGAGCCGATCGTATGCGTCGACATCCTGCCGGACGCGATCGGCTGTCGCCGCATCCGTTTGTATCTTTTTCGATCCGATGCGATGCGAGCCGTTTGGTGGAAATCATCCTTTACTGTCGTGTCGTATTCTGTGGAAAACCGGCCTTAAATCATAGACATGTAGTTGACCTTTAAAGGATTAAAAAAGTAATAATTTACCTTCAAAGGGTTCCTTAAATACAATTTATTTATCTTTTTACAAAATGAAAATCAAAAACTTTTCTAAAACGAATGTTACAAATTGCTTGCAATTATAGTAACGGTTACTCTATCATTTTTATTTAAAATCTATACATATAATAAAACTGTAGAAGTTCAATTCTGTACATTGAATAAAAACTAAAAAAAATACCCTTAGGGGTCTTCATACAAGTAACACAAGCAAAAAAAAATCATTTTGATATTTTTGTCTGTCTGTCTGTTGTCCGGCTTTAAAAACTACTAGACGGATTTTGATGAAACTTTTTTTGTTATATAGCTATTAGTCCTCAGCAACATATAGGCTATAATTTATTTTGAAGTCTCAGGTAGGGTAGGCAGGGTAGGTAGGTAGGTAGGGTAGATAAGTAGGGTAGGTAGGGTAGATAAGTAGGGTAGGTAGGCAGGTAGTGTAGGTAGGTAGGTAGGGTGGGAAGAGTAGGTAGGGTAGGTAGGGTAGATAAGTAGGTTAGGTAGGTAGGTAGGGTAGGTAGGGTAGGTAGGGTAGGAAGAGTAGGTAGGGTAGATAAGTAGGTTAGGTAGGTAGGTAGGTAGGGTAGTTAGGGTAGGTAGGGTAGGTAGGGTAGGTAGGGTAGGTAGGGTAGGTAGGTGCGCCGTAGATACGGGAAAAACGCAGACGAAGTTGCGCGGGTCAACTAGTTGAGAATAAATCTATTTTGTAATTAATTTTAAAATAACTACAAAGATTAAACGAAAAAAGTTTTCATGAAAACAAATCGCGACGCAGGAATGCCATGTTAGGTAGTACTTTTGCATATTTTATTAATATAATATTTAGTCCAGTTCAGCTTCTGAGGGGCTCGTGGCGATGAGATTTGCGAGGTTAAGCTGCGCTTGCCGCGGTCATTCTGTGGATGGGTAACCGTTCCTTACACATCAAGACCCTCCGTGACCCGGGGAGCACGTTTCCGTCGATCCCGGGTGTCATACGAATACCTACGACGGTAGTTACGGGTAGTCAGAAGCCCGAAAGTCTGACAACCGGTCTAACATTAAGATATCGGCATTGCCCTGTAACTGGGTTGCGGAGGTCTGATGGCCGCCGCTCCGTGTAAAATATTCAGCCGCATCTGGTTAGACTGGAAGCTGACGCCAACATAGTTAGGAAGAGGCTAGGTAGAACGATTTAATTCATTCCTCAATGAGTTAATTAGTTAATTTTTACGTAGATCGCCTTTCAGAAGAAGATGGTTAATCTTTAAATAATAGATTATTAGTTTCTAAAAATAATAGTTCTATTTTGAAACATTATTATTAGCAATATGATTCAATTTTTCAATATTATTTGCAAATACACTGTCAGACCTAACTGGTCCATTTCATATTGTAAGGAACTAAGCAGTTTACAATATAATTTTTTCTAGAAAAGAACTGACCCGTTGGTCTAGTGGTGGCAAGCGCGACTGCAGATCTTGAGGTCCTGGGTTCGATCCCCAGGTTGGGCAAAGTGTTATTGGGTTTTTTTTTGTGGATTTCCTCAGTAGCAGCTCGAAGTAAAACTATACTTTTCTTGAACTATAAGACTATCGCGAGCGTTTGCCGTAAAGTATCGTAAACGCATCGCTAATGTAAGTGCATTTTGAATCGAAAATACAACTGTCCTATAACATTTTGGTTCAGTTTTGTGCGACACGCACAATTTCTATCATACGTAGATATGAATAAAGATTTCAATTTAAAAATTTAGAATAGAATATAATAGAATATACTTTATTGTACACCAAAATTGTAACACAGCTCTTATACAATAACAAACATTAAAGGGTACAATGGCGGTCTTATCGCTGATAGCGATATCTACCAGACAACCTTTGGATGAACAGGAAGTCAATGAATAAGATAGAGGGGGTAGTCCATGGTATACTGCTGCAAAATATATACTACACACCATACATAGACATAATACTTACATATAGGTAGGTATATATATATACATTTATAAATATTGTAATATATATATGATATTATATAATTATGTGATAGGGAAAACAAGGTAGATTGATGATATAGTACCTCACTAATTTATGAGGAATTAGAAACGAAATTTAAACAGGGCGTAAAAGAAATCATGTAATTCCTTCAAACCTCGTGATGTATTGCTGTCATAGATTAACCCCGCACGGGATACTTTTGGATTCAATAAAATATAAATAACAAGAAATAAACATGTGTTCTTATCGTGAGGCATTTTAGCGCCCCGTGTTTAAATGACCGCGCGGTGAGCCATAGCCGCGTAATTCACCCGGGGCGCTAAAATGTTTCATGTTAAGAACACATAGAAAGAAAGAAAGAAAAAGTATTTATTTTCCGCACACGCATACTTAAATTTAAAAATATAATGTTTCTTAACATTAGCTTACACTTAAATTTAAACATATAACAATGTGGCAACCCGAACACAAAAAAAATAAAATAATTTATGGTTACTATTTAATCTATGGTGCACGGGCTACCATAAACCCACATGCTCATAAATCTAAGTGACAATAAACTAACAATACAAATATTTAAACATGTTGAATTTGTGCGTCGCATCATGAACACTTAAGAACAATTTTTGATATCTTTTTCATTGAATCCAATAATTTCCCTTGCAAGGTTAATCTATGTCAGCAGTACATCATGAGGTTTGAAGAAATTACATGATTTCGTTTACGCCTGAATAGTACCTACCTATGTGCGAAACGAGTGTTTTCGATTCTAAATTCACCCAAATTAATGTTACGTTACTAAAGTCTTTTTCTTCTTTTCGTGTGGTTAGTGACTAACCTGGTGTCAGAGTTTATGCCGCCCATGGGCCTCTGACTTGGCTTCACATGCCGTCGAGAAATATCTCTCAGGCATGCCGGTTTCCTCACGATGTTTTCCTTCACCGTTTTTAAGAAACTGATAATTATACAATACGCACATGAATCCGAAAAGTCAGAGGTGCTTGCCTTGGGTTCAAACTCGAGACCTATGACTTGGCAGTCCGACGGTCACACAACTAGGCTATCACTGTTATGTTAGTATTGTTTTGTTGTTACTAAAGTGACGATATTCGTGGTACGCTTATTGGTTGTCGGGTTTGCATTGCATGCTTTTGCGAATCCCGCGACCTCTGCCGAACGGTCAGGAGGAGGAACACCGTTGGTTTTTAGCCGGCAAGAGTCCGGCAGACCCCCTCGCCTTCCCCGGGTGAGGGACATCCATGAGGATTTTCCAACGATAAAAAAACCAAAAAAAATGGCTTACTGGTTATCTCTCGCATAACACCGTCCCAACGCTCACGGGAAAATAATTTTTACAGCTATTTATTTCAATATCCGTCGTCCGCTTTATTCTCCTTTGCTGAGAAGCCCCTTGATCGCTTCAGCGTGATAATAGCAAATTGTTTATGGTTAGGTTTGGGAAGGATATAAGCCTGGGGGCCGATTCTACTAAAAGAAACGTTCTTCAATCACAACCGAAACGAAGTCGAACCGTTTATCTGCCGTCGGAAGACCGTTAAGTTTGTAAACACTGTTTTGAGTAATGAGCAAAAACGTGGAAATGTTGTCCCTAACCCCTCATTTACATCTAGGTTTAAAACATCTAAGTATACTAATATTATAAAGAGGAAACATTTGTATGTTTGTATGTAACGAATAAACTTAAAAACTACTGGGCCGATTTCAAAAAATCTTTTGCCGTTAGAAAGATACGTTATCACTGAGTAACATAGGCTATATTTATTACTGGGATAAAATTTCTTACGCGGGCGGAGCCGTGAGAACACGGCTAGTGTTTACTACATAGGTAATATCTGAGAAAGGATAATGCCCGAAAATGTATGGACCAAAAACCCGGAATCGATTAAAACGATTTATGTTTGGCAAGGCAGAGTAAACATACTATATCCCAAATCCAATATTTGTTTTCGATTAAACAATCGCCAAGTACTATAAAAAATAGGAACTAATTGACTATAGTTTTATAAATTCATGATATTAAGAGCGGTATTGTGCGTAATATTGAGAGAGATTTGACAGTAAAGTATACATGTCTACTGATTATATATATATATATATATATATATAATGTATTTCTATGTATGTACGTATGTATGCACCTATGTCTATTTATGTACGTATGTAAGTATGTATTCTCCATCCCTTTCACGTTATTCAACGCACTCTGCTATACTTATTGTTATATGCTGCTGGCCTGTTTGGTTATAGTTTTATGCGAACGAATTGCATACTTGCGACCTCTTATTTATGGTCTACTTTGCTGTACATAATTTATTTTAATCGACTCTGGGTTTTTTTTGAGCATCCTCCTTTGTCGAAAAAATAATTGCTATTGCTTCGTTTAAGTGGCAAACATGTATGTAGATCTTTAAAACACTTGTTTTAAATATTCTATACATGTTAATTACGTGTTAAAACAAGTAAATACTTTTAAAAACACCTTTAAAAAAATAATTTACATCTTGTATCACAATCACAACCTGTTTTAGGTCTAAACGAAGGGTAGAAATTCTTAAGATATAGGTACAGGTGTTTTTTCTTATAGGTACCAAATTATTGGGCTACTTTTACCTTACTTGTTTTTAACCGACTTCCAAAAAAGGAGGAGGTTCTCAATTCGGTTGTATTTTTTTTTATATTTGTTCCCTCATAACTCCGTCATTTATAAACCGATTTAGATTATTTTTTTTATTTTAAAGTATATACTTCCAGATAGGTCCCATTTCAATTTGGTGAATATCTGATGAAGAACTTCGGAGATAGATAATGGAACTCCTCAATGACGAACAGTACGCATAATGTGATAATGTGATTATGTTTCGAGCAGCGTCTTTAGTAGGTCCAACCATGTTTTAATTAAGGCCACTAAAACGAAAAAAATAAAAAAACATTTTAACAAATATAAAACCGACTTCACAAAAACGATGAAAAGAATAAAATAATTACCATATTATAAAATTAACAGTTTCAGAAGTCGGTGCTAATCCACGCTGGACTAAATTGAAGGCACCGACTTCTGAAACTGTTAATTTTATAATATGGTAATTATTTTATTCTTTTCATCGTTTTTGTGAAGTCGGTTTTATACTTGTTAAAATGTTTTTTATTATAATTTCAGTTTCTGTGTAAGTTAACAGTATTTCAGGATTATACAATCTCAAAAATGATGTAGTTAGCCTCGTAGATGTATTGTGGTCTTTAGATCTCGTAACTGTCAAGGTATAGTATAATCACTTTTTAACAAAAATAAAACCGACTTTAAATGGTCTATCTCCGAAGTTCTTCATCAGATCTTCACCAAATTTAAATGGGACCACTTCGAAAGAATACTCTTTCAAACAAAAAAAGAATCATTAAAATCGGTTCACAATTAGCAAAGATATCGCAGAACAAACATATAAAAAAAACATACAGTCGAATTGAGAACCTCCTCCTTTTTGGAAGTCGGTTAAAAATGTGAACCAGATTGCTAAAAGAGCAAAAATGCGCTTTAACGTAGTATATTAAATTAGAACGACACGACGACACGTTTGGTGCACTGGCTGAGCGATCGGCTTCTGCGCTACGGGTTGTGGGTTCGATTTCCGCACGGAACAAATATTTCTATGGCCTACAGATAGTTGCTGCGGGTCTGCGTGTTTGTGCGTGTGAAGATTTGTGTCTGTAAACGCACCCACGATATAGGAGAAATACTAGAGCGGGGCGACGTCTATAAAAAAAGAGTTGCTGTTAAGTCTCGTGCTGTCACTGTCACTTTAAGGCGAAGAGACAGAGACAGCACGAAATTAACGGCGACTTAAAATGGAGTAGCGATAGAGATTTTCTTTTCTATTCGACTGCTTGTAGATGATCTTGCGGACCGTTTCTACGTAACCGGGCAGTTATTGGCGTGACCTGAAGGGTCTCCAACCAATCGGGACAAGAGTAAAATACTTAACCTAACCTTACTACTACTACTAACACCATGACTAGCTAGCAACAACAGCATTACGGGTGATCCCTAATGGGACTCGTACTTCGGCGTAGGGCGTTGCTGGCAAGAGGACCGGGAGGGAGACAGCTTGATGAGGGCTGAATTAACGGTGTGACTGCGGAGTCAGAAAAGACGACCGGCTCCGCGGCGGCGGCGGGTGAGCACGGTGAATCAAGGAACCCCCGCTCAGTCGAATGAACACTGTTTTTATAACGTCGAGTACGTCGATTCATCTTGACAACTACCCTCCTTTATCAACATTGTCCAGTGTTACCAGCTACCGACAACATAACTTGTCTTATTTTAATAATAATAATCAATTAAAATTTAAAAGCGATTGAGTATTTGGCTGTAAGCGATATTACACACGATTCGCATAGTGCAATTTATGTCATATGAGTGTAATATGATTTGTTTACACGTTATGGTATGTGAATATAAAATGTGACGCTCCTATTGTTTATAGTAATCGAGGATTGCATAACGTCATGAGACCGTGTCTGCACGTGTTCTACAGAATAATAGGTCGCCGAACTTACCACTACAAGGGGATTGTCTATGTTAACCGACTTCAAAAACGGAGGAGATTCTCCTGTTAGCGCGATTTTTTTTTATACAATGTGTCCCAGTAATACTACTTTAAAGGCTGTATTATGCACTCAATTTTATCAACAAAAACACCTTTTTTATCTTGGGAATTTTTTATCTTGGGATGTCTCTCGCTCGGGGAAGGAGAGGGAGTCTGCCGGACTCTTACCGGCTAAAACCCACGGTGTTCCTCCTCCAGACCGTCGCCGTCGGCCGGGGTCACCGGATTCGTATAAGCATGCACCGCATTCCCGGCAGGGTCAACAAAAGCAGCTGACACATGGGGTCGAAAACCCACTTACAAATAACCTAAAGATAGATTATTTTTAGTATTTAGCTAAGATATTTCGCTCTATATTCAAACACTCACAACTCAAGACCTAAATCACACAGGGGCGAGCTTTTTGGTTTGTTATGTAGAAGAACTGAAATACTAGTAAAAAATTCCATAAAATACGCGTATTACCCCCTGTAGTTTTTGTAGTATTTCAGAAAATGTGAAAAAAATGTGTTATCTTTACATAGTATAAAACAAAGTCGCTCCCGCTGTCTGTACGCTTAGATCTTTTAAACTACGCAACGGATTTTAATGCAGTTTTCAGCAATAGATAGAGTGACAACCTTCCATTACAAATGATATTTATTTTAGTTTTTTCAAAAATTCTTCGTCCCTGCTTTAGTTATGAATTCAGAAAATGGAGTTTCTAATCCGTGACCCCAACGTAAAATGTAAACACGTCTGATCATAGCTGAGGACAGATAGATTTTAGCATATTTTTTACGAAATCTTTGAAAAGCTATTTGTCTTAAACTATGTCTCAAGTTTTGGGGAAAGTTGTAGATAAAAAGTTATCCATTATTATAGATGCTTTAACACCCTTTCGGCTTAGTACCCCCTTTCCGACTAACCTTGTATTGACCGAAATTTCTGGGCAGCCATTTTTATGATATACGAACGGACAGACAGATATGAGGAAACTATAAAGGTTCTTAGTTTTATTACGGAACCCTAAAAATATAATAGATGGATACATACGCGTGTTACAATAAAACAGATGTGTAATTCATTATTTTCATAATATTGCCGCAGGAAAATTCAATAATCCATTCAACTAGCAGCTAGTTATTATGATAAATAATAATATTACCGCCATCTTAGATTTTTTCGAAATAACTTTAAGTAGCTATTACATAATAGTACATCACGTTATTCCTTCGCGGAAAGCAGTGCAGGACGATGGACGCCATATTTAATTTTTTTATTCTATTTACAATTTTATTTATTCCGTGTTTGACCAGTTACCATGAGCAGTATAGAGGTTGGTGTTTTTATTTTTTTATTATTAGTATTTACCTTTACCTTACATTAAATACTTCTAGATGTAGCCATGATTATAGTAAGAAATGTGGAAGTGGGTCATTATACAGGGTGTAAAAATAGCCTTAACGAAGGTGAAGTCTACGCATACTGTATATCAAACTAAGTAACATGCAGCAAAAATAATTGCCGGGAAACGTCTTTTATTTTTTGGTATAAAAAAATAGCTTTTAATTGTAGCGCACAATGTAAGCGCGCGCGCAGCAGACTGTGCCTACGTTTCGAATATGTTATTAATGTTTGTATAGAAGAATGTTTAGTAATAACATTTAAACTTAGTTTTCGTGAAAAACGTACAAAAATATGGTGACTTTAACCTTCAATATCTCCGTAACCAGTCGGTTCCCAGGTATGGCCCAATATCAAAAAATCTTCGTAATGATGGGAAGAATACGTGACTTTCGGCTTCGTTAAGGGTATTTTTATACCCTGTATATATAAAATTATTAAGAAAACTGAGACAAAGCATCATGTTTTCTGTTTCATATGACGTGTCGTTATTTAGCTTGGCGAACTTTTTATTGTTAGCCAACTCACTGTCACAGAACGTCAGTTTCCCTGTATTCTTGTATTTATGAGAAATACTCCATTAGTTAAGTGTTTAGTGTGTATAGTGTTTAGTGCTCTACGATGGGAGGATGCAGTAATTTAGCCTTATATTGCTGTCTCATGAGCGGCCACGCGGTGACTTTATACGAGGTTAGTCGGAAAGGGGGTACTAAGCCGAAAGGGTGTTAAAGTACCCATAATAAGAGATAACTTTTGTTCTACAACTTTCCCCAAAAGTCAATAGTTCAAGAGAAATAGCTGTTCAAGATTTCATAAAAAATACGCTAAATTCTATCTATCCTCAGCTATGATCAGACGTGTTTACATTTTACGTCATACTTGGAGTCACGGATTAGAAACTCCATTTTCTGAATTCATAACTAAATCAGGGATGAAGAATTTTTGAAAAAACTAAAATATAAATAATTTTTAACACTTTCTTTAAAACAGTCATCAGTGATACAATAAGTGGCCCGCGGCTTAGTACCCCTTTTCCGACTAACCTTGTATAATCTAAGACCTGTACTTTTTCTAATAGTACGGTCGGATTCATCTAACTTCGCGGCTGAATGAGAGTTTTTTACACTGAGTCATGGCCGTAGCTACATCGGGGGCTCCAAAATAAGTAGACAAAGGGCTTGATTACTTACTGAGAAAACCAAAGAGTAGACTACCCAGAAAGTTATTTATACAAGGTTAGTCGGAAAGGGGTACTAAGCCGCGGGCCACCTGAAGTATCACTGATGCCTATTTTAAAGCAAGTGTTAAAATTTCTAAATTCGATCATTTTTATTTGCTTGAAAAAAGATTTTTATTTTAGTTTTTTTTTAAACATACCTGCTTTGGTTATGAATTCAGAAAATTATTTTTCTAATCCGTGACCACAAATATGAACTAAATTGTAAAAACAGCTGATCATAGCTATGGACAGATAGATTTTAGCATATTAATTACGAAATCTTTGAAAAGCTATTTCTCTTAAACTATCGAGTTTTGGGGAAAGTTGTAGAACAAAAGTTATCCCTTATTATAGGTACTTTAACACCCTTTCGGCTTAGTACCCCCTTTCCGACTAACCTTGTATAAGATCGATTTCATGACAGGACTTCGCAGTGGCATAGCGTGGGGGGGCAAAGAGGATCATAGTCATCAGATCATATCACTGTATTGTCATCGGAGCTACATAGGTACTTATTTACGCAAAATTTCAAGTCAATAGGACAAGTAAGTGGAAGATGTTCAAAATAGAATTGCAAGATTGATGGTTATACAATGTGTTACAAAAATACCCCTAAAGCCGAAAGGGGGTTAAAAGGTCCCTTGTATAGAGTCTATTGGCAATATTCGAAAATCGTAGTAGGAGCCAAAAAAAAGAATTTGGATAAAACATAAAATAATCATCATTGAAACGCAACCCTGAAAACAAAACTAAAGAGTAGACTAACCAGAAAGTTATTGATATTCTTACCCAATTTCCTCTGCGAGCTAAATGACAACAACCATAAAAGACTATTTGATTATTTACATTTTTCATGGGGAATTATGTAACACGTTGTAGAAAGACGTTTCATTTCGAATCCTTTTGCAATCAACACAGCAACAGAGTATCACAGAAGTTTCACCGATTTTTTGCTTAGTTGCGAAAATAGGGTTTGGGGGGCGGCAAATTTAGGGTTGGACCCGGGTGGAAATAATACACGCTACGATACTGGGACTTCAAGACAACGCTCGCCTGTAAAGACCAGCGCTGGTCAATTTCCTCGTGGCCCATGAAGTCCATTCTTCTTTTCGCGTGGTTAGTGACTAACCTGGCGTCAGAGTTTATGCCGCCCATGGGCCTCTGACTTGGCTTCACATGCCGTTGAGAAATATCTCTCAGGCAACGTTTCCTCACGATGTTTTCCTTCACCGTTTTTAAGCAAGTGATAATTATACAATACGCACATGAATTTGAAAAGTCAGAGGTGAGACTTGGGTATGACTTGGCAGTCCGACGGTCACACCACTAGGCTATCAAGGCTTAAATGCTAATGAAATCCATTAAAAACACGACATTTTCACCTTGGATTTCTTTAACAATTCTGTCTACTATTAAGCTGTCCTCAATCATAACCAGCTCAGTGCGTGCTTCTCAACCAAATTATTCCGTTCTCGACGCATAACGAGCTTTCATCAAAAGATAACCATTTTTGGGTCGCAGCTAGAGTTACCATATGACAGGCATTTGCCGCATTTGACAGGCATTTTAAAGTTTAGACAGGCGTGCGTCGAATCGGCAAACGTAGTGTAGGACGTCCTGCGACTAGGTGGAGCGACGATATACGTAGGGTAGCGGGCAGCGACTAGAGAAGGAGAGCCGAAGATCGGGCTCAGTGGCGTGCTTTGGGAGAGGCCTATGTTCAGCAGTGGACTGATGTAGGTTGATGATGATGAGGCGTGCGACCAGCATTACTTTGAGACAGGCATAAGGGTGCATTCAAAAAGCCTCTATGAGGTACGATACTTAAGAAGGTACGTACGGAGCACACTGTGTAGTCAGCCCCGTTACCTTGCTAACTACCTAATTTTTTCACGACACGACATGAGCTATCCTCTTGCCGACATAAGAGAGAGATCTAAAGGCATTTTTCTGTAAAATTCGGCATTTAAGGCACTCTAGACAGGCATTCCCTCATTTTGAAATGGTAACTCTAGTTGCAGCAGGTAAAATTCTCTTCCAAAATCCTCTGTAGGTATGCGTAGAGCTCTTAGAACAGCATTCAGGACTGCAGTCTGTAAAGAGAACTTTACTCCACTGCTTCAGAGTTTAATCAGCACGTTGGCGGGAGAGAAGACAGGCCACGACGATTGACAAATGGTAAAGCGCGTCGCCATGCATCCCGACACTCTCAATGCGAGTCACGCGCGATTTCGGAGTCTGCGTGGAGCAGTGCCACCATGGCGCCTGTCAACCACCGAGTAGTCTTTTGTCAGTTCAGCGGCGCAAAAATTTCTTGCAGACCGCACGGTTCGCCATTGCATTTGCGCAGCAAACCGTCTGTGCCTGCGATCAATGCGTTCCAAGGTAGGGCGGTATTTTTAAAAAGTATTGTGGCACTCAATCCGCCTTGCCTATCGTCGTTCTTGAGTATTAGCAATCGTTCTTGTCTTCCAGCTGACATTTTGCTTCTCTGCAATTTGGTAGTTGACGACTTTTAAAAATTAGAAAGAATTTTTATTATATCAAAAAAAGGTATAGAAAGAAAACGGTCGCTGAAAAAATAAATAAAATCAATTTAAAAATGGAGGAGATACACGTTTTTCAAGTTTTGAATGGCACATTTTCCATCCTTGTCGCACGAAACGGACATTGTACGGAGTAAGGGACCGTCCATTAATCACGTGAGGCTTGAAAGGGAGGAGGGGGTTTCGCAAAAATCACGAAATATCACAAGGAGGGAGGGGGGTATAGTAAGATATCACGTGTATTTATTTTTTCGTCAAACGCTGTGTAATGGACGGCCCTTAATGTCAAAAGTTACTAAGAAGTTTTTGAACAATGACGTCATCGTTCAATAGTGCAGTCTCTGTATATTAAAATGTTTAAATCGCTTCTAACTTGAACATCTTATTATATATTTTATTGTTTTTTTAATTGTTGCCTATATTTTTCGGAAAAGTTTCCAGACAATTTAAAAAAAAAATGAACCCGTCGCGGACCTCCTGGCAGATGTGAAACAGAAAAACAATTCGTAAAATACAATACTGGCCGAATGAAACCGAAGAGAGCCGAAGAGTTACGAAGGTCTGCCGTCGCGAGCGTCGCCACGCAATAGCCGCTCTTAAACCCGTACCTAACGTAAAATGGGGTGAAAAGCGATGCAGGGGTGAATCGGGATGAAACTTTAAAAGGGATTTTAAACATTGAAATAAGAAAAGAAAGAAAATTATTTATTCTGGACTCACACAGGCAGTTACAGAAACAAATCAATATTTAAAAAAAAAGAATGGATACAAATTTAGACTACCTGCAGGAGGCTAAAAAGGGCACCTATCTCAACATAATGCTGCGACATTAAAAAAAAACAAAACGTCGCAACGCTGGTTTTCAGATAGGACAATTGTAAATGACTCTAATGTGTTTACTGTATTATAATTAACGATTAAGTGTCCTTGTTGGCAATAAAGTATATTATTTCAACGTTAAAATCCATTTAAAAGTTTTGTCCCGATTCACTCCTGCATCCATATTCACCCCGTTATATGGTAGCGCCGCATTAAATGTTACATATAAAAAAAATGTCAACTACCTAATTAGCAATCATATTTGTAATTAGTCTTCTACTCGTTAGTTTACCACTATTCGTAGTGATTTTCGAATCTCAACGGTCGTGAGGAATCGATTTATATAATTTCCCGAAGAGATGAATATCGCACTCCATTCAAGGTCTTCTCGTGTATCGTCGTCTCGATATCTCTTCAATGCGTTTCGTAATAATTTTGAGGTAAATTCAGTTTTGAGGTTCGATGAGAGTTAAAGCCGCCTGAGCTGGAATAATCTGGAATAATGGACATACAGAGATCCTGACACGTTCTTTGAAATTCGGAAAAACCGTAATACCAAACAAAATACTTAACAACTATTGTCAATGGCGCTGATTCTCTTATTCAACAACTAAACTATAATTAATGAATTGCTATCTTTTGCACTCTGATAAAATAAGAAAGAGACGGACATAAATAAGAGCTGTCAAATTTTAATTACATACATTATACAATTAAATTATTTATCTATACACAATTATCATTTACCTACATTTAAACCTAATATATACAATATAAAACGAAACTAAAAACATACAAATCTAAAGACAAAACTAACTACCTATATACAAAATTATTAAAATACAAATTATTCAAAAATATCACTTAGGCGTCAAAATATTCCTCCTCATCACCGTCATCCGGAAGCGTGCCCAGAAGACTGGCAGCGTTGCCACGCTGGATGGCAACGCTGTCAAATTCAGTTTAACTAAAATTAGTCGTCGTAGTGAAGTGTCGACTAAAAACACGGTGAAGTTATACGAGGATATTCGCTGAAAAACCAAAGTCACCGACATAGCTGTCAGGGTTTGCAAGCTGAAGTGGCATTGGGCAGGCCACATCGCTCGAGGGACCGATAACCGATGGGGAAGAAAGGTTCTTGAGTGGCGACCACGAATCGGAAAGCGCAGCGTAGGTAGGCATTGTGAAAGTCACGGGCAACCGATGGATGCAAATGGCGGATTGTCGTTCGATGTGGCGGTCTAAGGGGGGCGCCTTTGTTCAGCAGTGGACGTCTTCAGGCTGATGATGATGATGATGATGAAGTTCAAGGCGTAAACTAGTTTGACATCTATAACTTAGTTCTTATCTATCACCGTCCTTTTCTGGCGCCGTCTGTTAGCAAAAGATAGCAATTCTTTCATTTTAGTTTTGTTTGTGAATTGGCGCCATTGGTGTCGATTCCGTTGCACGCTTTGACAGGACTAAACTAAGGGTGTTTGTCTCTTTCTGTTTCAATAGAAAAAGAAAGTGACAGTTGCGTTTAGTCTAGTTTAGTACTGTCAAAATGTGCTACAGAATCCACACTATTATGTATTTATTATTTACTTACCAGTAATCGTTGCATGTTAACACTGCACTTCGTATCGACAAAAACTAAAAAACACAATTAGTATTAGTTATCTTTTAAAGTAAATAAATGGTTAATAGTTTTAAAAAAATATAATTATTGTGCCGTTTCTAACCACGTGATCCCGCAAAAGCGTCGAAATCGTCACGCCACCTACGCCGCGGCCGACCTCGACGACGCGGCGGCGGTGTCCTTCTTCAGGCATCCAGTGACTGACGATCTTTGCCCACCTCTCCGGGTGCATTCGAGCGACATGACCGGCCCACTCCCACTTAAGCCGGGCTGTTTTTTCTCCAACATCTGCTACTTGCGTTATGATAGGCCTTTGCTCAGCAGTGGGACATTCCGATCTGTCTAGCCTTTACCCAACTATATTGGGGTCAGCTACCAGTCTAACCAGATGCGGCTGAATACCAGTATTTTACACGGAGCAACTGCCACCAGACCGCCGTAACCCAGTAACTGGACAATATCGATATCCTAACGGTAAACCGGTTGCCAGACTTTCGGGCTTCTGACTACCCGTAACGACTGTCATTGGTATTCTTATGATACCATGGACCGACGGTTTAACGTGCTCTCCGAGGCACATCCAAACTCATTACTATAGTGGCTAAAACTTAATAGGCCTGTTTTGACAGCTGTCAGATTAGAACATGTTATGTCAATTTCGACATAAAATGTACTGATCTGACAACTGTCAAAACGGGCCTATTTTATTTTAGACACTAAGTATTTTGTTTTTGTTTCAGTACCTCTAGCGAGTACTCCAAAATGGGAGTCCTATATATTAAACAACAAAGAGTACATTGTGCACAATCTTCCTGTCAACTGGGAGAATGCTAAGATCCTGTGCCGGTAAGTGACGTCATTTTTTTGGGTTCCGTACCCAAAGGGTAAAACGGGACCCTATTACTAAGACTCCGCTGTCCGTCCGTCTGTCACCAGGCTGTATCTCATGAACCGTGATATACGTTGATACAGTTGAAATTTTCACTGATAATGTATTTCTGTTGCCGCTATAACAACAAATACTAAAAAACAGAATAAAATACATATTTAAGGGAGCTCCCATACAACAAACGTGATATTTTTGCTCGTTTTTGCTCGATATTGATAACGGCAACAGGAAGACGCTTGAAATATTCACAGAATATTTAGTTATATATTTACTTTAAAAATAAATAATAAAATTAAATTAAAATAAATATTTAAGGTGGGCTCCCATACAGCATACATGTTTTTTTGCAGTTTTTATAGATAATGGTACGGAACCCTTCGTGCGCGAGTCCGCGTCGCACTTGGCCGATTTTTTATATTTTTATTCTTGACTCGGTGGCGTTTGGCCCTAGTCTCACCTATTTGTAAGCGCAGACAGGGTCTAAGATGGAGCACACGAATCCAAGGAACAGAGATATAGAGGGACTCCCCTATACCCCTCTGGCTCTCACATACACACGACGGAACACAGTAAACTGCTTGTAACTTTAATGTTCAGGTGGTAGCTAGCCAGGCGGACCGTATAGATCCTACCACAAAGCGTGCTGGGTTTTGTATAATCTTACAACACGCGTCAATTCCCAGCGTGCGGTGAGGACGCTTTAACCCGTCCCCACACGGGGTAAATATTCTGCTAAGTCATGCTAGTTATCATTCTGCTAAGGTGGACTTAACTCTATCTGGACTTAACTGGCGTCTTTCATAAGGCACACATTCAGCTGCAGGTCTAAGGAATACAGTTAGATTAGTCAAATCTGGAAACTGACCGTTAGACTTGTCCACAAACTTGAAGTCGTTCAGCGAGCTACGGTTGAAGTATCTTTGAAGGATAAGATCCTAAATAAGTTTCTCTGGAGTAGAACTGGAGACTCGAGAAGTCGAGAGTAACTGCCCGTTCACACAGCGGAACCGTTTAAATGGATCCGCTAAAACGATTCGATAGTTTTCCCGGTTATTCTCAGGCTCGGGAACCCGGGAAAGAAACCCTAGAAGGCACCCATACTTCTCCATACATCTTCATGTACCTACGGATTCGTTTTTATACTGTTCCGGCATCCAGTTTATGTGTGTAAAAATGTCGGACCAGTATTTTTTACTGGATTTAGAATACTGTCGTGTATGTGAACTCGCTCATACAACTACAGGCGCCATCACCTTTTTATTTTATTGTGGGGAAATCCTCATGGACTATCCCCCGTCTGGGGAAGACGGGGGGGTATGCCGGACTCTTACCTGCTAAAACCACCACGGTGTCCCTCCTTCTGACCCAAGGCCGGGGTCGCGGGATTCGCTATTGCATGCACCGCAACCCCGGCAGGTCTTGGTCCACCATTTGCTGGTGGACCTCTCCACTGTAGGGCCCCACCCCACGACCTCCTGAGAGGCGCGGGGGGCACCCCACATCACCGGCGCACCAGAACACATGGTACGCCGTGACCACCCCGGGGACCAAACAAGTACATGGGCGCCAGACTACCCCGTGTCTGGGCACCCCTGGTCCCCCTGCGACGGGTCAGGTTAGTGGCCCCGCCGCCTACCACTTTTCGGCCGCAGAGGATAGGGAGAGCGGCCAACTAAACACCGACACTCCTCTCCCCCTGCGGCCCCACCGCGTCCGCCATCTGACGGTGGCGGCCCCGTCAGGCCGCGGAAGGTAGGGAGAACGGCGCACCGTAATACCGGCACTCCTCTCCCGCCGCGGCCTCCACCCTTCAGCCGCAATGCCTCCCATAAGACATCGCGGCCCTCCTCAGTTGCGATGTCGCCCAGGTGACACCGCAACCTACTTGGCCGCTACGTCGAGGGCTTCCAGGCCCAAGCCCCGACGAGCAGCCCCTCCTCGGGTTCCTCTTCGCTTCACCGTGGGGCTCGAAGCCACGGCTACTAAGCCCCCCCGCAACGACAATGCAGGAACCCACCGGGGGGGAGGCGCCATCACCTAAAAGAAAACCGGGTCCTGTAAACAGTTTCTGTGTGGACTAGCTGTTACGTGGAGATCTAGGCTTAGCACACATGTTGTTACTTGTGACGTTAGTAACGTTAATAAAGTGAATTTTGAATTGGAAATACTCGTTTCGCACGTACTATTTAATTAAATTGAAAACTTTATTCATATCTATGTATGATACAAATTGTATACGTCGACAAAAATATTGCCAAAGTGTAACAGGACAGTTGTACCTCGATTCAAAATTCGCTTACATTAGCGAGACGTTTACGATACTATTATACAGGGTTATTTGTAAAACACCGACAACCTCTCAGGAATATGTTACTAACATCATAATCAACAACTTTTGTTCTATGACTTTTAAAAATTCATCATATTTTAGTTCATCAGATTTTCATACAAAAATAAAAATATTTAAATTGAACGCTCTAAAGTGCCCCCGCCGCCCTAACCCCGCTCCCCTCGCTATTTTACTATCGCTTTCTTGTGCTTAGCATACACTTCGTAACATTTAGACCGTTCAATTTAAATATTTTTATTTATGTATGAAAATCTGATGAACTAAAATATGATGAATTTTTAAAATTCATAGAACAAAAGTTGTTGATTATGATGTTATTAACATAGTCCTGAGAGGTTGTCGGTGTTTTACAAATAACCCTCTATATGTGAAACGTTCGTGCTAGGCAGTGCTGAGCCTACTAATGTGGGGTGACGGTGTCAGCACAATATAAGGTTCATTCCGTCGTTTCGTGCAAATAGAAGCGTTCCGCAGAATAATAATCACTTTTTAACAAAAATAAAACCGACTTCAAATGGTCTATCTCCGAAGTTCTTCATCAGATCTTCACCAAATTTAAATGGGACCACTTCGAAAGAATATTCTTTCAAACAAAAAAAGAATCATTAAAATCGGTTCACAATTAGCAAAGATATGGCAGAACAAACATACAAAAAAAAAAAAAAAAAAACACAATCGAATTGAGAACCTCCTCCTTTTTGGAAGTCGGTTAAAAATAAATGTTAGATTTTACGTATTTTTTTAAATATAATCAAGTGTAAATTGTCACCAGATTCGTTAAAATTGGAAGGCGCGTTATTATCTTGTTGTCCCAGAGAAAATGACAATTGAAATTTAACAAATGGAAGGTAATGAAAAGTGATAAAATAGATAGAAAATACGGTATAATAGAATAATAAAAAAATATAATAAACTACATAGAAAAACACGCGTCTCATGTTGATAATAAAAAAAAATTAACAGTACCTAATCAATCTTATTCGTAGTTCATATCATTTCCTTCCAAAACAGTTCATTACCTTCCCGCAGAAAATTGGAGGGAACGGACGGTAATGAAGTGCAGATGAATGAAAAATTCAAACATTTTGTTTATTAATTTCGATATCGAATACATTAAAAACACGAGAATAAAACAGGATCAAAATCAATCAAAGAGATAACAAATTAAGTATTTATAATAATTTGCTTACTACAGTACCTTGTGAAATAGAAGGAATGTGATGAAATTATTTCTGGACGAAGCACTGTCAACAATGCGAAGATCGTAAATAATTATGACAGCGATAGGCCTACTTCCGCCTCGCTCTGTTTGCCGCGGCTGACTGACCAGTAGAAACACGTTGTGACCTGAACTATATTAAGGACCGAATAAACCATCTACAAAATTATGAAGTTTCCGAGTACGGATGGCGATGAAGTTTTTATTGTGACAATCAGAAAAAAAAATTTTCTTCTACTAATACTGAGTTAATGGAAAAATCTAAATACTTAAACAATAGGTCAGGGGTCTGGTTTTTACATACTGTATTAATTAAAGCCGTCAATTCGAATGTAGACAAATAAACGTGCAAAATGTATGTAAAATTCTACCGACTAGTTACAAACATAAGTATATTTTAGCAATTAACCACCATGGTACCCAGGAGCATAACCTAACTCATGTAATCTACGATCATAACATACGATCTATGACTGCTGGCAAACTCAATGTACCCAGAGTCACTAATTACTATGGTGACAGAACCCTAAAGAAACGAATACCTCTAATGAACGGTCTGCCAGCTGACATAAGGAGTGATATGAACAAAAATAGTTTAAAAAAAATATTATTTTGAAATGTGTTAAGGTGCTACCTCTAAATTATGACTTTAAGTACTAAGTTAGATGAATGTACAGAGATTCACCGACCCCACAGTCAAACCACTACTACGGTTTTGTGGGGGGGCTTAGTTGATAAATTATAGTTACCTCATGTGAATATAAATAAATGAACATGAAAACATCCGCCGAGGTCCCTAGTTGGAAACAGAGAGGAATGATTTTACACACAGTTTTATTAGCTTTTTTAATAAAATTAATGAATTTAAATGTAATATTATCTATACTCCTTTTAAAGTGACTATGTTTTTACCCATTTGCATAAAAAAATATAATAATAATAATAAACCATGGCTAAATTAGTCTGGATATCTTTTTTGCACGAAACTACGGAACGACCCATAAAATAGAATATTATAGAAGAAAAAATAACAAGGATATGAAAAAGTTGAATTTTTAATTACATTTTCACGCCTTACATTCCCCGAAGGGTTCGGCAGAGGTGTTTTAATACACCCTCGTTTCGCCAGCTATGTTTAAGTCCCTTGTAATATGGGGCGAGCCTATTGCCATTAACCGGGCACAAATCAAGACTCCAGGCTGCTACTGGAATAACCCAATAACACTTTACCGAACCTGGGGATCGAACCCAGGACCCCATGCTCAGCAGTCGCGCTTGCGACCACTAGACCAACAAGGCAGTCAAGTTTTAATTACATTACATAATTAGCCCATTACTGTCCCACTGCTGGGACAGGCATCTTCTCAGAATGAGAAGGGTTTAGGCCTTAGTCCACCACGCTGGCCTGGTGCGGGTTGGCAGACTATACACACCCTCTAGAACTTTATGGAGCCCTCTCAGGTGTGCAGGTTTCCTCACGATGTTTTTCCTTCACCGTCAACCCAAAATTGTGATAACGAAGTTTTAATTACCACTTTTTTTTCAGGGGTTTTCACAATGGATCCTTAGTAATTCTAGATACAAGGGATAAAGCTGAATTCTTGTCTGAAGCATTGTCTGAATCGCAATTTTGTAAGTACTTTATTGTCTCTACGGTTTTATGCTCAAAGGCTCATTGCTTCTTCTTCTCCCTACCCTTATCCCACACTAGGTGGGGTCGGCACAACATGTATTTTATAAATCCACGTTGTTAGAGGTTTTGGCTTATTGTTTTATGACCGGCCGCCTGCCTGACATCAACCCTCCTTGGGAATACTCGTTGCGCCGTCGCGCGGGTGACCCAATGTGCTTGCTGATATTATGCACTGGGTCCCAAAATGATATGCTCAAAGGCTCATTGCTTTCGCTATATTATGGTGAAGTCGCGTAATCATTAAGGAACAAATGTCTCACCTCACGTCATTTTAAAACTACACTTAAGAGGGCTCTCTCAAATGAGAGCTGTTTATTACCACGGGCCTGATGGCCAAGTACTCAAGGTACTCAATTTCAAATTGCCGTTTATTTCGTGCTGTCACTTCACCTAAACGTGCGATTTCGCGGGACACGGCAAACGGTAGACGACAGCGGCAGACGGCCGACAGTAAATGCTGTCGGGCTTCAGTTGCCGTCGTATAGATTCCGAAGCCGACAGCAGGCACTGCAGTTACGTCCCTGCATTACTAACTTGCGGTTGTGCCTTCTGTCAACACGTCTATAGTGTCGAGTTTCAACGGCAGTACTGTGTTTGTGCGGCAATGCCGTCTGCCGTTACGCGTCAGAACAACTCACGATCCGTCGTGCGGCAATTGCAGTCGTATGTCGGAATCGGACAGACGGCAGACGGGAGCGGCAGATCGCGACGGCATGTGACGCGACGACAGACGGCATTGCTTTGCAGTATTAATTTGTATGAGACCGATTCCGACATACGACTGCAACTGCCACGCGGCAGGTGATGACTTGTTTTGACGCGTAGCGGTAGACGGCATTCCCGCACAAACACAGTACCTACTGCCGTTGAAATTCGACACTATAGACGTGTTGACAGAAGACACAACCGCAAGTTATAAGTAATGCCGCGATGTAACTGCAGTGCCTGCTGCCGGCTTCGGAATCTATACGACGGCAACTGAAGCCTGACAGCATTTGCTGTCGATCGTCTACCGTCGCCGTCTACCGTCTGCCGCGTCCCGTGAAATCGTATCATTAAAGTGACAGTGATAGCACGACATTTAACGGCAACTTAAAATTGTATACCTAGTGTTTAAGCATTTGGCTTTAAAGTAAGTTTACATGTTATCTAATTTCTTTACTGGTTACTGTCCAAATCAGAAAGGGTGCTTAATGAAACGTCGATTAACTTTACTGATATATACAAGGTGTGAAAAGACCCTTCACGAACCCGTCAACCATGCATTCAGTACATCATACTAAGTAACCCTACGCAAAAATTGTCGCTGGGAAACAACTTTTTTTTGGGTGAAAAATTTCGTTTTACTTTAAACCTCAATGTAACGCACTCAAAACACTGTGCTGATAGATGCAATGAGTAGTAAACGGGTAATGGAAGTATTTCAAGTACATTTGCAACCTTCAAAACTAGTTTTTTTTTTAATGTGAATAAGTTGGAACTTTGACCTCCAATATCTCCGTAACTAGAAGGTTCCCAGGCATAGTGCAGAACAAAAAAAAATATCGCAATGACGTGGAGAATAAGTGCCTTTCGGCTTCGTTAAGGGTCTTTTTACACCGTTTATTCCAAAGACAACTTAATTAAACGACAGGAGGCAGACGACTGTGTGGAGGGAAGCGTCGCAGTTGGCTTGCGATAAATACTTGTTATTGAAAGTGTCATGTTACGCTTCCTGCCGCTACATTGGCCATAAGAGTACTCTTGTTTCTAGCTCTCATATCTATATGGGTGGGGGCGCGTCGTGACTCAGCTGAAGACGCAGCTGGCTACCGATGGGGTCCAGGTCTGGAGCTCCGACGAACTGCCCTAGATGTACTAGCTAGCGAGCGAGACGAAAATATCGCTAGACATTATCCTGTGGTAAGTAATGCCGTGAGTGGTAGGTACTCGTGGCTAATTAACAACCGCACCGATCATACGATTTTGGAGGTCAGTGGATGGGTGACCGTTCGTTACACATCGACGAGACTTCTACGCGCCTCTGAGTGCACGTTAAACATTCGGTTCCTGATGTCGTTACGGGTAGTCAGAAGCGCGAAAGTCTGAAAACCGGTCCAACCTTAGAATATCGGCATTGCTCAGTAGCTGGGTTGTGAAGGTCTGGTGGTAGTCGCTCCGTGTAAAATACTGGTATTCAGCCGCATCTAGTTAGACTGGAAGCTGACCTCAATATAATTGGGAAAAGGCTAGGCAGAACGTGTTGAAGCGATCTATGTGGTCCAATCGTGACTATTTCGGGTGGTGGTGGAAGACTGGTTGTCAGACTTTCGGCCTTTTGACTATCCGTAACAACTGCAGGTATTCGTATGACACCCAGGACCGACAGTTTAGCGTGCTCTCCAAGGCACGGAGGGGTCCAATGGCCACCCATCCACGAACTGACCGCGGCAAGTACAGCTTAACCTTGCAAATAATATGACCCGCGCGGTTGTTAATTAGCCAAGAGCCCCTCAAAAAATAATGGATCGCTTCTTTACATAGTATAAAACAAAGTCACTCCCGCTGTCTGTACGCTTAGATCTTTTTAACTACGCAACGGATTTTAATGCAGTTTTCAGCAATAGATAGAGTGATTCAAGAGGAAGGTTTATATGCCCCACATCAGTATCTACATTGCACCCGTGCGAAGCCGGGGCGGGTCGCTAGTACTAATATAATTCTAAATACTTAATCTGCTTTTTCTGTCCAGTGGTTGAACAGGACCCATGTGCCGGTTCCGGAGACGGGAGCTGACTGCGTGGCGCTGGAGAGGGTCAACCACGACAACCCCGTGTTCCTGGACTTGCCCTGCCATTTAGAAAGAGCCTTCGCTTGTGAGAGAGGTAAGAAAGTCCATAACCTTCTTTTGTCTCACATATTTAGTCCCGATTTGCCAGCAGAGCCCATCTAAAGGTCTTACACAGGTGACGCAAGAGCTCGTTGAAAGCTAAACACAACACACTGCGATGATCGCTTCCCAGGGCCTGATTTAGATTTGGAGACGCCCCTAGGCTAATATGTACTTTGCTTTGCTCCACACACTTGAATTAATCCCTGGTCCACCGTGCTTACCCGCCGCAGCCGCGGAGCCGGTCGTCCTTTCTGACTCCGCAGTCACACCGTTAATTCAGCCCTCATCAAGCTGTCTCCCTCCCAGTCCTTTCGCAAGTAACGCCCTAAGCCAAGGTTCGAGTCCCCCCTAGTGGACGCCCTTAGAGGTGTTGTTGCTATCTAGTCATGATGTTAGTATAGTAGACGTAGTAATAGTAGTTAGCTTAGGTTAAGTATTTTACTCTCGTCGGGATTGGTTGGAGACCCTTCAGGTCTCACTAATAACTGCCTGCCACTAACGGTCCGCAAGACCATCTACAAGCAGTCGAATAGGAAAAAAAAACTTGAATTAATAAAGGAGATTTAATTTAAAATCCAGAATTGAAAGACACCACATTTTTTTACCTTTACGTTTTATTAAGCAAACTATTATGAAGTAGACATACATACATAAACTCACGCCTTTTTCCCATGGGGGTAGGCAGAAACTATAGAACGCCACATGCTACGACCCTTACATACCCCTTTCGCTTCATCCACATTCATACATCTTGTCATACACGCACGCCGGTTGAGAGTACTACGCACCTGACCTTTGTGAAGAACATCACCAATAACATCGATGTATGTCCTTCTAGGACGTCCTCTACCGGCGTTCCCATTAACATCCGCCTTATAAATTCCTTTTGTTAAACGCCGTTCACTCATTCTCTCAACATGGCCAAACCACCTAAGCATACTCCTTTCAATTTTTGTCACTACATCATCTTTTATGAAGTAGAGTCATGATAATTATGTATACATATTTATAGATATATGTAAAAATGTAAAATTATATGTTAAAAAAAGGCAATATACATAGACAACAATGTATACATCGCATCCTTAATAAAGTAAAGGTCCATTTCAAAAATGTCAACTTTTGGGAAAACGTGTTAAAAGATTCAGGGAACCCCATGTTTACACAGTATTTTTTACAGTATAATTACAGTATTTGCTTTAGTCTTTTTTCTTTTTCTGTGAAAGCCAAGTGGTAGAACAGTTGATATTGAGACCATCTAACACAGAAACTAAAAACTCAATATTTCGAGTTGTGCCCTTACATTACTAAGGGTGCAACATATAGTACGCGCGCGAACCGAATGCAGAGTTGAGGAATGCATGTGTAAATACGCTAGTGCTGGAAGACAAAGACAGCACTACATTTACGGGCGTGTGAGGCAAGGCGGGCGGACGGCGGGGGGAGCTTTACCTCAGGCCCCGAACGCATTCAGTTCGCGCGCGTACTGTACATTAACGCTTTGCTCCACAGAGGCCCGGGAATTTACCCACATAACTGAAGTTCAAACGGTTCGGTGTCGAAGCGGTCTGTATCATCTGTATGACGGCAAGATGGACTGGCACCAAGCGGCTGCGTACTGCGTGCTGAGGGGAATGGCGTAAGACAATAAATTATCCAACTTGGTCGTTAGATAGCAGTTCACTGCTGGATTTAAGCATCTCCAAAAATCACCTTCATTGCACTAGTAAAGCCATGTATAGCCACTGAGCAACAATTGTTTATAATCTCTGTTTTAGAAACAAAATCTACGTGTTTCTGAAACATATCATTTTGTTTCTGTAAACACTACTTGTTTATTGGCTGTTTCGGTGCTCCCCACTTGCGGCGGGGAACACAGAAACAAATCAGTTGTGCAACAGGTGCATGCGAGAATGATTTCAATCAACACTACCATCGATTGACAGTATTGAAAATATTAAAAAAAGGTTTATGGCGAACTACTCAATCGCTACTCAATTTTAAATGGCCGCTATTTTCATGCTCTCTCTGTCACTTCGCCTTAAAGTGACAGTGACAGGATGAGACTTAAAAATAAAGTAAAACTTAGGCTCAGTTGAACCAAATAACTGTTAAGTTGCCATATTTATGTAAAATTTGTACTACTTTGACAGAAATTTTCGTATGGTTACGGTTATAGTTAGTGCATTTCAGCCTCGAAGACTTAAAAATTAACGTTTTTGTATTTAACCATTAGTCTTACATTTAACTTTTTATTTGAACAATTTCGACCTACTTTTTAACCGACTTCCAAAAAAGGAGGAGGTTCTCAATTCGACTGTATGTTTTTTTTTCTTTTTTTATCTTTGTTCCGCGATATTTTTGCTAATTGTGAACCGATTTTAATGATTATTTTTTTGTTTGAAAGAGTATTCTTTCGAAGTGGATCATTTAAATTTGGTGAAGATCTGATGAAGAACTTCGGAGATAGACAATTTGAAGTCGGTTCTATTTTTGTTAAAAAGTTTTATTATTAAGAGATGTTGTACTAAGTTAGAAGGTGTACAGCTGTCAGCTGACTAAAAAGTATTGTAAATTGTTAACAGGTTAGCCAACATTGCCTCTTTAAAATGCTTGAGAAGACTGGGCATGACGATGTTGAAAAATCGACCAAGTAAGTTATACACTTATGAGATACGACATAACTAGCTATTGTCCGTGGTTTCACTCGCATCCTAGGGTAACTACTTCATGTATCTGCATAAAAAGTATACCATGTGTTAATCCAGGACATGGTCTATCTGTGTGCCAGGTTTCATCCAAATCCGTTCAGCTGGTTATGCGTAATTGAACAACAAACATCCTTCTTTACAAAATTTTACATTTATAATATTAAGTGTGATTTATTATGTGATATTAAAATAATGTTTCTTGATACCACTGGCTCTATCCACGCCTTTTGGTCGATACTTTTCCAATAGGTACACTCAGCTTCAAAAATGTATTATGTAAGCATGTTAAAGGAGAATGAGTCTTTTGGTCTACCCCTCCTCTAGCAATGAGTGATATATCAATAGAAAGGTTATTTTAATATAAATATACAATAAAATATTTAGTGTTAATTCCGCGAAAAAACAGTTGATCAAGCCTGAATGCAGTATGCAGCACCGCCCTCCCGCCCGCAAATATATGCAAATGCAGAAGGTGCGATTAATAACATGCAACACACAAGCAAAACAAACAGATACGACACGTGTTTCGCCCCTCCACGGGGCATCCTCAGGTGATGTTGACTCGTCGACCGCTTGGACGCGAATGGTTATTTTAAGCAGATCGTTTTTTCGTATTACAGCTACTGTCAATGATTAGTATTTGTGGAGTTAACGCTCATTAAATGTAACCACTTAAAAACTATGTTAATACTGAGATATTGCTATTTATTATCTTTTTTACACGTTTTGCCATAGGAGCTTTGTCATAATAATTATTTAAGATACCTACCTAAGTAACACATAACATGACGCCTGAATTTCCCTAAGAGGTAGGCAGAGGTGTATAATTCATCCACGATTCGCCAGTTATGTTTAAATCCCATAACAATTATTTGCAAATAATATGATAAGAACGTAACGATACTTTAGTATACCTAAGTAACAAAAAAAGAAGAAATTGTGATAGTATTAAATGATTTTTCATTTTAAAAGTGTTATAACTCCGAAAATACTAAATATTGACTGTACTTGTATAACTATCAAATGTTTTACTTAAAAAATCTATCTAATGACATGCCACTCATTGCTAGGGGAGGAGTAGAGAAGGAATTGTGATACTATGAATATCAACGATTTTTCACTTTAAACGTGTTATAACTCCGAAAAAAAAAAAAAAAAAAAAAAAAAAAAAAATGTTTATTTCATATCATTTAGGCTATCATTGCATGTCCGAAAATACTAACAATTGACTTTAGTTGTGATAGTACTAAATGTTACGCTTAAAAAGACCTTTCTTATGACATACCACTCATTGCTAGACGGGGAGCAGACCAACTCCTAAACATTTCGCCCATTCTCCTTTTCGCAATGTAATATACATACTTATATTTTTGAAGCTAACTTTTATTCTAGAATTGTAAAGTTTTCGCACTGTTGATAAATATCTGCTGTAATAAACGCAAACCCTGAAAATAGTTTGTTAAGAATCGGTTACTGAATCGATTTCAGCCATTTTTAAAAACGTTTTTTTTAACGCGCTATTTACAAATCAGTTTTTTTGTTGAGATAAAGAATATTGAGCCTTATATCAAGACCGAACTGAATTTTAAATGCAGTTAACAATGAAAAAGCAAAATGTACTATTTTCTTAAATAAAAAATATTGAAGCTCTTAAATGTTTCAGTGTATGTATCATAATTATCACTGAATACCTATTTTATTTGGGGTATTTGAGTGTTTACGTTATTACATGTTGTATAGTTATTTTAACCACGTAACGTTTCTAAACTCAAATTCACACAGGTATCGAGAATGCCTGGGTAGGTGCCAAGGGTGTGCTCGGCAAGTGGTCGTGGATCGACACCGGGTTTAGCGTGTTCCAAATGCCAGCTTTAACCGACGCGACGGCCGATACTTGGCCTCCTATGAGGTAAGTAGAAAACTGCTAGCTGCCGATCCTGTTGTGCACAAACTAAACTTAATTTAATCTATAGCCGTCTCTTTCACTCTGATAAAATAAGAAAGAGACGGACGTAACTAAGAGCTGTCAAATATAGTTGAACTAGACTATTACCTACTACTTGAACTACTTGATGTACCCGGATAAAAAGTATCCTATGTGTTAATCCAGGGCATAGTCTATCTGTGTGCCAAATCTCATCCAAATCCGTTCAGCCGTTTTTGCGTGAAAGAGTAACAAACATCCATACATACAAACTTTCGCGTTTATAATATTAGTAAGGATTTCGCGTTTATAATATTAGTAAGGATAGTAAGGATTAAAATTTCCATACTAGAGTCTACGCCACGACTGAAGTTGAGCGCAATGTTGGCACGACTGATTTGTCATCGTTTTGCTTTACAATAAGAAATCAGTGGTGCCAACATAGCGCCCAAGAGACTTCAGTCGTGGCGCAAACAAAACACCCATATTCTAAGACGTTCCTCCAAAACTTACTCGACTCGACACCACATCGACTCAGCCTTTCGGTAGTTATAGTTGACATAAACGTCGTCGACTCGAGATTTTTCCTCAGTCGAGATAAGGAATCATCTGTCAAACTCAAGGTACCTCGGCACCTACCTTAAAGAAAGAAGTGTCAAAGTACGTATGTAACAAAAATGAATTTTGAAGACTTTATCGAATATGCTTACGATAATCCTTACAACTATTTATCGCGGCGTTATTTGCGCGATGCAGATAATTCAAATTATGACGTAATGACTTCTCGAGAAACCTCGAAGTTCACTCGAAATTGCGACTAAGAATAAAATTTTGAAGATGTTTTCGAGGTCGTCCTGAGTCGAGTATGAGTCGCGTAAGTTTTGGAGGAACGTCTTAGAATATGTGTGTTAGACTATATGGCGCGGAATCTAGACGACGCGTCAGAATGTGTCAACTAAAAACACGGTGAAGTTCAAGGCGTTAACTAGTTTGACATCTCTAACTTAGTTCTTATCTATCACCGTCCTTTTCATGCGCTGTCTGTGAGTAAAAGATAGATCTCTCATTTTAGTTTAGTTCGTGAACAAGAAAATCGGTACCATTGGCCAGTAGTTTAGGGTTTATTACGCTACGCGATTTTGAGGGCTCCTAACTCTTATTGAGTGTAGTATAACAACAGTTAGGGCCCCCGGTCTCTTTGGTCTTCAGTCGGGCGTCTTTCCAACGGGCCCTGAAAATCGGGTAGTGTAATAAATGCATTAGTCAAAATAAAAACCAGACAAGTGTGAGTTGGGGTTCCGTACCACCACACATGTCTGTGAAATAACTGTTTTTATGATTTTTTATTTAACTATACAGTATGTACTACAATCATACTAAGTTTCACGCTAGTAGGTATTACCGTTACTAAGATAGAGCAGGAACAAAAAATGTTGATAATCATGCATTTTTTTTTCGAAGTTACTTGTATGGGGTTAGACTCTGGGTTTACACTTTTTATTATTTTTAATATTTGCCATGATAAAAGCCATAGTTAACACATATTCTGTGAAAATTTAAGCTGGTTACCTTTTACGGTTAAAGAGATACAGCCCTGTGACAGACAGACACACGGAAAGTCAGCGTAGGCTTAGTAATAGAGTCCCGTTGACATTCTTTGAGTCGGGAAGTTTAAAAAAACTTTGGTGATGCATTGTAAAAAACTTTTTTTTTTGTTTAGCTAACTTACTGAATAACGCACTTTTATTTTCCAGGGACAGAAATAATGTTAAGCAGAATGGATGTCTGCAACTGGATAGGCACGCATCCCATCCACCTATCTTCCTCGAAGCTAGATGCGAGAGGAAAATGCAGTTCATTTGCTATGAAGGTCAGTTACGTATTTCTTTTTTTACTGCCTTGAAACTATAAATTTGGACTACGATTTGTACACGTTGTAACGTGTAAAATATATAAGAATTTAAGGTTACAAAACATTGGCGCGACCGCCATCAGACCTCCGCATCCCAGTAACTGGGCAATGCCCTTAGGTAACTGTTTTAGTCACTACCAATTTCTACCACGTTTCAATTTAAGTTATATGTATACAAAATAATGACGCTGACTGTACTTTTGAAATTAGTGTTATATCACTAACGATACAAAAGAAATAACAGCGACAGTTATTTTTAAACTTAAAAAATAACCAAAATCTTTTCCACAATTTTTCTAAAGTATTTCTTTATCCATTCTAATCTTAATCGGGAATAAAAATCATTTTGGGACCCAATGCATAATATCAGCAATCACCTGCGCGACAGCGCAACGAGCATTCCCAAGGAGGGTTGATATCAGGCTGGCAGCCGGCCATAAAACAATAAGCCAAAACCACTAACAACATGGATTTACGAAATACATGTTGTGCCGACCCCACCTAGTGTGGGATAAGGGCAGGAAGAAGAAGAAGATTTTTTAATCTTTTAACCAAAAACTTCAGGTGTAGCGTCACAAAAGGCGACCCTAGCGACCCCTAGCGACGACCAATACTACTACGTGCTAGTAAGACAAATGTACTTCTGGCAACACGCGTACGAGAACTGTCTGAAGATGAACGGCACCCTCGCCACTTTGGATAATAATGATATTCTGATCCAGCTACTGCTGGTCATGGGAGAAAATAAGGAAGAACGTGAGTTTTAGTTATATGTACTACTAACCTTTTAGGTAGATTACAGTGATAAGTACCTACGCCATTTCGACGCTTAGGTAACAATCGCTTAAGTCGAAAATTGGTCTTTTGACGTTTTATACGTCATTGGATAGATATTTTCGGCGCGCATCGAATGATGTTAGAAAAAAATTAAAATTATCCAATCAGAGCGAGTTATTCAAACAGTTCTGGCACCGTGCAAGTCGTTTGTTGTGTCATTTTAAAGATAATAATCAGTTTTTTGTCTCTCCTGAAAACTTGTCAAATTTAACTTGAGCGGTATTGTTACCGAAGCGACGATTTATAATGCCGTCCGATTTCTAAACGACTGTGGTGGAACGAGGTATGGTGTTCCTCCAGCGATGAAGGGAGGACCCTCCAACCAGGCGGGTGTTATGCCTGGCGGGCTACTGCCCAACGGTTGATCTTGGGAAGTTGTATATTATTATATACCTGCTATCTGCGTGTCAAATCTTGATATCGCGATGCAGGATTTGTGACGTTTCATTTGACAGCTGTCATTGTAGTCTGTTAGACAATCGTCGTGCTGCGTAATTCTAATGTGGCGCGATAGATGCCGCCACAAGATCGTTAATTGTTTAAACGTAATTTTGAGTAGTGATTCCTAATGTATTACTATATTCTATGCCTTGAATATTTACTTTGGAATTTTGACTCCTTCTAAATACCCTGCTTAGAAACAGATAGCATAATTAGTTCGGAAATCTCTGTCTAAATAGGGTATTTAGAAAGAGACAGAATTGCAAAAAGATATTCAAGGACAAATGTTTAGATTTTCGGTAAGTGTTCGTAGTATGGTATCCATCTTTACCTTCACTTCATGCTCGGCACCTATTTATTATATGGGATTTAATATCAGAGACAAAACTACAGAGAAATCTTTAAAATTATAGCAACCTATTTCAAAATTTTAAGATTTTAAGTTTTATCATAAAATGACCTTGGATGACCATCTTCATCCACTCTGATTAAAAGAGAGGCCTATTGTGGTACGCCACAACAGGCCTCTCTTTTAATAAGATAAAGTTTCTCTCTTTTCTACAAAATTCACAAAAATACGAACCTTTGTTCGACGTTTTCCAAAACTATATTTTTTTAGATAGGTATCTATAATTCTAAAGGTGCGATGTATGACTAGCTGTGTCCTCACGGCTCCGCCCGCGTAAGAAGTTTTATTCCAGTAATAAAAATAGTCTATGTTTTGCGCAAAAGAATTTTTGGAATCGGTCCAGTAGTTTTTAAGTTTATTCGTTACATAAAAAAATAAAAAATCTTTCTCTTTATAATATTAGTATAGATGTACTTAAAAGCGTTTAAATGTACACAATATCACGCCTTGTACTTCCCGAAGGGTTCGGCAGAGGTGTTTTAGTACTCCCTCGTTTCGCCAGTATGTTTAAATTTATTCATTTTATAATTTCAGCTATCGAGCACATCTGGATTTCGGGTCGTTTGAACATGACGAAGGATATTGGCACGGACACTGTCAGCTACGCGTGGTACAACCCCAACGGTGGGAAGCGCATCCCAGACCCGAAGGCTTTAGGTGATTCGTCGCTTGGATTATATGTAAGTACATCAAAGGACAGGTGCGTAGTACTCTCAACCGGCGTACGTGTATGACAAGATGTATGAATGTGGATGAAGTGAAACTCCTTTGTTAACTATCATCAAAGACAGATTTTCAAAAAAAAAATAACGTAGCGGATTTTGTAGGCGCAGCGACGATGTGGCGTTCTATAGATTCTGCCTAACCTCATAGGAAAGTGAGTTTATGTATGTGTGTATGTAAATTCATTGGACTTTGGTTCAAAATTATATGGGATCCGAAGTATTCATCTTTTTTATGTTTCTTAGGACTATTAACCTTTTTACCGCCACGGACTTCAATAGAAGTTCCAGATTTTCGTGCTTCTAGCGCCACAACTTCATTAGAAGCTCTTCATTTTAACTATGTTATAAAGACAAGATTACTGTATTTAACAGGTCATCAGCTCATCACTACTGTTTACTATGTAATTCGTTATATATTTAAAGTTTGGCAATGGCGAGGCATCGCGTTCTGTGGACGTTAGCGGTGAAAAGGTTAAAGATAACAAAAATAACGTGCAAAAAATTGCCCATTTATGTATAGTACCGGTACTCTCCGCCAGATGCCGAGAATTTAAATAGTACCGCTACTCGCTACAAGATGTCACCGCTTTCCTAGTTTCGTTATTAACCACTAGATGGCGTTATTTAATCATTTCTTGTACTCTTACTAGATGCCGCCGTGGTTAGATGAAGATTTCACGATGGATAGCTCCTGCCTCAATTTGGATCGGCAGGCCCACCTGGTAGGCCTGGTGTATGGATTGCCGTGTGATACAGCACAGTATTCTGTGTGTATGATCGGTAAGCAAGATAATCGTAAGTACCCTACCTCTTTTAAGGAATAACAGATCAGCGTAGTATGGACATGTTATGCGGAGGGAAGAAAGTCATGTTATTAGAAGAGTATTAAATATATGAATCGTTCTGCCTAGCCTTTGACCCAACTATGTTGGGGTCAGCTTCCAGTTTAACCAGGTGCGGCTGAATATCAGTATTTTACGCGGAGCGACTGCCATCAAACCTCCGCAACTCAGTTACTGGGCAATGCCGATATCCTAAGGTTAGATCGGTTGTCAGTTTCGGGCTTCTGATTACCCGTAATGACTGTCATAGGTATTCGTATGACACCCGGGACCGACGCTTTAACGTGCTCCCTGGGGCACGGAAGAGACTCGATATGTAACGAATGGTCACCCATGCACGGACTGACCATGACAAGTGCAACTTAACCTTGCAAATCATATGATCCGCGTGGTAGTTAATTAACCACGAGCCCCTCGGAGCCCCTAAGAGTATTAAATATGAATGTGGATGGATATACAAATAGAGGTCTTCCTCTTAGCCTTTTCCCAATTATCTTGGGGTCAGCTTCCAGTCTAACCAGATGCGGCTGAATACCAGTATTTTACACGGAGCGACAGCCAGCAGACCTCCGCAACCCAGTAACTGGGCAATGCCGATATCCTAAGGTTAAACCGTTTGTCAGACTTTCGGGCTTCTGACTACCCGTAAAGACTGTCATAGGTATTCGTATGACACCCGGGACCGACGGCTTAACGTGCTCTCCGAGGCACAGAGGGGTCTCGATGTGTAACAAATGGTCACCCATCCACGAACTGACCGCGGCAAGCGCAGCTTAACCTCGCAAATCGTACGATCGGCGCGGTTGTTATTTAGCCACGAGCCCCTCGGATATACAAATAGAGGTAGGCCAAAGAAAAGATGGATGGATTGTGTGAAGGATCATATGGGTAAGAAAGGAATGAGTAATGACATGATGGCTGATAGAGAAGAATGGAAGAGGACTACGTAATGTGCTGACCACACCTAGTGTGGGATAAGGGCAGGGAGATGATGATGATCTCTTTTCACTCATAGAAAATGGGTATTTTATATGAACGTGGTTTTGATAACCAGAATTCGATTGAAAACATCATAAGGAAACCTGCACACCCGAGTCCTCCAAAAAATTCTCTATGGTGTGTGAAGTGATTAGCCAGTCGGCAAGATTGGTAGCGGGGCTGACTGCACAGGTTACACCTGACGTTTAAAGGTCTATCCACACATATCAGGGTCGTGTCGGATCGGGCCGAAGATCACCATCACATACATTTTGTACCAAAGCAAGAGCTCCGTCGCTTCCGGGCTGGTCCTTGACGCTAACTGACCAGCACTGAGCGACTGAGGTCTTGCTTCGGTACAAAATGTATGTGATGTTAATCTTCGGCCCGGTCTCGGCCCTGATATGTGTGGATAGAGCTTAAGACGTCACTCTTGGACGGTCTTCTGTACCAGCAGATGATGAGACCTTTTTTTTGTTTTCAGAAAAACTGTCAAAACCTTTGCCAGTGATGACTGAAGCCCCACCAGTAACAGAGGCATATGAATCCACCTAAATATTATTATGTATCAAAATTATTTAAGTAGGTATTAGAAGAATTATGTATTATATTATAAGGGAAATAATTAACTGTGTTTTATTATTTAATCTGTTTCCTTGAAAGGCCAGAGATGTTCGGCTTTTCTTCTCAGAGCTAGTAAGAAAGAAAATGCCAGCGCCATCTAGTCTTGAAAAAAACATTACATTGACTTGTAAAAGTGTTTGTAACAGATTTATTTACAGAAATAAAAATAATTTATTGACGAAGGAAGAAGGTTCGACCTTGTTATCAGACTTTCGAGCTTCTTACTTCCTACACCGACTGTCATCATGTATTCGTATGACACCCAAGACCGACTGTTTAACGTGCTCTCCGAGGCACGGAGGGCTCTCGTGTAACGAATAGTTACCCATCCGAGTACCGACCATGGCTAGCGCAGCTTAAACTCGCAAATCGTGTGATAAAAAAATAAAAAGACCACAGACACCATTGATTCTTAAAATTATTTATTATAATAACATAAACCTATTATTTTAGACTACTCAATGTTTCAATCCATTGTGTATTAACTTTATTCAATTGTGTACAGTTTTCATTCATAGCGACTAGGTTCCTCTTGAAGGCGCGCAAATGTTCTAAATAGGCCCTAAGACTGCTGTTCATTGCCCTAATTGAGTCTATTTCTTGTGACAGCTCTGATGTTAGTGTCTGAAAAAAAAAATACTTTATGGTAAAGTTTTTTTTTTGTTCTTTTTTTAATATTTAAATACTTAGTATGTTCTTCTCTCACGTTGGCATGAGCTATCGATGGCATTTTTGTGAAAATCGTCGCTTAAGTTCTAACACCACATAACTCAAAATAGTTAACTTTGCAGCAGAGCAAAAAATATAAATTTTTCTACATACATACATAAACTCACGCCTTTTTCCCCCATGGGGGTAGGCGGTAACTATAGAACGCCACATGCTACGACTCTTACATACCCCTTTCGCTTCATCCACATTCATACATCTTGTCATACACGCACGCCGGTTGAGAGTACTAAGCACCTGACCTTTGTGAAGAACATCACCAATAACATCGATGTATGTCCTTCTAGGACGTCCTCTAACGCCACATGCTACGACTCTTACATACCCCTTTCGCTTCATCCACATTCATACATCTTGTCATACACGCACGCCGGTTGAGAGTACTACGCACCTGACCTTTGTGAAGAACATCACCAATAACATCGATGTATGTCCTTCTAGGACGTCCTCTACCGGCGTTCCCATTAACATCCGCCTTATAAATACCTTTTGTTAATCGCCGTTCACTCATTCTCTCAACATGACCAAACCACCTAAGCATACTCCTAAATTTTTCTACTTATCATATAATTGTTTCTAATCTACGATATCCTATTTTATTTTGGTTTTTTCGATGGAGCGCTTTCGCGACACAATCCAGTATGGAACTCACCTGACTTACACGCTGTTTTAGCTGTTTACATAGCTTGATGGAAAAAATATTACATACGCGGTGGATTTTGTTTTTGAAATAATGCGTTGCTATTGGATCTAACCATTGATTGTGATTGGTCAAACGATCCGTTTTTCGATTCCTTATCGAATGACGTGCATAACTCAAAACTACTATTTTTCGAGTTATGCGGTGTTAGAACTTGAGCGACGATATGTTTTTTCTACAAAAATGAGCTTAAATCAACCCTATCTACATGTCTGTACTAAAATAATGAATAAAATCTGGCATGTAAATTAAGACATCTACACTCCATTTTTAAGAAACTGCAGCAAAATGGCCTCTGTTTTTTACTAAATGTGCTCTCCTGTAAAATTGCAATCTTGTAGATGTCTTCTTTTACTTTGCTGCCATCGATATGAGAATTATTCATGCTGTGGTGATAAGATTATCTAGTCAGCAAGGTTGGTAGCGGGGCTGACTGCACAGTGGGCAGTGGACGTACTTGAGTATTTTTATGTACTGATGGACGGGTTTCTAATGCTTGGTAAGCATACAATAATTATGAACCATAATATACTATTGTTAGTGAGTAGGAAAATTAATAAATCCTTCCTCTTAGCCTTTTCCCAACCATGTTTAGGGTCAGCTTCCAGTCTAACCAGATGTGGCTGAATACCAGTATTTTACACAGAGCGACTACCATTTGACCTCTGCAACCCACTTACTGGGCCATGCCAACATCACCTTTTTTTTATTGATTTGATTGATGACCTTTGATTAGACCGGTAAAGACTGTCATAGGTGTTTTTATGTTCATTTGAAACTAAACATTCAAAATCATTGCCACGCTTATATTAGCCTAGGGGCAGCTTAAATGTTAAATCAGGCTCAGATTCACAGACAGATGGATGGTGCTGCCTTTCCTCTAGTCATAACCTTTTAGTCCAACATTGGACTCGAGTTAATTGATTGATTACTGGGTAGAGAGGGCCTTGCCTAGTGTTTGATAGGAACATACATACATAAACTCACGGCTTTTTCCCCCATGGGGGTAGGCGGTAACTATAGAACTCCACATGCGACAATCCTTATATACTCCGCCGGAAAAAAAGAAGAAAGAGAGAAAGAAATTTAATTGGCACGAAAGCAGTCAGACTCATAAAAAATTCATAAGAAACAAAAATAAAGTAGCTGTGTGTCTAGCGGCTGCGCCAAATAAGTTCAGTTCAACATAAATGTAAGACTACTAGTGCCTGGCGCAGGTTTTCAACTGAACCTATAAGAACACCTAATTCAAGGAAACGACGGTAGAGGACGCCCTAGAAGGACATACATCGATGTTATTGATGATGGTCTTCACAAAGGGCAGGTGCGTTGTACTCTCAACCGGCGTGCGTGTATGACAGGATGTATGAATGTGGATGAAGCGAAAGGAGTATGTAAGGATAGGAACAACATCGAAAAACAAAGTATACACTGTATTTTCTTCAAAATCTTGGGTTTGAACATGAAATTTGAATTTGGAGCGTTGGATAAACACAAAAACAGATTATTATATACAATTAATCATTATTTAGCGAACATGTTGGTGTTAAATTCAGTTAACGGGTCCTTTGAATGATCGTACCAAGTACCAACACGTATTTAACACAATTATGTTATCATGCAAGTTCAAAAGTTTCATTATACTTTCTCAAATTTCGAGATTCAAAAATAGATTTTACCTCGCGTTTAGATGATGTCACAGAAGCACTCGACATATTTATTTTATTAAATTATCTTTTATTTATTTATATATGCCAAAAGTTTATTTTCTTCGTCAAAAATAAACAATAGGCAACTTTCTTTTTAAATTGTCGGTTGGTTTTGTGTTGCTGTATTAAACATTAAAAACTACCGAAAAGTAATATTTTATTATAGTTTGTTATAATTTTGTTAATTTTTTTGCTTAGATTATATACCTCTAAATAGAGCCACCGCGTGGCCGCTCATGAGACAGCAATATAAGGCTAAATTACTATATCGTCCTATCGTAGAGCATACAATACAGGATGTAAAAGATATCATGTAATTCCTTCAAACCTCGTGATAGTACTGCTGACATAAATTAACCCTGAAATCCTGAACGGGATAGTTGGGGATTCAAACAAAAAAAATTACAAGATGTAAACATTGTGTTCTTAATGTGAGGCATTTTAATGCCCCAAGTTAAATGACCGCGCCGATAGTCGCGCAATTCGCTCGGGGCGCTAAAATGCTTCACGTTAAGAACCAATGTGTGTAATAAAAAAAACAAAAATCCCGGTCAGGGTACGTCACGAGGTTTGAAGGAATTACATGATTTCGTTTACACTCTGTATACATTAAACAGTTAACTAATGGAGTCTATTTCTTATAAATACAAGAATACGGGGGGACTGATCTTCTGTGACAGTGAATTGCCTAGCAATAAAAAAGTTCGCCAAGCTAAAAACAACACGTCATATGAAACAGAAGATTTTTTGCTTTGTCTCAGTTTTCTTAATAATTTTGTATACATTCTTCTTACTTCCTACCGTAAGCACGGCTACATCTAGAGGTATTTAATGTAAGTTATTTTTAAACAGAATTTTGATTCTGATTTCTTTATTGAAGTCTTGCAGATAATTTCTGATTCTTGCTGCATGTAGGTTGACTTTTGGCTTGGCTGGTCCGTTAGCTCCACATGTCACTATGACTGTGATTTATTAGCTTGTTCAATACTAATATGTAGTGACAATATTGTAAATATTTTATATTAAAGAAATAGCATGCCGTAAAAACTTCATAACACTTCCGTAAATACTTCGTTAAAATTGTTTACGTTATATTATATCAGCCGCTAACATCATCCATATTATCCAATATATATTGGAAGTTTTGCCTACCTAGCAACACCACAATATGACATTAATTTCTACGTTTCATTTCACGAAGTATAATTAGATAATGCAATTTACAATATTTAATTCAGATTATTGTATTATGCGTCTAAATTGTTTGACTTTCCAAGACCACCTTTTTTAGTTAAACGTTTATTCAGTTCAAGTTTCTTACAATTTTTGTTAGGTACACTGTGCTTAGAAAATAAATAAGGCTAATTTTAAATTAAAATACAATAATTTAAGTAAATGGTGTATATGAGACGGTGTTATCTTGTGCTATTTGTACGAAGCTATAGTAATTAAATCTCAATCTATTAAATAAATTATGGAAAAATTAAATATACCACCCACTTCCACCCCAGAAATGCAATGGAATCATCATCCTTCCTCTCTGAGTATCGACTTTTCACAGCAGTTTCAAAACGCATGCGCGCAGCCACGGCGCCATCTGCAGAAAAAACGTCGTAATTAAAAAAAGAAACGCCGCCATTTTGACATTTGTTTGGCTTTTGTGTTCTACAATTTAACTTATCATGTAATTACTCGTTACGAGTTATTATTCTTTATATTTCCGCTATCGAACTATTTCGCCGGTGATTTGGATGAATAAAATCTAACGCATCAGTGGGAATCGCATTCGTTAAACGGCGAAAAAATCAATAATGTACCAGTGCCGCTTTTTTACTTTCGCATTACAAATGTTCATGTTATATTATTAATTAATCCAGTAAACTTATTTTAGATACCACATTTATTAATTATGAAGTGTTTTTATTGTGTTTTGACTGGAAACAGATAGTGATATGTGGTGAAAAGTGTATTTCGAAAAAGGCGCGAAGTGGATCGCCGATATATTACCACGGGAATAAAAAAATATCTAAATTAAAACAAAGAGATTCTTTTAGCGCGTTATGTGTATCAGATCGAAGTTCTATTATAATTAAATTTCCGGTTATGTGTTACGTACAGCAAATGGAATAAGTGATACTTTCTAAAAAATTAAGTTCATGTAGGTAAGTACAATATTTCCTCAATTGGATATTTTTTTAATGTAACATTTAAGTTTCGAATTTACTGTTTAAATTATGATTAGGGTGAATATTTGTTACACATAAAAAATGGTAAAGGTTGAGTTTGTCCATGTCATTGGCACTATGTATACATTGTCACAAAAATATTTTGACAGAAAAATGTAAACAAATAATTTGTTGTCGTGTTTTTTTAATATTTACAAAAAAAAAATACACTCTTCCTCTTTTTAATAGGGCTTATACTGGGGTACTGAACATATTACTGAACACCTAAATCTGTTGAAACCAAAGTAGAGTTGGATCCCATCTTGTATTTTATTCAGTTTTTATTGTTTTAATTTTGCTTAAATATCAAATGTCTTCATATTCAACCCATTGCCTTATCCTTGGTTTTTAAAAAGCTGATTAATTTACTCTATTTGTTAAATCCAATGTCAACAAATGTGATTGATCTATATACCAAAATACTATTGACCAATAACTGTACTTGACTTGAGATTTGACAGCTGATTGCTTAATTTTAGCGCTGATCCACCTTTGAGGAACCGAGGATTACAGCTGGCAAAATAATTAAATTTTACAGCTGGCATTAAGTGGCCGCGGGCCGCTTAATGTATCACTGATGGTGGTTTTAAAGAAAGTGTTAAAATTTCAAAATTCATTAAAAAATAAACCGGCAACATGATTTGTTATTTTAGGTTTTCAAAAATTCTTCATCCTTGCTTTAGTTACGAATCCAGAAAAATGAAGCTTCTAATCCGAGACCCCCAATATGACCTAAAATGTAAACACAGCTGATCATAGCTGAGGATAGATAGAATTTAGCGTATTTTTTATGAAATCTTTGAACTGCATTTTCTCTTGAAACTAATGACTTTTTGGGAAAGTTGTAGAACAAAAGTTATCCATTATTATGGGTACTTTAACACCCTTTCGGCTTAGTACCCCCTTTTCAGACTGACATTGTATATTAGAAAAGCATTATTTATGTAGGTTGTGATTATACTGGGATGGTGACAGTCAACTAAATGGACAGATTTACTGAAGATATTCATGACTTGGCTGTCAATAATTTGCAATAATCAAAGTATTGGTGGTTTGTCCTACGCGAAATAAAAAATTATCATTAATTCTACATTCAAGGAATTCAGAAGCCCCATATCTTCAATCTTAAATCACAGAATGTTGTATATTATTGGTTTAACTTTTTAAAACTACCCAACCAACCCCTCTCTAAGAAAATTCAAATACCAATGCCAATACTTTCAACTACAATAAAATATTATTGAAATAAGTTACGTTGGCTCTTGTTTTACACAAATCTTCGCTGCGCCTGCAAAATCCGCTAGGTATAGCCACTGCACCCGTAATATCCGTTTTGTAATAATTTATTTGGTTAAGAAGATAGCAAAATAAGTTATTAGATAATGTATTTTAGGATTTTAAGTATTATAAAATAGCACCAAGGTTCAATAAAAATAAAATACATAGTGGATTTTACAGGCGCAGCGATGAAATAAAACACCAAGAATTGGCATAAGCAGTCTAGAGGTTAATTCAGGTAATTTTTTGAAGCAGGAAAAGTGCAGGGATCCTGCAAATTTGTTTAATGTTTGGTTTTGTTAATGTTGTCAAACAATTTGACAGTTTTTTGTAAATGAAAACTGTTCTATTAAAGAAACCTGCGCAGGCTTCCTGCACATTTCCTGCCCCAAAAATATCTGAAATAGAGTACTGGCTGTGTAAATCAATCTTAAAAATATAATACTTCATTTGATGGCAGGTACAGTCTACGACAGGTCGATATGGCAATTTTCTAGTCATTTTCAATACACAACTACAAGCAACAATGTGAGTGAGATCGAAATCGATAAACGTGGTTGATGCGGACTCGTGCAGCACTAACACTTAGCGGTCCAGACGTGTGTAATGTAATGTATCGTGAAATGTAACGCGAATTCTGTGTGGACGGCACTACGAGCGTTATAACGCCCGTCTGGACCCGGCTAAGGGGCGCGGGCGCTGTGCGGGTGTGCAGGGCGTACCCCCCTCCACGACTCACCTCATACTCGATTGCCATGTCGACCTGTCATTAACTGTAGATTGTGGTCAGCAGTGCCATTCTACTTGAAATAATCCGAACTTGGCTTGTGACACTGCCGTGTGTCTAGTTTCCGGTGAATTCTACATCATTTGTCTTATTTTGCAGGTTAAGTTGTCCTCTAATCTTGCGATGCGGCTAAGAAGTAGGAAAAGGGAGCGGCCGCTCTCAAGTAAAAGGAGTTCCAAGGTTACGAAACTGAAGAAGAAATCCGTAAAGCCATTGACTAAGCCACCAAACGCTTGGCAGAATATCCTGAAGCGGGAAGTAAAAAATGTTGTGTCTGAAACACCGCAGTTCTGCATCACTCGTTCACAGAAGAATCTAAAGACTCGTCCCGTAAGAACCAAATTAAGTATGGAGAAACCTTTAGAAACTACGCACAAGAAGGCAAAGCACAAAGATGATAACCGCACAAAGAAACCGATATTTCAGACCGTTGTACGGAGTTCAACTAAAGATCCTGTGTCGTCTTCAACCGCTGTGAAGGTGAAGCCACAGAATGACAAGATTACTACGTCATCCAAGATGAAGGAGGTCCGTACAACGAAGAGTGTCCAATTAAGGCACAGTTCGCTTAATAGAGAACTTAAAAAGACCGAAGTGATATCTTCCGCTATTAGTTCTCCTCGCAAAACGAGGCGTATGGACAAGACTGACAAGTCAGCTTCGCTTAATAGCTCTCCTATAAGAAAGGTTCGGCAGATGGGTATAATAACTCCCAAAATAACGAAGTCCTCAGTCAGTTCAACCAATGAAAGTCCAAAGAAGAGGACAAAGAAGGCTCCAGTTGTACCAGAAACTAACTGTTACCCAGAAGATAACGATGTGACTATGTACGAAGCCCACACAACAACATTTGTTGATTTCCCAACACCGAAGTCCGAAGAATCCGACTCGGATGGCCACGTTGAATCTTCTGAACTATGTCTACCCAATGACTGTCTCAACGACTTCATGGCTATAGCGGAATGTGCCAGACTGATAAACGAAGATATGCCGGCTACGGAAGAAGATATAAACTTCTTAGCGGACAAGGCAGCCAGAGTTATGACAACAGAGAAGGCAGAAGAGAAGACTTCCAGGACTAATTCGGTGGAGAAGAGAGTGATGAAACGTAGGAAGTCGAGCAATGATCTGGAGATGTACCAGCCCACATCTACGACAGACGATTTGGATAATTGTACTGATTTTCTTACAAATGGGGAAAAGTATGTGCAGGTAAGACATTTATACTGTTAAAGACTAGCACCCATATTCTAAGACGTTCCTCCAAAACTTACTCGACTCATACTCTACTCAGGACAGCCTCGAAAACACCTTCAAAATTGTATTCTTAGTCGCAATTTCGAGTGAACTTCGAGGTTCCTCGAGAAGTCATTACGTCATAATTTGAATTATCTGCATCGCGCAAATAACGCCGCGGTAAATACTTGTAAGGGTTTTCGTAAGCATATTCGATAAAGTCTTCAAAATTCATTTTTGTTACATACGAACTTTGACACTTCCTTCCTTAAGGTAGGTTGTGAGGTACCTTGAGTTTGACAGATGATTCTTTACATCGACTGAGGAAAAATTTCGAGTCGAGGACGTTTATGTCGACTGGAGGTGGAGTCGAGTCGAGTTAATTTTGGAGGTACGTCTTAGAATATGGGTGTAGGTGCTTCAAAGCAAAATATCTAGTTGTAATTCAGGAAAACATGCAAATAAGTACCACTTACTAAATGCCTTGATGGCCTTTGCGTTGCTCGCAGTGGCGTGCATTGGTTTTCGGACTAGGTAGGCAGGCACTAGCGATGTCGCCTTTCAATTGTACGCTTTAAGTACTTATTACACTATTCAATTTGTAGGAAATCGAAAGATGTTATTGAAGTTAGAACAGTTAGATTCCGATTTAGTGCGATTGGAAGGTCCCGACCGAAGGTGCCTAAATTGTTAATGATTTAGATGAGTGTAATCGCATCACTACGATTTAGAGCAGTGTTGCCAGATTGGATTTGTAAAGGACATGTTATGAAATGGGCTTAAAATAATTTTATTTTTGAACCGCTTACATGTGCGGTTTTTCTGATAGGGAAAACTGTCTAGGACGTGCTTACAAAAACATTTTTTTTTAAAAAGCACCATTATTTAATTATAAAACCTTAAAATCCTGATATTTTTTTTTGTTAAAAATCTAATAAACTGATAAAAAACTTAGAAATGAAAATGATATATATCATTTTTGAAAGCATAATATTTATCCTAATATTAAAATAATATTAAACGGCTTAAATTAAAATAAAATCAATGAATTAACTTAATGCTTTGGATGTATGGCATTGATTACCTTTTTTTTTTTTTTTTTTGGTTTATGGCAACTGAGTTGATTACCTTGTCTCAATAGAATAAAAGAAAATATTTACTGTATGTCAGCAAGGTTGTCACTTGTCATTGTCAGTAATGTCATCAATGTCTAATCATGTCAAAGTTGTCACACAAAATCGCTATCTATTGTTGTTAAAAGCCAGGTTAAATAAAAAAAAACTCAAAACAATGGTACATAGTCAAAAACACAGGAACCACAGTCACAATAACAGACAACAGTTGAATAAGTTGAATTGAATTTGACTTTTTGACAATGACTGACGTTGACAATGACAATAAATGTCATCCAATAGAAGTGTTGCCAGAATTCATAATTATGGGTTAACAACTGTGGGTTGCAACTTTATTTTTTAATTCTAATTATTTAAATTAAATAAAACAATAGAAGGGTGCTTTTAAAAAAAATAAAAAAATATATACGAAAGCTCCATATTTTATGTACTTTCATAAAAAAAAATCTCTTCTCTGTTCACAGCCAAAGCCCAGCTTCCATACAAAAATATAACATGTCCTTTACAGCGGTTTGAGTATATACTTACAGTATTTTGGTATTAAAATACAGTATATCATAAAGTTAAGAGCGAAGCGAAGAGCAATAACAAGTATATATGGAAGAGTACATAATGATAAAAAATAATGATAAAAAATAAATGTGTACATTTTTTCCCCTGAATTTTTCAAAAATACTATAATGTCTGCATCATTTTTGGGATAAATACTATAGGTATTTGCTAAAAAAAAGGTGGCAACCCTAGTCGTCGGTCCAATTTAGAATTCAATTTAGTGTAGTGTGATCACTAGCTTCCCACTTCCTAGTAAGAGTGTTCCTAATTAGATTTCCTACAAATTGAATAGTGTATTAAGTACTAAAGCCCATTTCAATATGATTCTGACCAAAAGAAACCATAGCCATACACGCTTTTTTTATTTATAGTAATAGTTAAAGATGGAGTAGTTAATTAAATCTTATGAGGTAGGCACTGCTTAATTACCTATATGCAAAGCACGCCATTGCTTGCTCGAGAAGCTTGATATTTCAATTTAAAAGAAGTGATTTCAGTTACAGTACAAAAGTACTTGATAGACTGCCTTTTTGGTCTAGTGGTGGCAAGCGCAACTGCTGATTGTGAGGTCCTGGGTTCGATCCCCAGGTATGGCAGTGGTATCGGGTTTTCCCATGTGGAATTCCTCAGTAGCAGCCCGGAGTCTGGATTTGTGCCCGGTTGATGTCGATAGGCTCGTCCTCTGTAGCATGGGACTTAAACATGACGGCGAAATGAGGGTGTTATTATACACCTCTGCCCAACTCTTTGGGGCATATAGGCGTGATGTTATGTTACATACACTGAAATTTTACTTTTATGTGATTTTTCATTGTTGACTGCATTTAAAATTCAGTCTAATGGCCTTGACATAAGACTCAATTTTCTTTATCTCAATTAAATTTGATTTATAAAAAGCACTTTTTTAAATAGAAAGGAAGAAAGAAAGAAAAGTTATTTATTCGCGCCAACATGACGCACAAAATAAAATAAAAATAAACAAAACTGAAAAGAAACTTGGGGAAAAATATGTGTCACATCCGAGCAAAACGGCCATCGCTCAGCATAATGCTGTGTCTTACGTGCGAGACAGCCACAGCGCTTGTTTTCAGCGACAGCCGGCGTTGACATGATGACGAAAATATGGCTGAAGTCGACTCAGTAGTCGATTCTTAACAAACTACGTTCGGGGTGTGCCTTTATTATGTTACATGTTGCATATAAAAAAATATAGACCAATTTACATTCCTACAATACCCAATTCTGCAGTTTCGCATTCAAGCTTACTTAGATCAAACCTTGTATAATTGTTACAAAACTATTCTCCATCTCTTTCTCGCAGCCGGACTTCGTAACGATGTTGGAGCAGGACGGCTACGTCCGCGACTCTGAATGCGAGATATCTTCAACATGCGACACTCAAGGGACCGCTATTGAGAGCCTAGAAGCCTTATCTGCTAGGAGTCCTAGTTCAGGCTTCCTGGCTGAGATCAGTCAGAGTTTGGCTGCTGAGGCGGCCGGTTGGGTAAGTCTATCTCTCTCTAATTACCTATAGCAAAGTAGGACAGATAAATATTTAATTAAGTCTCATTTTAGCAGTAGGACGTTAGCTGGCTATAAAAAATCCTTTTTTAAAAGAAGGTTTTGTGTTCTGGCTCCATCATCAGACCAGCTTCATGGTGCCATATTATGTTTTGTGTTCCGGCTCCATCATCAGACCAGCTTCATGGTGCCATATTATGTTTTGTGTTCCGGCTCCATCATCAGACCAGCTTCATGGTGCCATATTATGTTTTGTGTTCCGGCTTCATTATCAGACCAGCTTCATGGTGCCATATTATGTTTTGTGTTCCGGCTCCATCATCAGACCAGCTTCATGGTGCCATATTATGGCATTGTCACAGAAGTTATGTGGCGGCACCTATCACGCCACATGCAAACAACGCTGTGATTGTGTAGTAGACTAAATAACGACAATTTTCAAAGATTACGTCACAGAATGATGCATCGCGATATCAAGTTTTAACACGCAGATAGTATTTAAACAACTTCCCAACATCAACCCTTGGGCAGTTGCTTGCCGGGCATAAGACCTGCTTGGTTGGAAGATCCTCCCTTTTCGTTGGAGGAACACCATATCTCGTTCCTCCACAATTCTACAAGGTTAGTCGGAAAGGGGGTACTAAGCCGCGGGCCACTTAAAGTATGACTGATAACTATATTAAAGCAAGTGTTAAAATTTCAAAATTCGATAATTTTTATTTGCATGCAAAAAGATTTTTAATTCCATTTTTCGAAAAAATAAAATCATACCTGCTTTAGTTATGAATTCAGAAAATTAATTTTCTAATAAGTGACCCCAAATATGACCTAAATTATAAAAACAGCTGATCATAGCTATGAACAGATAGATTTTAGCATATTTTTTACGAACTCTTTGAAAAGCTATTTCTCTTAAACTATCGAGTTTTGGGGAAAGTTGTAGAACAAAAGTTATCCATTATGATGGGTACTTTAACACCCCTTCGGCTTAGTACCCCCTTTCCGACTTACCTTGTATACAGGGTGTAAACGAAATCATGTATTTCCTTCAAACTTCATGATGGACTGCTGACATAGATTAACCCTGCATGAGATACTTTTGGATTAAATAAAAAAATAATTACAAAAAATAAACATGTGTTCTTAACGTGAGGCATTTTAACGTCCCCAGTTAAATGACCGCGCGGCGAGCGATAGCCGCGCAATTCGTTTGGGGCACTAAAATGTCTGACATTAAGAACACATGTTTACTTTTTGTAATATTTTTTTTAATGAATCCAAAAGTATCCCATGCAGGGTTAATCTATGTTAGCAGTACATCATGAGGTTTGAAGGAATTACATGATTTCGTTTACACCCTGTAGAGTTATCATTGAAATCAAAACTAACCGGTTATTACTATATTTTGTCACAACAGAACGGGACAGATATCATAGCTGATGAAGCTGCGCTTGCGTGCCACGACGAGCAGTCACCGACAGACATAGAGGTTAGTGTGGTACCCAAGTGATATGCCAACATACACGTCATCATACAGAGAATAAACGAGAATTGATCACCCCAACTCAAACCTGCTATGACATTTTCCTCAAAATACCGTTTCAGACGTTGCCCTACATCAGGGACGGCGTACCTTTACGTATCAACGTGCCATTTTTTAACCGACTTCCAAAAAGGAGGTTTTTTTTTTTTTTGTGCATGTTCATCGATATTTTCGCCAATTGTGAACCGATTTTGATGATTCTTTTTTTAATGGATAGGGTATACTTCGAAGTTGGTCCCATTTAGATTTGGTGAAGATCTGATGAAGAACTTCGGAGATAGACAATGGAACTCCTCAATGACGAACAGTACGCATATTGTGATGATGTGATTATGTTACGAGCAGCGTCTTTAGTAGGTCCAATCAAGTTTTTATTAAGGTCACTAAAATGAAAAAAATAAAAACATTTTTTACAATAAATTTAAACCGACTTCAAAAAAGAATGAAATAATTACCATATAAAATTAACAGTTTCAGTAGTCGGTGCCTTCAGTTTGGTTCAGCGTGGATCAGCACCGACTTCTGAAACTGTTAATTTTATATGGTAATTATTTTATTCTTTTTTGAAGTCGGTTTAAATTTTTTGTAAAAAATGTTTTTCTAAAGAAATGTTTAATGAGATCATAGACGTGCCATCAAATAATTTTGAATTAGGGATCAATCGCGTTCGATCGTCATACAATACCTACTTCACACTTTTTTTCGTAGAGCATAATGAATTTTGTAATCAGTGACGTGCCCAAAATATTGTGTCGCGTGCCATTAGTTCGCCATCCCTGCCCTACATTGTTATACGCCCGTAGTTTATATACCACAATGTCTGGACTTAAGAAACCTTGATCTGTGAGTTTGTTTCGGCTTTTCTTCTCAGAGCTAGTCAGATAGGAAAAGCCGGCGACATTTAGTCTTATAAAAACATTACATTGACTTGTAAAAGTGTCTGTAACAGATTTATTTGCAGAAATAACGTAATATAACATCACGCCTGTATTCCCCTAAGGGTTGGGCAGAGGTGTATAGTAACACCCTCATTTCGCCGTTATGTTTAAGTCCCACCTAATAGGGGGCGAGCCTATTGCCATCAACCGGACACAAATCCGAACCCCGAGCTGCTACTGAGGAATTCTACACGGGAAAACCCAATTACACTGCCCGACCTAGGCATCGAACCCAGGACCCCACGATCAGCAGTCGCGCTTGCCACCACTAGATTGACGAGGCAGTTACAGAAATAAAAATCATTTATCAATTTTCCACGTTTAGGTTGAGCATCCACCAGAGCTGTGCTAAGCTGCGTAACGAGGAATGAGTTTTTGTAAGCACCAATAGAATCACTTCATTTACCTGGCTTCGCTCTGCGCAGCTCTGGTGGATATGTGCTTAGCGGAGCGAGGTTTTTGTTCATACAAAACAAGCGAGAAATGCGAGCGAGGGATGTGTGCGAGGATTTGAAAATATGCGCCTACCAGTCAGTCAATAGATGGTGTTTGTAAGAGGTAGATTCGAAAAGAGTCCGCTACCTATCCTCGCACCGCTCATTTGTACACATTAACACATTACGCATTAACAATTCCTCGCACAGCTCTGGTGGATGTCCAGCCTTACTCACTGCATATAGATTTCAGATCATTATGTTCAGGTTTCTTCAAGATGTTGTCCATGACTGCTAATGATGTTTTAGAATAACTAAGTAAATAACATTGAAAAAGTCACAAAAACATTTTATTCAGTTTACAGTTTTAATAATCACTTTTTAACAAAAATAAAACCGACTTCAAATTGTCTATCTCCGAAGTTCTTCATCAGATCTTCACCAAATTTAAATGGGACCACTTCGAAAGAATACTCTTTCAAACAAAAAAGAATAATTAAAATCGGTTCACAATTAGCAAAGATATAGCGGAACAAACATACAAAAAAAAAAAAACACAATCGAATTGAGAACCTCCTCCTTTTTTGAAAGTCGGTTAAAAACAAAGTGTAATACATACACTTTGTTTTTAAAATGAAAACTATTAAGCTCGCTCTAACAAGAATTGGTTGGTCGGTTTAGTAGTCGCAAACGCGACTACTGAGCATAGGGTCCTGGGTTCCATCCCCAGGTCGGGAAATGTGTTACTGGGTTTTAACATTAGAAATTTCTCAGTAGCAGACCGGAATCTGGATTTGTGTCCCGTTAATGGCCATAGGCTCGCCCCCTATTACATGGGACTTGGCGAAACGAGGGTGTACCAAAAACACCTCTGCCGAACCCTTTGGAGAATACAAGGCGTGATGTTATGTGATGTAATAAGAATTATTAGTCATTGCAACAGTTACGTGTTGCCCAGACACGAATGGGTCGAATGTAAACAACATTTACTTACACCTTGACCGCGGTAACGTCGCTCGATCGATTGGTGACATAATGACCGCGAAGCCTTTGACTTGGTCGTTGTCATCATATGTTCGTTACATTGCGATGGATTACCATTTGTTCCATGGGACTTAATATTGTATGAAATATGGATGTGCAATAATATCTCCTCTGTCCACACCTTCTATGTATTCAGGCGTAATCTACAAAATATACAAGGTTAGTCGGAAAGGGGGTACTAAGCCGAAAGGGTGTTAAAGTACCTATAATAAGGGATGACTTTTGTTCTACAATTTTTCCCAAAACTCGATAGTTTAAGAGAAATAGCTTTTCAAAGATTTCGTAAAAAAATATGCTAAAATGTGTGTACTATTTAGGTCATATTTGGGGTTACGGATTAGAAACTTAATTTTCTGAATTCATAACTAAAGCAGGAATGATTTTTTTTTTGAAAAATCTAAAATAAAAATCTTTTTGCATGCAATTTGTTTTTTGAATTTTGATATTTTAACACTTGCTTTGAAATAGTCATCAGTGATACTTTACGTGGCCCGCGGCTTAGTACCCCCTTTCCGACTAACCTTGTATAAGGTCCAACCAAAATACCTGGACAAACTTTTACACAGTGTTCAGTAAGTGTAACTGAACATATCTATGAAAAAAAAACTAAATCCAAGTGTTTTGTTTTCTAATCAAATTTTTTTTTCAACTATAATTTTACGTATTTTTATTTTTACATTTTTCACTTCGCTGTTTAGGTAAAACACGGCACGGAATTAGCGCGCGCCCCAATGGCGGTCGATGCATAAGAAATGGATGAGTTTATTCTTAGAGACTACAGGGAATTTAAAACGTTATTATTTTTTGGTTAGAAAAAAAACAGTTGCATCTCGTTTTTTTTACATAGATGTGATTAGTTAAACGTATTCAACACTGTGTAAAAGTTTGTCCAGGTATTTTGGCCTTACATATCTTCTTTACATAGTATAAAACAAAATCGCTCCCGTTGTCTGTACGCTTGGATCTTTTAAACTACGCAACGGATTTTAATGCAGTTTTCAGCAATAGATAGAGTGATTCAAGATGAAGGTTTATATGCCCCACATTAGTATCTACATTGCACCCGTGCGAAGCCGGGGCGGGTCGCTAGTAGCCATATAAAGTGCTATTAAAATTAATAACTGCCTCGTTGCTCTAGTGGTGGCAAGCGCGACTGCTTATTGTGAGGTCCTGGGTTCGATCCCCAGGTCGGGTAAGATGTTATTGAGATTTGAGAATTCTTCAGTGGCAGCCCGGAGTTTCGATTTGTGCCCGGTTGATGGCAATAGGCCCCCTATTCCATGGAACAAACATAACGGCGAAATGAGGGTGTTACTATACACCTCTGCTCAACCCTTCGGGGAATACAGGCGTGATGTTATATTATATTAATAATATGGTATTATCGTAGGAGGAAGCTGCTGATGTGATTTCTTCGTGCAGCAACCGCGTGGATTGTGAGCAGATATCGTCCTGGGTGGACGCCTTCGACCCCTACTTATTTATTAAACAGGTAAGAACTGCTGATTTATTCCCGATCCCTATAAAAAAAAACTTATATATATATATACTTATTACAAAAATCCATGTTGTTAGAGGTTTTGGCTTATTGTTTTATGACCGGCCGCCTGTCTGACATCAACCCTCCTTGGGAATACTCGTTGCGCTGTCGCGTGGGTGACCTTGCTTGCTGATATTATGCACTGGGTCCCAAAATGATATGCTTGTCAATCTTATTGCTGACAACTAAGCAGACTATGTTCTTGGTGGAGTATGCTTGAAGTTCCTCGACCCACACATTCAGTTTTGCTAGGGACTAGCAATGTTTCTACAAATGTTTATTAATTAGTTATGTTTTGTTACAGCTACCGCCATTGGAAACAGTGGCGACTGGTGCTCTCCGGGCGCGGTACCCCGCATTGCCTTTGAAGACGAGGACCAGTCCAGATTTCAGTCTTGTAAGGATACTTCTCTTTTCTTGTTAACCTTCTAAGTATACAAGTTTACTTCGAACTAACTGGCGAAAATTCACAGGGTTACTGTATAACATATACAGGATGTAAACGAAATCATGTAATTCCTTCAAACTTCGTGATGTACTGCTGACATAGGTTAACTCAGCACGGAATACTTTTGGATTCAATAAAAAATAATTACGAGTTACATCACGAGGTTTGAAGGAATTGCATGATTTCGTTTACACCCTGTATAATTACTTGTCCTGACTGACTGATTCGTCAACGCAGATCCTAAACCACTGAAGCTGGAAACAAGAAATTTGGACAATAGGTACCTCTTGTGACGTAGGCATCCACTAAGAAAGGATTTTTGGAAATTCTACCCCTAAAGGGGTAGAATAGGGGATGGAAGTTTGTATGAAAATTTACGCGGACAAAGAGCTAGTGATTATTGAACACATTCAAATACAAAAATATCTAAACTTTAGTTAATTATATAACTCCTTGATTTATTCTGTTGATTATGTGCCCGAAAAACACAGAAAGGGCCTCCTCCATAAACTTTGCAAGCGTGGCTTCTCTATTTTTCATCGATTTTATAAAAAAAATCGCATACCGTGTTATTTCTATACTTTCTTTAAAATAATACTAAATTGTTGTGCATGTTTATGGGATATTTAGAAATTAACTTTAAAAATAATAGTTACCACTTTAATTTTATAACTTCAACTTTTCAAAATATTTTTTTGCACTGTAATTTTAATAACTTCAAAGTACCCCCATAATAAGAAATAAAAAGACAAACATATGGCTGAAAGGTAGGTTAGGTTATGTTAGAACTGTGACCACTTAATGCACGAGCTGAGCGAGCAAAGCGAGCGGTGCCGCAGCAGCGTCGGGAGAAAGCCAGAAATGATCAGAAACGATTTGCCGATCGCTTTCCACCATTCCTTTAATGGGTGCATTCAGAAAAAAGTGGTTTTTGATTGATTATTGTGCGAACAATTATTTTCAAAGTTAGACGAGTATTACAATTACAGTGCAGCTATAATCGCTTTAAACTTTTTTGTTGTTATTTTCATTAATTTTAAAGTGCTTTAAATACACGTTGGTTGCCTTGTTGGTCTGGTGGTCGCAAGCGCGACTACTGCGCATGGGGTCCTGGGTCGGATAGTGTTATTGGGTTTTTCCATTAGGAATTTCTCAGTAGTAGCCTGGAGTCTGGAGTCTGGATTTGTGCCCGGTTAATGGCAAGAGACTCGCCCCCTATTATATGGGACTTAAACATTACTGGCGAAACGCGGGTGTTCTAAAACACCTCTGCCGAACCCTTCGGGGAATCGAGGGGTAATTTTATGTTTGTTTAGATATATAATAGTAGTCAAATACTGTACCTGGTAACAATGATTAGGAGTAAAAAAAAGTGTTTTACCTAGTTATAGAATTGTAAATAAAAAATACGTAGGTAATAATGTCTCTTTTCTTATTCAGGTGTTGGATTTGGATGAGACGCTGGTACACTGCTCGCTACAAGAGTTACCCGACGCGAGTTTCCATTTCCCAGTTCTGTTTCAAGACTGCCGGTACACTGTGAGTATATAGCATGATATAAACGCCTCGTTGGACTAGTGGTGGCAAGTGCGACTGCTGATCGTGAGGACCTGGGTTGGGTCCCCAGGTCAGGCAGTGTTATTGGCTTTTCCGTGTGGAACTCGAAGTTTCCAGAGAGTTTGGCTCTCCCTATGTTACATGAGACTTTAGACATAAAGGAAATGTAGGTGTTACTATACACCTCTGCCCATCCCTGTGGGGAATACAGGCGTGATGTTATGTTTAAAAGCCTCCACAAGATACATTTCTTAAAGAAAAAATAAACTTTGCCCCACATTAGGATTTCTTCTGTATCGTCGGTGCAGACACAAATCTTCACATACACAAACACGCAGACCCGGAACAACGTATAATGCCGATATCCTAAGGTTAGACCGGTTGTCAGACTTTCGGGCTTTTGACTTCCCGTAAAGATTGTGATAGGTAGAGATAAACTACGATAACATGTCCCGCCCCTCCAAAATTCAAAACGCTTCAATGTATTTGTGAAAGTATTTATAAAGCACCACCAATACTCCCAACGCATGTGTGCGTGTTGAGACAGCCGTCAAACAAAAACTACAACTACATACACACTCTTTCATAAAGATGTGACTAAACACATTGAAATAGTAATGTGGAGGGGCGGGACATGTTATCGTAGTTTATCTCTATTCGTATGACACCCGGGACCGACGGTTTAACGTGCTATCCAAGGCACGGAATCGTCTCGATGTGTAACGAACGGTTACCCATCCACGGACTGACCGCGGCAAGCGCAGCTTAACCTCGCAAATCCGCGTATGATCCGCGCGGTTGGTAATTAGCCACGAGCCCTTCTATTGGCAGTTGGCACGAGTTACTATACGTAACACATAACATCACGCCTGTATTCCCCAAAGGGTTGCGCAGAGGTGTATAGTAAAACCCTAATTTCGCCGTTATATTTAAGTCCCATGTAATAGGGGGCGAGGCTATTGCCATCAACCGGACACAAATCCAGACTCCGGGCTGCTACTGAGGAATTCCACACGGGAAAACTTTTTAACACTTTGCCCGGCCTGGGGATCGAACCCAAAACCTCACGATCTATACGACCTCACGTAGCTATCTTTACATAGTATAAAACAAAGTCGCTCCCGCTGTCTGTCTGTCCCTATGTACGCTTAGATCTTTAAAACTACGCAACGGATTTTGATGCGGTTTTTTTTTAATAGATAGAGTGATTCAAGAGGAAGCTTTATATGTCCCACATTAGTATCTACATTGCACCCGTGCGAAGCCGGGGCGGGTCGCTAGTACGCAATAAGTACATAATCATAATTTATCTCTTCTATCTCTTCCGCAGGTATTCGTGCGCACGCGCCCACACTTCGCAGAGTTCCTTTCGCGCGTGTCTCGGCTATACGAAGTGATATTATTCACGGCCAGCAAGCGAGTGTATGCCGACCGTCTGCTTAATTTACTAGACCCAGCGCGACGGTGGATTAAATATAGGTGAGGTTCTTTTATGTTGTGGCGACATCTATCACGCTATATGCGAACTACGAAGCTTGACGATTGTGTAGCAGACTACAGCGACAATAATGACAACTTTCATAGATGACGTCGCAGAATCCTGCATCGCGATATCAAGATTTGACACGCAGATAGTATATACAAGGTTAGTCGGAAAGGGGGGTACTAAGCCGAAAGGGTGTTAAAGTACCCATAATAATGGATAACTTTAGTTCTACAACTTTCCCAAAAGCACGATAGTTTAAGAGAAATAGCTTTTCAAAGATTTCGTAAAAAGGGGTATGTAAGAGTCGTAGCATGTGGCGTTCTATAGTTTCTGCCTACCCCCATGGGAAAAAGGCGTGAGTTTATGTATGTATGTATGTAATCTATCTGTCCATAGCTATGATCAGCTGTGTTTACAATTTAGGTCATATTTTGGGTCACAGATTGGAAAATAATTTTTCTGAGTTCAAAACTGAAGCCGGTATTTTTTTTTTTTTGAAAAAACTAAGATAAAAATATTTTTGCATGCAAATAAAAATTATCGAATTTTTAAATTTTGACCCTTGCTTTAAAATAGTCATCAGTGATACTTTACGTGGTCCGCGGCTTAGTACCCCCTTTCCGACTAACGTTGTATATACAACTTCCCAACATCAACCGTTGGGCTCACACCGTTAATTCAGCCCTCATCAAGCTGTCTCCCTCCCAGTCCTCTCGCCAGCAGCGCCCTAAGCCGAGGTCCGAGTCGCATTAGGGGTCGCCCTTAGTGCTGTTGTTGCTAGTAGTCATGATGTTAGTAGTAGTAGTAGTTAGCTTAGCTTAAGTATTTTACTCTCGTCCCCATTGGTTGGAGACCCTTCAGGTCTCGCCAATAACTGCCCGGTTACGTAGAGACGGTGCGCAAGACCATCTACAAGCAGTCGAATAGAAAAAAGCTACCATTGTGTGTGTAGCCCGCCAGGCATAAGACTTGCCTGGTTGCAGGATCCCCCCTTTTCGTTGGAGGAGCACCATACCTCCTCCACAATGTAATAAGTTAGTAAACCAGACGACGGCCCACCTGATGGAAGTGGTTACCACCGTCCATATACTCCTACAACAATAAGAGGATTGCTGATGTGATGCCGACCTTATACCAGATTCACACGATTCGATTCTAGTTGATCAACTGCCAAATCGCATGCGATTTGAACCGTCTGAACAGACGTTCAATCAAGTTGAACCAACAAAGATCGATTCAATAAAAGTTTGCCACCTTTCAACTTTGATTCGACTCGTCTGAACCTGTCTCGTTCAAGTCGATTTTTTTTTAAATCTAAGCGTGTCGTTTTTGTGTCTAAAAATAGTGTTTTTTTGATAAATAAACATTTCATCGTTATCTTTAAATTATTTATTTTTGTCAACAAATTAACATTTTGTTTTCAATTTTTTGTTGAGCAACTAATGTTGATCAGCTAAAATCGAACCGTGTGAATCCGCTATTAGAGACAAAGTTGTAAAGTCTCATGTGCCTGTAATGTCACCAGCACATGGGTGCTGGTGACATTACGGATACACAGGACAGGGTATGGACCCTTCTAACTGGAACACAGCAATGCTGCTGAGCGGCAGAAATAGGTATGGTGGGAGTACTTCCACGGACGAACTCTTTCACAAGGAGCTCTACTACAGTCATATCTTTCTCTCTCTCTATCTCTCTCTCTCTCTCTCTCTCTCTCTCTCTCTCTCTCTCTCTCTCTAAATTACCTCGTTCGTTCTGCCTACCTTTTTCCCAATTGTGTTAGGGTCAGCTTCCAGTCTAACCAGATGCAGCTGAATACAAGTATTTTACACGGAGCGACTGCCATCGATCTCCGCAATACAGTTACTGGGCAATGCCGATATCCTAAACCTAGATCAGTCGTCAGACTTTCGGGCTTCTGACTACCCGTAACGACTGTCATAAGTATTCGTATGACACCCGGGACCGACTGTTTAATGTGTTCTCTGAGGCACGGAGGGGTCTCGATGAGTAAAAAATGGTCATCCATTCACGGACTACCCGCGGTAAGCGTTGCTTAACCTCGCAAATCGCAAAGCCACGAGCCCCTTCTTCTATTACCCTGTTTTTCATAAAAAAATAAAAGTATAATTATTTTTCAACAGATTATTCCGTGAACATTGTCTCCTGGTAAACGGGAACTATGTAAAAGATCTCTCGATCCTCGGTCGCGATCTGCGCAGGACTGTTATTGTGGATAATAGCCCACAGGTGAGTTACTATGATAGAATTACACCCATATTCTAAGACGTTCCTCCAAAACTTACTTGACTCGACTCCACCTCAACTTAGTCTTTCTCACTACCATCGGTAGGTAGTTATAGTTGACATAAACGTCCTCGACTCGAGATTTTTCCTCAGTCGAGGTAAGGAATCATCTGTCAAACTCAAGGTACCTCGGAACCTACCTTAAGGAAGGAAGTGTCAAAGTTCGTATGTAACAAAAATGAATTTTGAAGACTATCGAATATGCTTACGATAATTTTTACAACTATTTATCGCGGCGATATTTGCGCGATGCAGATAATTCAAATTATGACGTAATGACTCCACTCTACCTCGACTTGTTTGAGGAGTTCACTCGAAATTGCGACTAAGAATACAATTTTGAAGGTGTTTTCGGGGCCGTCCTGAGTCGAGTAAGTTTTGGAGGAACGTCTTAGAATATGGGTGATACATACAGTACCCAGCAGTCAATATTGCACATTGAGCTTTAGACTCTTGATATCGGCTATCTTCAGCTTCGTATAGCGTCGTCTCTGTCACTCATACCTGTGTGACGTTTTGTCCCTTCGTGCGACAGAGATGACGCTCTATAAAGCCGAAGCTAGCCAATATCTCTTGCTAAAGGTCGATGTTCAATATTTACTACCGGGTACTGTACATTTATTCACGCCTGTAATCACCGAAGGGGGAAGCAGAGGTGTTCTCCTATAACAGTAGTCGGTACACCCATTTTTCGCCTATAGTATTAAGTTCCATGTAATATAATAATGGTGCCACTTTCGTCGCCGGAGGAGAATTGTATTCTTAATCCGTCCCCCACGGATATCTTCTTTACATAGTATAAAACAAAGTCGCTCCCGCTGTCTGTACGCTTGGATCTTTTAAACTACGCAACGGATTTTAATGCAGTTTTCAGCAATAGATAGAGTGATTCAAGAGCAAGGTTTATATGCCCCACATTGGTATCTACATTGCACCCGTGCGAAGCCGGGGCGGGTCGCTATTCTATAATAAAATAATAAATGGCATGCTAACAATACAGTTCGGTAGAGCCTCCTGGATGCCTGCGTCATACCTATATTACATAAAGAATTAAAAATTCGTTCTAAAGTCATCTGAGAATTGTGTTCGGAACAAATCATTTTATGGTAGATATACAATATGTAACATAATTAATGCACATCTTGAAAGTAGTTTGTTCAGAATCGTTTACTGAATCGACTTCAGCCATTTTTATTGTGTATTTTTTTTTATAAACGTGTTTTTTTACTAATTAGTCTTTTAATTGGCACAACGAAAATTGAGCCTTATGTCAAGGATATAAGACTGAATTTTAAATGAAGTTAACAATGAAAAAGTAATACTATTTTCTTGAATAAACAATATTTAATCACATAAAAATAAAATTTCAGTGTATGTATTATGATTATTACATAATATTCTAATTGGGGTGTTTGAGGGTGTGCGTTAATTATGTTACATGTTGTGTATATGACATAAGTAAAATCTTTATATAAAAAACTATTTTTTTTTTGCATATAATAATATACCTAGTGATTTAAAACCCTTGAATATTAGAGCTTTTAAGTGTAAATTATATAAATGGCTAAATGAACAAAATTTTTACTCTGTAAAAGACTTCATGGAGCGGAATATAAATTCACGCTATTTTATTACCTAATTTTAAGTTTGCATGCTATGTATTTCTAGCAAAACATGTAGCACACTACATACTATTGTAACATCTGATATACCATGTTTTAATGCAAATAAATATTATGATTATAATTATTATATTTTTGGATGTGTACAGACCCGTGATATACCATAAAACCTAAGTTTCAAATAATATCGACTAATTTTTTTTCTGGAATCCAGGAGGATAGTCCGCGTGCAAGTGCTAGTCGCCGCTTGAGGTATGAGAGCGGCAGGAGGGGGGGTGCGAAACAATAGCCGAGCTCTGTCAGTTTGCTTTGTGTTGTCTACCGCGCGCACCCCCCTCCTGCCGCTCACATACCTCAGTAGGTGACTATACTCGGCCCATTAAAACGTGCGAACTGAGTCATAAATCATTTTTATCGGACCTCTCGCTCGCACTTATAGGCCTTATGAAACTGACCTAGTGTTGTGTGTAACAGTAAAAAAGGCTTTGTCGATAGTCGATAAAAGGTAATGAGGGAGAGGTTCAGGAAATAGTGCAAATATTGTGTAGGATGTGTTTTTTATTTCTGCTTCTAAAAACATATACTAGCTGTGTACTCACGGCTCCGCCCGTAGCCTATGTTACTCAGTGATAATGTAGCTTTCTAACAGCAAAAGAATTTTTGAAATCGGTCCAGTAGTTTTTAAGTTTATTCGTTACATACAAAAATCCAAAAATACAAATATTTCCTCTTTATAACATTAGTATAGATTAAGTATAGCTTAAATGCTATAAAACTTAAATTAATACACCTACCTTTCACCTAATTGCATTAATTAGTCATCGACGTACCGCGTCGCCCACCTGCGTCCGAGCGGCATCCCTTTATCGATAACGATTTGCGCAGCATTGTCACACTCCTTTAACGTAATGATTTATGACTCAATTCGCACGTTTGTAATGGCCCGCGTATAGCACTTGCGCGCGGACTATAATATACTACTTTAAACAATTGAAAATAATTGAATTAAAATTTGATTACATCAAAAAAGGTATAGAAAGAAAATTATCGTTGAAAAATAAATAAAATCAATCTAAAAATGGAGGAGATACACGTTTATCAAGTTTTTGAATGACGCATTTTCTGTCTTTGTCGCACGAAACAGACATTGTATGGAGTAATGTCAAATTACTATGAGCTTTATGAACTATGACGTCATCGTTCAATAGTGCGGTCTCTGTTTAGTTAACAATTTTAATTCGCTTATAACTTGGGCATTTTTTTAAATACTAGCGACCCACCCCGGCTTCGCACGGGTGCAATGTAAATACTAATATGGGGCATATAAACCTTCTTCTTGAATCACTCTATCTATTGCTGGAAACTGCATTAAAATCCGTTGCGTAGTTTAAAAGATCTAAGCGTACAGACAGCGGGAGCGACTTTGTTTTATACTATGTAAAGATTTCATTGTTAGCTATGTTACTTGTAAAATTTTGGAGACAATTAATTTTTATATTTTATTTTTAATGATAGATTGAGAAATGATGAGATTAGACAAAGTTGCGGTTTAAAAGATGATGTAGTGACAATAATCGAAAGGAGTATGCTGAGGTGGTCTGGTCATGTTGAGAGAATGAGTGAACGGCGATTAACAAAAGGAATTTATAAGGCGGATGTCAATGGAAACGCCGGTAGAGGACGTCCTAGAAGGACATACATCGATGTTATTGGTGATGTTCTTCACAAAGGTCAGGTGCGTAGTACTCTCAACCGGCGTGCGTGTATGACAAGATGTATGAATGTGGATGAAGCGAAAGGGGTATGTAAGGGTCGTAGCATGTGGTGTTCTATAGTTTCTGCCTACCCCCATGGGAAAAAGGCGTGAGTTTATGTATGTATTATGTAAGTATTTTTTGTTTTTAAATGTCAACTACCCTAATACGCGTCCGAACTTCACCTCACATGCGTAATCACGCCGGTTTGGGCAATCATTTGGTATTCCTACATTGTAGACACATTTATGTTTTTAGGCATTCGGCTACCAGCTTGAAAATGGCATACCTATCGACAGCTGGTTCGTTGACCGAAGCGACAATGAGCTGCTCAAGCTACTACCGTTCTTGGAACATCTGGCAACTGTAAGTATATACCTACTCTGAAGGATAATTTCCACCAAACGGCTCGCATCGCATCGGATCGGAACGGATATTACAATCTTTAAACGATAATAAGTCGTGTACACAGTATTTGAAGTCTATATTACCGCACCGCGCACAGCAGCTTGACCGCGGGCGTCTTCCGCGACACGAGATCGTAGCTGAAAGTACGCTGCGACGCGCGATCGGCTCCGTTCGCCTGTCGTCGGATCCTTTCGGCTGTCAACGCTGTAGGAATGAACCTATTTGACCAGGTGCAGAAACGGATACGTTCGCAAGCGACGATACGGAGCCGATCGTATGCGTCGACATCCTGCCGGACGCGATCGACTGTCGCCGCATTCGTTCGTATCCTTTCCGATCCGATGTGATGCGAGCCGTTTGGTGGAAATCATCCCTTAGTATATCCAGTGGCGTAGCGTGGAAGCGTGGCCAAGGCCGGCAGGCTCAGGGGGCGCCTGGCTGCAGCGTCAGGTCATACTCATTAGCAGGTCTAGACAAAAAAAGTTTCTGATAGCGTTAACGCCAGACGCTAACGTGAAAATGTATGGCGATGACATTACCTGTGGAAAGGAAACGTAATGTCACGCTAAGTTCGTAGACAAATAAAAACTTGTAACGAAACGCCATGAAACGCTACCGCTAAAGCGACGTTAGCGTGGCGTCTCTCATACAAAGTGGTAGACAAGTGGTGTTTTTGACAAACGATAACGTCAATTTAGGCGTTATTTGCTAATGCTCGCTAGCGGATGCTCGGACCCTACCGCTAAGGGTGTTGTGGAGTGTATTAATAAGGAAAAAAGGTGTTTATTGTTGTTAAAATGCATTGCCTGAGGCTGTTATGGGCGGCAAATAATGAAGAAGCTTGGATTAGGCGTCAAATAAGACTAAATCGGCGGAGTGTGGAAGTTGCCGCCGAAATGTCGGAATTGGGGTTTATTCAGCGTTTTGGGCGTTTAATATTTATACAAATAACTATAGGTCAACCAGAATCTCATGGCATTAAAAATTAATAACAAATAGTGGTTTTCTTAGGGCAATGTCAACATGTCACTTGTCAAAACGAGTATGACTGTAGTTGATATATTTTCCAGTTCTGATTAATGTTTTCTTGTTCAAACATTTTTAATAAACGTACTTATTTTAACAAGGTTTCCTTTTCCATTACAATAAAATTGCAAAAAACATATATCAGCATATCATTTTGGGACCCAGTGCATAATATCAGCAAGCACATTGGGTCACATAAAACAATAAGCCAAAACCTCTAACAACATGGATTTATGAAATACATGTTGTGCCGACCCCATCTAGTGTGGGATAAGGGCAGGAAGAAGATCAAGAAGAACTTAAAGAAAAAAAATTACAAGTATCAAGACTTTTTATTCAAATTACCCTTGTGTTACCCACAAAAACATTTAATTTCCCTATTTGCCATCAGATTCTGGTAGACCTATAATCGTAAATACTTATTACCTTTAAAGTAAACACTCGAAATACACTCAAGTCACTGCACAACTTTTTGAAATGGTTTCAAATGACCGCCAGTAAAGACGCGTTTGACATTGACGTTTGGGTTTTTTTTTCGTCCTCACGCTAACTTCCATAGAGAAACTATTGTTTTTCCTTCCGACGCTGCGGAATTAGCGTCTGGCGTGAGCTTGCTTCATTGTCTACCATTTTACTCACGCTAACGCTAAGTCCGTAGCGTGTGCAGAAAAACGTACGGATGTATTTTGTCTAGGCCTGCTGATCAGATAACTGTATCGTCATAGGTACTTATTTACGCAAAAATTCACCGATTTTTTGCTTAATTACGAAAATAGTGTTGAGGGCGGCAAATTTAGATTTGGCCCCGGGTGGAAGAAATACTCTGTACGCCACTGAGTATATCGTTATTTACATTGTAAGTTGACTTGCAAAGTGTAAGGCAATCCTCTTAGCCTTTTCCCAATTATCTTGGGGTCTGCTTCCAATCTAACCAGATGCGGCTGAATACCAGTATTTTACACGGAGCGACTGCCATCAGACCTCCGCAACCCAGTAACTGGGCAATGCCGATATCCTAAGGTTAAACCGTTTGTCAGACTTTCGGGCTTCTGACTACCCGTAACGACTGTCATACGTATTCGTATGACTCCCGGGACCGACGGCTTAACGTGCTCTCCGAGGCACGGAGGGGTCTCGATGTGTAACAAATGGTCACCCATCCACGGACTGACCGCGGCAAGCGCAGCTTAACCTCGCAAATCTTACGATCGGCGCGGTTGTTATTTAGCCACGAGCCCCTCCGCAAAGTGTAAGTGCTTAGCCAGAGTGGCAGCGCGGTGCGGGGAGCGGCGCGGGTGCGGGAACGCGCGCGATTTGCCTGTCCGCTGTGGAGCGCGGCTTCGTTCTGAGCGTTGTCGTGTCCAGTGTTTGTCAAAATATCATATGGATGAAGAAGACTTATTTTTACTGGAAAATTCTTACTAAAAAACGATGTTTCGACATCCACAGTGCTTGAATAGCACATATTAATTCTTCAACATTTAATTTTGAAGTCTCGAACTAGTTTGAGATCCCCCGCTCCCGCGCGGGTTGTCGCTTGCCGCCCGCGCTCTCACTGCGGCCACTTGTATGAACGACCTATGGCGTGAGCTACCCGCGCGCTCCCCGCGCCCGCGTGCCCACTATGGCGTGAGCTACCCGCGCGCTCCCCGCGCCCGCGTGCCCGCGCCGCTCCCCGCGCCCGCGTGCCCACTATGGACACTCAAATGAAGTTTAACCGCGCCCGCCCCGCGCCCGCGTTTGCAGTCTGGCCAAAGGCTTTGGCTATAAGAATCAGTAATACCGTTTAGAAGCGTAACTCCTTTGTACATGCCTGAACCGCAAGTTCACCCTTCCCCGTCACTCCCCGCTGTTTCCCCGCGCTCCTCCAGGGCGTAGTACTTATGACTGTTATTTAATATTTTCACACGACACGTGTACGAGGCGGCGCCTTGACGGACTTGTTGGTTAAACCAACGTGAGACGGCTGGCTTTATCGTGACCTTGAAAGCACCTGGTGCGCGAGTTTCACTTCTATACGATAATTAGTTATTCTTATGGTAAGGCAAGCAGTGATAGCCTAGTGGTGTGACCGTCGGATTGCCAAGTCATAGGTCTCGAGTTCGAACCCAAGGTACGCACCTCTGACTTTTCGGATTCATGTGCGTGTTGTATAATTATCACTTGCTTAAAAACGGTGAAGGAAAACATCGTGAGGAAACCGGCATGCCTGAGAGATATTTCTCGACGGCATGTGAAGTCAAGTTAGAGGCCCATGGGCGGCATAAACTCTGACACCAGGTTAGTGACTAACCACACGAAAAGAAGAAGGTAATCATATAATTCTATCTCTTTTTCGCAGAAAGATGACGTGCGTCCATACATCAGAGATAAATACAAACTGTTCAGCTATCTACCACCGGACTAAGTGTGAATTTACCCCCTTATATTTATATTATCAACTGTATTAACATTTTGGAGAACAACCGGGTCAGAGAGAAGAAAAAATCAAGGTATCTAAAAATAAAATAATTTTGTAGAAATGTTATGTCACAGTAAGTATGTTTTTACAGACATTTCAGAGATCGACCGGGTGAAATGAATTATGTGTGACGTCACAAATAAATATGTAGTCGTTTTTTTTTTACTCTTTATAAAGTCTATGATATATTTGATTTATACATGATTTTAAATCATGTTATACGTATCTAAGATAATACGCTGTTAAAATAGATTGCAATAATTGATACGTAACCCATGATTATCTAAATTGACTGTAAATGGTACCATTTAACTGATCAGTGATTAGATTGAATATTAATTTGTGTTAAAATTAACTTGATCTGGTGGTTGAATGGTTTTTATTTTGTTCTGAAAAGTTGTGTTTTTGCGATTGCCATTATATTCTCCGGGAACGGCGACATGATCAGCAAATAGATTTTCGATGGTAAGATTTCAGCGTGTTAAAAAATAAATTCTAACCGAATAGGCTCTTGGTTTTTGTCACTGATCAATAATTAGTTACCCAACTAATTTCTTTATAAAAAGTAAGAAAAAAAATACGGTCTATAAAAAAATCCTCCAAAATGTTGTTACAGTAAAAAAATTAGTGATAAAAAACAAAATTTCGATAATTCAGAATTATTTCTAAAGATTAGGAGAAGATATTCTAAAATATAGATTAATTTATTAAAGAAAAAAAATCGGCATACTATTAGATTTTATTGAATAGTGTAGTATTTAACAATCCGCTGTTGGAATAAGAATTATTTTGCTTTGACTCACTTTACGTGAATACTTTTGCCGTTACCCGGCAAATAAAGTCCAATCCGGTTGGTGAAGGCTGATCAACGCGATCAGCTGTCAAATATCATGTCAAGTGTTGTGATTGGTTGTTTAGTGTTTTGGTCGACCAATCACCAACGAGTATGGGGTAGAGTGAAAGGAGCGATCGCTCGAGGCACCAAAAGTTGAATTTGCCAAAGTTGGTAATTTTTAATTATTAAACAAATTCTTTGGTCTACTGGTGGCAAGCGCGACTGCTGATCGTGAGGTCCTCGGGCAGTGTTATTGGGTTTTTCCATTAGAAATTTCTCAGTAACAGCTCGGAGTCTGTATTTGTGCCCGGTTAAGCACAATAGGCTCTGTTACATGGGACTTAAAAACATAAATGAGGGTGTTACTATATACCTCTGCCCAACCCTTCGAGGAATACAGGCGTGATGTTATATTAAACATAAACTGAAATACAATTTATGTGATATGAAAGCGTCTACCAATGGGCGTCGAAAGACCATCGCACTCTATCCTGATCAATGTCTAAGGCCGACGCTGCCAATCACATTCGTTGACATAAGATTTGATCATAGATTATATTGATCAGACTTTCGGACGCCGTTGGTTAATTTTGTAAGGCTTTTTTCAGTAACACAGTTTCTATGGCTATCATATCCTGATTCTAAGCCTGAAAGGGAAAAATATGTAAAAAAATCCATAGGTCGCTGGTTCAAATCCGGCTCGAAGGACCAATGAATAATACCAATGTTTCCTTGGACGAAGACATTTAATCAAAATAAGTTTTTTGTCTACTACAATTCTCGGTAACGAAACCATAGCGCGATTCAGAATTTCGACGGTACTGAACAACGCCATCTAGTTGCAACATGTAAACTAAAATCAATTTTATACAATTTATTGGCTTGTGGTTTCTAATTTTAATGTAAGATTATACAATCACTAATATGAAAAAAAGTAAAATTCTTCTTATTCCAACAGCCGAATTGTATTATGTTATGCATTTGATCGAAAATTATATAAAAATATCAAATGCTGTCGTGAATTGGGTTTCAAATCTGTGATTTTGATTTTGTTTTCATTTTAAATGTGTTTCTCAAATTGTTTATAGATGCACTCGAAATTCTTGTGTAGACATAGCCTTATAATTGTTGAATGTTTGTAGTAGTTATGTGAAATAGTCACGGTGAATATTGTAAATCGAACATTGATGATAATGTCCAGTTTTAGTAGGTTAATGTTAGAGTTGTGTTGCCACGGTTAAAGTTTTTTTAAGCTTAACTACTCGCCAATGTATTTAAATAAATACTGTTTAATTCAAGAAAATTACTTTTTTGATGAAATAGTAATTTTCTCAATATTAAACTGTAGACAATCGTATTTTATTCACATCACAAATACACATTATTGTTTTATTTTTAATCTAAGCTATGTCTACACAATAATTACTTTTTAATAAGTATTCATATACACAAATATGGTAGCAACAAACCCATATTGATATTAAAAACAGTTGAAAAGGAATTATATTGTATTTTAGGTGTAAACAATGAACTCATAAACTTCCAGATACCATTATTGTAAAGAAATAATATACCCTATTCACGAAACCAAAAAATAAAATCTAAACAATATTTGTCTATTCATAATAGAGATATTTTCTGTAAAATATTTCATAACATTAATAAGTTACGAATTTTTTTACTGATTTTACAAAATATCTCTATTAAGAGTAGTCAAATGCTGTTTACATTTTATTTTTTCGTTTCCTGAATAGAGTAATTAAGTATTTTTTATACCAAAACATAATGATTTAATAAAAGTTTTCTTTTTATAATACATTTTAGACATTCAAAATGGTTTAGGATCCGATTTCGAATCTTGTGCATGCCATAACATCCACTACCCAGATATTCCTGACTTCTCCCATATTCGTGTATATGACTACAACATAAGAATATTGTTTTATTATTTAAGCAATAAGTGTTTTTTATATGTATTATTTATTATATAAGCGAACTCGAATGAGGTGCTAAACATTTTTTATTATAATTTGACCTTTATTTTGTATACAGTAAGGTATATTTTGTACTTTTTTTTCTTGTGTAAGTATGTTTTTGGGGGTGCGTAGAATAATTATTTTCTAGTCGTAGATGCGTTTAGCTTCGTCTTATGTCTAAGTTGTTTGAATAAATTATCATTCTTATGTTATTAAGTAATTAAGTTGTATGAAGTAAGTTGCAAAGTAAAGTAAGTAAAAAGTTAAGGGTAAAGTATTATTGAGTTTTTCCGTGTGGAATTCCTCAGTAGCAGCTCGGAGTTTGAATTTGTGCCTGCTTGACGGCAATAGGCTCGCTCCCTATTACATGAGACTTAAAACATAACAGTGAAATGAGGGTTGCTATACACCTCTGCCTAACCCTTCGGGGGATACAGGCGTGATATTAACGTCAGTACAGGTCTATTCACCAACGGCATTCTAAAGCTGTGTTATGAATTGTAGAGCGAGATAACGCTATATGACAGCCGTGCGCTAAAAAGAGAGCAAACGTCATTCTTGGCATGTGTTTTTAAAATGAATTATCAACTTTTTCTAAACCTTATTTATATTAGCAAATGCTATCCCACTGTTGGGCTAAAGGTCTCTTGCAATGTTTGTTTATCACAACATTAAATCAAATGGATTAAATAGATCTTACGAGTTAGGGTTCTAGGGTTAACACACATCTGTCATCATAGAATCGCGTTTTTTCATGCTCTATCCTTTTCTGTCGCTCAGGAACGACATTTATTAGAGCGAGAAAGACAGCGTGAGACCGCACGCGATAGCACTCACTCTGTCTTTGTCGCTTTCGCGCTCTAAACCTCTCGCAGAATAAGGACAGAGAACGCACCTACGATTAAAAAATATATTTATTCTACATACCCTCAAATGAAATCGAATAATGAGTTTTACATTATTACTTAAGTTTTTTTTATTATTATTATTGTACGTCCATTTTTTTTATAATTATGTGTTTTTGTAGTTTAGCGATAATCTATAGGCTGTATAAATTTCATGTCATCACCACGTTTTTAATATAAGAAATAAACAGATATTGTCTATTACTACCGTAGATAAAATATAGTTGATATGTCAACTGCTATATTAACAATTAATTAAAAAAAATAACCCAATGAAATAGCGCATGTTTATTTAAAAAAATTAATTATTTTATATACAGTATGTTTGCAATTAATTAAAAAAATATATAGTGCTTTAGGGTACTTACGAAAATTACGAATTACTACTAAATCAGGCAATATTTTTTGCTCTGGCAACATTACATTGCATTACACATTCTAGCATTACGTCGCCAGAGCAAAAAATAGAGCCTGGTTTAGTAAAAATTCGTAATTTTCGTTAAATTCCTATGTTCGTTATTACCATTAAAGAACTATATTTTTTTATTTACTTATATTTAATTTCCGAATCGGGAAAAATATATCTGCGACTTGCAGGTTATTGTTCTATTTCTAGATATATTTTTACTTTATCTAGAATGAATGATAATTAGTTTTGTGTGTATAATAACATACACAAATGACATGCACAAACTGTTGATGCAAGTTATCCGTGTATGTTATGACATACACTGTCACTAAATCCTATTTATAATTAGTTTTATCATGTATAGCAGTTAACATATCAATATTTTACTAAAAAATAAAAAAATATAATTCCTAAATTATACATATTCAGAAATCAATTTAATTATTTATTAAAAATTACGAATGTTTTTTATATTTTATGTGCAAGACGTTTTGAAAGCTGTCAGTCTAGTCAAATGCTATTTGTAGTCTTTTTGTTATCGTAAAGGGCACTGGGGGAGTGGCTTATGGCTAAATACCAACGCGGATCATACGATTTGCGAGGTTAAGCTGCGCTTGCCGCGGTCAGTCCGTAGATGGGTGACCGTTCGTTACACATCGAGACCCCTCCGTGCCTCGGAGAGCACGTTAAACTGTCGGTCCCGGTTGTCATATAGATATTTGTATGAAAAAACGGGACAGATCGTGTTATCCGAGGCACGGAGGAGTCATGATAGTTATGTTGAAATGTATGGACCCATCCAAAAAATTGTAATGGCAAGCGGTGCTTACTCCGTACATTAGATTCATAGCCATGTAGCTGAATAACTTATGTTTGCGGCTGAATACTAGTATTTTACACGGAGCGACTGCCATCAGACCTCCGCAACCCAGTTACGGCACTGCCAATACCCTAAGGTTAGACTAACGGTCAGACTTTCGGACGTCTGACTACCCGTAACGACTGTCATAGGTATTCGTATGACACCCGGGACCGACTGTTTAACGTGCTCTCCGAGGCACGGAGGGGTCTCGATGTGTAACGAACGGTCACCCATCCGCGGACTGACCGCGGCAAGCGCAACTTAACCTCACAAATCATATGATCTGCAGCGGTTGGTAATTAGCCACGAACCCTATGTTTTTAAAAACTGAGATATTAATAATTGGCTAGATTGACAGCCAAATAAATTATAACAAGATGTATTTTATTTTAAAAAATGAAATTCAGTTTTAAAAGTCTGATGTATTAGATCTGAATGAATTTTAGACATGCCAAATTGCCTATCTAGGTGTCTACTTAAAATGGTGTCCAAAAAAAGTTTGGATAAAAAATTTATTAAAATTCTAAAACAAGTATTACCTACTCCTGTCGAATCTTTGATTTTTTTTTTACGTATACTATACAGTAGCTAGACTAATATATATGCAGTTTTGGTCAAAATTGGGTACTTATAGAAAAAATGGTGCATTTAAGCAACATTTCTATTGACCCGTCCTAACTAAGCGAATAATGTTGCAATTTAATGATATCAAATTATCAACACTACATAATTTTCTTATGGGATGTAACAGCAAAAAAACGCCATAGATACTCTTTTTAAAACAATCTAGGGGTATATGGGATTCCCTCTATATCTCTGTTCCTTGTATTCGTGTGCTCCATCTTAGAACCTGTCTGCGCTTACCATCAGGTGAGACTAGGGCCAAACGCGACCAAGACAATAATAAAAAAAGCTTGTCCTATATCTCGTTTCATCACAATATTTTGAATTAAATCTAGAACTAATAATTTCATACTCAATTACTTCTATAGACAATTTCTGCAATACGGTCGTTTTCATTATCATTCGTAAGATTACTTTTTTCAGATAGTTGTAGAAAACACACTATTAATACGTAAATGCTTCCACTCTTATGGACGTTATACGCGAATTTTATCACGCACGCGGGTCAGATCAGCCCGATCTGACCCGCATGCGTGGCGCTCGCATTTAAATTTTTCGTATGTGTATTTCTGGCGCCACGCGTGCGGGTCAAATCCGCGTGCTTGACGAAATCCTCACGACTCTAACTTCCTTAAGCTCGAGTCAGCTAAGCTTATAACAGACTAAATTCGCTTTCGATACGTCCAATTCTTAGTGTCCCCCCCTCTCCCCCCACGATAGCGACATTCATGTTCATCTCTTCAGATATGCGCCCGTCTATTCTCTGTCTGTCTTCTTGATGAAAGAACAGTGCAACACTCAAAGTGTATATTCATTTATATCGTTCTTCCTTATACGCCAATTTTGACCAAAATTGCACACGATTCCTAAGATTAAATCCACAATTTAAAATACATGTAATATATTAATAAAATAAAAATAAATATTCATCAACTATTACTACTTAACGCCTATTCAAATGTTATTTAAAATAACAACTTCCAAATGTATTTGAATACTAATTTAATGAAATTACGCGAATGAAAAATTTGTCGCGTAATTGTGTTAAATTTTACGCTGGTTGTATGGTTAGGGAGAAAACTCCACCAGTGATCATATTTAAGTGCACCTGGCGCATTCTAGGCAGTCGGTCCCGCTACCAACCTTGCTGACTGGCTTATCTTTTCACCATGACTTGAGCATACTCTCGCATAGCTAATGTCGATAAATGTAGAAAGTTTTCAAATTTACAAATGATCAAAAATGCATTTACTATTTAATATGTTATCTTGAAAACGTTGAAATAATAGTCTGTTGAAGTCAACAAATAAGCCCAATTCTTCATTTTAGCAAATCTGGAAGCCTTTCCTATATTAGGAAATTTGTTCCGATCTATAGATTGGGTATAAATTCATTATTAGAGTCTAATAACCTCTAACTAAAGGGTTTATTACATTATCTGATTTTTAGGGCCCCTAACTTATTCAGTGTAGTGTAAATACAGTTACGGCGTCCGTTCTCTTCGGTCTTCGGTCGGGACCTTCAACCGCGCACTAAAAGACAGGTTGTGTAATAAATACTTAACATTTTGAAGAACTTTAAAAGACGTAATCCACTGGGCAGCTTTCTATCCATTCCGAAAACTAACCAATGAAGATTCAGTACATTTTTTATGTGCAAGTATGTTTGGACCAAGTCATCTGCCTGTCCCTTTTATTTTATTTTTTTATCGTGGGGAAATCCTCATGGGCTATCCCCCGTCTGGGGAAGACTAAAACCACTACGGTGTTCCATCTCACACTTGCGCCGGGCGTCGCGGGAATCTACAATACTTCCGCAACCCCCGGCTAGTGCCGGCCTGCCGCTGCAGGCCTCCTCAAGGTAGCGGGGGGAGTGAGGTGTTTGACTCCCCCCGCGACGTCTAAGAGGGGCGCGCGTGGAACACCTCGCGCCGCCACCTCGGGTCCATCTGCCTATCCCTGGCCCAACCACGTTGGATTCTCCTTCCAGTCGACCCAGATGCGACTGAATATCAGTACTTATTCAAAGCTTCCACTCACACCAGCGTAAATACATTTGGAAGTGACAATTTCTATAAAAAAAATTGTTTGGCTAAAATATACTTGTTTAAATAATTTTATAATATGGTCTGAGGATTGTATGCCCGCCTATTTATGATTCTATATTAAATAATATTCGATGCTGTTTATTATAAAGTTATAATTAGTATCTTCAAGTCACATCTCTTTTGGGGTAGACTGAGAAGAGAAAAAGGAGTATGAATGGTGTGAAAGGAAGAAAAAGAATACCTGAAAGCCTGACATGCGCAGCGCGAGATAATTTTGTCGCATTATCTCGTGCTGAGACGAGAAAATGTATGGCTTATCTCGTCTCGGTACGGGATAATGCGACGACAAAATTATCTCGAGCTGCGCATGTTAGCCCGGCTGGGCGCGTAATATGAGGTGTTAGAGCTATTATTGTTCCGTTGTTAGAGAGGAATGGTGCTATTCATCCTTTATAGCTCCCTTCCTCTCTCGCAACGGAACAATGATAGCTTTAACACTTCATAATACGCGCCCTGTACCCAACATTGGGACTGGTTCTAAAGAAAAAATAGATAGTAAATAATTCCGTAATTATAATTTAAAAAAAACATCAATAAAGTGGTGCGTTAATTAAAACTTTTCGACCGATTGTCTATTATACACGGTTCAATTTTGATCGTTTTAATCCCGTGGAGGGTCGATCCGGTGCATGAAACACTATAGATTTGTAAAGATTAAATTAAAAAATAAAGTACTTTTTTTTTAAAACTCGAATTAATTTTCGCATGAGTGAATAAATTATGCGAACCATTAGTAGGCACCATTCGGCTTTAACAACAATGACGCGTACGCACAGTCAACGTGGACTCACAAAAATTTGCCAATCCTAGACCAAACCCCGCCCCCAAACCCTATTTGATTGGCAATGCAATAGGTGCGCGCCCCGCGCACCCCGCGCGCCAAGGGCAGCATAGGAGTACATGACCACGTCATGTAAATAATTCAGTTTATCTAAGACGTCATCGGTGTGTTGTTGTTAAGATTATCCTTGTCGCGCGAAAGTAATGACGTCTCGTAATTACGCGTACTCCAACCTGGAGTTCCTTGCCATGGTGCAATTTTACGCAATCGCGGGTTTTGATGCGCAGGCGGCTCGAGGTCTACAGCGAAGCGAGCATAATGTACGTAATCACCTGATTTCCGTGTTTGGAAATCACTGGATTGGACGGGTTGGTCCAGTTGTTTGGCCAGCAAGGAGCCCGGGCGTTACCCCGCTGAATTTTTATTTGTGGAGTGAAGTGAAGCCATCTTTTGTACAGAAACGAGCATCAAACTCGTGTAAAAATGAAAAGTGCGATAGTAAACGCGTTCGATGTTTTATAAAGTGACAGAGAGACATTACATATTGAAATTAAAAGACAATTTAATTAAACGTGCAAGATTATGTCTCGAAAGGAATGGTTTGCACTTTGAACAATTATTAAGCTATCGTGAAGTATTAGCCAGTGATGATTCAGGGGTGATTAATTATTAGGTTTATAACAGAATTATTTTTTAATCATTTGATTAGGTACACGTTTCTATGAACAATTTTTACGTGTCGCTTAGTGTTAAACAAATCAAAGGTGATTTAGGTATGTAACAGAACTTTTTTTAAATCGTGTATTTAATTAGAACTTTTTTCTTTTTTAAATCATTGTAAATAATTTTGATTCCACATTATTTAATACGCCATAACTAGCTGGCATGTAGGGATTTATTTTTACATGTACATACCGCTTTTGCATAATTCTTTTAATATTATTAGGTATGGCCCGAAACCTAGGCACAAAGCAATTAGGACGGTCCTAAGCCCGTAAAAGTATAAAGGGAAATTTGAAATCATTTAATTTGTTTACGTGAATATCAGCTGAGCGCGAGTCAATAACCTTAACTTGATCGGGCGGAGTTAGGTAGTTAGGTACGCAACGACCGACGCCGACGTAGGTAACTAACTCGTGGCGCTACTGCTGGTTTCATGCATTTTGCGAGTATTATGTTATCACTTGCTATTTTCTTTGTTTTAAGAGTTACAATGCTGTGCAAGCTTTTGATGAATAGTATTTTGTAAGTTAAACCACCAGTCCAAGGGATTAAAACGATCAAAATGTAAGCGTGTATACTGCGCACTCAATAAAATCCCAATTTACTAAACCGACCCGTTATATAGCGTTTTAGTTATACCACTTTAATGTTACTACTTTTAATAATAAGACTATGAAGTCTGTTTGCCCTGTAAGAGACGAGGCGTGAAGATATTTAAAAAAATTAAATTATGTTACAGGTTTATATTTTACGGATTTTTTGGTTAAATATGACGTCTTACTCGTAAAATTATGAGTCGCGTAAATTGATTAATAAAGTTGCGTAAAATGATTAACATGGTTGCGTAAAATGGTAAATATTGGAGGTACGAGGTCTAGGCACCAAGTCTACTAACAGAAACAAAATCGTACCATTCCTTCAGATAGTTATCGTTGACAAAAACTGTCAAATTGTTTGACAACAAAATCAAACATTAAGACAGATTTCTTAAATGAAAACTGAGTGACGGTTAAAGTTTCTTTGCGGTTTAGCAACAATTTTGATGGAAGAATTAGGTCTCTGTTTAGAAACAATGTTATATTGGAATTAAATCTATTTACATGAAAATAATAAAACATTTTACGCAAAGCCTTTGCCAATAGTTCCATACTGTAGACTTGTACGTAACTTGGCAAGGTTTTGGCGTAGTGGGAGTAAATTTGCGCATGTACACTTAGTGCAACAAAAAATGGTCACTTTTATTGCTTGTCATTATTCTATGGTTATTGCCATAATTTATTTTTAAAGCAGTGATAGCCTAGTGGTGTGACCGTCGGACTGCCAAGTCATAGGTCTCTTGTTCGAACCCAAGGCACGCACCTCTGACTTTTCGGATTCATGTGCGTATTGTATAATTATCACTTGCTTAAAAACGGTGAAGGAAAACCGCCATGCCTGAGAGATATTTCTCGACGGCGTGTGAAGCCAAGACAGAGGCCCATGGGCGGCTTAAACTCTGACACCAGGTTAGTCGCTAACCACACGAAAATAATTTTTAAACATGTCCGTTTAGTAGAAAGAAGGAAAGGAGAGGAATTCTCTTCTCTACTCTTGCCAAATTACGTGCCAGCGACTATAATAGCCGATCACAATCCAAAAGTATCTGGATTGATGTTCTGACATTACTTTTATCGAAGTTCTGTCAAAAATTTAATCAACCCAGAGATTTTAGATTGAGTTTATTAATATCAGCTGTAAGTGTTTGAAAGATACCATCGATCTTGCGATAAGTTATTGTTACGTTGTATAATACATTTCTATGTCAGTAAATTCAAAATGGATTGGAATGGAAGAGGGTAACAGGAAATGAGATTTCGACATTACTAATTGCATAGATATGATAAAGTAACATCGTTAAAATATACTATAGTCGCGCACGTAACTAGGGAATCGAATTCTTCTCCTTTCTTTCTTCTAAACGGATATGTTTAAAAATAAATTATGACAATAACCATAGAATAATGACAAGCTAAAGCTGGAATTGTTAAAAGATATTATTTTTAAAAGAGTAACCATGGAGTTTCTTGCCGGCTCTTCTCCATAGGAAATGACTAATTGGAACTGTGCATCTAAATTCGACTTTTCATAAGCACCTGTATTGGTTTTTATGATTTTTCTTTTTTTTGTTTTGATGCAATAAAGACCATTTTTTTGTTGCACTAAATGTGCATGCGTGAACTTACTTCCACTACGCCAATACCATGCCAAGTACGTACCGACTATAAATAAAGCACGGCCATTAATCTTTGTACAATAGGTAAACAAACCTTTGATCGTCTGACAATCATTTTGCTTTAAGAATCTATTAAACATAAACATTTTTTTAAATCGCAACACTTATTCTGCAACACGTATAACACGTCATGCCACAAGTAAGAAGTCGCATCAGCTAAATTGATCGAACTACCAATGGCAGTCGCTCATTTTCGCGCCCAATTTTTTTACTGCAATACTAACAAACATTCGTAGTCTGAAAGCCGCACTCAGTTCGGTAGTGATCGGTTTTACGAAGTTTGCCGATGCGACTTCTTAGTTGCCGTACATTCGTTTTCTAAAATTGTGTATTATTCATACGCACGATCAATAGTTTGTTTAACTTTTATACAAAATTAAAATGGTCGAACTATAGATGATAAATTTATTCTCGACTAAAAATCATCGAGGCATAATTTGCAAGTAAGACGTCGAACACCATATTTTATTATAAACGACTAATTATAACGAAACTTCAACTAAAAATGCAATTAATCCTATAATATTGTAATTTCATTAATTTAATTCGTACTTTATTCTTCACGAATCATAAGTGGGATTGCCAGAAATAAAAAAAAAAATAGATATAGTAGGTACCTACGTAGATAAGCGGAAATTTAAAATTTGTAATATAGTTATAATTTAATATAAGTAATGTAGCGATCAAATTGTTTTCAATCTAATAGTAGTTTAAGGCGTAATCAAATGTTTAGTCTATTAAAAGTATTTAATGAACAATATTGTTTTATTTGTCCACTAGCGACCCGTCCCGGTTTCGCACGGTTGGACATTATTCCCGTTGTTGCAACATTTTTTATGCTCCGCTCCTATTGGTCGCCGCTTGATGCTTGTCGTTGTTGATGTCGCTTGTCGTTGCCTATAACCTTCCTCGATAAATGGACTATCCAAAACAAAAATAATGTTTCAATTCCAACCAGTAGTTCCTGAGATTTGAGGGGCTCGTGGCTAAATAATAACCTTGCCGATCGTACGATTTGCGAGGTTAAGCTGCGCTTGCCGCGGTCAGTCCGTGGATGGGTGACCATTTGTTACACATCGAGACCCCTCCGTGCCTCGGAGAGCACGTTAAGCCGTCGGTCCCGGGTGTCATACGAATACCTATGACAGTCGTTACGGGTAGTCAGAAGCCTGAAAGTCTGACAAACGGTTTAACCATAGGATATCGGCATTGCCCAGTTACTGGGTTGCGGAGGTCTGATAGCAGTCGCTCCGTGTAAAATACTGGTATTCAGCCGCATCTGGTTAGACTGGAAGCTGACCCCAAGATAATTGGGAAAAGGCTAAGAGGAAGAGTTCCTGAGATTAGCGCGTACAAACAAACAAACTAAAGCTTTATAATATTAGCACAGTATATAGAAGTATAGTAGTGCGACGCCTTTGATCTCGTAGTAAAAGCCGAAATCAATACCAACACTCCAACAGTCCACTTGTCCATAATCACGCGTTGCAGATTCACCAGGACTATTTTCGTAAACTAAAAGTAAAGCAATTGACATCGAGGTCATTTTATGGATGGGTGACCGAGGGATCAGCTTAGGGAGCCCATGCCGGTGGTTTCTTAAAGGGGACCCAAAATTTTAGTTATTTTTGATGTATGACTCACCGTTTGAAAGATATTATTAACAATTCATAAATTATTAATTAAATTATTGCATGGATTAAAATTACACTTCCATACCTCTCTTAAATTCTTACTAGGCCTATATCTTACGCCCGCCATTTTGTTTACCTTGGTTATTTTGCCTACTCGAATAATATTAGTTCTTTCTTTCATAATACAAAATGTTCACAGTACACTTTAAAATAATATTAAAAATAGGTATTTACTTTTCTTTGGTGTGCGGGAATTGATGAAAACGCAGATCCTTGTTAACTCGAGAAGATGATTTGGAATCTCTCACAGAACAAGTCGTATGTACCATTTTTACAACTTAATTACCTATCACTTTCAATTATATACCTACATATAATATAAAATAACTACAAACATTAAAACATGCGCGCGACAACCCCTAAAAACATGTCCCGAGCTACTAACAAGATGGCGTGTGTAACTCGGGCTCGCTCTTCCCGCGTCTCGCCCCTTGCCCCCCGCACGATTGACCTGTCTAGACGTCTTCGTCGAACGACTGTATAGATTATTAGACTGTGATATTAGTATAGATTATTATACAGCCATGATCATCCCACTGCAGAGCAAAGGCCTCCCTACCCTTCTTCCACTCCTCTCGGTTAAAGGTTCTCTGCGGCCAATCCTTCCAATAAGTGTCTAGCTCGTCCCGCCATCTTCTGGGCTTACCGCGACGTCGTCTGACGTTGTGTGAGTTCCACTCAGTGATGAGTTTTGCCCACAGCTCGTCCGACATGCGGCAGACGTGACCAGCCCAGTTCCATTTTAAGCGTGCGGCTTTCTGACCAACGCCTTCTCATGGTAGGCAAAATCCAGGGCCGTCGGTAGGTGACCTGGCAACGGGGTGAGAACCTAGCGCCCCCTTAGCCAGAGACTGCCCTGGCAAAAACTGCGCAGCATTGATAATGCGCTTGTCTTACATGCAGGAGGGTCTGAGTACATACAGGCTTGCAGCGGTCAGTCAGTGGATGGGTGACCATTCGTTACACATCGAGACCCCTCCATGCTTCGGAGAGCACGTTAAACAGTCGGTCCCGGGTGTCATACGAATACCTATGACAGTCTGAAACCTGAAAGTCTGACAACCGGTCTAACCTTAGGGTATTGGCATTGTCCAGTAACTTGGTTGTGGAGGTCTAATGGCAGTCGCTCCGTGTAAAATACTGGTATTCAGCCGCATCTGGTTAGACTGGAAGCTGATCCCAACATAGTTGGGGAAAATTCTTTAACTTAATTTAATTCACTGTTTCATTGGTCTAGTGGTGGCAAGCGCGACTGCTGATCGTGAGGTCCTGGGTTCAATCCCCAGATCGGGCAGTGTTATTGGGGTTTTCCGTGTGAAATTCCTCAGTAGCAGCCCAGAGTTTGCATTTGTGCCCGGTTGATGGCAATGGGACTATAGCAATTACATGGGACTAAAACATGACGGCGAAATAGGGTGTTACTATACACATCTGCCCAACCCTTCGGGGAATACAGGGGTTATGTTATGTAATTTAATATTCACGCCGCTAGATGGCGGTACAAGATTCCATAAATTTTATTCAACGTAGGTAGGTACCTATATTCTGTGATAGTATCTTTGCAATATATTTACCGAAGTATTTGATAACATATAATTACTATGACTAAGCCAATTACGAGATTTCCTTCCAATAGCGTAGGTACGTGCCCATCGATTAATTATCGGTAATGTTTCATGTGTAGGCAACTAAAGGGATTGAAAATATGATTGCTGTCGTTATTTGCTTCTCGCTCTCGCACGTTATACAAGGTTAGCAGAAAAGGGGGTACTAACACCCATATTCTAAGACGTTCCTCCAAAACTTACTCGACTCGACTCAGCCTTTCGATAGTTATAGTTGACAAAACGTCCTCGACTCGAGATTTTTACTCAGCGAGGTAAGGAATTATTTATGTCAAACTCAAGTTACCGCAGAACCTAGTGTCAAAGTTCGTATGTAACAAAAATGAATTTTGAAGACTTTATCGAATATGCTTACGATAATCCTTACAACTATTTATCGCGGCGTTATTTGCGCGATGCAGGTAATTCAAATTATGACGTAATGACTCTGTCGAGGAACCTCAAAGTTCACTCGTAATTGCGACTAAGTATACAATTTTCAAGGTGTTTTCGAGGCCGTTCTGAGTCTAGTAAGTTTTGGAGGAACGTCTTAGAATATGGGTGTATGTTACGGGCCACTTAATGTATCACTGATGATTGCTTTAAAGAAAGTGTTAAAATTTCAAAATTCGATAACTAATAAAACACATGCAGAATGGACACGGGCCACGCGCCTCCTCTCAGAATAAAAAGGGTTTAATCCTCGACGTTGGTCTGGTGCGGGTTGACGAACTACCTATATAATAATAATAATAATAATAAATTTATTTGTTAGAATATTGTTGTTACATAGGTGTTACACATAAATTGATGTCCATAATATTCTGCTGTTTCCAGCGTACAAATATTTCAAAGAATTTAAATAAACAGTGAAGCAATATATCGTAATTAAACCATACAATGTCTAGGATAAGGAAAACGTTAAATATTATAGAATACAATGGTTATGAATTATAATGTCAAGAATTATTAAATATAATGCAAAAAAATAAATAAAAAAATTACATTAATTCCATTCAATTATTAGGAGCGTAAGGTGGGATGTCGTCTAATTTAAATTTTGACTCAAATTTTTCATTTAAAAACTCATTTGTTGAGTAATAACCCTTATGCAATAGGAAGTTAAATAACTTATTTTTAAATGTCAAGAAGTTAAGGCTTTTAAAAACATTAGGTAATTTGTTATAAATAGTAATTGCCATACAGTAAACATTATTAGAAAATAGTTTAATTCTTTGTTGGGCTACATATAATTTGTCTACACATATACCGTGGAAAATTTTATGGAGCGCTCTCGCAAGTGATAATGTGGAAAGTCAGAGGTGTTGGCCGGTATCGAACACGGGTGATGTGATGTTATACGTAGGTAGGTACATTAAGTGCTTGGCCAGAGTGGCAGCGCGGTGCGAGGAGCGGCGCGGGTGCGGGAACGCGCGCGATTTGCCTGTCCGCTGTGGAGCGCGGCTTCGTTCTGAGCGTTGTCGTGTCCAGTGTTTGTCAAAATATCATATGGATGAAGAAGACTTATTTTTACTTGAAAATTCTTACTAAAAAACGATGTTTTGACATCCACAGTGCCTGAATAGCACTTATTAATTCTTCAATATTTAATTTTGAAGACGCCATCACAACAACGCGCGTGGTCAGCTCGAACTAGTTTGAGATCCCCCGCTCCCGCGCGGGTTGTCACTTGCCGCCCGCGCTCTCACTGCGGCCACTTGTATGAACGACCTATGGCGTGAGCTACCCGCGCGCTTCCCGCGCAAAGTAGCCCGCGCCGCTTCCCGCGCCCGCGTGCCCACTATGGACACTCAAATGAAGTTCTTCTGTTTGAACTCGCCGCACCGCGCCCGCCCCGCGCCCGCGTTTGCAGCCTGGCCAAAGGGATACACTCGAGCCAACTTGATATGGAATTTTTATACTGTTACGGCATCTATCACGCCACATGAGAACTACGCAGCACAACGAATGTCTAGCAGACTACAGCGACAACAATGACAGCTGTCAGATGAAATGTCACAAGTCCTGCATCGCGATATCAAGATTTGACACGCAGATAATATACAACTTCCCAACATCAACTATTGGGTAGTAGCCCGCCAGGCACAAGACCCGCGTGGTAGAAGGATCCTCCCTTTTCGTAGGAGGAACACCATACCTCGTTCACCTACAATACGGTCATTGACACGATTGACGCAGTGGCTGAGCGCTTGGCTAGTGCGCAACGGGTCGCGTGTTCGATTCCCACACGGTCAGATATTTCTGCCTTTGTCTAACAGGTAATTGTTCGAGGTCTGGTTGTTTGGGTAGGTACGTAAAGTACCTATGAAGATTTATGTTTGTAAGCACATCCATAATACAGGCTCTAAGTTAAGCTTCTGACTACCCGTAACGACTGCCATAGGTATTCGTATGACACCCGGGACCGACTGTTTAACGTCCTTTCCGAAGCTCGGAGGGGTCATGAGGTGTACCAAACGGTCACCCATCCACGGATTGACCGCGGCAAACACATCCTCCCAAATCGATATAATATTTTAGAAAAAATTAAAGTTGGTTTGACTAGACTGCCTTGTTGGTCTAGTGGTTGCAAGCGCGACAGCTGAGCATGGGGTCCTGGGTTCGATCCCCAGGTCGGGCAGTGTTATTGGGTTTTTCCATTAGGAATTTCTCAGTAGCAGCCCGGAGTCTGGATTTGTGCCCGGTTAATGGAAATAGGCTCGCCCCCTGTTACATGGGACTAAAAACACCTCTGCGTTCGGCAGAGGTGTTTTTAGTCTTGGGGAATACAAGGCGTGATCTATACTAATATTATAAAGAGGACAGATTTGTATTTTGTATGTAAAGAATAAACTTAAAAACTACTGGACCGATTTCAAAAATTCTTTTGCCGTTAGAAAGCTACATTATCACTGAGTAACATAGGTTACGGGCGGAGCCGTGAGGACACAGCTAGTGTTATATAAAGGCGGTTTCATTAGGTAACTAAAGAGCCGATTTAGATAGTACCGATTTAGAGTGATAGGTCTCGAGTTCGAACCCTCTGACTTTTCGAATTCATGTGCATATTGTATAATTATCACTTGCTTAAAAACGGTGAAGGAAAACATCGTGAGGAAACCGGCATGCCTGCGAGATATTTCTCGGCGGTATGTGAAGCCAAGTCAGAGACCCATGGGCGGCATGAACTCTGACACCAGGTTAGTCACCAACCACACGAAAAGAAGAAGATTAGGTACCTACATTCTCACATGGAATTTTGCACGGAGCTCTATGGCCAGGTGGGTTGTGGATCGCGATACGGATTTAGTAGATAATCTAGATAGGTACATCTAAATATAACTTCGGTATTTCCATACTTTGATAATTATCTATTGTAAACTGTAATCAATAAACAACAATTTATTTGAAGTCATACGCCGAACCGCGTCAAAACCACATTTACTTACATTAGGTATAGAAGAAAAAAAACGTTTTGCATCCGATTTCGAAAAGGTCGTTAAGTGACATTCTGTCAATTTTGAGTTTTATATAGGTACTACGTGAAAGCGCGTTTTATTTTTCGCGTATTTATTTTTACTTTGAGAAATTGTGAGTTATTTTATCGTCATGGACGTGAACGGTGGTAAAGTCAAGCTTGGTATTTGGGATACAGCGGGACAGGAGCGATACAGAACATTGACATCATGTTTTCACAGAGAAGCTCATGGTGCTATATTAGTTTACGATGTGTCAGAACCATTTTTCCCTTTTTTATCGTTGGAAAATCCTCATGGATGTCCCTCGCCCGGGGGAGGTGAGGGTGTCTGCCGGACTCTTACCGGCTAAAAGCCAACGGTATTCCTTTTCCTGACCGTTCGGCCGGGGTCGCGGGATTCACAAAAGCATGCACCGCAATTCCGGCAGGGAACCAAAGTCCCTAGCAAAACTGAATGAGTGGGTCGAGGAACTTCAAGTATACTCCACCAAGAAGAACATAGTCTGCTTAATTGTCGGCAATAAGATTGACAAGCATATCAATTTGGGACCCAGTGCATGATATCAGCAAGCACATTGGGTCACCCGCGCGACGGCGCAACGAGTATTCCCAAGGAGGGTTGATGTCAGGCAGGCGGCCGGTCATAAAACAATAAGCCAAAACCTCTAACAATATGGATTTATGAAATACATGTTGTGCCGACCCCACCTAGTGTGGGATAAGGGCAGGGAGAAGAAGATACTACGTGACAGCGCAACTTTTTCTCTATCTATCATTCTGGTTCATAATTTTCTATCCCTGGTCAGTAACGAGATCTAGGGACTACTTACAGGCCTAACTACATCTGTTTTGGGATTGTACAATCCTGAAATACGGTTAACTCACACAAAAACTGGAATTTTAAAAACAATATTAGTCTCCTATCTTTAAAAATTATATACTGGGTTACTGGTAACTCGACATATTCCTTGCAGGACATTATAGTAGTGTTGAAATGCAACAAATTAAGCCACCAAATGTTCTACCGAGATTCAGTAGTTTTAAAGATATTTTTTTAAGGATTTTTATTGAAGAATCCCAGATTCAACCATATTTGCAAAATTGTTTGGTATTTTTGAACTTTTAATTATTCACAGAGACCTGCTATGGCATCAGCTATGATAAAAACTTAAATTTCAATACATTCGAGCCTTAGATTATTTTTAAATAGGTTTCAAATGGTTGAATCTGGGATTTTTCAACAACAATAAAAATAATGAATCTCAGAAACTACTGAATTTCGGCGGAACATTTGGTGGCTTAATTTGTTGCATTTCAACCCTTCTATAATGTCCTGCAAGGAACACGTCGAGTTACCAGTAACCCTGTATATAAGCTTAAAAGTATCCCAATAATTTGGTACCTATAACAAAAACACCTGTAGGTATATCTTCAGAATTTCTAAGGACAACATAACATCGTTATGTTGTCCTGATGTTTCACGCCTGTAATCCCCGAAGGGTTCGGCAGAGGTATATAGTAACACCCTCATTTCGCCGTTATGTTTAAGTCCCATGTAATAGGAGGCGAGCTTATTGCTATCAATCGAGCACAAATCCAAACTCCGGGCTGCTACTGAGGAATTCCGCACGGAAAATCTAATAACACTTTTGCCTGATCTGAGGATCGAACCCAGGACCTCAAGATCAGCAGTCGCGCTTGCCACCACTAGACCAACGAGGCAGTCACAACATTTTCCCCATTTTTACTCATTATTCAAGATTGCAGTGCTCAACACTACTCAAAATTATAGCAGTGATAGCCCAGTGGTGTGACCGTCGGATTGCCAAGTCATAGGTCTCGAGTTCGAACTCAACGCATGCATCTCTGACTTTTCAGATCCATGTGCGTATTGTATAATTACATAAGTCGACAATTTTTTTTTCTTTTGGGATTCTGTTCTAACTCTTGAATTCTGATTCTAGATATCAAAAAACACTCAAATTTCCATTTCTAACTTTTATAGTTTGCTTTTCTCTGATTTACGTCGATAAGTTTTAAAGATTTTAATTGATTTTATGAACAACAGATGGCAGCACTTTGATCAAGCCGATAGCAAATTGCGTATTTATTTGTGAAGGGCACAGTAGTGAGTGTTTACTTGACAGCTGTAACAACCGCCCTTGTGTATTACCAAGTTAGAAAATGGCATCAAAACAGTTTAAACAGGATATTGATTCATTCTGTTTTATTTGCGGTGAATTTATTAAAGTGAGAAGCAAAAAATTTGTTCTGGCAACAAATTTGAAGTTTTGCTTTATTACAATTCTTGAATTATAAAGACTGATGTTTAGCAAAAGCTTTGTTAATCGTAATTAAAAATAAAAGTATAAAAAAAAATATATAAAAATCAGTCATTTTCTTGGAAATTCGAAAAGTTGCTCTAGTTTCTACAAAAGCAAACTTTGATCATAAAAATATATTTTTACCTTTATTTGTAACACAGGAGAAACCAAAATTTCACACGCAGAAGACAGATCCAAAAATCGTGTCGACCGGTGTTATCATTGGCTTAGGTTTAAGCAATCACCAGATATAATGAAATATAACGCCCAAAAAATCGTAAGTACTTACCAGGATTTAATCCCCATTTTAATATGAAATTATCACCAATAAACGTAAAGTCTGCTAACCTAAAAAAGGCAAGTATCTTCAGAATAATCGCTGAGCTACCCAAAAAGGTCACGCATGCACCAAATATGTACTCGCATTTTATTTAAAAATTTCATCCAAATATGTTACACAATTTTATCCTAATAAAGTAAATTAATATAAAAAAATCATTGTTTACCCAAAAAATATAAATTAATGAATCTATGCATGGTCGAGGGTGGGCTTGGTCGACGGAGCCCCGCTTTGCGGGGCTCCTACTTCTGGATGGTTTATAAAAAAATAACCACGAAGGGGATGGCGGGGTCGATTCGCTCGCTTCGCTCGCTCACACGACCCCGCCATCCTCTTCTAACCTAACCTGTCCGAGTCGGGGTGCCCTAAAGTCCAGATTACATCCAGTTTCTCGCAGTAGTGATATATTTGGGTAGTAATGACACAAAACTTTGCCAGTTAAAATTTGGTGCACGCGTGGCCTTTTTGGGTTATGAAAAGTTTTTGTAGTGCAGGCATGACTTAAATAGCCCAAAAGATTTTGGTACAGGTTTCATTTATTTGTACATATTATATTTTTTTTGGATGAGGCTGTTTAAGGTAACGATTGCTTTTTTGGTGGTCATTCAATTTCATCCCGTTATCATTTGCTTAAAAACGGTTAAGGAAAACATCGTGAGGAAACCGGCGTGCCTGAGAGATATTTCTCGACGGCATGTGAAGCCAAGTCAGAGGGCCATGGGCGGCATAAACTCTGACACCAGGTTAGTCACTCACCACACAAAAAGAAGACTCAAAATTACGTTTATTCACTTAGCGGTATTTTAGAACTCGGACGACAGTACCTAGACACGTATTCACCTATCACAAGCTTTAGATAAATCCTAATTTATCGTCACTATAGTTACTTAGATACGTCCTAATTCGTTGCTGATTGGAAAATATTTGTAAAGCCCTTTATTATAATAATATAATCCCTGCGTCCGGCTTTTTAATCTGTACCCCGAGTGTGAGTTTTTTCATAAAGGAAACGCTACTACCACGTTTGTGTATCGAGTGTTAAATGTATGAAAACGTAAAAAGCGCCCCTGGCGGAAAGTATTGTAAACTGAAACAGTGAGTGTAAGATTTTTAACGATACTACAATAGTTGGGTATTTCAAACTTGTCACACAAAGTACCGTTTCGGAGAACTTTTTGCGGGTTTTTGCGAGTGCGAGTTAGAATTTGACGTTTCCAAGCGTTTCTACACACAAACTTTGTAGTAAAGTAACTCACTTGGTGTTGGGCAGGTGAAATGTTGTTTACATTAGTTACGTTCGTATTATTTGCGTGTAATATTGTGGTGAATTGTGTTTTATAATGACGGCACGTAATTTTTTTAATCACAAGCCACTGTACACTATATATTTTTGAATAGGTACATATATTTTTATTAACCCTTTGTTTAATTCTACCTATGTTTATCAAAAACTATATTTTTTTTATTTCTTATTCCATTAAGATATATCACATTAAAACCATTACACTAAAACATACCTATTATGTCAAATAGAAATGTTATTTGGTAAATAAAACATACTTTATTTATTAAATACACATATTATTTACATTCTACGAAAAGTTACAATAGGTAATTGTTTTTATTTGTATTATACTGCTTATTACATAAATTGTTTATTAAGTTACACACATCAAACCAAAATTAAATACTAAAATTAGGATAACATTGATACCTATGTGCTACATACCTTCTTCCATTTCTGTGTATTCATAGTTTCCCTAGTAGGTATGATCACTATTTAATAAATTTGTTTAGCGTTCCAAACCTTGGATCGTCTGTATTCCAGTACAATAGTAGGCTATGCTGTATTCTACCTTTTGCGTGCATGGTAGGTTTATGTAGGTATGTCTCAGTGTATGTAAAATAAGAGTTTTTTTTTATTTGAAATAAGTACCTACGTAGATGCACAACTAGAGACGTGGTTATATTGAATATTATTATTAAGTTCAAGTATTCTTACTGTTCCATGAAGTTAACTAATATTTCAAACTTTGATGCACTGGTCTTCATTATGCACAATAATCATTTTATAGATAATTACTTATACTTAAACACAAATCACGAGAAATATCATACGAACGCGCAAAACTTTTGAATGTTTTGAACTTTGAAGTGGAAACATAACACCACAGACTTACTCATTTCACATCTCCTTTACTCACTGCACGTTAAAACGAAATAGGAATATCTCATTCATAAATAATAATATACGTCTAAATTACGTAGGGCACGCATAACGCTTGTTAACACGATTGTGATAAGATTTTTATTTAAGTCGTATTATCTCGCCGAATTCATGTCTGGATACATTGTAGGCAACATTAAAAAAATAACAAAACGTTCGGCATACTTTCGGACAAGTGACGATACGAGCTGTTGTTAGTATGTCATATTACAACTCACACTCAGACTATTTTTAAACACCATCGCTCATTAGTTTGCTCGATTAAGTTGATTGTCACGTATTTCGCAATGTGACAACAAACTCACACTCAGGGTACTGACTTGAACACATATCTCAGCACTTTTATTGATTACTAGCTGTGTCCTCACGGCTCCGTCCACGTAAGAAGTTTTATTCCAGTAATAAATGTAGCCTTTGTTACTTATCGATAATGTAGATTCTAACGGCAAAAGAATTTTTGAAATCAGTCCATTAGTTTTTAAGTTTATTCGTTACATAAAAATCTTTCCTCTTTATAATATTATTAGTATAGAAGTATAGATGAAAAAAACAATAAATTAAAAAGTCTTAATAGTCACCAGGGCCTGTAGTCTCGACATTAGATAACGATGGTTAAGTTATAACGATAAACTTTTAAACCTGGGCAATTAAGGTTTTAGGAAAAGTATATTATATACCTATACCTACTTAACAAACAATTTGGAAATTTATTATAAGCAAGAAAGCAAAAAAAAAAATAAGTTAAAGAAAACTTTATTTTTGTCAATATGGTTTTTATTCAAGAAAATTGAAAAAAGTTGTTATGTTGCCCGCTTCAAAAATAAAAATATAAAAAGGACGCTTTCACGACATCTTCCAAAAAAAGTTGATGGTAAAAAATATTTCATTTGCCATAAAAAGGGTGACACGAAAAGGCGAACTTAATTTTTTTATAACACAGTTTTCTTGTTGTGATCTTAAATTGTTCATTATGGCATGCTTTTATCTTCATTATTAAATAATGTAGTACCTACGACGTTAAAAGTTACTCGTTATTAGAGACTTATCAAGGGTCTTTACACATAAATGCCGATTAAACTAATAAATGCTATAGGTGTAATATTTAGTTCAAATTTTGTGTAAAAAGTAGGTAAACTAACATTTGATGATAAAACATTAATTTTTAGCAGGTACCTGGATGACCTGGATGGATGGTTGTTTTTTTGGTAAAACGTTTTCTAAAAATGAAACCTAGCTAGATCGATTTATTGCCCCCGAAACCCTGCATACGAAATTTCGTGAAAATCGTTGGAGCATTTTCCGAGATTCAGATTATATACAAGGTTAGTCGGAAAGGAGGTACTAAGCCGAAAGGGTGTTAAAGTACCTATAATAAGGGATAACTTTTGTTCTACAACTTTCCCTAAAACTCGATAGTTTAAGAGAAATAGCTTTTCAAAGATTCCGTAAAAAATATGCTAAAATCTATCTGTATATGCTAAAATCTATCTGTCCATAGCTATGATCAGCTGTGTTTACTATTTAGGTCATATTTGGGGTCATGGATTAGAAACTCCATTTTCTGAATTCATAACTAAAGCAAGGATGAAGAATTTTTGAAAAAACTAAAATAAAAATAACTTTTGATGGAAAAAAAAATCATCGAATTTTTAATTTTTAACACATCTTTAGAACAATCATCAGTGATATATTAAGTGGTCTGCGGCTTAGTACCCCCTTTTCGACTAACCTTGTATATAATATATATATACAAGAATTGCTCGTTTAAACGTGTTAGATTTAAGAATCCATTAAAAAAGGGACCATCTCGATAGTACAGACGCCAGCACATCCAGCTACCCCAATCTGTCAAAATTATTTTATAGATTTTCAACTTTATCACATAAGCATAAGGTTCACTTTCAATTGGGGAAATTTGACAGATTGAGGTAGCTTGATGTCCTGGCATCTGTACCTAGGTATAGGTACCTACGCCTTTAATTCAAACATAAAATCACGTAGATACATCTCGGAGAAATCCGTGTACCTACAAACCTCCTTTTTTGAAGTGGGCTACACAATTATAAAAACGCGCCAAATAGAGAACGCCCGGGATCCTTTTTTGAAGTTTGGTTAAAAATAAATTAGACTTTACTTACTTCTTTTACCCCGACTGCGTGACAGCAAAGGCGGGTTATTGAACGTCAAATCTACAAACGACAGCCTCCAAAAGTCGCCCGGCCTTCATATTTATACTGACGGGAAGAAATGAATAAATTGGGAGTCTGGATGATAGAAATGGATTGCAACACCTACCCCCGGTACATAAATAAGTTGCTGAGGGTTGTTGGCGGTAGGTAGCATAGATATAGTTTTTTTTTACTAACGCATTTATTGTTTATAGGTATTTTGTGTTTGTATGTTAAGCTGTCCATTTCTTCAGAGACAATCAATTTAATGTCCTATTTAATAAAGTAAACAAATAAACGTAAATTCTCGAATCTTTAGGACACAATGCCGATGACATTTTATCAAAACAATATAGCGTTATCTGTCGATAATATAATTAATCTTTTTCCGACAATAAATTCTTCTTCCTTAATGATTATTATCTGTGCCAACTTATTTGACAGTTCATTAAAAAATAGCAGTCCTTACCACAGCCAAATAAGGTATATTTTTTAATATTTTTCGTATTTTTGATAGCAATATTTTTTATCGACAACTTGTAAGCATAATTCTATAAAAGTAATTGATTAGCACTCGACAATTAGACAGTAAAACACAGCATTAGACTGTTTAGAGTCCTGTCCATAGACATATCCAGTGCGCCACTGTGAAAAATATTGTGCTTTTATTACTTTATTTGTGCAACTGCATCTAAATCAAAATGTTCGGTGAGTTAATTAATATTTATAATAGGTACTTATAATTTTACAACTTCTTTTTCTGTAAAATATTTATTAAGATTGCGGTCGGTTTTTTTTATTTTATTTTTTATCCAGGATTTAGCGCACTTTATTTGTGTTAAAAAAATTTTTTTTCAACGACTCGACCATTTCTTGGCAAATTAATGCAAAATTGCACAATTACGACCGTTCTATATTAAACATAATTTATTAAACCCTTGTCTCCAATTAATAAATCATTATTCGCAATTTTTTTTAATACTTAATATCTTTGTAGGTACTTTTCTTTAATAGCAAAAATATGGGATCTTTTTAAAAAAAATAACCGTCATGTCATCTCATTAGGCAATTGGATCAAGGGTTTGATTGAGAAAGCGGGTACCTACTTCCAGATTCTGATCACGGCGCGTATTTTTACGAAGCTCTTTTCTCTGGAGCCTTGACTCTAGTTTGGACCCTGTTCCCAATGCCGCGGTGGACTACTATTGTTTATATTTTGTAATGTTTTTTTAACCGAACTCGCCCCCTTTTTATGGGACTGAAACATAATGGCGAAATGAGGGTGTTACTATACACCTCTGTCCAACCCTTCAGGGAATACAGACGTGATGTTTTTTTAATAAAAATACAGGGTGTAAACGAAATCATGTAATTCCTTCAAACCTCGTGATGTACTGCTGACATAGATTAACTCTGAACGGGACATATTTGGAATCAAAAAAAAAAATACAAGAAGTAAACATGACGTGTTCTTAACGTGAAGCATGTTAGCGCCCCGAGTTTAATGACCGCGCGGCGAGCAATAGCCGCGCAATTCACTCGGGGCGCTAAAATGCCTCACGTTAGGAACACATGTTTACTTTTTGTATATTTTTTTATTGAATCCGTATGGATTGCTTTGCTGGTTTACCTACATCACGATCTTTGGAGGATTTTTATGATTTCGTTTAAGTACATGTTGTATAATATACCTAAATAATTAATCAGTAATGCATGATCAGCGGAGAGATTTCCGACAATACTTTTATACGTTACTAGCGACCCGCCCCGGCTTCGCACGGGTGCAATGTAGATACTAATGTGGGGCATATAAACTTTCCTCTTGAATCACTCTAATATTGCTGAAAACTGCATTAAAATCCGTTGCGCAGTTTAAAAGATCTAAGCGTACAGACAGCGGGAGCGACTTTGTTTTACACATGTAAATATTTAAAAAAATAATCAGCAGATTTTTCATGCTGACCAAATATTAATTTCGAGAATCATTTAAGTACTTTATCTTTCATTCACACAACGCGTCACATATAGTTATTAGAATAATGACACTAATCTTTAGAATAAAAAATAAGAGGATTAGTCAAGATATTAAAATTAGAGATTTTGACTATACTATGATTATATAACTCGATCGCCATTGGTAGGATAGTGGAAAAACCACGCGGCATTAATGTCATTGGTCTAGCCCTACCAAATTTGATTGCGGATCTAGAGACTAGGCCTAGCTCGAACGTTTGACGGACCTATAAGTATCGTAAACGTATCGCTAATTGTAAGCGAATTTTTAACCGACTTCCAAAAAAGGAGGTTCTCAATTCGACTGTACGCTTTTTTTTGTATGTTTGTTCCGCGATATTTTTGCTAATAATTGAGAACCGATTTTAATGATTCTTTTTTTGTTTGAAAGAGTATTCTTTCGAAGTGGGTCCCATTTAAATTTGGTGAATTTCTGATGAAGAATTTCGGAGATAAACAATTTGAAGTCGGTTTTATTTTTGTTAAAAAGTTAGGTATATTATGAATCGAAAATACAACTGTCATCAGTTTGGATTTTTCAGACATGCTCAATTTGTATGATACATAGATATGAATAAAGTTTTCAATTTAATTAAATAGTAGGTATGTGTGAAACGATTATTTCCAATTCAAAATTCACTTAATGTTACGTTTACGCACGCCACTGATCAAATCGGAGTCGTACACCATGGGACCTTTCTTTGTTAGTTTGAACACCATGTAATACGAGACTAACATTATGTTTAGGTCAATAGTCATTTTAAATACCTACATAGGTACAGATAACAACGTCCTAGAAGAACATACATCGATGTTACTGGTGATGTTCTTCACAAAGGACAAGTGCGTAGTACCTACTCTCAACCGGCGTGCGTGTATGACAAAATGTATGAATGTGGATGAAGCCAAAGGATTATGTAAGGGTCGTAGCATGTGGCGTTCTATACAGTGGCGGATTATCCTTAAGGCAAATTAGGCATGTGCCTAGGGGCGCGCGGGCGGAACGGTAAAATAAAGAAAAAATGTACAATATACTTCGTTGGTCGTTACTCGTGTTGTGTTGCAGTGGCTTGAGTGGGGTAGGTATACAAATGAAGAGCCCGGAGAATGTGTTTGAATTCCCTTGTAATCGTCTCGTCAGTTACACAACACAAGGTACACAATATAAAAAGGAATTTAAAAAAATAGAAGGCACAGAACTAGGACTAAACTATAGTACGAATTATTTTTAATATAGGGGCGCCGATGAGATGCTTGCCTACGGCGCTCTGAACGTTTAATCCGCCTCTAGTTCTATGTAGTTTCTGCCTACCCCCATGGGAAAAAGGCCTGAGTTTCTATATCGACACTCGGCAGTGAAAACCTCGTAAATAAAATTTTCTTCAAAAGCGTTTTACTTGTTCTTTAGATTGATAAACTCGTCATACACGTACTAGTTCAACAAACTTTCAATTCAAATACTTCTAAGCTATCTATGACGTACTATAACAAACTTGTATTTTAACATTTGAGCGGCCATTTTTTTGCAGGAGACAGTTATTTCTATCTCTTTTAAAAATTTGTATTTTACACATACGTGGTTTTCACTGCCGACCGACGGTATACAAATAACAACAAGAAATCTAGATCAGTGGGTGCACACCGACTTTGATTGATCATTTTAATCCTTGCGATATCATTTTATTAATCCGTCTCATATCCATTGACTAAGTTCATTGATCTAAATGTTAATACACCTAGAAGTTTCAGATCGAAAAAAAAAGACGAACATCGAACTTATAAATATACGATCAAAGTAATGTTAAACAACGAACTACTAAATGACAGTTAACATTTGGGAGTAGGGTGAACGGAAGACAAAATGTCAAATCACGAAAACGTATTCGATCGTCGGATCCGACACTATAGTGGCTAAAATATAATAGGCCCGTTTTGACAGCTGTCAGATTAGAACATGTTATGTCAATTTCGACATAAAACTTACTGATCTGACAGCTGTCAAAACGGGCCTATTATATTTTAGACACTAATGGTTGGAAAACGTGCGATGCGTCAACCGAAAGTTCGTTGTTCGATTTTAGGAGTTGTCTCACCAGTTCCGCATCTAACGGGGCATATGGTACTTACCTTAACTCACACACTGACCTATTCCTTTAAAATGTCTGGGAAAACGTATACTTTTACAATGTTTGTAAATATGTGAGCACCATGTATCTATCACACAATTAATTTGTCATTGCTTCATTTTTTTGTTACCTGTTGTGGTATATCATGGTGCGTCCCGACCTGACGAATGCGCCGCTCGTGAGCCGCTCGCGAGCTGCGCGCGGACGGCGCGCGAGCTTTTATACGAACATGAAATGCACTCGCGCAGCTCGTGAGCGGCGCATTCGCGGCGCGTTCGTCAGGTCTGGACGCACCATTAGGTGCATCGTCTTCACATATAATTGTATAATTAATGTACCTATACAAAATATTGTAAGACATTTTAAAAGAGTAACGGTGGAGTTTCTTGCCCGTTCTTCTCCATACGAAACTACCTTTTGGAAGGGGCGACTAGAATCAATTCTATTATTTTTTTGTAAATTTTGACGTTCAAAAGTGCCTTTTATGTGCCTAATTGAAATAGGTAAATACTTTAGCTTTATCAAACGAATCCGTAAAGCGTAGGCCACCGCCGCGCCTCGCCACCATGTCCTTTGCTATGGAGCCAGAGGATAGTATTATTATTCATTCATCACTCGATGTTTTCGGTACCGAAGTCGTAAAAAGGTATTGTCCATCCTTTTGAGAAAATGGTATCCTTACACCCATATTCTAAGACGTTCCTCCAAAACTTACTCGACTCGACTCCACCTTTTTCACTACCATCGGTAGTTAGTTGACATAACCGTCCTCGACTCGAAATTTTTCCTCAGTCGAGGTAAGGAATCATCTGTCAAACTCAAGGTACCTCGGAACCTACCTTAGGGAAGGAAATTTCAAAGTTCGTATGTAACAAAAATACATTTTGAAGACTATTGAATATGCTTACGATAATCCTTACAACTATTTATCGCGGCGTTATTTGCGCGATGCAGATAATTCAAAATATGACGTAATGACTCCGTCGAGGAACCTCAAAGTTCACTCGAAATTGCGACTAAGAATACAATTTTGAAGGTGTTTTCGAGGCCGTTCTGAGTCGAGTAAGTTTTGGAGGAACGTCTTAGAATATGGGTGATATGTTTTAAATGTACCTACCTATCGTAACTGCTTTTAGCCCCTGATAGGGTGGTATCCTTTGCTCAGAATTGAGAATACCTAAACTGGTCGACAGTTCCTCCTGACCTTTCCTTGAATCGGTCGTGAAGGCCTTACACCTCAAGACAGTGATATTGATTCACCAGCTAACGACATTACACGCAGATAATGAGCAATCAAACATATTAAAATCAATACTCGATCAATAAATCGATATAAAATCGATAATAAAACAAATTTGTATTATAGTAAAGGCTTATATTATTATCAGCTAATAATCTTTACATCTATACACTCGCCGCCCTCCAATTCCAAGTCATGTGGTGTGCTTTTACCTAAAAAAAAAATATTTATGTAAAATAATTATTGTTATTGGTAGACAACGACTGAAGGTCGATTAGGGTTGAACGTCATTCAATAGAGCGAGAAAGACAGCGTGAGACCGCACGTGATATTACTCACGCTGTCTTTCTCACTCTAATAAATGTTTCTGAGCGACAGAAAAAGATAGAGCATGAAAAAACGCGATTTCGTGCTGACAGATGTTGGTCAACCCTTAACCGGCTATCGCCACAACCTTCGGCCGAATAACCCTAAAAAATGTAGTTTAAGATTGGCTAAAAGTGAATAAATTTATGGTTTTTTAAAAGTTTATGTTGACTGTATAAAACCCCTGCCCCCGCGCGTCGCCTCTTCCATCGCTCTCGCGCATTCGTAACGGTTTGTTCAATATCGGCGCTTACTAGAAATCTTCGGCTTTGGCCGAAGCCGAAGGTGGACACTAGTGGACAGTGACCGTTCGTTAAGGTCCGGCTACATGCAAATGTTTGCGCAAACGGAACTGACGGTATTACATTATGTTTACTTGTGCAGATTAGAATTTATGCAATTAAAATTAAGCGTCGAAGAGCACGTTAAACCGTCGGTCCCGGGTGTCATACGAATATCTATGACAGTCGTTACGGGTAGTTAGAAACCCGAAAGTCTGACAACCGGTCTTACCGCGGCATATCGGCATTGCCCAGTAACTGGGTTGCGTTCTGATGGCAATCGCTCCGTGTAAAATACTGGTATTCAGTCGCGTCTGGTTAGATTAGAAACTGACCACAACATGGGAGCAACACTAGGCAGATTATTTTTATGGGACTAGCTAGCCATAGGCTGCGTTCAGACCACACGTGGCCGCCACGCGCGTCAACACCCGCGTCTACCTCGCTTTGAATTTTTTTGTATATAATTTGAGTCTTATGACACATCAATAGATCTCAAAATGTATTTTTGAAGCATGACACGAGGCGGACGCGAGGCGGGCGCGAGACGGGCGTTTGGCGTGTGCGGTTGGAAAAAAATTAGTAAATAAATAAAAATTGCTAACGTAATTATCATCTAGACACCCCCGTCCCCCATGTCATTAAAAATAACCTAAGCAAAGACCCCCTCACCCCCCTTTCGTGCTTACGTAATACTTGAATGGCCCCATGACACATATTGTGCGTGTCGCAAAAAAAAAAACCAAATTGTAGAAGGACAGTCGTATTTTTTTGATTTGAAATTCGCTTACATTAGGGATATGTTTAGACCTCAAATGTTCCTGTTAGGCCTATTGCACATAGTAGATTTATACAGGATGTAAACGAAATCATGTAATTCCTTCAAACCTCGTAATGTACTGCTGACATAGATTAACGTTGAACGGGATACTTTTGGAAACGATAAAAAATAATTACAAGAAGTAACCATCGTGTTCTTAACGCGAGGTATTTTAGCGTCCCGAGCGAATTGCGCGGCAATCGCTCGCAGCGCGGTCATTTAACTCGGGGCACTAAAATGCCTCACGTTAAGAACACATGTTTAGTTTTTGTATTTTTTTTTTATCCAAATGCAAAAGTATCCCGTTCAAGATTAATCAATGTCAGCAGTACAACACAAGGTTTGGAGGAGTTACATGATTTCGTTTACACCTGTATATCAAATTTTCGTGCTAGGTCTATTGCACCTAGTAAACTTTTGTGTCGAGCTGTAGGTACCTAAATATTAAGGAAACTGTCATATTATGCGAAGAAAATAATATGATGGACGAGGTATTGTGCGTAATTCTTTTAATAACACATACGCCTTATCTATCTGACATTTTAAAATCTAACTGATAGAAATCTTCAATAATTTCTCGGTGCATGTAGATTTTATCATGAAAAATCAAAATACTTACACAAAAAAATTGATATTGATGAAAAAAATTGATTGCAGTTTTTAGAATAACATATCACTAATTAAGCATGTCCTTCTTAATTAATACCACACTAATTACTTCCATGATGATATTCGTATTTTAATACTATGAGTCATTATCATATTTTAGGTTTCTAATGTAGTAGGGAATGGTCCAAATTCCAACCGAACATGTATTCAAAACGGGGACCATTTGTTATACATCGAGACCCCTCCGTGCCACGGAGAGCACGTTAAGCCGTCGGTCCCGGGTGTCATACGAATACCTATGATAGTCGTTACGGGTAGTCAGAAGCCTGAAAGTCTGACAAACGGTTTAACCTTAGGATATCGGCATTGCCCAGTTACTGGGTTGCGGAGGTCTGATGGCAGTCGCTCCGTGTAAAATACTGGTATTCAGCCGCATCTGGTTAGACTGGAAGCAGACCCCAAGATAATTGGGAAAAGGCTAAGAGGAGTCATTATCATATTTTAGTCTAGCGTGAAGTTTTTATTCTTGGCGAACTATTTCACTAAACTATCGCTATGGGGAAGGCGGACGGTTATGCCAGACTCTTACCAGATAAGACCCCTCGGTGTTCCTCTAAGGATCCATGGGATTCACTATTATATGCACAGCAACGCTTGGGGTCAATCTGCGGGTCTTGGTCACCAACTCCTAGCAGGCCCCTCCTCTTGGGAGGAGCGTGCGGAAAACGGCGCGCCGCCTTCGCGGTCTTGAGGGCCCATTGCCCGCAGGCTACTAACAGGGGTCGGAGATTGATAAACACTCTCCAGCGCTGGATGCATCTGCTGTAGGGAGAGGTGGTCGCCTCTCTCTCCTTCTAACCTGCCTCTTAGGTTGCCATCACCTCCTCGCAAAAGGAGGCGAAGGCTCTCCTTTCCCACAGCCAGAAGCAAGATGTAACCAGATGTGGCTGAATACCAGAACTTTATAGTGGCTTTTGACTTGCAAAACCTAACATCCATTAATATCCTAAAAGTAGACTAGTTGTCAGATTTTGTAGCTTTTTATTGCCTAGAATATTCCGACTGACAGTGAAGACCAACTAAATAACCCACAACCGCAACCCGTGCGGGATAACTTGGGACCTGAGACGGCGATGTCACAGCTGTGTGCTTGCTCACTGTACAACATGGATGAGTGCGAAGGTTAGCAAGAGAGGAATTGTATTCCATGCGGGTCTCAAGTTATCGAGATACGGAAGTACGTTAAAAAAAAAGTACATACTTGATAATAAATCTCCATCAAAATAAAACTTTAGTCTTTCCAATGGTGTTTCTAAATGCTCGGCACACTTCATCATTGCTAGTGCCAACTTATCTTCGGGCCTGAACGTAGTTTCAAAATGTTTCTTCTTATCTTGACATTGGAACTTGATTTTTAAACCTTTATTTCCATTGTCCCTAGTATTTTCCTTCACTAATTCCGTTACATTTTGGTTAACTATACCGCCATCTATGAATTTCGCTATGCTATAGTCAATAGAGTCTGGGGTATCGTCAATCTTCAAAATTCTATCGTTATATGTAAACAACAATTTATCGTTACTCACGCTCTCCTTTTCAGTAAAATATTCAAATATTTGTGTCAGTTTCTGATACTTTCTTATTTTAAATTTGAATATTTCTAAACTCTGCCAGTACACTTTAACTGACATTTCTTCATTATCGTCTTCTAGGGGGTCCGTTTCTTCTATAATAACAACATCATTGTTAACGGTTCTCGTTGCAAACAATTGCTGGCTATCACATTGGTCCGGGTATTCATCGGTGTTACCGACACTATACGTAGGATAATTTTGTGTACACGATGGTGGATTTAAACCAAACATATCGAAAATTGAATGGTTCCCCCTCCCGTTACGGCCTCGACCTCTAGACGGGGCAGTTGCAGCCCTATTCCTACCTCTAGACCCTCTCCCTCTTGCAGAACTACCTCTCCGACTAGATGTGGAAGAAGCAATTGTATCTTGTTCTACGGTTGCTGTATCTGGACCAGGATCTGTGGCTGGACTAGTCCTCCCTCTAACAGAGTTAGTGGTTTTCCGCCTAGAAGCTCTTGTGACCCGCTCAGTAGTCTCAGAAGAATCGCCTGCCGTCTTCCTCTTAGCACCACGACCTCGCTTCGGTTTTGTCTTACTGTTGTTAGCTATTATTGCGTCCAGCGTGAATTCATCATTGTCTGTGCTATTTACAGTTATATTACAGTCTTCAATAGTTATTGCTGATGTGTTTTCATCGTTTTTTGACAAGTTTTCGCAAGTTTTAGCGAAGTCTGAAGTGTCATTCGAAAGAACGCTCTTGACGTTTTCTATGTTGTCTTCGTATTTGCTTTTAATTGATTGTAATTTTTGAGCTATATTCCCGTAACAATCGTCGTCAGAGTCCGATGACGACATTATTTTAAGTTTTTAGCGTAAAAACATCGAATTATTACACAAGGCACTTTGATAACATCAATGTTTCAGAAACGTCAAAATATTTGGAATAAAATAGTGTAGTTTTAGTGAAGTGCTATCAAGCGTTCTTGTAATGTGTCATAATTATCGATATTTCACAATGCACCGCGCGTTCAAAAGTACTTATTATTCAGAATCACGGTGATAAGTAAAAATTATATATATTTATAGTTAGGTCTCGGTACCTACAATAAATACATATTTCTGATATAAAAAAATTATTATGAATCATACTTTAATTTAGCTGATTACGTTATGTCTCATTAGTATAAATATATGTTTATCATAACAACTGGTTAAGCCATACGCTAAAAGCACGTTTTTACATAATGTATTCTTCACTAAAGTAAAAGTAATCACTTTAAAATTATTTGGGCACATAAACGATTTATCGATAAAGTAAGTACGACTGGTACTCTAGAAACTCTAGAAAGTAACGTCACAATTTACGTTTTGCTACTTTCTTCAATCTTTTCAACTAATCAAAAAGTAAAGAAATAATCATTAATCAATACACAAGTTAGAAAACTGATATTATTATGTTATCTGTTCTAATTTTTAATTACAAAACGTGAGGAAATTGGGAAAGTCATTCAATCAGTTATTAATCGATACGTTTTGCTTTTATTTCATTTTTCCTGTTTACAATACAATCTTACAATAATTAAACGCAGATTATCGATGCGTTCATAGAAATAATGATTTTTGTTTTGTCTTATTAATTTACGCTTTGTTTTTCTTCGTGTCCTTATCAGAAAGATTATTATGGTAAATTGGTACTTAGAAGTGATAAGATTCACAGCGGCACATTACAGTCATATAAGCCCGTAAACTTCCATTACTAAACGAATCTCATCATTAGGTACGTCAAAGGATTTATTTTTTACCGGGATATTCAAACGACCGGCCATCCTTCTTCGATAAATTTCTCTATTTGTTTTGATATTTGGCTAGTGCAGCTTCCAAAGTGTATCCTGGATTCAACTTCCAGGACTGCCAGTCTGCTATAAGATACTAGTTTAGGACTTTCTGCAACGAGTGTTGGATTGGAATTATGCCACAGATAATAAAAATATAGATTTAATATTTTTGGTATAAACCTAGCTCAGAATAGAAGCTCAATATTGTGTCTGCCACTGCCGAACCTCTTCTCCGTCATACGACGTCTTTGTAAAGAAATCTGGTTCACAATTCATAGGTAGGCATTTCGGGCGAGTTGTTGCCAATTTATCATTAATATTTCGGTGAAGATTTTTGACTCCGAAAGGTACGCCCCATTCAACAATCTTATAAGTGAAATAAATGTATATATCCGCAATTAGATCCATTAAAACAATAAACCTAAATTACTTTATTTGTTTATTGCACTATGAAAATCAAACTCTTTATTATAAACCGATTTATTGCTTGTTTCATTGTAACCGATTAAATAATAAAGTAATTGATCTTTTTTGATAAATCAAATAGTTTGGATTGTAAACCTCGTTAAAGACTATAAAATAATAAGTAATGATTTGCACGTAGCCTTGCCTAGATAACAATGAAACATGTTTAGAATATGTAGATATATATATAGACACCATGGACTTTAGTGCCGTCTGCTAGCAAGTTTATTCTGATCTATTTTATATCTTCTGTATTTATTAACATTACAAGATTAGTCGGAAAGGGAGTAGGTACTAAGCCGCGGGCCACTTAATGCACCACTGATGATTATTTTAAAGAAAGTGTTAAAATTACAAAATTCGATTAAAAAAAACATGCAAAATGATTTTCATTTTAGTTTTTACAAAAATTCTTCATCCCTGCTTTAGTTACGAATTCAGAAAATGGAGCTTTTAATCCGTGACCCAAAATATGACGTAAACCAAGCTGATCGTAGCTGAGGATAGATAGAATTTAGCGTATTTTTTATGAAACCTTGAACAGCTATTTCTCTTAAACTAATGACTTTTAAGGAAGGAATTAGGAATTTATAAGGCGGATATTAATGGGAACGCCGGTAGAGGACGTCCTAGAAGGACATACATCGATGTTATTGGTGATGTTCTTCACAAAGGTCAGGTGCGTAGTACTCTCAACCGGCGTGCGTGTATGACAAGATGTATGAATGTGGATGAAGCGAAAGGGGTATGTAAGAGTCGTAGCATGTGGTGTTCTATAGTTTCTGCCTACCCCCATGGGAAAAAGGCGTGAGTTTATGTTTATGTATGTAATGACTTTTAGGGAATGTTGTAGAACAAAAGTTATCCATTATCATGGGTACTTTAACACCAATTCGATTAAGTACAACCTTTCCGACTAACCTTGTATAAAAGGAGTAACTAACTGACTGATCTATCAAAGCACAGCCTAAACCGCAGCGGTTTACAAACTTCAAATTTTGACAGTAGGTACCTTTTATAACGTACGCATCCACTAAGGAAGGATTTCTCAATATTCATCTCCTAAGGGGGTGAAAAAAATCACGCAAGCGAAACTGTGGGCAAAAGCTAGTCTGAAACTAAACCGATATCTCATCGTTGCAACAGCGACGACGAGACAGAGAATAACACTGCTGATCATTCTTCTTCTTCTTCCTGCCCTTATCCCACACTAGGTGGGGTCAGCACAACATGTATTTCGTAAATCCATGTTGTTAGTGGTTTTGGCTTATTGTTTTATGACCAGCCGCCTGCCTAACATCAACCCTTCTTGGGAATACTCTTTGCGCCGTCGCGCGGGTGACCCAATGTGCTTGCTGATATTATGCACTGGGTCCCAAAATGATATGCTTGTCAATCTTCTTGCCGCCAACTAAGCAGACTATTTTCATCTTGGTGGAGTATACTTAAAGTTCCTCGACCCACTCATTCAGTTTTGCTAGGGAGTTTGGTTCTGACACATCGTAAACTAATATAGCACCGTATCTTTTGTAAACTATGCATAATTTTTGCAATGTTATGGATACCAAAATAACCTAGGATAGGATTGTAACGGATATCCGCATCTACATCCGCATCTTTTGGTTTTAAAAGCTCTGCACCCTCATCCTCATCCTCATAATTTCTGTACCTCTAGGCACAAGTGAGGTATTATTTTTTTTTCAATTTGTTTTCCGAGGCATTAGTATGCCTCATTATGTACATCTTATATTATTAGATACTAAAGAAAAAAAATATAAAAAAAATCATATATATAAAAAAACAAAAAAAAATATAATATCGACATCAGGGAACACAATTTCACCGACACGGACTCCCACAACAGAGGAATCAGTGACACTCCCAATCAACCCCTTCCAAAGAAAGCAATAGATGTTAACAAATCCACAGATTATGCGTGTCAAGTGAGACTTTAAAAGCACCCTCATCCGCATCCTCATAATTTCTATGAGGAAGTACCCATAACCACAAATTGAGAATTAATAAACTCGCGCCGAGCCATAGGATCGGGGCCGGAGTAGGAGTTGTATATTTTTTTAGTACGACATCCGTGTCCTCATCCGCATTCTCAAAATCGATCATATCAATGTCCTCCATCCGCATTCTGTTCCGTAAAACGTCATCTGTTAGGTACAACTCTGCCCAAGGACACTATTACGAGGTAATAGTCCCTCGCTTGCCCAGTTTAGGGATCAAGGTTGTGGAAGGCTAGACCACTCCGGGGTGAAGTTTGACATCGGTTGACATATACCTAATTGGTTTTTTCCTGAAGTAATTCCTATAATCACAATACAAAATCTTGAGACTGCATCAAGATACGAATAAACCAATTAATTGATTACAATCGATATTGTATACTTAATCGATACATCTTTTATCAATAATATAACATTAAAAGATATAATCTTTTTATACTTTAGAGTATATTTTGTTTACGAACATTCGTCTAGTAAGTGATTTTTCGTGTTAATTATTTGAAATATCATAATGATTGAATTCTTTACGTATTTTTGTTTTACTTGTTTATCATTACCTACATCAGCTTTAAATAAAATTCTACTGCGGACATGTGTTTTCTTAAATTCTTAAGTGTTTCATTATTTTTAAGATTGCTACTGTATTTGCATTTTTCTTTTGGTGTACAATAAAGAGTAGATATAATATCACGCCTGTATTCCCCGAAGGGTTAGGCAGAAGTTTATAGTAACACCCTCATTTCGCCGTCATGTTTAAGTCCCATGTTATAATAGGTGACGAGCCTATTGGCATCAACCGATTAAACCTAGGACCTCACGATCAGTAGTTGCGTTTGCCACCACTAGACCAGCGAGGTAGTTAAAGTTAAATATAATAAATCAAAAATAAATAATAGGAGTTTTGCTGATTACTTAATACCTTAATTTAGTATAGGCATAGACAGTTGCATAGAAGTTTTCCAGCCAGACCTAAGACGCACGGGAATTATATTGAGGGCATGGCTGTTGCCATAGTGGGGCGAATGGGGCGCTTGCCCAATACTTAAATCCAACTTAGACCCATTCTGGGTCATGAAGCTCATTGCTCTCCATCCTTCCTCCTAGCCTTTTTATAACTACGTTGGGTCAGCTTCCAGTCTAACCAGATGATGCTAAATATCAGTATTTTAAACAGAGCGACTGCAGTCAGACCAGCGCAAGTCAGTTACTGGACAATATTGACACCCTAAGGTTAGACTAGTTGTCAGACTTTCGGGCTTCTGACTACCAGTATACTTCTGTCATAGATATTTGTATGATAACCGGGCCTGACAGTTTATCCGCTTTTCGAGGGACGAGGAACCTGTTACTAAACACGCGGGTGTTACCTAATAACGTGATCAATCTTAGATCAAGAGGGAATATATAAGCGACGGCGGGCTCTCTTAATTATAAAAATTACAGAACCTAATGATTTTAGTAAAAATTTTATGAGAACTGAAGCCGAACTACGTTATCCCGACCAGTAATAATTTTCTTTATTCTTTATTCATTACCAATATGTGATACAAAGACGTTTCAAATATTAGACAAGTCCCAAAACAGGCACCCTGTTAGGGCACTGCACTTATAGCCTATAGCCAACTCATAGGTCTCGAGTTTGAACCCCAGGCACGCACCTCTGACTTTTCGGATTCATGTGCGTATTGTATAATCATCACTTGCTTAAAAACGGTGAACGAAAACATTGCGAGGAAACCGGCATGCCTGTGAGATATTTTTCGACGGCATGTGAAGCCAAGTTAGAGGCCCATGGGCGGCATAAACTCAACCAGGATAGTCACTAACCACACGAAAAGAAGATGAAGGACACTGCAATGTTATAACAAACATACATAATTACTGTCCCACTGCTGGGCACGGGCCTCTTCTCAGAATGAGAAAGGTTTAGGTCTTAGTCCACCACGCTGGCCTAGTGCGGGTTGGCAGACTACACACACCATTGAGAACTTTATGGAGTCCTCTCAGAAGTGCAGATTTTATAGAAAAATTAATAAAAAAAAAACACAATATAACATCACATCACGTTTTGTATACCCCGAAGGGTTTGGCAGAGGTGTTTTTACCCTCGTTTCGCCAGTTATGTTTAAGTTCCATGTAATAGAGGGCGAGCCTATTGCCAGTAACCGGGCACAAATCCAGACTCCGGGCTGCTACTGAGGAATTCCTAATGGAAAAACGCAATAACACTGCCCGACCTGGGGACCGAACCCAGGACCTCACAATCAGCAGTCGCTTGCCACAAATAGACCAACGAAGCAGTTAGAAGAATATACGTCATAATATTGTCGGTCGGCAGTGAAAACCACGTAATTGTAAAATACAAATTTTTAAAAGAGATGGAACTGTCTCCTGCACAAAAAACTGCCGATCAAATGTTAATACAAGTTTGTCATCGTACGTCATAGATAGCTTAGAAGTGTTTGAATTGAAAGTTTGTTGAACTAGTACGTGTATGACGAGTTTATAAATCTGAAGAACAAATAAAACACTTTTGAAGAAAATTTTATTTACGAGGTTTTCACTGTGCGAGCGTCGATATGGTGCAAAAACTTAAATCATCATTATTTATAGACAAAACAAATAGGTACTCTAGTAAACAATTAATAAACGTGACCAATTCGTGATCATTATCAAGATAAAAATCGGAAACATTAAAATTATAGCCATAGATTATAGATGGCGCTACTACTCCGAATTCCGATCAATCAAAGACCGGGATGAATCAAAATCTAGATAGCAGTACTATCTAAATTTATCAAAAACATCATAAGCACCGAATATATTTTACGAAATACGTACCTGTCTACGTACAGGTGTGACGTCATGGATTTTTTTGGCGTTTTTTTATAAGCTATCAAAGTTATCTAGCCGCTTGCTGAAAAGTTGTGAAGTACCTACTTGTTATTATTTTGCTGAGCGGTTTTCGGCAAAGCGCCACAATATGGCGCCGTAAAATGTGACTAACGCACGGTTAAAAATGAATCGTTTTGCATACTAATGCTAGCATTTTATATTGCCAAACTGGGCATATGGCATAGTGGCGTAACTATAGGGTGCCAGGGCTAGCAAAATGCCACGGGCCCCCGACCCGACGGGGCCCCTAGTCTGAGGCTGCGAGCTCAGAAGTAACCTAACATTTTGTACAATATTAAGTAAAAATTATAATACGTAATATCTATGCTTTTGAAATTTTTTATTAGATACTAGTGGCCCGTCCCGGTTTCGCACGGGTGGATATATTTCGCGTTTTTGCAACATTTTTCATTTATGCTCCGCTCCTATTGGTCGTAGCGTAATGTTATATAGCCTATAACCTTCCTCGATAAATGGATTATCCAACACAAAAATATTTTTTTCAATTCCAACCAATAGTTCCTGTGATTAGCGCGTTCAAACAAACGAACAAACAAACAAACTCTTCAGCTTTATAATATTAGTATAGATTTAACGAAAATGGTCATTAAATTAGTAATTCTGTTGGGAAACTATTTCAGTGATTTATTAAAATTAAATTATTTCGTGACGATTTTTATTGGGGCCCTATCCAATTAATTTGCCACGGGCCTCTGATGATATAGTTACGCCACTGCTAGTAATCTAATTTTACCTGTGATAGCTACTTCCATATGGGAGTAGGGTTGCCACCCGTACTATAATATATAGTATCGTATTATATTTCAGTCAATTGTACTATATATTATAGAAAAATAATATGCCTAGTACGAAAATTACTATATTTTTATCCCCAATTCAACTGTCGCGCTTTTTTATGTTAACTGTAAAAACGTAAAGAAGAAAAAAATAACATCTATTAATTTAATAAAAAAATAATTGTTAATTTATTTTAATATGTATCTAAATTGCTCAGATTCCTATAATTATTTTAAAGGTACTTTTTTTTCCTGAATTTCGCAAATGTACTATATTTTTGCATCTTTTTTGGGAAAAATACTATATTTGTTCAAAAAAAAAGGTGGCAACCCTATATGGGAGGCATAATATGGCAAGCGTAGCTTAACCTCGCAAATCGTATGATCCGGGCCGTTGGTCAGCCATGAGCCTCTGCAATGACCTAACAATTTTATTAAATAAAGCATTATTTTTGTCCACAGCAAAATTCCTGTGCATCGTATTAATCTTGAGCGTGAGTGCGAAGGAGGACGCTACCACTCAGTCGGCTATCTTCACGCCATTCCAGAATGTTGACCCCAACGAGCTAAGCTGTGATCCTGAAGGACATGTACGTATCACACCTTCTAAACATGAGACTGTGGAGGAACTTCCTCCAACGAAAAGGGAGGATCCTCCTACCAGGCGGGTCTTATGCCTGGCGGGCCACTGCACAACGGTTGATGTTGGGAAGTTGCATATTATACTGACTGCGTGTCAAATCTTGATATCGCGATGCAGGATTTGTGACGTTACATTTGAGAGTTGTCATTGTTGTCGCTGTAGTTTGCTAGACATTCGTCGTGTTGCGTAGTTCGTATGTGGCATGATAGATGCCGCCACAAGACTTTTCAACTTTGGCAAAGAATAAGAAATCCTCTTGTATAGGTGCACTGGGAATAGGCGCGTGTTGTAAGATTCAACAAAACCCAGCACGCTTGGTGGTAGGTTCTATACGGTCCGCCTGGCTAGCTACCACCTGAACATTAAAGTCAAGCCAAGCAGTTTACTGTGTTCCATCGTGTGTATGTGAGAGCCAGAGGGGTATAGGGGAATACATCTATATCTCTGTTACTTAGATTCCTGTCCTCCATCTTAGACCCTGTCTACCTTTAGGGGCCATTCAAGTATTACATACGCACGAAAGGGCGGTGTGGGGGTCTTTGCTCAGCTTATTTTTAATGACATGGGGGACGGGGGTGCCTAGATGATGATTACGTCAGTAATTTTTATTTATTTACTTATTTTTCTAGACTTAAAAATTGCTGCTCATGAATAACAACAAAGAAACCTGAACAGTTTAAAAAAAAAAATACCAATGTTTACATAAGCATAGGAGGGGGGGTTAAAGCTTCGCTTACTTTTGCTGACAAGGGGGAGGGGTGGGTCAAAAATTACTAAAATTCTGCTTACGTAATACTTGAATGGCCCCTTACCATCAGGTGAGACTAGGGTCACTTGCAACCATGATATAGAATAAAATAAGGCAGTGGTAACTCCTGGTGGTCCAGCGTCGACCTGTTTGCCAACCTATCAAAGAAAGCTGGAACAGAAACTGGCTAAGGCTAGCGAATAGAATACTAATCAAAACGGTAGAAAATATACCCAAAAACTTCTTTCTCTCCTTCCAGATCTTCTTGCTTCTTCCCCATTTCACTGACTGCACCAAGTTCTTCATGTGTGCCCACGGTGATGAAGTCGAGTTCCAATGTCCAGGAGGACTGATCTTCGACTTCGAACTGCAGGTAATTGAACAATTAACAGCATTTTTACTTAGCTTTTATCCAAGTGTCGTGGATTAAAATAACTTCAACGTGTGATGATGCTTGAGTACGTCCGCCGCCCCCTGTGCAGTCAGCCCCGCTACCAACCTTGCTGACTGGATAATCTTTTCACGACTTCACACGACAGAGAGAGAGACCCAAGCTTGGTGTTGACGGGTGCAAGTAGCATATAGGGGGAGTTCCTTTACAAAGTTAGTCGGAATGGGGGTACTAAGCCGAAAGGGTGTTAAAGTACCCATAATAATGGACAACTTTTGTTCTACAACTTTCCCCAAAAGTTATTAGTTTAAGAGAAATAGCTGTTCAAAGACTTCATAAAAAATACGCTAAATTCTATCTATCCTCAGCTATGATCAGCTGTGTTTACATTTTAGGTCATATTTGGGGTCACGGAGTAGAAGCTCTATTTTTTGAATTCGTAACTAAAGCAGGGATGAAGAATTTAAAAATAAACTAAAATAATGCCTAATCATTTTGCATGGATTTGTTTTTACCGTATTTTGAAATTTTAACACTTTCTTTAATACTATCATCAGTGATAGTGTGGCCCGCGGCTTAGTACCCCCTTTCCGACTTACCTTGTATATCTTTGTTACTTGGATTCCTATGCTCAATTTTAGACCTTGACTGACCTTACCATTAGGTGCAACAAGGGTCAAATACGACCAAAAAAAAGAATATATTTCTATAGCTCAGAGGTGGCCAACTTGATTCGACCCAAGATCTACTGTTTACTGAATAGACTCTGTGAGATCTACCAATTACATAATCAGTACCTCTTCATTCAAATTATATTAAATTTATATTTTTCTTTGCTTTGCCATGATCGACTGGATTAAGAGCCGCGATCGACCGGTTGGTCACCCCTGCTATAGCTGTTGCTATGTGTCTAATATTTATTGTGTTCATGTATCATCAGACTTGCAACTGGGCGTGGGCCACTACCTGCCAGCTGAGGACGCCAAAGGAGGAAGAGGAAGGCTCTGGAGATGAGGCTGACAATCTGATCGGCCTTTTCAGTGATGAACTGGAACAACATCCCGTTGGTAAGCATACCAGCAGATTTACGAGAAAGCTTCTGAATAACAACATCTCTACTGCTAGTTTCGCCAAGCGTTATGTTCTACCTAGCCTTTTCCCCAACTATGTTGGGTTTAGCTTCCAGTTTGACCAGATGCAGCTGAATACCAGTATTTTACACGGAGCGACTGCCATCAGACCTCAGCAACCTAGTTACAAGCGCTTGGTTCGCCAAAAGTCAGATCTCTTCTTCTTCTTCCTCCCCTTATCCCACACTAGGTGGGATCGGCACAACATGTATTTCATAAATCCATGTTGTTAGAGGTTTTGGTTTATTGCTTTATGACCGGCCGCCTGCCTGACATCAACCCTCCTCGTGAATACTCGATGCGCCATCGCGCGGGTGACCCAATGTGCTTGCTGATATTATGCACTGGGTTCCAAAATGATATGCTTGTCAATCTTATCGTCTCCAACTAAGTTGACTATGTTCTTCTTGGTGGGGTATACTTGAAGTTCCTCGACCCACTTATTCAGTTTTTCCAAACGTTAGATCATAGGCAAATTAATCATTGTTTCTCATGTTTTCAGACACCGTAGCCAGCGTGAGGCCTATATCCCCGATGCTGGGAAGGTACAACGGTATCATCAACTGCAACAGGGCTGATGCTGCTGCACGACAGGTGCCTTACAAGTAAGTAGTACTTTCATTGTACTTAGTAGTGTCAAAATCATCAGTTTCAGCTTCATAGGGCTATCATAGTACCTTTTGATGACATTTAATTATGTCAATTGTTTTATATAGTTTAGCTTCCTTTTCACTTTTGTAAATGTGAGAACTTTGTGGACCTGCATCTATAAATTTGTAAATTACTATTATTCATATTGCTTTTTTATAAATTTTATTTTTGTTTGTTAGTTTTTGTACTCAAGTCTTTTAGTACCATATTACTCATTGGTCTGTGGTCAGGACCTCATTGTTCTCTCACTATCCTAAATCATTGTACTGTATCCACTGAAATTGTTAAAGGTATTATTTTTAAAAGTTTCTTGCCGGCTCTTCTCCATAGGAAACAACTAATTAGAACCGTGCACCTAAATTCGACGTTTCATAAGTACCTGTATTGGTTTATGTGAAATATTTTTTTTAGATTTTGATTTTGATTTTACGAGACAACCTGATTGGCGTGGTGGCCCAATTTGTGATTACCTCAGTTCCATACATACTGGGTATAAAAATAACTTTAATGAAGCCGAAGTCTACGCATACTGTACATAAAATTAAGTAATATACAGTAAAAATAATTGCTGGGAAACCAATTTAATTTTTTGGTATTAAAAAACAGCTTTTAATCGTAGCGCGCAATGTAAACGCGCGCGCAGCAGACTGTGGCTACATTTCGAAAATGTTGATAGAAGAATGTTTTGTAATAACATTTAAACTTAGTTTTCGTGAAAAACGTTCAAAAATATGGAGACTTTGACCTTCAATATATCCACAACCAGTCGGTTCCCAGGTATGTCCCAATACCAAAAAATCTTCGTAATGATGGGAAGAATACGTGGCTCTCGGCTTCGTTAAGGGTATTTTTACACTCGATGTATATAAACACGCCTGTTATCCCCGAAGGGGTAAGCAGAGGGTGTTCTCCTATTTCAGGAGTCTATTCACCCACGGGAACAATTAAAGCCAGAATTTGATTATCACTTGCATTAACTCTGAAGGAAAACATCGTAAGGAACGCACACCTGAGAGGGTACAAAAAAGTTCTCGATGGTATGTGTAGTCCGCATCAGGCCAGCGTGGTGGACTGAGGCCTAAAACTGTCTCATTCTGAGAAGAGGCCCGTGCTATTGGGACAGTAATGAGCTGATTGCGCTATCCTACATCATACGCCATGATCTTTCTCCATTTCAACAGCTGAGCCTAACAAAAATCTTTCTATTTTCTAGGGGAGACTGCCAAAGGTACTGGAAGTGCGTCGCTGGCATCCCCCAGGTCGCCTTCTGTTCCGACGGACTCTTCTTCAACGACTTGACTCAGCAGTGCGACTTCGAAGCCAACTCTAAATGCACGCTAACACAGGAAGATGAACTACAAAGCGAGTTCATCAAATACGAGGAGCACTGAGTGAATCTACAGACCTTGGATTGATGAAGTATGAAGGCGAGCTATAGAGCGCTTATGTAGTACCTTGAGTAAACTGCAAGCTTTAGTATGAGCGGATATTTTGTACCTACAGTGGAATCCGTTTATTACGCATCCGTTTATTATCCGTTTATTATAAAGACCAGCCGCTTAAAGCGACTTAAGAGCCCTTTAGTTAGGTTTTCTTATTTGGTATTTACTGACTCTTATAGCGACGTCCATTTAGTACGACCAAAGATCGCCGTCCCTTTGATGTCGTTATAAGCGGACTCCACTGTACTTCTAGAAACAAATTGCTAATCAAATATATTAAATTCCTTTTAGATTACATCTCACATTCACGTCACCTTCCAAAATTGTAGTTTTTATTAGGAATAGAACACGCAAAAATCTTTAAGTTTTTTTAAATCATCATTATTATGTGTAAGTAATAACAGAAGGCCGCTAATACACTTGTAAGTTGTTTCCATAAAATGTATGTAAGTGACTTATGACAATAAAGACTTAACAAGTCAGTCGATAAGTTACTTACAAGAGAGTTTACGTGCAAATCTATCGTAAGGGACTTACGTGAGGAATACTTACAGGTGTAAAGACGGCCATACAAAAGCAGCTTTTTTTTTTTTTTTTAAGTTCTTCGTTTACAAACTATTTCTATATGTTACTTAAGAAGTACTTAGCTACTGTTCTTGACATTTTTTGTTACTGAATGATGGTATAAATCGACTGTCGACAATGAAAACCACGTATGTGTAAAATACTCTCAGGAGATAGAAAAAACTGTTTCCTGAAAAAAATGGCCGATCAAATGTTTATACAAGTTTGTCATCGTACATCATAGATGGCTTAGAAGTATTTGTATTAAAAGTTTGTTGAATTAGTACGTTTATGACGAGTTTATCAATCTAAAGAACAAATAAAACGCCTTTGAAGGAAATTGGATTTACGAGGTTTTCACTGCCAACCGCCGCAATACTGCGTACATATTTTTGCTGACATTTATAATACTTCCAAAAGTCGCTCTATCATACCCATAATGTTCCTCTGTTGAACATGGGTCTCCTAATGACCGTTATAATTACCGGTCATTGGAGATCGATATTGCCGTAACCACCATCAGGGACCCTAATATTAGCTCTTAATACCGGTCACTAGCAAGGGAAGTTGTCATATACTATGCAAGACGATGACTTACAACTGGGAACTGGCTGGCAACGATAGTTAATATTTGACCCCCATGCGCTCTATAGCTTGTGTTGATACTCCAACGGAATAACTTTGCAACTCTGCATTGAGTATTATTAGTGATATTGTGAGTCCACTTGCAGATTGCAGAGTTTTTTCTGATTGTATAATAATAGTCGATGTTTCATAGTGTGTTTGTAGATCTTTAAATAATTATATCTCTATAACTCTGCATAGGGTTGTAACGGATATCTACATCCGCATCCTCATGAATTTAGATATCAGCAAAACATTCGCAACCACATCTTTACACTTATAAAAGTTTCACACTCTCATCCGCGTCCTCATACTATCTATGAGGATGTGCTCCTATCCTCAAATTGACAATTTAAAAACTCGCGCCGAGCCATAATATGTGTTATTTATTCCTTTTTTTAGTACGACATCCATATCCTCAAAATTAATTTCCCAACATCCTAGTCCCCCTCCGTATCCTCAAAACCGATCATCTCAATATCCCATGTACCTATCACAATATAAAAAACATATAAAATAAATAAATAGACATCCTCATCCACATTCTTTCACATCCTCATCCGCATCCCAATTCCACGATATCCGTTGCAACTCTTACTCTACATTGTAGAATAAAACATGGAAAATTATTATTTTTTATACCATAGTGTAGTTATAAGTATTTTATTGTATAATTTACATAATTTCCCGCATGTACCTACAGTATAATGATAATTATTTTATATAAAAAAAGCAATAAACATTATGAAATGGTATTTTTGTTTTTTTAATCAGTGAAACTTTAGCGTTTTGGTAAATCAGCATTAATTGCTAAATCTATACTAATATTATAAAGCTGAAGTTTGTTTGTTTGTTTGAACGCGCTAATCTCAGGAACTACCTACTGGTTGGAATTGAAAAAAATATTTTTGTGTTGGATAGTCCATTTATCGAGAAAGGTTATAGGCTATATAACATCACGCTACGACCAATAGGAGCGGAGCATAAATGAAAAATGTTGCAAAAACGGGAAATATGTCCACCCGTGCGAAGCCGGGACGGGCCGCTAGTGAAAAATAAACATTACGTAACATCACGCCTGTATTCCTCGAAGGGTTAGGCAGAGGTGTATAGTAACACCCTCATTCCGCCCTTATGTTTAAGTCCCATGTAATAGGGAGCGAGCCTATTGCCATCAACCGGGCACAAATCCTAACTCCGGGCTGTTACTGGGGAATTTCACTCGGAAAAATCGAATAACACTTTGCCCGACTTGGGGATCGAACCCAGGTCCTCACGATCAGCAGTCGCGCTTGCCACCACTTGACCAATGAGGCAGTTATGATTATGAATGATCAATAAAGGTTTTTATTTCTGTAAATAAATCTGTTACAGACACTTTTACAAGTCATTGTAATGTTTTTTTAAGACTAGATGGCGCCGGCATTTCCCATCTGACTAGCTCTGAGAAGAAAAGCTGAAACAAACTCAGAGATCAAGGTCTCTTTTAAAGTCCAGACATTGTGGTATAAACTATGTCAGTGTAACAATGTAGGGCAACGTCTGGAATGGCCTTTTGAGAAAAGTGCTATAGCACATACTTATTACAACTCGAATGAGCTAAGTTTGCATCTCACTAAGGGCGATGCCTCATTAGTGCGTTGCGTTGCGTCGTCGCAACGGATCAACGCACTGTATGCCACACCTGCGTTGCAACGACGCACGACGTCGCAGTGCAAGAAGACGCACGCACCTCAGTCAGTCTCGTTTGCCCCTCTAGCAGTGGAACACTATCCGTCGTCGCACCTGAGCTCCGACAGCGCAGCGCATCATCCTCCCCCCGCCTCGTCTCTTGTCCGCCGATCCGTTGAAACGTCGCGTGCGACGACGCAACGCTCTAATGTGGCATGTCATTTAAAATATATGGAAAACGACGCAGCGCAACGCACTAATGAGGCAGAGGTCTTAGTAAAAATAATGTCAATCATTGAAATTAATCATATAAAATTCATCTTCAACATACAACTTATTACTTTGAATATTTTCCTTTGATCTTTTTTTGCACACCATACCCGAGTGACCGAGTGACGTCATCCGAAAAAACTCAACCGGGTAGCACGCATTACAAAAAAACACTGTTTATTTTTATTTATTTAGTTTACCTTATTGCTATTTTTATTATATGGCAATACCATTAAAAAACATATTTTTTATGGCAATACTATGGCTCATTTTCTTCCTTTGAATAGGTTAGGAGCTGGGACGTCCACCTGCTCCCAAGGGTAGTAGGGATGGTCTTGCCAGAAGCTGGGGAACACCACCCTGTAATCTTTGTTGAATTTACCTGCAATAGAATATACATGTTATCATAATAAGCCCATTACTGTCCCACTCTGGGCATGGGCCTCTTCACAGAACATAACATGGCGCCTGTATTCCCGAAGGGTTGGGCAGAGGTGTACAGTAGTGGTAGTCGCTGTGTGTAAAGTACTGGTATTCAGCCGCATCTGGTTAGATTGGAAGCTGACCCCAACATAGTTGAGAAAAGGCTAGGCAGAACAAACGAGCCCGCTTGCTCCACGTGATAGCTAGCTTATTGCAGGATATAAAATATGATACTTACTCAGGGTCTCCATTTCTTCCTTCGTCAGTTCGAAGTCAAACACATCGATGTTCTCTTCCACTCGGTTCTGGTTCACGGACTTTGGGATAGGAACTAAACCTCTTTGCACCTGGAAACGAAAAATATACTTATATACATAGATCACACCTGAGATAGGCAGAGACAATAGGACGCCATCGAATACGATTCTGACATCTAGGGGTCCTACTTCAAAAAACGAACGTCGAAGTTTTTAATCGAGATGAAACAACGAATAATATTGAACTTATAAACATACAATCAAAGTAATGTCAAACAAGGAATTACTAGATAGAGTCTGGCCAAGCAAACTGCATTAGAATTGTAATGGCAGCACTGCAAAGAACAACTAAAATCTTTACAAAAATCTAAATTTTCCAATGCAAAGTTTGCTCTGCCAGGCTAGGTAAGTTGGTATGGATATGGCAAAGCCAACTCTGATTGGAATAATGAGGACACTGCAAAGATTTTTACAGTAATTGTTTGCAGTGCTGCCATAATTCTTCTGCAGAGTTAGCTTCGCCTGACTCTGTCAATTAATTTTGAGAGTAGGGTGAACGAAGACACTGCCGGGGTTGCGGTGCATGCAATAGCGAATCCCGCGACCCCGGCCTTAGGTCAGAAGGAGCGACACCGCTGGTTTTTAGCCGGTAAGAGTCCGGCAGACCACCCTTTCTTCACACTTTTTTTTTTTTGCTTTGTAAAATCCTCATGGCTGTCCCTCGCCCGGGGAAGGCGAGGGACAGCCATGAGGATTTCACAAGGCAAAAAAAAAATGAGGGTGAACAAAGACAAAATGTCTAATCGCGATAATCGAATCGATCGTCGGATCTGAAACACATTCGTGGTTGGAAATCGTGCGATCCGTCAGCCGAAAGTTTGTAATTCGATTTTCGGAGTAGGCTCCCTGTATCTTGTCTGCCGTCGTGGCCCTAGTAGAACAAAATGATTATGAATATTCTGGGATGTGTCCTCCTTTTTGAAACATCTAATGCGGCGGTACAGATATGAGAGCGGCTGTTGCGTGGCGATGCTCGCGATGGCAGACACACGACGGCAGACCTTCGTAACTCGTCGGTAGTCTTGTGTAGTTCGCGGTCGAACTAGTTCGTAAGAGCGTTCCCACAGATGAATTACGCGAACTAGTTCCGCCATTCCCCGCTCCATAGTTCGTTAGTTCGTGACCGATATAAAATTTTTGATTAATAACAGTTGATTATAACTTGTTTTGCTTTTGGAATGTGTTAATCTGTCAAGGAACAGAATAATATGTTTATGTACGTAAATGCACCGAGATACGGGACAGAGTGAGGGGAACGCCTAAAAATAAAATAAGGTCGTCCAACTATCGCTTGGGAATGAATCAAAGCGGGGAATTTCGGGGAACGATCTGCCTTCCTCTAATTCGGGCTGGGAGCTGACGAATTAGAAAAGCGAACTAGTTTGTTTAGGAGCGGCGACCTAAACTGAGCGATCTCCGTCGCGAACTACTATGCGCAAGACTACTCGTCGGCTCTCTTCGGTTTGATTCGGCCAGTTTTTTTTTAGCACGTTTGGATGTTTCACAGCTGCCAGGCGTCACGGGACGGTTTCATTTTGTTTGTATAGTCGTTAAATAGTTACATGCTCTGCGATAGTCGTCTCCAGGCCACCTCGGCTGGGAGCGTGCCCATTGGTATAGGTCAACCAGAATCTCATGGCATTAAAAATTAATAACAAATAGTGGTTTTCATATGGCAATGTCAACATGTCACTTGTCAAAACGAGTATGACTGTAGTTGATACATTTTCCAGTTCTGATTAATGTTTTATTGTTCAAACATTTTTAATAAACATACTTATTTAACAAGGTTTCCTTTTCCATTACAATAAAATTGCAAAAAACCACATATCAGCATAAATCATTTTGGGACCCAGTGCATAATACCAGCAAGCACATTGGGTCACATAAAACAATAAGCCAAAACCTCTAACAACATGGATTTATGAAATAGGTACATGTTGTGCTGACCCCATCTAGTGTGGGATAAGGGCAGGTAGAAGATGACGAAGAAATTAAAGAAAAAAAATGAAAAGTATCAAGACTTTTTATTCAAATTACCCTTGTGTTACCCACAAAAAAGTTTAATTTCCCTATTTGCCATCAGATTCTGGTAGACCTATAGTTTTGTAAACTTAATATGTAAACTATTTTGATTCTTTGATTCTTAAACCAAAATAAAGGTATAAAAACTTTTAAGTTTTATCTACCCCTAGCAGTACCACTGCAGCATCAGGATTAGAGAATTGAAGGTTGAAATTATTATAATGTTGTATTGTCATAGGAATTGAATTTGGAAAAGTTTTAGGAGAATTTTGTAGTTGAAAAATTTGTCGCAAGATTTGAATCAAACAAACAAACAAATATACGAAGTGAAGCTAATTAAAAATCGTTTAAAGAAAGATATGCATCGAATTGATAACCTCCTCCTTTTCGAAACCGGTAATGAATGTTTCACGAATCAAAGTTTATTAACCTTTACACAAAAACTATAGCTAGACAATGGTTTATATAGGTACTGTTACTCACTTTGACAGGACTAAACTAAACTTAGGTCCGTATTACAGAATGAAACTCAAGCATTAATCTCTGTTTAAAACTAGTTTTGAGTAGACTTTTAATTTTAGAACGTTCCTCAAGCATAGATTCATTAATCATAGTTCAGCTGAGTGTGGCTTTATTCTAGATCGTTACTCAGTTCGTAGATTCGACCCCAAGCAGTGATTTGATCTATAATCAACAAATCGATTGGCTCGATTTGAGTCTCGTTTCATCTGAGTATAATTTGATTGCCGTTCTGGAATAAGACCGTTCCTCAAGTACTGATTCTAAACGGTGTAAATAGACCCTTAACGAAGCCGAAAGGCACTTATTCTCCACGTCATTGTGATAATTTTTTTGTTCTGGACTATGCCTGGGAACCTTCTAGTTACGGAGATATTGGAGGTCAAAGTTCCAACTTTTTCACAGCTTTTTCTTAAAATACTAGTTTCGAAGGTTGCTAATGTACTTGAAATACCTCCATTACCCGTTCACTACTCATTGCATCTATCAGCACAGTGTTTTGAGTGCGTTACATTGAGCTTTACAGTAAAACGACATTTTACACCCAAAAAGAAAGTCGTTTCCCAGCGACAATTTTTGCGTAGGGTTATTTAATTTGATGTACTGAATGCATGGTTGACGGCTTGGTGAAGGGTCTTTTTACAACTTGTATACTTAAACAGTGATCAACTGATTAAAGATCAAACTGGATTTGAGGAATGTTCTGTAATACGGGCCTAAGGGTGTTTGTCTCTTTCTGTTTCAATAGAAAAAGAAAATGACAGTTGCGTTTAGTCTAGTTTAGTACTGTCAAAATGTGCTGCAGAATCGATGGTGTCGTCGTGACACCAATACGCATCAGTTTCTTACCAAATATCTAAGAACGATTTGCGGTGTCGTCTTGCTGTACTTCTTGGCTATCTCCACCAGCGTGGGGTCATCAGCTCTGGGTGCTGGTGGTTTAGGTTCCTTGCTAAACAGAGAGCCGAACGGCGTGTACGCCATCACCACTATGTCGTGGCTCTTGCAGAAGTCTATCAGCTTGTTCTGCGCCAGGTTTAGATTTACCTGAGGATTGAGAAATTGTTGGAAATATAAATAAATGATCTCCGGGCTACGGGTTGACATTATAGGGGAACGAGGTCGACGTCGAGGATCAGAAGGTTGCGTGTTCAGGTGACGCCGGGGTCACCAGTGTAGGGAAACGAGGTATGGTGTTGTATGTGTACACTTGTTTCGGTAATCTCCTTTCGTCCATCCTCTCTACACGACCAAACCATCTGAACATACCCTTCTCAATCCTTCTCACTACATCTTCTTTCACTCCACAACGTTCCCTTATCACGCTGTTCCTTACTTTCTACTTTTTTTGCCGTCAACTAGCACTCCAATAGAAAAAAAGGAAAGATTACAAAGTCAAATGTAACGTTTTAGTTTCACTTACCTCTACTTGCAGCACAGAAGGTTTAATCTCGCAGTTAGCCAAGACTCTTTCAATCTGGCTGATGTTGAAGTTAGATATGCCGATTGACTTGGCGAGACCAAGCTTCTTGGCCTCTTCCATACTCTTCCAGGTGTCCAAGTAGTCTATGATGTCGTATCCGCTGTGATCCGGCTAGAAAGAGAGAGAATCTTTACGTAGTATAAAACAAAGTCGCTCCCGTTGTCTGTATATCCCTATGTATGCTTAGATCTTTAAAACTACGCAACGGATTTTGATGTGGTTCTTTTTAATAGGTAGAGTGATTCAAGAGGAAGGTTTATATGCCCCACATTAGTATCTACATTGTACCCGTACGAAGCCGGGGCGGGTCGCTATTATTGTATATATTACATACTACTCTTTTATTAATTTCTATAAGCATACGTTGATAAATGAGAGAGGTGCTCGTGGCTTATTAGCGACCGCGCGCATCATACGATTTGCGAGGTTAAGAAACGCTTGCCGCGGTCAGTCCGTGGATGGGTGAACTTTCGTTACACACCAAGTCCCCTCCGTGCCTCGGAGAGCACGGTAAACCGTCGGTCCCGGGTGTCATACGAATACCTATAACAGTCGTTACGGGTGGTCAGAAGCCCAAAAGTCTGACAACTGATCTAACTTTAGGATATCGGCATTGCCCAGTAACTGGGTTGCGGAGGTCTGATGGCAGTCGCTCCGTGAAAAATACTAGTATTCTGCCGCATCTGGTTAGACTGGAAGCCGACCCCGACATAGTTGGGAAAAGGCAAGACGGTTGTCTATTGTTTACCCGATGATGACATACTTTTAATTGCCCGAAACTTAGATACCATAAGATACGAGTGCCATACGTATTGTTTTTCATATTTTTAATTGCCATAATAATTATTAGACATAATATTTAAACGCCATAATGATTATTAGACATAATATTTAAATGCCATAATAATTATCTAACCTAACTCAAATGGCACCTAACCAAACTACTTCTGGGTGGTTTATAAAAAAATAACCACGAACCCTTCACCTTCTAACCTAACCTATCCGAGACGGGGTGCCCTAAAGTCCCGATTGCATCCAGTTTCTCCTGATATAACAACCATTACACACCCAATGTCGATGGCAAATGATGTTATGGCATATGATAAATAGGGCATGTGATAATTAGGGCTTACAATGATTATGACAAATGATGTTATGGTAAGTGACTTTATAGGAAACAAAGCTTCTAGCACGTGACTAATATAGCAAATAAGAGTAGGGCAAATGAATATTACGTCATATAATATTATGACTATTGACTATTATGGCAAATGATATTAGGGCTAATAAAATTCGGGCAAACGGCGGTATACCAGGGTAGACGGAGTATCAAAATGTTAATTTACTACCTAATAATTAAAAGTTTCATAATGATTATTAACAAATATATTGATTAAATATTTCTGATTAAATATTAATTTGTACATAAGAACACATCAATTCCAATCGAGGAAAATAGATACGTAGATAGAAATTAATGCGTCAATAAGTAGAAAATACAATTTGCAAAAATTAATATATCTTTAAAATCTAAAGATTAAAAGTAGCGATTAAAAAGAAAATCTTCAAAAAACAATGTGTAATTAATTATAGCGATATGATCTATAGATCTTTTGGTTTGTTATTAGAAGCATTTTACATGTTATTTTGTTATTTAAATATCCTTGTTTTAATGTAGTACATACCTACGTGATGCGATATTTCCTGGTATGCTTTGTGACGTTACATCAATGTCAGACAACGGTGCCGATTCTGTTTTGCATAAACTAAACTTGGACGTAGTTAAGCGAAAAGGATCCAACCCACACAGTTATGAGATACAGTAATACCCCGGACTTACGCGATAGGTGTGACCAAGAGATAGCCGTGTAAGTCGAATTCGCGTTACTCGGGGTTCAACATTGCATATAAATACGTATAAAGTTTGTCTCATAAACCGAATTTGCACTACGTACGTAATGTTTTACGGAATTGGAATTGTTATTCCACACGGAATACGTTCGAACTTGTCGTAAACCGAACACGATGCGCGCGATGGTCAAAAAGAAAAACCGCGTGTCTACGAATTCCGAACTCCGCGTAAAACGGGGTAGCGTAAGTCGGGGTATTACTACTGTATTCAATTTTTAAGTTTAGACTGTATTTCTTCATTGGTTCTTTGATTAAAATTTCTTGGTTTTATTGTAATTAATGGGACAAATGTATAATATTTTACTTGTTAAAATGTTATTATGTGTAGTTTAGCTTAAGAAGTTTAAGGGGTATTTTGATATACCTGAATAACTCATCTTCTATATAAATAAAAATGAATCGCTAAATGTGTTGCTAAGCACAAAACTTAAGAACGGCTCGACCAATTCTGCTATTTTTTGGGTTCTTATGGAGAGAAAAAACATAATAATTGCGTGGAAAATAGTAAAAACAACACTTTTCTTTTCCCACTACAGGCCAATAACTTTTGACAGAATGAAGTCTGTCCGGGCAGCTAGTTTTCGATAATTTTGTGGGTTGGATCCTTTTCGCTTAACTACGTCCAATTTAGGCTTTCGCCATTTTTTACACTGATAAAATACGAAAGAAATGGACGTAAATAACAGCTGTTAAAAGTTGAACTAAAATTTCCACATAAAGGAAAATGCGTCCTAAATCATTACTACCAGTTACTGGGCAATGCCGATATCCTAAAGTTAGTAAGTTAGTGTCATAGGTATTCGTATGATACCCGGGACCGATAGTTTAACGTGCTTTCCGAGGCACGGAGCATCTCGATGTGTAACAAACGGTCACCCATCCACGGATTGACCGCGGCAAGCGCTGCTTAACCTCGCAAATCTTATGATCTGCTCGGTTGGTACTACTAGCGTTAGATAGTTTAACGTGCTCTCCGAGGCACGGAGCATCTCGATGTGTAACAAACGGTCACCCATCCACGGATTGACCGCGGCAAGCGCTGCTTAACCTCGCAAATCTTATGATCTGCTCGGATGGTACTACTAGCGCCTCAGTCTATTTAATATAACATTAGACAAATATGGTCCATTTTATCAAGGTAGGTAATGTACCTAGGTATATAATAAGCAACATGTTAGCTACCAGCAGAGATTCAACACAGTATTATGCTTTTATGAACCTTAACGGTCAATCAAGATGAGCTGAAACTGTACTTGAAGAAATGGTTTAAAAGATATTTGTGTCTTGACAAAACGCTGACTACGTCCAGAGGCGTAAGCTATGATTTCCACCAAACGGCTCGCATTGCATCGGATCGGAAGGGATACGTACGGATGTCGACGCATACGATCGGCTCCGTACCGTCGCTTGCGAACGTATGCGTTTCTGCGCCTAGTCAAATAGTTTCATTCGTACCGTGTTGACAGCCGAAAGGATCCGATCGGATATGACGACAGGCGAACGGAGCCGATCGCGCGTCGCAGCATACTTTCGGCTACGATCGCGTGTCGCGGAAGACGTCCGCGGTCAAGCTGCTGTGCGCGGCTTGGTAATATAGACTTTAAATACTGTGTTCACGATTTAATATCGTTTAAAGATTGTAAAATCCGCTCCGATCCGATGCGATGCGAGCCGTTTGGTGGAAATCATCCTTAATCCAGCATTTCATTTCGCGAGGCTTGATAGTTGTCATTTTTGTTGTCGCTGTAGTCTGCTACACATTCTTCGTGCTGCATAGTTCGTATGTGGAGTGATAGATGTTGCCACGGATGCGTAGTGAGATTAGTAAGTAAGATAGTACTAACCTTATAAGTGACAGGGCTATGGATCAGGTATAAGTCCACATAGGACATGTTCAGACGACTCAGTGAGTTTCTTAGTGAACCCAACACGTCTCGCTGTTCGTGTGCAGGTAGCTGGAACAAACAAAACATTTTTAACATATTGAACGCCAATAACGGCCATAGCCGTGAAACAAAAATGTGCTCGTGAAACGTGACGTCAATAGCCGCAATAACCGACAACATGTTCGATTTTGTTTTTGTTGTCAAATATTTTGACAGTTCTTTTATGGCCGATTCCTACAATTTACGGAGAGTTATTAGTTAAAATTGAGACACTTGTATCTTTACCAATAATGAAGTATAGGCTAATAGCTTTGCATAGTAGACCCTCCCATATACAAGGTTAGTCGGAAAGGGGGTACTAAGCCGAAAGGGTGTTAAAGTTATAATAAGGGATAACTTTTGTTCTACAACTTTCCCCAAAACTCGATAGTTTATGAGAAATAGCTTTTCAATGATTTCGTAAAAAATAAGCTAAAATCTATCTGTCCATAGCTATGATCAGCTGTTTTTACAATTTAGGTCATATTTGGGCTCACGGATTAGAAAATTAATTTACTGAATTCATAACTAAAGCAGGTATGTTTTTTTTTTTGAAAAAACTAAAATAATAATCTTTTTGCATGCAAATAAAAATTATCGAATTTTGAAATTTTAACACAGTCATTCTTTAAAATTAATAGTCATCAGTGATAATTTAACCGACTAACCTTGTAGAAGTAGCTATCACAGGTAAACTTAGCTTACGAGTCTGTTTATACGCCCAGTTTAGCAATAAAAGAGCTGCCTTTGGTAAGCAAAACGATTCGTTTTTGTTTATAGGAACCGGGCATTCAACGACAACGTTCAACTCGGGTGCGTTTGCAATTGATTGACGTTCCTGTTATTAAAATTGACCTTCAGTTTTTCCAAACGTGAATCTTTAATGCAATGCAACGCAGTACAACTTACTGCTAAGTGTTAACGACAAGGCGCTTACACTGACTGATGGCGGGGTAATCTAACTATAAAAATTGGCGCACTGGAAACTCAATCAGCTTTGTTCTCGGCACCATGCTACTTGTATTTATTTGTTATTCTCTGTATTGTACACCGAAAGATAAATACAAGTACAGTAATGGACTCAAACATAGGTATAATGAGCGGCCTTATTGCACCCGGCGATTTCTTCCAGGAAACCTTAGGATGGGATAGAATTGTACAGTACGTGCGACAGTAATAATAGCCTTGTGCACTGTTAACAGCAGTGATAGCCTTGTGCTGTGATGTGACCGTCGGATTGCCAAATCATAGGTTTCGAGTTCGAACCCAAGGCAAGACTTTTCGGATTCATGTGCGTATTGTACAATTATCACTTGCTTAAAAACGGTGAAGGAAAACATCGTGAGGAAACCGGCATGCCTGTGAGATATATTTCGACGGCATGTGAAGCCAAGTTAGAGGCCCATAGGCGGCATAAACTCAACCAGGTTAGTCACTAACCACACGAAAAGAAGATGAAGGGCACTGCAATGTTATAACAAACATACATAATTACTGAAAAGACAAATATTTACTGTCTGTATCTTTGGAAAATCCTCATGTAGGTATGTCCCTCGCCCGGGGAAGGCGAGGGGGTCTGCCGGACTCTTACCGGCTAAAAATCAACGGTGTTCCTCCTCCTGACCGTTTGGCCGGGGGTGCGAGATTCGGAAAAGCACGCACCGCAACTCCGGCAGGAGTTTACTCCATCCTGGACAAAATTTTACCCTACCTTGGACAAAATTCTGGCCACGCCCTTGCCACTAGCACATTCCCACATGCATTCATCAACTCTGCATTCAATTCGCGCGCGTGTAGATGGATTTGTTTATCATTGATCACGTTTTACCTTAGTGACAACAAAGACGTTTTCCCTGGGTACTCCTGAAGCTCTTAATCCAGCTCCAACTTGATCTTCATTATGGTAGGCAGCGGCCGTATCTAGCATTCTGTCAACATAATAGATTTTGTTCGATTTAAACTAGATTCAGTAAGATGATGAGGTGGAGTGCATTTGAAGGAGTCTCTACTCCTGGCGATACTTCAGTACGTCCGTCACCCCCTGTGCAGTCAGCCCCGCTACCAACCTTGCTGACTGGATAATCTGGTTATCACGGCATGAGCTATTCTCATATACCTCGTGAGGTGGAGAAAAGAGTTCTTCTAATGGCCGATATTAGCCGATCTAAATTCACTGAAGAACTACCTCGTGGGTCTAGTGGTAGCAAGCGCGACTGCTGATCGTGAGCTCCTGTAGCCCGGAGTTTGGATTTTTAGCCGGTGGATAGCAATAGCTTCGACATCTATTAAGTACATGGGACTTAAACATAACGGCGAAGTGAGGGTGTTACTATACACCTCTGCCCAACCCTTCGGGGAATGCAGACGTGATGTTATGGTATCTTAATTCAAAATCTCATTACATACACACATTAGTGCCGATTCTGTTGTACACATACTGAACTTAATTTACTCTATTGCCATCTCTTTCACTCTGATAAAATAAGAAAGAAACGTACATAAATAAGTCAAATTTAGTTGAACACACATTTCCATACAAATTGAGTCGACATGTCAGAAAGTGTCGACTAAAAACACGGTGAAGTTCAATACGTAAACTAGTTTGACATCTCTAACTTAGTTGTTATCTATCACCGTCCTCTTCTTGCACTGTCTGTTAGTAAGAGATAGCAATTATTTAATTTTAAGTAGTTTAGTTGGTGAATAAGAGAATCAGCACCATTGTCTCCAAATCAAATCATTTTTTTTTATTTCACATAAACCAATACACGTGCTTATGAAAAGTCGAATTTAGATGCACGGTTCCAATTAGTCGTTTCCTATGGAGAAGAGCCGGCAAGAAACTCCATGGTTACTCTTTTAAAAATAATATCTTTAACAATTTCAGTGGATACAGTACAATGATGTAGAATAGTGAGAGAACAATGAAGTCCTGACCACAGACCAATGAGGAACATCCTTTTACATGACCTACTTACTTTTATTGAATTTCAGTCAAAAACCTACATCAGATTTTGGATTAGATAAGTAATATCGACTGTAAGTGACTAAAAATCTCATAGATCCCAACTACGAGATTTTGTTAAATGAAATGGACTCATTCTCCTTCAAAATATTTTTCGTCTGTGTCGCCCGACATAGGTCACGTCGGCCCCATTGATAGAATTAAAAATCTGCATACCTGTAACCAGCCTTCAGCGCCCAAGTGACAGGATAATCAACTTCATGTTCTCCGACCGCTTTTTGACCATTCTATAAAAAAAAAAAACTGTTAGATACCGCTTTTGCAATTATCACACCTTCTTCTTCCTAGCCTTTTCCGAATTACGTTTGGGTAAGCTTCCAGTCAAACCAGATGCGGTTGAATACCAGTATTTTACACTGTGCGAGTGCCATCAGACCTCCGCAACCCAGTTACAGGGCAATGCCGATATCCTAAAGTTAGTCCGGTTGTCAGACTTTCAGGCTTCTGACTACCCATAACGACTGTCATAGGTATTCTTATTACACTCGGGACCGACGGTTCACATGCTATCCGTGTCACGGCAATTAATACCTATCTACACTGTCACAGTTGAAGACATAAGTGGATGAAGGTGATATGTCGCAAAATTCTAATTTCGAGAAAATTGAGTTCAAAGTTTCGCATAAACATTTTAAGATATTTCAAAACGCCTAACATATATTTATCCAATAAGGGTGTCTGGCGGCGCCAACCGTTCAATATTTTTAAAATAGGAGAGAATTTAAAGAATAAAATGTATTTTTTGTACTTTATTTAAGAAAAACTGAACATAACTCCTTCTTCCGCAAAGAAAATTTTAATCAATTTGAGAAAATTAAGTCTGAAGGAGACAGGTTACTTAAGAAATTAGAAAAAAAAACAAAAAATAAACGAAAAACGATTATTCTTCTTCAAGAATGGACTGATATCGATATTCCGGTTTAACAAATTTTAGTTGGTCCTTAATATTAGCTTTTTTTTCTACTGACACAGTACCATATTTTTTCTACTGACACAGTACCATATTTTTTCAACTGACACAGTACCATATTTTTTCTACTGACACAGTACCATATTTTTTCTACTGACACAGTACCATATTTTTTCTACTGACACAGTACCATATTTTTCTACTGACACAGTACCATATTTTTTCTACTGACACAGTACCATATTTTTTCTACTGACACAGTACCATATTTTTTCTACTGACACAGTACCATATTTTTTCTACTGACACAGTACCATATTTTTTCTACTGACACAGTACCATATTTTTTCTACTGACACAGTACCATATTTTTTCTACTGACACAGTACCATATTTTTTCTACTGACACAGTACCATATTTTTTCTACTGACACAGTACCATATTTTCCATTCACACGTGGCACCTCAAAATTTGGATTAATATGACCTCTTTTTTTAATGTCAACTTTCTGGAACGCTGTCATTTCGTCATATGACTCTTTGTATAAATATGAACCGTATTCATCAATTCTGATCCATTTCATTTATAAATTCAAATTGGGAATCTTCTATTATATCTGGATCTCTGACACCTAACGAACTGGATGTATGCGTTTCATTATTTCCTGAACTTATTTCATGATCGATAGAAAATTGAAAAATTGAGGGCTCAGGGTCTTGGTCGTGCTCAATGCATTCACACTCACGCTGAGACACTAACTCCGTTTTATGAATGAAAGTGATATGTGCAGCACATAACACCTTCATTCACTGAAAGTGCAGTGCAATGCCACACATAGCTCCTTCATCAATTGCAGAAAAGTTAACTTTTTACTTTTTAGGCATCTATAAAAATGTTAAGTGCCCATACCACATTCATCCAATCATCATCTTCCTGCCCTGGTCCCAAGTTACTTGGGGTCGGCGCAATATGTTTTTCTCTTCCACTCTTCCCTGTCAGCCGTCTCATTATCATTTACTCCCTTATCTTTCATATCCTCCCTCACACAATCCATCCATCTTTTCTTAGGTCTCCCTCTCCCCCTCCATCCATCAACATTCATATTCATCACTCTCTTAGTCACATGTGTTTCATCCCTCCTCATCACATGCTCATACCAAGACAAACGCATTCCTTTCAACTTTTCTGTCACTGGTGCCACTTTGAAACTCCCTCTAATATACTTATTTCTTACTTTATCCATTCGCGTCACTCCACACATCCATCTCAACATTCTCATCTCCGCTACGTGTAATCTTCTTTCATCCGTCTTCTTCACGGCCATACCACATTCATCCAATATTGATTTAAAAAAATAGTGTACATGAGACCGTCATCAAGTAGTGAATTTCTAAAATAGCCACAAACTTGGTTGTTTTAAGGTTTAAAATTGTTCGTATGCATATAACACCATCATTCATGCATAGAACAGCGAAAATCTGAAAATGCGACATAGGTATTACCTTCATCCACTCATGTCTTCAGTTATATTACAAATGTTGGGAAATTTTGTAAAGATGTTTCGATATTTGGATATTTTTTACTCATGGCCAAATACTCAAACGTTGCCCAATTTAAAGTTGCCGTTAAGTCACTATCACTTAGGCCCGTATTACAGAACATTCCTCAAGTCCAGTTTGATCTTTAATCAGTTGATCACTGTTCAAGTATAGAATCAGTACTTGAGGAACGGTCTATACTCAGATGAAACGAGACTAAAATCAAGCCAATCGATTGGTTGATTACAGATTAAATCACTGCTTGGGGTCGAATCTACGAACTGAGTAACGATCTAGAATAAAGCCAAACTCAGCTGAACTATGAACAATGAATCTATGCTTGAGGAATGTTCTAAAATTAAAACTCGACTCAAAACTAGTTTTAAACAGAGATTAATGCTTGAGTTTCGTTCTGTAATACGGACCTTAAAGGCGAAGTGACAGTAACAACACGAATTTAGCGGCAACTTTAAATCGAGTAGTGTTTGAGTTACATACATATATAAACTCACGCCTTTTTCTCATGGGGGTAGGCAGAAACTATAGAACGCCACATGCTACGACCCTTACATACTCCTTTCGCTTCATCCACATTTATACATCTTGTCATACACGCACGCTGGTTGAGAGTACTACGCACCTGTCCTTTGTGAAAAACATCACCAATAACATCGATGTATGTCCTTCTAGGACGTCCTCTACCGGCGTTTCAATTGACATCCGCCTTATAAATTCCTTTTGTTAATTGCCGTTCACTCATTCTCTCAACATGACCAAACCACCTAAGCATAGTCCTTTCAATTTTTGTCACTACATCATCTTTTAAATCGCAATTTTGTCTAATCTCATCATTCCTCAATCTATCATTCAAAGTTTGAGTTTTTGGCCATCAATCACGTTGGCACAAAGGCATATCATGTCCTTGATTAACATATACAAGGTAAGTCGGAAAGGGGGTAGTAAGCCGCGTCACTGATGATTGTTTTAAAGAAAGTATTAAAATATAAAAATTCGATAAAGAAATATATTTTTATTTTAGTTTTTTCAATAAATCTTCATCCCTGCTTTAGTTATGAATTCAGAAAATGGAGTTTCTAATCCGTGACCCCAAATATGACGTAAAATGTAATCACGTCTGATCATAGCTGAGGATAGATAGAATTTAGCGTAGTTTTTATGAAATCTTTGAACAGCTATTTCTCTTGAACTATTGACTTTTAGGGAAAGTTGTAGAACAAAAGTTATCCATTATTATGGGTACTTTAACACCCTTTCGGCTTAGTACCCCCTTTCCGACTAACCTTGTAGGATTTATGGAGTTGAGTTGAGAACACGTCCTGAGTTTTGACGTAAAGATTCCAAGATAAAGATTTATAGGTACATACCTCATCAAAGCCCAAAAACGTTCCAAGGCCCAATGCTGGTATGGAGTTTCCATCGTTCAGCGGTACCCTGAACGCTTTGCCGCCATCTTTGTCGTCACACAACTGGAAAATACGAATAGTATGGTTATCTATCACTTTTGGGGCCCAGTGAATGATATCAGCAAGCACATTGGGTCACCCGCGCGACAGCGCAACGAGTATTCCCAAGGAGGGTTGATGTCAGGCAGGCGGCCGGTTACTAAACAATAAGCCAAAACCTCTAACAACATGGATTTACGAAATACATATTGTGCCGACCCCACCTATGGTATAAGGGCGGGGAGAAGAAGAAGAAGAATCTATCATCTTAACATGGGTGGTTAAAGCACTGATGGCCAGGTTGCAAGCTTGCCTTCCATACAGGAGGCTTTGAGTTCCAATCTACCCGCACCTCAGACTTTTCGAATTCATGTGCGGATCAGAATTTGATTATCACTTGCGTTAACGGTGAAGGAAAATATCGTGAGAAAACCTGCACACCTGAGAGGGCTCGAAAAAGTTCTTGATGGTGTGTGTAGTCTGCCAACACGCAATAGACCAGCGTGGTGGACTAAGGCCACCATTCTCGTTCTGGGAAGAGGCCCGTGCCCAGCAGTGGGACAGTAATGGGTTGATTATACCTAGGTATTATATAATGTACAATTATGGACTTATCGCAATCAGCCATCTCCACTAGACAAGCTTAGGATAGACAGAATTTGTACCCACGTAAAACGAAGGTAGTCCGCGTTGTAAAAGCAAATCTATACTAATATTATAAAGCTGAAGAGTTCGTTTGTTTGTTTGAACGCGCTAATCTCAGGAACTACTAGTTGGAAATGAAAAGTTGATTTTGGGTTGGATAGTCCATTTATCGAGAAAGGTTATAGGCTATATACTATCACGCTACGACAAATAGGAGCGGAGCATAAATGAAAAATGTTGCAAAAATGGGAAAAATGTTTACCCGTGCGAAGCCGGGACGGGCCGCTAGTGTTAAATAAATTACCTTACTACGTAACGTACAAAGTTATTAGGTATCAATATAATGTAAATAATAATAGTAACAATAAGTATGTAATTCACTATAAAAGATAACCTTTAGTTTGTTATTGTCTTGCAACATTCTATTGTTATTGTATAATTAAATAACTACCTATAATACTTAATTGGTTTATAACAATACAATCCAATCATTAGTGTCGGAACGAAGGCCGATTTCTGGCCGAAGCCGAAGCCGATTAATTGGTTATCGTCACAACCTTAGGCCGAAGTCGAAGCCGAAGGTTCAATGACCATAAGAAAAGCAGTTCAAGATTGGGTAAAACTGAATAGAATAATGGTTTTTTTTAAAGTTTATGTTGACTGTATACAGGGTGTAAACGAAATCATGTAATTCTTTCAAACCTCGTGACGTACTGCTGACATAGAATAACCCTGCACGGGATACTTATGAATTCAATAAAAAAATATTACAAGAAGTAAACATGTATTCTTAACGTGAGGCATTTTAGCGCCCGAAGCGGACTGCGCGGCAATCGCTCGCCGCGCGGCCGTTTAAATCGGAGCGCTGAAATGCCTCACGTTAAGAACACTATGTTTACTTCTTGTATTTTTATTATTTAATCCAATATTATCTCTTGCAGGGTTAATCTATGTCAGCAGTACCTGTTGTATTATCTTGTGGGTAACTCGATATAATGTTTTGTATGTGTACCGTGCATGTAAAAAATAAAGCAGTCATTATCTAGCAAGATCGTGTTTTACTTCATGGTGACAGCGGTTAATTAGAATTACGCTTTCGGAATCATTAATAGACGATATTCAAACGGTGTTAGTTTGTTTTGGTGATAAATAGTACGTGCTAATATGGATCACGCGAGACCTCCGGCTGAATTGGTGTTGGAAGGTGGACCGGCAAATCGGGCTGACGCGTGGCGAAAGTGGCTTAAGCAATTTAAAGTTTTTCTTAAGGCCTCGGGGGTGTATAAGGAAGATAAGGATGTACAAGCCAGTTTGCTTATTAACCTAATAGGCGCAGATGGATATGACATATATTCCACTTTCAAATTTAAGATTGAAGGAAAAGACGAGGATATCGATGTATTGATTAAAAAATTTGATGAACATTTCGGCTCAAAAAGAAATACAACGATGGCGAGATTCCGATTTTTTACACGAAATCAGATAGAAGGTGAAAACATAGACGCTTACGTAACAGCGCTAAGATTATTATGCCAGCTTTGCGAGTTTGAACATTTGGAAGACGGGTTAATTCGTGATCGTATTGTTTGTGGAGTAATCGACACAGGTGTGCGTGATAGATTGCTTCGAACAGACGAATTAACTTTAGAAAAAGCTGTAAAAATATGCCAAGCAAGCGAGGTATCCAACGAAGAGAACCGGCATATAGAAAAAACTAAATCGAAGGAACAAAGTGGCGCGGTCGACGCGTTATTCGGTACGCGTGTACCGAGGCGTAGCGGTGCTGTAGGGAATGCAACAGCGGCGGCGCGAGAGGCGCGCGGCCGGGCTCGGGGCCCGCCTGCGCCAGCTCAATACAGCGTGCGCGCGGGCGCATATGGTACAGCAGCCGGGAGTTTCGCGGCGTCGTCGGGTCGCGGTTTCGATTCCGGTCCATGTCGTGATACGTTTTCTAAGTGTTGCAATGCTTGTGGTGGCGTTCATAATGATAACGCTCGATGTCCAGCGCAATCTGCTAAGTGTTTTTTGTGCTTTAATAAAGGTCATTTTAAAAAGATGTGTTTGGCCAAAGTTAATAAGCGTGTATACGGAATACAGGAGAACAGTGACGATGAGTTGTTCTATGTGTCAACTTTAGACGAATCTTCACAACATAAAGACAGTAAGTGGTTTGAACGATTACATTTGATCGAAAATGGAATGAGTGAATTATTTAAACTTGATACTGGTTCGGATCTGAATGTTTTGTCATTAAATATATTTAAAAATTTAGGTTATTCAGTAGACGATATTAAACCATGTTACATGAGAGCACAGTCTTTTTGTGGGAATTATATTCCAATTTTAGGTTCATGTCAGATGTTGTGGTCATATAAACAAAATAAATGTCTGATTGATTTTGTAATATCAAATGATCGGTGCCAAAGCGTTTTAGGAAAAAATACCTGTGAAGATTTAGGTTTAGTCAAGAGAATTTATACTGTCAACGTTGATAAATATAGTGATTTATTTCATGGTATTGGCAAATTGCCAGGTAAATATAGAATCATTTTAGAAAACAATGCAAGTCCTTCAGTATGCCCCGTCAGGAAAATACCTTTAGGGATTCGCGATAAATTAAAAGCAGAACTTGTTAGTATGGAGCAAAATGGAATAATTCGTAAAGTGTGTTATCCGACAGCGTGGGTGAACGCTATAGTGTTACCGGCCAAGAAGGACGGCAGCCTGCGCGTATGCCTAGATCCGCGGCCACTGAACTGCGCGGTGCGTCGCGCGCACTATCCCTTACCCACGCTTACGGAAATTGCCGCTAAATTAACCAATGCTAAGTTTTTTAGTAAACTTGATGCGCGCTCGGGATTTTGGATGATCGAATTAGATGATGATAGTGCGGATCTCTGTACATTTGGAACTCCATTCGGGAGGTATCAGTTTTTGCGGTTACCTTACGGCATCAACTGTGCGAGTGAGGTATTTCACGGAAAAGTACGACAGCTACTAGAAGATCTCGATGGTGTAGATTCATTTGTCGACGATATAATTATTTGGGGTAGGACTAAGGAAGAACACGACGCTAGGTTGGCGAAATTGCTAGATAGGGCTCGGGAAGTAGGAATTAAATTTAATAGAGAAAAGTGCGAGTTTTGTGTAGAACAGGTAACGTATCTGGGACATATTTTTAGTAAGAAAGGTATGCAGATCGACACTAATAAGATAAAGGCAATAAGGGATATGCCAGGACCAAGGGATAGGTCATCTTTAGAGCGATTTCTTGGCATGATAAATTATTTGTCCAAGTTTATTCCGAATTATTCGGAAATGGCTGGGCCCCTTAGACATTTGCTGAAAAAAGGTAATGAATGGTTGTGGGACAACGTACATGAGACTGCGGTTCACAATTTGAAGAAAGCTGTGAGCAGTGCGCCGGTATTGGCGCTATATTCAGCCGACCGGCCGGTCGTGGTTACGGTGGATGCCAGCTCCACGGCGCTGGGTGCCGCACTTTTACAAGACGGCCGCCCGGTTGAGTTTTCTTCTCTCACGATGACAGATACACAAAAGAGATACGCGCAGATTGAAAAGGAAATGCTGGCGATCGTATTTGCAATGGAAAGGTTCCATCAATATCTGTATGGGAAGAAGGATGTGGTGGTAGAAACTGATCACAAGCCTTTGGAGGCTTTGTTTAAAAAAACTTTAGATGCTGTGCCGGCTCGCTTGCAGAGGATGATGCTGCGTGTACAACGCTATGAGTTTACTGTTGTGTTTAAACCTGGTAAATTTATGTACGTAGCTGATACATTATCTAGAGCAGCTTTGCCGGAACTTATGCATGACAGAGTGACTTCTGAGGTTGAAGATCAGGCGTGTTTCCTCATAGAAAACATACCATTCAGCGACAGTAAATTAAATATGGTAAGAGAGGCCACACAAAGGGATCAGGAATGCAAAATGTTAAAATATAATATTTTAAATGGTTGGCCAAGGTATAAAAAAGATGTGCATGAAATGATAAAAATACATTGGGCATATAAAGAATCATTCGAGCTGGTCGACGGTGTAATTTTCAAAAACAACTTAGTGTTCATACCGCGTGATCTAAGAGGGGAAATGATCTCGCGCATTCACGAGGGACACCTAGGAATCGACCGTTGCAAGCGCCGAGCGCGTGACGTCATGTTTTGGAGCGGGATGTCACATGACGTGGAGCAGACAGTGCGCACGTGTGGCACCTGCGCTGAGCACGCTGCGCGCCCCGTAAAAGAGCCTATGATACCGCATTCGATTCCCGATTTACCATGGAGAAAGGTTGGCGCTGATTTATTCTTTTCTGATAAAAAGAACTTTTTAATCTTAGTGGATTATTTTTCAAATTTTATTGAGATAAGTGCCTTATCAAATATTGGATCGAGAGCTGTAATTGCTGCGATGAAGGATCAGTTCGCGAGGCATGGAATTCCGGCGGAACTCATAACTGATAACGGACCGGCATTTAGTTCTAGAGAGTTTAGAGAATTTTGTGGAGATTGGTGTTTCAGACATACAACATCATCGCCCAATTACGCTCAGTCTAACGGACTAAGTGAGAGGGCTGTAAGAACAGTCAAAAGTATAATAAAAAAATCGTTGCACACTGGTACAGATATTTATCTAGGTTTATTAAATTTTAGGAACACGCCGAGGGATGGAGTTAGTGCGCCTTCGCAATTATTGATGGGTCGACGACTTAATACTCGCTTACCAGTGCATGCAGATAGATTACGACCTGAACGTGACAATAAAGTAGATTTTAAAAACATACTTTTAAAACGTGAACTATCAAAAAAATATTATGATGTGCATTCACGTGAGTTACCCGTATTAAAACCGGGAGAAGATGTGATTGTGACTAATGGTGATATGTGTCGGCGACGTATGCGGGTACAGGCTCCTGCGCCACAGCCGCGATCGTACTTTCTCACTGACAGCTGTGGTCGGCGATACCGCCGCAATAGACGGCACATTATGAGGAATACGAGCTCAGGGGATACCACGTTACATTCTGCTTCCTTGCAGGGGAAGGAGGATAGTGATAGTGATGAATGCGAACACATGAGTAGGTACAGCGATGCGAAAGAGATTATAGGCGAAGGGTTGAGCGACAATGATAGGGCAGTGACTAGGTCGACTAGTTCTTCTCCGAATTCAGATATAGTGCAGCAACCCCGAGCTGCTTCTCGAAGGGCACGCGAAAAACTTGCAATGTTTTTTAATAAATAGTTACTTACCTATAAGGCAAACAGATACTTGTTTTTATTACTGTTATTGGTGGAGGGAATATTAGTTTATATTTTTATTTAAAAAAGGAAGATGTTGTATTATCTTGTGGGTAACTCGATATAATGTTTTGTATGTGTACCGTGCATGTAAAAAATAAAGCAGTCATTATCTAGCAAGATCGTGTTTTACTTCAACGAGGTTTGAAGGAATTACATGATTTTGTTTACATTTTGTATAACCCCTGCCCCCCGTGGGTCGCCTCGTCCATCGCTCTCGCACATTCGTAACAGTTCTTTCAATTTCGGCGCTAGCTAGAAACCTTCGGTTTCGGCCAAATCTTTGGCCCGTTTTGGCCGAAACCGAAGGTGGTTTTTTTGGCCGAAGCCGAAGACGAAGCCGGAAGTTCGGTCGGACACTACCAATCATGCATATTGCATAATAATTGTTTGTTTACATCGCACTGTTGAAAAAAACGATCCAATCTATTGTTTTTACAACGACGAGGAGTCTTACTTAGTGTTTTGTTACGTAAGCTGCACCCTGGGGTCAAAGGTGGATAAAAGAACGGGGGGCACGTGAACATTGACTTCCCAACCAGGAACTGAATAACCCGAAAACTAAGATACCTTTAAAATAAGGTATCACGTCATATTTCTAAATTCTGGCATAATGTTTATAAAATAAAAATACGAAAATAAAAGCTTTATCAAAACTTACCGCCCCGATTATTACGGTCAATATAATTAAAACACACGTCATCTTCTAAGCTTGAACTAAGTAAGACTGACGCTTACTTACGTTGCTTTATACTACCAAGTAAATTAAGCTTACTTATACATACAACTTTATTTTGAAACTTATTAATATGCGCATAAGAATTAAAATTGTAATGACAGGGAGTTTGTGGAACTTTTTAGCTTACAATTTGGTGTTGTTTGAATTTGAACCTTGTTTGTAAGGTGTTAAGAGTGGGAATGAGATTGTAGTGGTTTTACAAAGGATTTGTTAGGTGTAACATTGACACACCAAAGTGAACGCTAACAATCTGATCATCAAGTTTATAATAATTAATATTACATGTAACTGTCTCGTTGGTCTAGTGGTGGTAAGCACGACTGCTGATCTTGAGGTCCTGGATTCGATACCCAAGTCGGGCAAAGACTGCCGGGGTTGCGGTGCATGCTTTTGCGAATCCCGCGACCCCGGCCAAACGGTCAGGAGAAAGAACACCGTTGGTTTTTAGCCGGTAGGAGTACGGCAGACCCCCTCACCTTCCTCGGGCGAGGGACATCCATGAGGATTTTCGAAAGGAAAAAAAAATAACGGTTGGGGAAAGTTTTATTGGGTTTTTCATTTAGAAATTTCTCACTAGCAGCTCGGAGTCTGGATAAATGCCCGGTTAATGGAAATAGGCTCGCCTTATTACATGGAACTTAAGCATAACTGGCGAAACGAGGTTGTACTAAAACACCTCTGCCGTACCCTTCAGGGAATACAGGGCGTGATGTTGTGCTATTATATGTGGTTTTTAGACATATTAGTAATAGTACAGCTCCTAGTGAAAGAGCTCGTCTAGGAAGTACTACCACTGTTCGGGCGTCTTCGCGGATCTTCGGCCGGCGGCGAGGCGGCGGCGGGTGGCGGCGACAGGCGCGGGCGCGCGGGGTTTGGGGCCAAGGAGCCCACTACTTCGGTACCGATCTCCAACGACGACACGCGCGCGCATTGACATTTTCACTCAACATTGTACCTAATTTACTTATTATAAGTTATTATTATACAGTCATCATCATCATCTTCCTGCCCTGGTCCCAAGATACTTAGGGTCGGCGCAATATATTTTTCTCTTCCACTCTTCCCTGTCAGCCGTCTCATTATCATTTACTCCCTTATCTTTCATATTCTCCCTCACACAATCCATCCATCTTTTCTTAGGTCTGCCTCTCCCCCTCCATCCATCAACATTCATATTCATCACTCTCTTAGTCACATGTGTTTCATCCCTCCTCATCACATGCCCATACCAAGACAAACGCTTTCCTTTCAACTTTTCTGTCACTGGTGCCACTTTCAAACTGGGATCTAATATACTTATTTCTTACTTTATCCATTTGCGTCACTCCACGCATCCATCTCAACATTCTCATCTCCGCTACGTGTAATCTTCTTTCATCCGTCTTCTTCACGGCCCAACACTCTGATCTGTACAGAACGACAGGTCTTATTATGGATTTGTAGATTTTGCCCTTCAGCTTGAGGGGCATCCGTTGGTCACAAGTTGTCCCCGTGACCTGTCGCCATTTCATCCAATCCTTATTATTATACAGTCCACTGCTTTCATTTAAAGTCCTTAGATAGGTCCCTAACATTTTGGTCCTTCGTCGCCGGCCGAAGATTCGCGAAGACGGCCGAACAACCACCATACCTATTTCTGCCGCCCAGCAGCATTGCTGTGTTCCAGTTTGAAGGGTATGTGTGCCGGTGACATTACAGGCACATGAGACTTTACAACTTTGTCTCTAAGGTTGTCAACGCATCAGCAATCCACTTGGCATTGTAGGTGTTAGGCGGCGGTAATTAACAACCGCGCGGTTGGATTTGTGAGATTAAGCTGTGCTTGCCGAGGTCAGTCTGTGGATGTGTGACCGTTCGTTACACATCGAGACCCCTCCATGCCTCGGAGAGCACGATAAACAGTCGGTCCCGGGAAATCAGAAGCCCGAAAGTTTGACAACCGGTCAAACCTTAAGATATCGGCATTGCCCTGTAACTGGGTTGCGGAGATTTAATGGCAGTTGCTTTGTGTAATATACTGGTATTCAACCGCATCTGGTTAGACTGGAAGCTGACCACAACATAGTTGGGAAAAGGATAGGCAGTACATTGTATATCGTCAGTGGAAAGGTATAAAGACCAAAGCCCCAATATACCTACTTTACAGTAGAGAGATACAAAGTATTTTTTTTAGAAAATAAACATAGTTATTTTTCTTAGAGTATACATATTAAGTATATAATTAAATAAATAATCCTGTAAAGTAGGTATATTGGCGTTTTAGTCTTTTTACCTTTCCACTGACGATATGTAAGTAGCGCTTAGGAGACTACAGTTAAAGTTGTTGTGTTATAACTATTCTGTTAACAATAACTTCAAGGTAAACTACTTAGTTAGTACGTGAGATGGAGTTATTATAAAAAAGTAGGTAGTAAGGTATCATTTGTTATTGTTATATTTAACTATCTTATACTCCTGGTTTACATACACATAAACATAGCAGAACATCACGCCTATATTCCCCGAAGGGTTCGGCAGAGGTGTATAGTAACACCCTTCTTTCGCCGTTATGTTTATGTCCCATGTAATAGGGGGCGAGCATATTGCCATTAACTGGACACAAAGCCAGACACCGAGTTTCAGATTTCTAATGGAAAAACCCAATAACAATGCCTGACCTGGGAATCGAACCTACACCCCACGATCAGCAGTCGCGCCTGCCACCACTAAACCAACGAGGCAGTTAAACAAGTACATAGACATAATATCTATACTAATATTATAAAGCTAAAGAGTTTGTTTGTTTGAACGCGCTAATCTCAGGAACTACTGGTTGGAATTGAAAAATTATTTTTGTGTTGGATAGTCGATTTATCGAGGAAGGTTATAGGCTATATAACATCACGCTACGGTCAAAAGGATCGGAGCATAAATGAAAAATGTTGCAAAAACGGGAAAAATGACCACCCGTGCGAAGCCGGGACGGGCCGCTAGTCAATGATATAATTATTTCATGGACCTATGCAGCGCTGGCTTTAGCTATCCACGCGCCCCGGGCGAGATATTTATTGGCGCCCCGATTCTCTTCTTCACCAACTAAACTAGAATTAGAGAATTGCTACCTATCTTTTGCTAACAGACGGCGCCAGAAAAGGACGGTGATAGATAAGAACTAAGTTAGAGATGTCAAACTAGTTTACGCCTTGAACTTCACCGTGTTTTATGGACAAGTTCTGACGCTGTTGTCTCTCGTATCTTGCAGTACCTAACGCTGCAGAATCAGGATTTCAGGATTGTAGGTTAAAATTATTATAATGTTGTATTGTCATGGGAATTGAATTTGTTTGCGAAGTTTCAGAAGAATCGCTTAAGTAGAAGTAGTTGAAAAATATGTCTTAAGAGAAAACGCGGGCTGCAAAATATTACAAGAATAGGTTTTTAAGCAATCTATTTCCGCCCTACCCCTCCCACAAACCTTCCCATTTGAGCGCGAAAGAGACACCTGCATCTCGGAATCATTTCTCCTGTGCAATATTAGCGAAACCGTACTTTCGTACTTCCCTGTTTCCTTCTTCAAATCAGGACCGATTTAAATATTTTTTTCTGTAATAATTTATGAAAGACTTTGGTTATGTCTGTATGTTTTTCGTTTATTTTGTATATTTGTCAAATTTGTTTGCCAGATGTTTGAAAACGGTGGTAAAACCAGTCGATTTTTGTAAAATTTAAACGTTTCTAATTCTTTTAATAATTAATTCATTGACAAAAACAAAACGTAGGACATAGTGGTGGTAGATATACATATATCATATGGTAAAAAATATTTGTTCTAGTGACATTATCCTAGGAGGAAACTGAGGAATACGTTTGTATGGACTAAATGCCGACCGCATTTCCTCTTAAGATTTGAATCAAACAAACAAACAAATATACGAAGTGAAGGTACTTATAACCGTTTAAAAAACCCATCAAACTGGTTTTGATCCGATCTATTTGTTCAAATAGTTTATTGAACTCGTTCACATCACACACATACAATAAATAGACCAATATTTATTTAAAAAATATAAGGTTAACAAACCTTTGATCGCGATACATTCATTTTGCTATAAGAATCTGTTAAAAATACACATTTTGAATAATTGTTAAGGTTTTCAATAACAGTGTATTTTCAACTCTTGTTCTTCTTCCTGCCTTTATCCCACATCCCTTGGTCGGCACAACATGTATTTCATAAATCCATGTTGTTAGAGGTTTGGCTTCTTGTTTTATGAACGGCCGCCTGCCTGACATCAACCCTCCTTGGGAATACTCGTTGAGCGTTCGCACGGGTGACCCAATGTGCTTGCTGATATTCTTTCTTAATTTCTTTCTTTTCTTTCATTTTTAAAAAAAAAAATGTTGCCCCACACTAGGATTTCTCCTGTATCGTGGGTGCGTTTACAGACACAAATCTTCACATGCACAAACATCCAGACCCGGAACAAGTATCTGTAAGCCATACAAATATTTGTTCCGTGCGGGAATCGAACCCACAACCCGCAGCGCAGAAGCCAATCGCTTAGCCACTGCACCAAACGTGTCGTCATATTATGCACTGGGTCCCAAAATGATATGCTTGTCAATCTTATTGCCGACAACTAAATAGACTATGTTCTTCTTGATGGAGTATACTTGAAGTTCCTCAACTCACTCATTTAGTTTTGCTAGGGACTTCGGTTCTGACACATCGTGAACTAATATAGCACCGTGAGCGTCTCTGTAAAACTTGAAACTTTTGGTACTCCGTATTCGACATCGTTCATTTAATAACGAATAACTTTTATTTGTTCTACAACTTTACACAATATTCAAGTTATTGAAAAATTGCTGTCAACAGTTTAATTAAAAATACTCTAAGCCTACTTAATAATTATATCATTAGTTGTGTTGACGTTTTAGGTCATATTTGGGATCACGGACGGATTACATCTATTAGGTACATAATAGTGTTTTGACATTTTAAAGGGCCGCGTCGCCGGGCGCACTAGAACACATGGCACGCCGTGACCACCCCGGGGACCAAACAACCACATGGGCGCCAGACTACCCCGTGTCTGGGCACCCTTGGTCCCCCTGCGACGGGTCAGGTTAGTGGCCCCGCCGCCTACCACTTTTCGGCCGCAGAGGATAGGGAGAGCGGGCACCTATACAGCGACACTCCACTCCCCCAGCGACTTCACCGCGTCCGCCATCTGACGTTTGTGGCCCCGTTAAGGCCGCAAAAGGTAGGGAGAACGGCGCATTGTAATACCGGCACTCCTCTCCCGCCGCGGCCGCCAGCACTCAGCCGCGATGCCTCCCATAAGACATCGCAACCTACTTGGCCGCTACATCGAAGGCTACCCGGCCGGGCCCAAGCCCCGATCAGGCCCCTCCTCGGGTTCCTCTTCGCTTCACCGTGGGGTTCAACGCACGGCTACTGAGCCCACCGGGGGGAGGCTTAGGTACCTAGCTTTTCTTTATTCTATACAAATAAATAAAATTGAATTGTCTATTTGTAATATCAAAATACCAGCTTTTTTCTAAATGCATGGTATGAAAGTATAGAGAGACCATAAAACAAAAAATAATAATAAAATGTTTGTCTGTCTATTTATTCCGGCCAACCATCGAAACGGCTGTACCGAATTTCACGGGACTTTCACTGGCAGATAGCTGATGTTATGAGTAACTTAGGCTACTTTTATTTTAGAAAAAGAAAAATAATCAGGGTACCACACAAAAAAATTAAAACCCATTCGACTTCTACGCAGACAAAGTCGCGGGCACAGCTAGTTATTGTATAATTTTGTATGTTATTCGGGTTCCGTACCCAAAGGATAAAACGGGACCCTATGACTAAGACTCCGTCTGTCCGTCCGTCTGGTCTGTCACCAGGCTGTATCTCATGAAGCGTGATAGTTAGTTGAAATTTTCACAGATGATGTATTTCTGTTGCTGTTATAACAACAAATACTAAAAAACAGAATAAAATACATATTTAAGTGGGCTCCCATACAACAAACGTGATTTTTTTGCCGTTTTTATAGATAATGGTACGGACCCTTCGTGTGCAAGTCCGACTCGCACTTGGCCGGTTTTATTATATAATATAAACTGTTACATCGGGTCTTTGTATAATCATAATTATACAATGTGTCCCAGTATGTAGTAATAAAATCTTTAATACACTAAATTTTATCGACAATAACACCCCGTTTGTGGTGTTGATTCCCCACCCCTCAGAAGACAGAGTAATTTTAGTATTTGACTTACCTATTTCAACCTCTACATACTCAAACAAGATAAGACCTAGGTCTTAAAGAGGTGTAAATTTCATGTCGTTTGAAAGGCAACCTAAAAAAATATTAAACTGCCATACATTATGACGGGTGGTGGTTGACTGGCGGGCGTCCGGGCCTATAAAAGGTCGGGCACACTGCAGACCGGTCCTCTCGCGCCACTGCAGTTGCCAAGCTAAGTGCTACACCTGCTCAAGAAGACCCTGGACTCCTCGCATTGCTACGAACCACGCCCTGGTGATCTATTTGTAATTCCTAAACAAGCGACCAAACGCGCCAAAGCGCGTTTTCGCGTCCAAGCGGTCGACGAGTCAACATCACCTGAGGATGCCCCGTGGAGGGGCGAAACACGTGTCGTATCGGTTTGTTTTGCTTGTGTGTTGCATGTTATTAATCGCACCTTCTGCATTTGCATATATTTGCGGGCGGGAGGGCGGTGCTGCATACTGCATTCAGGCTTGATCAACTGTTTTTTCGCGGAATTAACACTAAATATTTTATTGTATATTTATAGATCATGGATTTTCGCAAAGTAACGCCTGATTCCATCATATAGAGTTTATGGAGTACACGAATCTAAGGAACAGAGATACCTATAGTGAGATTCCCCTATACCCCTCTGGCTCTCACTTACACACAACTGTGTAAACTGTGTGGTAGCTAGCCAGGCGGATCGTATAGATACTTCGATATCCTCATGGATGTCCCTCGCCAGGGGAAGGCGAGGGGGTCTGCCGGACTCTTACTGGCTAAAAACCAAGGGTATTCCTATATACCTCCTCCTGACCATTTGGCCAGGGTCGCGGGATTCGCAAAAGCATACATCGCAACCCCGGCCCCAACTTCTCCTCTGTAGGGCCTTGCCCCACGTCCTCCTGATAGGCGCGCGCGGAACACTGCGCGCCGCCTTCTCGGGCCTGTTAGGTACTGGTCGTGTAGATCTTACCACGTCGCGTGCTGGTTTTGTTGAATCTTACAACACGCGTCTATTCCCGAAGATTCCCAGCGTGCGGTGAAGAAGTTTTATATTCTAGCCCGTCCCCACATGGGAAGAATATGGGATATAAGCTGTAAAGAGCACATTTTGTAATTTTAGCATTAAAATCTTATTTCTAAGCGAATTTCTTACCTCTGTGATTTTGACCCGTGACCGCCATTATTAATTCTTCTTAAATATGTATAATACTTAAGAAAGAAAAAACATTTATTCGTCACAGAGACACAGACACTATTGCATAAAAAAAAGAAAATAAAGTCAACTGCGACAAAAAGGTGACCACTCAGCACATAATGCTGTGCTATGGCATGGACCACAAACACAGCGCTGATTTTCAGTGATAACCTAAATGACGTGCGGATATTAAGCCAGTTACAAGAAAAAATATTAACACAAAGATGATGTAAATTAAACAAAACAAATTATAACAAAAAAAAAAAAATAGAACATGAAACACCATACACACACTTTTGACATGTATTCTTCTCCCATGTCGACACTCGCTATTCGAGAATAGCTCATATCGTGGTGTGCAGATTATCCAGTCAGCAAGGTTGGTAGCGGGGCTGACTGCACAGGGGGCGACGGACGTATGTTCACTCATGGAGACTCGTTTAATGCACCCCAATAATGACATTCGTCAATTACGGTGTGTTCTGCCTAGCCGTTCCCCAACTATGTTGGGGTCAGCTTCCAGTCTAACCAGATGCGGCTGAATACCAGTATTTTACACGAAGCGACTGCCATCAGACCTCCGCAACTCAGTTACTATGGTACAGTAACCTAATCATAAGTATTCGTATGATACCCGGGATCTACGGTTTAACGTGCCTTCCGAAGCACGGAGGGGTCTCAATGTGTAACGAATGGTCACCCACGGACTGACCGAGACCAACGCAGGTTGTCCTTGCAAATCATAGCCACGACCCCCTTGTCGTCGTATACGGTGTATGACAACCATTAGCCCAGCCTTCACGAGTGACGATACTAACGTGCGGCCAGCGCCCCCTGTGCAGTCATGCCCGCTACCAACCTTGCTAACTGGCTATCTTCTCACCACTGCACGAACGCTCGTAACGACACTGATGCGCGCAGATCTCGACAAACAAAAGACAATCCACACAAACATGAAGCAATTTATATCTTTCCTATTGTCATTATAATTGCGCAACAGTTTATAATATTTTGAAAGTTTAATTCTCCAACAAAAGAAACTCGTTTTGCTGCATTTGATGATTTTGTATAAAAAACATTACCTACGTTAACAATGATACTTCGATCTTATTAATGTTACGTTAATATTATGGCGTGAGTTGCATTTTCAGTGCCCTTATCGCGATAGTTACTATTTGAGATTGTGTTATTTTGGATAATCATTCATTCATTTTAAGTACCTACATACTGTCATATAGATAATTGGGTAAGGCTTAGGTATCTATCTTTTTTTAATCAGTTTTAATCATCGGGTCTATGTATAATCATAATTATACGTGTGTCCGGGTTTGTAGTAATAAAACTTTGAGGGAGGTCATCATCATCTCCCTGCCCTCATTCCACACTAGGTGGGGTGGGCACAACGTGTATTTCGTAAATCCATGTTGTTAGAAGTTTTGGCTTATTGTTTTATGACCGGCCGCCTGCCTGACATCAACCCTCCTTGGGAATACTCGTTGCACCGTCGCCGCGTCACGCGGGTGACCCAATGTGCTTGCTGATATTATACACTGGATCAAAAAATGATATGCTTGTCAATCTTATTGCCGACAACTAAGCAGACTATGTTCTTCTTGGTGGAGTAGGTATATTTGAAGCTCCTCGAAAGGGTGGTACAACTTTAACCTTTTGAACGCCAGAGCATAAATCATCATCGTACCCTCCACGCCAAGGTAAACCCATCGTTTTTGTCACATATTTGTGACGTTGGCGTACAGGGTAATCTTTCGTTTGTCACATAATATGTGACACATATTATGTGTAACAACGGCGTCCAAAAGGTTAAGGGTGGTGTATACACTTAATTTTATCGATAAAAACACCCTACTTGTGGGTTTGATTCCCCACCCCCCCAAAGGTAGAGTAACTTTAGTATTTAAGTACCTATTTCCACCTCTACATACTCAAACATTCACAACTTAAGACCTAGGTCTTAAAGAGGTGTAAAATTTTATGTCGTTTGAAAGGCAACCTAAAAAAATATTAAAGTGCCATAGACGGGTGATGGTTGACTGGCGGGCGTCCGGGCCTATAAAAGGTCGGGCACACTGCAGACCGGTCCTCTCGCGCCACTGCAGTTGCCAAGCTAAGTGCTACACCTGCTCAAGAAGGCCCTGGACTCCTCGCATTGCTACGAACCACGCCCTGGTGATCTATTTGTAATTCCTAATTAAATATATATATAGTGTACGGTTACAAGTGTTATTCTTTATCCTCCCGTAAGTACACGCCTGCTAAATTTTATGTGCACATGCTAGTTGAGGGTTGACTCTTAAAGCCACCCTAAAGTGTTACAACATAAGTAAAGCAGTTTTTGTAATGAGTCATGAAAGTGAAATTTTTATATAATTTTACACATTCTTTTCACATTTTCTTAAATACTACAAAAAGTTAAAGAGTAAACACGCGTCTTCTATATTTTTAGTGTTTTAGTTGTTCTACACACCTGTAAAAGAATCACAGGTCTATGTCAATTAGTTTTATAGTTATTTTTGCATAAACAGACAGAGAGACGGACTCTTGCGCAAGCATTTCGCCAATTTGTTTACTATCTACCGATGTATGACAGGATAACTCCTAAGCCTTGATTAATAAATACGTATTTAATGAGGGTTTTCCGAAAAATGTTTTACGTGAGATGGCAGCACTGTACCGTCAGGTCCAACCATCTGTCAAAACACACACGATTTGTATTTTTCGATGTTTTTTTTGGTTTATTTATTCTTAAAAACGTTACAAAAGGAATATTGTTTTCTAAAATGACACAATGTTGTTCAGTGCTTATGTGTGCAAATAAAACAGGAGGGTGACTTTTGCGCCTCTCTTTTTGAGCTCAATCTTCAGTTCGGCAACCTTTCTCTGGCCGTAATCCATAATAAAATCAATAATACTTCCAAATACGTAGAATTTTACAAAAAAAATATACGTTCGGTAAGAATCTGTGTTATCTGACAGCTGTTTGGACCTGATGCATACGGAGCGCCGTCTGGTGGCAGAAAAAGTATCGAAAACCCTCATTATTGCATTGTTTTCTTTAATTATTTTGTTAATTCAGAATCGTAACTTATTGTGCTTGCACAGGGGTCTGTTTACGCAACAATAACTTTTAAATTAAATGACATAGAGCTGTAATTCTTTTACTGGTGTGTAGAGCAACTCAAATGCTAAAAAAATAATACATAAAAGAAGCGTCCTTTAGTTTTATTTTTTGTAGTATGTGTTAAAAATGTTTTTTCTAAATCCACCCCTGAAAAGGGGTGATAAAGTTTGTTATGAAAAAAAGATATAGACGCGGGCAGAGCCGCGCAGCAGCTAATCTTGTATAAAAATATTTTAGTTCTCATGATTTTCATTTTTCTTGCTTACTTATCTAATTAATCAGATTTATAGATAACTCACATTATACATAAACACAGTATTGTATGATCTGTAGTCAGTTGTTAACAGTCTGTGGTACGTTACCGGTACCTACCAACACTCCCGCAATCAGTACTTTTGAGGGTTTTGTGTTTCATCAAAGAAGGAACTTCATTCAAAATGACGCAAGTACGTAAAATTTTACATATTTTTTTTATCAGTAATATAGATAGTTTTAATTGTTTACTAAATATGTACCTACTTCAAGTAGTACTTCCTCTTCAAGTCACGAGTAAATCAGTTTCTTCTGGGCAAGCGTGCTCCATCGTAGACCGCATCATCGCTTAACATCAGGCGAGATGGCGGCCAAACGCAGGCCTAGTAACAAATAATAAAAAATAAAATATATATATATTTATTAGATTTTAATGGTTGGATAAAGTTTAACCTCATAAGTAGTTATGACTAATTTTAAGCGTGTTTTTTTGTTATTTCAGGTAAAAATCCCAACTTTCAAACTGAACGATGGGCGCGACATCCCAGCGCTGGGCTACGGCACTTGGTTGGGCATGGACGAGGATGTAAGTTTAACTTTTTGTTGCCCAATGCTGGACATAATGCTAATAGTTAGATTTTTGATTGCACCCGTTTTTGATATTGGAATGTGCCTCGACCTAGCTAGAACAAATGGTTATTTAAAAAAAAGAATGTAAGACAGCTTAAGGATTGTTGCCCAATGCTGGACATAATGCTAGTATGATTTTTGATTGCATCCTTTTTTGATATTGGAATGCCCACTTTCCTCGATGTTGCTGGGCAACGCATAACATTGCGCAACGCAATGCGCTACCCAAATAGGACGCAGGGCTATTTAGAAATAGTTAATTATTTTTGCAAATGGCAGCATTGAATGACACTGTTATTTATGCAGACCTATCAATGTCAAATACTCAATCAAAATGTCAATGTCTAATACATTAACCAGTAACTTATGGTAATTGTAAAGCTAATAAGATTACAATATACCTAATATTGTAATTTAATTGTGTTCATTCACCGACTCCTGTTGGTGACTGTACAAAACTAAGTTTTATCAGGTCTACATTCGCAGTGGCGCCATCTGGTGTCGATTTTAGAACTACTAAAAAAATGCTACCTTTGCACGAATTTCTTAATTTTTTTTATCCATTTTTTAATCATATACTATATTTTTGTATGCCTGTTTATCTGCATATACTATATTTTTTGAATTTTCTTATTATTTCAAGGCGCCGAAGGACCCAAATCAGCCATTTTCGGTTGGTATTATTATTATTATATTATACTGTGTGTATGTTTATGTACTTATGTGTTTTGTGTGTGTTAAAAGTGCATGTCGCCTTACATGTTTATTAATAAAGTCGTAAGATCTGTTTCTGTGCTACGGTTCACGGGTTCGATTCCCGTCCGGAACAAATATTTGTATGGCCTACAGATATTTGTTTCGCGTTTAGATGTTTGTGCATGTGAAGATTTGCGTCTGTAAACGCACCCACGATACAGGAGAAATCATAGTGCAGGGCAATGTTTTTCTAAAAAATAACAAACAACAAAACAAGCTCTCTTTATTATTACATTAGCACTTAAGGGCAAAAACAATGTAGTGCGGCCGCAACGGAACATCCGCTACCGCAACGCCCCACGACAACGTTGTGGTGCGTTTTCTTTTTTTTTTCCTATTTGACTCTTGTAGATGGTCTTGCGGACCTTTTCTACGTAACCGGGCTATTATTGGCGAGACCAGAGGGGTCTCCGAACCAATGAATTTCTACTCTAACTACCAAGCTAACTACAACGCTAACTACTGTAACATGATGACTGACTATTATAGCAGCAACACCTCTAAGGGTGTCTCCAAGGGGGGACTCGAACCTCTTAGGGTGTTGAATGCGAGAGGACTGGGAGGGATACGACAGCTTGATGAGGGCTGTATTAATCGCGGTGGGACTGCGCGGAGTCAGAAGGGACGACCGGCTCCGCGACTGCGGCGGGTGAGCACGGTGGATCGGGGGCGTTGCGGTGCGATATTTTTACATTAGCACTTAAGGGCAAAAACAATGCAGTGCGGCCGCAATGCAAAATTCTGCAACCGCAACGCCCAACGGCAACGTTGCGGTGTGAGCTTTACCACGACTCATGATGCCCGTAGAAAGTGCAGAAGCGACCCACTGGCACGGCCCGATGTGACGTCAGGAACAATTTGTTTGTTTGATTCAAATCGTGTGACAGATTTTTCAACTACTTCTGCTAGACCGATTCTCCTGAAACTTCGCACACAAACAATTTAAACATAATTTCAACCTTCAATCCTCAAACCCTGATGCTGCAGGGGTACTGAAGGATACAACTGTTTAATTTAAAAGCTTTTGATGTGAAACATCGAATGCGGCGGTACGGGTGTGAGAGTAACGGTTGCGTGGCGACGCTCGCGGTGTCAGACACACGACGGCAGGCCTTCGTAACTCGTCGGATCTCTTCGGTTTAATTCGGCCAGTTTTTTTTACAAAATGAGTTTCGATGTTTCACATCTACCACGCGTCCCGCCATGGCTCCATTTTTTTTAAAGGAATTATTTTTGGTTTAAAATGAGCCTTACGAATAACACTTTCTAATATGTTTTCAGTTCGAATTCAGCGCGGCAGGCATGCCCAAGATGATTGACGCTATGTCCTACGCCATAGACATTGGCTATAGACACATAGACACCGCTCACATCTACAGAATGGAACCGGAAGTCGGGAAGGTCGTAAACAAGAAAATTAAAGATGGCGTCGCGAAGAGAGAAGAGTTTTTTGTTACTACTAAGGTTTGTATACTTCATTATCATCCTACATAATCAACCCATTACTGTCCCACTGCTGGGCACGGCCCTCAGAATGAGAAGGGTTTAAGCCTAAGTTCACCACGCTGGCCTGGTGTGGGTTGACGGACTACACACACCATCTAAAACTTTATGGAGTCCTCTCAGGTGTAATCCTTTCTTTGAAGTGGGGATATCCTCCACTCTGGTTAATACAGGGGTTATGTCAGACTCGTACCGACTAAAAACACCACGGTGTTCCTCTAAAGACTTATGTCTAGGGTCGCGGGATTTGTTAGTGTATTCGCTGCAATTTGGGCACGTTTCACGACGACGACGACGTCTCTCGATCGACGTCGATCGATTGGTGTGGTAGCTTCGGCTATCGACGAATATCGATCCATCAAACAATCCATCAATCATCATTCGAGTCTATCATCGATCATCTCTCAATTAATCGTCGGTCTTTTTTCGATCCACCATCGATCAATGAAAAATCGAGCGGTCGAGCAATTCGATTTGGTAGGAACTGTCAATCGACGTTGATTCATTTCATTCTACCATCGATCGGTCGCATCGATCGACTATCGATCGGTTGGTGTAATAACACCCTAAGGAATACTTATCCTGCTTTATATATTTGTAATCAAAAATCTTGTTTTATCTTCAGGTGTGGCACCACTTCCATCGTGAGGCTGACGTGGAGGTGTCAGTTCGGGGTTCTCTTCGTCGCCTGAACTTGGACTACGTCGACCTAGTGTTGATGCACTGGCCTATGTCTGTCTCGGTAAGAAAACAAAAAACAATTTATAAGTTTAAAAAATAAATAATGTTGCAGGGTACACTTTTCAAACAACTCAACATTAAAAAAATACAAAACAATATTGTTCTATAAAAAGAGCGATGGCTATTCAACCAATATAGATGGAAATGCGTTTTTATTTTCTGATTCACTATTTACTTAAAGTTGTCCATATTCTATGGGTTTTTAACCCCCTAAAATATAATATCTAATAATAATTTTGCTTGGTGGTAGGATCTATACGGTCCGCCTGGCTAGCTACCACCTGAACATTAACGCCAAGCAGTTTACTGTGTTCCGTCGTGTGTATGTGAGAGCCAGAGAGGTATAGGGGAGTCCCTCTATATCTCTGTTCCTTGGATTCGTGTGCTCCATCTGAGACACTGTCTGCGCTTACCATCAGATGAGACTAGGCCCGAAAGAGACCAAGGCAACAATTAAAAAAAATAAACCTTTCTGTTACACCTAGTACATTCTGAATAAGACACTTACCGAAACATTTTCTGAATTCTAGCAAGAAGGCGTTGATGAGAAGATAGACTACCTGGAAACGTGGCGTGGCTTTGAGACCGTTCTGCGTAAGGGTCTGGCCAAGTCCATTGGAGTGTCCAACTTCAATGTGGAACAGATGACCAGGCTCCTAGCTAACTGTAAGGTGCCGCCAGCCTGCAACCAGGTTGAGGTAAGATCTGTTGATATTTACTCTGAGAAACTTTATATGTATTTTCATGCTAAAAGAGGGGAGGGGTTCGTGGCTTACAAACAATCGCGCGGATCATACGATAAGCGAGGTTACTCTGTCCGTGGATGGGTGACCGTTCGTTACACATCGAGACCTTTCCGTGCCTCGGAGAACACGTTAAATCGTCGGTCCCGGGTGTCATACGAACACCAATGACAGTCGTTACAAGTAGTCAAAAGCCCGAAAGTCTGACAACTGATCTAACCTTGGTATATCGGCATTGCCCAGTAACTGGGTTGTGGAGGTCTGACGGCAGTTCCTTCTTGTAAAACACTGGTATTCAGCCGCGGCTGCTTAAACTGGAAGCTGACCCCATCATAGTTTGGGAAAAGGCTAGGAGGAAGAGGTTCAGAAGTAGCTCATAAAAAACCTCAAAAGATATAAATTGACGTAATAGCGAGTCGTCAACAAACTTCGCACCATAAATTGTGCCCGAAAAATGGCAATAGGCTCGCCATTACATGAGACTTAATACAACTTATAACATCTTCTCTAAGAATCACTTCAGAAACCATTCAATTTTCTTCCAGATTAACCTGAATCTCGGTCAAAACGACCTTGTAAACTACTGTCAATCCAACAACATATTGCTCGTGGCATACTCTCCATTGGGCACTATGGTACCGTCCCGAAGTGCCCCCAACAGTCCGGAGCCGAAGCTCAACAACCCAACCCTGGTGGCCCTCGCGAAGAAACATGGGAAGTCTGTCACGCAGATCGCTTTTAGATATTTGGTAAGGGATTTTATGTTTTTCCACTAAGGTTAACGCTTTTGGGAGCCAGGAGCTTCATTGTTCCGGCGTTTTTCTGGTTAGTTGCCATTGTAGACCCTGGGTTACTGAAGTTGCAGTGGTTCTGAAAGTGTGGCAGCAGGCTTATCTAATAAAAATAGCCAGTTTTTATATCAAGTGGACGTTTCCTACAATGGATATCGGCACCCAATATGCGAGGAGGCTTGATCTTCAGTCAATAACACTTGGACAAGCAGTTAGCGTAGATATTGCCTCTTTGGAAAGTTGATCCGATGCTCATGTGAAATGGTACTCTTTAGACAGTGAAAATATGTGTTAAAAGTTATTTCTTTGTCAACAGTATCAACGTGGAATGGTCATCTTACCAAAGACTGTCACACACAGCCGTGTCGTCGAAAACGCGTCCATTTTCGACTTTAGCCTGGACAAGACTGATGTGGAGACCCTCGCTAAATTCGACAATGGCTACAGGACTGTCAATGCACCATTCTATCAGGACTTTCAAAATTATCCGTTCGAGAAGGTTCCGGTGAATGGAAACATGGAAATTCCTGAATCCCTCCGCAAATGGAAGAATGGAATAAATCTGGATATTGAATAGATTTGTTAAAGTTATTTGGTGACTCGGCTGGGAGTTTGGCTTCTACTTCGGGTCGCGGGTTCGATTCCTGCATGGAACAACTATTTATATAACTTACAGGACGTCAATTCTATTAATAAAAATGTTGCCAAACTACAACTGTAAATTTTCTTTTACGAATACTGTCAAAATGTTTGGTTTTGTTTTTTTTGTCAAAAAATTTGACAGTTGTAAACGAAACTTGTCAGAATGATCGTTTAGGTTGCATTTGATCAACGTTTCTGTTAGTAGAATTGATCATATGACATTTTGAAAAAATTAAGCCGGCGCTGGATGCCTGGCCGATGTCAAACATCGAAACTCATTTTGTGAAAAAAAACCATCGTTACTCGTTTAAAAAAAAATAACACCAAATACCATTAATTTTAATTAAAGACTTTAATGTAAATGCGAAAGAAGCATCAATGCCATAATTAAATTTCTCCAAGAATTTAATTTAGAATTTAATAACAATTGTAATTTTAATAAAGTTTAAAGATGAATAAATGTTGTTTTATTGCCGTGTTTATAATATTTTGAAAGTTTAAAGCGGGTTGCAGATCGAAAACTAAGCTATTCCGAAGCTATACTAAGCCAGTTTAGCTAAGCTAAGCTAAGATAAACTAAAAATATGTCCCGTGCACACCAAGAACTAAGCGAAAGCTCAGTCAGTGTTGCGAAATTCAATTTGACGGACGTAACGCTCGCCAAGAATATAATCGATTCAGAAAGTTCCGATGATGAATATGTTACACATGGAAAAAGAAGATTAATACTGACTTATTATTATCTAAAAACAGACATTTCAGACCTTGGATATGTCAACACAAGACACTGGACAGCACTGGCGAAGGAAGTGCGAAGGGGTGCAGGGTAAGCGGGAGGGGCTTAACTTACCTCGCGTACGCGCGCATCGGCATACACAACTAACTAGTTAGCTCACATAGCTTAGTTTGCAGTTTGCACACAAGTATGAAAAACTGCGTCAGCTATGCGAACTAAGCTAAACTATGTTAGCTTAGCTTTCGGTCTGCAACCCGCATTATTCTCCAACAAAAAAATATCCCTTTTTGCTGCATTTGATGATTTTGTATAAAAAACATTACCTACCTACGTTAACAATGATTCTTCGATCTTATTAATGTTACGTTAATATTATGGCGTGAGTCGCATTTTCAGTGCCCTTATCGCAATAGTTCTAAGTACTATTCGTGCCAACTAAGAATAGTACTGTCAAGACGCCATTTTGTTCCGCAATACTCGTGAACTTCATTACCAAAGTGTAAGGTGTGCAAAAAAAAAAATAAAGAAATTATACTCAGTTTAATTATTTTTAGTTCACTTTTTTGGTATTTCTAATCAATTAACGTCAAATTAATTACACGGTCACTATATTACTATTATGGCGACATATTAGGGTGACCAGTAGCATTTTGTGAAGTTAACTATATATATTGGTTCATTTCTTTAAAGAATACTGTTTTTAAATATTATTAAATTATCCAAAATTATCTATTTATGGAATTCAATAAATAACATTTTATAAAAATGAATGTAAATAATAATGAAATCTATGAATAAAAAAATATAACATTTTTATTTCATAGTATTTTTTTGCTGGCGGTACTAATTTGACAGCTATCGTGTGAAGTTGTAGCAAGCGCGATCCTATTCTTATCTGGCACGGTTAGTATACTAGCTGCCCGGACACACTTCGTTCTGTCAAAAGTTATTGGCCTGTAGTGGGAAAAGAAAAGTGTTGTTTTTACTATTTTTCACGCAATTTTTATGTTTTTCTCTCCATAAGAACCTTCCTTGTGCCTTAAGGAAAATATTGAAAAAGAAAATAGCCGAATTGGTCTAGCCGTTCTCAAGTTTTGCGCTTAGCAACACATTTGGCGATTCATTTTTATTTAAATAGATTTATTAATCATTCGTACATTATTGATATTTCGTTGCTCCCCGCGCCTCTCAGGAGGTCGTGGGGTGAGGCCCCACCGGGGAGAGGTCCACCAGCAGTTGGTGGACCAAGACCTGTCGAGGTTGCGGTGCATGCTTAGGCGAATCCCGCGACCCCGGCCGACGGTCAGAAGGAGGAACACCGTGGGTTTTTAGCCGGTAAGAGTCCGGCAGACCCCCTCGCCTACCCCGGGCGAGGGACATCCGTGAGGATTTTCCCACGATATAAAAAAAAGGGTGTCCGTTACATCTGGGATCGCTTGGTTTTATGAATAATGCGCTTTATTCGATATACAGTACGTAACACAACGAAGAGCAAACCTTGTAACTGGTAAATGGGTAGGTAAAGTATAGCACAATCATACACTTTTTATTATAATTAGGGGACTTAAACTTTGGCGAAATGAGGGTGTTACTATAAATCTCTGCCTAACCCTTTAGGGAATACAGGTGTGATGTTATGCTATCTCAAAATAAAACTCGAACTAGTTATAACAAAAACGATTTTATTCTAATATACATATATTAACACATAAGTTATTCTTATTATTCTGACACTCAATTAATATGTCCGGAATGGGCTATCAGAATATTTTTAATGTACAGAATTTGTCAAAATGGCCTTCGGAAGCAGCGCCATGAACTGCAAAATAACAGTAAAGACCAAGCCACATCTGTCGGAAGATACGTCGCTATTTTCCGTTGCGTAATTTACTCGAGGAATTTTAGTAACGCATCTTCAGTCAAATGTGTGGAAGATCGGCGACGTATCTTCCGTTCAGATGTGGCATGGCCCTAACACAGTCGTGTTTTTCTTAAAATATCATAGGATCAATTCTACTAACACAAACGTTGATCAAATGCAACCAAAATGATCATTCTGACGGGTTTCTTTTACAACTATCAAATTTTATGACAACAAAAATAAAATCGAACATTTTGACAGATTTTGTAAAAGAAAACTGTCTGACGGCTGTGGTTTTGCAACATTTTTGTTAATACAACGAGTTACAAAAATACCCCTAAAGCCGAAAGGGGGTTAAAAGGTGCCTTGTAAATAGTCTATTGGCAATATTTGAAAACCGTAGTATGACTCAAAAAAATAAAGAATTTGTATAAAACATAAAATAATCATCATTGAAACGCAACCCTGAAAACATAAAACTAAAGAGTAGACTACCCAGAAAGTTATTTACATTGTTACCTAATTTCCTCTGAGAGGTAAATGATAACAACCGGTTTTCGGTTTAATAAATATTTTCTTTTTCATGGGGAATTATGTAACACGTTGTAGAATTGACGTCCTATAAGTTATTCAAATATTAGTTCAGTGCGGAAAATGAATACGCGACACGTAGCAGACACTAATCGCTCTGCAGAGTCTTTAAATAGCTTTAATATATCTATTCAATATCCAGATTAATTCCATTCTTCCATTTGCGGAGTGATTCAGGAATTTCCGTTGGTCCCGGAACCTTGTTGAACGGCCAGTTCTGGTAGGCTTGCCAGAATGGTGGATGAACAGTCCTGTAGCCATTGTCGAATTTAGCGATGGTCTCCACATCAGTCTTATCCAGGCTAAAGTCGAAAATGGATGCGTTTTCGACGACACGGCTGTGTGTGACAGTCTTTGGTATGCTGACGATTCCACGTTGGTACTGTTGACAAAAAATAATTTTTAACACTGATTTCTTATTGCACCATTTACATACAGACTAATTTACTGGATTGGTCCACGATCGACCGCGCTTCGACTAATCCGTGTGTGTATGGAAGCGACGAGCGGGAGTGCCAGATGCCCGAATGGGTCTTCGGGTTCGTGGGTCCCCCGCTCTCTCGACATGCGAGCGCCCGCCTGTCCTGCGCCGGATCCGACCAATCCACGTGTAATGCATTACGAGCGCCACCTAGATTGGGCGGCCGAATGTACTTGTGAGGATTACATGTTAACTAACATTTTATGAAAATGTCCTTCGACGATAATAAGCAGTTCTGGGAGGAGTTCATCTGACTTTTTAAAGAAAAACGTCGCCTCTGGAATGTCTAAAGCAAAGAGTATCGCAATAAACAAATGTGTGCGGGATACAGCTTATTACTTCAACTGAAGGGTCTGTCTAGTGTGAGGGTTACCACATCAAATATTGAGATTTCCTGACAATGTACCTGACTTCAGTCAATTCTCTGACATTTTGTCTGAATGTTGAGATTTACAATTTTTTTTATATTATCTACAAGTACGTTCCTATATTCAATTTCAAAAAAATCCTGAAGATTACTGGTTTTTTGACAGAAGGCCAAAATTCCGGATATGTCAGGAAAATTCCTGTCGTCTGGTATCCTAAGTGTGTGGGCAACGCCGGATTGGTTCGACTTGGGTCGCGTTTGAAAGTCGGTTCCGGATTCGTGCAGGGAATGGTTCGAGTTCTATTAACTTTCAAAAAAGAGAAGAAGCCCACGCTGGGCCCTTGTGTAAGTGTTATTGACTGAAGATCCAGCCTTCTCGCATACTGGATCCATCATAGATCAGTTCAAGATATTTAAGCTAGTTATTTTTTTGGGACAAGCCCGCCCATTTTCAAAACCACTGCAACTTTTGTAACCCAGGGTCTGCAATGGCAACCAACCAGAAAAATGCCGTAACAATGAAACTGCTGGCTCCCAAAAGCGTAAACTTTAGTGCAAAAACACAAAATCCCTTACCAAATATCTCAAGGTGACCTGCGTGACAGACTTCCCATGTTTCTTCGCAATGGCCACCATGGTTGGGTTGTTGAGTTTGGGCTCCGGACTGTTGGCGGCACTTCGGGACGGGACCATAGTGCCGAATGGAGAGTATGCCACGATCAATACGTTGTTGGATTGACAGTAGTTCACAAGGTCGTTTTGACCAAGATTCAGGTTAATCTGGAAGAAAATTGAAAAGTTGTACTTTGAGAGGTGGGTGGATACTACAGAAGATGTAATAAGTTGGCAAAAAGACCAATGGTCCTCCTGAAGAACACCGAGAGGATTTGTGATGCATTGCCAACCTTAGAGACAAAGTTGTAAAATCTCATGTGGCTGTAATGTCACCAGCACCCATAGCCTTCAAACTGGAACACAGCAGTGCTGCTTGGCGGCAGAAATAGGTATGATGGTAATACTTCTCTGGACGAATTCGAGCATTCCCAAGGAGGGTTGATGTCAGGCAGGTGGCCGGTCATAAAACAATAAGCCAAAACCTCTAACAACATGGATTTATGAAATACATGTTGTGCCCACCCCACCTAGTGTGGAATAAGGGCAGGAAGAAGAAGAAGACTTCTCCAGACGAATTCTTTCACCAAAATCTCCTACTACTATCACTAGAAATCATCTCTTTTGTTCAGCCAATTGCAGTTCATTACTGAATGAAGGTTTCTGTCACAAGATCATAGACGGTCTCTGACACGTTTTCTTTGTACTCTGTCATCCTTTCCTCATTTACAAACAACTTATACATACATATACACACGCCAGTAATCCCCGAAGGGGAAGGCAGAGGTCTTCTTCTTTTAGTGTGGTTAGTGACTAACCTGGTGTCACAGTTTATGCCGCTCATGGGCCTCTGACTTGGCTTCACATGCCGTCGAGAAATATCTCTCAGGCATGCGAAGCTGGTTTCCTCACGATGTTTTCCTTCACTGCTTTTAAGCAAGTGATGATTATACAATAAGCACATGTTCGAACTCGAGACCTGTGAAGACCTAGGTGTTCTCCTATTACTGAAGTCTTACACCCACATTTCGCCTGTTGTATTAAGTCCCATGCTATAGGTGGCGAGCCTATTGCCATTTTTCGAGCACAATTATGGCGCCTCTTACGAATTGCTCTCTAGAGAAGGTTTCCTAAAAGCTACTTCTGCACCGTCGTTTAAAAATCCCTTTTAGCGTTTTTCAGAGAAAATGTTTATGGATCTTACCTCAACCTGGTTGCAGGCTGGCGGCACCTTGCAGTTAGCCAGGAGCCTAGTCATCTGTTCCACATTGAAGTTGGACACTCCAATGGACTTGGCGAGACCCTTACGTAGAACGGTCTCAAAGCCACGCCAGGTTTCCAAGTAGTCTATCTTCTCATCAACGCCTTCTTGCTAGAATTCATAAAAGGTTCCGTTAAGTGTCTTATTCAGAATATACGAGGTGTAACAAGAAGGCGATATTATATTTTGGGGGGTTAAACACCTAGAAAATATGGACAACTTTTAGTATAGCGCGCGTCAAATAACTAAGGCCAAGATGGCGTCGACTGCGTGATCTATGTGAGGTTCGGGTCATATGATTCGTTTTGATGAGTCCAATAGATTGCACTTGGTGTTCAGGGTCTGATGGTGGAGCTAGGAGGTGGATATTGGAACTCTTTAGTGGCTACTAGTAAACCCTTCAAGTTTGGCAGTTGACGCCATTTTGGTTCTAGTTATTTGACGCGCACTGTACTGTACTTATCTAGCTAATCAGAAATGCGCTTCCATAAATATTTGTTGAATAGCCATAGATTTTTTTATAGAACGTTTTTTTGTTTTTTTTCTAAATATGAGTTGTGAATAAAGGCGGCAATATTTGATGTGAAACATCTAATGCGGCGGTACGGGTGTGACACACGACAGCAGACCTTCGTAACTCGTCGGCTCTATTCGGTTTAATTCGGACAATTTTTTTTTACTAAATCGCTTTTGATGTTTCACATCTGCCAGGCGTCCTAGACTTTGTTTTTCAATCTTGTAAATTGTTTTTTTTTTGTTTTCTTACCGAGATGGACATGGGCCAGTGCATCAACACCAGGTCGATGTACTCCATGTTCAGGCGACGGAGAGACGCACGGACTGACACCTCCACGTCAGCCTCACGATGGAAGTGGTGCCACACCTGAAGATAAACAAGGGTTGGATAACATAAATACAGCAGAATAAGTATTCCTTAGGGTGTTATCACACCAACCGATTGATAGTCGATCGATCTTATCGATTGATGGTAGAATGAAATGTATCAACGCCGATCAGCAGTTCCTACTACACCAAATCGATCTGCTCGACTCCTCGAATTGTCATTGATCGATGGTCGATTGACGGTCGATCAATGACAGAAAGGTTCTCGCGTGGCGATCCGCCGTCGAATGATGATTGATCGATTACTTGAACGATCGTTATTCGTCGATCAGCCAAAGCTACCACACCAATCGATCGATGTCGATCGATGGCATCGATCGGTTGGTGTGGTAGCTTTGGCTATCCCTTAAGGAGTGGTGTCAATGGTGACGTTCCCAAATTGCAGTGAATACAGTAATGAATCCCGCGACCTTGGACATAAGTCTTTAGACGAACACTGTGATGTTTTTAGTCGGTACAAGTCCAACATAGTACCCCAATTTCCCCAGGGTGGAAGATACCCGTAGGTTAAAAAGAGGATCACACCTGAGAGGACTACATGCAGGTTTAGATGGTGTGTGTAGTCCACGAACCCGCACCAGGCCAGCGTGGTGAACTTAGGCCAAAACTCTTCCCATTTTGAAACGAGGCGCTTGCCCAGCAGTGGGACAGTAATGGGCTGATCATGTAGGATGATAATGAAGTATACAAACCTTAGTAGTAATAAAAAAGTCTTCTCTCTTCGCGACGCCATCTTTAATTTTCTTGTTTACGACATTTCCGACTTCCGGCTCCATTCTGTAGAGGTGGGCGGTGTCTATGTGTCTATAGCCAATGTCTATGGCGTGGGACATAGCATCAATCATCTTGGGCATGCCTGCCGCGCTGAATTCGAACTGAAAATATAGTAGGAAGTGTTATTTGTAAAGCTCAATTTTGACCCCCGACGAAAAAGAGGGGTGTTATAAGTTTGAAGCGTATATCTGTGGGGTCGAAGCGTCCAAACGGATGATCAGATTTTAATGCAGTTTTTTTTGTTTGAAACCACGTATAATCGAGATGGTTATAGGCCAGGGGTCGGCAACCTTTTGAGACGGAATAGCCAAAAGTTGCAATTTACCTTTCAGTTTTTAAAGAGCCACTAAAAAATAATTTCAATATTATAGTATTTGCTTATGGTGTCCTGTAATTAATGGATAACCTTGAAATGGCGTTTAGCTGAACTAAATTAAAAAAAAAGAAACAAAAAAAAAATGATTTAGATGTAGTTACTATATTTATCGCTCAGTCATAGACAGTATATCTCCGTCATACTATATTATAGTACTCTATTATGGATCGATTGCACGATTTTAAGGGTTTTGATGATAAAAGAATTATTTTTTGCGTTTGAAAGAGCCGCATTTAAGTAGGTATTAAAACAAACGAGTTATTTAAGAAACTTTTTTTTATTTTTCGTTTTTTGCTCATTGCCAAAAGTATGGAATTTGGAGTTACGCCCTTTGTAGCGGAAAGCGTCGATATGGCCCTTGAGCCGCAGGTTGCCGACCCCAGTTATAGGCTATGTTTCATAGAAGTCGGATCTGCCGTTTAAAGAAAATCAGCTCTTTTCACAGTCGGTGTAGAAATGTCTGCCATACTATGTGTATTTATTTTAATTCCGCTTACCCGATAGACTTGAAATTTTTAACGAACTCATAAACGAAATCATGTAATTCCTTCAAACCTCGTGATGTACTGCTGACATAGATTAACCCAGCACGGGATAGATTTGGAATAAATAGAAAAAAAATGACAAGAAGTACCTACCTAAACATGTGTTCTTAACGTGAGGCATTTTAGCGCCCCGAGGAAAATGACCGCGTGACGAGCGATGGCCGCGCAACTCACACGGGGAGCTAAAATGCCTCACGTTAAGAACACATGTTTATTTCTCGTATTTTTGTTTTATTCAATCCTAAACTACCCCGTGCTGGGTTAATCTATGTCAGCAGTACATCACGAGGTTTAAAACAAGTAATAAACAATTTGTAAAAATAATTATGTACCTACTTGTTTTTAACACGTAATGCACAGTACATTATACAATATTATAAAAAAGTCTTAAAGATTAAATAGGATATTATTTCCGGGCATTTACAGACACAATTAATGTTCACATGCACAAACACCCAGACCCGAAACAAATATCTGTAGGTCATACAAAATATTTGTTTCGTGCGGGAATATAACCCGCAACCCGTAGCGCAGAAAGCCAGCGCACTCACTGCGCCAAACGTGTCGTCACAGGTCTTCGACTTTATTAATAAACAATGTTTTAACATGCACAGCATCATGCACAATACACACACACAATACACATAGGTACATATACATACACACAGTATAATATAATAATAATACCAACCGAAAATGGCTGATTTGGGTCCTTCGGCGCCTTAAAATAATAAGAAAATGCAAAAAAATATAGTACATGCAGATAAACAGGCATACAAAAATATAGTATATGGTTAAAAAGAGGATAAAAAAGTGCAATGGCAGCGTTGAATGGCGCTATTGTTATGTAGACCTATCAATGTCAAATACTGAATCAAAATGTCAACGTCTAATACATTAGCCAGTAATTTATGGTATGTTGTAAAGGTAATTAAATAACAATATACCTAATATTGTAATTTAATTGTGTTCATTCAGCAACTCCTGTTGCTGACTGTACAAAACAAAGTTTTATCAGGTCTACATTCGCAGTGGCGCCATCTGTTGTCGATTTTAGAACTAAGTACTCAAAAAAATGCTGCCATTTGCAATAATTATTATCTATTTCTAAATAATCCGAGGATTCGATGCAAGTGGGCATACCAATAAAAAATACGGGTGCAATCAAAAATCATACTACTAGCATTATGTCCAGCATTGGGCAACAATAGTGAAGCTGTCTTACATGCCTCGAGCAATAATTGATTTAAAAAAACTCCTTCGTCCTAGCTAGGTGGAGGCAAGTGGGCATTCCAATATTAAAAAATGGTGCAATCAAAAATTGAACTACTAGCATTATGTCCAACATTGGGCAACAAAAAGTTAAACTTACATCCTCGTCCATGCCCAACCAGGTGCCGTAGCCCAGCGCTGGGATGTCGCGGCCATCGTTCAATTTGAAACTTGGGATTTTTACCTGAAATAAGAAGAAACATGCTTATTTTTAATAGTAAACTAGTCATAATTTATTAGGTTTGACTTTACCTAAAGGACTATAGAGGACTATAGAGTCCAGCCATTCAAATCTTTGTAATATATCAAGAAAAATCTACGCTAATAAAAAAATCATACATAAAATAAAAAGTGTAACTGATTGCTGTCTGTACATGGAAGATATTTGAGAAAAACTATTAATGGGGGTCTTTATTAACGCAAAAACACCCAAAACAATGATTTTTAGAATTTTTGTCTGCTTGTCTGTGCGTTTGTACGCGCTAATCTCAGAAAGGGCTTAACTGAAAGGAACGGGTCATTTCTCTTTATAAGTGTTTGAACAGTAGGTTCCTTTTGTGACGTAGGCATCCACTAAGAAATCATGTTTGGAAATTCTATCCCTAAGGGGGTAAAATAGGCGGTTGAAATTCGTTACGATATTCACGCGGACTAAGACGCGGGCAAAGTGCTATCATTTAATATGGTCAGTTCGCAACACGATATGCATTATGGATATTATTTATATAAACATGGCTAGATAATCTTTGAACTTGACAGATAAAGTATTATATAATTATTATTCATTAGCGTAACGATCGATTTGCGACACACTTCCAAGTAGTTAAGTCTAGTTTGTATTCAAGACATCATGTGTTTCCATCAGCCTAAGTGCATAGGAATTGAGTGCATTGTACATCCGCGGACATTTGCGGTGAATCACTTTTCAACCTTATTGCCTTAGTAATCAGGTCGAAAAGTAGTTCACCGCAAATTTCCGCGATGGTACAGTAGGGAAATGAAAATTGTATACACCCTAAGCTCTATTTTTGCTTGCACAGTGCAAGAAACGAACTATTTTACCGATTATGTATTGCCAACATTATAAAATGAAAATACAAGTATTTTTTGACAGGATATTACGGTGACATGGTGCCAGACACAAGTAATGTCAATTTATTTAATCATGGAATTGATTGATGTCATGGTTTTTACAACAAAACTCCTTAAATCAAATCAAAGACAATACATGATACTACAACATCATATGGATGCAAAAGGTAATTTTGATCTTTGCTACTAAATAATTAAACATAATTTTCTATGCATTGGTCTGTCCCTTTCAACAGTTTGAAAAAGTAAGTGCCCGCGATGTGGGAAATGAATGTATTTGCAAACTGACGTTTTTTTTTATTCCCCTACTGTACAGACATTGACACAGACCGAAGTAATTAGTATCCATCGACGCACCTTCGTCTACCTGACCTTATATTTTATTAAGCCGTTTAATTAGACTTGTAATTTTATTAGAAAAAAGCATTAAGTAATCGATTCTGTTGAAAAATATAACACCAAAAACAAGCGAGACACCAACAATCTGCTTCTTCTTATCGTGTGGTTAGTGACTAACCTGGTGTCAGAGTTTATGCCGCCCATGGGCCTCTGGCTTCACATGCCGTCCAGAAATATCTCTTAGGCATGTCGGTTTCCTTACGATGTTTTCCTTCACCGTTTTTAAGCAAGTGATATTTTTATAGCTTCTTATACAATACGCACATGAATCCGAAAAGTCAGAGGTACGTGCCTTGGGTTCGAGCTCTAGACCTATGACTTGGCAGTCAGACGGTCACACCACTAAGCTATCACTGCTAATATAACAATAATTAATCCTGGTAAATAGTAGTATAGCTCTTTGTGAGATTTTGTCTGGGGAAGACTTACCACCATACCTATTTCTGCCGCCAAGCAGCAGTGCTGTGTTCCAGTTTAAAGGGTATGGGTGCCGTTGAAATTACAAGCACAATTGACATTTTTAACTTTGTCTCTATGGTTGGCAACGCATCAGCAATCCTCTTGGTGTTGTAGATGTATATAGACGGCGGTACCATTCTATGGGGTGCATTAAAAGAGCCTCTACTCCTGACGATACTTAAGTACGTCCGTCGCCCCCTGTGCAGTCAGCTCGGCTATCAATCTTGCTGACTGGATAGTCTTTTCGCCACGGCAGCATGAGCTATTCTCATATACCTCGTGCCTACAGGAGAGAACTTCGATCGAGATCTTTCTAAAGCTTTTAATACTGTCTCTGATCCCATATTATTCTCAAAAAAGGAAACTCTATGAACTAGCCTAGTCACTGAATTGTGTTCAATATTATTAGAAGCCATCTCTCAATTCGATGCCAATGTGTTCAAATTTACAATCATTTAAGTGAAACAGTAACTCCTAACTTTGGGATACCCCAAGGCATTATCTTAGGTCACCATAATAATTATAGAATTTTTCACGTGGGATATATTGAAGGACAGTTACCATGGATACATTCGTCGTGAAACAGTGTTTAGTACTTACTACTAAATGTTTGGTTTGAATATCAATATGTTATTTTATAAAATTTATTTTTCGCTTATTTTTTACATAAAAATTGTTAATTATTTTATTGGTGAGTGCGGTGTGATTAAATCCGGCATAATCCTAGCGTTCACAACGGGAGACTACAATCCATCATTCCTAGCTACAATCGGAGTTGACTACAAATGTAAAGTCATGGATGTGAACGGTGTTAAAGTCAAGCTAGGTATTTGGGATACAGCGGGACAGGAGCGATACAGAACATTAACAGCAAGTTTTTACAGAGAAACTAACGGTGCTACGATTTACGATGTGTCAGAACCGATGTCCCTAGCAAAACTGAATGACTTAGCCAAGTAACTGCAAGTATACTCCACCAAGAAGAACATAGTCTGTTTAGTTGTTGGCAATAAGATTGACATGCATAATTATTATTTTGGGACCCAGTGCATAATATCAGCAAGCACATTGGGTCAACCGCGCGACGAGTATTCCCAAGGAGGGTTGATGTCAAGCAGGCGGCCGGTCATAAAACAATAAGCCAAAACCTCTAACAACATGGATTTATGAAATACATGTTGTGCCGACCCCATCTAGTGTGGGATAAGGGCAGGAAGAAGAAGAAGACTAAATGTTTGGTTCTGGGTAATTCCATTGATATAAATTTACTACATATTGCATGATATGCTAGACTTTGTCAATATTTTTTGGTAGTATTATTTAAAAGTATTTGCCCGTCATCAATATCTAATCTGTAATGCTCCTACGAGTAATTACTGGTAAATCCCAGATTGCTAGTCCATATCAACGATCGTCATTGATAACGACACATAATATTTATATATTATTATTCATATACATATAAATACAAGATAAACTATTTTTTTTTGTTTCCCGATAAATAATAGTCTAGACGTTCTCCTGTTGGTATCATAAATCTACCACGTCAAGAGCATAAGCGGGAGCATCCTAGAACATGCACTCGGCTCTACCTGGTTTTGAAAAACTCGGGTGTATATCCGCTTATTTCTTAATCTCGAAGAACCGGTTCTCAAAAATAAAATACCCGAGTTTTCAGGTCGTTCGTATTTTTTATTTAAATATTTAATTTGCCATTGATCAAGCTTTTACAGTTACTTTCTGGCATCTATCTATCCTGACTGACTGATTCATCAACGCAGAGCCTAAACCACTGAAGCTGGAAACATGAAATTTTGACAATAGGTTCCATTTGTGACATAGGCATCCACTAAGAAAGGATTTTTGGAAAATTATACCCCTAAGGGGGTAAAATAGGGGATGGAAGTTTTTATGAAAATTCTCGCGGAAAAATCGCGAGCTACGTGCTAGTCTGAATATAAAAATAACCGGTCTTACATCTACTATGTGTTATGTACTCTACTGGCTGCAGTGTACATAGGTCTTAATTGCATACATTATGTAGTAACATGTACAATTTACATTGTACACACACAATTACCTTACTACGTCGTTATCATTATCCTTGAAAATACTAACACAACGTATTCCGTGATATTCCTTCATTTATATACAAGGTTAATCGGAAAGGGGGTACTAAGCCGAAAGGGTGTTAAAGTTCCCATAATAAGGGATAACTTTTGTTCTACAACTTTCCCCAAAAGTCGATAGTTTAAGAGAAATAGTTTTTTAAAGATTTCGTAAAAAATATGCCAAAATCTATCTGTATAGCTATGATCAGCTGTTTTTACAATTTAGGTCATATTTGGGGTCACGAATTAGAAAATTAAATTTCTGAATTCATAACTAAAGCAGGTATGATTATTTTTTGAAAAAACTTTATTAAAAATATTTTTGCATGCAAATAAAAATTATCGAATTTCGAAATTTTAACACTTGCTTTAAAATAGTCATCAGTGATAGTTGACGTTGCCCGCGGCTTAGTACCCCCTTTCCGACTAACCTTGTAGATTAAAGCGTTGGTAATCTCTTCATTCGTACTGATTGCTTCTGTTAGGTAATCACATGTTTGGACTGGTGTTTTTACACTATTCATGAATTTTTAGATCATAAATAATAATACCTACCTGAAGTTGTGTCTTATCATAATGTTTATTGTAATTTAATTAATTCAGTCTTATATAATATTAAATTTATAGTAAATCTAAAACTTCCTAGTCTATACTACATACATACATAATTACTCATGCCTTTTTTCCATGAGGATAGGCAGAAACTATAGAACGCCACATGCTACGACCCTTACATACTCCTTTCGCTTCATGCACATTCATACATCTTGTCATACACGGACGCCGTTTGACAGTACTACGCAACTGTCCTTTGTGAAGAACACCACCAATAACGTTGATGTATGTTCTTCTAGGATATCCTCTACCGGCGTTTGTATTGACATCCGCCTTATAAATTCCTTTTGCTAATCACCGTTCACTAATTCTCTCAACATGACCAAATTACCTAAGCATACTCCTTTCAATTTTAATCACTACATCATCTTTTAAACCGAAACTTTGTCTAATCTCATCATTCCTTAATCTATCATTCAAAGTTACACCGCACATACTTCGCAAGGAACGCATTTCCACGGCATTTATTCTACTTTCATGCCTCTTCTGCCACGACCAGCATTCACTTCCATACATAAGATACATAAGCGTAAGTACCAGCACACCATTATGGACAGCCAGCCGTGCCTTGTAGTCTTATTATAAAGATAGTTATCAAAATTTGCATGCCGCTGTGCCGGCGAAACATGTAGATCTGTACCTGCATTATTTTAAGAGCTACCAAATAAATCTCTATTTCTATTTCTGTTCACATAAACTGGCGTGGTTCTTGTCATTATCCTGGTAGAGATAATATGTAGCTACGGTCAAGTACTTAGTTGACAAACGAAGACACGCTTAGCAGTGTAGTTTTTTTAAATGTTATTGGCTGATAAACATGCTTGGCCCAATCTGATGGAAAGTGTCAGCTAAATAAGTAAGGCCCCTCGCCTACGGCGACGTTTCGTAAACGCGCGACAGCATCGCTACTAACGCGCGTTAGTCGCATTTGCAACGCCCTACAGGAGCGATGCCAACGCGCTACTAACGCGCTACAGCACCAAAGACAACGTGACTAATATTGCCTCAACGGAGTCCATCTTGCAACTGTGACGTTTTTGTGCCGTTACTGAATCGCGTTTGCATCGCGACAGAAGCGCGACAGTATCGCGTTTGCATCGCGACTGAGAATCGTGGTGTGGGCGAGGGCAAACACCTAGCGACCGCATCGCGGCTGTATCGATGCGAACGCGCGACAGCGTCGCTATTGCATCGCTACAAAAAGTCGCCGTGGGCGAGGGGCCTTATACAAGTATTATAAAGTGATTTATACAGGCTGTAAACGAAATCATGTAATTCCTTCAAACCTCGTGATGTACTGCTGACATAGATTAACCCTGCACGGGATACTATTGGATTCAATAAAAAAATGATTACAAAAAGTAAAATTGTGATCTTAACGTGAGGCATTTTATCGCCCCGAGCGAATTGCGCGGCTATCGCTCGCCGCGCGGTCATTTAACTCGCAGCGCTAAAAATACCCAGCGTTAAGATCACATGTTTACTTATTGTAATATTTTTTTATTGAATCTAATAGTATCCCGTGCAGGGTTAATCTATGTCAGCAGTATATTACGAGGTTTGAAGAAATTTCATGATGTCGTTTACACCTTGTAGATTACGATAAATTCTCAAGTCTAAGAAAAAAAAACAAACATCTAAGATTAAACATTGCTATAACAAAAAGTTTAAATCAATTGTGATCCGTATTATGCGTTATCATTTCAAATAACCGCACGAATTGATAAAAAAAAATATATTTTTCTTTGTAATCTATAATTATTTTATAAACAATTCATAGTTTATAAATATGAATGATACTAAAAAATAATCGTAAAATATTACTTACTTGCGCCATTTTGAATGAAGTTCCTTCTTCGATGAAACACAAAACACTGAATTACCGATTGCTGAGTGTTGGTAGGTACCGGTAACGTACCACAGACTGTAAACAACTGACTACAGATCATACAATACTGTGTTTATGTATAATGTGGGTTATCGAGAAATCTGATTAATTTGATAAGCTAAAAAATATGAAAATCATGAGGACTAAAATATATTTAAACAAGACTAGGTAGCTGTAGCGCGGCTTTGCTCGCGTAGTTTTTTTTTGACGTGACAACGTGTAATAAATACGATGAACGCCGGCAGTATGCACGAAAAAGCGTGACCCATTGTCACGTTCCATCTTAGGCGAGCGTGCGAGCGAGAGCGCAGAACAAGCGATAGAGAGGCACGATATTTTGTAATGACGTTGTCACGTTAAACTATCGTCCGTAAATCGACTTTACAGACATTTTTTTTTCATAATATTCTAAGCTTTGGTCAGCCGCGGCGTAGGTGGCGTGACGATCTAGACGTTTTTGCGGAGCTCACATGGTTAGAAACGGCACAAAATAGAGAGATTTGGAAGGCAAAAGGGGATGCCTTTGCTCAGCAGTGGGACATTCCATAGGCTACAAAAAAAAGCTTTATCACCACTTTTCAAGTGGATTTTCGAAAAAAAAATCTGTAACAGGTAAGTAGTTTAGAGTTGATCCTGCCACACAATAATATTCTCCTACACAAACTGTCCTACTTTCAACCCTTTTTATGGGGTAGTTATGGAAAATAGATAAACACATTTTTCATTATTTTCTTTTAGTATTTGTGCCTAGCATTTGCAAGTTACCCTGAAAAGTTTGAAAAGGTAACATGTGCTCGCGATGTGGGAAAGGAATGAAATTGAAAACTGACGAATCTTTTCATTCCCCTACTGTACTTGTTACTTGTATATTAAAGACCAATTACTAGACTAGACTATTACCCGCGGTTTCACCCGCATCCTAGGGGAACTACTTGATGTACCCGGATAAAAACTATCCTATGTGTTAACCCAGGGCATAGTCTATCTGTGTGTCAAATCTCATCCAAATCCGATCAGCCGTTTTTGCGTGAAAGAGTAACAAACATCCATACATACATACAAACTTTCGCGTTTAAAATATTAGTATGGATTTAAAAAAATATAGGTACCTAAGCGTTTCTCAATAATCTATATTATGGCAGTACATAATGTATGAATGTTTATCGAAAATAATACAATCTCAAGTACTTAAAAGTATTATGATAAGGGCGCGGAAAATGCAACTCACGCCATATTATTAGCGTAACATTATTATTTTGTTTAATCCGGGATCGAAGAATCATTGCTAACGTAAGTAAAATTTTTTTACAACATCATCAAATGGAGCAAAAAGGGGGGTTTTTTATGGAAAAAGTCATTGGGCACTTTAGTTAAGAAACCTTACCCACGGCGGACACATGAAATATAGCAGAATGTATTGATACATGGCTCTGATTTACCTACTATGATATTAGTCGCATTAATGTATACCTAGTGGGAATCTTGAAAAAATTAAAAGTATCGTAACGTTACTAAAGTGATGTAGGGAACTGGTGTAGGTACTTAACCAGAGGGCCGCAAGTTCGAATCATTGCTCGCGAATTAGTTTTTATGTTTTCTAAAAACAAAAAAGTTGATGTAGGGAAAATAAGTAAAATACTAATTCATTTTATTTTTGTTCATTCATTTCCTATACATATCATTTTATCCTGTTGCAGTATTTATGCCTATACTCTACTAAAAAAAACATCCGACTCGTTTTTCTCCCATCGATTTTTAATGAACCATTATATATGTTGCAGTCAAAACTCTTAACCAGTCAAAAGTACAATTGACTAGCAAAATCAGTCAAAAGTACTTTTGACTGAATAGGTTGGTCAAAAGTGGTTTTGACTGAAAATTATTGGTTATTAGTACTTTTGACTGACGCTCTTCGTCAAAAGTAGTTTTAACTGCAATAAAGCATCAGTCAAAAGCATTATTAACTCGTTAGGTGTGAATAAAATAGATACCTATTTATTAAATGTGAAATCGTTTATTACGAAAAATTTGGCATTACAATCAATACAAAGGAAACATACACTTAAAAAGTTTATATGTGCGTTTGTCGTTATTTTTATCGACCACCTTAACTTTTTAAGAGTTTTGACTGATACGACCAGTCAAAACCACTTTTGACGGAATCACTTAGTCAAAAGTACTTTTAACCAGCTCCATTGGGCAAAAGTACTTTTAACTGTTATTTTAGTCAAAAGTATTATTGACTGGTTAAGAGTTTTGACTGCAACATATACAATGAAAGGACACATTGTTTTCTTTATTTTAAAATAATTTTGGTTAATGTCCGCCACTCTTCGCAAAGCGGGTCAGATATGCCCAATGACCAATAACAATAACTTTCAAAATTAAATAAACTATTGTGCAATTAGAATGACAATAGTAAATATATAAATTGCATCACGACTGACCGATTGTCTTTTTAACCGACTTCAAAAAAAATCGGAGGCCTGAGCTATACAAGGTTAGTTGGAAAGGGGGTACTAAGCCGCGGGCCACTTAAAGTATCACTGATGACTATTTTAAAGCAAGTGTTAAAATTTAAAAATTTGATCAATTTTTTTTCCAATGAAAAATATTTTTTATTTTAGCTTTTTCGAAAATTCTTCAACCCTGCTTTAGTTATGAATTCAGAAAATGGGGTTTCTAATCCGTGACTCCAAATATGACCTAAAATGTAATCACAGCTGATCATAGCTGAGGATAGATAGAATTTAACATATTTTTTATGAAATCTTTGAACAGCTATTTCACTTAAACTATCCAGTTTTGGGGAAAGTTGTAGAACAAAAGTTATCCATTATTATAGGTACTTTAACACCCTTTCGGCTTAGTACCCCCTTTCCGACTAACCTTGTATAAGCATTTATAACGGTTCCAGATAGAGCTTAGACCGCAGTTTTGATTCTGTAGCATAATACCTCAATTTTCTTAACGTTGTTTCTGAGCCCATGGGCCTCCGCATACCTTTCACCTATCGATGGGCTCAGCAACACCATATCATCAGCATAAATAATGTTATTGACGCATACTCCGTCCACGTAACATAACATAACATCACTCACGCCTTATATTCCCCGAAGGGTTTCGCAGAGGTGTTTCAGTACACCCTTGTTTCACCTGTTATGTTTAAGTCTCATGTAATAGAGGGTGAGCCTATTGTCAATAACCGGGCACATATCCAGACTCCGGGCTGCTACTGAGAAATTCCTGATGGAAAAACACAATAACACTTTGCTCGACCTGGGCATCGAACCCAGGACTCTATGCTCAGCAGTCGCGCTTGCGTCCACTAGACCAACAAAGCAGTCAAACTTTACAATCCCTCCTATATCCATTTCCGTCCTTGTAGGTTACATCACAAAACAGATAGGTACAGAAGTCAATCACATGTGTGTACTTCACTTTTTAACCGACTTCCAAAAAGGAGGAGGTTACTATGTTCGTCTGTATGTATTTTCTTTTTTTTTATTGTGTATGTTCATCCGTATTTTCGCCAATTGTGAACCGATTTTGATGATTCTTTTTTTAATGGATAGGGTATACTCGAATTTGGTCCCATTTAAATTTGGCGAAGATTTGATGAAGAACTTCGGAGATAGACAATGGAACTCCTCAATGACGAACAGTACGCATATTGTGATGATATGATTATGTTACGAGCAGCGTCTTTAGTAGGTCCAACCAAGTTTTAATTAAGGCCACTAAAATGAAAAAATAAAAACATTTTTTACAAAAAATTTAAACCGCCATCAAAAAAGAATAACATAATTACCATATAAAATTAACAGTTTCAGAAGTCGGTGCCTTCAATTTGGTTCAGCGTGGATCAGCACCGACTTCTGAAACTGTTAATTTTATATGGTAATTATTTTATTCTTTTTTGAAGTCGGTTTACATTTTTTGTAAAAAATGTTTTTTCATACCTACGCTCGGCGGTCGCTCTATCTATATATCTATCTCTCTCAAGCGCATGGCACTCGCGCTCGCACTCACTCGCACTCTAGTCACAAACAATCCGAGATATCGTGTCCGTGAGCAGTGTCTATGTGTGCGTAGCTCGAGCGCACTTGTATGTAGATTGACTTCTGTACCTATCTGTTTTGTGGTTACACTTCATAAAATAAAACTCGAACTAGATACAACAACAACGGTTTTATTCTAATATACATAATATTAACATATAAGCTATTGTGGTGGCATCTACAACGCCACATCCGAACTACGCAACAAGACGATGATCTAGCAGTCTACAGCGACTAATAATAATAATTCTCAAAAATGACGTCACAAATCCTGCATCGCGGTATCAAGATTTGACACGCAGATAATATACAACTTCCCAACATAAACCATTGGGCAGTAGCCCACCAGGAATAAGACCCGCCTGGATGGAGAATCCTCCCATTTCGTTGGAGGAACACCATAGCTCGTTTCTACATACATACATAAACTCACGCCTTTTTCCCATGGGGGTAGGCAGAAACTACAGAACACCACATGCTACGACCCTTACAGACTCCTTTCGCTTCATCCACATTCATACATCTTGTCATACACGCACGCCGGTTGAGAGTACTACACACCTGTCCTTGGTGAAGAACATCACCAATAACATCGATGTATGTTCTTCTAAGACGTCTGCTACCGGAGTTTCCATTGACATCCGCCTTAGAAATTTCTTTTGTTAATCGCCGTTCACTCATTATCTCAACATGACCAAACCACTTAAGCATTCTCCTTTAAATTTTTGTCACTACATCATCTTTTAAACCGTAACTGTGTCTAATCTCATCATTCCTCAATCTATCATTCAAAGTTACACCGCACATACTTCGCAAGGAACGCATTTCCACGACATTTATTCTACTTTCATGCCTCTTTTGCCACGACCAACATTTACTTCTATATAATATAGGGGTAGGTACCTACCAGCACACCATTGTGGACAGCCAGCCGTGCCTTTTTGGACATCGACTGGTTAGCCACAACCGCATGCATAGCACCATTTACTTTATTCCCCGCATTTGCTCTTCTTTCCACATCTTCGTCAATCTTACCATCTCTTGTAAACATACTTCCCAAATAAACAAACTCATTCACCTGTTCAATACTTTCATCTCCTATCTTTACACTAAGATACATCTACATCTCTTTCAAAAACCATTACTTTCGTCTTGCTTATATAAATTTTCATCCCTTTCATCTTATATGCTCCATTCATCACAGTTACCATGTCTTGCAATTCTTCCGCCGACGATGCAAGCAAAACTTGATCATCTGCGTAGAGAAGACATTTGACAAGCAACTCATTAATTTTCAATCTACACTTACTCCCTTTTAAATCTGTCAAACAACTATCCATGTATAGGTTGAACACGATGGTGACGCTACACAACCGTGTCAAATAACCCTGGAGATGCCAATCCAGTTCGTGAAGGTCCCACTTATCCTAACATAAGCACTGGAATCCCTGTACAGCGATTTCAGTGCCCGCACCAAGCGCCAGTCCACCCCGTACAAAGACAGTGTCGACCACAATTCTTCCCTCCATACACTATCATAGGCCTTCTCCAAATCAATGAAAGCGCAGTACACTCGTTCCTCCACACTATTATTACTATGTATAGGTAGGTACTCCACCCAGGCAATATTCTATTTTAATGTGCTAACAGAATATTTTTATTGTACTGAATTTGACAAAATGGCCTTCAGAAGTAGCGCTATGAACTGCAAAATAACAGTAACGCTCGTCACGTTTTTTGATGTGAAACATCGAAACTCATTTTGTAAAAAAAAAACATGCAAAGAAAAGGATAATATATTGAAAGGAATAAAAATTAAGAAAATATATATGATGAATTGTACTAAAAATACTTATTTTATTACATAATAAAAATGTTACATGTTGTCAGGCGTAGCGTCAGTTACATCGATGATCTATTTTTACAAAACGAGTCTCGATGTTTGACATCGGCCAGGCATCCAGCGCCGACTTAATTTTTTTAATGTCATATGATCAATTCTACTAACACAAACGTTGATCAAATGCAACCAAAACGATTATTCTGACAGGTTTTGTTTACATCTGTCAAATTGTTTGACAACAATGACAAAACCAAACATTTTGTCAATTTTCGTAAAAGAAAACTGACGGTTGCGATTTGACAGCGTTTTTGTCAATAGAATTGACGTCCTGTAAGTTATACAAATATTTGTTCCGTGCAAGAATCGAACCCGCGACCCGTAGCAGAAGCCAAACTCTAAGCCGAGTCGCCAAATAACTTTAACAAATCTATTCAATATCCAGATTAATTCCATTCTTCCATTTGCGGAGGGATTCAGGAATTTCCATTTTTCCATTCACTGGAACCTTCTTGAACGGATAATTTTGAAAGTCCTGATAGAATGGTGCATTGACAGTTCTGTACCCATTGTCGAATTTAGCGAGGGTCTCCACATCAGTCTTGTCCAGGCTGAAGTCGAAAATGGATGCGTTTTCGACGACACGGCTATTTGTGACGGTTTTCGGTATGCTGACCATTCCACGTTGGTACTGTTGACAAAGAAATAACTTTTAACACATATTTTAATGTCTAAAGAGTCTATCTGCCTAGCCTATTCCCAACTATGTTGGGGTCAGCTTCCAGTCTAACCAGATACGGCTGAATACCAGTACTTTACACGGAGCGACTGCCAGCAGACCTCTGCAACCCAGTTACTGGGCAATGCCGGTTGTCAGACTTTCGGGCTTTTGACTTACCGTAACGACTGTCATATGTATTCGTATGATACCCGGGACCGACAGTTTAACGTGCTCTCCGAAGCACGGAGGGTTCTCGATGTCTAACGAACGGTCGCCCATCCATGGACTGACCGAGGCACACGCAGCTTAACCTCGCACATCGTATGATCCGCGCGGTTGGTAAATAGCCGAGAGAAGAGTAAAGAGTTAAAGAGTGCGAGGTAACATAAGCATTAGATCAACTTTCAAAAGAAGCAATAGGTACCCACGCTAAGCGCTTGTCTAAGTGTTACTGACTGAAGATCAAGCCTCCTCGCATATTGGATACCGATATCCATTGTAGGAACTGTCCACTTGATATATAAATTGGCTATTTTTATTGGATACTAGCGACCCGCCCCGGCTTCGCACGGGTGCAATGTAGATACCAATGTGGGGCATATAAACCTTCCTCTTGAGTCACTCTATTGCTGAAAACTGCATTAAAATCCTTTGCGTATTTTAAAAGATCTAAGCGTATAGACAGCGGGAGCGACTTTGTTTTATACTATGTAAAGAACCCTGCTGCCACACGTTCAAAACTGCTGCAACTCCTGCAACTCAGGGTCTACAATGGCAATCAACCAGAAAAACGCCGTAACAATGAATTTGCTGGCTCCCAAAAGCGTTAACTTTAGTGCGTTTTCATAGGTCTCGAGTTCAAACCCAAGGCACGCACCTCTGACTTTTCGGATTCATGTGCGTATTGTATAATTATCACTAGCTTAAAAACGGTGACGGAAAACATCGTGAGGCTGAGAGATATTTCTCGACGGCATATGAAGCTAAGTCAGAGGCACATGGGCGGCATAAACTCTGACACCAGGTTAGTCACTAACCACACGAAAAGAAGATGTAGTGCAAAAACACAATATCTCTTACCAAGTATCTCAAGGTGATCTGCGTGACAGATTTCCCATGTTTCTTCGCGAGGGCCACCAGGGTTGGGTTGTTGAGCTTCGGCTCCGGACTGTTGGGGGCACTTCGGGACGGTACCATGGTCCCGAATGGAGAGTATGCCACGATCAATATGTTGTTGGATTGACAGTAGTTTACAAGGTCGTTTTGACCGAGATTCAGGTTAATCTGGAAGAAAATTGAATGGTTTTTGAAGTGATTCTTAGAGAAGGTGTTATAAGTTGTATTAAGTCTCATGCAATGGCGAGCCTATTGGCATTTTTCGAGCACAATTTATGGTGGGTAATTTGTTGACGACTCGCTATTACGTCAATTTATATCCTTAGAGGTTTTTAAAGAGCTACTTCTGAACCTCTTCCTCTTAGCCTTCTCCCAACTATGTTGGGGTCAGATTCCAGTCTAACCAGACGCGGCTGAATATCAGTGTTTTACAAGGAGGGAATGCCGTCAGACCTCCGCAAACAAGTTTCTGGGCAATGCCGATATCTTAAGGTTAGACCTGTTGTCAGACTTTCAGGCTACTGACTACCTGTAGCGACTGTCATTGGTATTCGTATGACACCCGGGATCGACTGTTTAACGAGCTTTCCGAGGCACTGAGGGGTCTCGATGTGTAACAGTCACCCATCCACGAACAGCTTAACCTCGCTTATCGTATGATCCGCGCGATTGTTTGTAAGCCACGAACCCCTCCCCTCTTTTAGCATGAAAATACATATAAAGTTTCTCAGATTAAATGTCAATAGATCTTACCTCAACCTGGTTGCAGACTGGCGGCACCTTACAGTTAGCCAGGAGCCTGGTCAACTGTTCCACAGTGAAGTTGGACACACCAATGGACTTGGCCAGACCCTTACGCAGAACGGTCTCAAAGCCACGCCACGTTTCCAGGTAGTCTATCTTCTCATCAACGCCTTCTTGCTAGAATTCAGAAAATGTTTCGGTAAGTGTCTTATTCAGAATGTACTAGGTGTAACAGAAAGGTGTACTTTTTTGTTTTTATTTTCCTTTGTCTCGTTTGGTCCTAGTAACACCTGATGGTAAGCGCAGACAGGGTCTAAGAATAGAGAATCCAAGGAACAGAGATATAGAGGGATTCTTCTATACCCCTTTGGCTCTCACATACACATGACGGAACACAGTAAACTGCTTCGTGGACTTTAATGTGAGGGTGGTAGCTATCCAGGCTGACCGTATAGATCCTACCACCAAGCAAAATTATTATTAGATATTATATTTTAGGGGGATAAAAACCCATAGAATAGAATAGAATAGAATAAATTTATTTGCATAGAATGTAGGTATACAGGTAAGTTGTTACAAAGAAGTTTGGTTCCAAGTACATTCTACCATTTGGCATGCAAATACTTTGTACTTATAACTAAAACAATGTAGGTGACTCTAAATATACATTTTTGGTATGTTATAATTATTGGTATGTTATAATTGATAATTATGAAATGAAATGTGGACAACTTTGAGTAACTAGTGAATCAGAAAACAAAAACGCTTTTCCATGAATATTGGTTGAATAGCCAACGATCTTTTTATGGAACGATAGTTTTTTTTTTAATTTTGAGATGTTTGAAAAGTGTACCCTGCAACATTCTTTTTTTTTAAATCTTGTAAATTGTTTTGTTTTTCTTACCGAGACAGACATAGGCCAGTGCATCAACACTAGGTCGACGTAATCCAAGTTCAAGCGACGGAGAGAACCCCGGACTGACACCTCCACGTCAGCCTCGCGATGGAAGTGGTGCCACACCTGAAGATAAACAAGAGTTTAGATTACTTACACATACATATCGTGTGTTAAAATACCCTTAACGAAGCCGAGAGCCACGTATTCTTCCCATCATTATGAAGATTATATGGTATTGGGCCATACCTGAGAACCAACTGGTTATGGAGATATTGAAGGTTAAAGTCCCCATAATTGTATACGTTTTTCACTAAAACTAAGTTTAAATGTTCTTACTAAACATTCTTCTATACAAAAATTATCAAAATTTTTGAAATGTAAGCACTGTCTGCGGCGCGCGCGCTTATGTTGCGCGCTACAATTAAAAGCTGTTTTTAATATCAGAAAATAAAAATCGTTTCCCAGCAATTATTTTTGCTGTATGTTACTTAGTTTTATGTACAGTATGCGTAGACTTTGGCTTCGTTAAGGCTATTTTTACACTCAGTATACAAGGTGTAAAAAGACCCTTCACGAAGCCGTCAACCATGCATTCAGTACATCAAACTAAGTAACCCTACGCAAAAATTGTCGCTGGGAAACGACTTTTTTTTTGAGTGAAAGATTTAATTTTACTGTAAAGCTCAATGTAACGCCCTCAAAACACTGTGCTGATAGATGCAATGAGTAGTAAACGGGTAATGGAGGTATTTCAAGTACATTTGCAACCTTCAAAACTAGTATTTAAAAAAAAAATGTGAAAAAATTGGAACCTTGACCTCCAATATCTCCGTAACTAGAAGGTTCCCAGGCATAGTCCAGAACAAAAAAAATATCGCAATAACGTGGACAATAAGTGCTTTTCGGCTTCGTTAAGGGTCTATATACACCGTTTATATTATTAGTAATTCCTTAGGGTGTTATCACACCGACCTGGGCATAGCAGTGGGACAGTAATGGGTTGATTATGTAGAATGATAATGAAGTACACAAACCTTAGTAGTAACAAAAAACTCTTCTCTCTTCGCGACGCCATCTTTAATTTTCTTGTTTACGACCTTCCCGACTTCCGGTTCCATTCTGTAGACGTGGGCGGTGTCTATGTGTCTATAGCCAATGTCTATGGCGTAGGACATGGCGTCAATCATCTTGGGCATGCCTGCCGCGCTGAATTCGAACTGAAAACGTATTAGAAAGTGTTATTCGTAAGGATCATTGTATACCAAAAATAATTCCTTAAAAAAATGAAGCCATGGCGGGACGCGTGGTGGATGTGAAACATCGAGTTTCATTTTGTAATAAAAAAAACTGTCCGAATCAAACCGAAGAGAGCCGACGAGTTACGAAGGTTTGCCGTCGTGTGTCTGCTATCGCGATACATGTTGTGCCGCAACAAATATTTGTTCCGGAGGGGAATCAAACCCGCGATCTGTAGCGCAGACATTCAATCGGTCAACCACTGCGCCAAACGTGTCGTCACAGGTCTTAGACTTTATTATTTTTTAATTTTTTAACATGCACAGCATCATGCACAATACACACACACAATACACATAGGTACATATACATACACACAGTATAATATAATAATAATACCAACCGAAAATGGCTGATTTGGGTCCTTCGGCGCCTTAAAATAATAAGAAAATGCAAAAAAATATAGTACATGCAGATAAACAGGCATACAAAAATATAGTATATGATTAAAAAGAGGATAAAAAAAACAAAAAATTAAAAGAAATTCTTGCAACGGCAGCATTTTTTTTGTAGTTCTAAAATCGACACCAGATGGCGCCACTGCGAATGTAGACCTGATAAAACTTTGTTTTGTACAGTCAGCAACACAGTCGCTGAATGAACACAATTAAATTACAATATTAGGTAGGTATATTGTTATTTAATTACCTTTACAACATACCATAAATTACTGGCTAATGTATTAGACATTGACATTTGATTATGTATTTGACATTGATAGAACTACGTAATAACAGTGTCATTCAATGCTGCCATTTGCAAAAGAATAACCCTGCGTCCTAATTGGGTAGCGCGTTGCATTGCGCAATGTTATGCGTTGCCCAGCAACATCGAGGAAAGTGGGCATTCCAATAACAAATAAGGGTGCAATCAAAAATCATACTAGCATTATGTCCAGCATTGGGCAACAATAGTTAAGCTGTCATACATTTTTTTTTAATAATCATTTGTTCTAGCAAGGTTGAGGCAAGTGGGCATTCAAATATCAAAAAAGGGTGCAATCACAAATCAAACTACTAGCATTATGTCCAGAATTGGGTAAAAAATTTAAACTTACATTCTCGTCCATGCCCAACCAGGTGCCGTAGCCCAGCGCTGGGATGTCGCGGCCATCGTTCAGTTTGAAAGTTGGGATTTTTACCTGAAATAAGAAGAAACAAGCTGTTTTAATAATAAATTAGTCAAGTCGTTACGGCCAATGGCTTAATAGCCAAGAGCCTCGACCAACATCTGATGAGGCTCTCGTTGGGCAGCTGGCTCAAGGGCCTGATACAGAAAGCGGTACTTCTTGACACGGCGCGTATTGTCAGGAAGTTCCTCTCTCTGAGGCCCTGACCACCGGTAGCTTGGGACCCTGTTCTCGATGCCGGTGGGCTACTATTTTTTATATTTTTAAATGTTTTTGTTTTTTTATTTTTATAGAAATATTTAAAAATGTAAACAATAACTATGTATAAAAAATGAATAAACGGAATTAGTCATAGGAATTATGGGGTTAGACTTTACCCAACTATAGTCCAGTGATTAATATCTTCGCAATATACCAAGAAAATACTACGCTAATGAAAAAAAATCGCTAACATAAATGGTCAGTTCGCAACATGATATGCATAATTATGGATTTATTATTTATAGAAACATGGCTAGATAATCTTTGAACTTGACAGATAAAGTATTAGGTATACAAGGTTAGTCGGACAAGGGGTACTAAGACGAAATGGCGTTAGAATACCCATAATAATGGATACTTTTGTTCTACAACTTTCCCCAAAAGTCATTAGTTTAAGAGAAATAGCTGTTCAAAGATTTCATTAAAAATACGCTTAATTCTATCTATCCTCAGCTATGATCAGCTGTGTTTACATTTTAGGTCATATTTGGGGTCACGGATTAGAAGCTCATTTTCTGAATTTGTAACTAAAACAGGGATGAAGACTTTTTGTATATTTTTTTTATTGTATTTTGAGATTTTAAGACTTTCAAATAAAACAATCATCAGTAATATTTTAAGTGGCCCACGGCTTAGTGCCCCCTTTCCGACTAACCTTGTATAATTATTACTAACTAGCAGTGTCCTCACGGCAAGTTTTATTCCAGTAATAAATATAGCCTATGTTACTCAGTGATAATGTAGCTTTCTAACGGCAAAAGAATTTTTGAAATCGGTCCAGTACTTTTTAAGTTTATTCGTTACATAAAAAAATACAAATCTTTCCTCTTTATAATATTAGTATAGATTAACGTAACGATCGATTCGCCACACACTTCCAAGTAGTTAAGTCTAGTTTGTATTCAAGACGGCATCAGTGTTTCCATCAACCTAAGTGCATAGGAATTGAGTGCATTGTAGAGACATTTACACAGACTGAAGTAATTAGTCTCCATCGACGCACCTTCCTCTACCTGACCTTCTATTTTATTAAGCGGTTTAATTGGATCTGCACCTTTATTAGAATAAGTAACTACTTACTAAGTGATCGAATATAATAGAACTTTATTCGCTAGACATAGGTAACACAAAATGATAAATATAGAAAAGTTTCCAACACATCTCGCCTTCAGCAGGCATGCAAAACTTAGATAATTGTAGTTTTTACAAATTAAACCATGCAACAATCTGTATTTTTTAAAGTTTTTGAATTCTTCTTGTGCAGAGGCAATTACCAATAAGCCATTACTTTAGTTTTATTTAAAATTTTCTCAAAGCGAGTTCTCTAATCTCCTTTGGAATGATTATAGAGAATAATATTTGATACTCAGAGAAAAATTGCATCAAAATACTTTTATTACAAATACGTTTGTTTGTAATTCACATATACATGAACTCACGCCTTTTTCTAGACAGAAACTATACACCGCCACATGCTACGATCCTTACATACTCCTTTCGCTTCGTCCACATTCATACATCTTGTCATACACGCACGCCGGTTGTGAGTACTACGCACCTGTCCTTTATGAAGAACATCACCAATAACATTGATGAATGGCCTTTTAGGGCGTCCTCTTTCATCCTCGTTTGTAAATTAAGTATAAGTACTTGCACACTTTGGCCAAGTGATGAACGCAAACCATTATCGACCCGTAACAAAATAAATTACACTTACTGATTTTGGAAGTTGGAATCTCACCACACCGAGGCACCTCGGAGTTAGCAGTAATATCTCACACTGATAAAATTACTGATCTCGAATGAAATACAACACCATGGCTGCTAAGATCCCGCACTTTTAATTAGAATGTATTTGCTTCAACGCCAAATAAACTAGTCTTTGCCACGACTGAAGGTTGATAAACATCTTAATGGAGTTTATAAAGATAATACACGATCAAGCGACGCACCAAAAACAATCCATCTTGATATTATACAAGGTTAGTCGGAAAGGGGGTACTAAGCCGCGGGCCACTGTAAGTATCACTGATGACTATTTTAAAATAAGTGTTAAACATTCAAAATTCGATCATTTTTATTTACATGTAAAAAGATTTTTATTTTAGTTTTTTCAAAAAAAAATCTTACCTGCTTTAGTTATGAATTCAAATAAAATATTTTCTTATCCGTGACCCCAAATATGACCTAAATTGTAAAAACAGCTGATCATAGCTATGGACAGATAGATTTTAGCATATTTTTTACGAAATCTTTGAAAAGCTATTTCTCTTAATCTATCGAGTTTTGGAGAAAGTTGTAGAACAAAAGTTATCCATTATTATGGGTACTTTAACACCCTCTCGGCTTAGTACCCCTTTCCGACTAACTTTGTACACAGGGTTACTGGGTAACTTGACGTATTCCTTGCAGGACATTATAGAAGGGTTGAAATGCAACAAATTAAGCCACCAAATATTGTACCGAAAATCAGTAGCTTTTGTGATTTTTTATTTTTGTTAAAAAGTCCCAGATTCAACCATTTGAAGCCTGATTCATAAGAAAGTACTGTGCAAATTTATTGTTTAAGTTTTTATCATAGCTGATGTCATAGCAGATCTCTGTTAATAATTAAAAGTTCAAAAATACCAAACACTTTTGCAAATATGGTTGAGACTGGGATTTTTCAATAAAAATCTAAAATAATTCATATCTCAAAAACTACTGAATTTCGGTAGAACATTTGGTGGCTTAATTTGTTGCATTTCAACCCTACTATAATGTCCTGGAAGGAATACGTCAAGTTACCAGTAACTCAGTATAAGTAAAAATCATCAAATCACGGTAGTAGACATCGCTGATTCGACAACTAATCACTGACTGTAGCAACAAATTATCTCTACCAGAGTAATGACAACAACCACGCCAGGTTAGGTGATTAGCTAACAGATGCAATCAGTACGAATGAAGAGATTACCAACGATTTTATCTATATAAATGAAGGAACATCACGGAATGAGGTATGTGTTGGTATTTTCAAGGATAATGATAACGACGTAGTGAGGTAGTTGTGTGTGTACATTGTACATGTTACTGCGTACATAATGTATGCAATTAAGACCTATGTACACTGCGACCAGTAAAGTACATAAAACATAGTAGATTTAAGACCGGTTATTTTTGTATTCAGATATGGAAAGAAAGAAAGAAAGAAAAGTTGTTTCTTCGTGCCAAAATGACGCACAAAAATAAAATAAAAGTATAAACAAAACGAAAAAGAAACTATTGGGAAAAATATGTGTCACATCCGCCCAAAACGGCCATCGCTTAGCATAATGCTGTGTCTCACGTGCGAAACGGAGCCACAGCGCTGGTTTTCAGCGACAGCTGAAATGGCAGAAAGTTACCATATAATCACTTTTTAACAAAAATAAAACCGACTTCAAATGGTCTATCTCCGAAGTTCTTCATCAGATCTTCACCAAATTTAAATGGGACCACTTCGAAAGAATACTCTTTTAAACAATAAAAGAATCATTAAAATCGGTTCACAATTAGCAAAGATATCGCGGAACAAACATACAAAAAAAAAGAACATACAGTCGAATTGAGAACCTCCTCTTTTTTGGAAGTCGGTTAAAAAGCTCGATCAATGGCAAATTAAATATTTAAGAAAAATAAGAACTGAAACATGCGGGAATTATATTTTTAAGAACCAGTTCCTTGAAGTTAAGAAATAATTGGTCATACCCCCCGGGTTTTTCAAAACCGGATAGTATCGAGTGCGTGCTCTAAGGAGAGAAGAAGACGCTGCTGCCTATCCTGTTGACGTAATCCCCTTGTCGCCATATATGACACCAACAGGAGAACGTCTGGTCTATTCCTTACTGTGAAACACAGGAAACGATAACCGTCTAAATATACAACGTGTTACATAATTCCCCATGAAAAATGTAAATAATCAACTAGTCTTTTATGGTTGTTGTCTTTTACCTCTCAGAGGAAATTAGGTAAGAATGTCAATAACTTTCTGTGTCGTCTACTCTTTAGTTTTATGTTTTCAGGGTTGCGTTTCAATGATGATTATTTTATGTTTTATCCAAATACTTATTTTTTGGTCTTACTACGGTTTTCAAATATTGCCAATAGACTCTTTACAAGGGACCTCTTACCCCCCTTTCGGCTTTAGGGGTATTTTTGTAACACGTTGTATAAAAACTTTGTTTGTCTTGTATTTATAGACCCGTCGCAACCTTTTCGCTAATATTATGTATAGTTATCAATGAGGATCGTTGATATGGACTAGCAATCTGGAATTTACCAGTACTCATTCATAGGAGCTCAAGTATAGATAAGATATTGATGACTGGCAAATACTTTTAGTAAATAATACCAAAAACCATTGACAAAGTCTTGCATATCATGCATTATGTAGTAAATTTATATCAATGGGTTTACCCAGAATCAAACATTTGGCAGTAAGTACTAAACACTGTTTCACGACGAATGTATCCATGGTAACTGTCCCTAAATACATCCCACGTGAAAAATTCTATAATTATTATGGTGACCTAAGATAATGCCCTGGGGTATCCCATAGTTAGGAGTTACTGTTTCACTTAAACGATTGTAAATTTGAACACATTGACATCGAATTGAGAGATAGCTTCTAATAATATTGAACACAATTACTGTAGTAACTAGGCTAGTTCATAGAGATTCCTTTTTTGAGAGTAATATGGGATCAGAGACAGTATAAAACGCTTTAGAAAGATCTCGTTCGAAGTTCGAGTATCTACCTACATTCAACTAAATGAGTAAGTAATCCTCGTTATGATAACTTATTAAGTACAAATGAAAAAAAAATCGATCATCTCAGATTAAACATTGCTATAACAAAAAGTAATAATTTCGAATAAACGTATAAATGGACAAAAAAAATTTTACGTACTTGCGTCATATTGGATGAAGTTCCTTCTTCGATGAAACACAAAACACTCAAAGGTACTGATTGCTGGAGTGCTGGTAGGTACCGGTAACGTACCACAGACAGTAAACAACTGACTACAGATCATAGAATACCGTGTATATGTATTATGTGAATTATCTATAAATCTGATTAATTAGATATGTAAGCAAAAAAAAATAAAAATCATGAGAACCAAAATATGATTATAAAAGACTAGCTGTAGCGCGGCTCTGCCCGCGTAGAAAATATTTTTTTCATAATAAACTTTGTTACCCTTTTTCAGTAATACAAACTAAAAAAAAATAAAGGAGTAAACATGCTTCTTTTATGATTATTTTTTAGTGTTTGAGTTGCTCTACACGCCTGTAAAGGAATTACAGCTCTACGACACTTAGTTCAAAAGTTATTGTTGCATAAACAGACCCCTATGCGAGCTAATTAAACTATCTATTTAATATGTATACTCTAAGAAAAATAACTATGTTTATTTTCTTAAAAAAATACTTTGAAACTTTTTACTGTAAAGTAGGTATATTGGCGCTTTAGTCTTCTTACCTTTCCATTGACGATATGCATTTAGTAAAAAGCTGTTATTTTGACATTACCAACAGACAATTCAATTTTATTTATTTGTATCGATTAAAAAAAAGATAGGTACCTCCGCCTTTGTTAATAATCTATATGACAGTATGTAGGTACTTAAAAAACGTAACGTTGTATGAATGATTATCCAAAATAATACAATCTCAAGTACTTAGTATCTATATCTACGCATCTATTGCGATAAGGGCACTGAAAATGCAACTCACGCCATAATATTAACGTAACATTAATAAGATCGAAGTATCATTGTTAACGTAGGTAATGTTTTTATACAAAATCATCAGATGCAGCAAAAAGGGCGGTTTTATTTGGTGGAGAATTAAACTTTCAAAATATTATAAAATATTGTGCAATTATAATGACAATAGGAAAGATATAAATTGCTTCAGGTTTGTGTGGATTGTCTTTTGTTTGTCGAGATCTGCGCGCATCAGTGTCGTGACGAGCGTTCGTGCAGTGGTGAAAAGATAGCCAGTCAGCAAAGTTGGTAGCGGGGCTGACTGCACAGGGGGCACTGGACGCACAGGGGGTGCCGGACACACTGAGGGCGCCGGACGCACAGGGACGCCAGACGCACAGGTGGCGCCGGACGCACGTTAGTATCGTCACTCGTGAAGGCTGGACTAATGGTTCTCGTACACCGTAATCGACGACGAAAGGCTCATGGCTATGATTTGCAAAGTAAACCTACGCTGGTCGCGGTCAGTCCATGGGTGACCATTCGTTACACATTGAGACCCCTCCGTGCCTCGCAGAGCACGTCAAACGGTCCCGTGTCATACGAATACCTATAACAGTCGTTACGGGTAGTCAGAAGCCTAAAATTCAGGATATCGGTATTGCCCAGTAACTGGGTTGCGGAGATCTGATGGCAGTCGCTCCGTGTAAAATACTGGTATTCAGCCGCATCTGGTTAGACTGGAAGCTGACCACAACATAGCTGGGGAAAGGCTAGGCAGAACTCACCGTAATTGACGAATATTATAGGTATTATTGGGGTGCATTAAAAAAGTCTCCACGAGTGAACATATGTCCGCCGTCCCCTGTGCAGTCAGCCCCGCTACCAACCTTGCTGACTGGATACTCTTTTCACCACGACATGAGATATTCGCGTATAGAGAGTGTCGACATGAGAGGAGAAGACATGTGAAATATTGTATTTAAGAAGAATTGATAATGGCGGTCACGGGTCAAAATCAAAGAGGTAAGAAATTCGCTTTGTAATAAGATTTTCTTACTAAAACTTTTTAACAAAAATAAAACCGACTTCAAATTGTCTATCTCCGAAGTTCTTCATCAGATCTTCACCAAATTTAAATGGGACCACTTCGAAAGAATACTCTTTCAAACAAAAAAAATAATCATTAAAATCGATTAACAATTAGCAAAGATATCGCGGAACAAACATACAAAAAAAACACAGTTGAATTGAGAACCTCTTCCTTTTTTTGGAAGTCGGTTAAAAATTACAATTAATGTGATCTTTACAGCTTATATCCCATATTATTTTCGTGTGGGGACGGGCTAGAATATAAAACTTCCTCCCCGCATTCTGGAAATAGACGAAATAAAACCCAGCACGCTTTGGTGGTAGGATCTATACGGTCCGCCTGGCTAGCTACCACACACACAAGTCCGGCGCCAATCAGTTTACTATGTCCCGTCATGTGTATGTGAGTGCCAGAGAGATATAGGGAAGTGTCTCTATAACTCTGTTCCTTGGATTCGTGTGCTCTATATTAGACTTAGGAGGGGCAAAAAGGACGAGATAATAAAGGCATCCTAGACTAGACGCAATCTATCTTCAAAAGATATCGATGTCCAAGGGTCTGCGCGCAAAATCTTCGTCAATGAACATTTAACAAAGGAAAACCGCCTATTATCTCATGAGGCAAGCACCCGAGCTCAGGTCACAGGACATAAATACTGCTGGAGTAACAGCTAGTTCACACAGAAACTGTTTACAAGATCTGTTTTTATTTTGGTGATGGCGCCTGTAGTTGTATGAGCGAGTTCACATACACGACAGTATTCCGAATCCAGTAAAAAATACTGGATCCGTTATTTTTATCGTATCCTGCCTGCCAGATGCGACGCAGCTGCTATTTGTTTAACTGATCCGTCGGTACAGATGTGAACGTCACATCCAGTAGCGACGGATCTGTTAAAACGGGTCCGCTGTGTGAACAGGCTCTAACAGCGGATGGATACTCGTCTGAAAGGTCGAGGGTAAATCAGCTATACTTATTGAAAAACATCAAACTCTTGGATCTCTTTCTCGGCACTAACACCGAACCCCAGCCCAAATAGGGTAATCATTTCAAAATGGAGGAATACCTGCCTAGAGTGCCAATGCCTGATTTTACAGCAAAATGCCTGTAGTTCTCTCTCTCATGTCGGCAAGAGAATAAATAGTTCATGCCGTGTTGTGAAAACGATTAGGCAGTTAGCAAGGTTGGTAGCGGGTCTGACTACACAGTGTGCTCCGTACGTACTTAAGTATCGTTACTCATAGAGGATTTTTGGAATGCACCCTTATGCCTGTCTCAGAGTAATGCCGGCCGCACGCATGTCTAAATCTTAAAATGCCTGTGGCGGCATCTATCGCGCCACATGAGAACTACGCAGCACGACGAATATCTAGCAGACTACAGCGACAACAATGACAGCTGTCAAATGAAACGTCACAAATCCTGCATCGCGATATCAAGATTTGATACGCAGATAGTATATATGTCGTGGCCAAATCATAGAATTGATCACTTCATGATGTTGCCAACCATTTCATGAAATGGCCAATATCCGCTGCCCAGATCATGATATGGTCTGGCCAGATCAATTAATTAATCAGCGTTTAATGATATGAATAGCTAGCGCACGGCTACTTCATGATATGGTCAAACATTAGTGATCATATCGTAAAATAGTTACATTATCCACCGGTAGAGGCGCTGTAATTGTTTTGTTGATGTTGTGCATCATGGCGGCGGACAAGTGTTCTGTAATAAAAATAAAAGAAAGTAGGGTGACCACGCAACGAAAATCAATGGCAATTCTATGATCTGGCCACGACATAATTATATACCTGCGCCAAATCCCCTCTATTGTTAGTGAATCATTTGGGTTAGGTAGGTTAGAACATCATCCATCATGATTGTGTTTATTTTTGTCTTGCTATTAAATTAATAGTTGTTATATTAGGAATTTTGAACCATTCGGAATTATGAAAATCATGGACACCCTACTTTGATGATATCGCCAAACGTGGACGACCATATTATCGAACGTTGACGTTTAAACGATATGGCCAGTTTTAGCTGGCCATTTCATGAAATGCAACCATTTCATGAAATGGTTGGCCACATCATGAAGTGATCAATTCTATGATATGGCTACGACAAATACATATATAGGAACAACGTACGTTCCTCCACTTGCCTATCAAATGCGGCAAATGCCTGTCATATGGTAACTCCAACCCACACCTATCATATAAAATATATGATGGAATCAGGCGTTACTTTGCGGAAATCCATGATCTATAAATATACAATAAAATATTTAGTGTTAATTCCGCGAAAAAACAGTTGATCAAGCCTGAATGCAGTATGCAGCACCGCATTCAGGCTTGATCAACTGTTTTTTCGCGGAATTAACACTAAATATTTTATTGTATATTTATATATCATATAAAATTAAAATTGGCGTAACCTCTTTATTTTATAAGCCTATAAAATGTAGTTATACCTTTCTCTGTTAAACATGCTATTGAAAATACTCAATTATATTTTATTATGTTTATAATGAGCTCCCCAAACAAGTAATTTGTACAACTACAATATATTATATACTAGCGGCCCGTCCCGGCTTCGCAGGGGTGGACATTTTTCCCGTTTTTGCAATATTTTTCATTTATGCTCCGCTCTTATTGGTCGTAGCGTGATGTTATATAGCCTAACCTTCCTCGATAAATGGACTATCCAACACAAAAATAATTTTTCAATTTCAACCAGTAGTTCTTGAGATTAGCGAGTTCAAACAAACAAACTCTACAGCTTTATAATATTAGTATAGATTCAGCCAATTGGCTTGCAGTTTTTATTACTGAGTAGCAGGTACACTGGGTCCCAAAATAATATGCTTGTCAATCTTATTGCCGACAATTAAGTAGACTATGGTCTTCTTGGTGGAGTATACTTGAAGTTCCTTGACCCACTCATTCAGTCGGTTTATGATAGTCTGTGGTAGTTAAAATAAATTTAAAAAAAATGACAGATATCAATGTTATTTTTTTAACTGACTTCCAAAAAGGTGGAGGTTACTATGTTCGTCTGTATGTATGTTATTTTTTTTTTGTGTATGTTCATCGATATTTTCGCGAATTGTGAACCGATTTTGATTATTCTTTTTTTAATGGATAGGGTATACTTCGAAGTTGGTCCCATTTAAATTTGGTGAAGATCTGATCAAGATCTTCGGAGATAGACAATGGAACTCCTCAATGACGAACAGTACGCATATTGTGATGATGTGATTATGTTACGAGCAGCGTCTTTAGTAGGTCCAACCAAGTTTTAATTAAGGCCACTAAAATGAAAAAAATAAAAACATTTTTTACAAAAAATTTAAATCGACTTCAAAAAAGAATAAAATAATTACCATATAAAATTAACAGTTTCAGAAGTCGGTGCCTTCAATTTGGTTCAGCGTGGATCAGCACCGACTTCTGAAACTGTTAATTTTATATGGTAATTATTTTATTCTTTTTTGAAGTCGGTTTAAATTTTTTGTAAAAAATTTTTTTATTTTACATTTCGTTGTACAGTAGGGAAATGAAAGATTCGTCAGTTTTTAAATTCATTCCTTTCCCACATCGCGGGCACTTACTTTTTCAAACTCTTCTTCTTCATGCCCTTATCCCACACTAGGTGGGGTCGGCACAACATGTATTTTATAAATCCATGTTGTTAGAGGTTTTGGCTTATTGTTTTATGACCAGCCGCCTGCCTGACATCAACCCTCCTTGGGAATACTCGTTGCGCCTTCGCGCGGGTGACCCAATGTGCTTATATTGTGTTGATGTTATGCACTGGGTCCCAAAATGATATGTCAATCTTATTGCCGACAACTAAACAGACAATGTACTTCTTGGTGGATGGAGTATACTTGAAGTTCCTCGACCCTCTCATTCAGTTTTGCTAGAGACTTTGGTTCTGACACATCGTAAGCTAATATAGCACCGTGAGGTTCTCTGTAACAACTTGATGTCAATGTTCTGTACCGCTGTATCCCAAATACCAAGTTTGACTTTAACACCATCGACGTCCATGACATGTCATTTGTAGTCAACTCCGATTGTAGCTGGGATTGATGAAATGTAGTATCCCGTTGTTACTTTTTCAAACTGTTCAATGGAAATGACCAATGCATGCAAGATGTTTAATTATTTGGTAGCAAAGATCAAAATTACCTTTTGCCTCCATATGTTGAAGAAGTGCCTGTTAAAGTCTTTGATTCGGTGAAGGAAGACATCGCGAGGAAACCTGAACACCTGAGAGGGCAATGGAAAAAACAAAGTTTGTGTGTATTCCGCCAACCCACACCAGTCCGACGTGGTGGACTAAGGCCTAAACCCTTCTCATTCTGAGCAGAGGCCCGTGCCCAGCAGTGGGACAGTAATGGGCTGACTAAATTACATCACATTTAGTACACCCTTGTTTCACCAGTTATGTTTAAGTCCCATGTAATAGGGGGCGAGCATATTGCCATTAACCGGGCACAAATCCAAACTCCGAGCTGCTACTGAGAAATTCCTAATGGAAAAACGCAGTAACACTTTGCCCGACCTGGGGATCGCACCCTCGATTGCTCAGCAGTCGCGCTTACGACCACTAGACCAATTCTATAGATAACGTTAACTAGTTAAGAGATAATTATCATGCTTTGTAACTACTTATGGAAATTATAGACTCTCCATATAAAGCATATATACTTAATAAGATAAGCATTCAATAATAAGTAGTTACTGAGTAGTAACGCAAAGATAACCTACGCTTAAGTCGCTTAAGTTCTAACACCGCGTAACTCGAAAAATAGTAGTTTTGAGTTACGCATGTCATTCGATAGGGAATCGAAAAAGGAATCTTTGACCAATCACAATCAATGGTTAGATCCAATAGCAACGCGTTATTTCAAAAACAAAATCCACCGCGTAGGTATGTAATATTTTTTCCATTAAGCTACGTAAACAGCGTGTAAGTCAAGTGAGTTCCATACTGGATCGTGTCGCGAAAGTACTCCGTCGAAAAAACCAAAATAAAATAAAATATTGTAGATTAAAAACAATTAGGTACCTATATGATAAGTAGAAAAATTTCTAGTTTTTGCTCTCCTGAAAGATAACTATTTTGAGTTACGCGGTGTTAGTACTTAAGCGACGATTTTTTGCGACTTAGGTGTATAAATGTCCAAGATTAAACATAATTAATAGCACATTATAGGGTTACTTTGAGAGGCTCGTGACTAACGGGGTGTCATGCGTAAGCGACGAACGCGACGTGACGAACGCGACAAACGCGATCAAGACAACGACTAGTGGGCTATGTAGCGAGACGCGACGTAACGCGTATTTGTTCCACATCGTGTCGCGTCACGGGTCAGTCTTTGGGTGATCATTCGTTATACATCAAGACCCCCGTGCCTCGGATAGCACGTTAAACAGTCGGTCCCGGGTGCCATACGAATACCTAAGACAGTCGTTACGGGAAGTCAGAAGCTCGAAAGTCTGACAACCGGTCTAACCTTAAGATATCGGCATTGTCCAGTAAGTGGATTGTGGAGGTCTGATGGCAGTCGCTCCGTGTAAAATACTGGTATTCAGCAGTATTTGGTTAGACTGGAAGCTGACCCCAATATAGATGGGAAAAGGGTAGGTAGAACATTTTATGGTTACTTCAAACTGGCGACATTTCACAGGGTCACTATACTCCATTTCATATAACATTAGACAAAAGAGGGTCACCAGGGCACAAAAATATCTTTTGAACCATTTCTTCAAGTACAGTTTCAGCTCATCTTGATTGACCGTTAAGGTTCATAAAAGCATAACACTGTGTTGAATCTGCTGGAAGCAAACATGTTACTTATTTATATACATTTCCTTGCTGAAATGAGTCTTATTTGTCTAATGTTATATGAAATAGAGCATGAATCATAAAGACAACAGAATAAAAAAAAATACCTTGCACGCTCTTTGCTATTATTAAACTTGTTATCTAAGTAATCAACTAAAGTTAGAATGCGTTCTATCAATGATATTATTACCAAGTAATCTTGGGAAGGTTGGCGGTGTCAAAGTCAAGCTTGGTATTTGGGATACAGCGCGACAGGAGCGATATAGAACATTGACATCAAGTTTTTACAGAGACGCTCACGGTGCTATATTAGTTTACGACGTGTCAGAACCAAAGTCCCTAGTAAAACTGAATGAGTGAGTCGAGGAACTTCAAGTATACTCCAACAAGAAGGAAATAGTCTGCTTAGTTGTCGGCAATAAGATTGACAAGCATGTCATTTGTGGACCCAGTGCATAATATCAGCAAGCACATTGGGTCACCCGCGCGACGGCGCAACGAATATTCCCAAGGAGGGTTGATGGCAGGCAGGCGGCCGGTCATAAAACAATAAACCAAAACCTCTAACAACATGGATTTATGAAATACGTACATGTTGTGCCGACCCCACCTAGTGTGGGATAAGGGCAGGAAGAAGAAGAATCTTGGGTAGGTTCGCCAATTAATTTGAAGTAACCATGTATGTGTTCTGCCTAGCCTTTTACCAACAATGTTGGTGTAACACCAGGTTAGTCACTAACCACACGAAAAGCAGTAGAAGATTGACAATTTTTTATTTATAAAACAATTTTGAAACTTGTGAGTAGGTAATCATTGTTTACTTTTGATGTTGACTTTACGTACAGTAGGGGAATGAAAAGATTATCCACCTTAAGGTCTATTTTTGCTTGCACAAAGCAAGAAAAACTATTTCACCGACTATGTATTACCAACATTATAGAAATGAAAATACCTACAAGTATTTTTTGACAGGATATTCAAAATTATAATGTTGACATGATGACAGACACCAGTAATGGCATTTTATTTAATCATCGATTTGATTGATGTCATGGTTTTTACAACAAAATTCCTTAAATCAAATCAATGACGTTAGGTAGGTACATGGCACTACTATGTCATATGGAGGCAAAAGGCAAATTTGTTCTTTACTACTTAATGATAAAACATAATTTTCAATGCATTGGTCTGTTCCGTTCAACAGTTTGAAAAGGTAACGATGTGGGAAAGGAATGAATTTGAAAGCTGACGAACTTATTTATTCCCCTACTGTACCTTACTTAAATGACAAAAAAATCCTGTACCTACAACCAACTTCTTCAATCAATTAAATAATTTATTCGCTCGAATATAGTACAATGTATCTTATAATAATGTTGTTTCAAAATATTCTACAGAAAAAAAAAATATTCATCAAACAATTTTGAAACTTTGAGCAATCATCACTTGCTTTTGATGCTGACTGTACTATGTCGCTGACGTGCAAATATGCATCATTTAATTAAGGCATCATTGTATCAATCATTTTGTCATCAATCCAAATTTAAAAATAATTTATTAACAGTTACCTATAAAATTGACAATACAAATATTTATAATAAAAAGAAAACAATACGTACGCGCGCCATTTGAATGAGTTTTCGCTTCGTAGTTTCACTACACACTGGCTAAGTCACTAGTAGCCGGCTAGTCGGTAGCGGTTTGCAGTTCATAAACAACTGGACACAGATCAAGCAACACAGATGTGTTGTCTTCGCCAGGCACTGAATAACCGGAAAATTAGTTCGCGTCAAGCTAGCGTCCTCACCAACGATTCCAGGATTTTTGTTATATCCAAAAAATTGTGGGGACGCTCTAGCTCTAGCTAGCTAGAGTCTAGTAGCTACTAAAATATAATTACACAATAAACTCAAGTATGTAATTACATGTTTTATAGGAGTGATAGCCAAGTGGTGTGACCGTCAGACTGCCAAGTCATAGGTCTCGAGCTCGAACCCAAGGCGCGCACCTCTGAGTTTTCGAATTCATGTCCGTATTGTATAATTATCCCTTGCTTAAAAACGGTGAAGGAAAACATCGTGAGGAAACCTGCCTGAGAGATATTTCTTGACAGCATGTGAAGCCAAGTAAGAGGCCCATGGGCGGCATAAACTCTGACACCAGGTTAGTCACTAACCACACGAAAAGAAGAAGACATGTTATGTTAGAGAAATGTATACCTAAATAATATCGACATGCAATGAGTATGACATACAAACTACAGCAAAGGTTAAAGGATGACTCACGCTAGACCGTGCCGGGTCCGAGCAGGGACGGGGCCGGAGATCACCATCGCATACATTTTGTACCGAAGCAAGAGCTCCGTCGCTTCCGGGCTGGTCACTGACGCTATATAACTGAGCGACTGAGGTCTTGCTTCGGTACAAAATGTATGCGCAAAATGTAGCTCGTACAAGAAATATTACACCCATTAAATGTCCAGTCTATTTTTATATTTAATCTATTGTATAAATGTGCAGCTAGATCTGCAGTGCTGATAAAATAGACTGCTAGGTACTACCTATAATGTTCATAACACACACACACATAAGATGATGATAGCACTCAATGGGAACAAACAGATATAAACTGTCATTATTATTGTATCGTTAAGTACGGCAGCGATACAAAAAAAATATACCTAGTTATACGTAGGTACAGTCAGCATCAAAAGTCGATGACCACATTCAGATTTTCAAAGTCACTGTACACTATATCACCCATAAATCACTCAACAAGATAGGGCGCCAGTATTGAATGAACATCATTAAAGTTCAAAATTAACTGAACACTACTCGTCAAAGGTCACTGAACACCATTTTGTCAAAAATTGGTGATCGTTATAATATCCGAAAACATCATAACATTCAGTTATACAGAAGTCACTGAACAATATAAAATGCTTGTTTTGGTTAGCTAGTGTAATCACGGCAATGTCCAAAAATAACTTAACATCATAAATAACAAAAGTTACTGAACATTACTTTGTTTCGGATACGTAGCGTGTAAACTTATACTATCAAAAGTAGCTGAATTGCAAACTAAAAAAGTGTTCGTTACTAAATAGTTAAAATTTAAATGGATGTAAATTTGGATTTAAACTTTCCAAAATTTTTTTTTTCATGTTGTCAATGAGAAATATTATGAAAATTTTTCAAAAATCTTTTCTGAATAACGAATTGTCAGAAATCAAAGAGTTTATAGATTAGAATGAAAGAGACAGGACGCAGTAACTAGAAACTTTGTTCTCCATTACATTACATTTTCCTTATTTTCTATTTATGTTGGTAATTTGTAACAGAAAACGTACTCATGTAGACGTCAACTATCTTGGTCACAACTGACAGTTCTATGCGACCGGCCATTAGGCGAGTGTCAGGGGCCTGATCGGATGTAGGCAATTAAAATGTCGAAATTTGTTCAGAGACTTTAGAGACGAAGAATGTTATGCTTTTTTTACTATATTTTTGTTAAGCGACTTTTGAAAAGTGATGGTCACCTACTTATGGCCTTTTATGATAATCATTCATTTCTGGCGCTTGTCATGTTGAGCGATTTAGGTATGATTCGGTGTACAGCGATTTTGAAAATCTAAATGTGGTCATCAACTTTTGATGCTGACTGTACCTACAGTTATTAATTGAAAGATTGAATAACAGATAATGAACAAGGGTAGATAAGATATTCCTTCATAAGTAAATAAAAATTAATATTAAATGGTTTTCGTTTTTCAAATGAATAAATCAGATTCTTTTAGGTAAATAAATTTTAGAAACATTCAATGAAAATAACGCATTATTATTGTGTTTTATTAGCAAATAAAAATGATCTTATTTGTGGTAGTAAAAAATCTAAGCTTATTTAATGACAGCGCCATCTGTTATTTGACATTCAAACCACTAATACAGCAGTTTGATTAGCATTATATGTGATACTACTACTCACCGCTAGATGTCTCTTATCTAAAATAAGAACATCGCCATTTAAAGTAGTTAATCTATTCAATAACAGATGGCGCTATAAGTACCAATGTAATCAACAAGCTAGATTATTATCTAGGAAATTGCCTGCGAACGATACATATCTGAGTAAGTCGGCGAATCGTTTCATTGAATCACATTATACGTACGGGACGTATCATTATACTCAATATACGGTCTTTATTACACCGTTTTCTTTTATTCTTGCTCTTATACACAGCTCATTAAGCCCACTTGAGCTTGGGAATTGTAATTATTAACAACTGTCGTTCATTATCGGGCGTTTCGTGAAAAAACCGGGCGTAATGAGAGGCTAGGCAGTAATTTTGAAGCAATAGTCTTGAGAAATAGTTTGTATTTAATTTTTTGGGATTTATATTTACTGTTTCTGTGCCTACGCAAAATTGGTGGGTGTAATTTCCTGTGCGGTGTTTAAATTGGGTAGTGTGTAGCTATAGGTGTATTCTGGGGTACCGGTTGTGTTTTACTTACGTTAAAGTCAAGAGCGGTATCTCGGTAAGTTAACGTTAGGTACATTCATTGCATTGTTAATACAAATTAAGTACCTATGTAAGTAAATTTTGCATGTTTGTGCAAATCGTCAGTGGAAAGGTATAAAGACTAAAGCGTCAATATACCTACTTTACAGTAGAGAGATTCAAAGTATTTTTTTAATAAAATAAACATAGTATTTTTCTTAGTTTTTTTTAAATTAAATAGATAATTAAATTATCTATTTAATATGTATACTCTAAGAAAAATAACTATGTTTATTTTTTGAATAACTACTGTAAAGTAGGTATATTGGCGCCTTAATCCTTTTACCTTTCCACTGACGAATTATGTTGTTTTGCTTTAAATTTCATTGAACCTCCCAATGTGAGGTAAATTATCTACATAAAAAAATATTAAAATCATTTTCTTCTGTTAATATTGTTCTTCTACATACAATTTTGTCTATTGTTGTTTTGTCTATTATAGAGCGTATTATAGACCAAAAAAACTAGCATTATTACCGTTTAGAAAAATCTTTAAAGAGTAAGTTAAATGTGGTAGGTACCTACTCCATTTCATATAACTTTAGACAAGTATACCTATTAATGCACTAAGGCACGAATATAAGTATTTGAAACCATTTCTGCAAGTTTCAGCTCATCTTGATTGACCGCTAAGGTTCATAAAAGCATAATACTGTGTTGAATATCTGCTGGAAGCAAACATGTTGCTTATATCTTATTAATTTGTCTAATATTATAATAAACAGAGTTATAACTATCTATGTATGCACCAAAAAGTCTTCGGTTCAATTTTATTTCTAATCATTATTGTAGAAAATTACTTTTCGTTCGAAACTTGAAAATAGACAAAAAAAACAACAGAAGAATACACGATTAAAAAAAAGTCTTTTAAAAACAAAGATTAAATGAATTCAAATAAAGAACCATTACATAACGTTTTGTTTCAACAAGAAAAAGTCTCAAATATACCAAAGTGACTTGTAAGTAAGTTTTTTAATTAAAAAAGGGAGCTACGTAACTATCTGTTAAAATACGAGCAGAAAGAAAACATTGTCTGTGTTTTACGAGAAAATAAGACTTATTCACAGCTAGCTAAGATATTTGGAGTTTGTTTAGATTGGGCGAGTCGCTTGCGCTAGTGGGTAAGGATAGTCAGATTTTTGTCTATACTTTTATACTATTAATACTATTTATTTTAATTTTAATAATATTATAAAGAGGAAAGATTTTTATTTTTGGATTTTTGTATGTAACGAATTAACTTAAAAACTACTGGACCGATTTCAAAAATTATTTTGCTGTTAGAAAGCTACATTATCACTGAGTAGCATAGGCTATATTTATTACTGGAATAAATCTTCTAACGCGGGCGAAGCCGTGAGGACACATTTAGTACTTAATATGAGCCATGCTGTCATTTTTTTGTGTGCTTATAACAATATACGGTGATCACCAATCGATTTTCAAAAATCCTGTTGATTATACCTGTTTTCTTACGACGGTTAATTGCAAACGTTAATTAAGCCCATCATTTTCAGCAAAGAATGTTTACGGGTTAATGATAGGGCTAAATTGGAAGTTTGATATTGCGCAAATATTTATAACTTTTCATAAAATGAAATCGTATTTCCATAGCAACACAATTTATTATGAAAAACATAAAAATAAATTAAAGTTTTGATTTTATTTCAATTCATTTTTATAGAGCGTTACATGAATTTGACCTCTTGCAACAAAAAGTTAAACGTGTTAAAATAGTTATTACTTGCATTATAAAAACAATTTTGAAATAAATAAAGTACCTATAGAAAAACAAAAAAAGAGTTTCACGATGCATATTAAAATTAAAATTGCTTTTTTATAAAAACGTGTTCAATTTCATTCAATCTCGTCCAATTATTCATACCTACCTAGTTGTTTAGATATTATTATATAATGCGAATGGATTGGTATTGTATTGTGGCATTATTAAAAACTATTGTAGCAATAAAAAGATGAATATTGTATCGTCACGGTGTGCAAAATTGAAATAGATAACGTAGAATAAAATTGATACATGGAATTAAGCATTTTTATCTCTTCCGTATCTATGGATTTTCTCGTCTTTATTAAGTCATATAGCAAATAATTTTCCTAGTTAATGTAAGATGCGACTGATAGTCTAATAAAACTTAATAATGGGCTAACTTGATTTAGAAGCTAAAGATTGGCGTCTGCCAAACAAGTCCCTTCACTGAAGATAAAAAACACGTATGTCGGTAAAGAAATTAATAGCGCGTTTATCAAAGAGCACGTGAATAGTTCTCTTAAGTTGACTTTGGGCTTTAATAGCAACTGCCGGGGCTGTGGTGCATGCTTATGTGAAGCCCGCGACCCCGGCCGACGGTCAGGAGGAGGAAAACCGTAGGTTTTTAGCCGGCAAGAGTCCGGCAGACCACCTCTCCTTCTCCGGGCGAGGGATAATCATGAGGATTTTTCCACGATAAAAACAAAGGGTTTTAAGTACTTAATAGCAAGGAAAAATCTTAATAAATAGGGATAGTCAATAGTATCAAAAGCGGGAGAGGGCTGCCACTGTAATTACCATAATAGGTAGGTACTTGCCCGGCATGATTACTAAAAATCATTTTTTTATAAGACCAGTGACAGTGCCTTGCATCGACTGCTGAGCATGAGATCCTGGGTTCGATCCCCAGGTCAGCAAAGTGTTATTGGGTTTGTCTATTAGGAATTTCTCAGTAGCAGCCCGGTGTCTGGATTTGGGCCCGGTTAATGGCAATAGGCTCGCCCCCTATTACATGGGACTGGCGAAACGAGGGTGTACTTAAAACACCTCTGCCAAACCCTTTGGGGAATATAAGGCGCGATGTTATGTAATGACAAGTAACTGAATAAAAAAACTACTCGACTGCAATAACACTCGACTCTACTGTACAGTCTAAACGCAGCATCCATCTTAAAACACTTTAAAAAAGGTGACTAATTAAAAAAGTCCCTTCCGAGGGTGCTTTTTTTCTCAACCCCCTCACGTTGGAGGGGATGATTTTTACAAGCAATATTATGTTACTGACAAACTAACATTTTCTACAATGTAACTTTTTTACAAATGAGACATTTTGTAAGAACACTCTCATACCACAAAACAGATAGGTACAGAAGTCTATCTACATACAAGTGCGCTCGAGCAACGCACACATAGACACTGCTCACGGACACAATATCTCGGACTGCTTGGGACTAGTGTGCGAGTGAGTGCGAGCGCGAGTGCCATCCGCTTGAGAGAGATAGATATATAGATAGAGCGACCGCCGAGCGTAGGTACGAAAAGTGAAGTACATACATGTGATTGACTTCTGTACCTATCTGTTTTGTGCTCATACTCTATTTTTTTTTCTCGTTGCTAAATCCACCCGGGGAAGATGAGGGGGTCTGCCGGACTCTTACCGGCTAAAAACCAACGGTGTCCCTCGTTCTGACCCAAGGCCGGGGTCACGGAATTCGTAAAAGCATGCACCGCAACCCCGAAGTCGCATACACCTAGTGGTAAGATTGTTGAAGTCACTCTCGCCTAACATGCGGAATTTAAACACTATACAGGGTGTAAAAAAAATCATGTAATTCCTTCAAACCTCGTGATGTACTGCTGACATAGAATAACGCTGCACGGGATACTTTCGGATTCAATAAAAAAATAATTACTAGAAGTAAACAGGTGTTCTTAACGTGAGACATTTTAGGGCCCAGAGAGAATTGCGCGGCTATTGCTCGCCGCGTGGTTATTTAACTCGGGGCGCTAAAATGCCTCACGTTAAGAACAGTCATGTTTGCATCTTGTATTTTTTTTTATTGTAGGTATCTAAAAGTATTCCGCTCAGGGTTAATCTATGTCAGCAATACATCACGAGGTTTGAAGGAATTACATGATTTTATTTACACCCTGTATATTTGTTTAAAAGTCGCATTTAAGAACATAACCTCTCTTAATCGTCATTATACAAGGTTAGTCGGAAAGGGGTACTAAGCCGAAAGGGTGTTAAAGTACCCATAATAATGGATAACTTTTGTTCTACAACTTTCCCCAAAAGTCATTAGTTAAAGAGAAATAGCTGTTCAAAGATTTCATAAAAAATACGCTAAATTCTATCTATCCTCAGCTATGATCAGCTGTGTTTACATTTTAAGTCATATTTGGGGTCACGGATTAGAAACTCTATTTTCTGAACTAGTAACCATACCAGGGATGAAGAATTTTTGAAAAAACTAAAATAAATATACTTTTATTGTTTATTTTTTTCATCGAATTTTGTAATTTTAACACTTTCTTTAAAACAATCATCAGTGATACATTAAGTGGCCCGCGGCTTAGTACCCCCTTTCCGACTAACCTTGTATATTATGATATAATTAAGCTATCAAATTATAATTTTTCAGCTGCTTAGGTATAATAATTACGCCTAATTACTTAGACTGGTCTATTTTTGTGGTAGCTATAATAGTTACGATACAAAGTATGGCAATATTATTGAGTTATGACCACAAAACTAATTTTATGCTTAACGGCGTGTCTAGTAACTAGCAAACTAACATAGACGAATAAGTAAAGACACCAAACAAGATTGGCACGGAGAAATATTCCACGTAGAAGAAACTTCACATTTAAAAACCCAGCTTTTTTAAACTGTGTTGAGAAGGCAATGATTTGTGGGCCGTTCAGCTTTACCATCAGCTAAAAGTTTTGGATATTCTTATAATAAAAAATGAAAGAAAGAAATAAAGAAAAGAAGAAAGAAGGTTTCAGCCTAGCCCGTCGACCATTGCTGAAACCATTGCTGTATAATCAGAATTTTACATGGAGCGTGGACCCGATCCGTGTAAAATCGCTATCTTACCTCCACTATCCAATTAGCGTGAATATACCGAATAATGATACCTACCTCTTAATACCATGAAAATTGTACCGGGTAGGTACAGAAAATATCGAGATAGAGAGAGAAATATACAAAATGTAAACGAAATCATGTAATTCCTTCAAATCTCGTGATGTACTGCTGACATAGATTATGCCAGCAGGGGACACTTTTGGAATCAATAAAAAAAAAACATGACGTAAACATGTGTTCTTAACGTGAGGCATTTTAGCGCCCCGAGTTAAATGACCGCGCGGCGAGCTATAGCCGCGTAATTCGCTCGGGGCGCTAAAGTGCCTCACGTTAAGAATAGATGTTTACTTCTTGTATTTTTCATGATTAATCTATGTCAGCAGTACCTAACATCACGAGGTTTGAAGAAATTACATGATTTAGTTTACATCCTGTATACTAATTTATAAATGATGAATTGTTTTTTTATTTCTGTAAATAAATCTGTTACAGACACTTTTACAAGTCAATGTAATGTTTTTTTTTAATACTAGATGGCGCCGGCGTTTCCTATGTGACTAGCTCTGAGAAGAAAAGCCGAAACAAACTCAGAGGTCAAGGTCTCTTTTAAAGTCCAGACATTGTGGTATAAAAACTATGTGAGTGTAACAATGTAGGGCAACGTCTGGAATGGCCTTTTGAGGAAAGTGCCATAGCAGGTTTGAGTTGACCTATCCCAACTAATAATAAATATCATAGAGTAAGTACCTAGTTCTGTAAAAAAACAAAAAATATGATAGCCATAATTTACATAACACAATATCACGCCTGTATTCCCCGAAGGGTTGGCAGAGGTGTATAGTAACACCCTCATTTCGCCATTATGTTTCAGTCCCATGTAATAGGGGGCGAACAAATCCAAACTCCAGGCTGCTACTGAGGAATTCCACACGGAAAAACCCAATACCTAACACTTTGCCCGACTTGGGAACCTAAGACCTCACGATCAGCAGTCGCGCTTGCCACCACTAGACCGACGAGGCTGTTCATCTATAATTTAATTATGCATAATTTTCTGGTAGCTTGGTATATCTTCTAAAGTTTCTAAACGAATCGGGAAAATTGTCTTTAAGTCATTTTATATCGATAATAATTAATTGCAATCATTTATCATGTAGATAGGTAAAAAATCAAATATAATAATGCAAAGATTTTTTAGGTTATATATAATTATTATTTAGGTATTACATTTTAAGTCGTATGTACATAAACATAAAAGCTTATTGACATATATCTACATATGAATATTCTTAGATTTCAGTAAACTAAGTAGGTAAGTACCTACCTTTATAAATATTCTCATAAGATCATCAAGTGATTGTAAGTAAGTATATTTGTACAATAATTTGAAATCAATAGATAAATAAACGCTAATAGTCCTACAATAAATAATAATTACAAACATCACCCAACCATTTACGAATATTTTTTATCTGTAAAACCTACATACATTTCCAAGAATCCCGAAAACGAAAATTTTCGAAACCACAGACAAGAAAATATCATCAGTTTACTAATTAATGCCGCGCTTTATACTCAAAATGGCGGCAAGCTTGTCCTATCACAAAAAAGTTACTCAATTAAGACGCGAAAAATCACGGAGTCAATACAATGATGAACAAACAAACAGTCAGACATTACAATATAATAAACTGCCGACCGAATATAATAAAACCAAGAAAGTATAAATAGGAAAAAAAATTACTCAGCGCCCCGCCCAGTTGTGGGTATGTTAAGGCCACGCCTAAAGTAGGGGGGTGGGAAGACTCATTCGCCAGTCGCCGCCGATTCGCGTAAAGAGTTAGCGCTCCAAATGTTGAAACCTCTTTTGTAAAATTTCAATTATCTGTCAAAATATTTTTCATCTGCAATTTTTTTATCTATGTAATTATTCCCGCGTTATTTTGACATTTTTGTTTTAGTTTTAATCGAGCGCGTTCGGTTTAGTGTCAGTGTGTTCAGTGAGTGTATGGACTGTTTGTTGAGTTTTCATTTGTAGGATAATTACTGTAAATATGAAGGATTGTTGTGGTGTTTCAAGTGGGATTTTGTAAAAACGTAAGTATTTTTTATTCTTATTGGCGTAATGTTGGCTCTTATCTTATTGCAACTTCCCGGTAGCCGCAAAAATACATTGAAAGGATGCTAGTATATTATTTATGTATATTCTATTAATTTGTATATAATATTTCGCTATGCTCCGACCAAAACATTTACTAAAAAAACATGATTAATAGACGTCCGTATAAAATTCTGTGATAAATTACAGCCTGATACATTAGCAGGTTGTAAATTAATTTATTACATTTCTAATTTATTAGTTACAGTGTGTGTGGGATCATTATTGTTATTTATCGATTCCCTAATTTACAAGACATATTTCATTTCTTGCGACGCATATCGGAAAGGCAAAACATGACGGAAGAGAACCTATGTTCTGTAAAATCCAGTTTAAAAAATATTAGAAGTCATTTTAAGATTAAGTAATTATCGTTCCTTTCGAAGATGAACAACGTCAAACTATTTGGTCCAAAGGTAAAGATAGGACACGTTTTAAAAGATGATTGAATAATTAATAATTATAATTATGTTTGCCATAATAAAATTATATTTGCAATCAATCATATTGACACAATTTAAACCACAAAGCCACAAACTAACCATCCATGTTTTTATCTTCATAACCTAGTTTTTTTTTTAATAACACGATAACTATTTTTCTTGTCATCATCTAATCAAATAGCATTGTTAAAATATAAATAAGAATAATTGAGACGTATTTCTTAATATAACAATGCATTTTAAGTATTCAAAAAAAGTTGTGACAAAAAGGTGATAATTTACGCCAAAAAATATTTATTATCTTTTATTTGTTGAATTTTTGACGTTGAACAAAACAGTCTTTATTATTTTTTCATACGATACGATGCTTGCATAAAAATAAAATTATAGTCTTGTATCTTTAAACTTTTAACTATATAAATAAAACTCGTTTAAGTAGTTACATAAATTATCGTTTATTGATATCTAGGTATGTATTTTTATTTGAAACCATTTATCGGTAAAATAGAAAGAAATAGAATATAACGAAAACTTATTTGAGAAAAACTATCTACACATAAAATGTTTGCAACACTTTCGTTTCGCGGCTATATTACTAAACAGATTTTGATGATTCTTGCTAGATACGTAACTTGGTAACTTGAGGAAAGTTTAGTTTATTTTTATACCGGAATATCCTACAGACCCAGCGCGCACTAGAGACTTAGTCGGTCGGATCTGTCGATTTTTAATTGGTAAGTAAATGCGCGCACTTCTATAATATAGCTTCATATTGACCAATCAAACTTCGGCCAACTAAAGTCTCTAGTGCACGCTGGGTCTCACGGGTCTCACCCGTAAGACCCAGCGCAGAGAAAATGAAAAGTCTGAAAATTGACACAATTCTCGGCGGAATTATAAACCTAAGAGTGCGCTAATGCATAGAATTCTGTAATGCCTATATTTGCGGACAAAACAGTCCGCTGCCCTGTCGATGGCTTTTCTAAAAAGTACGTCCAGAACTGTCCTTCTTCGCGTTGGGCTTAACAGAGCCAATTTACAAAACCACAGGCGTAGCCAGTCTTTTATTAATGCAAATAACATTTATAGAATCTAGTGTATCTTTACATAGTATAAAACAAAGTCGTTCCCGCTGTCTGTCTGTCCGTATGTATGCTTATATCTTTAAAACTACGCAACGGATTTTGATGCGGTTTTTTTTAATAGATAGAGTGATTCAAGAGGAAGGTTTATATGTCCCACATTAGTATCTACATTGCACTCGTGCGAAGCCCTAAGATAATCTAAGATAGAACCCTACTTTTAATTTACCACTCTTTATTTTTTTCTTTTTCATCGACTGTCAGTCTTTATGTTATCAAGAACTGCATGATCTATTTGCACATCTCATACTAGCTGTGTCCTCACGGCTCCGCCCGTAGCCTATGTTACTCAGTGATAATGTAGCTTTCTAACGGCAAAAGAATTTTTGAAATCGGTCCAGTAGTTTTTAAGTTTATTCGTTACATACAAAAATACAAATCTTTCCTCTTTATAATATTAGTATAGATAAGTGAACTGTTTGTGTACTTAATGAGAATAAATTCTTTTAAACCGAAACCGAAAGAAAACTTTCTTATGTCATTTTTTTAATCCACGATAGTAATTTGACAACCACAAATGTCAAACTTGAAATTTTAGGAACATTATTTGATAAGTTTGACATTTGTGCCTGTCAAAATACCTACTATCTGTGATTGAATAACAATATAACTTTTTAACAAAAATAAAACGACTTCAAATTGTTTATCTCCGAAGTTCTTCATCAGATCTTCATCAAATTTAAATGGGACCACTTCGAAAGAATACTATTTCAAACAAAAATAATCATTAAAATCGGTTCACAATTAGCAAAGATATCGCGGAACAAACATACAAAAAAAAACATACAGTCGCATTGAGAACCTCCTCCTTTTTTGGAAGTCGGTTAAAAATAGACGTTTATCTATGATTTTACTTCAGTATATAAGTCCATATTGTATCATGAATATCCGAATACCGTGAGAGCGGAGCCACGCGAAATAGCGCCTTGTAGGTCAGTCATCATATCAGACTGCTGACACTCCATAATCATCATGCTTGTCAGACAGGAGGAACTGTTTAGTTGGTCTAGTGGTGGCAAGCGCGACTGCTGATCGTGAGGTCCTGGGTTCGATCCCCAGTTCGGGCAAAGTGTTATTGGGTTTTTCCGTGTGACATTTCTTAGTAGCAGCCCGGTATACATTTGTGGCCGGTTGATGGCAATAGGCTCACCCCATATTACATGAGACGAAATGAGTGTTACTATACACCTCTGCCCAACCCTTCGGGGAATACAGGCGCTATGTTATGTTATGTTACTAAAGCTATTAATTTAAAAAATATAATTTTATTTTTAATTTGTTCTAAGTACTTATATTATAAACAATAAAAATGCGTGAACAAAAATAAAGCAAATAAAAATTAATAGCGAATAGGTATTATTATAATAATATATATTATTATATTAATATAATATGTTTTTAACCAATTAATCATTTTAACGCATTAATTAATATTTAAATCGACCGCCATTTAATTTACACAGTTGTTTATTGTGTGTTATGTATTGTGTTGTGTTTGATTGTACATTATCACATACATGTATCATAAAGTAAGGTGGGCTTACCAGTTGTCGACCTTAGAATAATTCAATATATAATGTCACTTAGTTTCACATAAACAACAGTAAACTATACATTAATCTGAGTGCAATAAATATATTATTACAATAAACATTAATTAATAACCACACTTTGTATAGATGATAATTAATTAATTAATAAATACGCGTAATATTTTCTTGCTGCACAATTATTTTACACTAGCTGTTTCCTCACGGCTCCGCCCGCGTAAGAAGTTTTATTCCAGTAATAAATATAGCCTATGTTACTCAGTGATAATGTAGTTTTCTAACGGCAACAGAATTTTTGAAATCGGTCCAGTAGTTTTTAAGTTTATTCGTTACATCTTTCCTCTTTATAATAGAAGTATAGATAATGAATTGTGGATGTCAAATACATACATAAATTCACTCCATTTTTCCATAGGGGTAGGCAGAAACTATAGAACGCCACATGCTACGATCCTTACATACTCCTTTCGCTTCGTCCACATTCATACATCTTGTCATACACGCACGCCGGTTGAGAGTACTACGCATCTGTCCTTTTTAAATCTAATTACATGCACAAAATAATAAACCTGTATCTAAAATAACATCACGCTTGTATTCCCCGAAGGGTAGTGCAGAGGTTATAGTAACACCCTCATTTCGCCATTATTTTTAAGCCTCATGTAATAGGGGGCGAGGCTACTGCCACTTACCGAGCACAAATGCAGACTCCGGGCTGCTACTGAGAAATTCCTAACGGAAAAACCCAATAACACTGCCCGGCCTGGGGATCGAACCCAGGACCTCACGATCAGCCGTCGGGCTTAAATAATCATAAGGGTGAATTAAAAGAGCCTCCTCTCCTGACGATACTCAAGTCCGTCCGGCGCCCCCTGTGCAGTCAGCCCCGCTACCAACCTTGCTGACACCTTATATGTGCGATATTTTTATGAAAATCTAGCTGCCGGGACAGACTTCGTCCTGTCAAAAGTTATTGGCCTGTAGTGGGAAAAGAAAAGTGTTGTTTTTACTATTTTCCACGCAATTATTATGTTTTTTCTCTCCACAAGAACCTTCCTTGTGCCTTAAGGAATATATTTTAAAAAAAATAGCCGAATTGGTCGAGCCGTTCCCAAGTTTTGCGCTTAGCAACACATTTGGCGATTCATTTTTATTTATATAGATTACCCCATAGTTACACGCACGGGTCGTGTATCTACATATGTTTTATTTTGAAAATCAGTCTTTTAATGCTGTTCTTCTTTACTCTTAGACCGACGCCATAGTTTCTCAGAACAAACTCTAGCTCTAATATTTTAAGACTTCTCCTTACTGACCCATCTCAATGAATCACCATGTATATTGTTATGGTTGTCAAACCGCGCAAATTGGACAAGCCAACGGAAGGAAATGACTCATTGTGGAACTCATTCGTTAAATTAGTGAGTATTTATTATTTTACAACATACTAGCGACCCGCCCCAGCTTCGCACGGGTGCAATGTAGATACTAATGTGGGGCATATAAACCTTCCTCTTGAATCACTCTATATATTAAAAAAAACCGCATCAAAATCCGTTGCGTAGTTTTAAAGATCTAAGCATACATAGGGACAGACAGACAGCGGGAGCGACTTTGTTTTATACTATGTAAAGAAGAAGAAAAAGTAAAGCAAAGAGCTGCCTCGTTGGTCCAGTGGTAGCAAGCACGACTGCTGATCGTGAGGTCCTGGGTTCGATGTCCAGGTCGGGCAAAATGTTATTGGGATTTTCCGTGTGGAATTCCTCAGTAGCAGCCCGTAGTTTGGATTTGTGCCCGGTTGATGGCAATAGGCTCGCCCCCTATTACATGGGACTTAAACATAACGTCTAAATGAGTGTGTTACTATACCTATACCTCTGCCCAATCCTTTGGAGAATATAGGCTTGATGTTATATTGTTTATGAAAAGGCATAGACTGATCTTTTAGAGGTTGTTGTAAAAAAATAATATTTATGTACCTATATCAAGAATATGGGTAGAAGCATATTTTTTTTTAAATTCCTCGAATGTTCTCCGTTGGCCTTAGTCTCACCTGATGGTAAGCGCAGACAGGGTCTAAGATGGAGCACACGAATCCAAGTAGCAGAGATATAGAGGGACTCCCTATACCACTCTGGCTCTCACATACACACGACGGAACACAGTAAACTGCTTGGCTTGACTTTAATGTTCAGGTGGTAGCTAGCCAGGCGGACCGTATAGATCCTACCACCAAGCGTGCTGGGTTTTGTTGAATCTTACAACACGCGTGCGGTGAGGAATTTTCCAGCCCGTCCCCACATGGGGTAAAAAATATCTTGAGTGATATTGCGATGAACGATTCCTTTGCATGTCAATGTAAGACTTTAGCGGTCTATAAGAAGGTTTTGAGGATGAAAGAGGTATGGTGTTCCTTCAACGATAAGGGAGGATTCTCCTACCAGGCGGCTTTTATGCCTGCCTACTGCCAAACGCTTGTTTTGTTTCTATTCGTCTGCTTGTAGATAGATGGTCTTGCGGACCGTTTCTACGTAACCGGGCAGTTATTGGCGAGACCCGAAGGGTCTCCAACCAATGGTGACGAGAGTAAAATACTTAACCTAAGCTAACTACTATTACTACTACTAACATCATGACTAGCTAGCAACAACAGCTCTAAGAGCGATCTCTAATGGGACTCGGACCTCGGCTTAGGGCGTTGCTGGCGAGAGGACTGGGAGAGAGACAGCTTGATGCGGGCTGAATTAACGGTGTGACTGCGGTGTCAGAAAAGACGACCGGCTCTGCGGCTGCGGTGGGTGAGCACTGTGGATCAAGGAACCAAACGATTGATATTGGGAAGTTGTATATATACTAACTCCGTGTCAGATCTTGATATCGCGATGCAGGATTTGTGACGTTTCATTTGACAGCTGTCATTTTTATCACTGTAGTCTGCTAGACATTCGTCGTGCTGCGTAGTTCTCATTTGGCGGGATAGATGTCGCCACAGCTTTTATTTAGCAGTGGCCGTCTACGTGCTGAGTTATAAGTATGTTATGGTTGTCAAACCACGCAAATTGTATAAGGCAACGGAAGGAAATGACTCATTGTTGTGCTGGGTCGATAATTTAGCGAGTATTTACTAGGTACGTAAGTGAGAACAATTGTGAACTCAAATGCGAAATATGTTATCGAAATGGTACGACTGCTTACTGATTATTTCGTGATTTATTTGAGAACAATAGCTGTGAAATGAACGTTGCCATTTTTTTTAAATGTCTGTGAATAAAAATTAAACAAATCTTTACATAGTAGGTACTAAACAAAGTCGCTCCCGCTGTCTGTACGCTTAGATTTTTTAAACTACGCAACGGATTTTAATGCAGTTTTCAGCAATAGATAGTGTTTCAAGAGGAAGGTTTATATGCTCCACATTAGTATTTACATTGCACCCGTGCGAAGCCGGGGCGGGTCGCTAGTTACATAGTATAAAACAAAGTCGCTCCCGCTGTCTGTACGCTTAGATCTTTTAAACTACGCAACGGATTTTAATGCAGTTTTCAGCAAAAGATAGAGTGATTCAAGAGGAAGGTTTATATGCCCCACATTAGTATCTACATTGCACCCGTGCGAAGCCGGGGCGGGTCGCTAGTTACATAGTATAAACAAAGTCGCTTCCGCTGTCTGTACGCTTAGATCTTTTAAACTACGCAACGGATTTTAATGCAGTTTTCAGCAATAGATAGAGTGATTCAAGAGGAAGGTTTATATGCCCCACATTAGTATCTACATTGCACCCGTGCGAAGCCGGGGTGGGTCGCTAGTAATTTATAAAATCTTTGGTCGTGGTCATTAATACTATTTGCTTTTACTTTGATCAATTGACTGTCAAAACTTTTATTTTTTAGATGTTACAATTTTTTTTTACTTTTTTGTACATTTTATATTTTGATGGGCTCTTGGCTATATAATTACCAACCGCGCGGTACATACGATTTGCGAGGCTAAGCTGCGCTTGCCGCGGTCAGTCTGTGGATGGGTGACCGCTCGTTACACATTGAGACCACTCCGTGCCTCGGAGAGCACGTTAAACAGTCTGCCCCGGGTGTCATACGAATACCTATGACAGTTGTTACGGGTAGTCAGAAACCGGAAAGTCTGACAACCGGTCTGACCTTAGGATATCGGCATTGCCCAGTAACGGGGCTGCGGAGGTCTGATGGCAGTCGCTCCGTGTAAAATACTGGTATTCAGCCGCATCTGGTTATACTGTAAGCTGATCCCAACATAGTTGGGAAAAAGCTATGCAGGCTAGTACATTTTATATTTTACTAGCGACCCGCCCCGGCTTCGCACGGGTGCAATGTAGATACTAATGTGGGGCATATAAACCTTCCTCTTGAATCACTCTATCTATTGCTGAAAACTGCATTAAAATCCGTTGCGTAGTTTAAAAGATCTAAGCGTACAGACAGCGGGAGCGACTTTGTTTTATACTATGTAAAGATTTAATAGGTAGGTTACTTATTTTATTTTTAATAACCAATAGTACTCTTTTCATAGTACCATAGTCAATGATAAACATAAGAAAACAATTTCCCCGGTTTCCTACTTAGTGATAAATAATTACCACGGCCATTAGTTGGGTGTTTCACCCTAATTAAATTTTGTTTACACAAATGCTGTAATTAAACCTGAAAATATAATTAATATGTCTGTTCTTACAATTTAACCTCATTGTGTGTGTATTTAGAATTTAATTTATTATGATATCCATTCATGAAAGAAAAATAATTACCTAATATTTCCCGAAAAAAAATCATGTATCGTAGATAATTACATACAAACTTAACATATACATACAGACATAAACTCACGCCTTTTTCCTATAGGGGTAGGGAGAAACTATAGAATGCCAAATGCTACGATCCATACACACCTACTACTTTCGGTTCTTCTTCTTTTCGTGTGGTTAATGACTAACCTGGTATCAGAGTTTATGCCGCCCATGGACCTCTGACTTGGCTTCACATGCCGTCGAGAAATATCTCTCAGGCATGCCGGTTTCCTCACGATGTTTTCCTTCACCGTTTTTAAGCAAGTGCTAATTATACAATACGCACATGAATCTGAAAAGTCAGAGGTGCGTGCCTTGGGTTCGAACTCGAGATCTATGACTTGCTCGGTTTATCCACATTCATACATCTTGTCATACATAACATATACTCATAGCGAAATGCTCAAACGCTACTTGTAAAGAAACACCTTAAAATCGTGGTGATATTCTTTAGTTATCTTTAACAAAATAAGCGAAAATAATATAGAAAACAAAATCTTTACATAGTATAAAACAAAGTCGCTCCCGCTGTCTGTACGCTTAGATCTTTTAAACTACACAACGGATCTTAATGCAGTTTTCAGCAATAGATAGAGTGATTCAAGAGGAAGGTTTATATGTCCACATTAGTATCTACATTGCACCCGTGCGAAGCCGGGGCGGGTCGCTAGTAATCTATACTAATATTATAAAGAGTAAAGATTTGTATTTTTGTATGTAACGAATAAACATAAAAACTACTGGACCGATTTCAAAAATTCTTTTACCGTTAGATAGCTACATTATCACTGAGTAACATAGGCTACGGGCGGAGCCGTGAGGACGCAGCTAGTATATGTATATAATTCTTATGTACGTGTGTTTGTCACCTAACTCCTCCTAAACGGCTGGACCGATTTGGATTAAATTTTGTGTGTATATTTCAATGGGTTCCTGGATGGTTTGAAAATACAATTGGACCCGGTAGGTGGCGCTGCTTTTCCGGGCAGGACGTCTGCCGGGTCCGCTAGTAAATTATATTGTTTAAATATTTCTATAAAAATTATGTCTTTATTAGTAAAAAAGCAGTGGTAGCCTAGTGGTGTGACCGTCGGACTGCCAAGTCATAGGGCTCGAGTTCGAACCCAAGGCACGCACCTCTAACTTTTCGGATTCATGTGCGTATTGTATAATTATCACTTGCTTAAGAAAAACATCGGGAAAAAACCTGCAGACCTCAGAGGGCTCCATAACGTTCTCGATAGTGTGTGTAATCTGCCAACCCGCACCAGGCCAGCGTGGCGGACTAAGGCCTAAACCCTTCTCAGTCATAGAAGAGGGCCGTGCCCAGCAGTGGGACAGTAATAGACTAGTTACGTTATGTAGTATTTACACAAAAAATATTTACATAATTACAAATAGCTACAAATGTTCTGCCTAGCCTTTTTCCAAAAATGTTGGGGCCAGCTTTCTGTATGTAGAACAAGTTGGTGATACCAACATAACGGCATCACAAAAGAATATCTCAACAATACCAGGTGTTGATATTAATACATATTTAATATTATCGACTGCCGTACATAAGTTTGAGACGATAAATTATATGATTTGCGTAAGAAATACTATTATTCACACTATTATATCGATGGCAGCAAAGTAAAAGAAGACATCTACAAAATCGCAATTTACAGGAGTGCACATTTAGTAAAAAATAGCGGCAATTTAGCTGCGATGTTTTTTAAAAATCGAATGTGTATTCATTTACGTGCGAAATTTTCTTCATTATTTTGTAATTTGAAATAATTTTTAATACAGACTTGTAGACAGGGTTGATATAGGTCATTATTGTAATAAAAGCATTTTCGCAAAAATGTAGATATCCGTATCTACTTTGTTGCCATCGATATGGTGATATTGATACTTTATGTTAAATAGCGTGGTATTTTGCGAAGTGGGCTTGAAAAATAATAACAATAAAAATAATAAAATGTATAAAGAGCCAAGATAACTACCAACCTAAGATCTTTACACATTGAGAGCCCTCCGTGCCTCGGAGAGCACGTTAAACGGTCGGTCCCGGATGTCATACGAATACCTATGACAGTCGTTACGGGAACTCAGAAACCCGAAAGTCTGACAACCGGTCTAACCTTAGAATAATGACATTGCCCAGTAACTAGGTTGCGGAGGTCTGATGGCAGTCGCTTCATGTAAAATACTGGTATTCAGCCGCATCTGGTTAGACTGGAAGCTACGCAAGTGACGTTAACGGTAAAGAAAACATCGTGAGGAAACCTGCACACGAGAGGGTTTAAAAAAGTTCTCGATGGTGTGTGTAGTCCGCCAACCCGCACCAGGCCAGCGTGGTGGACTAAGGCCTAAACCTTTCTCATAATGAGAAGAGGCCCATGCCCAGCGGTGGGACAGTAAATAACTTATTACCTACAATAGAAATAGCTAGCAAATTGCTACTTATCTCAGTAGTAAGTATATTTTATTAAATACGGGGATATAGATTATACTATTGTATAATTATCACTTGTTTAAAAACGGTGAAGGAAAACATCGTGAGGAAACCGGCATACCTGAGAGATATTTCTCGACGGCATTTGAAGCCAATTCAGAGGCCTATGGGCGGCATAAACTCTGACACCAGGTTAGTCACTAACCACACAAAAAGAAGATAGATTTTATTTCGTAGTAAAAATCATAATAATACAAATTCCTTATTCAATATTGACCTTTAAAATTCAAGTCTTACCCTCTCAGTTTCCCACACCGGCTGCTAGATGGCGCTAACGTCCTGGAGCGGCGGGCGCACGCGCATAATTTATCGCGCATCTACACTATGATAAAGGGGATCGTGAGTCGTGACGTAACGCTGTTTGTAAACTAAAGCGTTTGTTATTAGTCTATGGTTTGTTTTAATTTATACAATAGATGGTGAGAGAATATTATTGTTGTAGAGAAATAAATTATTATTAGATTAATATCTCCCTATGCGTAGAAGGGGCTCGAGGTTTACCAATCGCGCCGATCATACAATTTGCGAGGATAAGCTGCGTTTGCCGCAGTCAGTTTGTGGATGGGTGACCGTTCGTTACACATCGAGGCCCCTGCGTGTCTCGGAGAGCACGTTAAACGGTCGGTCCCGGGTGTCATACGAGTACCTATGGGCTATGTCAGTCGTTATGCCAGTCAGAAGCCCGAAAATCTGACCAACTGGCCTAATCTTAGGATATCGGCATTGCCCAGTAACTGGGTTGCGGAGGTCTGATGGCAGTCACTCCGTGTAAAATACTGGTATTCAGCTGCATCTGGTTAGACTGGAACATTACCCAACATCATGGACGTGGTCTGGATTTTGTTCAGGGTGGGTCAAGGTCAGTCGGACAGTAAATATTTGTCTTTTCAATCAATCTGAAAGTGCAGAATGGGATTATGGGGCAATTTTGCCCATAATCTTATTTTTGAGGTCCAAATAAGTAAAGATGGAATCGGTCATTGGTCTGCCTATTTTGGGTAATTGTTCTGTGGACATGGGTGGCGAGTTGACTGAATCTAGACCATTTACCTATTCTTTCCTGTGTCAGGGTGGGGAAATCGCCTCATTTGCTCCAACCTGAATACACTCATGAACAACACAGGGTGTCAAAGAAATCATGTAATTCTTTCAAACCTCGTGATGTACTGCTGACATAGGTTATGCCTGCATGGGATATTTTTGGATCCAATTTAAAAAAAAAATTACAAGAAGTAAACATAACGTAAACATGTGCTCTTAACGTGAGGCATTTTGGCGCCCCGAGTTAAAAGACCGCGCGGCGAGCGATAGCAACGTAATTCGCTCGGGGCGCTAAAATGCCTCACGTTAAGAGCACATGTTTACTTCTTGTAATTTTTTTTATTGAATCCCAATGTTTCGTCTGCCGGTATAATCTATGTCAGCAGAACATCACGAGGTTTGAAGGAATTACATGATTTCGTTTAGACTAGGTAAAAACTTAGGCAGAATTAATGACACAGTTTAGCCACAGAACAGATAGGTACAGAAGTCAATCACATGTATGTACTTCACGTTTCATACCTTCGCTCGGAGGTCGCTCTATCTATACAATATGTAACATAATTAACGCACACCCTGAAAGTAGTTTGTTCAGAATCGTTTACTGAATCGACTTCAGCCATTTTTTAACCGACTTCCAAAAAGGAGGAGGTGTATGTGTTTTTTTTTTTTTTTTTGTGAATGTTCATCGATATTTTCGCCAATTGTGAACCGATTTTAATGATTATTTTTTTAATGGATTGGGTATACTTCGAAGTTGGTCCAATTTAAATTTGGTGAAGATCTGATGAAGAACTTCGGAGATAGACAATGGAACTCCTCAATGACGAACAGTACGCATATTGTGATGATGTGATTATGTTACGAGCAGCATCTTTAGTAGGTCCAACCAAGTTTTAATTAAGGCCACTAAAATGAAAAAAATAAAAACATTTTTTACAAAAAATTTAAACCGACATCAAAAAAGAATAAAATAATTACCATATAAAATTAACAGTTTCAGAAGTCGGTGCCTTCAATTTGGTTCAGCGTGGATCAGCACCGACTTCTGAAACTGTTAATTTTATATGGTAATTATTTTATTCTTTTTTGATGTCGGTTTAAATTTTTTGTAAAAAAGTTTTATTGTGTATTTTTTTTTATAAATGTGTTTTTTAATAATTAGTTTTTTAATTGGCATATCGAAAATTGAGCCTTATGTCAAGGGCATAAGACTGAATTTGAAATGAAGTTAACAATGAAAAAGTAATACTATTTTCTTGAATAAACAATATTTAAGCACATAAAAATAAAATTGCAGTGTATTATTATGATTATAACATAATATTCTAATTGGGGTGTTTGAGGGTGTGCGTTAATTACGTTACTTGTTGTATATCTATCTCTCTCAAGCGCATGGCACTCGCGCTCGCACTCACTCGCACTCTAGCCCCAAACAGTCCGAGATATCGTGTCCGTGAGCAGTGTATATGTGTGCGTTGCTCGAGTGCACTTGTATGTAGATTGACTTCTGTACCTATTTTGTGGTTTAGCCGATCGATAAGTTGTTTCAGTTAAAAATCTAATTAAAAACAAAACGATGTCCTATCATAAATCTTCGTGTCAGTAAACATCACAAACAGTGTTTACTACATCTTATAAATGTCTGTATGTTTGTCTGTTCGTAATTTATATATTTTTGTTTTAGCTTGTTTTATGGTAGTTACATTGCCGGCTGCGGCAGTTACAATATTATTGTGGCTTGTAATATGTATTTTTATCGATGACACCTATGGTATGTGCAGTATTCTAATTCAGGTTTTTTTTTAAACGGGGAATGTGCAGCGTGCCTCATTTCTTTAATAGGCAACATTCCCACTTTGTCGTGACGACAGATAGTCTTGTAGTTTTAAGTGTCGTGGCTTATACAAGGTTAGTCGGAATGGGGGTACTATGCCGCGAGCCACTTTATGTACCTATCACTGATGATTGTCTTAAAAAAAGTGTTAAAATTACAAAATTCGATGAAATAAAAGCATAATAATTTATTTTCATTTTAGTTTTTTCAAAAATTCTTCATCCCTGCTTTAGTTACTTATTCAGAAAATGGAGCTTCTAATCCCTGACCCTATATATCACCTAAAATGTAAACACAGCTCATAGCTAAGGATAGGTAGAATTTAGCGTATTTTTTATGAAATCTTGGAAAGGCTATTTCTCTTAAACTAATGACTTTTGGGGAAAGTTGTAGAACAAAAGTTACCTATCCATTATTATGGGTACTTTAACACTCTTTCGGCTTAGTACCCCTTTTCCGACTAACCTTGTATATTTAAATGGAGGTGTTCACATATAAGACGACACGATTAACTGTCGTTCACAACTTGCTTTTGCAGTGACGACAGATTGTCAAGTCAATGGGAATGGCTAGCACGACAGTCGTCAAACGATAAGAAAACGTCACGACATCGTGACGGCAAATCATGTGTCGCTGTTACGACTATCTGTCGTGGCCACGATAAAAATATCGTCCCGTCTTGTAGCTTGCTACTGATGTGCAAACGACAAAGCGACTGCCGTGAAACGATAAAATGTCGTCACGATCCAACGGGAAAAGCTAGACACGATAGTCGCTAAACGAAAAAAAAAAATTGACGAGAAACAGTCGTTATAATGGGAACAGCTAGAGACGACAGTTGTCCAACGATAAATTAATCGTCACGACATAGTGGGAACGCGCCCTTATGAAAACTGTCAAAAAGGTTGGTTATGTTTTTGTTGTCAAAAAAATTTACAGATTTTGGTAAAAAATGTGTTCTACTAAAGACACTTGAAGGTTTACTGCAATATTCACGTTTCAAAAAAATACCTGGGTTAGTTTAATGTCCTACGACATAACGTCGTTTAGGTAACAATACCCCTCAAGTTAAATTTGACAAGTTTTCAGGAGTGACAAAAAACTGATTAATGCTGATTTACACGATGCAAGTTTCTTGAAGCAAGTTTCATGCTATCTCTGTTTATGTCGGAGAGAAAGACTAAGATAGCATGAGACTTGCTTCAAGAAACTTGCACCGTGTAAATGAGCCTTTATTATCTTTAAAATGACACAACAAACGACTTGCGCGGTGCCAGAACTGTTTGAATAACTCGCTGTGATTGGATAATTTTAATTTTTTTCTAACATCATTCGATGCGCGCCGAAAATATCTATCCAATGACATATAAAACGTCAAATGACCAATTTTCGACTAATGCGGTATTGTTACCTAAGCGACGATAAGTCGTGCGCTTCGGCATTCTTCGTGTTTCCGAATTTATACGAAAACAAATGATGCGACATGTCAATCTTTCACGTGTTATTGGGTTTTCCGTGTCTATAACAGTGATAGCCTAGTGGTGTTGCTTAAAAACGGTGAAGGAAAACATCGTGAGGAAACCGACATGCCTGAGAGATATTTCTCGACGGCATGTGAAGCCAAGTTAGAGGCCCATGGGCGGCATAAACTAACCACACGAACACAAGAAGTATGTACCTACATTTTCTTAATGTAAGAACAAAATCACTCTTCAAAATTACAACCACGCCAAAGTCTATTAATAAATTATTAACAACATTGGCTATCTGCAAGCATGTCTATAATTTATGGTCAATATTTAGCCTGCGTTAATTACTCCCACGCAATCATGTGACTAGGTAGTGATAGCTTATCGCTAGAACGGTTGCCTTCCATGTAGGAAGGGTCTCAGTTCGATCTCAGCCCGCATCATAGACTTTCGCCGAGTTGTCATTCTCGTTTAACAATTATCATGGTATCAATAGCTGTTTTATTCGAATCCTAGGGGAACTACTTCATGTACAGTAGGGAAATAAAAATGTTGTACACCCTAAGGTCTATTTTTGCTTGCACCCTGCAAGTAACAAACTATGTTACCGACTACGTATTGCCAACATAATAGAAATGAAAACACACGTATTTTTTCACAGGATATTTAAAATTATAATGGTGACAGACACTATTAATGTCAATTTATTTAATCATTGAATTGATTGATGTAAGAAAGAAAGAAAGAAAAAGTATTTATTTTTCCGCCCAAGCGGACGCACACGTATGCTTAAAAATTAACAATATAAAAAACACAAAATAGTTAAAAAAATACGAGCTACTAATTTATAGTCTGTGGTGCATGGGTTACCTAGGCATCCTAAATCTACTAACAATACAAACATTTAAATGATGTCGTGGTTTTTACAACAAAACTCTTTAAATCAAATCAAAGACATAACATGGCACTACTACGTCATATGGAGGCAAAAGGCAATCTTGATATTTGCTACTAAACAATTAAACATAATTTTCCATGCATTGGTCTGTTCAGTTCAACAGTTTGAAAAGGTAACATGTGTCCGTGATTTGGGAAAGGAATGAATTTGTAATCTAAAGAACCTTTTCATTTCCCTACTGTACCTGAAAATAGAAAGTAACCTGTGTTAATCCAAGACATGGTCCAACTGCCTCGTTGGTCTAGTGGTTGTAAGCGTGACTGCTAATCGTGAGGTCCTGGGTTCGATCCCCAGGTCGGGCAGTGTTATTGGGTTTGTCCGTGTGGAATTCCTCAGTAGCAGCCCGGAGTTTGGATTTGTGCCCGGTTGATGGCAATATGCTCGTCCCCTATTAGGTACATGGGACTTAAAAATATGGTAACGGTGAAATGAGGGTGTTACTATACACCTCTGCCCAACCCTTCGGGGAATACAGGTGTGATGTTTTGTTATGTTATGGTCTATCTGTGTGCCAAGTTTCATTCAAATCCGTTTAGCCGTTTGTTTGTGATTGATTAAGATTCATCCATCGTCACAAATTTTCACATTTATAATAATACTAGCGGACCCGGCAGACGTCGTCCTGTCCGGAAAAGCAGCGCCACCTACCGGGTCCAATTGTTGCGGAAGTCTGATGGCAGTCGCTCCGTGTAAATAGGTATTCATGGGCCTTGATAAACATTATATTGTATCCCTCACCTCACTTACATTTACCCGCAATGGCGGTGCGCATACGACGTCGTACACTTTGTGTGAATACTTTTTCTGCAACTACCCTATTACTAACACCATCACTGTTTTATTGTTAAAATTGTAATCTGATTTGTCATGGTACCGCCCACTGCGCCAATCGGCTTAATTTAGTTTTTAAGTTATAAATATTGTATTTTCTCTGTAAGTGATTTTGTAAATCTTTTGAGAAAATAAATGTCTTAAACTGTATTCAGCCGGATTTTGTTAGACTGGAAACTGACCACAACATAGTTGGAAAAAGGATAGACAGAACCCATTGAAATATACACACAAAATTTCATACAAATCCTACTATAACCAGTAATATGGGGCATATAAACCTTCCTCTTGAATCACTCTATCTATTGCTGAAAACTGCATTAAAATCCGTTGCGTAGTTTAAAAGATCTAAGCGTACAGACAGCGGGAGCGACTTTGTTTTATCTACACTTCTATAGTAATAGTAATACTAATCTATACTAATATTATAAAGAGGAAAGATTTGTATTTTTGGATTTTTGTTTTTTGTATGTAATGAATAAAATTAAAAACTACTGGACCGATTTCAAAAATTATTTTGCCGTTAGAAAGCTACATTATCACTGAGTAACATAGGCTAACGGGCGGAGCCGTGAGGACACAGCTAGTAATATTATAAAGAGGAAAGATTTGTATTTTTGTATGTAACGAATAAACTTGAAAACTACTGGACCGATTTCAAAAATTCTTTTGCCGTTAGAAAGCTACATTATCACTGAGTAACATAGGCTATATTTATTATTACTGGAATAAAACTTCTTACGCGGGCGGAGCCGTGAGGACATACTATGTAAAGAAGATTAGTGTGATTTTTAAATAAACTTCTAACACATTGTATCGTTCTAAATTCAAGTAACAGAATAAGGAATTTAAACCTTACATGACACCTTAAAATTAGGGTGAGGGGATCGTTGCTGTCCCCCTAACATTTTTTGTCACGCCAATTTTGTCAACGCCTAATATTTGATTATTAAAATACCTTACCTTACTTGGTCTGTGAGTTAAAGAAAAATATTCATGGCCAAATACTCAAACGCTACTAATTAGATGATTTCCACCAAACGGCTCGCATCGCATCGGATCGGAACGGATTTTACAATCTTTAAACGATATTAAATCGTGTACACAGTATTTAAAGTCTATATTACCAAGCCGCGCACAGCAGCTTGACCGCGGGCGTCTTCCGCGATCAAGCCGGATCCTTTCGGCTGTCAACACGGTAGGAATGAAACTATCTGACTAGGCGCAGAAACGGATGCGTTCGCAAGCGACTGTACGGGGCCGATCGTATGCGTCGACATCCTGCCGGACGCGATCGGATGCCGCCGCATTTGTTCGTATCCTTTCCGATCCGATGCGATGAGAGCCGTTTGGTGGAAATCATCCCTTATGGCCAAATAACCCTATTCAATTTTAAGTTGCCGTGAATTTTGTGCTATCTCTGTCATTTCGCCTTACAGTGACAGTGACAGCACGAGACTTACACCCATATTCTAAGACGTTCCTCCAAAACTTACTCGACTCGTACTCGACTCAGGACGGCCTCGAAAACACCTTCAAATTTGTATTCTTAGTCGCAATTTCGAGTGAACTTTGACGTTCCTCGACGGAGTCATTACGTTATAATTTGAATTATCTGCATCGCGCAAATAACGCCGCGATAAATACTTTTAAGGATTATCGTAAGCATATTCGATAAAATCTTCAAAATTATTTTTTGTTACCTACATAAGAACTTTGACACTTCCTTCCTTAAGGTAGTGTGTCCTCGACATAGGAAAAATCTCGAGTCGAGGACGTTTATGTCAACTATAACTACCGATGGTAGTGAGTAAGACTGAGTCGAGGTGCAGTCGAGTCGAGTAAGTTTTGGAGGAACGTCTTAGAATATAGGTGTTAATGGCAACTTAACATTGAGTGGCGTTTGATTATTTGGCCATCCACGTTACCTGTGGATTCAGTCATTGCTAGGATCATTCTTTTTTTATATGTAATAGGCTGGCATTTCACATTACTAAGTAACTGGGTTGCGGACGTCTGATGGCAGTCGCTCTGTGTAAAATACTGGTATTCAGCCACATCTGGTTAGACTGGAAGCTGACCCCAACATAGTTGGGAAAAGGATAGACAAAACGATCTGGAAAACATCGTTAATTTTGAAATTTATTCATATGAACCAACTACAGACATGTTAAAATGTAATTATGCATGTAATATTAACGTTTTCACACTCTCAAATCGGGCGTGATTCGCAAAAAATGTTGATTGAAACATTCAATTTGCAAATTTGATTATTTTATTGTATAATTTGATGATTTTTTTTATTGATGTAGGTACCATAAAAAATAATGGCGGTCTTCAATTTTGTTGTAAAACCATAGCTTTTTTTTAAATATTATGCGTGTAATTAAATGATTAAGAGGTTTTGTTATAATAAAAACAAAATACCATCAGGCCGGTGTTTCCCATGGTGTTGTGCAGAGGTGTATAGTACCTAACCCTCATTTCGCCGTTATGTTTAAGTCATAGGGGGCGAGTCTATTGCCATCAACCGGGCACAAATCCAAACTCCGGGCTGCTACTGAGGTCCCACACGGAAAAACCCAACAAAACGTTGCCCGACTTGGGGATCGCACCCAGGACCTCATGATCAGCAGTCGCGCTTGCCACCACTAGAACAACGAGGCATTTTTTGTTATAGTGTGGATGATTAAAAAGTTTTTAGACTATGTTCTTAAGAAGATTATCAGAATAATTCTGTGGTCCGAGATTGTGATTACCTATACGTTGACCTATTAGTTATGATTTCTGATAAGAATAAACCGTCAAATATGATTTTCGGCGAGAAATAAGCAACCCACTGGATCCGTGGGTTTCATAATGACGACTACCGGTTCCTATAGCGAAAAACGAATCGTTTTGCTTACTAGTGGTTGCTATTTTTTATTGCCGAATTGTATATATGAACTCGTAAGCTTTTACCTGTGATAGCTACTAATGTACCTATAGGAGAGTTGAATAGAGTAGAGTTGTAAAAATATAGACTCATATTTATTTTTAAACTTTGCACCACTCTCGGATTCCGTCTGTATCGTAGGTGCGTTTACAGACACAAATCTCATGCACAAACACCCAGACCCGGAACAACTATCGGTAGGCCATACAAATACTTGTTCCTTGCGGGAATCGAACCCACGAACTGTAGCACATAGAACCAATCACTTAAACCACTGCGCCAAACGTGGCATCTAATTGGAATTAGTTATTAGTAAACTGCTTGGCTTTGACTTTGATGTGGTGGTAAACACGACGACAAACCAAACTATACATTTCGTCGCTTAGTCTTCCTGCCCTGGTCCCAAGTTACTTGGGGTCGGCGCAATATGTTTTTCTCTTCCACTCTTCCCTGTCAGCCGTCTCATTATCATTTACTCCCTTATCTTTCATATCCTCCCTCACACAATCCATCCATCTTTTCTTAGGTCTCCCTCTCCCCCTCCATCCATCAACATTCATATTCATCACTCTCTTAGTCACATGTGTTTCATCCCTCCTCAGCACATGCCCATACCAAGACAAACGCTTTCCTTTCAACTTTTCTGTCACTGGTGCCACTTTCAAACCACCAGGGCAGGAAGACTGACTGAGTAACAATACCGCTCAAGTTAAATTTGACAAGATTTCAGGAGAGACAAAAAACTGATTAAGGCTGAACATCCACCAGAGCTGTGCTAAGCTGCGTAGCGAGGAATTTGTTTTGTAAGCACCAATAGAATCACTTCATTTAGGTACCTAGCTTCGCTCTGCGCAGCTCTGGTGTATATGGGCTTAGCGGAGCGAGGTTTTTGTTCATACAAAACAAGCGAGAAATGCGAGCGAGGGATGTGTTGCGAGGAATGTGTTGCAAGGAATGTGTTACGAGGTATATGTACCGCTCCCGCCACACCACCCACATATTCGAAAAGAGTCCGCTACCTATCCTCGCACCACTCATTTGTACACATTAACACATTACGCGTTCCTCACAAAGCTCTGGTGGAAAGGGTCACACAGTTTCACATCCTCGCTACATATTTTCGCACTGCACATTTTCCTCGTACAGCTCTGGTGGATGTCCAGCCTAATGCTGATTTACACGGTGCAAGTTTCTTGAAGCAAGTCTCATGCTATCTCTGTTTTTGTCGGAGAGAAAGACAAAGATAGCATGAGACTTGCTTCAAGAAACTTGCACCGTGTAAATGAGCCTTTAATATCTTTAAAATGACACAACAAACGACTTGCGCGGTGTCAGAACTGTTTGAATAACTCGCTGTGATTGGATAATTTTAATTTTTTTCTAACATCATTCGATGCGCGCCGAAAATATCTATCCAATGACGTATAAAACGTCAAATTACCAATTTTCGACTTAGGCGGTATTGTTACCTAAGCGACAATTTCCAGTTTATGCTGACCTCTCTTTATACAGAATTTCTGTAAAATGACAGTTCAGCTTATAGGTATTGGCGATGTATAGATTGATTTGCCGTCGTCTGTACCCAACCAGTCGGACCGTATAGATCCTACCACCAAGCGTGCCGGGTTTTGTTGAATCTTACAACACGCGTCTATTCCCAGCGTGCGGTGAGGAAGTCTTATATTCTAGTCCGACCCCATATGGGAAAAAACTACCTTCCTTATGTACCTATAACAAGCGTCCCGTCCCGGCTTCGCACGGTTGGACATTTTTCCCGTTTTTGCAACATTTTTCTTTTATGCTCCGCTCCTATTGGTCGTAGCGAGATGTTATATAGCTTATAACCTTCCTCGATAAATGGACTATGCAACACAAAAATATTTTTTCAATTCCAACCAGTAGTTTCTGAGATTAGCGCGTTGAAACAAACAAACTCTTCAGTTTTATAATATTAGTAATTAGATGTAAGTCTAAGTAGGTGGGCTTGTAAATTATCACAATTTATCACTCAGTTACTTACTCAAATGAACGAGGTGTGTGGTTATTATCCGCCATTTGCAAAACTAATATACTATAAAACATTACAATGGTGAATAAGCATTGACACGTAGCTGCCAAAACGATAAAAAAATTACGTTTTCTTTTCTAGAACTTAAAGAGAAACAGCTGTCACATTTTTCTTCTAGAAAAAAGAATCATATTATTAAAATTAACGGTAATAAAAGCAACCATGTTTGATGGCAATCAACTGGACACTGGCTGTATGTGTACATTCCTTTTACGCAGCGTCTTAATGTTTCCACTAAGCATTAGCGTCGAACGGAACGCGGCCGCGCAGCCAAAGTAAAAAAGTTAACTGTCAAACTGACGTTTGCATTTTTCCCGCCAAATTAAACGTCAAACGGAGGTAAGGTTGTATAGTTATAACCGTTATTGCCCTTTTTGAGGTGTCGAGGTGTTGTAAATAACACATTGAAATGTATTTAGTGCGATAAAAATTTATGGTATCAACTCACATAATTTTATGTCCGTTTTAGGATAAATTGAATTTAAAATATCAAGATTATAAGTTCGCTGTTCGCACGGGCGGATGTTGATTTATATTTTCTTGGTACTGGCATTTTCTTTGCTGCCAGCCAGCTTTCCTTAATAGAAAAGGATGTACATTCCTCTTTGCTTTGACGCTATTATTAAATATTGTTGTCGTGAATTTTTACGAAATCTTATGCAATTGAAGCGGAGAGCTTGTTTTATTCGGCTATGGAGAAGTCTCTTAGATTTTCAAACATTATTTATTAGTATCCCCCATAAACTGACAGTCGTGTGTAAAAAAAGTCTATGTAGCCGCTTTCATTAGTATAAAGCGCCGTTCAGACTGCGCTATACTATTTCGCTATAAAATATAGCATATTGTGTCATAAGCTATAACTACATAGCAGGACGATATCGCTCGGCATACCGTAAAACCTGGCAACTTTGCCCTTGAGGTATGACTTTGCCCAGCTGTGCATTTTTTTAAAAATTTGATGCATAGCAAATTTGTCTATAGTTAGGAGTATTCTTTTGCCTGTGGTAGAAAATTGATTATTTTTCTGACAATACCAAGTGACGTAATGTCACCTATGTTACTTCTGTTGGCTGTCAGGAACCTTTAAAAGTTGGTATTGTTTTTAGCGGGCAAAAACCAGTCAAAAAACTTTATCAAAAAGTGATAGTTGCAGATACAGTAGGTAATTAATTTTTTTGCCACCGTTAATATGTATGAAATGAATAATATAGACTGGTATTTCACACAAAACATCTCATAAAATTGTAAAATATATTGATGGGCAAAGTCACATGCATGTTTTTTGAGCATGGTTGACGACATTGCCCACCAATTTTTTTTCCGTAGGGTTGTCACCTGTAATTTTTAAATTTATTATAATTTTAAGAGGTACCTATGCACAAACTAATATAACGCTAAAAGAGAAAAACTTGTAAATGTTTTGGTGGCTTCTGATGAATAAGGTAGTCCAATGACCAAGTTGGACTAGAAAACGCTAGTTTTTAGCAAATTGGAAGAAAAGAAACCTGATGTTACATATTTAATGAAACAATTCCCAGCAATACATGTGTAGAACTATTTATAAATAGGCATTCATCGAATTTGTTAGTTCGAACAGTATCTGCAACTGGTGACTGTCTTCCGACATAGTGTGTAGATGTTTAGTCACATATTTTGTCTTTTGGCTACCTTAAAGTTAGTAATATATCGTAGCAATATAACTTAACTGGCAATATACCGTATATCTTCATTTTGTATCCATTATATACTTATTGAATTTATGATTATCTCAATAGAAATATTCCACATCAAAAACTTTTTCATTAAGTATTTAAATGTAGCATTTATTCAATGATGACAGCCCTTAGACATTGACCATTATGGTAAGAAAAATGTACTAGGAGGCTTTTTGACTTTGCCCACTCAATTTTGAAGGACAACGAATATGTTCATTCATCTCATAATTTGATACTATACTTTATGGCCCTGTATTTATATTCAGCCATTTTTAAAATAATGATACGGTTTATAGTATCTGAAATATTACAAGTTGGCAAAGTTGCCAAAAACCTGTGATTCTTTGCCCAACAATTATAATTGTGTTTTTTACACACACAAATTCATTTTTCTGGATATTTTCAATAATAAATATCGAGATATGAACATATAGTATTGTGTGGTACAAAAATAATATGAAATACATTAACGTTTTCGGAAATAACTCAACTAATGCAAAAATACTCTGATTTTTTGGGCAAAGTTGCCAGGTTTTACGGTATTTATACTCTATACTAATATTATAAAGCTGAAGAGTTTGTTTGTTTGAACGCGCTAATCTCAGATACTACTGGTTGGAATTGAAAAATTATTTTTGTGTTGGATAGTCCATTTAACGAGGAAGGTTATAGGCTATATAACATCACGCTACGACCAATAGGAGCGGTGCATAAATTAAAAATGTTATAAAAACGGGAAAATGTACACCCGTGCGAAGCCGGGTCGGGCCGCTAGTATTTTATATATACATATAGACACGTTTACACAACGCTATATAGTGAACGTCATGCTATCCAACGTATTACATAATTCCCCATGAAAAATGTACCTAAATAATCAAGTAGACTTTTATGGTTATTGTCATTTACCTCTCAGAGGAAATTAGGTAAGAATGTAAATAACTTTCTGGGTAGTCTACTCTTTAGTTTTATGTTTTCAGGGTTGCGTTTCAATGATGATTATTTTATGTTTTATACAAATTCTTTTTTTTTTGGGTCATACTACGGTTTTCAAATATTGCCAATAGACTCTTTACAAGGGACCTTTTAACCCCCTTTCGGCTTTAGGGGTATTTTTGTAACACGTTATATAGTTATAGCTTAATATGCTATAGGTACTATACAAGGTTAGTCGGAAAGGGGGTGCTAAGCCGAAAGGGAGTTAAAGTAACCATAATAAGGGATAACTTTTGTTCTACAACTTTCCCCAAAACTCAATAGTTAAAAAGAAATAGCTTTCAAAGATTTCGTAAAAAAAATGCTAAAATCTATCTGTCCATAGCTATGATCACCTGTGTTTACAATTTAGGTCCTATTTGGGGCTCACAGATTAGAAAATTAATTTTCGAAATTCATAACTTAAGCAGGTATGTATTCTTTTTTGAAAAAACTAGAATAAAAATCTTTTTGCATGCAAATAAAAATTATCAAATTTTGAAATTTTAACACTTGCTTTAAAATAGTCATCAGTGATTCTTTAGGTGGCCCGTGGCTTAGTACACCCTTTCCGACTAACCTTGTACCTGTAGCGAAATAGTATAGCGTTGTCTGAACGGCTCTTAATATTAAAAAGTGGAATCTACTTGTAATAAAAATACAATGACATAATCACTTTTTAACCGACTTCCAAAAAAGGAGGAGGTTCTCAATTCGATTGTATGTTTTTTTTTAACAAATATAAAACCGACTTTAAATCGTCTATCTCCGAAGTTCTTCATCAGATCTTCACTAAATTTAAATGGGACCATTTCGAAATAATACTCTTTCAAACAAAATAAGAATCATTAAAATCGGTTCACAATTAGCAAAGATATCGCGGAATAAACATACAAAAAAAACATACAGTCGAATTGAGAACCTCCTCCTTTTTGGAAGTCGGTTAAAAAGTAACAACGTTGTACAACTTACAACACAATTCTATTAATTTAATTAAAATGTTTACTACTGCGCAAAAGCGATATTAAAATATCAAATGACAGTTCGCCATTTTGAAATGTCAACTGCGTTGAAGTATTGCAAAGGTGTCATGTTGGTTTTAATTCAATCTGTCTTTATCATGAATGCGTGACGAGTTATATTGTTAATTACTTGTAACAGAGTATTTTTTGTAATGTGTACTAGCGGCCCGTCCCGGCTTTTCGTATGACACCCGGGACCGACTGTTTAACGTGCTCTCCGAGGTACGGAGGGGTCTCGATGTGTAACGAACGGTCACCCATCCACAGACTGACCGCGTAATTAGCCACGAGCCCGCCCTGTGCTTATAAATATACATACATACATAATACATAATTAGACCATTACTGCCCCACTGCTGAGCACGGGCCTCTTCTCAGAATGAGAAGGGTTTAGGCCATAGTCCACCACGCTGGCCTGGTGCGGGTTGGCATACTTCATCGAGAACTTTATGGAGTCTCTCAGGTGTGCAGGTTTCCTCACGATGTTTTTCCATCACCACTTTATAAATCTATACTAATAAGTATTATAAAGCTGAAGTTTGTGTTTGAACGCGCTAATCTCAGAAACTACTGATTGGAACTGAAAAAATATTTTTGTGTTGGATAGTCCATTTATCGAGGAAGGTTATAGGCTATATAACATCACGCTACGACCAATAGGAGCGGAGCATAAATGAAAAATGTTGCAAAATCGGGAAAAATGTCCACCCGTGCGAAACCGCGACGGGCCGCTAGTCTATCTATAAAAGAAAATATATTTTTTATTCTCGTCGTTTATATTCTTGTTCGCAACTAATAAACATAACTTATGGATAATTGCAACTACGTATTCCAGTTCAACAAAATAGATATCACGCATTCAGATTTTTTAGAAAACGCACGCACGCAACCTCCTTTCGGCTCAGCTCCCCCTTTTTTTTCTCGTCGGAAAATCCTCATGGGTGTCGCCCGGGGAAGGCGAGGGGGTCTGCCGGACTCTTACCGGCTAAAAACCAACGGTGTTCCTTCTCCTGACCGTACGGCCGGGGTCGCGGGATTCGCAAGAGCAAACGCCGCAACCCCGGTCGGCACAGCTCCCCCTACCGTGCACCTAAGATTTTTTTAGGATATTTCACATTCGATTGCGATATTTTACACGTTTTTCAGGTCTCGCCAATAACTGCCCGGTTACGTAGTTCTTTTTTTCCTATTCTACTACTTGTAGATGGTCTTGCGGACCTTTCTACGTAACCGGGCAGTTATTGGTGAGACCTGAAGGGTCTCCAACCATTCCCGACGAGAGTAAAATACTTAACCTAAGCTAACTACTATTACTACGTCTACTACTAACATCATGACTAGATAGCAACAACAGCTCTAAGAGCGATCTCTAATGGGACTCGGACCTTGGCTTAGGGCGTTGCTTACGAGAGGACTGGGAGGGAGACAGCTTGATGAGGGCTGAATTAACGGTGTGACTGCGGAGTCAGAAAAGACGACCGGCTCCGCGGCTGCGGCGGGTGAGCACGGTGGATCAGAGAGTTACGTAGAAACGGCCCGTAAGAAACATCTACAAGCAGTCGACTCGAAAAAAATAAATAAATTCATAACATTTTTTTACAATATGTTTCTTTGATCGTTGACTGAAATAGAAAGTGTCATTAGATTTTATTTTATAACATAATAAAGTCTAAATAGTCTGAATTCAATTTAAATAAAACTGAATAACATAATACTGTGAGAATATTTTTATAGTTTCTTTTATCAGCATGGCCAATTAACAACGCTATCGAACGATCTGCGAGGTTAAGCTGCACTTGCCGCGGTCAGTCCGTCGATGGGTGACCGTTCGTGAACACCGAGACGCTTCCGTGTTTCGGAGACCACGTTAAACTGTCCGTCTCAGTTATCATACGAATACCTATGAAATTCGTTACGGGTAGTCGGAAGCCCGAAAATCTGACCAACTGGCCTAATCTTAGGATATCGGCATTGCCTAGTAACTGGGTTGCGGAGGTCTGATGGCAGTCGCTCCGTGTAAAATACTGGTATTCAGACGCATCTGGTTAGACTAGAAGCTGACCCCAACATAGTTTTGAAAAGGCTAGGAAGAAATAAGCGTCTCTTTTAGCAAGTTGTATCTAACTGAATATTGCCATCACATATTCTGTCCATCAGCCGTGATACGCATAGCATAATCAGCTCATTACTGTCCCACTGCTGGGCACGGGCCTCTGCTCAGAATGAGAAGGGTTTAGGCCTTAGTCCACCACGCTGGCCTGGTGCGGGTTGGCAGACTACACACACCATCGAGAACTTTATGGAGCTCCTCAGGTGTGCAGGTTTCCTCACGATGTTTTCCTTCACCGTTAACGCAAGTGATAATGATTACCTATTTTTCTGTGATCGTTTTGGGAGAGTATATTATGCAAAGTCAAGTGAAGTTTTTGCTTCATTAATGGTTAAAATACATACATAAACTCACGTCATTTTCCCATACGGGTAGGCAGGACCCAGTGCATAATATCAGCAAGCACATTGGGTCACCCGCGCGACAGCGCAACGAGTATTCCCAAGGAGGGTTGATGTCAGGCAGGCGGCCGGTCATAAAACAATAAGCCAAAACCTCTAACAGCACGGATTTACGAAATACATGTTGTGCTGACTCCACCTAATGTGGGATAAAGGCAGGAAGAAGAAGGTAGGCAGAAACTATAGAACGCCACATGTTACGATCCTTACATACTCCTTTCGCTTCTTCCACATTCATACATCTTGTTACGCAGGTTGAGAGTACTACGCACCTGTCCGTTAGTAAAGATAACCAATAACGCTCGGTTAAATATAGGAATCGGCCTTTAAGCGCCTATTACTACAATAGGTGTTATCATGGTAAAAATGTAATGGAATGATTTGTTCAGCAAATCATACGATCTAGAATACAAATGGTAACTGATAATTTTCGAGTTAGCAACCTGGCTACAACATACATACAACTAACACCTTCGGAATTGCGAAATCGTGATACTAAAATAAAAACTCTACGATTGGATACACTTTAAACACGCAAAAATAACTTTTCAGATCTCATAAACCTTAACTCTATAAAAATAAAGTCGATTTTCGTTTGAATTCGATTGAAAGATATCGTGGTTTCGTCTCGTCGTGCGACAAAGTTGAGTTTGCGGTTGCGTAACTGCATAATGTAGGGTGAGTTGGTACAGAAGTGGTTTTCGTGACGGTAAAGGTAAGTTTGTGGTCGGATTAAACGAAATATCTGGTTGGTGCGCGTGCGTTCATCGTGTGTGGTCCTGAGACGGTGCGGTGGGAAAGTGGCTCCACTTGCGATTTTTGTTAAGGATTAAATTTTTAAGGAAGTAATTAGTTTTAATAGATTGTTTTAAGTTTATTATGAATATTTCCGTTTATGAACAGTTACATTAAAATCATTGCCTTATAATAACAGCAGTTCATTTAAGTAACTTTTATTATTTATGTACCTAATGGGTTGGTTGAGGGGCTCATAGCTGACCCGCCACCCGACCAGTAACAAGCCCAATAAGGCGGCACGCAGTGTTCCATGCGCGCTTCTCAGGAGAACGTGGGGCAAGGCCCCACAGAGGAGAGGTCCACCGAGGGTCGGCGGACCGGGACCTGCCGGGGTTGCGGTGCATGCTTTTGCGAATCCCGTGACCCCGGCCGAACGGTCAGGAGGAGGAACACCGTTGGTTTTTAGCCGGTAAGAATCCGGCACACACCCTCGCCTTCCCCGGGCGAGGGACATTCATGAATGTCCATGAATCCATGAACATGGATTTTCCAACGAATAAAAAGGGGCTCATGGCTAATTACCAACTGCGCAGATCATATGACTAGCGAGGTTAAGCTGCGTTTGCCGCGGTCTATCCGTGAATGAGTGACCGTTCGTGCCTCGGAGAGCACATTAAACAGTCGTTCCCGGGTGTCCTACGAATACCTATGACAGTCGTTACGGGAAGTCCGAAAGTCTGACAACTGGTCTAACCTTAGGATATCGGCATTGTCTTACTGGGTTGCGGAGATCTGATGGCAGTCGCTCCGTGTAAAATAATGGTATTCAGCCGCATCTGGTTAGACTGAAAGCTAATCCCAACATAGTTGAGAAAAAGCTAGGTAGAATATGTTATAGGTTGGCATTCAGCAACCTTTGAGACAAAGCTGAAAAGTCTAATGTGACTGTCAACCCGACTGTTGCAAATTCTTTAAAAAACCTTGATTATTCAGGGAATTTAATATTTTATTCTTTTTAACGTGCCGAAGAGAATCTAAATTGAGTCGGCCCAGAACTTAGCTACGAGTTTAGCGTTATCAGTATCGTCCATTAGTTCCTGTACCGTGCAGTTATCAGGGCACGCAGGGCATGATGTCAAGTGACTCATTTTAAAAACGTCATTGTAATGAAGACACTTTCTCAAATTTAAAAAGCCGTCGTTAACCAAGGTGTCTGAGGCATTTAATCCTGTTCAATCGTTAAAGCTAACGATTTAGTTAAAGTATCCACATTAACTTAATAGCTAGGGTTAACTTGATAGTTAATAATGACCAATTTCGCAGTAACAATTTATTTTGGAGTAAGTATTACTTAATGAGATAGTTAAATTCCCATCCCATTTGTCCCTGTTGTTCTTTCCCATTTGTCCCACCTGGACATGAGTTGCCTCGGCTCAGAGCCGCCTCTACGGGGGTCTCTCTCGGGGGTGCAAGGGGTACAGGGCACCTGGGCGCCGAGCCATAACGGGCGCCTCGGGCTTCGGATGCTGAGGTTTCACAGGCTCCGAGGCCCGAAAAAATATTTAATTCGGCGGTCAGTTCAAACTAACATAAGCTACACATGTAATGGCTGCTACAAACCCTTTTTTTATCGCTGGAAAACCCTCATGGGTTTCCCTGACCCGGGGAAGGCGAGGGGTTCTGCCGGACTCTTACCGGCTAAAAACCAACGGAGTTCCTCCTCCTGATCGTTCGGCCGGGGTCGCAGGATCCTCAAAAGTATGCACCGCTACCCCGGTAGGTCCCGGTCTGTTAGCCTCTGGTGGACCTCTCCGCTGTGAGGCCTTGCCCCACATCCTCCTGAGAAGCGCACACGGAACACAGCGCACCGCCTTCTCAGGCCTGTTACTGGTAGGGCGGCGGGTAGCTGCTATACACCTAGAGACGACCTTGCGTCGGCTAACCTGGAAGTCTTTAAACAGACTCCGGACTCAGGTTAGTCGAAGCAAGGAAAACCAGGTGGAGATTCATAGACGATTGCTTGGAGTGTAAATGTGGTGCTGTTCCACAAACGATGGGACACCTAACATCATGCCCTGCGTGCTCTGATACCTGCACGTTACAAGAACTAATAGACGTTACTGATAACGCTAAACTCGTAGCTAAGTTCTGGGCCGACTCAATTTAGATTACCATCGACACGCTAAGAAGACACTAGTAGTAGAGCTCGTGGAAGAGTTCGCCCTGAGAAGTACTACCACCTCGCTTCCGGCCGTGGTTCTGTCCATGGTCGGGAGCGAAGGTGCGTGGGAAGCCATCGCCTCCTTTTGCGAGGGGGTGATGGCGACCAAGGAGGAAGCGGAGAGGGAGAGGGAGCGGTGTACTCTTCTCCCATCCCGCGCCAGACGCACCGGGTGCCGGAGGGCGAGTTAGGGGACTCGCCGCCCGGTTAGTAACAGGCCCAAGAAGGCGGCGCGCAGTGTTCCGTGCGCGCTTCTCAGGAGGACGTGGGGCGAGGCCCCACAGAAGAGAAGTCCGCCGAGGGTTGGCAGATCAGGACCTGCCGGGGTTGCGGTGCATGCTTTTGCGAATCCCGTGACCCCCGCCGAACGGTCAGGAGGAGGAAAACCGTTGGTTTTTAGCTGGTAAGAGTCTGGCAGACCTCCTCGCCTTCCCCGGGCGAGGGACATCCATGAGGATTTTCCAATGATAAAAAAAAGGCGTCCCGCGACGGTTTCATTTTTACATCCGTCTCTTTCTTATTGTATCAAAGCGAAAATGATGGAAATAGCCTAAATTAAGTTTAATTTGTGTACAACACAGGCGGCACCTTGATATTTTTCCATAAAGAGCTTGTTTTTTTACGATAAGCCTCAAATATATAATGATCTAGTGAACTGTGTTATAAACGGCCGATGTGAAAGACGTTTGCTAAAATGATTTGTTGATCTCATGAACGGCTGACATCGTAAATTTTTGTTGTAGTAAGCCACTGAATTTTTCAACTGTCTTTCTCGTGGTGTTGATATTTTGAATGTTGATTTCATGATTGTTGATCTGGCGTATGTATCCTGGCCGCACCACTGTTAGTCTCTACGCCTGCTGATGCCCACACCGCAAAGCTAGCGTGAAGATATTTAAATAGAGCATCTTACTTATCGTATCATATGTAACTAGTTTAACATCTACAGCGACTACAACCGGCCTCCTCCCGTCACCGCGTAATGTTTTATCATTATTTGCGTATTTCTTACGTAGGTACTGAAGGTACCTATATGGCCATTAGTACCCTGTACCTGTTACACCTTACTCTTGATCATAATAGGCCACTTGTCTTCCTAAGGTCGTGAGAAGCGGCTAAGGATAGGAGTACCATGGCAAGTTGCGATTGATCCAGGTAATGGCGATTGAAGGTTAAGGTTGAGGCTACACTTAGCAGCGACGTGTATATTAGATTGGTAGCTGGATCAAGGGCCTGATACAGAAAGCGGTACTTCTGGACATGGCGCGTATTGTTAGGAAGTTCCTCTCTCTGAGGCCCTGACCACCGGTAGCTGGTGTAACGTAATGAAACACCACTGTCTGGTTAGCAACTACTTTATTACGGAATTGAAGGTACTTGTACATAAAGTTGATAATATAAAAATATATGAAAATACCCACAACATCTTTCCCTTACAAAAATAAAATACAAACATAGTGAATCTTAACTTATCAAAATAAAAGCGGCCTTATTCATTACCGTTTATATATGCATGAATAACTAACTGGAGTAGGTAGGTAAGTATACTATGGTTAAGGTTTATTGTTTACAGCTTTACTACGTGTTACAGGAGGTGAGTAATAACTATCATTGCTTTCATTTATATCCACACTTGGTACATAGTCATCATCATCCTCATTACCCGAAAGATAGATATCATGATCATCATCCGATACAACAATATAACTATTATTAGTCTCCTTTTCCTTTTCATTATTTAGAGACGTACTCTTAATTAAATGTCGGCGATTACGGCGGTAAATACCTTTTTTATTTTTTACTATATATGAACGCGGGGTCGGAGCTTTTGCAACTATTTTACCACGTATCCGTTCATTATTATGTTCCAGCATTATTACGTCATCGCCCACATTTAATTCTGGTAACGATTTACAATGTTGGTCATAATATAATTTACTTTTTGTTTGTTTATTTATTATTATTTTATGCTGCAATTCATCGTCATTATTATTTCGTTTTAACAAATCGGGATGCACTGGCAGTCTACAGTTTAGTCGTCGTCCCATCATTACACGTGCAGGAGAATTCAAATTTTCCCGCGGTGTATTTCTATAGCTCGGCAAACTTAAATAAAAATCAGTATTACTTTCTATTGACTTTTTTAACAGTATCTTTATAGTTTGCACTGCTCTTTCACTTTTCCCATTCGATTGGGCATAATATGGAGACGACGTGATGTGATTAAATCCCCACTCTAAAGGAAAATTATTAAAATTGCGGCTAGAAAATTGTGGACCATTGTCAGTAATAACTGTACATGGTATTCCGTATCGTGCAAAATTTTCTTTCATAACATTTATTACTGAGTTAGATGAGATATCTCTCAAATGTGCTACTTCAACAAAACCAGAAAAATAATCAATTAAAATCAAATAGCTTTTTCTCGCATACTCAAATATGTCTGTACCAATTTTATTCCATGGTAACTCTGGTATGGACACAGGTATCATTGGTTCTTTACTCGGTTTGTTTGAATTCTCCTGACACACTTTACATTTTTTAATATATAATTTTCTATATCTTTGGCTATACCCGGCCAAAATAACACCTCGCGAGCACGTCTTTTACAACGATCGATTCCCAAATGCCCTTCATGAATAAGCTTCAACATCTCACTTTGTATAGACTGTGGAATTAACACCTGCTTGTTTTTAAATATAACCCCATCTACAGAATACAACTCTTCTCTTATAGACCAGTAGTATTTTAATTCATCACACACCTTAACCTTGTCAGTCCAGCCCTGATTGATATATTTTAATAACAATTGTAAAGTTTTGTCTTTAATCGTTTCTTGCTTAACTCGTGTAAACTTGTTCTGTGACATTGGCACATTATTAACGACCATTTTAATTTGACATAGAATAGCCCTACTAATCCTATCGTCATATAAGTCCGGAAGAGGTGCTCGCGACAATGTATCGGGTATATACATGTACTTCCCTGGCTTGTAAGTAACCAATAGGTCATAACCTTGAATTTTTAACATCATACGCTGTAAGCGTGCTGGAATCATGTCTAGGGATTTTTTAAAAATACTTTCAAGCGGTTTATGATCTGATTCTACGACTACTCTATTTTTACCGTATATGTATTGATGAAATTTCTCACAGGCAAATACGATAGCCAACATTTCCTTTTCTATTTGTGCGTACCTTTGTTGTGTTTCTGTTAACGTGCGTGACGCGTACTCGACTGGCCGGCCGTCCTGCATGAGCACGGCCCCCAGTGCGACACTGCTCGCGTCTACTGATAATAATACCGGACCACCAACACTATACAATGATAAAACCGGTGCGTTACAAATTAATTCTTTTAATTTGTCAAATGCTTTTTATGCCCGATTTCCCAACTCCATAGAACATTCCTTTTCAATAACCTTGTTAGTGGGAAAATATGTTCTGAGTAATTAGGTATAAACTTTGAAAGATAATTTATTGTCCCCAAAAACCGTTCTAAGCCTTTACGATCCGTTGGTTCAGACATGTTACTTATTGCCCTAACTTTCTCGGGATCCATTTTCATTCCGTCTTTATTAAAAATGTGACCCAAATACGTAACTTCCTCTACACTCATTCGACATTTATCCTTATTGAATTTTAAATTAATTTCCCGGGCCCTATTCAATAACGCTTTTAAACGCATATCGTGTTCATTTTTATTCCTGCCCCAACAAATTATATCGTCTATAAATGAATCTACTCCGTCTAATCCTTCAAATAACTGTTTAATTTTGGCGTGAAATACTTCAGGTGCACAATTCAACCCAAATGGCAATCGTAAATACTGATATCTTCCAAAGGGTGTACTAAACGTACATAGGTCTGCACTAGCATTATCTAATTTTACTGACCAAAAGCCTGAATTTGCGTCTAATACCGAAAAATACTTTGCACCGTGTAGCTCAGTAGCCAATTCATTGATTGTTGGTAATTGAAAATGTGCACGTCTTATAGCCTTATTGAGTGGCCTCGGGTCTAAACATATGCGCAATTGACCATTTTTCTTAGCCGCGATCACTAATGAGTTCACCCAAGGAGTTGGATGAGTCACCTTCCTAATAACCCCCAACTCGATCATGCGATTCAACTCATCTTGTAACTTATCACGTAATCCTAATGGTACTTTACGGGGCGCACAAATCACAGGCATTACAGTTTTATCAACTACAATATGATATTCACCCGGCAAACACCCTAATCCATCAAATAAATCATGAAATTTAGTGACATTTAAGTTATGAACCCTTTTTACTAACCCTAAAGTTAAACAGGCTTGCAATCCCAGAACACTTTGACAGTCCATAACAGCTATGGCAAATTTTAATTCGTAAAGAACATTCTTAAACCACCATTTTAAATTACAAACACCTTTTATTGGAATAAAATCACCACTATAAGATTGCAGTTTAACATGTTGACCCGTACTAATCAACTTACTATTATAACCTAGTGATAAAAATCGTTTAAAAGATAAAACACTTGTGTCTGCACCAGTGTCTAATTTAAATTTTTCGGAACCACACTCCCCTCGAAGTGTTTCAAACCAGTCCTCAGACAAAGAGTTTATCTCAGAAACATTATACAAAACAGATATAAAAAATGACTCACAATCATCTCTTTCGTCATATTTTTCTTCACTTATACCTATATCATACATTTTTTTAACATGACCTTTTTTTAACTTGCACATTCTTGTAAAATGCCCATAATTTTCACACACATAACACAGCACAGCAATAGCCGGACACGAGGTAGGCTCAGTACAGTCACCTCCACACCGAAGACAGTGCCCTGATGCACCTAATGGCCGAACCGTGTTTGAACCGGACCCGGCTGCGCCACGACCTCGAGGGCGCGGACGCCCCCGGCCTCGCCAGCCACCGCGGCCGCGGCCGCCGCCACCGCGCAGTCCAACCGCGTCGACCTGCACCGACCCTGCTTCCGTAGAACCTGTTGCACCTCGCGTCTCCAATATTCGATTGCTGTCGTTAGAAATTTCATGAACTTGGCAGATTTTAATCGCTTTTTCTATAGTTAAATCTTCTGTTCGTAATAAGCGATCTCGTACAACCGTGCTTTTCGTACCGCATACAATTCGATCGCGAATTAGCTCGTCCTCCAAAGTTTTAAAACAACAATTTCTGCCCAATAATTTCAACGCAGTTACATATTGATCAATCGACTCGCCACTTTCCTGATTCCTCGTGAAAAAATTGTACCTGGCTAAAGTTATGTTTTGTCTCAGGCCAAAATATTCATCAAACTTCTTGATTAACAAAGCGACGTCATCCTTTTGAGTATCCTGTTCAAATGTAAAAGTCTCGTAAACATCAAACCCCTCGGGTCCAATCAGGTTAACCAGCAAGCTGGCTTGTACACTACCCTCTTCTTTATGTACCCCAGATGCTTTCAAAAATAATGTGAATTGTTTTTTCCATTTCTTCCACGCGTCAGCCCGGCTGACGGAGCTGCCTTCCAAACTTAATTCCGGTGGTGGTCGCGCGTGTTCCATACTTATCAACAATTTTTCCGATACTATTTGACACAATAATCACAATAACTATTGATTTTCGCGAATTTTACTATCTATCCCACCGCTGCCACCATGTAACGTAATGAAACACCACTGTCTGGTTAGCAACTACTTTATTACGGAATTGAAGGTACTTGTACATAAAGTTGATAATATAAAAATATATGAAAATACCCACAACAGCTGGGACCCTGGGGGAAATTCGGCTGGCGGATCGCACGTTTTCCAACCACAAAAGTGGATCCGACGATCGATTCGATTTTCGCGATTTGACATTTTGTCGTTCGTTCACCCTACTCCCAAATGTTAATTGACATCTAATAGTTCGTTGTTTGACAATACTTTGATCGTATATTTATTTATAAGTTCGATGTTGGTCGTTGTTTCGTTTCGATCCGAAACTTCGACGTTCATTTTTCAGAGTAGGTCCCCTGTTCTCGATGTCGGTGGGCTAAGTATTTTTATATTTTTGAATGTTTTTTTGGATATATATTTAAATAAATATTCATTTTAAAATGTCAACTCAATGTGTACAAAAAATTAATAAAAGAAATTGCCACTTTATCTATGAAATTAGAACACGTGCGCCATTATTCTCAATAAAATCTATGTATTTCATACTTCTGCTTATCCTTTGTCGTTACGGGTATTCAGAAGCCTGAAAGCCTGACAACTGGTCTAACCGTAGGGTCGGCATTACCGTCATTGTGCATTGCAGTCGCTCCGTGTAAAATACTGGTATTCAGCCGCATCTGGTTAGACTGGAACCTGACCACAACATAGTTGGGAAAAGGCTAGGCAGAACACACTTCTGCTTATCCTCAAACCTAAACAGATTTCTCTCAATACCCTGTAACTAATCTCAGTCGCATCACAAGTAAGCTGTCAAACATAAACGCGCGATGTTAGTTCATTTATCGGTGATTTCTCTCAATATCCTATAACTAGCTTCATGTTATATCACGAGTAAGCTGTTAGTCTGTCATAGCTAATATCGTAACAAGTTTTACTTGGAAGACAATCGAAGATATTAAGCAATTTCTTACAAGAAAAGTTAATACACGTATTTAATATACTTCAATAAAAAAGTCTGCCTAGTTCATGCTACATCGACAATACATATCTTTTTTTTATGCGACTGCTTGTAGATGGTCTTGCGGACCGTTTGTACGTAACCAGGCAACTATTGGCGAGACCTGAAGGGTCTCCAACCAACGGGGACAAAAGTAAAATACTTAACCTAAGCTAACTAACTACTACTACTACTAACATCATGACTACTAGCAACAACAGCACTAAGGGCGACCCCTAATGGGACTCGAACCTCGGCTTAGGGCGTTGCTTGCGAGAGGACTGGGAGGGAGACAGCTTGATGAGGGCTGAATAACAAAATTTAAGAAGAATCTTCATAAACTGTTAGTAAACAAATGCTACTACTCTATAAAAGACTTCCTATCAGACAGATCACTGCACCAATACAGTCTCCCTCAGTCATGATGCGTTCAGTGGGCCACTAATGTGTACCTACAAGTGTTTATTTTTTCCCTATAAATTCTGTATGAAATTTTAAATAATTTGTAACTTTAATTTAATAATGTATTTTTAATGTATTTCATTTAACTTTCATGTAAGTGACTATTGTATGCCCTATGGGCGGGACATAGCTGAGCTCAATTTAATTATTTAAGACCTGTATTATGTACCTACTTATGATCCACAATAAAGATATTGATTGATTGAATTAACGGTGTGACTGCGGAGTCAGGAAGGACGAGACGCGGCCACCGCGTGGCCGCTCATGAGAGAGCAATATAAGATTAAATTATTGCATCCTCCCATTGTAGAGCATACAATATACTATGCGTACCAAATAAGAATAGGATCGCGCTTGCTACAACTTCACATGATAGCTGTCAAATTAGTACCGCCAGCAAAAAAATACTATGAAAAAAAAAATGTTATATTTTTTTATTCATAGATTTCATTATTATTTACATTCATTTTTATAAAATGTTATTTATTGAATTCCATAAATAGATAATTTTGGATAATTTAATAATATTTGAAAACAGTATTCATTAAAGAAATGAACCAATATATATAGTTAACTTCACAAAATGCTACTGGTCACCCTAATATGTCGCCATATCTGTGTAATTAATTTGACGTTAATTGATTAGACATACATACATACATAAACTCACGCCTTTTTCCCATGGGGGTAGGCAAAAACTATAGAACGCCACATGCTACGACCCTTAAATACCCCTTTCCCTTATTGATTAGAAATATCAAAAAAGTGAACTAAAAATAATTAAACTCAGTATACTTTCTTTATTTATTTTTTGCACACCTTACACTTTGGTAATGAAGTTCACGAGTATTGCGGAACAAAATGGCGTCTTGACAGTACTATTCTTATTTGGCACGCATAGTACTTCCCTGATCCACCGTGCTCACCCGCCGCAGTCGCGGAGCCGGTCGTCCTTTCTGACTCCGCAGTCACACCGTTAATTCAGCCCTCATCACACTGTTTCCCTCCTAGTCCTCTCTCCAGCAACGTCCTAAGCCGAGGTCCGAGTCCCATTAGGGGTCGCCCTTAGTGCTGTTGTTGCTAGTAGTCATGATGTTATTAGTAGTTAGCTTAGGTTAAGTAGTTTATTATCGTGACCATTGGTTGAAGACCCTTCAGGTCTCACCGATAACTGCCCGGTTACGTCGAAACGTTCCGCAAGAGCATCTACAAGCAGCCGAATAGAAAAAAAAAAACACAATTCCTACTGTAATCATGGCTACATACATACATACATACATAAACTCACGCCTTTTTCCCATGGGGGTAGGCAGAAACTATAGAACGCCACATGCTACGACTCTTACATACCCCTTTCGCTTCATCCACATTCATACATCTTGTCATACACGCACGCCGGTTGAGAGTACTACGCACCTGACCTTTGTGAAGAACATCACCAATAACATCGATGTATGTCCTTCTAGGACGTCCTCTACCGGCGTTCCCATTAACATCCGCCTTATAAATTTCTTTTGTTAATCGCCGTTCACTCATTCTCTCAACATGGCCAAACCACCTAAGCATACTCCTTTCAATTTTTGTCACTACATCATCTTTTAAACCGCAACTTTGTCTAATATCTTCATTTCTCAATCTATCATTCAAAGTTACACCGCACATAGGTACTTCGCAAGGAACGCATTTCCACGGCATTTATTCTACTTTCATGCCTCTTCTGCCACGACCAACATTCACTTCCATACATAAGCGTAGGTACCAACACACCATTATGGACAGCCAGTCGTGCCTTTTGGCTACATCTAAACGTATTTAATTAATTAATTAATTTATTTATTTATTTATAATCATCCTTACAACTATCATAACAGGATTAACCTAATGCGATAGTGTGGTAAAAAAAATCATATAAATCTCTAACCTATCAAAAACACAGAACAACTATTATATAACTTCTTAACATTTAGTACTTAATACTACACATTTATCAATACAAAAACATATTTTGCCTAACCTATCACAACTTATGTGTAACATAGTATAAATAATAGTGCCCTTGCGAGTTCACTCCTAGTACATGTAAATGGTTCTCTATTTTAATTCCTACGATTTTATGTCATAATTTAACATTGCATAATGTTACTTGTCCTAACATTAGTTACGCATAATACTCATTTGCCATAACTTTTTAATCATATTTTTTTAATCCTATTTACTATAAGCATAATATTTAATAAGCATACTATCCAAAAGCATAAGTTTACTTAAGCATAACGACGCATAACCATAACTATTATAAGCGTAAAATAACATAAACCTAACCTAACCTAATATAAATACATAAATATTCGTAAAGTACGTTTCCTTTATGCTTTTTGATCATTATCACAAATAACTATTAGACAAATAAACAATATGCTTTTCAACTTTATGCATATCAAAGTTATGAATATAAACAATAGGATATACAATATTTATACTTAATAACACAATATGCTAAAACCAATTATGGCACACTATTATTATGACAAAGAAAATTATGCCTAACCTATTATGACAATTTAAATTAGAACAAAAACCATTATGAGAAAAAAAGGGATCCCCATGTAAATACGTCAATTCGTACGTGAATTTTATTTATAGTGTGTATTGCTCGGGTTATAATCTATGTTCACAGAAAAGTTGGTTGAACAGTACGAGAGATTTGTCAAAATCAATGGCTTATTGTCATGTCGAGTGCGTGCTAGGTCGCCTGCAATCAAAATATGCGATCAAATGCCAGTGAATTGACAGGCAATAAGTTCATGATGCAATCCGGTCACCTTTTGAACCCACTTCATTTATACCAATTTATATGCCATCTAGTAGCTCTAAATAGCAATTAGGCACGCTAATGTTAATTAGAAACATATCAGGCGATAGAGTAAATTATTTATGTGAATGAAGGATGTACTGTGACCCTACGATCGGAGTTTGAATGATTAGAACGGCATTTGGTAAAACTCAAGGTATCTTATAGTCGAGTCCTATAATTTACGAAGCGTTTTTAGTTAAAATTGAGACTTTGTATACACTGGCGGCCCGTCTCGGCTTCGCACGGGTGGACATTTTTCCCGTTTTTGCAACATTTTTCATTTATGCTCCGCTCCTATTGGTCGTAGCGTGATGTTATATAGCCTATAACCTTCCTCGATAAATGGACTATCCAACATAAAATATTTTTTCTATTCCAACCAGTAGTTCCTGAGATTAGCGCGTTCAAACAAACAAACAAACTCTTCAGCTTTATAATATTAGTTAGGATAACAACATAACATCACGCCTTCTATTCCCCGAAGGGTTCGGCAGGGGTGTTTTTTAGTACACCCACGTTTCGCCAGTTATGTTTAAGTCCTATGTAATGGCGAGCCTATTGCCATCAATCGGGCACAAATTCAAACTCCGGGCTGCTACTGAGAAATTCCTAATGGAAAATCCTATGAATATGAAAAAAAATATGAAAAATATTTATTTGGACACAACACAAATAAGACACAGACAAGACAATTAGGTACAGCAAAACAGAACACAAAAAACAATACAAAATAAATAAAAAATACTAACATAAACAAAAGTAGGTAGGTAATAACACTACCTGACCTGGGTATCGAACCCAGGACCCCACGCTCAGCAGTCGCGCGTGCGACTACTAGACCAACAAGGCAGTCAACTTCAGTCAAACTTATGACTCAAGTAAGAAACAAATGTCAGACTTATTCACTACTAGCTGTGTCCTCACGGCTCCGCCGGTAGCCTATGTTACTCAGTGATAATGTAGCTTTCTAACGGCAAAAGAATTTTTGAAACCGGTCCAGTAGTTTTTAAGTTTACTCGTTACATACAAAAATACAAATCTTTCCTCTTTATAATATTAGTATAGATTTATTTATTTAATACTTCAATGCACAATGGTGGTACGTAAGGCGGACTATATATCTTAACCAATAATGAAGCAAAGCTTTGCATAGTAGACCCTCCCATATGGAAGTAGCTATCACAGATAATATTAGCTTACGAGTCTATTTATATGCTCAGTTTGGCATTAAAAAATGTAACAACTAATAAGCGAAACGATAAAAAAAAAAAAACATTATGTCTGTATGGTTGTCATTCCCCGAATGGTTGGGCAGAGGTGTATAGTACATATATACATAAACTCACGCCTTTTTCCCATGGGGGTAGGCAGAAACTATAGAACGCCACATGCTACGACCCTTACATACCCCTTTCGCTTCATCCACATTCATACATCTTGTCATACACGCACGCCGGTTGAGAGTACTACGCACCTGTCCTTTGTGAAGAACATCACCAATAACATCGATGTATGTCCTTCTAGGACGTCCTATACCATTTCCATGGACATCCGCCTTATAAATTCCTTTTGTTAATCGCCGTTCACTCATTCTCTCAACATGACCAAACCACCTAAGCATACTCCTTTCAATTTTTGTCACTACATCATCTTTTAAACCGCAACTCTATCTAATCTCATCATTTCTCAATCTATCAATGTAATAATGTAATGTAATGTATCAATGTTATGGGTAAAACCCTTATTTCGCCGGTGTATAGTAAAACGATTCGTTTTTGTTTATAGAAACCGGGCATTAATGCACAAAGCTGTGTCTCCAGACACAAGATGTCCCATGTCCCGTATCATATAAACACCATTCATGTTGAACAATACCGAAAAATCTGCATTATTTTCTTTGATTTCCATGTTTTTAACACCGTATCTCTTTCTTCGTATGTCGTCTTCCCTCTATCTCCCTCTCTCCTCGTCCTCTCTCTCACACCCAACACTTATAATATGTAAGTTAGATATGTACCTACATTATCGTTCGTAAATCAGTACCACATAATTGTAAATAATAAGACAAAGTGGAACCATATTTCAGACCCTCAACTTTAATATAATTTGCATAAAACGTGAGATCTAATTACTCTCTTTCTCCAACAGATGGCGTAACTTCCCCAAACCAAGATGGCTGCTGTATCTTCAGCCCACCTTCAAGACTCCAGAATCAAAATACAAGATCACAGCGATGACGAACCTTATTCTCCTAACACAAGAGACACCACCAGCCCCGAATATCACGACGAGGAAAAAGTTGAAGAGAGACCCGTACTCTCATCTTCTTTCGCCATACACAATGTCTTAAAGAAAGAACGAGATAGTCATAGTCCTGAAAATGTGTTTTCAACTGACAAGTTGCTGCAAAACACGCCGAATTACGAAGATTTACGAGAGGTCAACGAGAACTCCCGAAACTCCGACAACATTGATGATGACGACGATAGGACGAACGAATCTAGAGCAGAAATTAGTATAGATGATAACTCTTGCTGCAGCGATGATACGGTCCTATCAGTTGGCAATGAAGCGTTGCCAACCTTCGAGCAAAAGGGGCCTGAGACATCGCAAAACTTGACGTCATTCAAACACATACAAACGCACTTAAATGCCATATCGCAGTTGAACCAAAACATCAATATGAACCAGCCACTCCTCCTTAGGCCAAGTCCAATCACCCCAAATCCTCTAATGTTCCTAAACCAGCCTCTGCTGTTCCAGAATCCATTAATCAGTCAAGTAGACCTAAAATCTGGACTCCAAAGTCGAATGCCGGTGCCCCAAAACAATTTGAACCTAAACCCTCAACCTTTTGGCTTAAATTTTGGACTAAGAATGAAGAACCAGAATCAAGAGCTAAGAAGAACAGACGAGAACAGAAGAATGAATTACGTATCGCCGAAATCACCAGAAAATGAGTCAGGGAGGGATTTCATTAACCAGAATTGTCTCAAATTCAGTATAGACAATATCCTCAAGGCTGATTTCGGGAGAAGGATTACAGATCCTCTTACTAAGAGGAAGATGAAGACGAGGGTTGAGGCTAAAATGTCTCCTGTGAAGGAGACGTCTCCTTCGAAGCCTGAAGAGGCGAGAGTTCCTGAAGTGAAGCCGGGAGAGAAGAGTGGAGCTATTGACCTGTCGAAAGGAGAAGATAGTGGGAGCAGTCAGAGTTCGGCTACCGGTAAGTGATTTTCATATTAAACTTCTTTCTATCACATTGAAGTCTTCCTCCAGAGTGTCTTAGGGTCAAGGGATTTGGCCGTAGCCTAGATTGCTTAAAAACTTCTCTTCTCTCTCTCTCTCTCTCTTCAAAGTTAGAGTGAACAGGCATCTTCTGGGTGAGCTCCCTCCATCTTAGACTTTGTCTCTGTCACCTCTGACCTAGACTAGAGTACACAGCAAACCAAGCTAAAAAAAACCATTTATTCATTTCATGACACAAGAAATCCGCTAGGTGGCTTGAAATAAGGTTTTCTCAATATTATTAGACTGGAGGTGGATGCTCATCTGCCTGGTTGCCTGTGATCATTTAGTCACCGAGATTGGTTAGCCGGGAACTACCAATCTATCTAGATACATACATAAACTCACACCCTTTTCCCATGGGGATACGCAGAAACTATAGAACACCACATGCTACGATCTTTACATACTCCTTTCGCTTCGTCCACATTCATACATCTTGTCATACACGCACGCCGGTTGAGAGTACTACGCACCTGTCCTTTGTGAAGAACATCACTAATAACATCAATGTATGTCTTTCAAGGCCGTCCTCTACCGGCGTTTCCACTGACATCCGCCTTATCTGTTTTTTCTTCTTTCCCTGTGGTTAGTGACTAACCTGGTGTCACAGTTTATGCCGCTCATGGGACTCCGACTTGGTTTCACATACCGTCGAGAAACATTTCTCAGGCATGCTGGTTTCCTCACGATGTTTTCCTTCACCGTTTTTAAGCAAGTGATAAATTATACAATACGCACATGAATCTGAAAAGTCAGAGGTGCGTGCCTTGGGTTTGAACTCGAGACATATGACTTGGCAGTCCGACGGTCACACCACTTGGCTATCGCTGCTTATCCACCAGCCTAGCAGTTTATCCGCTTTATAAATTCGTTTTGTTAATCGCCGTTCACTCATTCTAGTTCTTCTAGCTCACTCTCTCTAGATCTTTTGTTTATGTGCCTTTTTCGACCTCCCTTGTTTTTTGGTAATCTATCTATGTTTTCTGCAGGTACCACAATGGCTGACGGCGCGATGGTCTGGCCGGCGTGGGTGTACTGTACTAGGTACAGTGACCGACCCAGTTCCGGTGAGTCAGATTCAGTTATTATTGCATCTATCAAATATTTCTTATGGTTACTTTGATCAAACGGTATGAGCTTAGCTATAACGTTTGAGTGCAAATTATTGCGCGAACAAGCAGTTGTTTTCTTCTATATGCAGCCAAAATAGGCAGTCTATCAGTGGCGTAGCTTGCCTGAGACGGGCCCTCTATCAAAATTTGTCGGGGAGCCCTTCTTCCGACTGCAGCGGAAAAGGTTGTAGAATTGAACCCCAGATAATGTATCTTAATGTAGTGTTCATAATAATATAAGGACACTTAAAAACACCTAAGCGTAAGCTTTTAGAAACTTTTACAATTTTATCGGTAATCGGTACCAGAACGTATAATACCATGATCCTTTTCGGCAATATCGCAATATATGATAACCAGTCACGGTGCGAGTCGTTGATTGAATTATTTTTGTGTATTGACGCTTTTAAGTGTCTGTCAAAATGTAAAGATAACATTACTAACCCTATGAATAGATTTGACAACTTGAATTAAGGATGATTTCCACCAAACGGCTCGCATCGCATCGAATCGGAACGGATTTTACAATCTTTAAACGATATTAAATCGTGTACACAGTATTTAAAGTCTATATTACCATTTACCAAGCCGCGCACAGCAACTTGACGACGGGCGTCTTCCGCGACACGCGATCGTATCCGAAAGTACGCTGCGACGCGCGATCGGCTCCAATCGTCATCGTATCCAATCGGATCCTTTCAAAAATTAGAACACGTCAACTCGGTAGGAATGAAACTATTTGACTAGGCGCAGAAAGGGATACCTTCGCAAGCGACTGTACGGAGCTGATCGTATGCGTCGGCATTCTGACGGACGCGATCGGCTGTTGCCGCATCCGTTCGTATCCTTTCCGATCCGATGCGTTACGAGCCGTTTGGTGGAAATAATCCCTTATCATAACTTTTTACCTTCAGCTTTCAACGATACTTAAGTACGTCCGCCGCCCCCAGTGCAGTCAGCCCCGCTACCAACCTTGCTGACTGGATAATCTTTTTACCTCGTACTTACATCAGAAGAATTACTCTCAAATCTTTGACAAAACCACCCAAAATCTACCCTAACTAGCTACTGACATGATTAACTAAATATTTCCACACTACTCGTCCCTCAGGCCACAAAATTAAATGTAGCACATCCAATAATTTGATAACTACCCCCAAGGGAGTGTTGTGTCAGATAACGGGGGCGGAACCCCAACCCTCAACATAAGGGGTGGTTTTATTAACAGAGTGTAAGAATCTTTTACGCATTTCGTTTGAGATAGGGAGAAGATTATTGAGTTTAATACTTGTTGATTTTTTATACAGTCAGTCAGTCCGTGGATGGGTGACCGTTCGTTACACATCGAGACCCCTCCGTGCCTCGGAGACCACGTTAAACTGTCGGCCTCAGGTGTCATACGAATACCTATGACAGTCGTTACGGGTAATCAAAACCCCGAAAATCTGACAACCAGTCCAACCTTAGAGTATCGGCATTGCCCAGTTGGTTGAGGAAGTCTGATGGCAGTCTGATCAGTCAGTCTGATCTGGTTAGACTGGAAGCTGAAGTTGGGAAAAAGGCTAGACAGAACATAGCCAAGGGTCTAAGATGGAGCATACAAATCTAAGTAGCAAAGATATAAAGTGACTCCCTTATACCCCTCCGGCTCTCACATAGACACGACGGAACACAGTAAACTGCTTGGCGCTGGACTTTAATGTTCAGATGGTAGCTAGCCAGGCGGACCGTATAGATCCTACCACGTCGCGGGTAGGGTTTTGTATAATCTTACAACACGCGTCTATTCCCAGCGTGTGGTGAGGAAGTTTAATACTCTAGCGTTCTAGCCCGTCCCCACGAGGAATAAAACCTTAACATAGGTATATTATACAACGTGTTACAAAATGGATGAAGATGGATGAAGCGAAAGGGGTATGTAAGAGTCGTAGCATGTGGCGTTCTATAGTTTCTGCCTACCCCCATGGGAAAAAGGCGTGAGTTTATGTATGTATGTGTTACAAAAATACCCCTAAAGTCGAAAGGGGGTTAAAAGGTCCCTTGGAAAGAGTGTATTGGCAATATTTGAGAATAATAGAATGACCCAACAAAAAAAAGAATTTGGATAAAACATAAAATAATCATCATTGAAACGCAACACTGAAAATATAAAACTAAAGAGTAGACTACCCAGAAAGTTATTTACTTACCTAATTTCCTCTGAGAGGTAAATGACAACAACCATAAAAGACTACTTGATTATTTACATTTTTCATGAGGAATTATGTAACACATTGTATATCAGCATCGATTCGCAAAAATGTTTTTCAAGTTCCGTACATCAAAACAAACAGTTGGATATCCCGATGTAATAGAATTAGGGATCATTAAGCATGGTGTGAAACAGATGATAAATATGTATACGGGACGCTAGAGGGGAAGGAAATAAAAATTGTTTTTTAGGGATGGGGGCTTGTCGATACAATTTTTGGGAGTTGTCGATAGTTTCAAAGCATTTTTTATTTGATAGATTTTTTTTCTTGTCCGTTGGCAGTGATGGCCTAGCGGTTGAACACTTGCCTTCCATGCAGGAGGGTCTGAGTTCAATCCTGGTCTGCACCTCTGATTTCTCGAATTCATGTGCGGATCACAATTTGATTATCACTCGCGTTAACGGTGAAGGAAAAACATCGTGAGGAAACCTGCACACCTGAGAGGGCTCCATAAAGTTCTTGATGGTGTGTGTAGTCTGCCAACCCGCACCAGGCCAGCGTGGTGGACTAAGGCCTAAACCCTTCTCATTCTGAGAAGAGGTCCACCCCCAGCAGTGGGACAGTGGGCTAATTATGTATGTTATGTTGTGCGTCATATTAAATTGCAAAAAATTTAATTGTTTTCTTTTTCTTTTGGTGGACTGATCCGTGGCGGTAATTCAATGTCACTAATGTTCTGCCTAGCCATTTCCCAACTATATTGGGTTTAGCTTCCAGTTTAACCGGATGCGGCTGAATACCAGTATTTTATACGGAGCGACTGCCATCAGACCTCTGCAACCAAGTTACTCGGTTACTTTTGACCGGTTGTCAGACACTCGGGCTACTGACTACCCGTAACAACTGTCATAGGTATTCGTATGATACCCGGGACCGACTGTTTAACGTGCTCTCCGATGCAAGGAGGGGTCTCGATGTGTAGCGTATGGTTAAAATGATTACCCATTAACGGACTGGCCGTGGCAAGCGCAGCTTAACCTCGCAGATCGTATGATCCGCGATTGTTAATTAATTAGTATGAGATTAGAATTGTCAGTAATAATAGTATGTTATTGTTTAATAAAGGGTTCTTTATTATTAATAATACTACGTGACAACTGTCATGACGGATAGAATTGATAAATAATAAGTGATAATAATTAAATAATGACAATGATTGTGTGGTTTGCGGCGAAGGATATGCCACCGTCTCTCTTTCCCAGGGTAAATTTATACTTACTTAAGTGTTGCGGTAAATCTACTGCCAAATCCTGGGATTCTGGCTATAAGTCCTCACGGGAACGTCGGTTTTACAGTCGAAATTGATAACCAACCTCAATACAATTTCTCTGGATTGATCTTGTTCTGGAGTCAGAGTTTATGCCACCCATGGGCCTCTGACTTGGCTTCACATGCCGTCAAGAAATATCTCTCAGGCATGCCGGTTTCCACACGATGTTTTCCTCCACCGTTTTTAAGCAAGTGATAAATTATACACTACGCACATGAATCCGAAAAGTCAGAGGTGCGTGTGTTGGGTTCTAACTCGAGACCTATGACTTAGCAGTCCGACGGTCACACCACTAGACTACCACTGCATGTTAAGGACCTAAGCTGATGAGATGACTAACGGTTAAAAAAAAACCATCAACACTTTCGCCTGACTAAACATAGGTAATTACTTAATCAAAACACTCAATAGTACACACTATCAATAAGGAAAACCTTTAAAAATAATATTTTTACAAAATGACACACACACACAAACTAACAAACACTATTTGTCGTATTAGCTACGCTAATCGATTATCAGAATCGAATCAATTACTCGATTATGCACACCAATCGATTGTTGTGTATGACAGCACGAAGATAGAATATAGGAAGATCAAAATTAAGCTTGTTGATGTATTGCAACATGTATTCCTCTTCCATTCTCCTCTATCAGCCGTCATCTCAATATTCACTCCTTTCTTACCCATATCATCCTTCACACAATCCATCCATCTTTTCTTTGGCCTATCTCTACTCTTACCGGGTGTAAAAATACCCTTAACGAAGCCGAGAGCCACGTATTCTTCCCATCATTGCGAATATTTTTTGGTATTGGACCATACCTGGGAACCGACTGGTTACGGAGATATTGAAGATCAAAGTCGCCATATTTTTTAACCTTTTTCACGAAAACTAAGTTTAAATGTTATTACTAAACATTATTCTATACAAACATTATCAACATTTTCGAAATGTACGCACAGTCTGCTGCGCGCGCGCTTACATTGCGCGCTACAATTAAAAGCTGTTTTTTAATACCAAAAAATAAAGCAATTTCCCAGCAATTATTTTTGCTGTATGTTACTTAGTTTGATGTACAGTATGCGTAGACTTCGGCTTTGTTAAGGCTATTTTTACACCCAGTATATCCATCCACATTCATGTTTAACACTCTTCTAACGTCATTACTTTCTTCCCTCCGCATAATGTGTCCATACCACGCTAACCTATTACTCCTTAACTTTTCAGTCACTGGCGCTACTTTCAAACTTCCTCTAACATACTCATTCCTTAGCTTATCCATTCTTGTTACTCCACACATCCATCTCAACATTTGCGTGTCCCCTGCATGCAGTCTTCTTTCATCAGCTTAGTCATTATTCAGTTGAATATAAGTATATTACACTCCGTTGGTCTAGTAGTGGCAAGCGCAACTGCTGATCGTGAGGTACTGGGTTAGGTCCCCAGGTCGGGCAAAATGTTATTAGGTTTCTGTGTGGAATTCTTTAGCAGCTTGGAGCTTGGATCTCTACCCGCTTGATGGCAATAGGCTCGCCCCCTACTATATGTGACTTAAACATAACGACGAAATGAGGTTGTTACTATACACCTCTGCATAACCCTTCGGGGAATACAGGCGTGATGTTATGTTATGTTGTAATTAATTAATTACATTTAATCTTTATGTTAATCTCGACGCTACCGAGGCAAACAGATTACTTATCAAAAATAAAAATTAATTATATCATTTTATAAATTATCTTAATTAATATCTTTACGGTAAATAATATAATGTAATAGCAATTAGTAATCTTACGGGCTCACGCTTAGTATAAAGTTAAATTATTACAAAGTAAATGCTTGGGTGACTGCTGACCACCTATTAAAACAAGACTAGATTTTTTAAAATTCTTTTAGTAACGTTTGACCCAGTGCAGACAGAGTCTAAGATGGAGCACACGAATCCAAGGAACAGAGATATATCTCTATAGAGGAGAGTCCCTCTATAGAGGAACTCTCCTATATCACCCTAGCTCTCACATACACACGACGGAACACAGTAAACTGCTTGGCTTGACTTTAATGTTCAGGTGGTAGCTAGCCAGGCGGACCGTATAGCTCTTACCACCAAGCGTACTGGGTTTTGTTGAATCTTACAACACGCGTTTATTCCCCGCGGTGATGACGTATATATTCTAGCCAATCCAAACGGGATGAACAAAAATGACCAGTCCGTGTCTCAACCTTCAATCCTTACAAGAATATCATGATCACGGGCAATCAGAAGCCTGAAGGTTTGACAAATGACCTCCCATGGCCTCACTGGGGTTTGAAGGTTCAGGCAGGAGACGCTCCGTGTAAGATATCATATCATAATGTACTGCTGAGTTCAGGTCTGCTAGGATGAGAAGGAAGGCCTTAGTCCATAGCGCTGATATAGTGCTGGTTGATGGCATACAGTGTGGTAGCTCCGAGCATGACGCCTCTATTTGGGAGAGCCATATATGCAGCAGTGAACTGCAACACACTGAAAATAAACATATACAAGGTTAGTCGGAAAGGGGGCACTAAGCCGCGGGCCACTTAATGTATCACTGAAGAAAGTGTTAAAATTTCAAAATTTGACAAAAAAAATTCAATGCAAGTGCAAATATTTTAGTTTTTTCAAAAATACTTCATCCCTGATTTAGTTTCGAATTCAGAAAATGTAGCTTCTAATCCGTGACCCCAAATATGACCTAAAATGTAAACACAGCAGATCATAGCTGAGGATAGATAGAATTTAGCGTATTTTTTATAAAATCTTTGAACAGCTATTTCTCTTAAACTATTGACTTTTGGGAAAAGTTGTAGAACAAAAGTTATCCCTTATTATGGGTACTTTAACATCCTTTTAGCTTAGTACCCCCTTTTCTGACTAACCTTGTATGCTATCATGTTTCCGATAAACACCGTGAGTATAATTAATCGTTTGATGTGCACCGGCGCGTGCGCATCTAATAGTGTTAGATAGGCATCGCGTGTGACGATTAAGAAATGTGGGAGTATGTCTTTATTGTACAGTCTTTGTCTCTTCATTGGATGAGTTTATCGTTATAAAACGTTCAAAGTTATTAATGTAGAAGAAAATATAGGTTGAACCAATTGCGAAAATATGGGGTGAGGGAATCTGAGTGTGGACATCATCTTCCTGTCCTTATCCCACACTAGGTGGGGTCAGCACAACATGTAATTCGTAAATCCATGTTGTTAGAGGTTTTGGCTTATTGTTTTATGACCGGCCGTCTGCCTGACATCAACCCTCCTTGGGAATACTCGTTGCGCTATCGCGCGGGTGACCCAATGTGCTTGCTGATATTATACACTGGGTCCCAAAATGATATGGTTGTCAATCATATTGCCGATAACTAAGCAGACTATATTCTTCCTCGTGAAGTTCCTCGTCATCATATGGGGCGAGGGAATCTGACTGTGGTCTAGTAATTATATTACTTGAAGGCAATTTGGATAAGCCTACTACATACGTATATACACTACTACATAGGTATACTCACTAGCGCGACTGCTGATCGTGAGGTCCTAGGTTCGATCCCCAGGTCGGGCAGTGTTATTGGGTTTTCAGTGTGGAATTCCTCAGTAGCAGTCCGGAGTTTGTATTTGTGCTCGGTTGATGGCATTAGGCTCGCCCCCTATTACATGGGACTTAAATATAACGGCAAAATGTGGGGTTTACTGTACACCACTGCCCAATCCTTCGGGGAATACAGGCGTGATGTTATGTTTATGTGGTATACTCATGTCCAAAATCCCTGAAGAGGTAAGCAGAGGTGTTCTTTAATTACAGGAGTTTGTACACCTCCTTTTGCTTCTTCTATTAAGTCCGTAATAGGTAGCGAATCTATGGCCATTTTTCGGGCACAATTGAGGCCGCGAGAGCAAGAACGGCCTATACACTGATTTGTCTTTTTGAGATATTAAAAGAAATTAATTTCGAAATTTTTGAGTGTTGTATCTTTTTTGCCGTAACGGCTTTCAGTTTTTAATGCAATAAATAAGTTACTAATGCCATCTCTTGGTAGGTCAAAAAAACAATGCTAGGCTATTTTGCTTCTTTAAAAAACATTATAGATAGGCTATTTTCTAAAAAAAAAACTTGGCCGTTTTTGCGCTCACTGTCTCAATTGTGGTGCTATGATTAGGTACTAAAGCCTACTTTTCTAGGCTGCAAAAACACTAATTCCAATTAGTTACAAGGTAATATTTTAAAATACCAAGAAACTACCAAATTCTTTTCAATCGACTTGTGTGGTTTTACTAACATAATGAGTTACACATACTTATTTCCAGCTTTAACTACATCATTAAGAAAACACCATTATGGCAAAAATACCGTAAAAATATGACATTTCCCAGATTTCTGTACACGACTGTACTCGTTAGCAGCATTTTCAAAATTAGAACTGCTGCTTCGAAATACGAATGAACTAGAAAATGGCGGTTGGGCATAGCCAACTTTATTGCAACGCAGTAGAGGTGCGCTTAGTCGATTATTTCCGAGTTAATCGATTGGAAATGTTAGTAATTAGTCGATGTAATTAGCTTGACGGTTAATTATATCATGTGAGGCCAATTAGTTGTTAGTTTAAGATGTAGTCGGTTTTTTATGGCAATGTTCTAAGTTTTTGCTTAGAAATTTTTGTATTTAATAATTAAGTAGGTTTTGTGACGGTCACAAGCGATTAAGTATACAAGTCTAGTGTAATTAATAATGTTTTTATTCAGATTGCAACAATAAATATCTTAGGAATCAATAAGCCGTGAAACTTTGCCTACGAACATATACAAGGTTAGTCGGAAAGGGGGTACTAAGCCGCGGGCCACTTAAAGTATCACTGATGACTATTTTAAAGCAAGTGGTAAAATGTCAAAATTCGATAATTTTTATTTGCATCTAAAAATATTTTTATTTTAGTTTTTTCTAAAAAAAATCATACCTGCTTTAGTTAGGAATTCAGAAAATTAAGTTTCTAATTCATGACCATGACCCCAAATATGACCTAAATTGTAAACACAGCTGATCATAGCTTTGGACAGATAGATTTTAGCATATTATTTATGAAATCTTTGAAAAGCTATTTCTCTTAAACTATAGAGTTTTGGGGAATGTTGTACAACAAAAGTTATCCCATAATATGGGTACTTTAACACCCTTTCGGCTTAGTACCCCCTTTCCGACTAACCTTGTATTCTGTCTAGCCCTTTCCCAACTATGTTGAGGTCAGCGCTCAGTCTAACCAGATGCGTCTGAATACCAGTATTTTACACGGAGCGACTGCCATCTGTCCTCCGCAACCCAGTTACTGGGCAATGCGGATATCCTAAAGTTAGACCAGTTGTCAGACTTTCAGGTTTCTAACTACCCGTAACGACTGTCATTGGTATTCGTATATCATCTCTATTATCTCCTCCTGGGTTTCGGAACGATCTGAGTTTAACTACAAAATTATATCGGGGTCAGTTGATACAATTTAAACCAAAATACAGTAGTCTGCCAACCCGAACCAGGCCAGCGTGGTAGACTAACGCCTAAACCCTTCTCTTGCTGAGGAAAAGGTCCATGCCCAACAGTGGGATTGAGGCAGTAATGGGCTAATTATGAGACCAAAATTCTGGTTACAATAACGAAGTACTGGTTAACATACATACATACACTCACGCCTTTTTCCCATGGAGGTAGGCACAAACTATAGAACGCCACATGCTACGACCCTTACACATTCCTTTCGCATCATCCACATTCATACATCTTGTCATACACGCACGCCGGTTGATAGTATGTATTGGTTAACAGTAGTAGTAATTCCAAGAAATACCAGGTTTAAGTCATGTAAATGAAATAAAGAAATGTTCAGTCACAAATACTGTAATTAGGACTTCAATTCAGGAAATTAGTTATTACTAAAATTAACGTGCGTGTATAATAAGACGTATGAATGTGGATGAAGCGAAAGGAGTATGTAAGGATCGTAGCATGTGGCGTTCTATAGTTTCTGTCTACCCCCATGGGAAAAAGGCGTGAGTTTATGTATGAAATTAGTGATTTCCACTGATAGAAGTTATAACTTCTTCAAGATAAACACAAAATGTTATACTTCCTAAAAATAAATAAAATTTATCGATACTTTGTCTCCTCCCTAGCGCCACCCCTAAACTAAACATATGTTTTCACGCTCAAACTAGAGATTGCTCTTAACTTATTGACTATAGTGCAGTCACTTATCGGGTCCCCTATTAGTTTACTCGATTGGATTAGTCGAATAGAGGGAATCGAGTAATTTGTTGTTTTCATTATTTAAAGTTATCTTACATTGTTGGGGTGAATTTTCAAGTTGCGGTATTCTTAGATCTCCAATGAGTATCTTTCTATGCATCAGCTAGGCAGTGGAATTTATTTGTATGAGTATCCCAGTTGCGGATCCAGGAGACCTGATCATCGGTTTAGCTGGTGCCCAAGACAAAGATACGTGCCTCAATTATTTAATAAAATTAGTAAATTAAAAGTGGAAGTTGACCAAGGTGGCTAGCCTTAACCACCGCTTGTGGTATAAAGCTTAATCCGCCAATGTGAACAACCTGGTTTCGCCGGCGAGGCCCGTCGCGACGTCCCACCGCCGCTGCCGTCCATGATCCACCGTGCTCAACTGCCGCAGCCGCGGAGCCAGTCGTATTTTTTGACTCCGCAGTCACACCGTTAATTCAGCCCTCATCAAGCTGTTTCCCTCCCAGTCCTCCTGCTAGCAACGCCCTAAGCCGATGTCCAAGTCCTATTAGGGGTCGCCCTTATTGCTGTTGTTGCTAGCTAGTCATGATGTTAGTAGTAGTAATAGTAGTTAGCTTAGGTTAAGTATGCTACTCTCGTTCCCATTGGTTGGAAACCCTTCAGGTCTCACCAATAACTGCCCGGTTACGTAAAAACGGTCTGCAAGACCATCTACAAGCAGTCGAACAGAAAAAAGAAACAAGTTTATGCGATTTTTTCTGGGTTTTTTTTCTGCATTTATTTATTTATCGATACTTAATCGCCTCTTCCCAGCTCTATTTCAAAACATTTTATTCCGAACGATTAGGTCTCGATGTCTTTCGAATTTTTTCTCTCCGATTCATCGGTAATGCCCGTGAAAATAGTTCAGCAAATCGTTTTTACAGTTCACAGTTTTAGAGGAAAATGTTCTTCGTTTAATGTGTTTTTAATGTTTCAAGATTCGGTATCGGAAGATTGGTTTATTGTTACTTGGTGAGACGATTTTTCGTCATAGTGAGGTGCTCATTTTGATAAATGAATTGCGAAAGTTTTCTATGAGATTTTTTTATAGAGGAATTATTAAAGTCTTCTTCTTTTCGTGTGGTTAGTGACTAACTTGGTGTCAAAGTTTATGCCGCCAATAGGCCTCTGACTTGGCTTCACATGCCGTCGAGAAATATCTCTCAGGCAGGTTTCCTCACGATATTTTCTTTCACCGTTTTCAAGCAAGTGATAATTCTACGCACATGAATCCGAAAAGTCAGAGATGCGTGCATTGGGCTCGAACTCGTGACCTATGACTTGGCAGTCCGAAACACAGTGGTCACACCGCTAGGCTATAATTGGATTTCAAATCCGCAATCCATCAAATAATAAAATAATTCTTTAGACATTTTTATGACACAATATGTACTAGCGGCCCGTCCCGGCTTTGCACGGGTGGACATTTTTCCCGTTCTTGCAACATTTTTCATTTATTCTCCGCTCCTATTGATCGTAGCGTGATGTTATATAGCCTATAACCTTCCTCGATAAATGGACTATCCAACACAAAAATAATTTTTCAATTCCAACCAGTAGTTCCTGAGATTAGCGCGTTCAAACAAACAAACTCTTCAGCTTTATAATATTAGTATAGATAAGTGTCATGTTTGTAGCTTAGTAATATTTCGACTTCCGAATCTAAGTTACAGTAAACAGCTACAAACAATTATTATTTTCTAAAATTATGTAGTATTATGGCGAATTGAGGGTGTTACTACCCTCAATTCGCCGTTATATTTTACCCTTGCCTTTTCTTTCATTTTTTTTTCCTTGGAATATCCTCATGGATATCCCTCGCCTGGGGAAAGCGAGGGGTCTGCTGGACTCTTACCGGCTGGAAATCAACGGTTTTCCTTCTTCTGACCGTTCGGCCGGGGTCGCGGGATACGGGGGAACCCTGGCAGAAACACCTCTGCCTACCCCTTCTGGAAATACAGGCATGATATTACGTTATGTAGGAAGACGCTGCTGCCCACCCTCTTGACGTAGCCCTTAATCGTATTTTTCAACACCCACGAATGGGGAAACTTACGACACTCTAATTATAGAAGCCACATTTTTAGCTCTAATTTCGGCTCACACTAAAACATATCTAAATTACAATTACTATACACCTCTGCCCAACCCTTGTGATGTTATGTTATGTATGAAGACGCTGCTGCCCACCCTCTTGACGTAGCCCTAAGTCGTATTTTTCAACACCCACAGGCGAGGAAACTCAGTTCTTACAACACTCTAATAATTATAGAAGCCACATTTTTAGCTCTAATTTCAACTCACACTAAAAACATATCTAAGTTACAATTACAGCTATGAAACTATAATTATTTTCTAACATATGTAGTAAGTAATGAGCAATAATTACGTACGGTATAACTAATTAGTGGAGCTCGGATTCTGGTTCATTATAAGTTAATGGGTAGTTGTTGTAAGTGTGAAGTAGGTATTTACTAGGTGTGAACGAACACACCTGCTATTGTTAGGTGTTATATACGTGTACTATTATATTGTATACATTATGTATTTATTCATCGTAGGGTCCAGGTACCTGAAAGATTTTAACCATCGATTCCGATGCTTAGTTATTGGAGAAGAAAAAGTAGGATATAGTTTGTCGAATAAAACTTAATTTTCGAGATATTCTTTATTTATGGAATTTCACAAGTTGAAAAATCTCTAGGGTAACAAACCCTATGAACGCGACGTTGCGACTTACACCCATATTCTAAGACGTTCCTCCAAAACTTACTCGACTCAGAACGGCCTCGAAAACAACTTCAAAATTGTATTCTTAGTCGCAATTTCGAGTGAACTGTGAGGTTCCTTGACGGAGTTATTACGTCATAATTTGAATTATCTGCATCGCGCAAATAACGCCGCGATAAATAATTGTAAAGATTATCGTAAGCATATTCGATAAAGTCTTCAAAATTCATTTTTATCACATACGAACTTTGACACTTCCTTCCTTAAGGTAAGATCCGAGGTAGCTTGAGTTTGAGAGATTATTCCTTACCTCGACTGAGGAAAAATCTCGAGTCGAGGACGTTTATGTCAACTATAACTACCGATGGTAGTGAGAAAGACTGAGTCGAGGTGGAGTCGAGTCGAGTAAGTTTTGGAGGAACGTCTTAGAATATGTGTGTATGTATTATAAAACGTGGGCCCCCGAGGTACCCGAAAGATTTTAACGACGCTTTTCTGATGATATTATGAGTCGATAATGTTATGGCAACATGAGTCCAATTCAGTCAATCTCCCACCTGGACATGAGTTACCTTGGCTAACCTGGAAGTCTTTAAACAGACTCCGGACCCAGGTTGGTCGAAGCAAGGAAAACCTGCTCAGGTGGAGATTCATAGACGACTCCAGCTTGGAGTGTAAATGTGGTGCTGTTCCACAAACGATGGGACACCTGACATCATGCCCTGCGTGCTCTGATACCTGCACGTTACATGAACTAATGGACGCTACTGATAACGCTAAACTTGTAGCTAAGTTCTGAAACGACTCTATTTAGATGGCCATCGACACGCTAAGAAGAAGAATATTACTATTTTTATTTTCGGCTCAAAATAAACCACCTACTTTAGTAGTTCCTTGAAAACAATACGTTAGGACGAACTGGCAACGTTCAAATTATCGTGTGAGTGGATAAGAAAACTTCTCACTTCAAGAAAGCAAAAATGACAAGGAACTTACTGGTACGCAAGCTTATATTTTCCACTTCAGCGTATAAGTCGCAACGTCGCGTTCATAGGGTATGTTACCCTAGAGATTTTACGACTTTAGAATTTCTATAAATAATGAATATCTCGAAAACTACGCTTTATTCGACTAACTATATTACCCTGCGCTTGCCGCGGTAGTCTGTGGATGGGTGACCATTTGTTACCTAAACATCTAAACCCCTCCGTGCCTCGTAAAGTACGTTAAACAGTGAGTCCCGGGCGTCATACGAATACCTATGACAGTCGTTACGGGAACTTAGAATCCCGAAAGTTTGACAACCGGGTCTAACCTTAGGATATCGGCATTGCCCAGTAACTGGGTTGCGGAGGTTGGCAGTCGCTTCATGTAAAATACTGGCATTCAGCCGCATCTGGTTAGACTGGAAGCTGACCCCAACACAGTTGGAAAAAAGCTAGGTAGAACGATGGTCGTCGTTGTTTTGTTTCGATATGAAATTTCGCTCAGTGTATCCACCCACTGATTTCGTAGCCCAACTCAACCCTCCGTCTGCAATGTAATTTCTATAGCCACAACTTTGCCAATTAAAAGTCAGTCAGACGTCGTGAAGCGAGCGCTTAATAAAGCGATGAAAATAATTAGAATTGTTATTGTTTCAGCTTATTTTATTAGTTAGGTAAAATTAGAAGCGGTTGTCGGAGTAGTGATGGAAGGGTTGGATTATGGGGATGAGATTATTGGACAGTTAAAGCGCTAATTTTAACAAGAGTTTGAGCCCGTTCACTCAACGGATCTGTCGGTACTGGATTTATTTATTTATTTTTACTTTAATTAAAACGGTCTTAGACCAATTACAATAATTAAAGAATGTGGATGTGCTGTTCACATCTGTACCAACGGATCAGTTAAACAAATGGCAGCTGCGTCGCATCTGGCAGACAGGATACGATAAAAATAACGGATCCGGTATTTTTTATTGGATTCGGAATACTGTCGTGTATGTGATCTCGCTCATACAACTACAGGCGCCATCACCAAAATAAAAATGGATCCGCTAAAACGGGTCCTGTAAACAGTTTCTGTATGAACTAGATGTACATACATACATACATAAACTCACGCCTTTTTCCCATGGGGGTAGGCAGAAACTATAGAACGCCACATGCTATGACTCTTACATACCCCTTTCGCTTCATCCACATTCATATATCTTGTCATACACGCACGCCGGTTGAGAGTACTACGCACCTGACCTTTGTGAAGAACATCACCAATAACATCGATGTATGTCCTTCTAGGACGTCCTCTACCGGCGTTCCCATTAACATCCGCCTTATAAATTTCTTTTGTTAATCGCTTTCACTCATTCTCTCAACATGACCAAACCACCTAAGCATACTCCTTTCAATTTTTGTCACTACTTCATCTTTTAAACCGCAACATTGTCTAATCTCTTCATTTCTCAATCTATCATTCAAAGTTACACCGCACATACTTCGCAAGGACCGCATTTCCACGGCATTTATTCTACTTTCATGCCTCTTCTGCCACGACCAACATTCACTTCCATACATAAGCGTAGGTACCAACACACCATTATGGACAGCCAGTCGTGCCTTCGAACTAGATGTTTAGTCGTAATAATATGAATTTTAGTAAAACATACATAACATAACTTCACGCCTGTATTCCCCGAAGGATTGGGCAGAGGTGTATAATAACACCCTCATTTCGCCGTTATGTTTAAGTCCCATGTGATAAAGGGCAAGTCTATTACAATCAACTGGGCACAGATCTAAACACCGGGCTGCTACTGAGGAATTCCACACGGAAAAACTCAACAACATTGCCCGACCTGGAGATCGAACCCAGGACCTCACGATCAGCAGTCGCGCTTGCCACCACTCGACTGATACATAAACTGACACATAAAACTTCACCTTCTTCTTCTTCTTCCTGCCCTCATCCTTCACTAGGTGTGGTCGGCACAACATGTATTTCATAAATCCATGTAGTTAGAGGTTTTGGCTTATTGTTTTATGACCGGCCGCCTGCCTGACATCAACCCTCCTTGGGAATACTCGTTGCGCCGTCGCGCGGGTGACCCAATGTGCTTGCTGATATCATGCACTGGGTCCCAAAATGATATGCTTGTCAATCTTATTGCCGACAACTAAGCAGACTATGTACTTCTTGGTGGCTACAATATAGCACCGTGAGCTTCTCTGTAAAAACTTGATGTCAATGCTCCTGTCCTAAAACTTCACCTAAAACAACTAAAAAACAATTAAAATAGTTTTCCTTCAACTAAAACCCGCCAAACGAGTATAGTTGACAGTGATTGACTGTGAACGTCGTATATTTACGTCTATATAATTTTTAGCTCGTAAATCCGCTAAATAATAGTCATAAGAAGTAATTGGCGACATTATTTTGAATTATTACCTAGGTTTAACTACCTCGTTATAGCAGTGATAGTCCAGTGTAACCGGCGGACTGCCAAGTCAGAGGTCTCGATTTCGAACCCAAGGCACGCACCTCTGAGTTTTCGGATTCATGTGCGTATTGTATAATTATCACTTGCTTAAAAACGGTGAAGGAAAACAAGTTTAGGATGGATGTCTTAGAATATGGGTGTAAGGCTTAAACCCTTCTCATTTTGAGAAGAAGCTTGTGCTGCTGGGTCTGTTATGGGCTGTTTATAACGCTAGATTCCATTCTAGCGAAGTCGTTGATAATGAAATGTATCCAAAGGGTCAAGCAAGCCAATAATGTTAAGTAGATTACAGGTTTATGTCTAATTATACCTAGGCGCTGTGTAATAAATAGTTTCTTGCGAACATACCTTACGAGGTATGTAATAACTTGTTAAATACAATGTAAACATAGTTGCGAAGTGTTGGCGAGTATGCTGTGACAAAAATCTAACAAAACAAACCAACGAAACATGTTTTGGGAACACTCGGACTAATTATAACAAAGTTGATTGATAAGCCAAGCACGAACTTTGTTACAAAAAACATTTTAACAAAAATAAAACCGACTTCAAAAAAACGAAAAATATTATAAAATAATTACCATATTATAATGTTAACAGTTTCAGAAGTCGGTGCTAATCCACGCTGAACCAAATTGAAGGCACCGACTTCTGAAACTTTTCCGGTTTTTTGTAGTCGGTTTTGTTTTTGTTAAACATTTTTTGTATTTTTTTCATTTTAGTGGCCTTAATTAAAACTTGGTTGGACCTACTAAAGACGCTGCTCGTAAGATAACCACAACATCACATTATGCGTACTGTTCGTCATTGAGGAGTTCCATTGTCTATCTCCGAAGTTCTTCATCAGATCTTCACCAAATTTAAATGGAACCAACTTCGGAGTATACCCTATTCATAAAAAAAGGAATCATCAAAATCGGTTCATAAACGACGAAGTTATCCGCGAACACATAATAAAAAAGTATATTCGGTCGAATTGAGAAACCTCCTCCCTTTTTTGAAGTCGGTTAAAAACGGGTTAACGGGTTGCCGATAACCTAAAGTTAGACTGGTTATCAGATTTTCGGGCTTCTGACTACCCGTAAGGACTGTCATAGGTATTCATATGACACCCGGGATCTCTCCGTGCCTTGGAGAGCACGATAAACTGTCGGTCCAAGGTGTATTGTATGGATATCTGTATTGCCTTGTAGTTGGGTTGCGGAGGTCTGATGGCAGTCGCTCTGTGTTAAATACTTGTATTAAGCCACATCTGGTTAGACTGGAAGCTGACCCCACATAGTTGGGAAAAAGCTAGGTAGAACAATGAAGATTAATAAATAAAAATTAACAAAGTTATATTATAACTAACTAGCAACCCGCCCCGGCTTCGCACGGTTGCAATGTAGATACTAATGTGGGGCATATAAACCTTCCTCTTGAATCACTCTATCTATTGCTGAAAACTGCATTAAAATCTGTTGCGTAGTTTAAGGATCTAAGTGTACAGACAGCGGGAGTGACTTTGTTTTATACTATGTAAAGAAGATGCAATTAACGGGCCATTCAAGTATTACGTAATCAGAATTTTAGTAATTTATGACCCACCCCTCCCCCTTGACAGCAAAAGTAAGCAAAGCTTTTACCCGCCCTCCTATGCTTACGTAAACATTGGTATATATATTTTTTAAACTCAATCAATCAATATTTATTTGTGAACATAGGTCTTACAAAAAGGTCTTAAAAATATACATGTAGTAGGTATCTCTATGTTCTACCAATGGAAATTGGTGTACAAATAGTTTTAGTTATGTAAGCATGGAGACAAAAAAAAATTAATTTATTAAATGTAGTAGAAATATTATTATACAAATCACAGTTTATCAATTTTATCATTTAAAAATATCTCAACTGAGTAATATGTTTTATCTATTAAAAATAAAATCAATCCAAATAATTACAGTAAACTGATCAGGTTTCTTTTTTGTTATTGAAGAGCAGCAGTTTTTAAGTCTAGAAAAATAAGTAAATAAATAAAAATTGCTGACGTAATCGTCATCTAGACACCCCCGTCCCTCATGTCATCAAAAATAAGCTAAGCAAAGACCCCATCACCCCTATTTCGTGCTTAAGTAATACTTGAATGGCCCCTAAAATACTTTTTTGGGCAAAATTCCCCAACTCATCACACCTTACAGTTGAAGGAACAATAGAATACAAAACTCACCACATATTCTACTAAGACAAAACTAAATTCTAAGCTCGCACATCGTAAGTCGATATTCTCGTAAACAAACGTATAATTAAAGGCTATGCGCCTGCCTCTTTACCTCTGACTTAACCTTAACGATGGCCGCATTCACACCGTCGCGTAACGAGATAGTTCTGATTGTATCGACCGGATGCGAATAAGTTGTGGATGGAGTTAGGTTATTGCTTTAGCGTTGAGATTATCTTTAAATACGTAAGGCGCTTTACGAATATGGGAATATTGCGAAAATTACGAATTTCTACTAAACCAGCCAATATTTTTTGCTCTGGCAATATTACATTACACATTCTGGCATTATTACGTTGTCAGAGCAAAAAATATTGTCTGGTTTAGTAGAAATTCGTAATTTTCGCAATATTCCCATGTCAATATCGTATCGGATGTCAATGGAAACGTCGGTAGAGGACGTCCTAGAATACATCGATGTTATTGGTGATGTTCTTCACAAAGGACAGGTGCGTTGTACTCTCAATCGGCGTGCGTGTGTGAAGAGATGGATGAAACGAAAGGAATATGTAAAGGTGGCATGTGGCGTTCTATAGTTTCTGCCTACCCTCATGGGAAAAAGGCATGAGTTTATGTGTGTATTCCCATATTCGTAATTACCCTAAAGTATGATATTATGTTGGTTGCATGGGAAAATAGATTTTGTCCGATATTCATACACATGCGTAAAGATTATGGTTGCCTCTGTAAACCATAGATTTCAAGCATGACATGGCTACACGATAAGCAAGCTAAAGAAGCAATGGGCCGGCTATATTAGCCGTAAAACCAATGACCGTTATTATTATTATTCAGCCATGTTCATCCATGATCTTCCACTCCTCTCGGTTTAAGGTTCTCTGCGGCCAATCCTTCCAATAAGTGTCTAGCTCGTCCCGCCATCTCCTGGGCCTGCCGCGACGTCGTCTGACGTTGTGTGGGCTCCACTCAGTGATGAGTTTTGCCCACAGCTCGTCCGACATGCGGCAGACATGACCAGCCCAGTTCCATTTTAAGCTTGCGGCTTTCTGACCAACGTCGGCAATCTGAATTTTGTGAATGACCGTTGGGGTCGACTTTTTCTCCAGTAGAGACCGAATCGGCTAACGCATTGTGGGACGCGACGCCCGCTGGCTAGGTGAAGTGATGATCTTCGCAAGGTGGCTGGTGGCTGCTGGATGAGATATGAGAGAGATGAGAGGACTGAGTTCAGTTGTGTGTATTTGGAGAAGCCTATGTCCAGTAGTAGATTGCTATAGGCTGATTGGTTGCCAGTTGGTGATTATGAGATGGTTCTTATTACTTGTCAATCTTTTAAAGAAGTAGGTACTTTTTTTAAATCTGGTGATAAATCAGCATCTCTATGTATATTACAAATGGTTGTTGGACTGTTTCTTACATTCACAGACAACGATTTTGCTTCATAAAATTTGTGCAACATTGAAAACAAAATACTTGTCATATCGCAGTCTATTGAAAGACTCAATCCACCACGTTGGGCCAGCAGGCTTGTGATAACAGGGCCAACCTACCCTCTCGTCCCACCGCTTCTTCTTTTCGTGTGGTTAGTGACTAACCTGGTGTCAGAGTTTATGCTGCCGATGGGCCTCAGACTTGGCTTCACATGCCGTCGACATCTCTCAGGCATGCTGGTTTCCACAAAATGTTTTCCTTCACCATTTTTAAGCAAGTGATAATTATTCAATACGCACATGAATCTGAAAATTCATAGGTGCGTGCCTTAACTCGAGACCTAAGACTTGGCAGTATGACGGTCACACTATTTAGCTATCACTGCTCCCACCGCTGTACGTCAGTCTTTTTAAAGTTTACAAAAAACAATATTTTAAATTCTTTAAATTATTTTTAAACCTCTTTGATACGAAACATTGTAACAGACAGCCGACTTAAGACGTTTGACTAATCGCTGAAGTAATTATCCCGGGTTATTGGCAGCGGGCACCGAGTCAAGATGGCGGACTGTCAAATTTGACGTTTACAAGTTTCGCGCCATTTGCGCGGGGTTGTAAGTGTATTTAGTTTGTTTAAGATTATGGTTAGCGTTGTTAATTAAAGATTACTTATTGTTAGTTACTAGTAAATAATACTAGCATGGATTTCATTCATTCATTGAGTAAACATAGTCTGTGTTTGATGGAAACGTATTTCAATAAATATAAGGTTTTTTTAGATTTAATTGACTGCATTGTTGGTCTAGTGGTTGCAAGCGCGACTGCTGAGCATGGGGTCCTAGGTTCGATCCCCAGGTCGAGCAAAGTGTTATTGGGTTTTTCCATTATAAATTTCTCAGTAGCAGCCCGGAGTCTGAATTAGTGTTACATGGGACTTATACATAACGGCGAAATGAGGGTGTTACTATACACCTCTGCCCAATCCTTCGGGGACTACAGGTGTGAATATATATTAGTGTGACTGAAGTAAGTGTTGTAAAGATAAATAACACAAGTTGTAAACACAGTTCTTTTTTAATTAAATCTAATATAAAAACTCCTTAGGTATAATTAAATCAATTAAAAATTTATGAAAGTCGTAGTTAGCACCTTGGGTGTGATAACTAGTTACTGACAACTGTAGGTAGTAATTATTATATTGTTTTTTTATCTACTAATTAGTAGTTATAGTAGAAAAACTATTAAAAATATATACAAGAAAAAATATAGAATACGATCTTGTCTCTGGGTAATTGTATGGAATTTATAATTCAGCGTTATTTGTTATTTGAATTGAGAATAGAAAATGGTCGAGATTTTAGTCAAGCGTAAACCGTGTTATGCGAACTCACTTTTTTTTGTGGGAACATGCACATTAGGTCTGCCAGACACTTACCGGCTAAAAACCCACGGTGTTCTTCCTCTAGATCGTCGAGCGGGGTCGGGGGATTCGCATAAGCATGCACTGCAACTCAGAGCCAACGGAGGCCAACCAACGCCAACGAGCGTTCGTCATTTGTTGGATTTAGCCAAATTTTAGAACGAATCTGGTTTCCTTCGGATTTTAACGGTATCGAACCCCGATCGTTGTATAGGTGTATATTCTGCATTATACAAAGTGGGAATATCATTAAATAATGCGTTCTAGGATCTTACACAACCGTATTCTCCACGTTTTTAATTTATCCAGTTGAATATTTATATCGGAGTAAGGAGTAGGGCCGTAGTCAGAAGCTCTGGGGCCTTTGGGCAGTAAAGTGGTCGAGGCGCCTTGAGGCTTTCTAGGCGCCTTGAGGCCGTCTAGGCGCCTTATTGAGGCGCCTTGAGGCGCTTGAGAGGCCTAGGTCTGGGGACCGTCTACGGTAGTTACAAACGTGGTGAGCAGTGAGTTTGACGCTCAGAGAAGCTGCTTATTCTGTGTTTACCTTAACACCTCTAAATGACTAGAGGTGTCAAATAATGTTTAATTCAAATGACTCCCCCACGTGATCAGTCGATTGCAAGTATACAGAGTAGATACGCTGAATTTGTTACGACTCATTTGTTAGGGGTGGGGTAGGCATGTTATAAGTACAATAAAAAAAAAACTGCCTCGTTGGTCTAGTAGTGGCAAGCGCGAATGCTGGTCGTAAAGTCCTGGGTTCGCTCCCCAGGTCCGGCAAAGTGTTATTGCGATTTTCCGTGTAGAATTCCTCAGGGAGTTTGGATTTGTGCCCGGTAGATGGCGATAAGCTCGCCCGCTGTTACATGGGACTTAAACATAACGGCGATATTAGGGTGTTACTATACACCTCTGTCCATCCCTTCGGGGAATACAGGCGTGATGTTATGTTATGTATGTATATGACTAAGTGCCCAGGTTGTGCTGGGCGGCCTAAGTATTCTTGGAGACTCTTTTAATGCACCCTCGAATTTATCTTCTTCTTTTCGTGTGGTTAGTGACTAACCTGGTGTCAATTTATGCCACCCATGGGCCTTTGAGTTGGCTTCACATGCCGTCGAGAAATATCTCTCAGGCATGCCGATTTCCTCACGATGTTTTCCTTCGCCGTTTTTAAGCAAGTGATAATTATACAATACGCACATGAATCCGAAAAATCAGAGGTGTGTGCCTTGGGTTCGGACTCGAGACCTATGAATCGGCAGTCCGACGGTCACACCACTAGGCTATCACTGCTATCTCGACTCTATTAGAGACATCTGATACCTATTTGCAGTTAAAGATATTAATACCTTTCATCTTTTTTAAAGAAACACTTATAAAACGCGTATTAAGAATCACTAATAATTCAAAAAGAGCGTTGTTCTACGTGCGAGCGAGAGGTGTGTGACGTAACGTGTTGCGTCTCGCTCGCACGTCGCGTTGGTTTTATTTTAGCTGCCACGGTATCGGACGCGAGGGCCACCCAGATGTAGACTTAGGGTTGGCAGTAGCGTTGTAGGTAGTTTTATTATAATATTTTTTTTGTGAGATTCAAACTGGAAGTTGGTTTAACGTTCGCGAAGTACCTGGGTTCGAGTCTCAGGTCGGGAAAAGTGTTATAAGATGTGTTCTGTTAGGAACTTTTGAGCAGCAGTTCGGTGATTGGAATTGTACCTAGCAATTGGTAACAGGCACAAATAAAAATAAAATAAATAAATACTTACATGTTGTGCCGACCCCACCTAGTGTGGGATAAGGGCAGGAAGAAGAAGAACAGGCACGCCCCTAATTGTATTTGGCTTAATAACATCATCGGTCGTGGCTAATTACCAACCACGCGGATCATATGATTTGCGCAGTCCGTGGATGGGTTACCGTTACATATCGAGACTCCTCCGTGCCTCGGAGAGCACGTTAAACAGTCGGTCCCGGGTGGCATACGAATACCTATGACAGTCGTTACGGGAAGTCAGAAGCCCGAAAGTCTGACAACTGGTCTAACCTTAGGGTATCGGCATTGCCCAGTAACTGGGTTGCGGAGGTCTAATGGCAGTCGCTCCGTGTAAAATACTGGTATTCAGCCGCATCTGGTTAGACTGCAAGCTGACCCCAACATAGTTGGGAAAAGGCTAGACAAAACGAATAAAATCGTCAAATTAAAGGAAAAAACGTAAAAAACAATACTTTAATGTAATCAGGCGATCCTTATTGGCAACAATGCTATCCCAACACTTATCACGGTTATCATAGAGTAGGGTATATGTATATTAGGCAGATGGATAGCACCATAGACATTTATATAATTCCGGCAACTTAATTTTGCTACTGCCTCGTTGATCTCGTGGTGGTAAGCGTGACTGCTGATCTTGAGGTCTTGGGTTCGATCTCCATGTCGGGCAGTGTTATTGGGTTTTTCCCTGTCGAATTCCTCAGTAGCAGCTCGTAGTTTGGATTTGTGCCCGGTTGATGGCAATAGGCTCGCCCCCTATTACATAGTTCTTAAACATGACGGCGGAATGAGGGTGTGACTATACACCTCTGCCCAACCCTTCGGGGAATACAGGCGTGATTTTATTTATATATGTTATGTGTATTTTTTAATATTAAATCCCGAGCCCACCCGAGCATAACTTACGCGCGACAGCCCTACAGCAAAATATAATTATCGGTAAACTCTTGCGCAGAATTAATTTGTCAAAACATACGTCGGTTCCATTATTAATAAAACGACTAGGCTGAGGTCACTGATGTGAGCGAGGAACATGAGCGCGGTATTTTTGCTGGATGAAGTGGTAGAGTTAATTAGAATAAGTCTTTTAACCAAAGCGAATCTTGTAGTAGGTATCTTAAGGGCCATTCAAGTATTACGTAAGCACGAAAGGGGGGTGAGGGGGTGACTAGATGATGATTACGTCAGCAATTTTTATTTATTTACTTAATAGCGGCCCGTCCCGGCTTCGCACGGGTGGACATTTTCCCCGTTTTTGCAACATTTTTCATTTATGCTCCGCTCCTATTGGTCGTGGCGTGATGTTATATAGCCTATAACCATCCTCGATAAATGGACTATCCAACACAAAAAATTTTTTTCAATTCCAACCAGTAGTTCCTGAGATTAGCGCGTTCAAACAAACAAACAAACTCTTCAGCTTTATAATATTAGTATAGATGACACGGGGGACGGGGGTGTCTAGATGATGATTACGTCAGCAATTTTTATTTATTTACTTATTTTTCTAGACTTAATAACTGCTGCTCATTAATAACAATAAAGAAACCTGATCAGTTTAAAAAAAATACCAATGTTTACGTGAGCATAGGAGGGGGAGTAAAAGCTTTGCTTACTTTTGCTAACAAGGGGGAGGGGTGGGTCAAAAATTACTAAAATTCTGCTTACGTAATACTTGAATGGCCCCTTAGTCAAGTTTTTAATTGGCAATAAGAATTTTATACCTTCTGTTCTGCCTAGCCTTTTCCCAACTATCATGGAGTCCATGGGTGAAGACAGGATTCTGTCCAAGGTGGGGAAATTTCAGTCAGACACTAAATATTGTCTTTTCAATAAATCTGGAAGTGCAGAATGAGATTATGGGGCAATTTTGCCTCATAACCTTATTTTTGAGGACCAAATAAGTATAGACGGAGTCGGGCATTGGTTTGCCTATTTTGGGTAATTGTTCTGTGGACATGGGTGGCGAGTTGACTGAATCTGGACCATTTACCTATTCTCTCCTGTACCAGGGTGGGTCAAGCGCCTCATCTACCCCACCCTGAATACGCGTATGTATATATGAATACCAGATGCGGCTGAATACCAGTATTTTACACGGAGCGACTGCCATCAGACCCCCGCAACTCAGTTACTGGACAATGCCGATATACTATGGTTAGATTGGTTGTCAGACTTTCGGGCTGCTACTGAGGAATTCCACACGGAAAAACTCAATAATACTTTGCCCGATCTGGGGATCGAACCCCTCACCATCAGCAGTCGCGCTTGCCACCACTACACCAACGAGGTAATGACTGCAATTTTTATAAGTATGTGGTGAATAATGACAAGATGTATGAATGTGGATGAAGAGAAAGGGGTATGTAAGAGTCGTAGCATGTGGCGTTCTATAGTTTCTGCCTACCCCCATGGGAAAAAGGCGTGAGTTTATGTATGTGGTGAATAATTCCTTTAGTCATCTACTGACCCCTATAAGCGAGTGTGAATGTAAAATTAAATAATGTGCGCAAGCGCTGTTAGCGTGTTAGTGTTTGTTGCAAAATACAAGCGTGCGTGGGCGCACGTGGAGACGGTGGTTTTTATTGTTTTTGAATACAGGGTGTTTGGTAAAAATGGTCACTTTTGTCAGAGTAAATCTATACTAATATTATAAAGCTGAAGAGTTTGTTTGTTTGTTTGTTTGTTTGAACGCGCTTATCTCAGGAACTACTGGTTGGAATTGAAAAAATATTTTTGTGTTGGATTGTCCATTTATCGAGGAAGGTTATAGGCTATATAACATCACGCTACGATCAATAGGAGCGGAGCATAAATGAAAAATGTTGCAAAAACTGGAAAAATGTCCACCCGTGCGAAGCCGGGACGGGCCGCTAGTTGAATATACAAAATGTTTGACATCTTGACTTCTGGAATTATAACATAACACCACGCCTAGTACTCCTCGAAGGGTTCGGCAGAGGTGTTTTAGTACACCCTCATTTCGCCAGTTATGTTTAAGTCCCATGTAATAGGCGGTGAGCCTATTGCCATTAACCGGGCACAAATCCAGACTGCTACTGAGAAATTCCTAATAGAAAAACCCAATAACACTTTGCCCGACCTGGGGATCGAACCCAGGATATGCTCAGCAGTCGCACTTGCGACTACTAGATCAACAAGGCATTGTAATTGCATTTGTCTATGGAGATAAGTCCCGGATCTTAGCAAAATTTGCCAAAAATTTTACATGTGGTGATCTCAATAACTATATCTACCTCCAGGCAGCATTGCTGTGTTTCAGTTTGAAGGGTATGGGTGCTGGTGACATTACAGGCACATGAGACTTTACGACTATGTCTATAAGGTTGGGAACGCATCAGCAACCTTCGTAGTGCTGTTGAAACTGTCCATCAGGTAGACAGCCGCTGGCTTATTCAACAATAAAAAAAAATTAACAATCTTATCTCAATACTAGCGGCCCGTCCCGGCTTCGCACAGGTGGACATTTTTCCCGTTTTTGCAACATTTTTCATTTATGCTCCGCTCCTCGTGGTCGTAGCGTGATGTTATATAGCCTATAACCTTCCTCGATAAATGGACTATCCAACACAAAAATATTTTTTCAATTCCAACCAGTAGTTCCTGAGATTAGCGCGTTCAAACAAACAAACAAACTCTTCAGCTTTATAATATTAGTATAGATTTGGGTGGATATAGAATTCTTGAATAATACTGTATTTTTTAAATATACAATGTTAGCCAGAAAGGGGGTACTAAGCCACGGGCTACTTAATGTATCACTGATGATTGTTTTAAAGAAAGTGTTGAAATTTCAAAATTCGTTAAAAAAATCCATGTAATATGATTTAAATTTTAGTTTTTTCAAAATATCTTCGTCCTTGCTTTAGTTACGAATTCAGGAAATGGAGCATCTAATCTGTTACCCAAATATGATCTAAAATGTAAACACAGCTGATCATAGCTGAGGATAGATAGAATTAGCGTATTTTTTATGAAATCTTTGAACAGATATTTCTCTTAAACTAATGACTTTTGGGGAAAGTTGTAGAACAAAAGTTATCCATTATTATAGGTACTTTAATACCCTTTCGGCTTAGTAAGTACCCCATTTCCGCCTAACCTTGTATTTTGTACTTCAAGATTCGCTGCAAGTTGGCGATATGATTTTAGTAGTAGGTACATGTGTAATGACTACAATTTTGACAGCGCAACACAATGGAATGACGTGCCTTTGCGCCATGGGCCGCGGGTTCGATTTCGATCACACATCGATTCGAATTATTAATTCAGAGAATGATTGTGATTGCCACATACGGTTATAGAGAACTAACAAAAACTGTGATTCTTCCTCCTCGCCCAGTCTAACCAGATGCGGCTGAATACCAGTATTTAGCACGGAGCGACTGCCATCAGACCTCCGCAACCCAGTTACTGGGAAATGCCGATATCCTAAGGTTAGCCCAGTTATCAGACTTTCGGGCTTCTGACTTCCCATAACGACTGTTACAGGTATTCGTATGACACGCGGGACCGACTGTTTAACGTGCTGTCAGACAGTTTAACAGGATCTCGATATGTAACAAACGGTCACCCATCCACGGACAACTTTAATCTCAAGATATATTTTCAATCTTAACAACAGCCTTTATAAACATACAACAGGATTGACATCTATATCTTCAACGTGTGAGGTCTATAAAGCCATTGCCCACGCCCACGCGTGGACGTACGAGGCGATATCCTCGACAAATTCGTTTTATACACCTGGGTTGTGGGAACGATATTCACTGTCCATTTCTTTCGGATTAAGTCGTCATTTTATTTTTATGTTTATGATGGTGGTACGGCTGGCATTGAAGTTTAAGAGAGTTTAGCTATAAAACACATGATATCGACTTGCCAGGTGCAAATGGGTAAATATGTATCTACCTATAGGTTTTATCCCGTGTGGGAACGGGTTAGTATAAATGAAGTAAATAGACCCTTAACGAAGCCGAAAGGCACTTATTCTCCACGTCATTGCGATATTTTGTTTGTTCTGGACTATGTCTGGGAACCTTCTAGTTACGGAGATATTGGAGGTCAAAGTTCCAACTATTTCACAACCTTTTTTTAAAATACTATTTAAAGGTTGCAAATGTACTTGAAATACCTCCATTACCTGTTTACTACTCAATACATCTATCAGCACAGTGTTTTGAGTGCGTTACATTGAGCTTTACAGTAAAACGAAATTTTTCACCCAAAAAAAAAAGTACCTAGTTTCCCAGCGACAATTTTTGCGTAGGGTTACTTAGTTTGATGTAGGTACTGAATGCATGGTTGACGGCTTGGTGAAGGGTCTTTTTACACCTTGTATATAAAACTTCCTCACCGCACGCTGAGAATAGACGCGTGTTGTAAGATTCAACAAAACTAACACGCTAGCCAGGCGGACCGTATAGATCCTACCAGGATCTATACGGTCCGCCTGGCTAGCTACCATCTGAACATTAAAGTCCAGCGCCAAGCAGTTTACTGTGTTCCGTCGTGTGTATGTGAGAGCCAGAGGTGTATAAGGGAGTCCCTTTATATCTCTGTTACTTGTATTCGTGTGCTCCATCTTAGACCCTGTCTGCGCTTACTATCAGGTGAGACTAGGGCCAAACGCGACCAAGACAATAATAAAACAAACTCGCTTGAATAAGATAACATAACATCACGCCTGTATTCCCCAAAGGGTTGGGCAGAGGTGTATAGTAACACCCTCATTTCACCGTTATGTTTAAGTCTCAAGTAATAGAGGGCGAGCCTATTGCCATCAACCGGGCACAAATCCAAACTACGGGCTGCTACTGAGGAATTCCATACAGAAAAACCTAAAGTACCCATAATAATGGATAACTTTTGTTCTACAACTTTCCCCAAAACTAGATAGTTTAAGTGAAATAGCTTTTCAAAGATTTCGTATAAAATATGCTAAAATCTATCTGTCCATAGCTATGATCAGCTGTGTTTACAATTTAGGTCATATTTAAGATCACGGATTCGAAACATCATTTTCTGAATTCATAACTAAAGCAGGTTTGTTTTTTTTATGAAAAAACTAAACTAAAAATCTTTTTTCATGCAAATAAAAATTATCGAATTTTGAAAGTTTAACACTGGCTTTAAGATAGTCATCAGTGATACTTTAAGTGGCCCGCGGCTTAGTACCCCCTTTCCGACTAACCTTGTATAGCAGACAGGAGAACGCATTCCGTCCTCATGACGCCATAGAAAAAAAAACGCATGGACATCGAACCCCCTACCCGCAGCGTAGAAAGCCATCCCACAACCACTGCGCCAACGAGTCGTCAGTAATTTTCCTAATGATCGCAAGACTACTTTTTTACAGCCTTTCGATAAAGCTAGATTGAAAAATATCTCAGTAATTATAATTATCTATGACGAGGCGGACCAATCCGTAGGTACAAACTAGTATACAGCGAGATAACATGGAAATAAATAGGATTTTAAAACGTGTGAGATAAATTCAATTTGTTAACAGAAAGTTTATTAAGTGTGAACTGCATTTTTTGTTTCTGGGTTCTGTAGGTGAGATAAAAGCTATAGTATTGAATTTGATAGTATATCCAAAACATATAACGTACTGCTAAATATCGTTAAGGAATCTTCTCTGCAGATGCTTTTAAACAAAAATCTGTTGAAATTTGACAGGTGGAATGGTGTTCTAATCTATACTCTATAGTCTATATTAATATTATAAAGCTGAAGAGTTTGTTTGTTTGTTTGAACGCGCTAATCTCAGGAACAACAGGTTGGAATTGAAAAATTATTTTTTAATTTGGATAGTCCATTTATTGAGGAAGGTTATAGGCTATATAATATCACGCTCCAACCAATAGGAGCGGAGCATAAATGAACAATGTTGCAAAAACGGGAAAAATGTCCACCCGTGCGAAGCCGGGACGGGCCGCTAGTACTTACATAAATGTGTTTGCCATTGACAGGCGTATTGGAGATTTTAATATGTTTTTAATAATTAATATTGCTCAAAGTATGCACCCACATTGTGTTCTTCCTAGCCTTTTCCCAACTATGTTGGGGTCAGCTTCCAGTCTAACCAGATACAGTTCAATACCAGCATTTTACACGGAGCGACTGCCATCAGACTGTTGTCAGACTTACGTACTTCTGACTTCCCGTAACGACTGTCATAGGTATTCGTATGACACTCGGGACTGACTGTTTAACTTGCTCTCTGAAGCACGGAGGTGATGTGTTATGAAATGGTCACTTATCTACAGACTGACCGCGGCAAGCGCAGCTTAACCTTGCAAATATGATGACCCGCGCGGTTGGTAATTAGCCATGAGCCCCTCAATCATGCCAACCCACATACAAAAACAAAGTTATTTCTCTTTTAGTAGAGCAATTATACAACGTGTTACAAAAATACCCCTAAAGCCGAAAGAGGGTTAAAAGGTCCCTTGTAAAGAGTCTATTGGCAATATGTGGAAACCGCAGTATGACCAAAAAAATAAGAATTTGGATAAAACATAAAATAATTATCACTGAAACGCAACCCTGAAAACATAAACCTAAAGAGTAGACTACCCAGAAAGTTATTTACATTCTTACCTAATTTCCTCTGAGAGGTAAATGACAACAACCATAAAAGACTACTTGATTATTTACATTTTTCATGGGGAATTATGTAACACGTTGTATAGCAAGACCGATTATTATCAGGGAAGTAAAATTGTCAATTGATAAGGTTGCAATCAACAAAAAGTCTTTTATAGGTTAACCATCGCGCAATACCAATTTGCCGTTTAAATCTTTGCCCACGGAACTCCAAAAAGAATCTCCCAGACCATTTATCTCGCCGGACTGTTATTAATTGCAGTATTATCCGTTATCCGTCAGTTTGAAACTTATCAACGACTAGCCCGTGTAATTTTGATAGGAAAAAATATCCCCGATTTGTCAATGGTAGCTAAGTAGGCTGACAATATTTTTTGCCTTTGCCTCTGAAGCGAAAGTAATTAAAAAAGTTAATTGGAATAGTTTATGGTTTAGTGTTCTTTTTTTAAATTCTTAATTTTTGATGGGTAAAGAATGTTGTACGGTGATCGATTATAGCCGATTGAGATTATTATAAAAAACTTTTTAACAAAAATAAAACCGACTCCAAATTGTCTATCTCCGAAGTTCTTCATCAGATCTTCACTAAATTTAAATGGGACCACTTTGAAAGAATACTTTTTCAAACAAAAAAATAATAATTAAAATCGGTTCACAATTAGCAAAGATATCGCGGAACAAACATACAAAAAAAAACATACAGTCGAATTGAGAACCTCCTCCTTTTTTTGGAAGTCTGTTAAAAGGTAACTATGATTAGTATTTTTTTCTTAGCAAATGTCATGATATTTTGAAGAATATAATAAAATTAGTCGGTTTGTTTACATAAATATGCCAAAAGAATGAGTAGTAGTTTCCTTCTGTGCGCAAATGAATCATTAAAAAAAAACAATCGGCATACCAGCGTGTTCATTATCGAAATATCAATGAGGAACCCTAATTCCAATCGTAGACTGCATGTTGTTATATTTTTGATTTGAAGACACGTTTGGTGCAGTGGCTGAGCATTTGGCTTCTGCGCTACGGGTCGTGGGTTCGATTCCCGCACGGAACAAATATTTGTATGGCCTACAAATAGTTGTTCCGGGTCTGGGTGTTTGTGCATGTGAAGATTTGTGTCTGTAAACGTACCCACGATGCCTACAGGAGAAATCCTAGTGTGGGGCAACGTATCAAAAAAAAAAGTGCTAAAATCATGGTTTATTCGTAAACTACTTGAACAGGTTATTAAAGAACAGATTGATATTATCAGAATCCCGACATCTTTCATTAACTGTCAAATAATAACACGATTTTTACGAATTTAAAAAATGCTTTTTACCTATTTTTAAATTATTTCTGTTCCCTTCTATTACGATTATTCTTAATACAAACTTCTTAGTATTTAATTACGACCGTGGATGGATGACCTTTAGTTACACATCACGACCCCTCCTAGCCTCGGAGAGCACGTTCAGCGGTCGTCCCCAGGTATCATACAAATACGTATACCTATGACAGTCGTTACGGGTAGTCAGAAGCCGGAAAGTCCGATAAATGGTCTAATACGGCGGTGTCCAGTAACTGGGTTGAGGAGGTCTGATGGCAGTCGCTCCATGTAAAATACTGGTATTCATCCGCATCTGGTTAGACTGGAATTTGACTTCAACATAGTTGGGAAAAAGCTAGACAGAACGAAACTTCTTATCATTTAATTGTCACTTAAAATTATGGGCCTCACACAATGGCCCACTCCGAACCAACATCAATAACCATTAAAATCTAACTAACAACTTTCACTCACAATAAAATTTGCACTCAAATACAAACTCACAAAGAAACGTCATTCACATGTCGTCACTTCAGTGTCATGATCACTAATTTGTCACTTAAAACCCCACGAGATCACTAATTTGTCACTAAGTTCTCACTAATTATTACCGAGTGGGTGCCATATCATTCATTAACGATTTGTTCGGGATTAAATGTGCACGTATATTTCAGAGACATTTTAAAATCATAAATATGTCTGTTCCATCATTCGTTTTGGTGTAAAGAGGTGGATTTATATTTAGATCGCTAGTGTTGCCAGGTAGGATTTAGATTTGGTATTTGTTCGTTTTTATAAAATTGATTTTTTAACTGCCTCGTTGGTCTAGTGGTGGCAATTGCGACTGCAGATTGTGAGGTCCTGGGTTCGGTCCTTAGGCCAGACAAAGTGTTATTGGGTTTTTCCGTGTAAAATTCCTTAGTAGCAGCTCGGAGTTTGGATTTGTCCCCGGTTGATGGCATTAAGCTCGCACCCTATTACATGGGACTTAAACGTAACGGCAAAATGAGGGTGTTACCATACACCTCTGCCCAACCCTTCAGGGAATAGTGCGTGATGTTATGTTATGTCACTTAAAAACGTAAACGTACATTTGTTTGGTTCAAATCTTGCGACAGATTTTTCAACGACTACTTGTTTATCAATTCTCTTGAAACTTCGCACACAAATTCAATTCCCATGACAATACAACATTATAATCATTTCAATCTTCAACCCTCGAATCCTGATGCTGCAGGGGTACTCCATGATAAAACCGTTATCTCCGTCTTATTCATTAAGGTTACTAGTGAAAATAATGCAGGATTGAATTTTAAACGACATGTTTTATAAACGTAATAAATTGAGACTCTTCCATGCCTCGGAGAGCACGTTAAACATTCGGTCCCGGGTGTCATACGAATACCTATGACAGTCGTTACGGGAAGTCAGAAGCCCGAAAGTCTGACAACTAGTCTAACCTTAGATATCGGCATTGCCCAGTAGGTAACTGGGTTGCGGAGGTCTGATGGCAGTCGCTCCGTGTAAAATACTGCTATTCAGCCGCATCTGGTTAGACTGGAAGCTGACCCCAACATAGTTGGGAAAAGGCTGGGCAGAACACACACGTCTTTTTCCATCAATTTGAGCATGGTAAAAACCAAAAAAAAAAACACAATATCAATAATTGCAAATAATATTCTTTTTTCGTTTACAACTCTGGCAACACCATATTTTCAACGTGGCGGCGTGACAGCGACCAGTGTCACACACACAGATATGATTTATAGCGATACAACTCCAGATATAAATATGCTGTGTTAGGTACGTCGCACAGTACGGCGCGAGGCGATAGCTATGTTAAAAATGTGTGAATATATCACTGCAGTATAATGGCTAAGTTATTCCTGGTTTTGCCTTGCCCCTTTTTAGTAATTTTAGCAGTGATAGCCTAGTAATGTGACCGTCAGACTGCCAAGTCATAGGTCTCGAGTTCGAACCCAAGGCACGCACCTCTGACTTTTCGGATTCATGTGCGTATTGTATAATTATCACTTGCTTAAAAACAGTGAAGGAAAACATCGTGAGAAACTTGCCTGAGAAATATTTCTCGACGGCATGTGAAGCCAAGTCAGAGGCCCATGGGCGGCATAAACTGTGACTCCAGGTTAGTTACTAAACACACGAAAAGAAGAAGAGTAATTCTTCTGTTAAAGTAGTGTGTTTACAGACAAATAATTTCACATTACGATTACCTGAAGTCCATACAAATATTTGTTTTGTCAGGAAATCTAACTCGTGCGTGGTACTCTCAACCGGCGTGCGTGTATGAGAAGATGTATGAATGTGGATGACGCGAAAGGAGTATGGAAGGGTCGTAGCATGTGGCGTTTTATAGTTTCTGCCTACCCTCATAGGGAAAAGGCGTGAGTTTATGTATGTATGTATGTGAAATCAAACTCGCTACCGCACAGAAAGTCAAGCGAAAGTCAGGATTAAATTCTCTTTCAGTTTTCATGGTCTCTAGCGTCTTCAGTTTCGAGAAACCGGTTTTCGGTCGATGTGGTGCTTTTAAGAATGTTTGAAAAAACCAAATTCGCAAGTTTAATTTTGTGCCAAATGATTCGAGTAGATGATTTTATTATGCCAATAAAAAAGGTATGGTTAACCTATTATTAATGAACACGATAATTAATAAATTTGTTTATAAACCACTTATCATAAATATTACTACTTTCATCATTATCAAAACATATTTTATTAATATCATCGCATATCTCCACCTGGACGATTTCCTTAAGAAATAAAAATGTTTTATATCAATAAAATTTTATATGTCGGGCCACACACGACTCGATTGAAGACTAAAATTTATTTTAGTCTTGAAATTTATTTTAGTCTTCCATTTCGTTTGGCGCCGCGCTTAATAGTAGCTAAATTGGTCACAATTGAATTTGATATGGTCGGGTGAGTTGTTCCATACTGGTCTACAAAAGTGCTTCCGATTAGATGAGGTTTTTTAATAGCTAAACGCGTAGACTGATCTTTGAAGCTAGTCAAGCTAGTATAACTTTACCATTGTTGATTTATGAGTATGTATAGTGTCTAAAATATAATAGGCCCGTTTTGACAGCTGTCAGATCAGTACATTTTATGTCGAAATTGACATAATATGTTCTAATCTGACAGCCGTCAAAACGGGCCTATTATATTTTAGACACTATAATAACATAACATCACGCCTGTATTCCCCGAAGGGTTGGGCAGAAGTGTATAGTATCACCCTAATTTCGCCGTTATGTTTAAGTCCCATGTAATAGAGGGCGAGCATATTGCCATCAACCGGCCACAAATCTAAACTCCGGGCTGCTACTGAGGAATTCCACGCGGAAAAAACCCAACAACACTTTTCCCGACCTGGATGGACCAGGACCTCACCGATCAGCAGTCGCTCTTGCCACCACTAGACTAACGAGGTAGTTGAATAGGTAATGTCTATTTAAACAGAAATCAAAGAGTACAAGAATACTCACGAGTAGACAGGAGGCAGTTCTAGTCTAGGAGTTGGACGATAACCTTTCAAGGATCTAAGTGACTTTTCAAATTCATGTATAATCTGCCTAGCCTTTTCCCATCTATGCTGAGGTCAGCTTCCAGTCTAACCAGATGCGGCTGAATACCAGTATTTTACACGGAGCGACTGCTATCAGACCTGCGCAACTCAGTTACAGTGAAATGCCGATATTAACCTTTTGTCAGATTTTCGGGTTTCTGACTTCACGTAACGACTGTCATAGGTAATCGTATGACACCCGGGACCGACTGTTTAATGTGCTCTCCGAGGCACGGAGGGGTCTCGATGTGTAACGAAACGGTCACCCATCTATAAACTGACTGTGACAAGCGCAGCTTAACCTCGCAAATTGGTTGGTAATTAGCCACGAGCTCGACTACCGATATACGATATCTCTTAAGGACTAATCATACTTCTTCTTCTTCCTCCCCTTATCCCACACTAGGTGGGGTCGGCACAACATGTAGGTATTACATAAATCCATGTTGTTAGAGGTTTTGGCTTATTGTTTTATGACCGGCCGCCTGCCTGACATCAACCCTCCTTGGGAATACTCGATGCGCCGTCGCGCGGGTGACGCAATGTGCTTGCTGATATTATGCACTGGGTCCCAAAATGATATGCTTGTCAATCTTATTGCCGACTACTAAGCAGACTATGTTCTTCTTGGTGGAGTATACTTGAAGCTCCTCGACCCACTCATTCAGTTTTGCTAGGGACTTTGGTTCTGACACATCGTAAACTAATATAGCACCGTGAGCGTGAGGACTTATCGTACTTATAACCAACAATTCGCAAAACGCTCAATGATTTTAGACACTCGCCCGCACACGTCTATGTATACAAAAGCATTATTTAGCATGCCAAAGCGTGCTTGCGTATACAGAAGCTGAATCGATGCAACACACCCATTTCCTATGACAGATACGAATTGATCCTGGCAAGTGTGTTTAGTTCTTTACAAAGACAATCAGCAGTAGCATCCCATTTGCCATACAATGCTGACTTATGCCCAACAGTGGACATAAATAGGCTTTCAAAATTAATTAAAAGGTTTGTTACAAATACTTTGTTATTTAATGTTAGAGTACTCGCCTATTGTTTTAAAACAATGCCCTATAGCTTATAGTAAAGTTAAGGTTTTTACACAATGGGACATGATGGTCTCAGAGTCTAATGGTAGAGGTCCATCAAAGCAATTAGTAAGCGGTGAGGACAGACTCAATACATTATTCGACGTCTGTGGCTGTGAGCTAGTGTTGCTATTATTGCTACAGTGTTACCAACTTTGACATTTAAATACACGTAAATATCATATAAAAACCTGTTCGTCATCTTTTTTTCTTGTGTTTAGTGATTAATCTGGTGTCAAAGTTTATGCCGCCCTTGGGCCTCTGACTTAGCTTCACACGCCGTCGAGAAATATCTCTCTGACATGACGGGTTCCTCACGATGTTTTCATTCCGATTGTTTTTCTGACACTACACATAATCTTCCAAAAGGTCCTATCCCTTGGAACAGATAATAAGCACATTAGTATGACGAACAGCAGCAGTGAAAGCATATTGGTGTGACCGTCGGACTGCCAAGTCAGTCTCGAGTTCGAACCCAAGGCACGCACCTCTGACTTTTCAGATTCATGTGCGTATTGTATAGTTATCACTTGCTTAAAAACGGTGAAGGAAAACATCGCGATGAAACCGGCATGCCTAAGAGATATTTCTCAACGGCATGTGAAGCCAAGTCAGAGGCCCATGGGCGGCATAAACTCTGACACTAGGTTAGTCATTAACCACACGAAAAGAAGAAGAAGCCTAAAGTAACACTTATCTTACTCATCGAATAATTATTCTACACGAACTCTGCCTACCCCAAAAACACAATAGATACCTACAGATATTAACACCATTAAACCATTAAAAATTAACGTAGTAATGCCATTACATTTTCTATTGTGACTACCAAATGCGCGCCATCAAAGCGCCGGCCATCTTGAAAAAATTTGACAGATGTCAAAATAGCATTTAGCTCATGATGGATGAGTATGATAGCTAATGGTTTGAAGGTGTGAGCTTCTGTTTGTCTTTTTTTATGATTATTATAAGTTTAGAAGATATTATTAGTAAAATATTTAATACTAGCTGTGTCCTCACGGCTCTGCCCGCGTAAGAAGTTGTATTCCAGTAATAAATATAGCCTATGTTACTCAGTGATAAGAGTAGCTTTCTAACGGCAAAATATTTTTTGAAATCGGTCCAGTAGTTTTTAAGTTTATTCGTTACATACAAAAATACAAATCTTTCCTCTTTATAATATTAGTATAGATTTCCTGCCTCGTTGGTGGCAAGCGTGCTGATCGTGAGGTCGATAGCAAGGTCGGGCAGTGTTATTGGGTTGCCCGGTTGATGGCAATAGACTCGCCCCCATAACATGGGACTTAAACATAACGGCGAAATGAGGGTGTTACTATACACCTCTGCTCAACCCTTCGGGAAATACAGGCGTGATGTTATGTTATTTAGAATTTTTCGTTGCTACATTTATATTTTCATATAATCAGCATATTACTGACAATATGGGCATCTTTTCAGAATAAGAAGGGTTGAAGCTGTAGTCCACCACGCAGGCCTGTATTGGGTTGGCGGATTACACACACCATTGTTTTTTTTATACCTATTTCAGCCCATACTAGGCCTGTGTAATGGCCTAAGGCTTTAACCCTTCTCATTATGAGAAGAAGCCCGTGCCCAGCTGTGGGACATTACTGGACTGATTATGGATCTTCGTGATTCTTATTATCGACTTTCGCCCAAGGTTAGTCTATGTCAGCAGTACATCACGAGGTTTGAAGGAATTACATAATTTCGTTTGCACCCTGGATAGATAAAATCCGTCGCGAAACTGTGTTGCTATTAAAAAAAATACTTCAATCCAATCCATATGAAACACAATATCTTAAAACATTCGTTATCAACAGACCACACTGAATAAAACGAATGCTAAAAAAAGTTTGATATAAAAAAAGTTCCTATTAATATTCATCAACTGGACTGGCCAGATTCATCATTTTGTCTTTAATTTACGACTAGGTTATATGTCATGGAGTGGTGTGAAGAGAGCATATATCACGGAGTAGAGGATGGGTACACCTGCAGGTGAGAGTTGTCTTCTAAATCTGCACTTACCAAAACAGCTGAGTAGCCAGTCAGGTTGGTAGCGAGGCTTTCCCAGGGTGTGGGGAACGTACTTAAATGACGTTGGTTACCATAATAACAGCATAATAATAGCAGTGAAAGCCTAGTGGTGTGACCGTCGGATTGCCAAGTCATACGTCTCGAGTTCGAACCCAAGGCACGCACCTCTGACTTTTCGGATTCATGTGCGTATTGTATAATTATCACTTGCTTTCAAACGGTGAAGGAAAACATCGTGAGGAAACCGGCATGCCTGAGACATATTTCTCGACGGCATGTGAAGCTAAGCCAGAGGCCCATGGGCGGCATAAACTCTGACACCAGCTTAGTCAATAACCACACGAAAAGAAGAAGAAGAGGTTACCATAATGTCTAGATTGGGTTGGGATTTGATGATATGACCCTATTTGTAAGCTGAAATGGCAGCGGGCGACACATAGCTCGTAGAACTGATGGCCATTGGGGCAGAAAGATTCTTGAGTGGACACCACGCACCGGAAACGCAGCGTGGAACGGCTCCCAGCTAGATGGACAGACGACCTGGTGAAGGTTACTGGGAGTGGTAGGACGCAAGTCACTATAACCGGCCGTTGTGGAAATTTATGAGGAAGGCCTTTGTTCGGCAGTGGACGTCTGTCAGCTGTGAAGGTGATGATGATGAACCTCATCAGTTAATTGTGATCCAGGATAGAATTGTATTTGAAACGATAAGTGGCGACAAGCTCGCTGTTTGTCACACATGGCCGTGACAAAAAGATGCGATGGCCGCTGTGTGTATGTAAGAGCCAGAGGGGTTTAGGGAAGTCTCTCTATATCTCTGTTCTTTGTATTCGTGTGCTCCATCTTAGACCCTGTCTGCGCTTACCATCAGATGGGGTTTTAGCCTGGCAGTGATAGGCTAGCGGTTAAACGCTTGCCTTCCATGCAGGAGGATTTGAGTTCGATCCCGGCTCATACCTCAAACTTTTCGAATTCATGTGCAGATCAGAATTGATTATCACTTGCGTTAACGGTGAAGGAAAAGCATTGTGAAGAAACCTGCACCCCTGAGAGGGCTCCATAAAGTTCTCGATTGTGTAGTCTGCCAACCCGCACCAGGCCAGTGTGATGGACTAAGGCCTAAACCCTTTGCATTTTGAGAAGAGGCCATAGCAGGTTTGAGTTGACCTGTCCTAACTGTGGCACAAGCGCGACTGCTGATCCTGTGGTCCTGGGTTCGATCCCCAGGCCGGACGAAGTGTTATTGGGTTTTTCCGTTTGGAATTTCTCAGTAGCAGTCCGGAGTTTGGATTTGTGCCCGGTTGATGGTAATAGGCTCGCCCCCTATTACATGAGACTTAAACATAACGGCGAAATGAGGGTGTTACTATACACCTCTGGGGTCATTCAAGTATTACGTAAGCAGAATTTTAGTAATTTTTGACCCACCCCTCCCCCTTGTCAGCAAAAGTGAGCAAAGCTCTTACCCCCCCCCCCCCCCCGCCTCCTATGCTTACGTAACTATTGGTTTTTTTTTTTTTAATCTGTTCTGATTTATTTATTGTTATTCATGAGCAGCAATATTCAAGTCTAGAATAAAAAGTTAATAAATAAATATTGCTGACATAATCACCATCCAGACCCCCACGTCTCCCATGTCATCAAAAATAAGCTAACCAAAGACCCCCCCACCCCCCTTTGGTGCTTACGTAATACTTGAATGGCCCCTCTGCCAACCTTTCGGGGAATACAGGCCTGATGTTATGTTTTATGTTATGTTCTTAACAGAAAATTACCGAATTAAAAATTTCTAAAGCAGTCTTCTCGTCTCTAATCCTAATGTTCTTCTGGTGTCAATATGTCTGTCGGGTGTACAGTGTCCGGTTACCGGTGGTTCTAAAAATTAAGTCATCACTCACAAACATTCTGCTGTTTCGTTTTTTTGTAAATGCCTTGTAGGATGGTGTTATGCAACATAGGTTTGTGAATAATCATCTAAAGACTGAATAAATCTTTGATAGAAAAACGTTGCCCCACGCTAGGATTTCTCCTGTATCGTGAGTGCGTTTACAGACACAAATCTTCACATGCACAAACACCCAGACCCGGAACAACTATCTGTAGGCCATAAAGAAATGTGATTTATATGTGGCATGTAAAAAAGATCCTAACGCTTACTCAATAAATGCTTTTACACCGAATTAGAACAATCTAAATTTTTATGCGTTTCCACCATTTACTATCATACTATACGAATAGTCTGGTTAATTGTCGGCAAAAAGATTGATAAGCATAATTATAATTTTGGGACCCAGTGTACAATATCAGCAAGCACATTGAGTCACCAGCGCGACGACGCAACGAGTATTCCCAAGGAGGGTTGATGTCAGGCAGGCGGCCGGTCATAAAACAATAAGCCAAAACCTCTAACAACATGTATTTACGAAATACATGCTGTTGCCGACCCCACCTAGTGTGGGATAAGGGCAGGAAGAAGAAGTAGAAGAAGGACAAAGGACATGTGCGTAGTACTCTCAACCGGCGTGCGTGTATGACAAGATGTATGAACGTGGACGAAGCGAAAGGAGTACGTAAGGATCGTAGCATGTGGCGTACTATAGTTTCTGCCTACCTCCATGGGAAGGTGTGAGTTTATGTATGCATGTATTGGCATAAAACTGCCTCGTTGGTCTAGTGGTGGCAAGCGCGACTGCTGATCGTGAGGTCTTGAGTCCGATCCCTAGGTCGGGAAAAGTTTTATTGGATTTTTCCGTGTGGAATTCTTCAGTTGCGGCCCGGAGTTTGGATGTGTCCGGTTGGCAATAGGCTCGCCCCTATTACATGGGACTTAAAGATAACGGCGAAATGAGGGTGTTACTATACACCTCTGCCCTACCCTTCGGGGAATATAGGCGTGATGTTATGTTATTTTATATCGCTATTTTTTCTAAAGCCAAATATCTAGTATAAAACCATCCAAACTTCTTTTATAATCCTTATTTTGACAGCAAACTCTTCAATGGAGAAAAAAACGAGTGTGCGAGCGAGATACCGCTATACGAGTAACAGAGACGGGACTATTTCACTCTTTGGGTGGCACAGTGACTCATGCGCAGATAGCGAAAGGGGATCTACAGAGGATTAAAGTGACTTCTTTTTTGTTTTTCGAACCACGTGTCAAATTTTAGTGGTCAAGTGGGTTGGTAGAGAAAAAGTGGGTAAATATTGTTGGGTTAAGCAACGGTTGCGGTTAAGAATTGGATGGGTGGGTGTTAAGTATTTGTTTGTGGAGTTTTTTTTAGGGTGGGAACGGTTTGTCTAGGAGTGTTTTGACTTCTGTAGGGTCCTTATAGGATGAATCAATTAAGTGCTGTTTTTGGGATTGTGTGTGTTCGATCCCGACCACTGACTTTTCGAATTCATGTGCGGATCAGAATTTGATTATCACTTGCGTTAACGGTGAAGGAAAACATCGTGAGGAAACCTGCACACCTGAACATAAGGAAGGGCTGGGCAGAAGTGTTTAGTAACACCCTCATTTCGCCGTTATGTTTAAATTCTATATAATAAGGGGCGAGCCTATTGCCATTCAAACTCCGGGCTGCTACTGAGGAATTCCACACGAAAAATCCCAATAAATTTTGCCCGACCTGGGGATCGAACTCAGGACCTCACGATCAGCAGTCGTCCTTGCCACCACTAGACCAACGAGACAGATATCACTACAAAATAATAGTTCTCGATGGTGTGTGTAGTCCGTCAACCCGCACCAGGCCAGCGTGGTGGATTAAGGCCTAAACCCTTCTCATTCTGAGAAGAGGCCCATGCCTAGCAGTAATGCCTAACTAACCTTGATTAAGGCTATTGCCATCTTCTTTACTCTGATAAAAAAGAAAGAGATAGACGTAAATAAGAGCTGTTAAATTTAGTACGACACGTCTGAGTGTGTCGCATATAGCATATCATATTGGGACCCAGTGCACAATATCAGCCAGCACATTGGGTCACCCGCGCGACGGTGCAACGAGTATTCCCCAGGAGGGTTGATGTCAGGCAGGCGGCCGGTCATAAAACAATAAGCCAAAACCTTTAACAACATGGATTTATGAAATACATGTTGTGCCGACCACCTAGTGTGGGATAAGGGGAGGAAAAAGAAGAGGTCTGAATATGTCGACTAAAAAGACAGTGAAGTTGCAAGGCGTGCACTAGTTTGACATCTCTAACTTAGTTGTTATCTATCACCGTCCTTTTCTCTCGCTGTCTGTTAGTAACAGATAGCAATTCTCTAATTGTAGTTTAGTTGGTGAAGAAGAGAATCAGCGCCATTGTTTCTTTTGTGGTGGAACGAGGTATGGTATGTCCTTCTGCCAGGCGGGTCTATGCCTGGCGGGCTACTGCCCAACGGTTGATATTTTATTTATATTTTTATATTCGACTGCTTGTAGATGGTCTTTCAGACCTGAAGGGTCTTCAACCAATGGGGACGAGAGTAAAATACTTAACCTAAGCTAACTACTACTACTAACATCATGACTAGCTAGCAACGATAGCACTAAGGGCGACCCCTAATGGGACTACTCGGACCTCGGCTTAAGGTTACTGGCGAGAGGACTGGGAGGGAGACAGCTTGATGAGGGCTGAATTAACGGTGTGACTGCGGAGTTAGGAAGGAAACCAACGGTTGATGTTGGGATGTTATATTATATACTGTCTGCGTGTCAAATCTTGATACCGCGATGCAGGATTCTGTGACGTCATATTTGAGAGTTGTCATTATTGTCGCTGTAGGCTGCTACACAATCGTCGTGCTGCGTAGTTTTGCATGTGGCATGGTAGATGTCGCCACACTTTTATTACCAGACTAGCGGCCCGTTCCGGCTTCGCACGGGTGGACATTTTTCCCGTTTTTGCAACATTTTTCATTTATGCTCCGCTGCTATTGGCCGTTGCGTGATGTTATATAGCCTATAACCTTCCTCGATAAATGGACTATCCAACACAAAAATATTTTTTCATTTCCAACCAGTAGTTCCTGAGATTAGCGCGTTCAAACAAACAAACTCTTCAGCTTTATAATATTAGTATAGATAATAGAGGAATTATTCTTAATGAGCCATACAAAATACCACCCCCAAACCCATAATACTTCATCCCTTAAAATCCCATTTATACACCCAAGTTATTACAAAGACGTGTCTACACCTTACATTTTAGGATTTAAACAATTCTAAATTCTGTTGAAAGGGAATTGCTGCTATAAATAATGGGTAATGTGCTATTTTATCGACCATGTGCTGTGTTTAAAAAGTTTATCTCTATAGTAAAGTTAAACTTACACCCATATTCTAAGACGCTGCTACTGAGGAATTTCACACGGAAAAACCCAATAACAATGCCCGACCCGGGGATCGAACTCGGGACCTTATGATCAGCAGTCGCGCTTGCCACCACTAGACCAACGAGAAAGTTATGTGCAATAAAATATAAATATATTATAAGACGCGTGTTGTAAGATTCAACAAAACCCAGCACGCTTGGTGGTACGATCTATACGGTCCGCCTGGCTAGCTACCACCTGAACATTAGTCTCGACCAAGCAGTTTACTGTGTTCCGTCGTGTGTATGTGAGAGCCAGAGGGGTATAGGGGAGTCCCTCTATATCTCTGTTCCTTGGATTCGTGTGCTCCATCTTAGACCCTGTCTGCGCTTACAAATAGGTGAGACTAGGGTCAAACTCGACCAAGACTAGTATAAAATTAAACTGGAACGGTTTCTACTTTTAGCTCGACCCAGTAATCAAAATCACGCCCTCGAAGTCAACAGCCATCCCACAGGACTGACTCATCTACCTATATACTAATATTATAAAGCTGAAGAGTTTGTTTGTTTGTTTGAACGCTTTAATCTCAGGAACTACTGGTTGGAATTGAAAAATTATTTTTGTGTTGGATAGTGCATTTATCGAGGAAGGTTATAGACTATATAACATCACGCTACGACCAATAGGAGCGGAGCATAAATGAAAAATGTTGCAAAAACGGGGGAAATGTCCAACCGTGCGAAGCTGTGCCGGGCCGCTAGTATATTGCTATAATAACAAACTCATGCGCAGAGCCCGAGGCAAAGTTACTAACACTAAAGGAATGCCAACCTCTGGTAGTCTTAACTAATTACGATTCGTTTCACTGTGTGCTAAAAACCGATGATTCAATCTTCAATGTTTTGGGTGCTGTCGTGTTTATTGAGAGTTAAAAACCTCCTGAGTTATTAATTTGGGTGCTAAGTCCATGATTTTTGGTACCAATGTAAAGCCGCAGTTGCTGCGGTCAGACCTAAGATCGGTGACCGTTCTTTGCACACCGAGACCAATTATGAATGATTCCTACACCCATATTCTAAGACATTCCTCCAAAACTTACTCGACTCGACTCCACCTCGACTCAGTCTTTCTCACTACCATCGGTAGTTATAGTTGACATAAGCGTCCTTGACTCAAGACTTTTCCTAAATCGAGGTAAGGAAGGATCTGTCAAACTCAAGGTACCTCGGAACCTACCTTAAAGAAGGAAGTGTCAAAGTTCGTATGTAATAAAAATTAATTTTGAAGACTTTATCGAATATGCTTACGATAATCCTTGCAAGTATTTATCGCGGCGTTATTTTCGCGATGCAGATAATTCAAATTATGACGTAATAACTCCGTCGAGGAACCTCAAAGTTCACTCTAAATTGCGACTAAGAAGGTGTTTTCGAGGCCGTCCTGAGTCGAGTAAGTTTTGGAGGAACGTCTTAGAATATGGGTGTTATAACTTACGGAGCGGTGGTTAAAATTAAGACTCTTTTATCTTTACCAATAATGGAGCAAAGACCTCATAGCTTTGTATAGTAGACCCTCCCATATTTAAGTAGCTAATCACAAGTCAAATTAGCTTACGAGTCTATTTATATACCCAGTTTGGTAATAAAAATGCTACCATTGCTAAGCAAAACGATTCGTTTTTGTTTATAGGAACCGAACATTAGTTGACATGTCAGAACAGTCGGTTAGTGGTAAAAAGTTACAGCGTGAAATATTGATCGGCATCACGGGCCTCTATGTTCTCTCCTGTCAAGACTAGTAATATGAGAATAGCTCATCCTGTGGTGAAGAGATTATCCAGTCAGCAAGGTTGGTAGCAGAGCTGACTGCACAGGGGGCGACGGACGTACTTGAGTATCGTCAGGAGTGGAGGCACTTATGCACCCCTCACGGACCCCTATCATACCCAGATATCACCTTAAAGCAGTGATAGCCTTGTGGTGTGACCGTCGGACTGCCAAGTCATAGGTCTCGAGTGCGAACCCAAGGCACGCACCTCTGACTTTTCAGATTCATGTGCGTATTGTATAATTATCACTTGCTTAAAAACGGAGAAGGAAAACATCGTGAGGAAACCTGCCTGAGACATATTTCTCGACGGCATGTCAGAAGCCCATGAGCGGCATAAACTCTGACACCAGGTTATTCACTAACCACACGAAAAGAAGAAGAACCTTAAATCTCTGTATCTCCCAACTAGTAATTAAGTGTGAAGTTAATTAATATAATAACGCTTTCACGGTCTAATAGCCGACTCGCGCATGACCGGATTTGTTATTAGTGAATTTTTTGTCCGTTCGTCTGACCGTAGCTAACAAACGCGATTTTAATATAGCTATTAGATGATTGTTTGTGTGTTCATTTATAGATATCCATACTATATAATAAATACGAAAGTTGGTATGTCTGTCTGTAAAAGACATACAACAGAATCGTGTAGGGGTGAATCTAACATTATAATTATAGCTAATATCGGTATGTTAGGATTGCGAGCATGGTAAATAAAGTAAATGAAACCAACACAGACTCCACCTTTGAGAGTACTTATATTTAGGTTAGTGGTTAGTTACAGAAGCTAGTTAATAATATATCACAAAGTAATAGTAAGCACAAGATCAGAAAATATAGACAAGCAAATCAGATATAAAAGGTCAGACTTCTTCAGCTGTTCGACCTGGAATCCCCCGCTCCGTCGAACGACCACTGTTTTTATAACTTCGGGTACATAGATTAATCTTGACGATTACCCTCCTTTATCAACATTGTCCAGTGTTACCAGCTACTGATAACATGTCTCTCTGTTTGTTACTTCTTTGCAACTAAACTACTGAACCAATTTTGATGAGTGTAGGTACTACTTGGGAATAATTGAATTACATAAGTGGTTATATAAAACCGTAAACATCAAAATCAAACATTCAAAATGATTTATTTCACATAAACCAATACAGGTGCTTATGAAACGTCGAATTTGGATGCACGGTTCCAATTAGTCGTTTCCTATGGAAAAGAGCCGGCAAAAAACTCCATGGTTACTCTTTTAAAAATAATATCTTTAACAATTTCAGTGGATACAGTACAATGATTTAGGATAGTGAGAGAACAATGAGGTCCTGACCACAGACCAATGAGTAATGTAGTACTAAAAGACTTGAGTACAAAAATTAACAAACAAAAATATGACTCCAGAATATAAAAAGAAAGCAATCTGGGCAGCCTTTCTTACAGAAAAACATAACATAACATCACGCCTGTATTCCCCGAAGGGTTGGGCAGAGGTGTATAGTACCACCCTCATTTCGCCGTTATGTTTAAGTTCCCTTGTAATAGTGGGCGAGCCTATTGCTATCAAATAGGCACAAATCTATACTACGGACTGCTACTGAGAAATTCCATACGGTAAAACCGAATGGCACTTTGCCCGTGCTGAGGATCGAACCCAGGACCTCACGATCAGCAGTCGCGCTTACCACCACAAGACCAACGAGGCAGTAAAAAAATACAGAAAAAACCCCCTTGCAGTACTCCTGCAGCATCAGAATTTGAAAATTGAAGGTTGAAATTATTATAATGTTGTATTGTCATGGGAATTGAATTTGTGTGCGAAGTTTCAGGAGAATCGGTTAAGCAGAAGTAGTTGAAAAATCTGTCGCAAGATTTGACCCAAACAAATGTACGAAGTGACAGTTACTTCACACAGAAACTGTTTACAGGACCCGTTTTAGCGGATCCGTTTTTATTTTGGTGATGGCGCCTGTAGTTTTATGAGTGAGTTCACATACACGACAGTATTCCTAATCCAGTAAAAATTACTGGATCCGTTATTTTTATCGTATCCTGCCTGCCAGATGCGACGCAGCTGCCATTTGTTTAACTGATCCGCCGATACAGATGTGAATAACACATCCAGTACCGACGGACCCGCTATGTGAATGGACACTAACACCCATATTCTAAGACGTTCCTCCAAAACTTACTCGACTCGAGATTTTTCCTCAGTCGAGGTAAGGAATCATCTGTCAAACTCAAGGTACCTCGGAACCTACCTTAAGGAAGGAAGTGTCAAAGTTCCTATGTAAAAAAAATGAATGTTGAAGACTTTATCGAATATGCTTACGATAATCCTTACAAGTATTTATCGCGGCGTTATATGCGCGAAACAGATAATTCAAATTATGACGTAATGACTCCGTCGAGGAACCTCAAAGTTCACTCGAAATTGCGACTAAGAATACAATTTTGAAGGTGTTTTCGAGGCCGTTCTGAGTCGAATATGAGTCGAGTAAGTTTTGGAGGAACGTCTTAGAATATGGGTGTAAAGCTAATTAAAATAGTTTAAAAATCATCACACAGGCGAAGCCGCGTGGCACACTACTACTGAATATTTTTTCTTGCATTCCCACATTAGTATTGAAGTTTTTAATTGAATAATCAAAGTCGAAGATTATATTTATATTATTTTTTTGATAACTTTTTCCTTATAGCCGGTTTCTCTTCGTTATGTTTTGAAATTAATTATATAAAATACACACAACAGAATCTTGTAGGGGTGACTCTATCATTACAGTTATAGCTAATATCGGTATGTCAGGATTGGGAGAATGGTAAATAAAGTAAATGAAACCAACATAGACTCTCCACCACTGAGAGTACTTTTAATTAGGTTAGTGATTAGTTACAGAAGCTAGTTCACAATATAATAATTAACACAAGATCAGAAAATGAGGACAAGCAAACCAGATATAAAAGGTCAGACTTCTTCAGCTGTTCGACATGGAATCCTCTGCTCCGTCGAATGCCCACTGTTTTTATAACTTCGGGTGCGTTGATTAATCTGGACGGTTACCCTCCTATGTCAACATTGTCCAGTGCTACCAGCTACCGATAGCAATTAGGAACGTGTCTTTACTTCCTATATTTTGGAGTAGGTAAGTGGAACAAGTGCCTCGGAGAGCACGTTAAGCAGTCGGTCACGGGTGCGACAACCGGTCTAACCTTAGGATAGCGGCATTGCTCTAATAACTGGGTTGCGGAGGTCTGATGGCAGTCGCTCCGTGTAAAATACTGGTATTCAGCCGCATCTGGTTAGACTGGAAGCTGACCACAACATAGTTGGGAAAATCTTCTGGCTTCAGACTACCTGTAACGCCTAACATAGTCATTCGTATGACACCCGAGACCGACGGTTTAACGTGTTCACAAAGGCACGGACCTCTCGATGTATAACGAATGGTCACCCATCCGCGGACTGACCGCGGCAAGCACAGCTCAACCACGAGCTCCTCGAATACATGTGTGGATCACAATTTGACTATCACTTGCGTTAACGGTGAAGGAGAACATCGTGAGGAAACTTACACAACTGAGTGGGCTTCGAAAAGTTCTCGATGGTGTGTGGTCCGCCAATCCCCACCAGCGTGGTGGACTAAGGCCTAAACCCTTCTCATTCTGAGACGAGGCCCGTGCTAGGAGTGGGACAGTAATGAGCTCATTATGCATACAAGACTATACAAATACCTTTCTAACATTAGTTTGAATACAGAAATGTGAAACGTAGAGCACCAACAGTAACTGTGAAACGTAGAGCACCAACAGTAACTGTGAAACGTAGAGCACCAACAGTAACTGTGAAACGTAGAGCACCAACAGTAACTGTGAAACGTAGAGCACCAACAGTAACTGTGAAACGTAGAGCACCAACAGTAACTGTGAAACGTAGAGCACCAACAGTAACTGTGAAACGTAGAGCACCAACAGTAACTGTGAAACGTAGAGCACCAACAGTAACTGTGAAACGTAGAGCACCAACAGTAACTGTGAAACGTAGAGCACCAACAGTAACTGTGAAACGTAGAGCACCAACAGTAACTGTGAAACGTAGAGCACCAACAGTAACTGTGAAACGTAGAGCACCAACAGTAACTGTGCTGAAACTTCCTGAAACAACCTAAGTATAGCATTTTCAGTTCAAGTTTACTCGATTTTTGCGGCCATCGAACTTGCGTGTGCGCACAAAGCGGTCACTGGCCGTCATATGGTCACTATTTTGGTCGTAGCCCCTAAGGTTAAGTATGGCAGGTTACCAACCTATACATAAAACTTACAGACAGACAGACACACAAAAAGACGACGGCGGAAGACATCTCAATTAGTTCTCACCAGCTCTTTAAATAGATAACTTATTAACAAACAAAATAATACCCTAAAACTATCGTCATAAAGTCTAAAATATAACGCCATAATATAACATCTGAATACCAGAATAAAATCTTTCAAAAACACACACAATAATAAATAAGTCTTATTTCAATTACAGTAAAGTGTAACTTTCTTTGAACGGCTTATTACAAAGAAGGAACAGTAATATGTTATGCAAATTTCAAGCTTATTTACATAGGAATAAAGTGTGTTTTCCCTTGTAATGATGTAAGTACGCAAGCAGTCGAGCTTGAAATGTTTTGGTGACATGAGCGAACGGCGAGCAAACAGAAAAGATTGGAGTCGACTGTGTTTTATTTATTTTTGTTTTTTTATTATTAATTTGTGTAGAGGTGTGCAAATTGAGGGGCTCGTGGTTAATTATCAACCGCGCGGTTCATACGATTTGAGAGGTTAAGCTGCGCTTGCCGCGGTCGTGACGTGACGTAATGTCTCACAAGAGACGTGATCGCGCGAATGTTCTGTTGCTGAGTGTTCGATTAAAACTCAAAGAAACATCTTATTTCAAAGGCTTAGTTTTCGTACATACATCGATGTTATTGGTGATGTTCTTCACAAAGGACAGGGGCGTAGTACTCTCTACTACTGAAAACCACCCAATAAACCACACAAACCCAAACCCTACTGTAAACCTAATATAAACGTGCCATTATAAACCTGTAATATCTTTCCATAATTCACCGTGCTCATCCGCCGCCGCCACGGAGCTGGTCGTCCTTCCTGACTCCGCAGTCACACCGTTAATTCAGCCCTCATCAAGCTGTCTCCCTCCCAGTCCTCTGGCCAGCAACGCCTTAAGCCGAGGCCCATTAGCGGTCGCCGTTAGTGCTGTTGTTGCTAGCTAGTCATGATGTTAGTAGTAATAGTAGTTAGCTTAGGTTAAGTATTTTACTCTCGTCCCCATTGGTTGGAGACGCTTCAGGTCTCGCCAATAACTGCCCGGTTACGTAGAAACGGTCCGCAAGACCACCTACAAGCAGTCGAATAGAAGAAAAAACCTGTTATTTCACCGGCACCCATGCCGCAAAACAGATAGGTACAGAAGTCAATCTACATACAAGTGCGCTCGAGCAACGCACACATAGACACTGACCACGGACACGATATCTCGGACTGTTTGGGACTAGAGTGCGAGCGCGAGTGCCATGCGCTTGAGAGAGATTATATATATATATATAGATACAGCGACCGCCGAGCGTAGGTACGAAAAGTGAAGTACATACATGTGATTGACTTCTGTACCTATCTGTTTTGTGCCCATACCTTTCAAACCGGGACACAGTAATGCTGGCTGACGACAGAAATATGTATGGTGGTGGTACTTCCCCAAACAAACTCATTCATAAGGAGTTCTATACTGCTTCTTCTTCTTTTCGTGTGGTTAGTGACTAACCTGGTGTCACAGTTAATGCCGCCCATGGGCCTCTGACTTGGCTTCACATGCCGTTGAGAAATATCTCTCAGGCATGCCGGTTTCCTCACTATGTTTTCCTTCACCGTTTATAAGCAAGTGATAATTATACAAACCTATAACTAGGCAGTCCAACGGTCACACTACTAGGCTATCACTGCTATTATCTGGTACCAAAACTCTTTTTAACTTTATTACTAACTAGCTGTGTCCTCACGGCTCCGCCCGCATAAGAAGTTTTATTCCAGTAATAAATATAGCCCATGTTACTCAGTGATAATGTAGCTTTCTAACGGCAAACAAATTTTTGAAATCGGGTCAGTAGTTTTTAAGTTTATTCGTTACATAGGTACAAAAATACAAATCTTTCCTCTTTATAATATTATCTTTATCTAAATAATTCGACTGTACGTGTGTATGTCACTGAACTCCTCCTATACGGCTGGAACGATTTTAATGTTTTTTTTTGTATGCCTTTGGTTGGCGCCCTGGATGGTTTAGATTCACAATTGGACCCGGTAGGTGGCGCTGGTTTTCCGGGCCGGACGACGTCTGCCAGTTCCGCTAGTATTAGTATAGAAATACAAAAATAATAAAAAAATATCTTTAGTCGCATTCGACTCCACTCCTCCATATCGTGGGTGGCGGACCACCCAGCCGCAGTACTTTCCCCACGTGTTTGTACGCGCCTCAAATTAGGCGATACCATTCTCAATTCCTAATTCCGGCTATATTCAACCTAGCCGGTCAACGGGGTAAGCTGTATAACAGTTTGATTTACACGTTGCGATTTCGTCCGCGACGTTCGTATATCTAACATAATATAACATCACGCCTGTATTCACCGAAGGGTTGGGCAGAGGTGTATAGTAACCCCCTCATTTCGCCGTTATGTTTAAGTCCCATGTAATATGGGGCGAGTATATTGCCAGCAACTGAGCACAAATCTAAACTCCGCGCTGCTACTGAGGAATTCTAGACGGAAAAACCCAATAACACTGTCCGACTTGGGATCGAACCCAGGACTTCACGATCAGCAGTCGCGCTTGCCACCACTAGATCAACTAATCGAAATTACGGTGTTACTATACACCTCTGCCTAACCCTTGAGGGAATACAGGCGTGATGTTATGTATGCATGATGTAGAATAAATGCTGTGCGAAGTATGTGCGGTGTAACTTTGAATGATAGATTGAGGAATGCTGTGATAAGACAAAGTTGCGATCTAAAAGATGATGTAGTGACAAAAATTGAAAGGAGAATGCTTAGGTGGTTTGGTCATGTTGAGAGAATGAGTGAACGGCGATTAACAAAAGAAATTTATAAGGCGGATGTCAATGGAAACGCCGGTAGAGGACGCCCTAGAAGGACATACATCGATGTTATTGGTGATGTTGTTCACAAAGGTCAGGTCCGTAGTACTCTCAACCGGCGTGCGTGTATGACAAGATGTATGAATGTGGACGAAGCGAAAGGAGTATGTAAGGATCGTAGCATGTGGCGTTCTATAGTTTCTGCCTATAGGAAAAAGACATGAGATTATGCATGTATGTATGTAATTCTGGAATTTACGGCGAAATCTAAGCCATGTCTTTATAAATGTTATTAGAGGAGACTGGCATCGTTTAGAAACTTTTATAGGTAAATAATATACTTCAGTCTTTTCAAAGGACCATTTACAGATAGTTCACACATAAACTGTTTACAGGATCCGTTTTTATTTTGGTGATGGCGCCTGTAGTTGTATGAGCGAGTTCACATACACGACAGAATTCCGAATCCAGTGAAAAATACTGGTCCGACATTTTTACATGTTCCGTTTTGTCATCAAAAACTGGATGCCGGAACTGGATAGCGGTCCGCTATTTGGCGACCCCTGGTATAAATCCTACCACCAAGCGAGGGATACAAGTTACTTTGAAACTATTCCTAAAATAGAATATTAATTACGAGTTTTTTTTTCTTTTTTTTTTAATATGGTCTTTGCCCCACACTATGATTTATCCTGTATCGTGGATGCGTTTACAGACAAAAATCTTCACATGCACAAACGCCCAGACCTGAAACAACTATTTGTAGGACATACAAATACACGACATACACGACGGATACGGATTTTAATGCAGTTTTCAGGAAAAGATAGAGTCATTTAAGAGGATGGTTTATATGCCCCACGTTTGTATCTATATTGCACCCGTGGGAAGCCGGGGCGGGTCGCTAGTAGATAATAAAACAGAAGAACCTTGCATCTATACTTCATATATTTTTTAACAGATATTTATTATCTTCTGTAAAATAACGTTCATTGCATTTACGAGGTTTTCACTGCACAGCGACGGTATGTGGTCTCTTTCTGCGTAATGCGGCTCCAAATATAGCACCTTGTGGACGTATTGAAGGTTATAATAAGTGGATTGACGTTATAAACATAACATCACGCTTATATTCCCCGAAGAGTTGGACAGTGTAGTATAGTATCACCCTCATTTCGCCGTTATGTTTAAGTCCCATGTGTAGGCGAGTCTATTGCCATCAACCGGACACAAATCCGGCTGCTACTGAGGAATTTCACACGAAAAAACTCAATAACACTTTTTCCGACTTGGGAGTCGTACCCAAGGCCTCACGATCAGGAGTCGCGCTTGCCACCACTACTCAATTATTATTGTCAGCATTTTAATTAAAGACAATAAACATCTTTTATTATATCTTGGGGTGGGAGCCTCTGTTGTCGGCCATACAAAATTAAAAAAAAAACACAAATTAAGTAATCCAGGTGCTCGGACGATCTCGATAAAATACCTCTCTGGTATAATTGTTTAATTAACTAAAATGTTGTATCGGCTGCGGTATGACAAAAATGAGACCTTTATGTTTACCGACATGGACGATAATTGGGTAGTTTACCTTACTGTTCAATATAGGGAATTAATTGTTGAGAGTATAGTGTTTAACAAGGGACTTGGATCGTTAAGTAGCGAGTTCGGTGCTGGTTGAGTACTTTTTGTACCAAAAAGATAACAAAAGATGTATTTTTGTCAGAAAAAAATGTGACTTATTAACACCGTCAGTTTCAAACCTACGTCCATCGGATTGACATCCGATACTTTTAACTTCTAAGCATTTCCATCGATCATAGTTTTTTTTTCAAAAAATGACGTAGTCTTCTTTTTCGTGTAGTTAGTGACCTGTGTCAGAGTTTATGCCGCCCATGGGCCTCTGACTTGGCTTCACATGCCGTCGAGAAATATCTCTCAGGCAGGTTTCCTCACGATGTTTTCTTTCACCGTTTTTAAGCAAGTGATAATTATACAATACGCACATGAATCCGAAAAGTCAGAGGTGCGTGCTTTAGGTTCTAACTCGAGACCTATGACTTGGCTGTCCGACAGTCACACCATTAGGCTATCACTGCTGTAATTACGTAATGAAGTAAGTATGTATTTGTTTTCATTGTCACAAAATAATAATTAACCAATTAATTTTAAAAAAATAACTCCTGGGTTCACCTGGATTCCAAGTATAAAATAAATACCTACAACAGAATCTTTAAGAGTGAAACTATCATTACAGTTATAGCTAATATTGGTGTGTCAGGATTGGGAGCTTGGTAAATAAAGTAAATTAAACCAACATAGACTCTCCACCATTGGAGTACTTTTAATTAGGTTAGTGATTAGTTACAGAAGCCAGTTCACAATATATCACAATATAATAATTAACACAATATCAGAAAATAAGGACAAGCAAACCAGATATAAAAGGTCAGACTTCTTCGGCTGTTCGACATGGAATGCTCTGCTCCGTCGAATGACCACTGTTTTTATAACTTCGGGTACGCTGACTCATCTTGGCGGTTACCCTCCTATGTCAACATTGTCCAGTGTTACCAGCTACCGATAACATAAGCAGTGATGGCCTAGCGGTCGAACGCTTATTTTCCATGCAGGAGGGTCTGAGTTCAATCCCGGCCCGTACCTCTCTGACTTTTCAAATTCATGTGCGGATCAGAATTTGATTATCACTTGCGTTAGCGGTGAAAGAAAACATCGTGAGGAAACCTGCAAAAAAGTTCTCGATGGTGTGTGTAGTCCGCCAACCCGCACCAGGCCAGAGTGGTGAACTAAGGCCTAAACTTTTCTCATTCTGAGAAGAGATCCATGCCCAGCAGTGGGACAGTAATTAACTGAGAATTTTCCTTCAAACTCAAGTCAGTTCAAACAAGAATTCTTTGTCTTATGCAAATCGCCCATACTCAATAATTATGCGTATCAAGACCAAATAAAATTATTAATTGCTACATCGGCGTAAGAAGCAATATGGCGGCAGTTGATGAAGCAATTACTGTCATTTAGTTATATTTATGGGTGTGCTGAGTTATATAATTTGCATATGGTTGGTCGTGTGTGGGTGAGCGAGGTTACGGGCGGGTAAGACGGCGAGCAAATTTGTTGGGGGTATGGCGAGCATGCTGGCTTGTAGCTAAATAACAACCGTGCGGATCATACGACTTACAATGTTAAGCAGCGCTTGCCGCGGTCATTCTGTAGATGTGTGACCGTTTGGTAAACATCGAGACCCATCCGTGCCTTGAGCACTTTAAATCGTCGGTCCCAGGTGGCATACCTATGACAGTCGTTATGGGAAGTCAGAAGCCCGAAGGTCTGACAACCAGTCTAACTTCAGGATATCGGTATTACTCAATAGGGTTGCGGAGATCTGATGGCAGTCGCTCCATGTAAAATACTGGTATTCAGCCACATCTGGTTAGACTGGAAGGTGATCCCAAAATAGTTGGGAAAAGGCTAGACAGAACATGTCGAGCATGTTGAAAGAAAGAAATTTATTTGGCACAAAAAGCAGTCAGACACACAGACAAAAAAATCATAAGAGAGAAAACAAAAAAAAAACAAAAGTAGCTGTGTGTCTAGCGGCTGCACCAAATAGGTTCAGTTCAGCATAAATGCCAGACCACTAGTGCCTGACGCTGGTTTTCAACTGAACCCACTGTGACGTAACTGATGTTAACCAGTTCCAAATAGAATTGTTGGTGGACTTGTTAGGAATTTAACACAGAAGCAGCCAGTCAACTAGGTCCTTAAAAGTTCACTTCACCTGCAATAGCACCATTTGTTGAGTGAAATCCATTCCCCAGTGCCACTACCACTGCGATTGACCTTTGCATTTGCTGTGGTCGCGCGTTTCAAATTCCCGGAGATTTCTATTGAGCTTCAGTAGAAGACTTCAGGAGAATTACGGAAGGGTTCAGCAAGCTACCTTGATTGATTATTAATTGGTTCACAATTTTTTTACAACACAACATCACGCTAGTATTCCCCGAAGGGTTGGGCAGAGGTCTATAGTAACACCCTCATTTCGCCGTTATGTTTAAGTCTCATGTAATAGGGGGCGAGCTTATTGCCATCAAACGGGCACAAATCCAAATTCCGGGCTGCTAATAAGGAATTCCACATGGAAAACCAATAACACTTTGCCCGACCTGGGGATCGAACCCAGGACCTCACAATGAGCAATCGCGCTTGTCACAGTTAGGACAGGTCAACTCAAACCTGCTATGGCACTTTCCTAAAACAACCATTCCAGACGTTGACCTACATTTTTACACTCATATAGTTTTTATACCACAATGTCTGGACTTAAAGAGACCTTGATCTCTGAGTTTGTTTCGGCTTTTCTTCTCAGAGCTAGTCAGATAGGAAATGCCGGCGCCATCTAGTCTTAAAAAAAAACATTACATTGACTTGTAAAAGTGTCTGTAACAGATTTATTTACAGAAATAAAAATCATTTATCACCACTAGACCAACGTGGCAGTGTCAGATATTTCGACGGTCCCTACGTATACTATCGAAACTACAAAATCTCAGTTTTTATTTTATATGCTTAAAATGTGTGAAATTATGTTATCTTAAAGGTTATAAAATAATATTTTTTTATGGTACCAAATGGCAACCATTCCGCATCAAACTAAAGAAGAATCACGTAAATCGGATCATAAATCTCAGCGTAATCGGTGTACATACATAATAAAATAAAAATTGAGATTTTGTAGTTTCGATAGTATACATAGGGACCGTCGATTTGTTGTCGGTTTCATTTGCTCTGCTTGCTATAAATTTTATACTTGTTTAAGGATAATCCCGACCTCTTATGAGGTTGTCTTTTCTTACTAAAACCTTGCCATTTCACTCAAGTTTAAGCATCAACAGCTGCGGTGAAATTATTAAATGATTGGCTTCAAAAATTTTGATTTGTGGTTTGAATTTATTTTTTACTAGTAGCCCGTCCCGGCTTCTCACGGGTGGACATTTTTCCCGTTATTGCAACATTTTTCATTTATACTCCACTCCTATTGGTCGTAGCGTGATGTTATATAGCCTATAACCTTTTTCGATAAATGGACTATCCAACACAAAAATATTTTTTCAATTCCAACCAGTAGTTCCTGAGATTAGCGCGTTCAAACAAAAAACAAACTCTAATATTAGTATAGATGACATCTAGCTCGCTCACCTTGCTACCCAACCGTGTGTCACATCCAAAACTCAACCGAAATTCATCAAAATCAGCATATTACGGCTATTAAATGGTGGTTAATTAAAATTTTACAGTTTTAAACATTCATTTCATAAGAAGGTCCGCCATTGGTCGCATACTTTGAATTTTTTCACTAATTAATATGTACTGGGAATATATTTAAAATAGTTATTTACATATCAAAATAAATTATACTATTATTTACATAATTATTATTCTTTGCAGTGGTATAACTTACTATGAATTCTTTGTACTTTTAAATCATATTTTTAAGAGACGACAGTTGGGTCATTTACCCTGTCATTAGTAGAGTGGCTGTCAATGATAACTGGTTACTAAAAGGTGACTCGAATCGTGTAAACGACCAGTAAAGGTACGTTCAAACCAAGTCACCCAATCTGCGTTCAGGGTCGCGGTGTTTTTTTTTCGTGTGGTACTAACCACACGAAAAAAAAAAGGTGACTAACCTGGTGTCACAGTTTATGCCGCCCATGGGCCTCTGACTTGGCTTCACATGCCGTCGAGAAATATCTCTCAGGCATGTCGGTTTCCTCACGATGTTTGCTATCACCGTTTTTAAGCAAGTGATAATTATAAAATACGCACATGAATACGAAAAGTCAGAGGTGCGTGCCTTGGGTTCGAACTAGAGACCTATAACTTAGCAGTACGACGGTATTGACGTATTTAAATCAAATGCGTGTCTCACAAATACTGTGTCTAATTCAACTAGAGCAATAGTGGCCCAGTGGTAACGGCCCCGACTTACGAGTTATATGTCGTGGGTTCGAACTCAGCCAGGCGCATTACTTTGTGTAATTTATTTCATCACCACTGCTCTCAAAACGGTGAAGGAAAACATCGTGAGGAAACCGGCATGTCCTAGAACCAACAATTTGAAGACATGTGACATCTACCAACCCGCACTGGGCCCGCGTGGTGGATTACGGCCCATTCCCTCTCACAGAGAGGAGGCCTGTGTCCCAGCAGTGGGAACATTATAGGCTGATGATGATGATGATATTTATAAAAATCACACTCATAGTGTTTCCGATTGCGTAATTAAGTGCAGTTTAGTTATTCGTGGTAGGTCGAGGGATTGATTACACGATTTTAGTTTAAGAAACCATTGATACGCACTTTATGCGTTTTATTATTATTCCTCCGACTAATATTTGATTTTAATAAATGATACTTGATTTTGATTTGATTTTAATAAAAGATTGTTATAATACAAAAAATGGTGCGCGTGGTAGATGTTACTTCGACTTTATACCAGAGAGCTTATTTTTAAAGTCAAAATTATATGTTTTTTTTTTATATGACTACTTTTGCAGAGCTCACACTTAAGGTGTCAACCACTAACTTCATAAAATCGCATTTCAGCTACAGCTACTCACGAACTTCCGTAACAATGAAATTTTGTACCCTCAATGCGCCAAAATGATTATAACTTCAAAAATACTTACCAAAAACTACTCAAAATTACTCAAAAACAAAATAAACAACCTACTGAACCTAATTGGTGAACCCCTACTGAGTTTTTAAACAAGTCGCCACCAACGATGCCTAATAATGAAGACATTTGCTCTTATAGTATAACCAACATAACTTGGCATATGAGAGTGGCGCTGTTCTCCAAGGAAAAACGCGACGACACGTCAAATTCGGTACATTATTATTTAGTTCGCAACTCAAGTTATACTGGGCAGTGTTTATAAGCGACTGGTCACTGTATTATCATTGATAAACAACTTAATTTTAATTGGTAACGGAATTTCGACTTTATTGTTATGCTAGTAAGAAGTTATAGCCTGAAGGTTTGATCAAGAATCCAGTTTGAATGAGCTTGTGTGAGGCGATATGATAACAGATTCTTTATTTCTGATTTTGTAACATTGCGGTAGATTTCTTTAACAAGCTTTTTTTATTTTACTAGCGGCCCGTCCCGGCTTCGCACGGGTGGACATTTTTCCCGTTTTTGCAACATTTTTCATTTATGCTCCGCTCCTATTGGTCGTAGCGTGATATTATGTAGCCTCTAATCTTCCTCGATAAATGGACTATCCAACACAAAAAGGATTTTTCAATTTCAACCAGTAGTTCCTGAGATTAGCGCGTTCAAACAAACAAACAAACTCTTCAGCTTTATAATATTGGTATAGATAATACGACATAAATTACAAACTAACAATACCTACTACTATCTACACACATAATTTAAAATAATAATATGTACAAGTATATAAAAAAAGGAGGGAGAATAATCATAGGGCATCATAAAATTCGTCCGCATCGCTGTCAGCAGGAAAAGTGTCAAAAAGGCTGGCAGCATTGCCACGTTGTATGGCAATGCTGTCACGTCGCGGTAGATGGAAAGAATTGACGCCTTTGCCTCAGTGGGAGAGTACAGACTGTCAGTTGTTACGGAGACCTGTCAATGTCAAATATTCAACCAAATGTCAATGTCTAATTAACCAGTAGTTTACGGTATGTCGTAAAGCTAATTAAATTACAATTTACCTAAACAATACCTATGATAGTCGTTATGGGAAGTCAGGAGCCCGAAAGTCTGACAACCGGTCTAACCTTAAGACATCGGCATTACCCAGTAACTGGCTTGCGGAGGTCTGATAGCAGTCGCTCCGTGTAAAATACTGGTATTCAGCCGCATCTGGTTAGACTGGAAGCTGACCACAACACAGTTGGAAAAAGGCTGGAAGAAGATACTTAATATTGTAATAATTTAATTGTGTTCATTCAGCGCCTCCTGTTACTGACTGTATAATAGGTCTACATTCGCAGTGGCGCCAACTGGTGTCGGTTTTGGAACTAATAAAAAAGTGAAGCCCTTGCGAAACATTCGCAATCACAAACGCTGTCATTTTGACAGTTAAACAATGTCTATTCGACGTATGTTTAAATAGTAAGTTTTTTTGACAAATTAGAATAAAAACATTTTAACGAACGAAGTCGGTTAAATTTTTGTTAAAATGTTTTTAATTTTTTTCATTTAAGTGGCCTAAACATGGTTGGACCTACTAAAGACGCTGCTCGCAACATAATCACATCATCGCATTATGCGTACTGTTCGTCATTGAGAAGTTCCATTGTCTATCTCCGAAGTTCTTCACCAGATCTTCACCAAATTTAAATGGGACCATTTCGAAAGAATATTCTTTCATACAAAAAAATAATTTTCCAAATCGGTTTATAAATGACGGTGCAATGAGTTAACAAACGTAAAAAAAATACAATCGAATTGATAACCTCCTCCTTTTTTGGAAGTCGGTTAAAAAAGTTGATTCATGCAGGTTGTAAACGCGTGTTAATAAAACGCGCGCTTATCGCTTGTCATCCGAACATGGCCTTAGGGTGCAGTCTTCCAAACTTACAAATCCATCAAAGACTACAATACTGGTAGGTAGCCTGGTGGCTACCTTACTCAGTGCGGTCACTGGGCTAAACTATTTGATTTGCGCAGGAATCGAACCAACGTACCGTAACGCAGAAGTCAATTGCTCAGCTGCGTCAATCGTGCTGTCAATTAAATTCAAATAAGTGTCTAAAATCTTATTGATTTTAATAAAATTCTGTCGAGTATTTTATTATCACTTGCGTTAACGGTGAAGGAAAACATCGTGAGGAAATCTGCACACCTGAGAGGGCTCCATAAAGTTCTCGATGGTGTGTGTAGTCTGCCAACCCGCACCAGGCCAGCGTGGCGGACTAAGGCCTAAACCCTTTTCATTCTGAAAAGAGGGCTCTGCCCAGCAGTGCGACAGTAATGGGCTAATTATGTTAAGAGCATCCCAATCCATATCTTGTTCTGCTAACCCTCATAAAGAATAATCCGTGAAGATACGACTTTATAAAAACATCGTATTCGCGTACCAGTAAAAATAATAAAAAAAAACAAAAAAAGTTTAAAAAATAAACAAACATGGTACAATAATACCGAATGTCTTAATTAACGTCGGACGTGGGTGGTCTGTGACGTCACTTCCGCTCCTAATCAGCGGTATATATAGTGACCAGTTTATTATGGTACGCGGCGATATTTGGAACTAAAATATTGTATGAATCTCCACGTGGCGTTAGTATTTGTCATAGATAGCAGCGCTAGGATGATGGGTCAAGTAATATTGGGCTTGTAATTTCGACTTTATTCGTTGACGCTTATTAATTTAGTGGATAGGCAGATGTCTTAGTGGTATTAACTTTAGCAATGATGCGAAATTTTAATTATAATTAATGATTGAAGGATTTTAAATGGATGGGCTCTTGGCTAATTAACAACCGCGCGATTCTAAGATTTGCAAGGTTAAGCTGCGCTTGCCGCGGTCAGACTGTGGATGGGAGACCGTTCGTTACACATCGAGACAACTCCGTGCCTTGGAGAGCACGTTAAACTGTCGGTCCCGGGTGTCATACGAATACCTATGACCCATGTAATTCGCGAGCCTATTGCCGCCAACCGGGCACTAATCCAAACTCTAAGCTGCTACTGAGGTATTCCACACAGAAAACCCCAATAACACTGCCCGACCTGGGGATCGAACCCAGGATCTCACGATCAGCAGTCGCGCTTGCCACCACTACACCGACGAGGCAGTTAAAAAACATATTAGGGGTAAATTTCTAACAAAACGTGGTCGTCGGAGACCTGGCTGTATAATCTTCGAGTTTTAACCAAGAAGCACATAGTCTGCTTAGTTGTCGACAATAAGATTGACAAGCATATCTTTTTGGGACCCAGTGCATAATATCAGTAAGCACATTGGGTCACCCGCGCGACGGCGCAACGAGTATTCCCAAGGAGGGTTGATGTCAGGCAGGCGGTCGGTCATAAAACAATAAGCCAAAACCTCTGACAACATGGATTTATGAAACATATGTTGTGCCGACCCCACCTAGTGTAGGATAAGGACAGGGAGAAGAAGATTGGCCAAGAAAGTTAATTTTCCATTTCAAACTGCATAACTAAGAGCGAAATGGTAATTAAGCTATGCTAATTATATCTCCATATACCTACTATTATCGTCTGTCTGCCTGTACTTATTAAGCTAATCAAGCGTCCTTCCATTGTAAGTCTAATTAGGCGTTCATTGAAGACTTAAACGTCAGCCTAACTCGACGTGGAATTTATGTAAACAAATCATGCATCTTAGATTTATTGTTGCACGCGTATTATTAATTCTAGAATTTACTTTTATCAAGTGACTAGTGGCCCGCCCCGGCTTCGCACGGGTGCTCATTTTTCCCGTTTTTGCAACATTTTTCATTTATGCTCCGCTCCTATTGGTCGTAGCGTGATATTATATAGCCTATAACCTTCCTCGATAAATGGACTATCCAATACAAAAATATTTTTTTCAATTCCAACCAGTACCTGAGATTAGCGCGTTCAAACAAACAAACTCTTCAGCTTTATAATATTAGTATAGATTTTATGCAATTTAAATTATTGAACATGATTTCCCAATTGTATTTAAAATATTTTTGCAATTTTGTTAAAATATAATTTAATTTTGCAATTATAATTACAATGTGTGTGTTATTAATTATTTTTTCTCTTTTGTTTTAGGAAGAAGTAAGTACGGGACGCGCTCACGGCAACCACGTGAGATAATTCCATTTATTTTTTATACTTATTTATTTTTTGATGATATTATTTACATACGATACATTTACGACATTTTGAACTCAATTATGTTTTTGAGAAGTGTAATTATTATTTGTAATTGCATTTTATTTTAAAATAATTATGGGTACAGTGTATATAATTATTTATAATGATCGGTCTTTAGTTTACAAAAAATCACAACTATTCACACTATAATTTATTATTAAATTCTGGGACATTCAACGGTATAAATACATACATACATAAACTCACGCCTTTTTCCCATGGGGGTAGGCAGAAACTATAGAACGCCACATGCTACGACTCTTACATACCCCTTTCGCTTCATCCACATTCATACATCTTGTCATACACGCACGCCGGTTGAGAGTACTACGCACCTGACCTTTGTGAAGAACATCACCAATAAATACATAATAACATTTTAATACTGTTTATTTTTTATCATAAATATACAAGGTTAATCGGAAAGGGGGTACTAAGCGGAAAGGGTGTTAAAGTACCCATAATAATGGATAACTTTTGTTGTACAACTTTCCCCAAAAGTCATTACCTAGTTTAAGATAAATAGCTGTTCAAAGATTTAATAAAAAATACGCTAAATTCTATCTATCCTCTGCTATGATCAGCTGTGTTTACATGTTAGGTCATATTTGGGGTCACGGAATAGAAACTCCATTTTCTGAATTCGAAACTAAATCAGGCATGAAGAATTTTTGAAAAAATTAAAATAAAAGTAATTTTACATTGAATTTTTTTTTGTCGAATTTTGAAATTCAGGCACTTTCTTTAAGACAATCATCAGTGATACATTAAGTGGCCCGCGGTTTAGTACCCCCTTTCCGACTAACCTTGTAGATATGACTGTCAAAATATAATTCAATAATATTCGTTGAAAGTAAATTCTAAACATAACAATAATAAGTTGCATCATCTGCAAGTAGCATTACAGTCAGTTCTTAAAGCGTCAAATCCAGTTGTACTGCGCAAGTTGACATCTGCAACCGACTTCCAAACTGTGGACACACTTGCAGCAAGTCGACTTCTCTCAATTTGTAACGTCAAAATAACATGGCCCGCTTATCGGACAGATCAACTCAAACCTGCTATGGCGCTTTCCTCAAAAGGCCATTCCAGGCATTGCCCTACATTGTTACACTCATATAGTTTTTATACCACAATGTCTGGACTTTAAAAGAGACCTTGATCTCTGAGTTTGTTTCTGCTTTTATGCCGGCGGCATCTAGTCTTAAAAGAAACATTACATTGACTTGTAAAAGTGTCTGTAACAGATTTGTTTATAGAAATAAAAATCATTTATCATGCTTCTTATCAAAATCTATCCTTGGGACTTTACGTAAATCTTTTAGTAAATAATATTGAATCATTAACGAAAGTTGAAAGTTGAAACATGACCCTTTGTATTTTCTTTTTTCACTAATAATGAGGATTTATGTTGGAACATTTTACGTACCAAATTTTGTTAATAATAATATTTTGTTTATGTTTTTCTGAAATTAAAATATACCTATAATTAACAGCATGTTTTTAACTGTTTATGCTAAAAATTGTGCACGAAATAATGTTTGTGCTACACTGGTTTAAATTAATAATTAATTGCAAATTTTTCTGTTACTAATAGATACAATAACAGTTATTTTTATTTGTGAATTGTTCATAACAATATTTTTTTTGGTGTATAAAGATTTTCAGGTAAATAGTATAGGTTTTTCTGCCACGCAAGCGATTGACAAGGAAATCCTACATAAATCTCATCATCACCCACCCGGCCAGCCCGTCAGGCGGTCGGTGAAATATTTTGACCAATTTTATCATTACGGGACTTCAATGTTCGTTTGAGCATGAAACTGAATTGGTTAAGATATTGCATCGTCTGCTTGAATCGGGAACATCATCGAGGGACGTTTGTGCTACTTGTGTTTACTGGTTACTGCTACTTGTGTTTTTTTGTGCTATTTGTGTTTATGTTGTGCTATTTGTGTTTATGCTTGTGTTTTTGTTTTGGGAATGATTTTTGTGTTGTATTTGTTCTAATCTAGTGTAAGGTCATGTTTCAACTTACAACTTCAATTTTTAATAACCAAAATGGATGTTTCTGTCTTACTAGAACACAGGGTATATAGATACACATTGTTGTACGAAAAATACGTATTGTTCTCAAATCAAATATTATATTAAGACCTATGTAGCCTCAGGGCTACATAGGTCTTAATATAATATTTGATTTGATTTGATTTGATTTGATTGTTCTTTAATATAAAATCATAGCGTAGCATAATTAGCCCATTACTGTCCCACTGCTAGGCACGTGCTTCTTCTCAGATTGAGAAGGGTTTAGGCCTTTGTCCTCCTCGCTGGCCAGGTGCGGGTTGGCGGACTATAAAATCATAAGACTACGTGGCTTTGATAGTTGTCCTCCATTTTAGTGTGTTTGTGGACAGGTCCCCGAACGCGAAGGCCGAAGAAGCCACCTGGGGACAACGCTGTACCTGATGAGAAGAGACCACGGACGGCATTCTCCGGACCCCAACTCGCAAGGTTAAAGGTATGAATGTTATTTGATTATCTCAGAAATATTAGGATAACTTTTTCAATCTTATGATTAAAGAAAATATTAATTTATTTGAAGTAGTCATCCAGGGATGATAGAAATGTCATGAGGATTATTTGCAATAGGTTGACGGAGTATGTATCAGCAACATACCTTATATCAGCATGTTACTGATGTATAATGTGTGTAAACATTGCGCACACCCTGCGCGCTTCTTCGCAGTAAAAGGTTGCATAAGCATCCTACAATCATTCGCACTTGCAGAAACGGTAACAGCCGAGAGAGAACTGACTTACTAGCGTAAAAAGTAGGAGGATTGATCCAACTGAATGATACGCAAAGTAGGTTAACTTGCGTTTGCTATTTGGTTCTGTGTCTGTGGCTATTCCATTATCACTTGGGCGCCAAAGCTATCCTTAAAAAGTGAACTTATATTTAAACATATCAGGCCTATAGTTAGCAGTGGAGGACCTGTTGATGGTGATGATGATGATACCTTAAGTTTATAGAGACACGTCTTCATTCGTAAGAGCTGATAACACTTTACAACATTCTTCCATCTTTTACCTTCCCGCCATGATTCTCAAAGCCCTGTTCTCTCCATAGCACGAGTTCGCCGAAAACCGTTACCTGACTGAGCGAAGACGTCAAGCCCTGGCTGCAGAGCTGGGACTGGCAGAGGCTCAGATCAAGATCTGGTTCCAGAACAAACGAGCCAAGATCAAGAAGGCATCAGGACAGCGCAACCCCCTCGCACTACAGCTGATGGCACAAGGCTTGTACAACCACAGCACTGTGCCGCTGACGAAGGAAGAAGAAGAATTAGAAATGAAGGCTAGAGAGAGAGAACAGCAGTTGAATAGAGTTTAGAGTATTTGAGGATTGTTGGTTGAGTTTTGATGGTGGCAGTTCAGGTAGGTTAAACGAGACACGATTAACTAGATTCCGTTTTCATAGTTTTTTTAGAAACATTTCTGTTGCCATCTGTTTTGAATTTTTTATCATTTAATTTTCTAAAAAAATCTTTGCGACTTAAATTCAATAATTAAAAAATAATTTGGTTACTTCATGAAGTTACCCACGGATCTTTAGAAAAACAACTGTTATACTTAATGTAAAAATGATATTGAATAATATTAGGAGTTGCTCAATAAAGAACTATGAAATTGAAGGAATCTAAAGAAGAGTGTACTCTATCAGGAGTCCTCGCACATCAAGCCTGAACTGATGTTGATAAACTAGATCAGAAACAAGCCTGCATCCCTCTGACACTTGTCAATAGCTTAGATGCAACAAATAACTATGTAACATTAGATTAATTATTTGTCTCTGCTCTACTTCAACTGGATACCAGTCTACCTAAGAACAATAGCTCCTTGAATGCGGTAACTTTATATCGACATTTGCAACGATTTTATTTCTTGCAGTATTGTTTTTACACAGTTTTACTACGCAAACCGGCATTTTATTTGGATTATGAGCAGTTTAATAGAACACGCGGTACGTCAACGTCACACGTTGGTTGCAACGAGACTGACTCGAGTACGCCAATTTCGGCGTATTTTACTAGTACGCCAGCGGTATCTGGTCGGAGCGTAGCAGAGACCAATCATTAATCTAAGTATGTAACTGACATGAAACTTAATTTGTAGATGTTTTTACAATTTTTTGTTCACTTCTTCGTATTATTATCGTGATAAAAATTATTACTGTGATATGATATTGCTACTGTTTTGGTAGTTGCTGCTATTTTTTTAGCATTATCACCTTCTGTTATGATTTTCAACTTTTTTGTAGGAATTCCTTTTGCAAATTTTCGTTGTTTTTTCTTATACATGATGAGTTGATATTGCTATTTTAATTGACAAAAATATTTTTATGCTATGAATTAAAACAAAAAGTCTCTAATGTTAACACAGCATACAATTTCGTTTATAGCATAAACATGTCAGATGGTCTTACAAATTATCTTACTGTTTTTAATTTTGTCTAAAATTGAGACATAGTGCTGAATAAACTAAGTCTTGAAAATTTCCAATGTAATTTGCAGTAGATTACAAACTATAATCATTTTGTAGCAGTATTATATTGCAGTAATAATTTTATTTTATTGCGATAATATACACATAATGTTGTGTTGTTTTCTGGTCATAAACATTTGAAGATTACCATAGCATTTTATTGACTAATAATTAACTTGCATTTCTTACTGGTCTTGTCCACGATGGCTTATGTTGGCTCAATTTTAACGTACATTGATTGATCAAACTTATCCCCTTAATAGAGGTTTTGTATAAATGAAGTAATCAGCGTTGAATTAAAGGTGGTTCCATATCAATTGTGATTTTTTGTATCAACAATATAGTTTCTCATTTTTGTTTAAAAAGTGCAGTTTGTCAATGATAGTCCACTGGAAAAATTAACATTTATAACCATTTGGTGTGGTTGCACATTAACATATTTAAGCCATTGTGTGCAGAGGCCGTAAAATAATCCCCTACGTTTGAACCATTAATAAAAAAAAACACTAAAAAAGTTTTTGTAAAAAATGATAGTCGAATTATGTCCCACTCGAATTGTATAAAATAAAGATGTGTAAATAAAAAAAAAAACATAATTATAAGACTTAATTAACAAATTATTTTTAAGTTATTTATTGTGCAATGTAGCAGTATTAGTCATTTGTTATATTTTGACAACACTTTGGGAGGCGGGCACAAAATTTATGTAAGTAGCACAAACTGGTGTAGCACAAAAGTTTTTTTTTATTTTGAATTTTTTTTTTTCGAGAAAATTTTTTTTTTGGTTATTTTTTCAATGTGTTGTCAATTTATAAATGTGAAAAAGTAGCGATTTATAGACAAATCTTATTAAAAGAAGTTAAATGAATCTCTGTCGTTTCATTTTCAAACTACATTTACTCCACGTTATAATAATTAAAATACATAACATCACGCCTGTATTCCTCAAAGAGTTAGGTAGAGGTGTATAGTAAAACCCTCATTTCGCCGTTATGTTTAAAGTCCCAAGTAATAGAGGGCGAGCCTATTGCCATCAACCGGGCACAAATCCAAACTTCGGGCCGCTACTGAGAAATTCCACACGGAAAAACCTAATAACACTGTCCGACCTGGAGATCGATCCCAGGACCTCACGATCAGCAGTCGCGCTTGCCACCACTAGACCAACGAGGCTGTCAATAAATAAACTTTTAATAATACCGGGGGACTAATGACGTCACGCTTTCGTTCATATCAGAAATGGTTTTGTAAGACCCCAGACAGACGAACTGCATCCGCAACCGCAACTGCCAAATCGACGGTTAACCACCAAGACCTCCAAACTGATATCTTTTGACAAACTGCTTTTTAGATTTCCGTACCCAAAGGGTAAAACGGGACTCTATTACTAAGACTCCGCTACCCGTCCGTCTGTCACCAGGCTGTATCTCATTAACCGTGGTAGTTAGACAGTTGAAATTTTTTACAGATGATGTATTTCTGTTGCCGCTTTAACAAAAATACTAAAAAACAGATTAAAATAAATATTTAACCTTTTGAGCGCAGAGTATAAACGCATCGACGTACCCCCCACGCCAAGGTAACTGGAATCCTATCGTTTTAGTCACATAATTGTGACGTTGGCGTACAGGGTAAGCTTTCGGCTGTCGCTGTAAACCAGCGCTGTGGCTCTGTCTCGCACGTGAGACACAGCATTATTCTGAGCGATGGCCGTTTTGCGCGGATGTGACGCATATTTTTCCCCAAGCTTCTATTCAGTTTTGTTACTTTTATTTTATTTTGTGCGTCATGTTGGCGCGAATGAATAACTTTTCTTTCTTTCTTTCTTCTTTCTTTCGTTTGTCACATATATGTGACAATGACGTCCAAAAGGTTAAAGGGGGCTCCCATACAACAAACGTGATTTTTTTGCTCGTTTTTATAGATAATGGTACGAAACCCTTCGTGCGCGAGTCCGACTCGCACTTGGCCGGTTTTTTACTAATTCTCCACATGAAAATACAATAGAAAAATGTCCTACATAGAATTCACAATATTTCAGGTACTTTTACTATCGTGGAAATACCTACTGAATATAGAAGCGCTAACTTTGGCGGCATTTGCTGGAGAATTAGTAAAAAAAGCAGTTTGTTAAAAAATGTCAGTTAGAAGCTCTTGGTAGTTAATCGTCGAAATGCAGTTTGAAGGCAGCCAAGATGCAGTCAGTGCAACTGAGTGACCACTGCCAACTGAATGTACAGTCGCGGAATGAAAATGTTATACACCTTAAGGTCTATTATTGCTTGCACAGTGCAAGAAATGAACTATTAGGTCCTTACCTATGAAATTGGCGTTTTTTTCTCACAAATAGAAAACCTCGTCACTTCTATGATTTAAAATATATATCAATTGCTTGGTATTATATCGAATAATGACCATCATAGACAACTACCAATAGTAAAAAAACCTTATTACTTATAGTTTTCTAAACATAAAAAATACCTTAAAAATGACTCCTCTTTTTGTTAGCAGAAATGACCACTATTTTTGTTTTAACTTTGCCAAAACTTATTTTTGTCGCATAATCTAAGTGGCATACGTTATCTTAGTTTTTAAACATTAGTGCATAAACGTTTTAAAACATTAGTGTTCATAGTTGTTAAATAAATTAAGAAAATGTTAGTATGAAAAATGCAACTTCTTTAAAATTCTCCATACAAAACGCTGATTTCATAGGTAATAACCTAATATTTTACTGACTACGTATTGCCAACATTATAGAAAAGAAAATACTAGCATTTTTTTACAAGACATTATGGTGACAGACAAGTAATGCCAATCTATTTAATCATCGATTTGATTGATGTCATGGTTTTTACAACAAAACTCCTTAAATCAAATCAAAGACATTACATGGCACTAATACGTCATAATGAAGGCAAAAGGCAATTTTGATCTTTGCTACCCAATTAAACATAATTTTCCATGCATTGGTCTGTTCCGTTCAACAGTTTCAAAAGATAACATGTGCACGCGAAGTGGGAAAGGAATGAATTTGAAGACTGACGAAGCTTTCATTCCCCTACTGTACTAGGTATCTACTTTTATAATTATACCAAATATCTACATTTTTTTTCATCCTTTGGTAACTGAGTCTTTGATGTCAACTATTCTGCCAGCGTCATGTTGAGACGGGTCAACATACCTTAAATGTAAATCTAAAACTTCAAATGTAAAAATCTTCTTCTTTTCGTATGTTTAGTGACTAACCTGGTGTCACAGTTTATGCCGCCCATAGGCCTCTGACTTGGCTTCACATGCCGTCGAGAAATATCTCTCAAGCATACCGGTTTCCTCACGATGTTTTCTTTCACCGTTTTTAAACAAGTGATAATTATACAATACGCACATGAATCCGAAAAGTCAGAGGTGTGTGCCTTGGGTTTGGACTCGAGACCTATGACTTGGGAGTCCGACGGCTATCACTGCTGCTTAAAAAAAAGTATAAATTCAAGGTGGTTCATGCAACATGGTTATAATAATTCCATGTATAAATGCAATTATGTATACTTAAGTAGGTATACTTCAAGTATACTCCACCAAGAAGTACATAGTCTGCTTAGTTGTCGGCAATAAGATTGACAAGCTTATCATTTTGGGACCCAGTGCATAATACCAGCACAATATAAGCACATTGGGTCACCCGCGCGACGGCGCAACGAGTATTCCCAAGGAGGGTTGATGTCAGGCAGGCGGCCGGTCATAAAACAATAAGCCAAAACCTCAAACAACATGGATTTACAAAATACATGTTGTGCCGACCCCACCTAGTGTGAGATAAGGGCAGGGAGAAGAAGAAGTATAAATGTAATTATGTCACACCAAGAAACAAAATAATTAAACTTTTTTTTACGTAAGAAATACACTCCATTCGATACATTCATTAATTCATAATAAAAAAACGTCATCGCGTCAATCTTCTACGTTCAGCTCGAAGTTTAAAAATGCAATAAAAAAAGACACCCGAAATTAAAGTTTAGCACCCAGGAATCGAACCCGCATTCCCGATTCGCGATGCCGCCGCAAGTATTTCAATAAAATCAACCCCTCCCACCCCCTGTCAGTCCATTCGCAAGACACCAAATTAAAAGGGGTGAGTTTAAGAAAATTCGTTAAGGGTGCTAAATGTTTATTTTTTTTGTCTGTTTGAGGGTTGATTGGGGTTGAAAAAAAATAAACTTATACTTCATTGAATGGATACGTGTAAACAAAAATACTCAACTTCTTCTTTTCGTGTGGTTAGTGACTAACCTGGTGTCACAGTTTAAGCCGCCCATGGGCCTCTGACTTGGCTTCACATGCCGTCGAGAAATATCTCTCAGGCATGCCGGTTTCCTCACGATGTTTTCCTTCACCGTTTTTAAGCAAGTGTTTATTATACAATACGCACATGAATCCGAAAAGCCAGATGTGCGTGCCTTGGGGTTCGAACTCGAGAGTCATAGGGACTTGGCAGTCCGACGATCACACCACTAAGCTATCACTGCTAGCACTCAACTAATAATACAAGATTGATTGTAAACAGCTCCTATCCCACTGCTGGGCACGAGCCTCTTCTTAGAATCAGAAGGGTTTAGGTTGGGCTTACAAAACTAATCCACATTATTTTTGCTAATTTCTCAATCAATAAACGCAACTTTACAATTGTCTATTTCTAATCAATTTGTCAACAATAAAAATAGTTTTTGAGTAAAAACAGATAATTTGAGAACTGGTTGCGAAGTGCGCGTCTCTATTTGTCAACATTGTGTCTTAGAATAGTTTAACATCACCATATCAGGTAGTAAACGTCCACTGTCAAACATAAAGTCTCTCAAAAGTCGTTACTATAAACATTTAAGAATCGGGAATCTGCGACGGATATAATCTAATCACCCCGCTTGGCCAACAGATCATAGATTTTTTAGTTTTCACGGTTACAATATGTTTTCACACATTTAAAAAATGTTCATAAAAAAATGTTTATAAAATGAAAACTACTGGGCCAAACTGTTAAATATTTTATGGGACCAAATGGCAACTATTCCGCATCAAACTAAAGAAGAATCACTTAAATCGGATCATAAATCTCAGCGTAATCGGTGTACATACATAAAAAAAACCAATCGAATATAGAACCTCCTCCTTTTTGAAGTCGGCTAAAAAGAATTACAATGTAGGTACCTAAAAATATCTAGGCATGCATAAGCAATGTGCTCCGCCTGCAATTAAGAATCTAGAGGGAGGAGCTTCCTCACGACGCGTGCCGTGTCCAAGACTATCGCTTTCTGTATCAGGCCCTCAATCCAACTGTTCAGCTTCTGAAACCCTTCGCAATCAAACAATTTACTGACACTATTGGTACAATAATTGTTGAATCCACATTCCACATGCTGACGATAACCATGTTGATGATAACCCAATGAGCAAGATCATAATTATTACACAAGGTTCTAAGCCGCGGACTACCTAAAGTATCACTGATGAATATTTTAAAGCAAGTGTTAAAATTTCAATATTCGATAACATTTATTTGCATGCAAAAAGATTTTTATTTTAGTTTTTACAAAAAAAGAACATAAGTACCTGCTTTAGTTATGAATTCAGAAAATTAATTTTCTAATCTGTTACCCCAAATATGACCTAATTTGTAAAAACAGCTGACCAAAGCTATGTACTGATAGATTTTAGCATATTTTTTACGAAATCTTTGAAAAGCCATTTCTCTTAAACTATCGAGTTTTGGTGAAAGTTGTAGAACAAAAGTTATCCCTTTTTATGGGTACTTTAACACCCTTTCGGCTTAGTACCCCCTTTCCGACTAACCTTGTATACACACAAAGAAGTTGGTGTTGCTTGTTCTCTTGATAGGCTGCCTGCCTTTATAACATCAACAGGTGTAGAAGTTTAATTACGAGAGTTAATTGAACTTGCGTTGAACTTGCTTCTCAAGCAAAAACTATTGGTCCGAGCATTTCTACGAATCTACCCGTCTACACATCTACAATTTATCTATCAACAAACTCACTAATTCGCTTCTCTATCGAATCGATTCGCAACAACAACAGTTGTTCAACATTCAGAAAAAAAAGCAGTTAATTTGAGAACACGCTCGAGACACGCGCGCCTCTAGTTAAAGGGCCGATCACATGGCGCTGCGTGAACAAATGGTTGAAGTAACTACTGGTGTTACGTGAAAAGAAATGCTATATAAGGTACAAACGTAATTATATAATTCCTTCAAACCTCGTGATGTACTGCTGACATAGATTAACACTGCACGGGGTACGTTTGGATTCAAAAAAAAAATTACATGAAGTAAACATGTCGTCACCGGAAAGCCATTAACTACTTAGCGCCATTTTGGTTAAAATGAGTTATGTATTATATCATTGGATTGGATTTTTTTTCTGCGTCGATTAGTTGGGATTTCGTAAGATAATAGAATAAAATACGAAATCCCAAATAATCGACGCAGAAAAAAAATCCAATCCAACGATATAATATATAGCTTATTTTGGCCAAAATGGCGCTTAAGTATTATTGGCTTTCCGGTGACGATGTGTTCTTAACGTGAGGCATTTTAGCGCCCCGTGGTCATTTTACTCGGGGCGCTAAAATAACTCACTGAATCCAAAACTATCCCGTGTAGGTGAATCTATGTCAGCAGTACATCACGAGGTTTGAAGGAATTACATGATTTCGTTTACACCCTGTATTTCTTGTAAAATAATGACTGATGTTGGTAACACTTTAATGTGTGTGTGTGTGTGTGTGTGTTGTAACTTTACAATGTTCAATGATAATGTTTTGTTATGAAATTACTTGCTACTTACTACCTATAATTAAATAATTAATAGCTATACTAATATTATAAAAGCTGAAGAGTTTGTTTGTGTTTGAACGCGCTAATCTCAGAAACTACTGGTTGGAATTGAACAATTCTTTTTGTGTTGGATAGTCCATTTATCGAGGAAGGTTATAGGCTACATAACATCATGCTACGACCAATAGGAGTGGAGCATAAATGAAAAATGTTGCAAAGACGGGAAAAATGTCGCTAGTGTTTAATATGAACAGAATGATTTGTGGTTTAAATATTAAAATATTGCTAATAAACATGACATATCATCACGCTTATATTCCCCGAAGGGTTGGGCAGAGGTGTATAGTAACACCCTCATTTCGCCGTTATGTTCAAGTCCCATGTAATAGGAGGCGAGCCGATTGCCATCAACCGAGCACACATCCAAACTCCGAGCTGCTACTGAGGAGTTTCACATGGAAAAACTCAATATCACTTTGCCCGCCCTGGAGTGGGAACCCAGGATCTCAAGATCAGCAGTCGCGCTTACCACCAATAGACTAACGAGGCAATTATACCTTTCTGTATATTTATAACTAGCTGTGTCCTCACGGCTCCGCCCGTAGCCTATGTTACTCAGTGATAATGTAGCTTTCTAACGGCAAAAGAATTTTTGAAATCGGTCCAGTAGTTTTTAAGTTTATTTGTTACATACAAAAATACAAATCTTTTCTCTTTATAATATTAGTATAGATAAATAAGATAAGCTATACGAAAAAAAACATCGTAAATATTTTCAATTGACATTCGTCATGTAAGCCCCGCTTAGCATCCAGTAGGGGTGTCGAAATTCTTGACAGAAAGCAATCGTGGGGGATGGTACCACCCCTATCGAGCTGAATTTGATTACTGTCGCGACTATTTTTTAACCACCCTTGCTGATATAGGGTGTTGTCGGGAGAATTGTCTTTTGAGGGTTGACACTCGCGATGAATTGCAGGGGTTCGTGGCTAAATAACAACCGCGCGGATCATTATGATATGCGAGGTTAAGCTGCTCTTGCCGCGGTCAGTCAGACCGTTCGTTACACATCGAGACCCGTGTCTCGGAGACACGTTAAACCGTCGGGCCCGGGTGTCATCAGAATACCTATATGAGAGTCGTAGAAGCCAGAAAGTCTGAGAAACAGTCTAACCGTAGGATATCGGCATTGCCCAGTTACTGTGTTGCGGAGATCTGATGGCAGTCGCTCCGTTTAAAATAGGTACTGGTATTCAGATGCGTCTGGTATTTTTTTTAATTTTTTATTATTGCTATCATTACTCTCAAGATATCTTTATCTTATTTTACAATTATTTTTTAGCTAATTTTTGATGACATTTAATTATGTCAATTGTTTTATATAGGGTACATAGTTTAGCTTCCTTTTCCCTTTTGTAAATGTGAGAACTTTGTGGACCTGCATCTATAATATTTTAAATTTTTGTTCTACGTTACTCATTGGTCTGTGGCCAGGACTTCATTGTTCTCTCACTATCCTAAATCATAGTACTGTATCCACTGAAATTGTTAAAGATATTATTTTTGAAAGAGTAACCATGGAGTTTCTTGCCGGCTCTTCTCCCTAAGAAACGACTAATTGGAACCGTGTATCTAAATTCGACTTTTCATAAGCACCTGTATGGGTATATGTGAAATAAAAAAATTGATTTGATTGGAAACTGGAAGCTGACCACAACATAGTTGGGAAAAGGGTAGGTAGAACGAACTCACGATAAAACATTAGAATACTTCATACTGTATGTAGGTAGCTTCTTGTGAAAGAGTGTGTTCCGGTTTGAAGGGTATGGGTGCTGGTGAGATTACAGGCACATGAGATTTTACAACTTTGTGTCTAAGGTGGTCAACGCATCAGCAATCCTCTTGGTGTTGTAGGTGTATAGGCGGCGGACACCGCTTAAGGATGATTTCCACCAAATGGCTCGCATTGCATCGGATCGGACCGGGTTTTACAAACTTTAAACGATATTAAATCGTGTACACAGTATTTAAAGTCTACAAGGTGTAAAAAGACCCTTCACGAAGCCGTCAATCATGCATTCAGTATATCAAACTAAGTAACCCTACGCAAAAATTGTCGCTGGGAAACGATTTTTTTTTTGGGTGAAATATGTATTTCGTTTTACTGTAAAGCTCAATGTAATGCACTCAAAACACTGTGCTGATAGACAAAATGAATAGTAAACGGGTAATGGAGGTATTTCAAGTACATTTGCAACCTTCAAAACTAGTATTTTTTAAAAAAGTTGTGAAAGTGTTGAAACTTTGACCTCCAATATCTCCTTAAGTAGAAAGTTCCAGGAGGCAGTAGTCCAGTAGTCCAGAACAAAAAATAAAAATATCGCAATGACGTGGAGAATAAGTGCCTCTCGGGGGCTATTTACACCGTTTATATTACCAGCCGCGCACAGCAGCTTGACCGCGGGCGTCTTCCGCGACACACAATCGTAGCCGAAAGTATGCTGCGACGCGCGATCGGCTCCGTTCGCTTGTCGTCGTATCCGATCGAATCCTTTCGGCTGTAATACTACGTCAACATCATCCATTTCCAAAAATTAGAACACGTCAACACGGTAGGAATGAAACTATTTGACTAGGCGCAGAAACGGATACGTTCGCAAGCGAACGGTACGGAGCCGATCGTATACGTCGGCATCCTGCCGTATCCTTTCCGATTCGATGCGATGCGAGCCGTTTGGTGGAAATCATTCTTTACCATTAGGTAGGTCATTAACCTGTTTGCCAACCTATTACCTACATAAAAACGTATCTAAATAGATATCCTAGAATGCGACAAGTATAGGAAAGCATCTCTTAAATGAATGCATTAAGATTTATTTTCCCACGATAATAACAAATAATGCACCGGTGGTCAGGGCCTCAGAGAGAGGAACTTCCTGACAATACGTGCCGTGTCCAGAAGTACCGCTTTCTGTATCAGGCACATGACCCAGCCGTCCAACGAGAGCCTCATCAGATGTTGGTCGAGGCTCTTGGTTGTTAAGCCATTGGCCGTAACGACTATCGGCACAACTGCTGAGTCGACCTCCCACATGTCGACAACTTCGTGTGCCAAGTCTTGATATTTAATTTCTTTATCTTTCTCGGCTTTCACAAGATTTAAATGAATAATGCACATCTTAATAAGTTACATACATACATAAACTCACACCTTTTTCCCATAGGGGTAGTCAGAAACTATAGAACGCCACATACTACGACCCTTACATATTCCTTTCGCTTCATCCACATTCATACATCTTGTCATACACGCACGCCGGTTGAGAGTACTACGCACCTGTCCTTTGTGAAAAACATCACCAATAACATCGATGTATGTCCTTCTAGGGCGTCTTCTACCGTTTCCACTGACATCCGCCTTATAAATTCCTTTTGTTAATCGCCGTTCACTCATTCTCTCAACATGACCAAACCACCTAAGCATACTCCTTTCAATTTTAGTCACTACATCATCTTTTAAACCGCAACTTTGTCTTATCACATCATTCCTCAATCTATCATTCAAAGTTACACCGCACATACTTCGCAAGGAATGCATTTCCACGGCATTTATTTTACTCTATACATACATAACATCACGCCTGTATTCCCTCAAGGGTTAGGCAGAGGTGTATAGTAACACACTCATTTCGCCTCATTGGTCTATAAAAGCGCGACTGCTGATCGTGAGATCCTGAGTTCGATCCCCAGGTCGGGCAAAGTGTTATTGGGTTTTTTCTTGTGAAATTTCTCAGTAGCAGGCCGGTGTTTGGATTTGTGCCCGATTGATGCCAATAGGCTCGCCGAAATGAGAGTATTTATTCTACATTCGTTATAATCTAAATCTCGGAAACGGCTCGAACGATTTTCATGAAATTTAGTATGAAGGGGGTTTCGGGGGCGATAAATCGATCTAGCTAGGTTTCATTGTTAGAAAACGTCGATTTACCAAAAAAAAAAACGATCTAAGCTCGGTTATCCAGGTACTAAGTTAGTATTTGCTAAAAGAATTGACATCAAGTTTTTACCGAGACGCTCACGATGCTATACTAGTTTACGATGTGTCAGAACCAAAGTCCGTAGCAAAACTGAATAAGTGGGTCGAGGAACTTCAAGTATACTCCACTAAAAAAAACATAGTCTGCTTACTTGTCGGCAATAAGATTGACAAGCATATCATTTTGGAACCCAGTGCATAATATCAGCAAGCACATTGGGTCACCCGCGTGACGGCGCAACGAGTATTCCCAAGGAGGGTTGATGTCAGGCAGGCGGCCGGTCATAAAACAATAAGCCGAAACCTCTAACAACATGGTTTTATGAATTACATGTTGTGCCGACCTCACCTAGTGTGGGATAAGGGCAGGGAGATGATGATGAGTATTTGCTAAAACAAGTTAATTCTTGGGTACACATCTCTAGAGTCCTATTACTAACCATTATTGACAGATTCCTTTGATATTAGTTTGAGAAAAGATCGAATAAGTCGGTCATTAAAAGAGCCTTCAACATGAGACGATACTTAAGTACGTCCCCGCTACCAACCTTGCTATCAGTGATAGCCTCGTGGTGTGACCGTCGGACTGCCAAGTCATAGGTCTCGAGTCCAAACCCAAGGCACGCACCTCTGACTTTTCGGATTCATGTGCGTATTGTATAATTATCACTTGCTTAAAAACGGTGAAGGAAAAAATCGTGAGGAAGGCATGCCTGAGAGATATTTCTCGACGGCATGTGAAGCCAAGTCAGAGGCTGGGCGGCATAAACTGTGACACCAGGTTAGTCACTAACCACACGAAAATAAATACTAACGAGGCACGAGCTATGAAGAAGTAAGTACCTACATACTTATTACGAAATCGAAGGTTAAAAAACTTTGAACATAGATTAGACATCACACAACATGTTTGAAGTGTCATTTCATGGACATCTAATCCAAACATATCTGGGACGGCAAAGTAATGTGGTGAACTGTTAAAAAATCACTCTTAAACACAATTTAACATCTATTCTGCCCACCCCACAAAGCCAAAGCTTAAACATAATAATTACTAATCTATCAACGTTAAAATTAAATAGGAATAATCTATCAATACCTTTGAATAACAAACTATTAAAAAAAAAGTTGAATAAAAAAAATATATATACAGGTGTCAAAAATTAATCGGACCGGGGTGAATGCCCTTTTGACGTCAGTATAAAAATTACCGACCACCCACGACGAGCGCACTGCACTAAACCACTTCGCGACAGCGGTTGTCCCCGTCCCTTTCTAACTCAAAACATTCCTTGCATTTTTCAATACATCGAAAAGAGATGGCAATACTTTGACAGTTCCATCAGAGATATTCGAATATCGTTCGAATAACATCAAACGTAAGTTGACCTGTCATTTAGAACGTTCATTCAATAAAATGAGGCCTATAGTCATGGTTTATAGCCTAATATAACTTGAGCCGTTCTACGGAACACCTAGTAGGAATGCAGGGTTCTACTTATAATAGTAATACCAGTTTAAATTGAACTGTGCTTTAGAACTTTTAGTACGACATGAGAGGTCTTTTGTTATGGTTATTGTTTAAGATGGATTGACTTCCTCTAGCCATGCCATTTAGTTCACATCTAAGTGTCGTGCACTCCATCTTTTCCAATGAGTGTCTTAAGTCGCGATTTAGTGGATAATATCAGGTGGCAACGCAGACTCTTTCGGGGTACTTACATAAACTGCAATCTTAACTTACCTATCAAGTGTGGTGATAAGTAATGTTGCTCCAAGATCGGTTATTATAGCGGTCTATCGATGGCATGTGTTGAATAGCAGACGTGGGGCCATTCAAGTATTACGTAAGCAGAATTTTAGTAAATTTTGATCCACCCCTCCCCTTGTTAGCAAAAGTAAGAAAAGCTTTTACCCCCCCTCCTACGCTTACGTAAACATTGATATACATTTTTTTAAACTGATCAGGTTTCTTTATTGTTATTCATGAGCAGCAGTTATTAAGTCTAGAAAAATAAGTAAATAAATAAAAATTGCTGACGTAATCATCATCTAGACACCCCCGTCCCCCATGTCATCAAAAATAAGCTAAGCAAAGACCCCCTCACCACCCTTCGTGCTTACGTAATACTTGAATGACTCCCGTCTACTCTCTTATAGTATGTATAACACCATAGTCCGTAAACGTCCACTGCTTTTCTTGAGCCTAAATAACCACTTAAATAAATACATAACATACACACATAACATCACGCCTATATTCCCCAAAAGGTTGGGCAGAGGTGTGTAGTAACCCTCATTTCGCCGCTATGTTTAAGTCCCGTGTAATAGGGGGCGAGCTTAGTGCCATCAACCGGGCACAAGTCCAAACTCCGGGCTGCTACTGACGAATTCCACCCGGAAAAACCCAATAACATCTTTCCCGACCTGGGGATCGAACCCAGGACCTCACGATCAGCAATCGCGCTTGCCACCACTAGACCAATGAGGTAGTTAAATGAATAGGTTAGATAAATCCGCGTTTTACCATTTTTAGACTCATCAGAGAGAATGGTGAATACAGTTTATTGTAACATACATACATAAATTCACGCCTTTTTCCCGTAGAGGAAGGCAGAAACTATAGAACGCCACATGCCACCACCACATACTCCTACCACTGGTGCAGGTTGGCAGACTACACACAAACCCTCTCAGGTGTGCAGGTTTCCTCACGATGTTTTTCCTTCACCGTTAATGCAAGTGATAATCAAATTCTGATCCGCACATGAATTCGAAAAGTCGGAGGTGTTGTCCGAGTTCTAACTCAGACCCTTCAATTGTCATACCTTCGGAGTCAGAGTGAAGTCGGTCCGTGTAAAGTAGGTACTTCATCTTCTTTTCGTGTGGTTATGTGACTAACCTGGTGTCAGAGTTTATGCCGCCCGTGGACCTCTGACGTGGCTTCACATGCCGTCGAGAAATATCTCTCAGACATGCCGGTTTCCTCGCGCTGTTTTCCTTCACCGTTTTTAAGCAAGTGATAATTATACAATACGCACATGAATCCGAAAAGACGTGCGTGCTTTAGGTTCGAACTTGAGACATATGACTTGGCAGTCTAACCACAAAATAGATAGGTGCAGAAGTCAATCTACATACAAGTGCGCTCGAGCAACGCACACATAGACATTGCTCACGGACACGATATCTCGGACTGTTTGGGACTAGAGTGCGAGTGAGTGCGACCGCGAGTGCCATGCGCTTGAGAGAGATAGATATATAGATAGAGCGACCGCCGAGCGTAGGTATGAAAAGTGATATACATATATAGATGTGATTGACTTCTGTACCTATTTGTTTTGTGGTCTGATGGTCACACCACTAGGTAATCACTGCAAATAGGTACTGTAATTCTGCATCTAGTTAGAATAGAAGCTGACCCCAACATACTGAGATTAATTAGGATGATGGTATGGCAAGCCAGACGCCCATAATTTGACAGCTGGACATACGACGAACTACCTTCTTTTTTGACTGCGGTTAAAAATAAGAACTTATGCAAAATATGTGTGGGAAAATATATAAATAATAATGAATTATTTGGACGTGCGGTATCAATGCGGGGAATTTTTGTAAATACGATGCGCAAGCGCCAATCAGCGAGTAGGGGTGGCACGCACGAGATATTTATTATAATTCCTTCCTCCTAGCCGTAAACTGCCTTGATTTAGTGGTCGCAAGCGTGACTGCTGAGCATGGGGTCCTGGGTTCGATACCCAGGTCAGGCAAAGTGTTATTGACTTTTTCCATTAGGAATTTTTCAGTAGCAGCCCGGATTCTGGGTTTGTGCCTTCCTGGCGTTCCTTCTAGCCTTTTCCCAATTATCTTGGGGTCAGCTTCCAGTCTAATCAGATGCGGCTGGTATTTTACACGGAGCGACTGCGATCAGACCTCCGCAACCAAGTAACTGGGCAATGCCGATATCCTAAGATTAGACCGGTTGTCAGACTTTCAGGCTTCTGACTTCCCGTAACGACTGTCATAGGTATTCATGTGACACCCGGTACCTACTGTTCAACGTGCTTTCTGAGGCACGGAGGGGTCTTGATTTGTAACGAACGGTCACCTATCCAGGGAATAACCGCGACAAGCGCAGCTTAACCTCGTAAATCGTACGATAGGCGCAGTTGTTAATTAGCCACGAGGTCCTCGAGATATTTATTATTATTATTGGGTTTTTCCGTGTGGAACTCCTCAGTGGCAGCCCGGAGTTTCGATTTGTGCCCGGTCGATGGCAATAGGCTCGCCCCCTATCACATAGGACTTAAACATAACAGTGAAATAAGGGTGTTGTACTCTTCTGCCCAACCCTTCGGGGAATATAGGCGTGATGTTATGTCACCTAATACCTATGACAGTCGTTACGGGAAGTCAGAAGCCTGAAAGTCTGACAACCGGTTTAACCTTAGGATATCGGCATTGCCCAGTTACTGGGTTGCGGAGGTCTGATGGCAGTCGCTCCGTGTAAAATACTGGTATTCAGCCGCATCTAGTTAGACTGGAAGCTGACCCCAAGATAATTGGGAAAAGGCTAAGAGGAAAAAGTTATGTCACCTATAAACGTAAATGTACTTGTGACATTTTAGAACTTCGTCATCTATGATAAATACAATGAGTATGCTACTGCGATTTTTAATATCAGGAACTAAATAATTCCACAATCTTTGGCAGCCCTACCGGCTCAACCAATCAGCGTCGCGGGCGCCGATCTATCACCGCGGCCGGCGCGAGCGCAACCAAAATAAAAACAAACACCGCGCGATCTGGGTGGCCCCGTGCTTATATATCAATTTACAATATTCACTTTTAATCAGTTTAACTTTGGTTAGCGGACGTGTAGGTTTGTAAAAAATAACTTTTTGCCATGCTAATGGATAATATAGTGTGCGAAAAGGTTAATTTAGAAGAATATTCACCGCACGCTGGGAACTGAAGCATTTTGTACTCGTAAGATTCAACAAAACACAACACGTTTGGTGGTAGGATCTATACGGTCCGCCTGGCTAGCTACCACCTGAACATTAAAGTCCGGCGCCAAGTAGTTCACTGTGTTCCGTCGTGTGTATGTGAGAGCCAGAGGGGTATAGGGGATATATCCCTGCTACTTGTATTCGTGTGCTCCATCTTAGACCCTGTCTGCGCTTACTATCAGGTGAGACTAGGGCCAAATGCGACGAAGTCAAGAAAAAAAGAATTTTTAGCTCTAAGCGCCATTGTGCAAGTTATTGGACTCCAACGCTCGCTTAGTTCGTAATACTTGCAGAAGTCGACTTGTTGAAAGTCGGTTGTGCAAGTCCACTTGCAAAGTAAACGTTTCTAGTGAATTTGGAACTTTACAAAGCAAATTTCCGACTATTGCATCATAGAGTAGAATAGAATATACTTAGGTAATCTACACTCGTGGAGGCGTTGTGTATCATATGTCTAAACGGTTTTAATTAGCTTCACTTCGTATATTTGTTTGATTCAAATCTTGCGACATATCTTTCAACTACTTCTGCTTAACCGATTCTACTGAAACTTCGCACACAAATTCAATTCCCATGACAATACAACATTATAATAATTTCAACCTTCAATCCTCAAACCCTGATGCTGCAGGCGTACTGCAAGATAAAACCGTTTAACCTATAAGTTTTTTTTGAGGGATTATTTAATTTTATTTCGATCAACGTATTACTTCATCCTAAGCCACAGATCGCTTACCCCCGTAAGCGATCTGTGGACACCCCTGTCCTGCGTAAACGACAATCGCGGCGCAGAGCGACGCGGCACGACGTGGAACAAATACGCGTTACGTCGCGTCTCGCTACATAGGCCGCTAGTAGGGAATGCCGTTGTCTTGATCGCGTTTGTCGCATTCGTCGCGTCACGTTCGTCGCTTACGCAAGACGCCCCCTTAGTTCAAAGCCTTAACAATGTTCAAGTCTTTTTCCTAGTATGTTGAGGCTCTCTATCAGTCGATTCAGATATGATTGACATGCATTCGGGTATTTATTGTCTGTAAAAAAATTGTTCACTGGTGATCTGAAAAAATGACAACTTACTAAACTTCAGCGGTTTAGGAAGTGCGTTGATAGATCAGACAGTCAGTTGGTATCTCCTTTTACATCCATACTAATATTATACCTATAAAGCTGAAGAGTTTGCTTGTTGGTTTGTTTGTTTGAACACGCTAATCTCAGGAACTACTGGTTGGAATTGAAAAAATATTTTTGTGTTGGATAGTCCATTTATCGAGGAAGGTTATAGGCTATATAACATCACGCTGTGACCAATAGGAGCGGAGCATGAATGAAAAATGTTGCATAAACGGGAAAAATGTCCACCCGTGCGAAGCCGGGACGGGCCACTAGTATAAAGATAAAGACAATAACATTAAAAGCCTAGCGGTTGAACGCTTGCCTGCCATGCAGAAGGGTCTATTTTCGATCCCGTCCCGTACCTCTGACTTTTAGAATTCATGTGCAGATCAGACTTTGATTATCACTTGCGTTAACGGTAAAGCAAAAACATCGTGAGGAAACCTGCACACCTGAGAGGGCTCCATAAAGTTCTCGATGGTGTGTGTAGTCCACCAACCCGCACCAGGCCAGCGTGGTGGACTAAGGCCTAAACCCTTCTCATTCTGAGAAGAGGCCCGTGCCCACCATTCGGACAGTAATGGTCTAATTATGTAATGTTTTATGTTCTGAATAAAAGTAGCTTTCCTGAAGTATCTAGGACAGTTTTAAGCCACATACTGCTATATAGATTTAATGAATATTGATGACATTCGTTACGGGAGACCTAAGAAAATGGATGGATTGTGTGAAGGATATGAAAGTTAAGGGAGTAAATGATAATGAGACGGCTGACAGGGAAGAGTGGAAGAGAAAAACATATTGCGACGATCCCAAGTAATTTGGGACCAGGGCAGGAAGATGATGATGATGACATTCGTTACGGGTAGTCAGAAGTCCGAAAGTTTGAAAAACCAACCTTAGAAGAATTGCAAATGATTATCGTCTCCAAATGATTGACTGTTCTGCTCAATCGTACGTTCTGCCTAGCCTGTTCCCAACTATGATGGGGTCAGCTTCCAGTCTAACCAGATGCGGCTGAATACCAGTATTTTACACGGAGCGACTGCCATCAGACCTCCGCAACCCAGTTACAGGGCAATGCCGATATCCTAAAGTTAGTCCAGTTGTCATACTTTCGGGCTTCTGACTACCCGTAAAGACTGTCATAGGTATTCGTATGACACCCGGGACCGACTGTTTAACGTGCTCTCCGAGGCACGGGGAGGTTTTGATGTGTACTGACTTGACTGTTCTGTTCAATCAATAAAAGAAATAAACTTGAAGAAGATGAAGTTTCATAAGTGCGTTCCTTTTTACACTCAGTCATTAGCTTCACTATTATAAGTGTAATTTCTGCTGACCATGGATCCAGTAAGGCCGGTGTTACACCGAAAGCTATGATAGACAACTTCAACATAACATTTTTATTCACTAAGATTTCATTTATAAAGATAAAGATAATTTTATTTTGCAAATATGGGTATACAGGATGACAAAAATTGTAACACGTTTAGCCATATTTTACCACTAGCGGCCCGTCCCGGCTTCGCACGGGTGGACATTTTTCCCGTTTTTGCAACATTTTTCATTTATGCTCCGCTCCTATTGATCGAAACGTGATGTTATATAGCCTATCAACCTTCCTCGATAAATGGACTATCCAACACAAAAATATTTTTTCAATTCCAACCAGTAGTTCCTGAGATTAGCGCGTTCAAACAAACAAAGAAACTCTTCAGCTTTCTAATATTAGTATAGATTTTCATATAATGCGAGTTGTTTGAGAAAAACTCGCGGGCGAGCATTTGATCGGCATCGCTTCGCTCCTCTATCGCGTATCTTCCACTATCCCCAACCTCAACACCTAGATCTTATCTCCACTTCAGATCAATTAGATCGATAGCACCACCCTAGACAACCTCCATATTTGACATGTTTGACAGGTTTGACAGTCTTGACAAGTGTCGTGACATGCGCGCGTGAGCATGTAAGCAATTATTGTAACATGCTTTTATGTGTGTATATGTCTTTATCTGGTGGTAGGTAACGGTTTTGCTGGATTAGAAATGGATGGGTGACCGAAATAGAAAACGAAGTGTGCTTTTTATGAGTGTTCCAGTTTTGCAAGTTGCTAATTGAAGTTCAAGTCGTAAGGATTAGATTTGTTGTACTAGTAGATTACATTTTTGTTTATCTATTATTTGTTGTTAGCGCGACTGCTGATCTTGAGGTTCTGGGTTCGATCCTCAGGTCGGACAAAGTATTATTGGATTTTTCCGTGTAGAATTCCGCAGTCCGGAGTTGATTTGTGCCCGGTTGATGCCAATAGGCTCACATGGGACTTAATAACGGCGAAATGAGGGTGTTATACACCTCTGCCCAACCCTTCGGGGAATATAGGCGTGATGTTATGTGTATGTTAACCGACCAAGGAATCGAACCACTATAGTAGCTAAAATTTAATAGGCCCGTTTTGACAGCTGTCAGATTAGAACATGTTATGTCAATTTCGACATAAAATGTACTGATCTGACAGCTGTCAAAACGGGCCTATTATATTTTAGACATGATAGGTCCACTCAGCAATCGTGCTTGCATCCATTAGACTCCTCTCGTATCAGCAGGAGCTATACCAGAATAGCTCATGCTGTGATGAAGAGATTATCCAGTCAGCAAGGTTGGTAGCGGGGCTGACTGCACAGGGGGCGACGGACGTACTGAAGTATCATCAGGGGTGGAGGATCTTTTAATACAGCCCAATCTCATGGTCTTCTTTTCATGTGGTTAGTGACTAACCTGGTATCAGAGTTTATGCCACCCATGGGCCTCTGACTTGGCTTCACAAGCCGTCGAGAAATATCTCTCAGGCATACCGGTTTCCTCACGATGTTTTCCTTCGCCGTTTTTAAACAAGTGATAATTATACAATACGCACATGAATCTGAAAAGTCAGAGGTGCGTGCCTTGGGTTCGAGCTCGAGACCTATGATTTGGGAGTCCGACGGTCACACCATTAGGCTATCACTGCTATGACGATTTAATAAAATAACAATTATAATTTAAAAAAATCTCATCTTAACCAAATCTCGTATGAAAATTCACCACTTCTAACTTGCTGTACCAAGACGGTGCGAGCGAGACAACGCTAACTTTCTTCGTGATTAAAAAGAGATGGAATCCGCAGAGGTCATAGGTGGACGCGTGGGACAGCGGTATACGATGTACACGCGTGCGAAAGAGACAGATGTTGCGAAAAGGATAATGATAAGTGAAATGCATAGATTATTTGGTGACAGAAGTGATTTAGATTAGAGGTACTTCCAGTGAAGATATTTATTGAAATAAATATTGTCTTTAAGTTTTTATTAGCAATGAATATGTCATGATTGTTACTATGGAATATAATAATAATTATTTTTATTATACCTATAGTCTAGCCGTTTACATTTTGTACAGATGGTACCTAAACAAAATTTTGATCGTGAAATTTTTTAATGTTTTTTAAGAACCAATTAAACATACACAAAATATAACGTAACATCACGCCTGTATTCCCCGAAGGGTTGTGCAGAGGCGTATAGTAACACCCTTATTTCGCTGTTATGTTTAAAATCCAAACTCCGGGCTGCTACTGAGTAATCCCACACGGTAAAACCTTATAACACTTTGCCCGGCCAGGGGGTCGAACTCAGGACCTCACGATCAGCGGTCGCGCTTGCCACTATTAGACCAACGAGGCATATACACATTTTTAGAAAAACTTAAACTAACAACTCATCTTTTTTTAGGAAAAAGTTGCCCAGTCCGGTTTTCGGGCAGCAGCATTACCGGTTGCAGGCGCAGCTTGCCCGATATGGTGACCACTCAAATAACCCCCCTTTTTGCTTACCAGAAGAGAGAAGACAAAAAAACGTTGAAAAAAAAATCTAAATGAACAAAAAAATCTTCCATCACAGCTAGGTTTATCATCTAAATCATAACTATCTATACTAATATTATTATAAAGAGGAAAGATTTGTATTTTTGTATGTAACGAATAAAATTAAAAACTAATGGACTGATTTCAAAAAATATTTTACCGTTAGAAAGCTTTTTTATTTTTTTATTTTTTTTCTCACGTGGGGAAATCCTCATGGACTATCCCCCGTCTGGGGAAGACGGGGGGGTGTGCCAGACTCTTACTGGCTAAAACCCCACGGTGTCCCTCCTTCTGACCTAAGGCCGGGGTCACGGGATTCGCTGTTGCATGCACCGCAACCCCGGCAGGTCTCGGTCCACCAGCTTCTTCTGGTGGACCCCTCCTGTGGTGGGGCAGTTGCTCCCCTGCCCCACATCCATCCAAGAGGCGCGCGCAGGACACCGTTAGAAAGCTACATTATCACTGAGTAACATAGGCTATATTTATTACTGAAATAAAACTTCTTACGCGGGCGGAGCCGTGAGAACACAGCTAGTCTATAATAATAACAAACACAAACAAACATCCTTCCTGACCGTAAATACGGGCACGTGCCGAATATAAGGTCTATAAAGCCATCTAAAACTACGCCCCAAATTGAGGTCCGAAGCCCACTGTTGGCCCTTAGCTCCAATTATTGACAGCCTACTGTGCCCAGGTGTCATAGACCATTTACGTCTAACTGCAGTATCCGATCAACAAACATTATTCTTAAACATACTATCACGCCTGTATTCCCCGAAGGGTTAGGCAGAGGTGTATAGTAACACCCTCATTTCGTCGTTATGTTTAAGTCCCATGTAATAGGGGGCGAGCCTATTGCCATCAATCGGGCACAAATCCAAACTAAGGACTGCTACTGAGGAATTGCACACGGAAAAACACAATAACACTTTGCTCGACCTGGGGATTGAACCCAGGACCTCGCGATTAGTAGTCGCGCTTGCAACCACTAAACCAACGAGGTAGTTAAAAAATATATATATAATTAAAATTATACTTAATAATTAATTAAATTACTACAAAATCGCTTCCAATAAAATTGACACTTAGAATTTCTTTATGAAACACTAGCGGCCCGTCCCGGCTTCGCACGGGTGGACATTTTTCCCGTTTTTGCAACATTTTTTATTTATGCTCCGCTCCTATTGGTCGTAGCGTGATGTTATATAGCCTACAACCTTCCTCGATAAATGGACTATCCAACACAAAAATATTTTTTCAATTCCAACCAGCAGTTCCTGAGATTAGCGCGTTCAAACAAACAAACTCTTCAGCTTTATAATATTAGTATAGATTACTTCCAAAATACGCATTCACCATTATTAAGTATACAAAAAACCTTTTTTTTCTATTTTTTAATTAAACGTTGCCCCCCCCCCCCACACTAGGATTTCTCCTGTATCGTGGGTGCGTTTACAGACACAATATTTCACATGTACAAACGCCCAGACTCCTAACAACTATCTGTAGGCCTTACAAATATTTGTACCATGCGGGAACCGAACCCACGACCCGTAGCGCAGAAGCCAATTGCTCAGCCACTACACCAAACGTCTCGTCAAAATTTTCGTAAACATTCTTTTGTAATATTTGAAAAATAGCTTACAAGAAACTTCAAAAAAAACGCTTCGTCTTCAATGCATTTTACATTTGTACCAATCAAAGTACTTCAGATCTACGATAGCACAAATTAGGCGAATCTTAAACAATCTGCTTCCATACTCTTTGACAGCCAAACTTCACGAGGAAGCGAGACAGCGACACACCAGAATGTTGCTGTAAGAACGGGATAGCGCACTCCGTTTAGACCACCCAAGTCGATGCTTGGCATCCGACAAACTATTCAACAGCGCCATTATATTCTTGATAGTTTTTTTAATTATTTTTTTTTGGTTGCCAATTTTAATAAGCGTATTTTGATGTGTAATCAAGGCAACTATTGGCGAATATGTTTGGAAAGGTCCGGGTTTGATTCCAGTTGAGAATTTGTATAATAATGAGACTGGTGTATTCTTAGATTGTACATCACACTGATAACTCAGCCCTCATCAAGCTGTCTCCCTCTCAGTCCTCCCGCCAGCAACGCCCTAAGCCGAGATCCGAGTCCCACTAGGGGTCGCCCTTACTACTGTTGTTGCTAGTAGTCATGATGTTAGTAGTAGTAGTTAGCTTAGGTTAAGTATTTTACTCTCGTCCCCGTTGGTTGGAGATAGTTCAGGTCTCACCAATAACTGCCCGGTTGCGTAGAAACGGTCCGCAAGACGACCAACAAGCAGACAAAAAAAAAAGTTTTTGATTGTACAGAATTTATTAAAAAAAAATTGTAACGTCCCTTTCCTTGAAGAAGCTATTCGTGCCTTAATTAGAAGAAGCATCCTTCATTTCTTCTAATCTTTTATTATCTGACTCTGCAACCATCAGATTTTATGCAGAAACAGAAATATAGTTAATTCGATTGTTGCACCTGCATTCCCCGAAGGATTAGGCAGAGATGTATAGTAACACCCTCATTTCGTCGTTATGTTTAAGTACCATGTAACGGTGGGCGAGCCTATTGCCATCAACTGCGCACAAATCGAAACTCCAGGCTGCTACTAAGGAATTTCATACGGAAAAACCCAATAACACTGCCCGACCTGGGGATAGAATCCAGGACCTCACGACCAGTGGCCGCGCACTAGACCAACGAGGCAGTTTATTTAATTATTTATAGATAACAGTATGTAATAAATGGTTCTACCTGTAATTCTGTTGGAAAAGACAGGTTAACTAATCCGGTATGCAGGATGCGTGCGTTTTTATCTATACTAATATTATAAAGCTGAAGAGTTTGTTTGTTTGAACGCGCTAATCTCAGGAACTACTGGTTGGAATTCAAAAAATATTTTTGTGATGGATAGTCCATTTATCGAGGAAGGTTATAGGCTGTATAACATCACGCTATGACGAATAGCAGCGGTGCATAAATGAATATTGTTGCAAAAACGGGAAAAATGTCCACCCGTGCGAAGCCGGGATGGGCCGCTAGTATCATTATAAACTGCCTTACTCATTGCTCGATTGTCGCCTAAGGATATTATAAAATGAATTAAATTTTTATTGCTCACACAATAATGAATTTTATTGAGAAAAAAAACATTATTAATTGAAGTGAAATTAGTTTTGTGAATTATTTTGCTAATCGCCGTTATAATTTATAATATCCTGATTGTAATAAAAACTTCAACTTATTAAATTGATAATAAACAATATTTTTACTAAAGATTGTGAGTTACGAGTTATTGGTATGGTATGGTATTCATTAAGAAAAAAACTGCGTCGTTAGTCTAGTGGTGGCAAGCGCGATCGCTGATCGTGAGGTCCTGAGTTCGATCTCTAATTCGGGCAAAGTTTTATTGGGTTTTTCCGTATGCAGTTCAGAGTTTGGATTTGTGCCCGGTTGATGGCAATAGGCTCGCCCCCTATTACATGAGACATAACGGCGAAATGATGGTGTTACTATACACCTCTGCCCAACCCTTCGAGGAATACAGGCGTGATGTTATGTTATGTAATATTATGTTTTTATAATAAAGTAACATAGTAAGTATTATTTTATCATCGTACTTGTCGATTCTTCTCCATAGAACTAACACGTGCGACGCGCATCTAAATTCTTGACATTTCATAAGTGACTATAAACGATTTATATAAAACTAGCGACACACCCCGGCTTCTCACGGGTGCAATGTAGATACTAATGTGGGGCACATATAAACCCTCCTCTTGAATCACTCTATTTATTGCTGAAAACTGCATTAAAATTCGTTGCGTAGTTTAAAAGATCTAAGCGTACAGAAAGCGTGAGCGACTTTTTTTGTACTATGTAAAGAAGATAAAAATAAAAACATCGCTTTTTTTTCTTTTTTTGACAACCTTTCCTCTCTTTATTATTTCTCCTGTATCGTGGGTGCGTTTACAGACACGTAAATCTCACATGCACGAACGTCCAGACCCAGAACAACTATCTGTATGCCATACAAACTTTATACCGTGTGGGAATCGAACCCGCGACCCGTAGCGCAGGAGCCAATTGCTCAGCCACTGCACCAAACGTACCGTCCGTTTGTAGTAATGATTACGAACTGAATAAATCTCAAGTATCAAGCACGTAGGTCGCAGTAATCAGGTTGTAATAGTCTAGAGGTTTGCACCAATACATTTTTTGATCTCAACCAATGATTGTACTTGTACAGAACGATTTAGTGTGGAAACACACGGGTGGAAAGTTGGTGCGGTCCCGCGACGTATACATTTAATGGATAAAGAACATGTATTTCTGTCGTATCTGACGGTAAAGCTTTTATTTATTTATTTTAAACTTCACTGTGCAAAAAATACTGGTTACAAGCTCATTATCAAGTGCAAGTCCAGTTCTTTTTCATGTTTTATTGTACACTGCGCTTTACTCGGAACGACTGAAGCGACATACCAAAATACAATACGTTCTATTGAATAAAATATACCTACATAATGAAACAATCTTATGTTGGTTATGCATTCAATAGGGTACTAGTTACTTGACATATGCTGAACTTGCCGTGGGGCACACGATGTTTTAAAAATCTTTTTTTTCTTTTTTTTTGTATTCTTGTTGTGTCCCTACTTTGTGGCAAATAAATAATGTTCTTTCTTCTTTCTTTCTCAACAAAACACTTGGCGCACATCAATTTTGCATTCAAAGGTAGAAACTAACATAATTTCAATGCCGATCGATCCGAATTATATTGTCAAGAATAACCCTGCTTTTCCTAGGCGGATAACACACAGTTTCACGAAGCTTAGCTTTTTATCACATATCCCATGCATTTATCATACTTTACCAACACAAACCCAACAAAAAACATGTCCAAAAATAAACGCCCCACCGCGACCGACGCTACTACCCGCCCGTGTGCTTACAAAGTCCCAAATGTTTGTTTAGCGCCTCTTTAGTGCATTTTTAATCCCAAGTATATTGATAACTGATTGATGTTGTGGATGCTGAGTGGTCCATCAGTAATTAATGGGATGCATCCGCTAACCATCACTAAGATGTTTGTGGCTATTAAGTAGTAGCTGTGTGGTAAGGAATAGACCAGCATCTCTCTCACCGTGGGTATAGAAGAAGGTAAGTTATGGTCGGTTCCTATAAATTACCGACCGTTATTGTTTAACCTTTTGAACGCCAGAGTATAAATGCATCGTCGCACCCCCCAACATCGATGTTATTGGTAATGTTCTTCACAAAGGTCAGGTGCGTAGTACTCTCAACCAGCGTGCGTGTATGACAAGATGTATAAATGTGGATGAAGCGAAAGGGGTATGTAAGGGTGTGCATGTGGCGTTCTATAGTTTCTGCCTACCCCTATGGGAAAAAGGCGTGAGTTTATGTATGTATGTACCCCCCACGCCAAGGTAACTGTAATCCCATCGTTTTTGTCACATATTTGTGACGTTGGCGTACAGGGTAAATGGCGTCCAAAAGGTTAAACTTAAGATGAATGTCGATCGCCAAATTCAATTTAGTATAGTTTTTTAAATCAATAAAGACAACATAACATCACGCCTGTATTCCCAGAAGGGATGAGCAGAGATGTATAGTAACACCTTCATTTTGCCGTTATGTTTAAGTCCCATGTAAAGTTGCCATCCGTCCGGGTTTTCTCGGATTAGTCGTAGTTTAGAGTGCATCCGGGGAGCGTCCGGGCGTGGCTTCATTTGTAGTCCGGGTTAAAAAATTTAAGTCCTGGGACGGTCGCGACGCATTTGTGTGTCGTGATTTTTATTACACTGACTACGTTTAAAAAACCTGTTGACATGTCCGTGTTCTGGGCTCTAAAATCCGGGGTTTTCACGCGTCTTGTCGTGGTTGCCAAGTTTTTGAGACATCAACCCTAGTCCCATGTAATAGGGGGCGAGCCTATTGTTATCAACCGGGCACAAATTCAAACTCTGAGCTGCTACTGAGGAATTCCACACGGAAAAACCCAAACACTTTGCCCGACCTGGAGGTTGAACCTAGGACCTCACGATCAGCAGTCGCACTTGCCACCACTAGACCAAAGAGGCAGTTGTAATAATATGAAACGTGTGGAAACTAAAAACTTTAACGAGCGGTAATAATATGCAGTTACTTACTCGCACTGTTATTTCTATATATTGACTGTCTACACTACTCAAACCTTAATATACTACCTTAAAAAAGTTTTGAGCTACACGATGGCCAATGCATGCGTGCCGTCAGTTGGGACAGGTCACCTCAAACCTGCTATGGCACTTTCTTCCAGGCCATTCCAGACGTTGCCCTACATTGTTACACTCGCATAGTTTTTATACCACAATGTCTGGACTTTAAAAGAGACCTTGATCTCTGAGTTTGTTTCGGCTTTTCTTCTCAGAGCTAGTCACATAGGAAACGCCGGCGCCATCTAGTATTAAAAAAAAACATTACATTGACTTGTAAAAGTGTCTGTAACAGATTTATTTACAGAAATAAAAAATATTTATCATTACTAAATCTGCGCTCTTTACTTCTCTGGCTAGCCCTTTTCCCAACTGTGTTGTGGTCAGCTTCCAGTCTAACCAGATGCGGCTGAATACCAGTATTTTACACGGAGCGACTGCCATCAGACCTCCGCAACCCAGTTACAGGGTAATGCCGATAGCTCTTCACTACTGTATTGGTTAATTATTTTGTTATCTAATTAACATTTGACATTTGACAGCAGTGATAGCCTAGTGGTGTGACCGTCGGACTGCCAAGTCATAGGTCTCGAGTTAGAACCCAAGGCACGCACCTCTGACTTTTCGTATTCATGTGCGTATTGTATAATTATCATTTGCTTAAAAATGGTGAAGGAAAACATCGTGAGGAAACCGGCATGCCTGAGAGATATTTTTCGACGGCATGTGAAGCCAAGTCAGAGGCCCATGGGTGGCATAAACTCTGACACCAGGTTAGTCACTAACCACACGAAAAGAAGATGTAATTAACAAAATTTTAAGTATTTTTTATTTCTATGTGTTCTATGATACCTACCAAGTAAGTAACTGTGCAGTTTCACCAGATAATTCTAAGTAAAGTAACTCTATATTTCCTCATCAAAATATTATCTTAATGCCTCTTAAACATCAATAAGTTTTTAATTACAAACACTATTGATAAGCCTGTTTGGTGTGGTACACAGTAAGTGTAGTAAGTAACCGCTAATGGTTACTTAAACATCCGTCAAACTATTTAGTGCGTTTTTATTTATGTATAAAGTATGGAAGCTTGATCAGTGGTGTAGCTACCCTAGGGTGAAGTGATTTCTTTGATGAAATCAGCGTTAACTTAAGAATAACTTAGTAAAAATTGAAGACCTTAAACCAACGACGTGAAATAAATACACACGTTATCTCGTAAGGCAACATGTGCCAAATACATTGACGCAATAAAGTTCAAACTACCGCTAGACAGCTTCGTCTTCTTCTTCTTTTCGTATGGTTAGTGACTAACCTAATGTCAGAGTTTATGCCGCCCATGGTCCTCTGGCTTCACATGCCGTCGAGAAATATCTTTCAGGCATGCCGGTTTCCTTACGAGGTTTTCCTGCACCGTTTTTAAGCAAGTGATAATTATACAATACGCACATGAATCCGAAAAGTCAGAGGTGCGTACCTTGGGTTCGAACTCGAGATCTATGACTTGGCAGTCTGACGGTCACATCACTAGGTTATCACTGCTATTCAGCTATGCTGCTAGACAGCTGTCAAGTTCTATGGCACCGTGGTTCCGGAACCGTAACTTATTGATACCATGTTGTTTTTCTAAACAGCGCAACTAGTACTTAAGTACGTGTTATATCAATGCCTGTAAGTTTAGTCGTGAGTAAATCCTGATACATGATTTTTATTTCTCTAAATAAATCTCTTAGAGACACTTTTACAAGTCAATGAAATTTTTTTTAAGACTAGATGGCGCCAGTATTTCCTATCTGACTAGCTCTGAGAAGAAAAGCCGAAACAAACTCAAAGATCAAGGTCTCTTTTAAAGTCCAGACACTGTAGTACCAAAACTATGCGAGTGTAACAATGTAAGGCAACGTCTGGAATGGCCTTTTGAGGAAAGTGCCATAGTAGGTTTGAGTTGACCTGTCCTAACTGACGACACGCATGCATCAGCCATCGTGTAGCTCAAACCTTATTTTAGGGTACGAATAGGGTAGTTCCTAGTACGAGTTTTCGCGAGCTCGTTAAGCTATCTCCCTTACACACCCACAAGAAAAAGAGACAGTTAAATTATTCAGTTTAGCAAGATCCCAAAAATGATTGCCATTTTCGTATATTTACAAACTCGTACTAGGAGTACGGAGCTGTCGATTGCGACGTGACGCAGTTTGTTAGAGTCACTGCTATCAAAACCGTGATGCCTGATCTTCAACTAAACCCCTTAGAACAGAACATCACGCCTGTATTCCCCGAAGAGTTCAGCAGAGGTGTTTTAGTACACCCTCGCTTCGCCAATTAAGTCCCATGTAATAGGGGGCGAGCCTATCGTCATTAACTGGGCACAAAGCCCTGAGAATTTTCTAGTGGAAAAATCCAATAACACTGTCCGACCTGGAGATCGAACCCAAGACCCCATGCTCAGCAGTTGCGCTTGCGACCACTAGATCAACAAGACAGTCAACCAAGGGGTTCTAAGGAGAACTGATAGCAAAAATATTGTAGTAAAGGCTCATTTACACGGTGCAAGTTTCTTGAAGCAAGTCTCATGCTATCTTTGTCTTTCTCTCCGACAAAAACAGAGATAGCATGAGACTTGCTTTTTTTCCCCGTGTGGGGACGGGTTAAAATATAAAACTTCCTCACCGCACGCTGGGAATAGACGCGTGTTGTAAAATTCAACAAAACCCAGCACGCTTGGTGGTAGGAGCTATACGGTCCGCCTGGCTAGCTACCACCCTCACATTAAAGTCCAGCGCCAAGCAGTTTACTGTGTTCCGTCGTGTGTATGTGAGAGCCAGAGGGGTATAGGGCAATCCCTCTATATCTCTGTTACTTGTATTCATGTGCTTCATCTTAGACCCTGTCTGCACTTACCATTAGGTGAGACTATGGCTAACGCGATTAAGTCAAGAAAAAAAAAACTTTAATCACCAAGCCATTTGTCAAGTGTGGTGATTAGTATTTATCCTGGAATGGACATAAGTATCATTAAAAACATAACCACAAGCTTCTAATCTGGGATACAGCGGGACAGGAGCGATACAGAACATTGACATCAAGTTTTTACAGAGATGCTCACGGTGCTATATTAGTTTACGATGTGTCAAAACCAAAGTCCCTAGCAAAACTGAATGAGTGGGTCAAGGAGCTTCAAGTATACTCCACCAAGAAGAACATAGTCTGCTTAGTTGTCGGCAATAAGATTGACAAGCATATCATTTTGGGACCCAGTGCATAATATCAGCAAGCATATTGAGTCACGCGCGCGACGGCGCAACGAGTATTCCCAAGGAGGGTTGATGTCAGGCAGGCGACCGGTCATAAAACAATAAGCCAAAACTAACAACATGGATTTATGAAATACATGTTGTGCCGACCCCATCTAGTGTGGGATAAGGGCAGGAAGAAGAAGCTGCTAATTCTCCAATCACCACCAAAACTCCTAAAACGTTAATCACCGATCGCCAATCACCAGTCCGCAATCAATCCCCGTACCACGGCGCGTCCGTGCGATTAGTTGTCGACTCTGTCGCTATATAAAGTTTATTATTGTTATTAATACTGGTCGTTTATTGCTTCTGGGCGATTACAGTGGTGGCGGGCGGGGGCATAGAGTGGATAAGACTCGTCACATTGTAAGTTTAAAAAACTTAAGAAAAAATATTTTTATAACTTTTTTAAAAATTGTAAAAATAATTAACCTAGACCCCAGTACAATTCAAGATGAGATGCTCAAGATGCTCTCGTTGTGTGGCTGCATCAAGGGCCTGAAGGCATTCTTTTTATCTTTGTAAAGTCCTCTTGGATGTCCCTCACCCGGGGAAGGCGAGGGCACAAAACAGATAGGTACAGAAGTCAATCTACATACAAGTGCGCTCGAGCAACGCACACATAGACACTGCTCACGGACACGATATCTCGAACTGTTTGGGACTAGAGTGCGAGTGAGTGCGAGCGCGAGTGCTATGCGCTTGAGAGAGATAGATATATAGATAGAGCGACCGCCGAGCGTAGGTATGAAAAGTGAAGTACATACCTACATGTGATTGACTTCTGTACCTATCTGTTTTGTGGCGAGGGGGTCTGCCAAACTTATACCGGCTAAAAACCAACGGTGTTCCTCCTCCTGACCGTTCGGCCGGGGTCGCGGGATCCGCTATAGCATGCACTGCAACCCCGGCAGAAGGGCCTGAGGGCCTAGCATGAACATTTGAGGTAAAGTATCGTAAACCTATCGCTAATGTAAGTAATCTAATTTTGTGTCGAAAATACAACTGCACTCGTATAACATTTTAGTTATTTTTTGCACAATTTGTATCATACATAGAATTATGAATAATGTTTTCAATTTAATCTATACTAATATTATAAAGAGGAAAGATTTGTATTTTTGTATGTAGGTAACGAATAAACTTATAACTACTGAACCGATTTCAAAAATTATTTTGCCGTTAGAAAGCTACGTTATCACTGAGTAGCATAGGCTACGGGCGGAGCCGTGAGGACACAGCTAGTTAAATATATAGTATTTTATTCTATTATCTTACGAAATCCCAACAAATCGACCCAGAAAAAAAATCCAATCCAACAATATAATACATAACTCATTTTAGCGAAAATGGCACTTAAGTAGTATTGGCTTTTCGGTGACCATTTTGTATTTGTTATTTACAACTTCTTAACACATAACGAGAAGCAGTGACAGCCTAGTAGTGCGACCGTTGGACTGCCAAGTCATAGGTCTCGAGTTCGAACCCAAGGCACGCACCTCTGACTTTTCAGATTCATGTGCGTATTGTATAATTATCACTTGCTTAAAAAAGGTGAAGGAAAACATCGTGAGGAAACCGGCATGCCTGAGAGATATTTCTCGACGGCATGTGAAGCCAAGTCAGAGGCCCATGGGCGGCATAAACTCTGACACCAGGTTAGTCACTAACCACACGAAAAGAAGAACACCTAACGGACCCATAGATGCTAATTTGTTTTTAGTTGTTGTGGATACGTATTAAAAAAAATACTACCTTTACCTACTTCATTTGATAACCACCTCAAACTTAATCGCTGCCGCATTTCAGCAAAGGATACTTAATCATCACATCATTAAGCTACTACTTACAATGCCGTACAAAAAACCATCACGATCCATAAATAAAGTCGCATCCATGTTATTCTGCCGGTGCGCCGGCACACGCGGCGGCCGCGTCGTGTGTGGTCCAGTGAAACGCTCGCAGTATGCTCTACATGCATTTGAGTTTTCCCAAGAATTTCTATATTTGGGAAAATTTAGTATTATTCTTATATGTTTCTTGTTAGAATGTTGTTGTAAATATTACTTTGAGGGGGGGTGGTCGGGTGGTACTGGCAACAGTTTTGAGATACCATATGAGATATTATAATAATAATATTGTTGATATCACTGTCCCATATGACGAGAACCTTGTGAAAGCCGAAAAAGATAAAGAAATTAAGTATCAAGATTTGGCACACGAGGTTGTCGACATGTGGGAGGTTGACCCACCAGTCATTGTGACTATTTGTTACGGCCAATGGCTTAATAGCCAAGAGCCTCGACCAACATCTGACGAGGCTCTCGTTGGGCAGCTGGGTCAAGGGCCTGATACAGAAAGTGGTACTTCTGGACACGGCACGTATTGTCAGGAAATTCCTCTCTCTGAGGCCCTGACCACCGGTGCATTATTTATTATTATCCTGGGAAAATAATTCTTAATATATATAATAGGTCTCGAGTTCGAACCCAAAGTACGCACCTCTGACTTTTCGGATTCATTTGCATATTGTAAATGATCACTTGCTTAAAAACGGTGAAGGAAAACATCGTGAGGAAACCTGAGAGATACTTCTCGACGGTATGTGAAGCCAAGTCAGAGGTCCATGGGCGGCATAAACTGTGACACCAGGTTAGTCACTAAAACACAAAAAGAAGAAGAATGATAATATCCACTTGTGTGTTCATACCACTCTTTCTCCTAGCCTTTTCCAAACTATGTTGGGGTCAGCTTCCAGTCTATCCAGATGCGGCTGAATACCAGTATTTTACACGGAGCGACTGCCGTCAGACCTCCGCTACTCAGTTATAGGGCAATGCCGATATCCTAAGTTAGACCGGTTATCAGACTTTCGGGCTTCTGACTTCCCGTAACGACTGTCATAGGTTATCGTATGACACCCGGGACTGATGGTTTAACGTGCTCTCCGAGATACGGAGGGGTCTCGATGTGTAACGAACGGACACTCATCCACGGACTGACCGCGGTAAGCGCAGTTTAACCTTGCCAATCGTATGATCCGCGCGTTTGGTAATTATGACTAATAACTACAAATAAATGATTATAAAATGATGATGATTCGTTTTCAAAATTGTTCTCATTTATAAATCATTGTGGTTGAGATAATTATTATTCTGTGTGCAAAAAATATTAAGATAATTATGTAATAACAATATCTAAATAAGTATAACCAAAATAACTCGACGAATGGGTGTGTCATTTGTGTACGTGTGTGTGTGTGCGTGTGCGTACGTGAGTGAGTGTGTTTGCGCGTGTGTGTGTTTGCGCGTGTGCGTGTGTTTGTGTTTGCGCGTGTGCGTGTGTTTGTGCGTGTGCATGTGTTTTGATCAGCCTATCATAACTAATGATAATCACCAATCTGTTTGCTAAGCTTTACCATAAAACTTATTTCCTACGACGGTTTGTTGTATAGCGGTGTTCTCAGAAGCCTGTGTTCGGCAGTGGCCGTTTACGAACTGACCTGGGGGCCTACTCCGAATATCGAACTACGAAGTGTCGGTTGACGGATCGCACGTTTTCCAACCACGAAAGTGTTTCGGATACGACGTTCGATTTGATTTTCTTGATTTGACATTTTTTCCTTCGTTCATTCTACTACCAAATGTTAATTGACATCTAGTAGTTCGTTGTTTGACACTACTTTGATCGTATATTTATAACTAGCGGCCCGTCCCGGCTTCGCACGGGTGGACATTTTACCCGTTTTTGCAACATTTTTCATTTATGCTCCGCTCCTATTGGTTGTAGCCGTAGCGTGATGCTAAATAGCCTTCCTCGATAAATGTACTATCCATCCAAAAAATAAATTTTCAATTCCAACCAATAGTTCCTGAGATTAGCGCATTCAAACAAACTAAACTCTTCAGCTTTATAATATAAGTATAGATTTTGATGATCGTCGTTGTTTTGTTTTGTTACGAATTTAGACGTTTGTTTTTCGCAATAGACCCCGGTCCTCTACGCAACAAACGGTCATACAATCACTACTACACCTTCAGCTACTACCGACATACCTACATTTTGAACCCTTTCCATCATTTATTAATAGTAATAATTAAAAAATCAACCACCATTGCTACAGTTTCGAAATTATCACCAATTTATTACTATTTACTATTAGAAGCCGATGTTTGCCGAACGCACCCGATGTGTGCCGAGCGCGTCCGATGTTTACCGATCATGATCGACTTAAGAAACACCACCAATATTTACATTTTTCATGTAACACTACGACAAAGTTATATTTGCGTTTCTAACTCGAACAAAATGGTTGAAGCTTAGTACTTACGGAACCGCAAATGTAATTTTGTGTTTTAATATGACGGATACAAATTTAAATTTGCCGTTCGATTTTAAGATAGCTAGAACAAAAAGTTTGTGTTTCGAAGTATTTTAACCGCAAAACTGGATTTGTTATCTGTGTGCCTATCTCAATATTGAGTTAAGTTATAACTGCGCATTGTAGTGATGATTATGGCTCTTAAAAAGGTAAAAACGTGAACTAATATTTGGTTGCAATATTAAATGTAGTTCACGAAGTATTTTAGAACATACATACTCACGCATTTTTCCCAATGGGGTAGGCAGAAACTATAGAACGCTACATGCTACGAACCTAACATACTCCTTTCGCTTCATTCACATTCATACATCTTGTCATACACGGACGCCGGTTGAGAGTACTACAGACCTGTCCTTGGTGAAGAACATCACCAATAACATCGATTTAGTTCCTTCTAGGACGTCCTCTACCGGCGTTTCCATTGACATCCGCCTTCTAAGTTCCTTTTGTTAATCGCCGTTCACTCATTCTCTCAACACGATCAAATCAACTAAGCATACTCCTTTCAATTTTAGTCACTACATCATCTTTTAAACCGCAACTTTGTCTAATCTCTTCATTTCTCAATCTATCATTCAAAGTTACACCGCACATACTTCGCAAGGAACGCATTTCCACGGCATTTATTCTACTTTCATGCCTACATATTTCAGAAGTTTTCGTAAAACAGAGAATGTACGTTAATAGATCGGGGTACATTAAAAAACCTCCACTAGGTACCTACTAAAGATACTAAAGGTGATATATCACTGGTCAAATGTCTTTGTCAAACATCTTAGTCCAATATTTGATCAAATTTCTTTGACGATTGCAACAAGTCATTCATTCATACCTATATCTAAATATCTGTTTACAAGATTTAGACTGTCCTGTGGGTCAAGTAGTGGCAAGCGCGTGAGGTCCTGGGTTCAATCCCGAGGTCAGACAAAGTGTTATTGGGTTTTTCCATTAGGAATATCTCAGTAGCAGCTCGGCAATAGGCTCGCTCCCATGGGACTTAAACATATCTGGCTAAACGAGGGTGTACCAAAAACACCTCTGTCGAACCCTTCGGGGAATTCAAGGCGTGATGGTATGTTATGTCCTATGATGTACTGAGTGTTATCGGTAAAAATGAAGACCATTGTATCTTTACCAATAATAGAGCAAAGACCTCATAGCTTTGCATAGTAGACCTTCCCATACGTTAGAAGCTATCATTGGTAAAACTTGCTTACCAGGTCATTTACAAGGTTAGTCGGAAAGGGGGTACTAAGCCGAAAGGGTGTTAAAGTACCTATAATAATGGATAACTTTTGTTCTACAACTTTCCCCAAAATTCATTAGTTTAATAGAAATAGCTGTTCAAAGATTTCATAAAAAATACGCTAAATTCTATTAGGTCCCCACCTATGAAATTGGCGTTTTTTTCTCACAAATAGAGAACCTCGTCACTGCTATGATTTAAAATATTCATCAATTGTTTGATATTATATCGAATAATGACCATCATAGCCAACTACCAGTAGTAAAAAAACCTTATTAGTTATAGTTTTCTCAACAAAATACCTTAAAAATGACTCCTCTTTTTGTTAGCAGAAATGACCACTATTTTTGTTTTAACTTAGTCAAAACTTATTTTTGTCGCATAATCTAAGTGGCATACGTTGTCTTAGTTTTTAAATATTAGTGCATAAAAGTTTTAAAACATTAGTGTTCATAGTTGTTAAATAAATTAAGAAAATGTTAGTATGAAAAATGCAACTTCTTTAAAATTCTCCATACAAAACGCTGATTTCATAGGTGTGGACCTAATATTTATTATCAGCTATGATCAGCTTTATAATTTAGGTTATGTTTGGGGTCACGGATTAGAAGCTCCATTATCTGAATTCAGGGGTGAAGAATTTTTAGTAAATGTAAAATAAAAATAATTTTACATGGTACCATATTTTTTAACCAATTTTGAAATTTTAATACTTTCTTTACAACAATCAGTGACACATAAAGTGGCCCGCGGCTTGGTACTCCCTTTCCGACTAACCTTGTATATGCCTAGTTTGGCAATAACAAATGCTACCATTGGTAAGCTAAACGATTCCTTTTTGACTATAGGAACTGGGCATTAGAGGACTGGTTTTCCGTCGAAGTGTAGCAAGAATTGCAATATAGTATGAAACTGAACGTAGCCGAAATTATACGACTCACTTCGCGCTTGCTCACTCTGCTCGTCTGGCCTCGTTCTACCTACCTTTTCCCCAATTGTATTGGGGTCAGCGTCCAGTCTAACCAGATGCGACTGAACACCAGTATTTTACACGGAGCGACTGCCATCAGACCTACGCAACCCAGTTACTGGGCAAAGCCGATATTCTAAGGTTAGACTAAACTACCGACCGGCCTAAGAAAGTTTTTTTCAAGATAGATTTATAATAAACTAGCGACTCGCCTCTGCTTCATACGGGTGCAATGTAGTTACTAATGTCATGCATATAAACCTTCCTCTTGAATTACTCTATCTATTGCTGAAAACTGCATTAAAATCCGTTGCGTAGTTTAAAAGATCTAAGCGTACAGACAACTGGAGCGACTTTGTTTTATACTGTGTAAAGATTAATAAAACCCACTTTAATAATATTGGTTGGAGACCCTTCAGGTCTCGCCAATAACTGCCCGGTTACGTGGAAACGGTCCACAAGACCATCTCAAAGCAGTCCAATGGAAAATAAAACTTTAATGCACAATAATCTAACCTGATTTATTTTGGATTTAGATCCTACCTTTCATCAAATTACACTCATTTCGTCTAAGTACACTAGCTTTATTTCTAAGTTAAACTCACACAAGTGTACGTCAGCCAGTGACTCATAAATATATTCTCGCTCTCAATATGACGGATGGGGTGAGCTGACAGATTTACTCGCGCAGTACATCATCGACACGTTTTATATTTGACACTAGCAGAAGCATTCGGCGATGCTTGTATTTTTTTATAAAAAGAGATCTTCTTTTCGTATCGACGGTACTTCATTATGTATAAATTATAATGCTTACACCCAGTAGGTGGCCACATTAATTGCAGCTTCGGTGGCGCTCTTCAGATCATTAAAGGTGCAGGTGGACGGACATTTGGGACACTCCAGCAAGTGGGACATGGTCTGGACAGGAGCACCGTACTCGCACTGGGTGTTGGATTGATCGATGATACCCCACTTCGCCAAATTGTGTTTGCAGCGGCCTACTTGGACACGCAATCGATTGAATGCTTTCCATACAGGCCACTGCAGTTCACATCTGGGAGGCATATGTTCCTGAGGTTTCACGAAGTCAGGGGCATTTTAGCGCCCCCGTTAAATGACCGCGCGGCGAGCGATAGCCGTAAGAACACCATGTTTACTTCTTGTAATTTTGTTTTTATTGAATCAAAAATAATCTCGTTCAGGGTTAGTCTATGTCAACAGTAGGTACATCACGAGGTTTGAAGGAATTACAAGACTTCATTTACACCCTGTGTACTATACTCATCTTATTACACAAACAAACAAACACATTTTATTATTACTATATCTATAAGTAACACCAAAATGTATTTATAATATAATGTTTTAGTTCATTTATTGACAGAATCTTTCTCCCAAACTATAAGATATGAATTATGAGTTGTTTATTTTTATCTATATTATTTATAAATATACTTATGAGATTATGGAAGGGTAGTGATGTACTTATCTTCAGAATCATCGTTTTAATTGATCCTAAGAAGGGTAAGCAGAGGTGTAGGTATTAAGAACAACGGATGTAGTAGGTATTAGCACAGATTACTTAGGTACCTAATAATTCTTACGAAGTATTAGGTCCTATGTGAAATGGAGACTGCTTTGTTGGTCTAGTGGTCGCAAGCGCGACTGCTGACCATGGGGTCCTGGGTTCGGTCCCCAGGTCGGGCAAAGTGCTATTGGGTTTTTCTATTAAGAATTTCTTATTAGCAACCCGGAGTCTGGATTTGTGCCCGGTTAATGGCAATAGGCTCGCCCAATATTACAAGGGACTTAAAAATAACTAGCGAAACGAGGGTGTACTAAAAACACCTCTGCCGAATCCTTCGGGGAATATACGGCGTGATGTTATGTTGTGTTTGTTATGTGAAAATGAGAGTATCTAAAGCTATTTAGAGATCACTTTCGTCTAACTTCTTCTGGAAAATTTCAAAAGATTTTTATTTTTAACAATAAACTCAATACCTACTACATAACGACCGTCGGCAGTGAAAACCACGTATGTGTAAAATACAATTTTTTACAAGAGATAGATAAAACTGTCTCCTGAAAAAAAATGGCCGATCAAATGTTAACACAAGTTTGTCATCGTACGTCATAGATAGATTAGAAGAATTTGAATTGAAAGTTTGTTGAACTAGTACGTATATGACGAGTTTATCAATCTAAAGAATAAATAAAACGCTTGGTTTTCACTGCCGAGCGTCAATAAATATTTTTAGAACCAAAAAATCGAACTTTTTAAAGTTAGACTAACAAGACAATAATTTTGTTGAGGGCCGATGTTTCAATCATCAGATAACTTTTGTTCTGCCTACCCTTTTCCCAACTATGTTGGGGTCAGCTTCCAGTCTAACCAGATGCGGCTGAATACCAGTATTTTACACGGAGCGATTGCCATCAGACCTCCGCAACCCAGTTCCTGGGCAATGCCGATATCCTAAGGTTAGACCGGTTGATAGTCTTTCGGGTTTCTGACTACCCGTAACGACTGTCATAGGTACTCGTAACACCCGGGACTGACGCACAGTGGGAAAAAAAATGACATTTTGTTTAAAAATCTGCTTACATCACAATGTTTGACGTATCGCTGCCATTTTTTTTATACACTCCTGAGATAACACACTATGGTGTGTCACTGCCACTTTTCCTTAAAAGTCAACACCATAACCTCAAAAAACCGGGAAATGAAGCATAAAAAATTTCTAAAATAATAATATTTTAATAAAGATCAGTTTCCAGAGGTTTTTCTGGTCCCTGGTCATGAATTTATGGTCTGTTTATAAAAATTCAAAATGGCGGATACAAAATTGCGGCCCAAAAAATATTTTTTGCTTTATTTTGCTTTTTTCCATATAAATTGATACGTTATGGTATTGACTTTTAAGGAAAAGTGGCAGTGACACACCAAAGTGTGTTATCTCAGGAGTGTATAAAAAAAATATGGCAGCGATACGTCAAAAATTGTGGTGTAAGCAGATTTTTGATTAATTTTTTTTCCACTGTGCGACGGTTTAACGTGCTCTCCGAGGCACGGAGGGGTCTCACAAATAGTATGATCGTCGCGGTTGTTGAGCCATGAGCCCCCCGATATTTGTACGTTTCTTTTTCATATAAGCAAGTAAATTACCTACATATACAGGGTGTCAGGGTAAACACCGTTATCCTTGAGACCAGTGGTTTGGTTTCATTTATAGAACGTAAAATCAATGAAAAATAGCAACCAATTTTTTTTTAAGTCGCAATTTCGACACGAAAGCTTTTCAGCCTATGCGCAAGGGCAACAAACCCGCATCTGACCACGGGAGAGGGGCGCGGGGGTGCGCGCCACGCTGCCGCTGCCAAAAAAAAAAACTACTTTACCTAGTCTGGCCATAAATACTGTTACAATTAAAAATAAGAAAGATTTTTAATTTGGAATCTGTCATTTTTATACGATTGTTCATTGAGTTTTCTAATTTTAGCGCCAATACACTGTACAATATTTTGCGATATTAAAATGGACTGGGGTGATAAAGAGAACCGAATCGCTGTGATTGCATTACACAAAGTTGGTATGGAGCCAAATGCAATTTTTAAAACTCTCCATACGCTTGGTATTAGTCAAATGTTTTGTACCGGGCTATTAATAGGTACAATGAGACCTCCTCTGTTTGTGACAGAAAAAGATCTGGCCGTCCACGTAGTGTTCGTACGAAAAAGGTGGTCAAAGCAGTAAGGGAAAGAATTCGAAGAAATCCTGTCCGAAAGCAAAAGATTTTATCTCGGGAGATGAAGATAGCACCCAGAACCATGTCGCGTATTTTAAAAGATGACTTAGGACTTGCAGCCTATAAGAGACGCACTGTTCATTTTTTAACTGATAATTTAAAAAAGAATAGGGTGGTAAAATCGAAACAACTACTGAAGCGGTACGCAAAGGGAAGTCACAGAAAATTTTTGTTTACGGATGAGAAAATCTTTACAATTGAGCAACATTTTAACAAACAAAATGACTATATTTATGCTCAAAGCTCTAAGGAAGCTTCCCAATTAGTCGACAGAGTGCAACGTGGGCATTATCCGACTTCAGTGATGGTTTGGTGGGGTGTTAGCTATGAAGGAGTGACTGAGCCATATTTTTGTGAAAAAGGTATAAAAACATTGGCACAAGTGTATCAAGATACCATTCTTAAGAAAGTAGTTAAGCCCCTTAACAACACCATGTTCAATAACCAAGTATGGTCCTTCCAACAAGACTCGGCGCCGGGTCATAAAGGTCGGTCCACGCAGTCTTGGTTGGAAGTGAACGTTTCGGACTTCATCAGAGCTGAAGACTGGCCGTCGTCTAGTCCCGATCTTAATCCGCTGGATTATGATTTATGGTCAGTTTTAGAGAGTACGGCTTGCTCTAAACGCCATGATAATTTGGAGTTCCTAAAACAATCTATACGATTGGCCGTGAAGAATTTTCCCATGGAAAGAGTGCGTGCTTCTATTGATAACTGGCCTCAACGTTTAAAGGACTGTATTGCAGCCAATGGAGACCACTTTGAATAAGCTTTTTATATTTTAAATTGTTTTATATTTATGTATTAAACTAACACACTGTAAAAGTAATAAATATTATTTGCAATAAATTTTTTTTTTCTTCGTGACTATATTTATGGCAAGACTAGGTATGTATCCAAGTATACAAAAATACAAATCTTTCCTCTTTATAATATTAGTATAGAGTATAGATATAGAATATAGACTAGCTGTGTCCTCACGGCTCCGCCCGCGTAAGAAGTTTTATTCCAGTAATAAATGTAGCCTATCAGTGATAATGTAGCTTTCTAACGGCAGAAGAATTATTGAAATCGGTCCAGTAGTTTTAAGTTTATTCGTTACATACAAAAATACAAATCTTTCCTCTTTATAATATTAGTATAGATTACTATCTTCAACATTTAAAAGCTATTTTTCACGGTAAATTAAATAAAATCTTTTCATCGCACGCAAATAAAAAGTCTTTGATATTTGGATGTTCTACTAATTTGTATGTATACTCTAATATGAAAAGTGTGTGTGTCTGTCTTCTTCTCTCATGTGGGTACGAGGTCTATGAGAATAGCTCATGCCGTGGTGATATAATTATCCAGTCAGCAAGGTTGGTAGCAGAGCTCACTGCACGGGGGCGGCGGACGTAAGTCAAAAATCAAAATCAAAATCAAAAATTTTTATTTCACATAAACCAATACAGGTGCTTATGAAACGTCGAATTTAGGTGCACGGTTCCAATTAGTTGTTTCCTATGGAGAAGAGCCGGCAAGAAACTCCATGGTTACTCTTTTAAAAATAATACCTTTAACAATTTCAGTGGATACAGTACAATGATTTAGGATAGTGAGAGAACAATGAAGTCCTGACCACAGACCAATGAGTAATATAGTACTAAAAGACTTGAGTACAAAAACTAACAAACAAAAATAAAATTAAAAAAAAAGCAATATGAATAATATTGTAGTAATTTACAAATTTATAGATGCAGGTCCACAAAGTTCTCACATTTACAAAAGTGAAAAGGAAGCTAAACTATATAAAACAATTGACATAATTAAATGTCATCAAAACTTAGCTAAAAAATCATTGTAAAATAAGATAAAGATATCTTGCGAGTAATGATAGCAATAAAAAAAAATAAAAAATATATAATCTTAATTGAGGATAGTTAGTAGACGTACACATATGTTTTTAATGAGGACCGTCTCGTCGAGTATCGTCACTATTGTGTGTCTGTGATCACACCGATAATTCAGCCCTCATCACGCTGCCTCCCTCCCAGTCCTACCGCCAGCAACGTCTTTAGCCGAGGTCCGAGTCCCATTAGGGGTCGCCCTTAGTGCTGTTGTTGCTAGTAGTCATGATGTTATAATAGTAGTTAGCTTAGGTTAAGTATTTTACTCTCGTCCCCATTGGTTGGAGACCCTTTAGGTCTCACCAATAACTGCCCGGTTACGTAGAAACGGTCCGCAAGACCATCTACAAGCAGTCGAATAGAAAAAAAAGAAAAAAAAAGTGTGTCTGTGATATTTGAATATTCTGTATTTAATAATGTCATTTTTGTCTATTATTTTATGTTAAAAAAATAGAAAGAAAGACGAAAGAAAGAAAGAAAATTATTTATTTTGGACTCACACAGGCAGTTACAAAAACAAAAACAATATTTACGAAAAAAAGAAAGGATAAGAATTATTTATACTACCTGCATATATATAAATTGATTAAAAATATCGTGATTATTGATCAATAACACTAACAAGAATTTACTTGGTTTTTTTCTTTATAACACCTCACTTCATTTTTTATTTTACTAGCGGCCCGTCCCGGCTTCGCACGGGTGGACATTTTTCCCGTTTTTGCAACATTTTTCATTTATGCTCCGCTCCTATTGGTCGCAGCGTGATGTTATATAGCCTATAACCTTCCTCGATGAATGGACTATCCAACACAAAAATAATATTTGTATTCCAACCAGTAGTTCCTGAGATTAGCGCGTTCAAACAAACAAACTCTTCAGCTTTATAATATTAGTATAGATGTGTCTGAAAATAGGCGTAAGTGGCGTGACGAACTAGAACTGTTAGCGGGGCTAGCATAGTTAGAAACGGCACAAAATAGAGAGATTTGGGAGGCAAAAGGGGACTCAGCTCAGCAGTGGGAACAAAATAGGATACAAAAAAAAATTGTTTGAATATTATAGGAGAAGGCATTTGCCCAACAGTGGGATGTTACAGACTCACAGTCACCTCCAATTGATCCCACGGTAGGGACGTAAAAATCTTAACTCCGTAGAGCAAGTTTTTCAAAAGAATAATTGTCGAATACCCGTAGCCGAAGACACAGACAATCCCTAGTGTCACATACAAGCAAAAACTCTTCTAATTAGCTAGATAAATATAAATACAAAAATAAATAAACCCCATCTATTCCCGTACAAAGTATTTGACGGCACATTTGCGCGAACTCTAAACGGCCATGATGTATGGCCGAATGCCGAATACCGAGCTAATTGGTACCCAATTTTGTATGTCATAGCTCGTGAATTATGATCATTTGGTATATTAAGTTTACTAATGCTGTTATTCGGGTTCGTCTTATGTTTTTGATTGAAGATTGTTGATTCAAAGATGTATTTTTAAGGGGTTTTCTTTTATATACATTTTATGGATTTTTCTTTGAGCCGTTGAGAAAGTTTTGATGAAGATTATTAATTTTAGATGTGAACATTTTAAAAGAAGTGGTTGTGCCTTATTTAAATGTATAATATAGAATAGAATAGAATAGTTTATTTCATCACTAAGTATTACAAAAATCTCTTAGTGTAAGGAAAATATGTAACAACAATGGTTGAGTATATTAAATAAGAGAGTACGTTGACGACCATAGTAGTATGAACTGTGTCACAGTCGCCAGCGCCTTCCACTCGTTTCCTTTCACTCAATTTCGTATCTATACATTGTTTTAAATAGCAGTAATAAGTTTGTAATATAATTAAACCTAGTTAAACATAGGATAGAAATTAGTGCGTTACCATTTGTATAGTGTGTGTGTGTGTGTGTGTGTGTGTGCGCGTGCGTGTGTGTGTGTGTGTGTGTGTGTGTGTGTGTGTGCCCGTGTGTCTGTGTGTAAGATTGTGTGTAGTGTAAGTGTGTAGTGTTAATTGTTTAAAATTTCCTCCGTTTGTGTATAATTTAGTTATAATAGCCAAACTCGTATTTTATCCTTACATTTGTTGGTAGGAAGTTCATAAATGTTGTTGGCTCGGTTTGCTGTGTTATACAATTTATTACTTATAATATAGTAATGACGTCCTGGGAGTGTTGTACGATGAGGGGGAATAGAACAAACTCTTGACTTATTGCGTTTAGAGATCGGGTTATATGCAATACTTTTAAGCTTGCGGAGTATAGAAGACAACACAAAGAGCTTCCTGATGGATAGTACCGAACCCTCACTATACAAGAGATCTGTGTTACATCTTCGTGGTTTTCCTAGCATAACTTCTAAGATAGCTCTTTGGGCCCGTTCTAGAGGAAGTAGGTTAGACTTGCCAATTCCACCCCAAACAACAATACAGTACTGAAGTAAGCTTTGGGCAAGATCATAGTAAACACAAAACAGGGTTTCAAGATCAGCAGAATTCCTAAGCTTTCTGAAAACTGGAATCAATCTTCTTATACGGGGGCAGTCGTCAGGATAATATGTGGTGACCAATTTAGCAAGCTGTCCATAATGAGGCCCAGGTACTTTATATTAGTAGCACGGGTTAGCCTAGGGCAAGTGCAGTTATTAAGCAGGTCACATGAATGTGCTCTAACTTCGAATTCTGCAGATGGCTGAGCGTGAGTGCGGTGAGAAAAGGTACTATATCTCGTTTTGTCTACATTTAGGGTTAGTAGGTTATCATTGAGCCATGTCATTACCTCCTTTAGTGCAAGTTCAGTGTAGTGATGGGCCTCCCTCCAATCCAAACCATGTACGATCAACGCGGTGTCATCAGCATAAGTGACAATGTTACAGTTTGGTAGTTGTTTCGTGCATAAGCTGTTAATGTACAGAAGAAAGAGTGTAGGTCCCAAAACACTGCCTTGTGGAACCCCAAAAGAAAGAGAGGCTAGTGCACTTGTGTGGTTACCCAATCTAACACACTGGGTCCGTTTTGAGAGGTAAGACTTAAATATCTCCCACCTACTTTGTCTTTTGGGGGAAGCTGAATGACGTTCTCTTCTTTGTTCTTATGTCAAAATTTAAAATATTAGTAAGTAGGTAAGTATTAGGGATTTCCTTATCTCTACATTTTCAATAGATCATGTTCATTATACTTCAATTAAGTACGTCAAATATACTTGAAGAAGAAACTGTATGGAGAAGACAGAAAAAGATGTACGGTTCCAAAACTTACACTCATATTCTAAGACGTTCCTCCAAAACTTACTCGACTCGACTCCACCTCGACTTGACATAACCGTCCTCGACTCGAGATTTTTCCTCAGTCGAGGTAAGGAATCTGTCAAACTCAAGGTACCTCGGAACCTACCTTAAGGAAGGAAGTGTTAAAGTTCGTATGTAACAAAAATGAATTTTGAAGACTTTATCGAATATGCTTACGATAATCCTTACAATTTTTATCGCGGCGTTATTTGCGCGATGCAGATAATTCAAATTATGACGTAATGGCTCCGTCGAGGAACCTCAAAATTCACTCGAAATTGCGACTAAGAATACAATTTTGAAGGTGTTTTCGAGGCCATTCTGAGTAGAGTATGAGTCGAGTAAGTTTTAGAGGAACGTCTTAGAATATGGGTGTTAGTCTCGAAAATAGCTTGCACTTCTTATAAATCATTTGTGACCGAAGGACGAAGCCGTCTTCTAACTTCCTATCCCTACATCTTCGTCTATAAATACTTTTATGCCGAAAGACGAAACCGATACCGAATTCCGTACCAACCACACCACTAAAACTTACAAAGTTTACATCACACCAATTCAGAACGGTCACACAACATCAAAGACATCTAAAGGTTCAGTGGTTAACAATTAGCGAGACATCCGCAGTTTGATTCCCGGTAGAGTACATTTAAATCATGCGGTTAGCTGTAATTCACTTGCGTTTTGATTTATGTTGAGTTCTGTTGTAAATTCTTTGGTTCTTGTAAATCAAAATGGGATGTGGCGTTTTCGTGGTATAAGGGGGTGAATAGAACAACATATGTGGTGAGGTATCGTGGCCAATTAATAATATGATTTGCAAGGTTAAGCTGCGCTTGCCGCGGTCAGTTCATGGATGGGTGACCGTTCGTTACACATCGAGATTCCTCCGTGCCTCGGAGAGCACGTTAAACCGTCGGTCCCGGGTGTCATACGAATACCTATGACAGTCGTTACGGGTAGTCAGAAGTCCGATAGTCTGACAACTTAAGATATTGGCATTGCCCAGTAACTGGGTTGCGGAGGTCTGATGGCAGTCGCTCTATGTAAAATACTGGTATTCAGCCGCATCTGGTTAGACTGGAAGCTGATCCCAACATAGGAAACGGCTAGGTAGAACATTTTCATTTCTATAATGTTGGCAATACGTAGTCGGTATAATAGTTAAATAAATCGTTCGTTCCTTGCACTGTGTAAGCAAAAATAGACCTTAAGGTGTGTAACCTTTTCATTCCCCGACTGTACTTAGTGCGCTCGGATTCGTCACTACATTTTTTAACCGACTTCCAAAAAGGAGGAGGTTACTATGTTCGTCTGTATGTATCTTTTTTTTTTTGTGTATGTTCATCGATATTTTCGCCAATTGTGAACCGATTTTGATGATTCTTTTTTTAATGGATAGGGTTTACTTCGAAATTGGTCCCATTTAATTTTGGTGAAGATCTGATGAAGAACTTCGGAGATAGACAACGAAACTCCTCAATGACGAACAGTACGCATATTGTGATGATGTGATTATGTTACGAGCAGCGTCTTTAGTAGGTCCAACCAAGTTTTAATTAAGGCCACTAAAATGAAAAAATAAAAACATTTTTCACAAAAAATTTAAACCGACTTCAAAAAAGAATAAAATAATTACCATATAAAATTAACAGTTTCAGAAGTCGGTGCCTTCAATTTGGTTCAGCGTGGATCAGCACCGACTTCTGAAACTGTTAATTTTATAAGGTAATTATTTTATTCTTTTTTGAAGTCGGTTAAAATTTTTTGTGAAAAATGTTTTTCATATCGTGAGTCGTGTAAACGGCCTTATTAAGGCTATCTGCTACGAAATTCTCAGTAGTAACTCATAACTCATAGGCTAGAACCTCTCGTCTTCTTCTTTTCGTGTGTTTAGTAACTAACCTGGTGTCACAGTTTATGCCGCCCATGGGCCTCTGACTTGGCTTCACATGCCGTCGAGAAATATCTCTCAGGCAGGTTTCCTCGCGCTGTTTTCCTTCACCGTTTTTAAGCAAGTGATAATTATACAATACGCACATGAATCTGAAAAGTCAGAGGTGCGTGCCTTGGGTTCGAACTCGAGACATATGACTTGGCAGTCTCACGGTCACAGTACTAGGCTGTCACTGCTGTAGCTCACTAGTGTTTGGGGGCGTTAGCCGAGTTTGGAAAGGTGGTAGGCTTTTTGAAGTTATGCTTGCACATATACATCGGACGCCGTCAAAGCCCAATCTGTTTGCGCAACTTCCAGCCAAAACTGTAGCCAGAGACGAATCCCCAGTTTGTCGTACTCTAAAGGTGCTGAATGCCCTTCTGGCTGCCAAACCTGAATGTAATGTGTTTGCGGATGAATGGATTAAAATTATGCGTATAGGTAGGTATGTCTGGTGTTTTGCGAGAGGAAGTATGCAAGGGAGTCCACTGTTCCATGTTAGTTTTAAATTATATTATATTATTGTAAACGTAATTATTGTCTCTATGTTAATTAATGCAATTGGTGTTGTACCGTTTTAATTAACTATAAATAAATAAATAAATGCTTGTCTTCGTTTGACGCATTGAGAGTAAAATTTTCATACTTACGGAAGTTACGCAAGCGGCTGCAGCGGAAATGCGACACCGTGAAGTTAGTTGATGGTATAAACCTCTTTTCTATATGACACCATGAAGTATTTTAACTTTAAAATAAGCTCTCTGGTAGAAAGTTGAAGTATAACTTCTACCGCGCTTACAGAAGTACACGCACTATTTTTTTATCATATTGCCTTACAAAGATGTCGTTGTTCTAGTATCCTTAATTAAAAATATTGTGTATTAAGAATAACAATAGTCAAGAATTAGGTACTATGTATACCAAGTAGACACATAAGTAAATTTATAAATATACTTTTATCTAATTAGAGCCCTCAAATATTGCAACACCTGTAAAAAGTTGCTAAGCTGTACCTACTCTATAAAAGATTAGTCGGAAAAGGGGTACTAAGCCGAGGGCCACCTAAAGTATCACTGATAACTATTATAAAGCCATTGTTAAAATTTCAAAATTCGATAATTTTTATTTGCACGAAAAACGATTTTTATTTTAGTTTTTTCAAAAAAAAACATACCTGCTTTAGTTATGAATTCAGAAAATTAATTTTCTAATCCGTGACCTCAAATATGACCTAAGTTGTAAAAACAGCTGATCATAGCTATGGACAGATAGATTTTAGGATATTTTTTTACGAAATGTTTGAATAGCTATTTCTCTTAAACTATCGAGTTTTAGGGAAAGTTGTAGAACAAAAGTTATCCCTTATTATGGATACTTTAACACCCTTTCGGCTTAGTACCCCCTTTCCGACTAACCTTGTATAATAAGATCTGTATTATTTTACTTAAGTGTGCAAATAAATAGTTTGCGTTTTGAGTTTTGAAATAACATTTTCGTAAGTTGCCTACTTGCATACCTACTTATTGCTTTTGCTATGAGTATGCCGTGACCGACGTTACCAGTTGATATCATTGAATAAGGGCTAGCGCGCACTGCTTTGCGTTTTTGTAACGTATAATCTGTGAAGTATGGGGCCATTCAAGTATTACGTAAGCAGAATTTTAGTCATTTTTGCCCCACCCCTCCCCCTTGTCAGCAAAAGTAAGCAAAGCTTTTACCCGCCTTCCTATGCTTATGTAAACATTGTTATTTTTTTTTTTTAAATTGATCAGGGTTCTTTATTGTTATTCATGAGCAGCAGTTTTTAAGTCTAGAAAAATAAGTAAATAAATAAAAATTGCTGACGTAATCATCATCTAGACACCCCCGTCCCCCATGTCATCAAAAATAAGCTAAGCAAAGACCCCCTCACCCCCCTTTCGTCCTTACGTAATACTTGAATGGTCCCCCTATGGAGTGTCATAGAAGAGAGCACACTGCGAATAAATTATTCACCGCACATACTGATTTACTTGTGTTTATTTTATTCGTTGCGGTGAACAAAAGGAATCGCATGTCACCGCACCGCAGTGCGCGCTCTCGCTTATTTTTTTCTGCCGACACAAAACAGATAGGTACAGAAGTCAATCTACATACACTTGCGCTCGAGCAACGCACACATAGACACTGCTCACGGACACGATATCTCGGACCGTTTGGGACGAGATTGCGAGTGAGTGCGAGCGCGAGTGCCATGCGCTTGACAGAGATAGATATATAGATAGAGCGACCGCCGAGCGTAGGTATGAAAAGTGAAGTACATAATTATATGTGATTGACTTCTGTACCTATCTGTTTTGAGCTTCCGATATCTGCGTTGTAATTGGGAATTACAATAAAACAATAAAATAATTTTATAAACGTAATATAATTTATTTTTATTTTCTATTATATTAAAAACTAGCACAGTCACAATAACTACCCGGATAATAATATTTTAATAAATATTTACAATAATTAATAAGAAAAAAAAACCAACAAAAAAATGGAAGAAGTGAAATGACTAAAGAACAGTTTTTTTTTCTACGAATTAAAATAGAAATACCGATTTTATATACAGAGCACACATACATAATAATAATTTATTATACAATATAATACAAACGACGGAATTTATTATGCAGAAATAAATTGTGATAATTCCTTATTATATTTCCTCGTGAGGAAAAATACCTCAAAAAATTTTTTGCTATCTTTTACATTTGGTTGTGGTGAATTTCCTCAATTTTGAAACATTTGTCCTCATACTTGAGATATTCCTCCTTGTTTATATTTTTTAATATGTATTATAGTTTTATACTTGTACAATGCCTCACCGAATTACTTAATAAGTAACAATAATAATATTATTTTTATATAACATAACTACATTAACTTACAAACTATTTGGTTACTATATCGCATCTGTTACTCAGTACTTTTTATTTTAGAGATTCATGATTAAACAAAATGAGAAATGTTTATAATTTTTAAACGATTAATTTTTTTTTCTTAGAAGCTTTTAGTATTTTTAATTGAAAAATTTTCATATAATAATTATTACGCAAATTTAATTTTCTTGAATCATTTTTTTTTAATAATTCTGCCAAAATTCTCAAACCAATGTAAAACTCTCCACAGTTTGAGAATTTTGCTAGAAAAAGATAAAAAGTTTAGCAATATTTCAATATTAAATGGTTTTAAGAAACAAATAATTTCTATTTCCTATGTTAACAACTATTTTAAAAGACCTATTGTAGCTACGTTTTACTCAATAGGAATAAATACGCTAAATTCTAGATTATTTACACTACCAGGAACATTTCTTTTAATTTGCAAAGTACCATCTACTCTAACTTATATATTCTGTATTAAAATATCGTATGTAGTCTCAAAATGGCCTTTTATATCATTTAACATATTCAGAGTAATTGGACACATTTTCTTTAGGCAAATCGCTGATGAGGTATTTCCTCTAAGACTTACCAGTCCACTGCTGGGACTTTTTTAAAAGGAGATAAGGCCTGCATGCGGAAAAATGCAGTCATGGGTTAGAACTTAAGCAGTTAGTAATTTATTGTGTAACCGCTGTAGCAAACTATAAAGTTCATCATCGTATGCGGTAGAATGCCTAAACTTGAAAAAACTTGAGTGCTTTTACAGCACCGTTCAACAGTATTTCATTATTACTGCCGCACAAAGTGCGCGTTTAGAAAATATCTGACCCTAAAGGACATTTATTTCGCATCACATTCTATTACAGTACTGCAGTAATACCGATTCTAAATAATGTCTTACTCGAACACCACAAACATAATCTTAGACACGACCGCATGCGGAAAAACGCCCCAATTCCATCCTCATCACTCTTAGTAAGTTTATCTTTTATGCTTATACTATCCCAATACAATTACGTGTAACATGTTTTTCAAACGCCAGACCGCATGCGGAATAATACCCCATCTTATGTGACATTAATCTCTTCTTCCTCATCGCTTTCAGTTACAGTGCTGTGGTTGTACAATCCTTGTGCCATTAGCTGTAATGCGAGGGGGTTGCGCTGTCCTGTAGCCTTCTTGATCTTGGCTCGTTTGTTCTGGAACCAGATCTTAATCTGAGCCTCTGCCAGTCCCAGCTCTGCAGCCAGCGCTTGACGTCTTCGCTCTGTCAGGTATCGGTTTTCGGTGAACTCGTGCTACGAAGAGAAAGGATTTGTTAGTTTAAGTTGAAATATTGATAATCCGAAGGCACAGAACAATACAGAAACCTTACCCTCGGAAAAAAATAAATTTTGTACTCCTTGTAGATGGTCTTGCGGACCGTTTCTACGTAACCGGGCAGTTATTGGCGAGACCTGAGGGGCCTCCAACCAATGGGGACGGGAGTAAAATACTTAATCTAAGCTAGCTACTACTACAGCTAGCAACAACAGCGCTAAGGGCGACCCCTAATGGGACTCGGACCTCGGCTTAGGGCGTTGCTGGTGGGAGGACTGGGAGGGAGACAGCTTGATGAGGGCTGAATTATCGGTGTGAGAGCTGTTCTCGAATAGTGAGTGCCAGTTTCATTCTGCGGTATCGAACCCCGTTCATTGGCGTTCCATGGCTTGGTCTGTTCACACTATAAAACATTATATTTACCTTTAGTCTAGCAAGCTGAGCAGCACTGAAGGCAGTTCTTGGTCTCTTCTCTTCTTGAGTCGCTTTCTTCTTCATTCTTCTACTTCTGGGACCTGGTGACAAAGAAAGGAGCAGATTAATTTTAAAGATCTTTTAAACCGAATTTACAAGGAATATGTCGCTCGAATGCACCCGGACAGGTGGGCAAAGATCGTCACTCACTAGGACGCCGAAGGAGGACGCGTCGTCGAGGTTGGCCGCGGCGTAGGTGGCGTGATGATCTAGACATGTTTGCGAGACTAGCATGATTAGAAACAGCACAAAATAGAGAGGTTTGGAAGGTAAAAGGGGAGGCCTTTGCTCAGTAGTGGGACATTCCATAGGCTATAAAAAAATAAAAATAAAACACTGTATCGACCATGCTCAACCAATGAACGGTCAGCAAGGATATTGTCATAATCACCGCGATTGGCTGACGGTGTCATATTGTTATTAGCAAAAAAGAGGATGCCACTGGTGCATACTCCTGACAGAACCCTTTCTTGGTTGGCAAAAATGACACGGTACAATAGTGGAGTTTCAATAAAGTGTTGTCGGTAGCTGGTAACACTGGACAGTGTTGATAAATGAGGGTAGTCGTAAAGATGAATCAACGAACCCGACGTTATAAAAACAGTGGTCATTCGACGGCGCATAGGATTCTATGTCGAACAGCCGAAGGAGTCCGATCTTTTATATCTGATTAGCTTTTTTCTGATCTTGTGTAAATTGTGTAAATTATTATATTGTGAACTAGCTTCTGTAACTAACCCCTAACCTAATAAGTACTCTCAGTGGTGGAGAGTCTATGTTGGTTTCATTTACTTTATTTACCATGCTCGCAATCCTGACATACCAATATTAGCTATAACTGTAATGATAGATTCATTTCTACACGATTCTATTTCTGTCTTTTACATTCGAATCTTTAAAGGTGATATTTAAAAAGTATGCATTTATCCAGTAGTTAGACTCATTATCGCTGTATCAATAGTATATTTAAATATATCGCTGGATACCGGATCCTGGACTGGGTTGAAACGTGTTTACACTAGTCCTATGCCAATCCAGTTGAATCCAGTTACTGGATCATAAGAATCCGCCATATAATCTTTAGGTATACTGTATCTGCCTAGCCTTGTCCCAACTATGTTGTGGTCAGCTTCCATTCTAATCAGATGCGGCTGAATACCAGTATTTTTCACGGAGCGACTGCCATCAGACCTCCGCAACCCAGTTACTGGGCAATGCCGATACTCTAAGGTTAGACCAGTTGTCAGACTTTCGGGCTTCTGACTACCTGTAACGACTGTCATAGGTATTCGTATGACACACGGGACCGACTGTTTAACGTGCTCTCCGAGGCACGGAGGGGTCTCGATGTGTAACGAACTCGTCATTAGATCCTTAGGTATTAAACCATCCATTTCATAACCCTCGTTTTCATAACCCTATTATTACTAATTGAAAACTACGACAAGCAGCTACTTATTAAATAACATCAAATTCTCTTAACCAATCAAATTCCACTGACTAACCCTTTTACGGAACCATAAATACAATAAAACGAGGCGGGTCCACGGAACCCTTTCCTCATAATTGTCCTTAATAAATAATTTAACGAACCCTAATAATAGTGTTGCGACAGCGCTGTTTGGTTGACTATTTACGATAAATAGGTATTAGGTAGTGATGGGATGTGATATTATTTAATAGTATATTTATGTGTTCCTAGTAATTATGGCTGAAGACATTTTTTTAAGAATTATTAATTAATTCTATGTTTAATAGGAAACTACAATTATTTATTATTTATGCCTTTTTCCGAGTATGTTGTAGGCTGTAGTCGACTTCCACTATGACATTTCAAAACGTAACTCGCAAATAACACGGCCGCGTTACCATTAGTGTTACATACATACATAAACTCACGCCTTTTTCCCATGGGGGTAGGCAGAAACTATAGAACGCCACATGCTACGACTCTTACATACCCCTTTCGCTTCATCCACATTCATACATCTTGTCATAAACGCACGCCGGTTGAGAGTACTACGCACCTGACCTTTGTGAAGAACATCACCAATAACATCGATGTATGTCCTTCTAGGACGTCCTCTATCGGCGTTCCCATTAACATCCGCCTTATAAATTTCTTTTGTTAATCGCCGTTCACTCATTCTCTCAACATGGCCAAACCACCTAAGCATACTCCTTTCAATGTTTGTCACTACATCATCTTTTAAACCGCAACTTTGTCTAATCTCTTCATTTCTCAATCTATCATTCAAAGTTACACCGCACATACTTCGCAAGGAACGCATTTCCACGGCATTTATTCTACTTTCATGCCTCTTCTGCCACGACCAACATTCACTTCCATACATAAGCGTAGGTACCAACACACCATTATGGACAGCCAGTCGTGCCTTTTTGGACATTAGTGTTACATAATAATATATTAATATTAGACAATTACCCGCGGTTTCACCCGCATCCTAGGGGAACTACTTGATGTACCCGGATAAAAAGTATCCTATGTGTTAATCCAGGGCATAGTCTATCTGTGTGCCAAATCTCATCCAAATCCGTTCAGCCGTTTTTGCGTGAAAGAGTAACAAACAGCCATACATACATACAAACTTTCTCATTTATAATATTAGTAAAGATATTATTGTCAAATGGTCTCTGGAAAAGCTGCCGTGAACTGCATAAATAGTCAGATAGACGGATTTCAGAATACATCTGAAAAAATCACATGACAGCCAAAACCGATGGTCTTCTAGGCACTGTAAGTAAGAGGTCACCCATCCAAGTATACAAGGTTAGTCGTAAAGGGGGTACTAAGCCGCGGGCCACTTAAAGTATCACTGATGACTATTTTAAAGCAAGTGTTAAAATTTCAAAATTCGATAATTTTTATTTGCATGCAAAAAGATTTTTATTTTAGTTTTTTCAAAAAAAATACATACCTCCTTTAGTTATGAATTCAGAAAATTAAGTTTATAATCCGTGACCTCAAATATGACCTAAATTGTAAACACAGCTGATCATAGCTATGGACAGATAGATATTTGCATATTTTTTACGAAATCTTTGAAAAGCTATTTCTCTTAAACTATCTAGTTTTGGGGAAAGTTGTAGAACAAAAGTTATCCATTATTATGGGTACTTTAACACCCTTTCGGCTTAGTACCCCCTTTCTGACTAACCTTGTATATACCAATCGGCTAACACGCTACCACTTAAAATCCTATTCGCAAAAAAAACCTATTTAAACCATTTATAAAATTCTCATTTAAACCAGAAAAACAATTCATTTCCTGTAAATAATAAATTAAGTGGCAAATTCAAGATGGCTGACGTACAATCGCGTTCAGAAGTGTTAACTGGAAATATTTTCCTGGCATTGGCGTGTTGGCATGCCAGATTGTGATTTATATACCAGGCGTGTGCCATACGTAATTATTAGAGAAATTAGTGTTTTAATTGGATGTTTTTAGTATTATATTATTATAGTTATTTGACTTGAAGATTGTAAATGTAATGGCTCTGTAGTTTTTACGGAACATTCCACAGAAAAATGAAGTCAATTTTTGTTAATAAGTATGCCTGAAGAAGGTAGCTGCATGTACTGGATGCGGAAGATGGATGACTGTTGTGACGAAACTTTTTTTTTATTCTTGACTCGGTCGCGTTTTGCCCTAGTCTCACCTGATGGTAAGCGCAGACAGGGTCTAAGATGGAGCACACGAATCCAAGGAACAGAGATATAGAGGGATTCTCCTATACCCCTCTGGCTCTCACATACACACGACGAAACACAGTAAACTGCCTGGCGTTAATGTTCAGGTGGTAGCTAGCCAGGCGGACCGTATAGATCCTACCACGTCGCGTGCTGTGTTTTGTGTAATCTTACAAGACGCGTCTATACCCAGCGTGCAGTGAGGAAGTCTTATATTCTAACCCGTCCACACGGGGTAAAACAACTTAAACTTGGGAAAGGCCTATGATGTATGTACAGCAGTGGACTGCGATAGACTGAGTTGATTGACTGATGTAAGTATAAGTTATTTTTGTTACCTTGCTAATAATTATATTAGGTCCCCACCTATGAAATCAGCGTTTTGTATGGAGAATTTTAAAGAAGTTGCATTTTTCATACTAACATTTTCTTAATTTATTTAACAACTATGAAGACTGATGTTTTAAAACTTTTATGCACTAATGTTTAAAAACTAAGATAACGTATCCCACTTAGATTATGCGACAAAAATCAGTTTTGGCTAAGTTAAAACAAAAATAGTGTTCATTTCTGCTAACAAAAAGAGGAGGCATTTTTAAGTTATTTTTTATGTTTAGAAAACTACAAATAATAAGGTTTTTTTACTATTGGTAGTTGTCTATGATGGTCATTATTCGATATAATATCAAGCAATTGATTAATATTTTAAATCATAGAAGTGACGAGGTTCTCTATTTGTGAGAAAAAACGCCAATTTCATAGGTAAGGACCTAATAATAATCTCAAAAGGTTTAATAAAGAAATCTCTGAAAAAATAAAATAAAAAAAATATATCTGAATACCTACCTATCTAAATACAGTTGCAATAAAAAATAACAAATAAGCAGCCGAACTATTTACTAATAATTAACATCAAACAAACCCTATTTCCAACTTTAAGATAACACAGATTGATAACAGCCAAACACATACTAATTTTCAACCTACAACGCAAAAGAATTTATATCATTCCTTCCTTCACAAAACACAATGAAACAAACTCACACGGCATGCATATTTTTAAAACGACCGCCATCTTGCCCACTAGCGCCAAACAATTCCCACAGGCAGTACACTAAATTCCTTTGCCAGTGAAAAAAATAAACCCGGGTACAGGAAGGTAGAGAAGTGTTTATGGCCACTGTTTTCATGATAGTGTTAAATGTAGCCGATTTATAGCCGTTCGCTAGATCTTTGCGATTGTAGCCCATTTTATTATTCGCGTTGTAATGGAGTGTTGATGGGTTGTGTGTTTCTGTGAGGGGGGTTTTATGGATAGAAGTAGGGTTGTGGTGGAATAGTATGTTTGTTGTATGGTTTCGTGGAAGCCATGTTTCATAGTCCGGTGTGACAAAGGGATGATTTCCACCAAACGGCTCGCATCGCAGCGGATCGGAAAGGATACGAACGGATGCGGCGACAGTCGATCGCGTCCGGCAGGATGTCGACGCGTACGATCGGCTCCGTACCGTTCGCTTGCGAACGTATCTGTTTCTGCGCCTAGTCAAGTAGTTTCATTCCTACCATGTTGACGTGTTCTATTTTTTAAAAGAATTCGAGCGGATACGACGACTGTCTAACGGAGCCGATCGCGCGTCGCAGCATACTTTCGGCTACGATCGCGTGTCGCGGAAGACGCCCGCGGTCACGCTGCTGTGCGCGGCTTGGTAATATAGACTTTAAATACTGTGTACATGATTTAATATCGTTTAAAGATTGTAAAATCCGTTCCGATCCGATGCGATGCGAGCCGTTTGGTGGAAATCATCCTTATGAAACTACGTCAACAGGATGGGCAACAGCGTCTTCCTGTCTGCCAATAAGAACAAACCACGATCACCAATCCATCTGACAAAAGTGGTAATCACCACATAATTATGGGGATTTCTTCTTTCACCATGTTCAATAGTGTCACAAATCGTTATTTTGAATTCGACGTGCTCATGGATAATAACCAACCGCGCGGATCATACGATTTGCGAGGTTAAGCTGTTTGCTGCGGTCAGTTCGTGGATGGGTCCTCCGTGCCCCGGAGAGCACGTTTAACATTCGGTGTCGGGTGTCATACGACCTATGACAGTCGTTACAGGAAGTCAGACGTCCGGGAGTCTGACAACTGGTCTAACCTTAGGATATCGGCATTGCCCTGTAACTGGGTTGCGGAGGTCTGATGGCAGTCGCTCCGTATAGACTGGAAGCTGACCTCAACATAGTTGGGAAAGGGCATCTCTGCTAACCTAGTTTTACTAATATTCTAGTTAAAAAATACAAACTGCAATAATATCATAATATTTTTGTATTATTAATTATTATATTTACTCAAATAAAAAACGAAATAAATTATCGAAATAAATAATAGTTACAAACTGTTTGCCTTTGAACTAAAATAAATAAATAAAAAGTAAAATTTGGGCGTTATGTTGGCAACACACCAAATTTTTATCAAAGAAATAATAAATTTGTAATATTTTATTCATTTGCAGTGATTTTTATAGTTTACAACAGAAAAACATAACATAGTTAGTTGTTAGGTCTCATAACATGTTAAATACCTAACGGACTTGTCACCTAAAAAGCTGGATGGTATTTACCCGACTGCGCGATTGCAAAGAAAGGGTTATGTTTTTAGACACAGAGAGCTCGCCCACGAGCAATAATCGCTGAGCGATTATTTGTCGCCGAATATTAAAAAAAACAGAGTTCAATACTAACATAACATCACGCCTATATTCCCCGAAGGGTTGGGCAGAGGTGTATAGTAACACCCTCATTTCCCTGTTATGTTTAAATCCCATGTAATAGGGGGCGAGCCTATTACCATCAACCGGGCACAAATGCAAACTCCAGACTGCTACTGAGGAATTCCACACGGAAAAACCCAATAACACTTTGCCCGACCTGGGGATCGAACCCAGGACCTCACGATCAGCACTCGCACTTGCGACCACTAAACCAATGAGGCAGTTCAATACTGAAACAGCCTAATGGTATTGTTAGGTATCCCGCAGTAACTGAGTTGCGATAGAGATGGGTGGGAATAATACTCAAATAAATCTTTACATAGTATAAAACAAAGTCGCTCCCGCTGTCTGTACGCTTAGATCTTTTAAACTACGCAACAGATTTTAATGCAGTTTTCAGCAATAGATAGAGTGATTCAGGAGGAAGGTTTATATGTCTCATATTAGTATCTACATTGCTCCCGTGCGAGGCCGGGGTGGGTTGCTAGTATTCGATAAACAATAATAATCGCTCAGAGATTGTCACTCATGAGCGAGCTCCCATTTCGTATCACAAAAATGTCCATCGTATACTTTCAGCTTTGAAATCATTTTAAATAGATCTTCTTCTTCTTCCTGCCCTTATCCCACACTAGGTGGGGTCGGCACAACATGTATTTCATAAATCCATGTTGTTAGAGGTTTTGGCTTATTGTTTTATGACCGGCCGCCTGCCTGACATCAACCCTCCTTGGGAATACTCGTTGCGCCGTCGCGCGGGTGCACCGATGTGCTTGCTGATATTATGCACTGGGTCCCAAAATAATATGCTTGTCAATACTATTGCCGACAACTAAGCAGACTATGTTTCTCATTTTATGTAGATATAGCATGCTTAAGCCTACCTAACTGCCTCGCTGGTCTAGCGGTGGCAAGCGCGACTGCTGATCGTGAAGTCCTGGGTTCGATCCCCAGGTCGGGCAAAGTGTGGGTTTTTCCCATGTGAAATTACTCAGTAGCAGCCTGCAATAGGCCCGCCCCCTACTACATGGGACTTAAACATAATGGCGAAATGAGGGTGTTACTATACACCTCTGCCCAACCCTTCGGGGAATACAGGCGTGATATGGTTTATGCTTATGTATGCGTAAGCGTACTTACTAACAACAGATTTGTCGATAATATCTATGTTGTTTTTGTAGTATAGCCCTTAAGAGTTGATTCTACTTAAAATTCTGCTCATACAACGAGAAAATAGAGCATGAAGAATACAAACGAATGCCAGAAAATCAAACGGAAAATCACTTTCAAATCGAAACAATAACGGTGCAATCAAAATTGTATTTTATCACCTCTAAAATAGAACAGGAAATCGTAAAACCAGCGGCTTCTGAAAAAGAATACTGCATTGCCTACACAAAAAAATGTGTTTTAACGTCTACAAAATTGAGTTTATTTTTCTGTGTACCGTTTAAAAAGCTATACATCAGGGCGATAAAGGAACGAGTAAAAAATTTTATTCGCGCTTTTAATTAAACAAGAGCCGAAATGTTTCGGGCATTTTCTGTAACGAGCGCGGCGCGAGAAATTGCTGGTCACTTTGAAAAAATAGCGCCGCCATGTTGGTTTTTTTATTTTCCACAATTTACGCTGCTGAGAAATATTGTGCTGCGTTTATTTCGCGTTAAAAACTTGCCAAAGTCCGTTTTGCATGGGAAACTAGGTATATACCACTATAGTGAACGGAATCTTTTATTTTATGTACACTATCGCAATAGGTTACCCTGTAATGATAGATGTAAGAAATATGATAGCGGCCCGTCCCGGCTTCGCAGGGGTGGAAATTTTTCTCGTTTTTGCAACATTTTTCATTTATGCTTCGCTCCTATTGGTCGTAGCGTGATGTTATATAGCCTATAACCTTCCTCGGTAAATGGACTATCCAACACAAAAATAAGTTTTCAATTCCAACCAGTAGTTCCTGCGATTAGCGCGTTCAAACAAACAAACCCTTCAGCTTTATAATATTATAGTATATATCAAGGCTGTCCAAACTACATACCTTCACGGGCTAATTAAATTTACTACAAAAGCCGCAGAAAAAAATATTTTCAGTTTTCAAGTAAAAAAATACAGGGTAATCATTTCTTTATACGTTTATTTGTTCTTCGTTGATTTATCTTTAATAATCATATCGATATCAACGTCAACATTCGTTGTTGCCAGAATTTCACGAAATCTGACAGTGAAGGTCTTTACTTAGGTTTATAAAGTTCATTGTGGAATACGCACTTTCACAGAAATAAGTATTTCCCATCATCGATCCCATTTTCAAGCCAAAATTATACCAAATACTGATTATATGTTTTGACAAATAATTCTATTATCCAAACTATTTATGTCAAAAACTATTTTCTGATTAAAACATGCGTCGCGGGCCGAATGAAAACAAGCCGCGGGCCGCATGCGGCCCGCGGGCCCTTGTCTGGCTAGCCCTATACTATAGATAACATAACATCACGCCTTGTATTCCCCAAAGGGTACGGAAGAGGTGTTTTTAGTACACCCTCGTTTCGCCAGTTATAGAAAGAAAGAAAGAAGAAAGAAATAAATTTATTTGGCACGAAAGCTGTCAGACACACAGACAAAAAATTCATGAGACAAAACAAAAGAAAAAATAAACAAAAAATAAAGTATCTGTGTGTCTAACGGCTGCGCCAAATAGGTTTATTATATGGTTAAGGTTAGGTTACGTTTAAGTCCCATGTAATATGAGACTGGTTTAGTAGTAATTCGCAATATTACCATGTCCGTAATTACTCTAAAGCACCTTTTTTTTTTACGAAAATTCATCCCGCTTAATACGATGCAGGAGCCGCAGCCAAAACTACTATTTCAACTTCATAATTTCACCCCCCTCACCCGATTTCATCCCATACATTCAACCTCAAACATAGATCAACCGCTAAGTGCTTAACAAAACAAATTAAGCAGCGTAAAGCGCTTAAAAGACATAATTCGGATGCCCCTACCCCAAGTTGGGACCATTAAAATTCCTAGCAACCCCATCGGACATTAGAAGGACAAATGAGGATCCATACATGGTTATCTATGGTTTACGAGATAAAGTACCTAATTCAAAATTAAAAAAAAAACACGGTTTCTATAATCAAAAACGAATCGTTTTGCTTACCAATAGTATCTTTTTTATTGCCTAACTGGACATACAAGGTTTGTCGGAAAGAAAGTTCTAAACCGCGAGCCAGTTAATGTATCACTAATGATAGTTTTGAAGAAAATATTAGAATTTCAAAATTCGATAAGCAAAACAGCCACGCAAAATATTTTTTTTTTAGTTTTTTTCATAAATTCATCATCCAAGCTTTAGTTACGAATTCAGAAAATGGAGCTTCTAATCCGTGACCGCTAATATGACCTAAAAATAACACAGCTGATCATAGCTGAGGATAGATAGAATTTAGCGTATTTTTTATGAAATCTTTGAACAGCTATTTCTTTAAAAACTAATGACATTTGGGGAAACTTGTAGAACAAAAGTTATCCATTATTATGGGTACTTTAACACCGTTTCGGCTTAGTACCCCCTTTCCAACTAACCTTGTATAAATAGACTCGTAAGCTCATTTTACCTGTGATAGCTAAGTAGCTAAGTATGGAAGTCCATATGGGAGGGTATACTATATAAAGATGTGCCGTCAGTTAGGACAGGTCAACTCAAACCTGCTATGGCACTTTGCTCAAAAGGCCATTCCAAACGTTGCCCTACATTGTTACACTCGCATAGTTTGTATACTACAATGTCTGGACTTTAAAAGAGACGTTGACCTCTGAGTTTGTTTCGGCTTTTCTTCTCAGAGCTAGTCAGATAGGAAATGCCGGCGCCATCTAGTCTTAAAAAAAAACATTACATTGACTTATAAAAGTGTCTGTAACAGATTTATTTACAGAAATAAAAATCATTTATCATTAAAAAAACTATGAGGTATTTGCTTCATTATTGGTAAAGATAGAAGGGTCTCAATTTTAACCAATAACACTTCGTAAATTACATAAAAAACATCCATAAGTGGAGCGAAGTAATAACATTCGAGAATCGAATCTACGACCTCGCGCCCTAAAATAATGTAGTTAAAACCACTGTGCCATGTACAACTTCATAACTACGTCAATATGATAACAGTTCCCGACTAAAATGGTGACGAACATTCGGACAGCCTCTCACTTCAAGCATATACCTCCATTCCAATCAAACCGGTTAATTACAAGTTTGGTTTAACATTTACTGCTTTAACTTAACAGATAATAACTTAATTAACTTTAACTAAACTTCAACAGACTTAGAAAGGTTAGTAATAAACTTCTAATTGGTTTTTGAAGCTGTGAGGTATTTCACCTCTGACTTTTCGAATTCATGTGCGTATTGTATAATTATCACTTGCTTAAAAACGGCGAAGGAAAACATCGTGAGGAAACCGGCATGCCTGAGAGATATTTCGCGACGGCATGTGAAGCCAAGTCAGAGGACCATGCGCGGCATAAACTCTGACACCAGGTTAGTCACTAACCACACGAAAAGAAGATCCGAAATTTAAATAGATTACCTACCTTTTACTATACCTACCTACCTTCACTGCCTACCTCTTTTATAACTACCAAGTCGTGAAGATAAACCGTAATATGACATGTAATTACTGTAATAATATACAATAAACCGATTACTCGGTAAACTGTGTATGAATCGATAATCGGATCGGTAAAAAAGTTGTTTTAACAACTTTGGTACTCGTACTGCGGTTTGCGGTTTTAAAAGTACGCATTTTAAAATACTTACAATAAGATTTTTATAGATTGTATTATGAAGTTTTATTATTTAAAATTGCGGTGTTTTATATTGTTTTTATGTGAATAGAAATATAACATAACATCATGCCTTATTCTCGAAGGCATCGGCAGAGGTGTTTTTGTATCTCGTTTCGCCAGTTAAAGTCCCATGTAATAGGGGACGAGCATATTGCCATCAACCGGGCACAAATCCAGACTACGGGCTGCTACGGAGAAAATCCTAATAGAAAACTTTGTCCGACCTGGGGATTGAATCCAGGACCCCTTGCTCAGCAGTCGCGCTTGCGAGCACTAGACCAACGAGGCGGTCAGTCTTATAGAAAAATAAGTAATTTTTTTATTTTTATTTTCTATTGGGTTGCTTGTAGATGGTCTTGCGGACCGTTTCTACGTAACCGGGCAGTTATTGGTGAGACCTGAAGAGTCTCCAACCAATGGGGACGAGAGTAAAATACTTAACTTATGCTAACTAGTACTACTAACATCATGATGTGATGATGTTACAATGGGGACCACATATAACATCTCTAGCGGGGCGGCTAAGCTCGGCTGCTTATGCTGTTAGAAAGATAAGACAGTTAACAGATGTAGAAACCGCGCGTTTGGTCTATTTTAGCTACTTTCACAGCATTATGTCATATGGCATTTTACTGTGGGGTCGGGCTGCTGATATTGAATCCATCTTTATTTTGCAAAAGAGAGCTGTCAGAGCCATTTATAATCTACGTCACCGCGAGTCTCTTAGGGAACTATTTAAAGGGATTAATATTATGACGGTACCTTGCCAATTCATTTATGAAAATATTATGTATGTAAGAAAAAATCTACATCTTTTTAATAAAATAAGCGATAGACATAACTCTAATACTAGAAATAAAGATAAACTTGATCGACCATTTTTCAGATTATCTAAAGTACAGACATCTTTTATGGGGTACTGTGTTAAATGTTACAACAAAATACCTTGTGATATATTGCAATTAAATGAAAGAAAATTTAAAAGTCATATTAAAAGTACACTTTGTAAACAAGCATATTACAAATTAGACGATTATATCCAGGATAAGAACGCTTGGAAACATGCTGGTCCAGCTCCATAGGACAATGTAGAGTCTAGACAAAATCAAACTGGTTGCTATTTTAATTGTATAATTTATTTTTTTAAAGCCGTTTATTTTAGATTATATGAGTAAGTATCTAAACTCATACACTGACTTATTACTTTTATTTTTTTGTGAAAACGTATACTTTTGCAATGTTTGTAAATATGTGAGCACCATGTACCTATCACAATTAATATGTCGTTGTTTCATTTTTTTTTTTTTTTTTTACCTTTTGTGGTATAGTAATTTTATTCTAGGTGCATCGTTTTCACATATAATTGTATAATTAATGTACCTATACAAAATATTGTAAGACATTTTAAAAGAGTAACGGTGGAGTTTCTTGCCCATTCTTCTCCATACGAAACTACCTTTTGGAAGGGGCAACTAGAATCAATTCTATTTTCTTTGTAACTTTAACGTTCAAAAGTGCCTTTTATGTGCCTAATTGAAATAAATACTTTGACTTTGACTTTGACATGACTACTAGCAACAACAGCACTAAGGGCGAACCCTAATGGGACTCGGACCTCGATTAGGGCGTTGCTGGCTGGAGGACTGGGAGGGAGACAGCTTGATGAGGGCTGAATTATCGGTGTGAATAAGCCGCACTGCTATGAACTGCAAAAATAATATTAAACATCGTCGCTTCTGATAGGTCTTTGTATAACTTCTTTAGGTTTTGAAATGTGGCCACCATGTTATTTGTAATGCCAACCTAACGACAAGTAACTCAACTATTCTGCTGTAACCGCATAAGAAATAGCGTAAACATTGTAAGTAAGATTTACATTACGCTCTACAGCACTTTGTTCACTATGAAGATTGATTTTTTTGTCACAGATGCATAATAAATGGATGCGGCATCATAAGCTTTAGGGCCAAGCCACATTTGACGGAAGATACGTCCCCGATCTTCCGCCGGTACTCATAATTCCATACAAACATACCGTATAAATCGCGGCACATAAGTTGAACTATGATTTTGAATGCGCAGCAACACATTTTCGGGTTTCAATCGAAGTGCAGTATGAGGTGCGCCGCGAGGGGCCGCGCGTAATCATAGCTGCCTCGATTTATACCTGCGCGGACGATCGCCATTTTGGTTCAACTTACGTGCCGCTATCTGTACACATTTGACCAAAGATGCGTTACTAAAATTCCACGAGTAAATTACGCGACGTAAGATCAGTGACGTATCTTCCGTCAGATGTGGTTTGGCCCTTAGGGTTATTTTCGGGCCTTGTCATTTTCTCGAATTTGTTGATTGATGGTTACTTTGGCCAATAACGAATCGTTTTGCTTATGTTTTTCATTGCCAAATTAAGCATTTATAAATAGAGTAGCGAGCTAATTTTACCTGTGATAGCTACTAACGTATTGGAGGGTCTACTATGCAAAGATATGGGGACTTTGCTGCATTATCTATTGGTTAAGATGCAAGAGTCACAATTTTAACCTATACCGGTTGGAAAATCATAGTAATCGTCCATTAGCCGACTGCCAAAGTATCTGTCAAAGCAAACACTTGTCAGTAATTCGATATCCCACACAATTACTCTGTTTAACTTCTATACATAATTTAGCACGTTAACTGTAGGTATCATTTTTGTAGCTTACTAATTTTAGAACTGATTGATTGTGTTATGACAATCAGAACAAACATGTGCATTCATTTTCTATTAAAGTACCTACTTGGTTTTTAACAGCGACATTAATAAGCCCGCAATTTTTTTATTTGTTCTCCAACTTGACTACTTATTATAAAAAAAAACCGTGAGAAAATTTATTTTTATTCAAAAGACAAAGAACTTGTTTTTCAAATAGCACATCCATTTTCAATACCACATCTCTTCACACATCCGTGTTTCTATTACATATTCAGTACACGCGCACTCAACCAAATTCCGAACACATGGACTTTATTGACTTTCAAATAAAGACTATAATCGCTTGAACAATTTTTATCATTTCGTTCCTTACATATAAAGCGATTTTCAATCGTATTCGTATAAGTATAGAGTTGATTTTTTATTGTGAATGTGTAGTATTTTTTTCGCGTTAGAATAGATTTTCTTCTTTGATTTTCAGAGGGCTCTTAGGGTGGATTCTTATTACATAGAAACGTTTTATTCTTAACACCCCTCTTGTAAAAGTAAAGATTTCGTAGTTCAAATAAAATTGAATAAAAAAGAAGTTAGAAGATTGAAGGAGTTGTGATTGTGTAGCACAAATAAAAAAAAAAACTATAGGTACCTATCTTCTTTACATACCTACCTAGTATAAAACAAAGTCGCTCCCGCTGTCTGTATGCTTAGATCTTTAAAACTACGCAACCGATTTTGATGCGGTTTTTTTTAATAGATAGAGTGATTCAAGAGGAAGGTTTATATGCCCCACATTAGTATCTACATTGCACCCGTAAGAAGCTGGGTCGGGTCGCTAATTTTATAATATTCTGCAAAATATATGTTTTATGTTTGTGCAAGTACTATAAATTCACCATGATCTTCTTCACCGTTAGCGCAAGTGATAATCAAATGATCCGTAGATGAAATTGGAAAAGTAAAAAGTGCGGGCCAGGATTGAACTCAGACCCTCCTTTAAGGAAGGCAAGCGATCAACCTCTAGGCTATCACAACTTAATGAGGCGACAAAGCAACTTAAATACTGAAGTAAGTACTTATAAAGTATAAGTTAAGCATTGTCGAAATGGCTCGAGTTCTACCTACCCCACATCGTCAGCTTATCAAGAACAATCCAACGATAAATGCTCGAAATCAAGTTATTAGGGCATTCCTCTGCTAAACAAAAACTCGTGCGCATGGTGGCCTGTTCCTGGTAGCTAGGGGTGGGACGCGTCGATGATTTTGTCGATATTTTTTATCGATATTTTTGTTAGTGATGGGGATTGATATCTTTTTTATTTTTCAACTAGCTGCCCGGACAGACTTCGTTCTGTCAACAGTTATTAGCCTGTAGTGGGAAAAGAAAAGTGTTGTTTTTATTATTTTCCACGCAATTTGTATGTTTTTTCTCTCCATAAGAACGTTCCTTATACCTTAAGGAATATAATTATATAAAAAAAGTAGCCGAATTGGTCGAGGCGTTCTCAAGTTTTGCGCTTAGCAACACATTTGGCGATTCATTTTTATTTATATAGATGCAAGCTTAATTCTTCTTCTTAGCGTGTCGATGGCAATCTAAATGGAGTCGGCCCAGAACTTAGCTACGGGTTTAGCGTTATCAGTAGCGTCCATTAGTTCCTGTAACGTGCAGGTATCAGAGCACGCAGGGCATGATGTCAGGTGTCCCATCGTTTGTGGAACAGCACCACATTTACACTCCAAGTTGGAATCGTCTATGAATATATATACCTGAGCAGGTTTTCCTTGCTTCGACCAACCTGAATCCGGAGTCTTTGTATGGTCATCATTATTATCAACGCTACATAACTTCAGCCTCCCCTTAGAACTCAATATCTGATCATCTTAACAAAGATTGATTATTTATTACTGTATAGAAACCTGATGCATCACTAATCTAGTGTAGTGATTACCAGTAGTTTCTCTTTTGTGGTATAAGCCTATATTATGGACTCCAAAAATAGCAGTGATAGCAGTGGTGTGACTGTCGGACTGCCAAGTGATAGGTCTCGAGTCCGAACCCAAGGCACGCATCTCTGACTTTTCGGATTCATGTGCGTATTGTATAATTATCATTTGCTTACAATCGGTGAAGGACAACATCGTGAGAAAATGCCTGAGCTCGATATTTCTCGACGGCATGTGAAGCCAAATCAGAGGCCCATGGGCGGCATAAACTCTGAAACCAAGTTAGTCACTAACCACACGTAAAGAAGATGGACTCCAAAATACGATAGAACACAGACAACGTTACTATATAAATCGTCAACCAAAAATTGACTTTCTTTAAGAAACACAAAGAAAAAAAAAATGGTGTCAATTCTGTTGCGCACTTTGACAGGACTACACTAAACTAAGGGTGTTTGTCTCTTTCTGTTTCAATAGAAAAAGAAAGTGACAGTTGCGTTTAGTCTAGTTTAGTACTGTCAAAATGTGCTGCAGAATCGACATCATTGTCACATTATTTCGACAAAACTGATCCCACAATTGATCATCCCTAATTAAGAAATATAAGCACACCTAATTTATCGACCAACCTACCCAAACTAGTAACCAATAAATAGCCCTTTTAATACAAGATTGAAGCTAAAAATGCAGCCGAAGTCGAAGCCTATAGACTAGTTTAAAAAAACACCGTTCAATACTCATTCTTAAGGTTGGCATCTGTTATTGCCCCCATAGTATACCGTAAAGGGTTACCATTAAAAGTAAAGACGTATTGTTGCCTAGGGATGTGCTATCAAAAAGTTGTTATCGATATTTTGAATAGATCATTTAAATATGTATGAAAATGTTTGCGCGTCGTTTTTGTTTTGTATTTGTGTGTTTGTTGAGGGGCTCAAGGCTAAACACCGCACAGATCATATGATTTGCAAGGTTAAGCTACACATGCCACGGTCTGTTCATGGATGGGTGAGCATTCGTTACACATCGCGACCCCTCCGTTTATTGGAAAGTACGTTTAACCATCGGTCCCGGATGTCATACGAATACCTATGATAGTCAGAAGCCCGCAAGTCTGACAACTAGTCTAACTTTAGGATATCGGCATTGACCTGTATCTGGGTTGCGGAGGTCTGGTGGCAGTCACTCCGTGTAATAGCTGGTATTCAGCCGCATCTGGTTAGACTGGAAGCTGACCCCAGCATAGTTGGGAAAAGGCTGGAGAGGTCTCGTTGTGTAGCGAACGGTCACCCATCCACAGAATGACCATGGCAAGCGTATCTTAACATCGCAAATCGTATGATCCGCGCAGTTAGTAATTAACTACGGGCCAATCTAACCCAGAACATCATAATAAACCAGAAAATAATACATGTATTCTTGTGAGAAGACTGAATAACAAGCAAAAATGACTTACTCAAGAAACAAGACACGCGGTTTATTCAGTAATTGAGTTTTAAATTCCTAAACACTTGAAAACATAGTTAAGTCAAACAGTTTAAAGGTAATAACTGTTTTGATATGAAACAACTAACAATTTTGTCAATTACTTGAGACGTTGTCAGTCTTGCTACAATCATGTTACATGTTATTAAGTAATTTTCCTTTGAATCAATCAATAGGACTTTTGATTAGACTGCGAAGTTGTATAACTAGTTTGTTGGTACTATTAAAAGTGGTTATTTCCTGAAATATTATTAAATTTATATTGTACACTGCTTTACGGCTGTCTTCCTGGAATAAATAAGACGTTTTAAAAGAATTTATACTTGGAAGAAAGCTGTCAATCTGTCCAATTTATTCTTTAGATAAAAGTTATCGCATCGCTTTTATACTACAATGTCTGGACTTTAAAAGAGACCTTGATCTCTGAGTTTGTTTCGGATTTTCTCATCAGAACTAGTCAGATAGGAAATACCGGCGCCATCTAGTCCTAAAAAAAACATTACATTGACTTGTAAAAGTGTCTGTAACAGATTTATTTACAGAAATAAAGATCATTTATCATATTTTGTCCAACGTTGGTAAAATCGGCCCTAAGAGAGCCATAAGTTATTGCGGAGGAACGAGGTATGGTGCCCCTCCAACGTAAAGGGAGGAGCCTCCAATCAGGCGGGTATTGTGCCTGGCGGGCTACTGCCCAACGGTTGATTTTGGGAAGTTGTACTATACTAACTGCGTGTCAAATCTTGATATCGCGAACGCGATGCAGGATTCTGTGACGTCATATTAGACAGTTGTCTTTATTGTCGCTGTAGTCTGCTAGACAGTCATTGTGCTGCGTAGTTCGCATATGGAGTGGTAGATGTCGCTACAGTATAATTTTCTTAATCACGTTTGGTAAATAGATTGGCGATGCTGAGAAAAAGTATGATCTATTGCCTCTTTAAGAAGATCTTGCTCTCTATGTTATATTTTATTTTAACCGTTATTTATTATTACACCCTAGTAGAAAAGGCCTTTTCCAAATACCACAAATAGGTTAGTTGATACCAATAAATGTTTTTGTTAATCTGATAATCTATCGATATATCGATACCGCAGTGCACATCCCTGGTTTTCCCTGTAATACCAATTGTCACAGTAGCGGGAACGTCTGCACTAATTAACTGAGATGGGTGGTACTTATAAACCAAGTACAGATATGAGATAAAGTTTATATAAAATAATTAATAATTTATTTTTTATATTTCAAAAATTATTTAATTTCTTTTTACTTCTTTGAGATCTAGATCAGAGTTAAAAAAAGTGTTGCAGATCCCCCATCCCCAGTTTCATAGCCCCTGAACTAAGATTACTTGAATAAGCAATTGAGCACCCACCATGTATGCTATTATATGCACGCGAGTACTTGCATGCACAACATAATTAATTGTAAATATTTTTTTCCGAGAAATAGAACTCGCTTCTCTGATTGCAAAAAAACTTCAACACAACGCCATTGTGTCTACCACATATCCATAGATTTTATTAAATATTGAAGGGATTTGGCCACGAATACCACGATTAAAACTAGAGTGTTTTTCACGTAAGAACTCTCCTAGACGCAATGCTATAGTCGTCGAACTACGGTTGCCATATGATAGGCATTTGCCGCATTTGACAGGTATTTTAAGGTTTAGACGGCGTACGGTCAGCATTACTCTGACACAGGCATAAGGGTGCATTCAAAAACCCTCTATGAGTGACGATACTTCAGTAAGTACGTAGGGAGCACACTGTGTAGTCACCCCCGCTACCAACCTTGCTAACTGCCCAATCTTTTCACGGCATGGCATGAGCTATTCTCTAGCCGACACGAGAGAGAGATCTTCACGCATTTTTCTGTAAAATCAGTCATTTAAGGCACTCTAGACAGGCATACCTCTATTTTGATATAGTAACCCTACGTGCGACGGTATGTTGCTGTTTTTAACTCCCCAAAAAACACACAATTTCGTATCAATTGTTGGATAAATCACAGTGATAATTACCTGTTATTAATTTACGGAGATGACTCGGAGAGCACGTTAATCAGTCGGTCCCGGGTGTCATACGAATACCTATGACAGTCGTTACGGGTAGTCAGACGCCTGAAAGTCTGACAACTGGTCTAACTTTAGGATATTAGGTTAGACCAGTTGGTCTTAGGTTGTGGAGGTCTGATGGCAGTCGCTTCGTGTAAAATACTGGTATTCAGCCGCATCTGGTTAGATTGGAAGCTGACCACAACATAGTTGGGTAAAGGCTAGGCAAAACAGTATATTGAGATGTCTATGATAAAGCTGGAGATATCCACAAGATATCTATGGACTTCTAATGTAAAAAGTACTCTTAGTAGTCACTTAATGCGAATTTATTATAATAATTCAAGAAATCACTTTTGTGACTCCCTGTACGGACATTTTTGGCATACTGAACCGAAATTGGAGTTTTACTGAAGCCGATCTGATTTTACTTTTTATAAGACATTGTGACCGTTCAGGTGGGTGCAACACCTAGTAGGTGGTAGGCAGGGAAGTAAGCTAAGAGAATTTAGTAAGACAAAATCTACTATAAACTTGTATGTTTATTACTAGCTAACGTCCTACGGATTCACTCGCATGGTATGTTGATAAAAAGTATCCTATGTTGTACTCTGGGTTACTAGCTATCACTGTGCCGAGTTTCATCAAAATTGATTCAGTAGTTTAGTCGTGAAGACGTAACAAATAGATAGACAGAAAAACTTTTTGCATTTACGTATCAGTAGTAGTTGTGGCTGGCTGATAAAAGGCCTCTCCTAATCTATATTAATAGTATAAAGCTGAAGAGTTTGTTTGTTTGTTTGAACGCGCTAATCTCAGGAACTACTGTTTGGAATTGAATTTTTTTTTTTGTTTTGGATAGTCGATTTATCGAGGAAGGTTATAGGCTACATAGCATCACGCTACGACCAATAGGAGCGGAGCAGGAATGAAAAATGTTGCAAAAACGGGAAAAATGTGCACCCGTGCGAAACCGGGACGGGCCGCTAGTCTATAAATTTGTTTATTTATTACTAGCTAACGTCCTCGGCTTCACTCGCATGGTATATCGGTAAAAAGTACCCTATGTTATAGTCCGGGTTTTAAGCTATCACTGTGCCGAGTTTCATCAAAATTGGTTCAGTAGTTTAGTTGTGAAGACGTAACAAATAGACAAACAGAAAAACTTACTTTCGCATTTACGTATCAGCAGTGATTGTGGCCGGCTGATAAAAGGCCTCTCCTAATAAGTATCATAAGAGGCGCCTATTTTAAGTAAAAACTTTACATACATACATACATAAACTCACGCCTTTTTCCCATGGGGGTAGGCAGAAACTATAGAACGCCACATGCTACGACTCTTACATACCCCTTTCGCTTCATCCACATTCATACATCTTGTCATACACGCACTAAAAACTTTAGTGGATGTTAATTTGGATTTTGCTTATTTAGAACAAAGTTAAACCCTGCAAACACCACATTTTCTTTTTAACAATTTAAGTACTTTTTTTACACAACATAACATCACGCCTATATTCCCCAAAGGGTTGGACAGAGGAGTATTAGTAACATCCTCATTTCGCCGTTATGTTTAAGGCCAGCCTATTGCCATCACTGAGGAATTCCACACGGTAAAACCCAATAAAACTGCCCGACCTGGGGATCGAACCCAGGACCTCACGATCAGCAGTCACGCTTGCCACCACTAGACCAACGAGGCAGTCAAACTATTACTTTTTTTATCAAGTTTTCTGGGTAATGTGAAACTTTCACTGGAGCATTCATCTTACTGTAAGCGATGATTTCCACCAAACGGCTCGCATCGCATCGGATCGGAAAGGATACGAACGGATGCGGCGACAGCCGATCGCGTCCGGCAGGATGTCGACGCATACGATCGGCTCCGTACAGTCGCTTGCGAACGTATCCGTTCTTGAGCCTAGTTAAATAGTTTAATTTCTATCGTGTTGAAGTGTTCTAATTTTTGAAAGGATCCGATTGGATGCGACGACAGGCGAACGGAGCTGATCGCGCGTCACAGCATACTTTCGGCTACGATCGCGTGTCGCGAAAGAAGCCCGCAGTCAAGCTGCTGTGCGCGGCTTGGTAATATAGACTTTAAATACTGTGTACACGATTTAATATCGTTTAAAGATTGTAAAATCCGTTCCGATCCGATGCGATGCGAGCCGTTTGGTGGAAATCATCCTTAATTGTCAGCTGGTATGCTCCCACTGCTGGGCAAAAGTTGCTCTAGATACACTTCACGCTTTCTATTTCAAAATACCTAAATAAAATCCTACTTTATAACTTCAAAGTAACAAAAAAATACTATTTCATCTGACTGTTCGCCATTAACTATAAAACTTAAGGTTATTCGTAGTTAGTTTAACTGTCGTAGAATGTGTGTATTACCATTTTTGGGCATATGCAGCAGTTATGGTTCAATGGATAATTAACTCGCTTTTCGCGCTTAACGATTTTTAGAGATCCGTTAGTAAAAATTTATAAAAGTAAAACCATTGACTCTGAATCTATACTACACTGGCCTGCAAAAATAAGTACCACACTTTTAAAATTTCAATTTTTTCTAAACTATAGAAGTTAGAGATTTAAAATAAAAAACGTTTTATAGCAATTTTTATCAGCTTTCTTTGAAACTATAGTAACAAAGTTAAACTCTTTTTTGAGTCCTTTTTGTTTCGAAAATATATCTTGTGTACCTAAAAAGTTATTGCAATTTTAAAAGTGTGATACTTATTTTTGCAGGCCAGTATAGTATTAGAAAGCTGAAGAGTTTGTTTGTTTGAACGCGCTAATCTCAGGAACTGCTGGTTGGAATTGAAAAAATATTTTTGTGTTGGATAGTCCATTTATCGAGGAAGGTTATAGGCTATATAACATCACGCTACAACCAATAGAAGCGGAGCATAAATGAAAAATGTTGCAAAAACGGGAAAAATGTCCACCCGTGCGAAGCCGGGACGGGCCGCTAGTGTTATATATTTAGAAAAATCTATAAAGTATCTTGTCTATGCATGTCATCATTGTTAAAGGCTAATGTTTATGGTTTTCACTAGAGTTTGTGTCTATGGTAACATAGTTTTCGTGACATGAACCCAATAAACAACTACAAGACTAATTATTCATTAATAATTTTATTTGGATTCTTTCTGCTGTGATTTTTTTTAGATTTTGTACTGTGTATTGTGTTGGGTAAAAAACGTTGCTTATTTCTTTTTCTTTTCTTGTTTTAAACGTCTACTATGTTTATAAAAGGATTTGAGTAAAAAAAAATGTATGCGACTTCATAATTATTTTATATCTGTAACCGTTCAATAACTTAAACTACTTACAAGTACTTCCGAATATTTACAAGGTTAGTCGGAAAGGGGGTACTAAGCCGCGGGCCACTTAAATTATCACTGATGACTATTTTAAAGCAAGTGTTAAAATTGCATAACTTGATAATTTTTATTTGCATGCCAAAAGATTTTATTTTAGATTTTTCAAAAAAATAACATACCTGCTTTAGTTATGAATTCAGAATGTTAAATTTCTAATCCGTGAACCCAAATACGACCTAAATTGCAAACATAGCTGATCATAGCTATGGATAGATAGATTTTAGCATATTTTTTACGAAATCTTTGTAAAGCTATTTATCTTAAACTATCGAGTTTTGGGGAAAGCTGTAGAACAAAAGTTATCCATTATTATGGGTACTTTAACACCCTTTCGGCTTAGTACCTACCACCTTTCCGACTAACCTTGTATAAACAAAACCCACTAAGTCAAAGTGTATTGTCCCATTGTACAGAACCATAGAGCAAAATTCACGGTCGATTACTTCTCACTCTATTGCAAGCATAGACAACATAGACGATATACTCGTTTGTTTCATTAATTTCTTAGAAGCGCAGTTACGGTTAAAAGTATTGTGTGTTAATTGAATAATTGCTACTGTATCTAACTGTGTGTGTGTATGAGTGTGTGTGTGTGTGCGTGTTTGTGTGTGTTTAAACTTGTTTATGGGATGGGTAGAGGAATGAACGATAAATATACACTGTGCTTTTTAAGTGAATTGGAAATCTTTCAGGGTTGATTGTGTTAGTTATAAAAAAACAATTTTGGTTACCGAATTTTGCAAAATATCACAAATAAAATTTTTACTTGAAAAATTCAGCTTGTTAAAATTTGTATGGAAAATTTTTGTTTTTTTTCTCATCTCCTAAAGTCGTAGAACAAAACTTGTTTGTCATTAAAAGTATCATCACCTCTAAAAGTATTCACAGCTATAAAAAATGCAGGATGTATTTTGTAGTCTACTTCTCATCTTTTGTGGTGAATCCACTAGCAAATCCCGCGTACCCCAGCCTTAGAGGAACAGTTTGGTTTTAGTCAGTAAGAGTCCGGCATTCCCCAGGGCAGAAGATATCCAAAAGGATACCACCACAGATAAAAAAAAACCGAAGGGACAGGCAAAGAATGTATGCTGGTAACTTTACACATGACGCAACTTTGTTTTTCAACGCCAACTTCATTAGCGATCATAATGCGTGATAATAAGTTGTTATTATTGACTACATAAACTTAAGAATATTTTTATAGATTCGTGAATGCTTATAACCTTTAATAAAAGGGCGTAATAACTTTTTGTCATTTTTGATTCACCCAATAAAAAAATCCACTTAAAACAATTCTTATCGGAATCAACAATATTAAACGGCAAGTTAAAAGTTCAATGAATAATAAATAATATTACACACTTCACACCTTAACTGCATATAAGTAAAAAATCAATTTAACCAACCAATATTTTATTTTAAATATAATTATAACCCGCCACGGAATCTCACGTTAAATGCTACTGGGCGTGCCAACATTACGAAAAGCAAAATGGCGGAGGTTCGTAAAAAGAATAATTGCACGATATAATTGACTAAATTGTTTCATTACTTCACCTGTTAATTCTACAACGATATATTAGCTGCTCACTGAAAAAACAACAATCGATTTACTGTCTTATTGCGATGCAAAAAAGTTTAAATTCATCAAAGAAGGTTTTATGAACTGTAAAACTTAAATTGTCTATGCTTATGGAAAAATAAAGGTAGTGTCAATGTGTTAAGGGTTTTCCATCGATATTGCGAAATTAAACTCTATATTTCGAAAAATAGAGTTGAATAATGATAAAGCGTCGTCGTTTTTTATAATCGCAAGACTATAATTATGTTGTCAAAGCATTTTTTTAAATAATGAGGTCTTTTAGCAGCGGTGGCGATGAAAGATCGGACCGGTTCGCTCCTTAAGCTAAAGCGAGTGATTATTAAATTCTACTAGATTTTTTCGTGATCATTAAATGTTTTTTTCGAGAAATTGTCTTTAAATAACAAAATGGCGACTAGAACAGGTTAATGAACTTATTGTAAGTCCATTTTTTCGCGGAATTAATTTAAATTTCTTTTTTAAGGGACTTTTAAGAAGTAGGTATGTAAGTTTATTTTTTTTATTTTTTTTTCTGTCTCTATCTCTTCATTTACATAACATCACGCCTGTACTCCCAGAAGGGTTGGGCAGAACTGTAAATTAACACCCTTATTTCGCCATTATTTTGAAGTCCCATGTAATAGGGGGTCGAGCCTATTTCCATCAACACAATTCTACACGGAAAAACCCAATAACACTTTGCCCGACCTAGGAATCGAACCCAGGACCTCACGATCAGCAGTCGCGCTTGCCACCACTAGACCGATGAGGCAGTTACATGATTTACATTAGCCGACGTAAAAAAAATGTAACAATAATCAAACGATCAACTTTAAAATGATTTACGTACCTAGAGCTCATAAATTAATAAACTCTGACAGGCATAATTCCTAATTTTTTACATATATAAAACCGTTCTCTATTTTAATTCCTATGATTTTATGTCATAATTTAACATTGCATAATGTTACTTGTCCTAACATTAGTTACGCATAATACTCATTTGCCATAACTTTTTAATCATAATTTTTTAATCCTATTTACTATAAGCATAATATTTAATAAGCATACTATCCAAAAGCATAAGTTTACTTAAGCATAACGACGCACAACCATAACTATTATAAGCATAAAATAACATAAACCTAACCTAACCTAATATAAATACATAAATATTCGTAAAGTACGTTTCCTTTATGCTTTTTGATCATTATCACAAATAACTATTAGACAAATAAACAATATGCTTTACAACTTTATGCATATCAAAGTTATGAATATAAACAATAGGATATACAATATTTATACTTAATAACACAATATGCTAAAAGCAATTATGGCACACTATTATTATGACAAAGAATATTATGCCTAACTTATTATGACAATTTAAATTAGAACAAAAACCATTATGAGAAAAAAAGGGATCCCATACAAAACACTAAATACCAACCGAATAAAAAAAATTGTAATTCAACAAATTCAGGTTAAATAGGCAAGGCGTTTACCAATCCGACGGCCGCATTCATAGCCAATCTAAATTCCGACAATACCTATTGGGCTGCGACAGTCTTCAGATAAGATTCCCATAGGAAATGATGTACGTCATTACCCTGCCTGCCCAGAGGTGATGACTATTGTCATTATTTATCGTAAAGGCCTATGCCCAACAGTGAACTTCGGTAGGCGTAGTGGATCATATTTTTCTATTAACTCTAATCTGCGAGTTTATTTTTTAATAAAAAAAGTTGTAATATATTTTTATTACCTATGTTTTTGTATAATTAAACTTACTAATAAGCTTTAACAAGTATAATCCACAAGAAGTGTCAACAATTTATAAATACAAGCAGTCATACAAAATTAATTTCAATGTTATTTCATTCATAAATCCAAAATGTTTTAAAACAAACACTTTTAAATTACTTCCATTGTTTTCAAAGCAAAATTCACATTTGAATTTCTTCCGTCATTTTCCCGCGAGCGGGCTGTCATCGTGACAGCTGTCAAGACGCCATCTTGCTGACACGACATGTCAACGATTTATTGTGTAGACTTTTAACTTTAAATTACTGATGTTTTTCTTTGAATTTATGCAAATAGCGTCATGGTGTATTCTCTTGCGGGATTAATAAGTTTCTAATGTTATTAATTATTTAGATTAAACTAGCTATACTTTCGGTGCCGCTCGCGTGTAAAGTTTTGAATATTCTGGTATGAAATATACTCTATTTCTTTGCTAAAAATCGTAAAAAACCGTTTTTGTAGTTCAATTGTGAAAACGTCAAACGGACAGACTTACTTATTGCAGCTATAAAAATTATACTAAGGTGCTAGTAAAGAATCAATATTTTACGGCAATGTGTCGCCGGCAATGCTCAACAGTTATTTACAGCACCACATGCTCAATCATACTCGGCAAGAAACGTCCATACCAGCAATATTGAGGCAGTATTGCCGGACAACTTGTCGATGTTGCCCTAATATTGCCGGGTAATACGACCGTATTGCCGGCCACACATTGCCGTAAAATATTGATCGCTTACCGACTGTTTTAGCGTGACTGTATTATTTCAAGATTAATATAATAACAATATATTTTATCGTTTACAAGTATTATTATAGATATTTATCTCTTAAATAAGTTCCTGTCATATTGCGTTAATTATATGACCAATATAATTCTTGCGTGAATCGAATAGGGCTGTCGTGCCGTAATTTCTTATTAGTATCGATAAATATAATGCCGTCCACTTATTAGGCCAGCCCTTCTCTTCTCATAAGTTGCGTAACTTATGATTTAATATGACATTATTATTATTATTTTGTATCAGGTGAATTTCATCAGTCATTTTCAACTTTGATCACTAATTTGCCTGAGAAGTCTGATGATTTTCATTATGCTCCCAAAATTATAAATTGTTGGGTGTTTATTAAGGACATATTATATGAATTCCTTCCTTTGGAGGAGGCCTTCACCCAACATGGGGTTCCTACAGATAATACTTAGCAATATTCAAACTGATATTTTAAATTAGCTATTAGTTAGTTAATAAGTAAAGCAATAAAGGTAATAAACTAGAAAAGTGTATTAAATTAGTAGCAAGTAATCAAAGAAAAACTATGTAGTTAAGTGTAGTAAATTAATTAAACTAATTAAGTAACTGAAAGATTGTAAAATAATTAGTAGGAAATGAAGGGCTTTTTTAATATTTTTTTTATACGAATCCCTTTAAAAAGTCCTTTATCCTCCAACTGAAACCCTCTACGGGGAAACGTAGTGAGGATTTACTAAAAAAAAAAAGAAAAAAGCTTTTGAAAGTAATTGCCTATCTTAAACACTGTCTTGAACCTCTGCCAGTACCCTGCAATATTAATTCAGACCCTCACCTTAACTAAATTCATGAAATTAACATACAATACAAAACAAAAAACAATAATGTGTTAAACATGATGACAGACACATACAATCAATGTTTGAATATTTTAGCGCTAAATATTAATAGTTAAAATAAATATTTTAAAAAATGCCCGTAAAATGTCCGCTACTGAAAATGGACCTTCTAAATCACAATGAATAATAGTGATTAGCAATAATCACCACACTTGATAACTGGACTGGTGATCGTAGTATATGTTACTGTTGCAAAAGCGTATGAAAATTCAAAATGAAACCAAAACCAAAAAAAATTAAGAAAAAAAAGTTCAATAGACAGAAAGTCATAATGGAATTATACAGTTTTAAGGAACCCTAAAATAATCTAACTAAACACAACCGAACCCAGGTTAAACTAATCTTCGTCATTAATTAATAAATAATTCATATCGTTTTGTCAATAACTAAACGTAACCTCTCTAAGTGATGTTAAAAAATTGACAACATTTAACACTTTCTCTTGTACTTAGTACTTAGTGAAAGCTGATTTTCAAGAGGTGTCAAAAGGTCTAATGTCATGTGATGACGATATCATGTGACATCGCCGCCAACGTCACATTACAGTACAGGTCCATAAACAAAAAAAAAGCAAACTGAGCGCATCAAAATTGCGGCAACATCGTCAAGTACTGAAGGGCGTGTCCCAGGAAACAGATTCAACTGCCCTTGAACCCGCAACGAATTTAACAAACAAGAGAATCGGAGAAGAACGCATAATATCTTAAGAAAATAATAAAACAACTGAAGTAGAGCATATTACCCATTATGATGTTTGTAAAAGATCGTCAAGCGACGGAGTCCTTAATAAGCCTATATAAGACTGACGGCAAATATAACAAAAACGAAAAAAAAATACAGAAGGCAATTTAACTGTTCAAAAAGTTAACTGACATCGTGTCAAGGAAATATACCAGTTAAGTAACTTGTTTTAGAGAATACGGAAACATATTGGTAGTTAGCCGCTTCTGGAAAGAATGGACGCCGATTCCAATATAAATTCTTCAAAAACAGTGACGAAAATTTAAGTGGTTACGTAAACCACAAAGAAAATTCACATAACTATCAAAAAGTATAAACACAGCAGGCTAAAACACCATTTTATAATAAACAAACAAACTACTTTTTAAAATTGAAATGCAATAAAGATGTCCTATCCATTAGAGTTCCCATAAAGGAAGCCGCATTCGACCCAAACTTAATTCATAAAACATAAAAAAAAAACAATGTTTTGAATAAATAAATACAAAAGTTATTACATCTGTACTGATGTGTCAACAGATACAATATTATACCAGAATGTGTTACGGATCATTTGGTATAATGTATTCTAATACATACACACAATTGTTGGAAGGCTCATTGTCAAAATATTTATATATGTTGTTTTTTTTCTGTTTGAATGGAATATTTTACGACTTTAAAAGTTGTGTAATGACGTTGAGGCACGAAGTTTCGTTTAAAAATTCCAATAGATTACAGAAAACGACAAAAAAGTGTTTGCTTTTATTTAAAATAAAAATACATAAATATTTAATAATGTCATCATGTCGTCAACATAAGCACTGAATGAAATATTGCTGTTGGTTCTATAAAATAAACAATAAAAACCGCAATATAATGATGGTTCCACAGAAAAAAATCTTAAATTCTTCAATTCACATTTACATTAAATCTTCTTTATCGATCAATCTTCATCTCCATTTGAAAGTATCCTACTGTCCGCCCTAAAAATGCTTCCAAACACAAATGGTCAAAAAAAATAAAACCATCAAAATAATTTTAAAAAAACTGAAACTCCTGTTTCACGCGAACAAATAATTTAATTTAAAAACTAAGAAACCAGAAGAAAATCGCGAAAAATAAACATCTGTTCCGACAAAATACACACCACTGTCACAAAAAAAACTTAAAATGATAAAAATAAATGTCAAACAACTTACCGGAACTTGGTCTGTCACTGTATCTGGTGCAATAAACCCAAGCTGGCCATAATGTCCCATTGCCCGACTGACTGTTCGTATCTGTGCTGCCGCAAGTCGATAAGGCCCCACTTGAAGTCGAAGACACCACCGAACTGGCAGAGTCTGGCCTTTTCTGATTCTCTATCACTTTTGGCATCTCTCGTTCTTTAGGCATTGTCTCCCCAATTTGCGATACAGTTTGCCTCAAGCCCCCGAGAGGAGGCAAAGAGCTGAATTCTGATTCTTTAGATTTTAAGTAGTCAAAGCTGTATTTTTGGTAGTCATTCTGAGGTTTAGATAAATCGTAGGGCTTGTATAAAATGCTGTGGTTTGGTCCAACTGGTTTAGGACCCTCAATTTTGTTAGTCTTTCTTAAGGCGTTCAAACCAAATTCAGGGTGTAGGATGTTGTTTATGGAAAAAGCTATTGGCACCGACGGCTGAGGCCTCTGGTTTCTGAGTTTTTCATTCTCAAATCGTTGGTGGTCTTCGGGACTTATCTGCGGCTTAACGTCTGGCGTATCAGGTCTATAGTAGTTTTGGAAATTTTCCATCTCGTTCCGATTCTCAGGACTTGGCGGAGGAGAGTTTGGCTGCACTTTGACTATCGTCATGTTTGGAGACGTTCGCTCATATCTCGAGTCAATTGTTGTACAAGTATACTGACTTTGAGGGCAGTAGTTTACTGGATTCTCCGCGTGCGGTGCAGGCACTCTTCCAGTGACTGGTCCAGGACTGTTGGCTTGGTTCGGACTGCAGCGATCTTCGAAAGCCATCTTTTCACTCGAATGTTCCAAATCGATTTCAATTTTATTCGAATCAATACATTCTACAGCACCGTCCACAAATGTATACAGTACAATTAAAATAAGGTCCGTCAATTTGAATGAGACACAGTCTTCACATTAATATTTATCAGAATCGATTAGCATGATTTCTTAATTCACCGCACTAGTTTTTTGATGCAAAGGGCGCGTGATGGACAGTCACGGCTGTCAGATTGAAATGTCAGTTGCTTGTGACACGGGCACTGCTCCCGGCGGCGGCAGCCGAGTGACTGCGCCCCTCGCCTCGTCTGAGGGACACGCCCCCGAACAAACAAGCTTTTTACCCTTCCCAGTTCGTTTTGTAGGCGTTAACCGTTCGCTTTTCATTGCTCGACAACATCTTTTACGTCTTCTATCCTCTTCTAACTTGAGCAGTTTGGTAAAGTAAGAAAGAGATGGATATATGACAATTGATTTAACCTGAGTGTATATTTAGTGGGGCTCAGTCCAGATTTGTAATTCAGTTGTAAATTGCCTCTATGGCTCTTTTGCGCACTCATAATGTATCAATAATACTGCGGTGCGCTTTGTACGGAATTTCAATTAAAGTTTGACAGAATTATTATATTGATAGACGTACGCCATGTTGAATTATTGATCGGATATCGCCGTACTTGGATTTTTTAAAGAAATTATAACATAATACACTTGTAATTAAGTTGTGTTAGTTAATATTAAATTGTATGAGTGCGATAAAAATCTACAATTGTTTGCGTTTTATTGCTGAATGCAATTACTGTTTGGGGATCCGTAATAACGTTGCGAATTATCCTTTTGACCTACATAAGGGTATTATTTTTGAATGACGAAAAACAGAATTAATGTAATTATTCAGGTGTCGCATTAGAAAAAGCTGCTTAAATATTCTGAAATATTACGCTTCTTCGAAGCTTACGGATTTTGTTCAAAATTTTCAGTCTCCCGTCGGTTGAGGTGAAACCTTTCAAACAAACTCAGTCAAATTTTTCTTGCTTCTATAATTGGACGTAGTTAAGCGAAAAGGATCCAACCCACACAGTTATGAGATATTCAATTTTTAAATTTAGACTGTATTTCTTCATTGGTTCTTTGATTTAAATTTCTTGGTTTTATTGTAATTAAGGGACAAGTGTATAATATTTAACTTGTTAAAATGTTATTATGTGTAGTTTGGTTTAAGAAGTTTAAGGAGTATTTTGATATAATATACTCCTTAAACTTCTTAAACCAAACTACACATAATAACATTTTAACAAGTAAATAACTCACTTTCGATAATTTTGTGGGTTGGACCCTTTTCGCTTAACTACGTCCAATTTTAAAACTTAATCGGTACATATTAAATTACTAAAATAATTTAATTTCTGCTATTCTTGGAGGATTAGCTAGGCAATGTAAGCGCCTCTAGACTTGTCTTTTGTTTAAATATTTAAACCAGGTTCCAGTATGCAAATAGTTTTATTTTTCTTCTTTTACAAGCGTTTGTAACGAAGACTCTTTGGAGTCGACTCCTTCAATCTGCCAACCAAAAAACAGCAGAAGAAAAAAGGCACATAGATATAGGAATGACATTCGGTTCTATTTCTTTATTATGCAAGATTAATCGTAAAGGGGGTACTAAGCCGCGAGCTTCTTAATGTATCACTGATGATTATTTAAAAAGAAAGTGTAAAAATTTCAAAATTCCACAACAAAAAAACCATGTAAAATAATTACTATTTTAGTTTTTTTTAAATTTTAAATTCTTCATCCCTGCTTTAGTTACGAATTCATAACTAAACCGTGACTCCAAATATGACCTAAAATGTATACACAGCTGATCATAACTGAGGATAGATAGAATTTAGCCTTTTTTTTTTAAATCTTTGAATAGCTATTTCTCTTATAGGTACTAATGACTTTTGGTGAAAGTTGTATAACAAAAGTTATCCTTTATTATGGATAATTTAACACCTTTTCGGCTTAGTACTCCCTTTCCGACTAACCTTCAAAATTTAGTTTTCTATTTTATTTGTCGCCTACTTTGTGAAAGATAATTAAACAATATCACTACGATTTTAAGGTGTTTCTTTACTTACACGCTTTATTTTATTTCTTATTTTATCCTTTGTTTTTTTCTCAACTTATTCCAGTCCGCTTAGATTAAAAAAAACTGATCAGTGCGCTTCTGATTTCATAAAGATAATAAGTCATACGGAACGACCTCCAATCAAGTCCGACTCGTCATTTACATGTTCTACAATTTTCCTCATATCGTTTAATTGTTTCAATTATTTTTTATGTGAATAGTTTCACACTTTGAAATCATTGTATTTCTGTATAATAACTGATCGTAAATATTCTCCAAATAAGCGTGTCAATCAGATGAGCTTGTTAATTAACAATTTCTTTAATCACTTCAGTAAATTAATGTTCTTTATTATTCAATTAATGTTTTTAAAAAAAACGAACAATCTATGTCCTAATTGATTCTGGTAATAAGTAGTTAGAGGCTTTAAAAACTTAATTGTATTCATTAGGAAAATATAATTATTCAGGATTATTGCTTAATAATATTGGCGATAAACCCATAACTGTCAAATTATTGGACATGGGCCTCTCCTCAGAATGAGAAGGGTTTAAGCCTTAGTCCACCACGATGGCCTGGTGAAAGTTGGCGGACTACACACACCATCGAGAATTTTATAGAGCCCTCTCACACATGCAGGTTTCCTCACGATGTTTTCCTTCACTATTAACGCAGTAGGTACATACATACACGCCGGGACTGGGTTTTTTTTTAGAATTATCCTTTGTTATTTTTTTTTTCAATAATTCTAAATGTGTATTAATTAAATGATTAGAAAAATACATGTTTGATAAGAAAAAAAATCTGCTATTTAATA